>OX421463.1:15260421-16554921 GCA_949126895.1 Eilema caniola | reverse complement strand
GGTAATTATATCTTTGTGTATTATGTCTTTGTGTTTTTCATTATCATTTACATTAAATCTGTTTCCATTACATCAGCTGCCAGTGAATATCACTTTTAATGATGAGTCACAAGATTTTATTGTTACAGTATGTCAGGTTCTAAAATAGTTTACCTTAAATAAAATGAGTCACAAGGTTGTATTTTTATATTATGATAATCTCACTGTCGTATAATATCAAATAATATATCTTCTTTAGTTGTTTAAGATAGATAGACAATCGTAATTGTACACCAACATTAGAGTCATCACAAGAAAATAATTAACAAAATTTTCAGGATTACTGGATTTATTACTATGAAGATTGGGAAGGTGGCTGCAGTAGGTTTGGGTGGAAGTGTCATTTTACTACATATTGCCAGTCAAAAAGGATATATTGACATAAATTGGGATAAAATCAACAAGAAGGTTGACAAGATCAGTGACAAAATTGAAAAAGAAACTACTGGACGATCTCCTGATTGGTTTGAAAAGGTGTTGTATACTATTTTGTTATAATATATTTAGGTATACAGTTTTATATAAAACTTAAATCTTTTTGAATGCTATTGATTTGATCCAAACAGTGCCTGTGTATTTGTCTCAACTCAGTTGGGATTGGCTTTCCAGTTTAACTGTGTCTGAACTTAGATATTTTCCATGAAGCAACTGCCACCTGACCTCCAAAACCAACTGGCAATATCAAGGCTGTAGTAACACTAGTCAGATTTAGGACTCCAACTACCTGTAACAACTGCTAATGCTTGTATGGTAACCACTATCAATGGGTCAACATGCTCTCCAAATCCCAGTAATATCCAGGCCGATGTAAATAAACATGTTCCTGCATACAAATATGGGCACTGAGCTGGAATAAAACTTGCACATTCAATGCACTACTGAAACCACAGAGGCTGCGAATATATGTATTGGTCCATATTAAAAAAATATCTTAATCCCTTTTTTACTACTTAACTTTTTTATAATAGTCAAAATTATCAATTTTTGGTCATACTGTCATTAGGTACTAAGAATAATGTACTAAAATAATATCCTAAAAAAAAGCTGAGCATCTTTTGCGATAGCAATTGATGTTTACTATTATGGCTACATTTGAAGGGTAATAAAAAACGATAAAAGTTCGTATTCGATCCATGATAAAGTGCTTGGCCACATAAAAAAAGCTTAATTACCAACGTCGCGATAATTTATTACGCGGAAATATGTAAGATGTGGTTGCGCCGTATTGCAGGGTGGCTACTAATTATTCACTGCATCTTTATTACGTTATAAAAAAGGGTTCAATAAAACACGTTCAAACCGCTCGGCCGGCTCGGCGTCTTGTAGTAACTAAAGCGCGCAAAGTGTAGCGTAACACACGAACTTTCTCGACAAAACCCAAAAAAATGTGCGGCAATTTACATCGGGCTCGGCTCAACACGTGTGTGCTTTTTACCCAACTGCCAAGAATGGTTATGCTTTGCTATGTATGTTTGTAATATTCTTTATTACCTCATATCTTCTGAACCACCGTACGGATTTCAATGATTCATGTCTCAAATGAAAGGTATTTTTTGCCCAAGTGTTCTTGGGCACATAAAATATGAAGAAAAGCTATTATGCTGATTATTGGGCGCCAAAATGTAAAAAAAAAAACATACTTGAATTTATCAAATGGGGTATCAAAATGAAGGAAATTAGAAGACGATTACAAAAATATATACATCATAACTAAAAGGTATAAAAAATTTTTTTTATTAAAAATAAAAAACCCGACTGATGCTGAAAAGATCGTAACAAACTTTATAGCAGGCCAAACCCATTTGCAAATCTCAAACAAAATGAAACTAATGGGTACCGCCTGTTACAAAGCTTGTTTCAATTTTTTCAGCATCAGTCGGGATTTTTATTTTTAATTATTTATTATATTTCATTCATATCTGGTTGCAGTCATCTTAACATTCACTCCCTTCCTAACCATATTATCTTTCACACAGTCCATCCCTTGCTGTTTAGGTCTTTCTCTCCCCTTGTAGCATCCACTTCCATAGTTAATGCCTTCCTTACGAGTTACGACATTACGTTTCATAGGGATAGTGTAGTATAGGAATTAGGGATGGTTCGGACCTTTAATACGTAGGGTAGCATGACCAGACCAGAAATAGTACATTACTACAGAGGCCGGGAAGAAAGGGGTTGTCGGCCGAAGACATATAGACGGATAGGTAGTGATGGGTAATTGTCCGAAAAATTTCAAATACCGGAAATTTTTCAATTTATTTTTCTGAAAAATTGAAAAATTGGAAAAATAATGGAAATATATCTTTTTATCGAAATTATTAGTTTAAATGAAATAGTTTATAAAATATAGTTCATAATAAGTTGAAATTCAAATGATTTAATGGCTTTACATGTTGTTTAAAAAAAAAAACAAATGATCAAAGTTATATTTTAATACAGATTCATGGTCAATGGTTTATTTTACACATTGTCGTGCGGTGTTCCACAGGGTTCGGTCCTGGGGCCGCTCCTGTGGAACATCGGTTACGACTGGGTGCTTCGCGTACGGTGCCACCGTCCCGTGTTATGCGGACGACACGCTGGTGACGGTGAGCGGGGCTACGCACCGCGAAGCGACCCTGAGGGCCACGACCGCGGTTGCTCAGGTCGTCGACAGGATCCGGCGGCTGGGTCTCGAGGTACACACTCGAGGTGCACAAGTCCGAGGCCATGTTCTTTCATGGCCCTCGGCGCAGGCCAGGCCCGGGAGCCAGCCTTACAGTGGGAGGCACTCCCATCGACATC
Source organism: Eilema caniola (assembly GCA_949126895.1). NCBI lineage: Eukaryota > Metazoa > Arthropoda > Insecta > Lepidoptera > Erebidae > Eilema > Eilema caniola. Next base: position 16,552,098 of record OX421463.1, on the reverse strand, counting down.
AAGCCCCGGTTGAAATACCTGGGGCTCGTGCTTGACGGTCGATGGGACTTCGGACAGCATTTCCGAAGTCTGCGCCCCAAGTTGGTGCTCACGGCGAATGCCTTGGGCCGGTTGTTGCCTTACTTGAAGGGCCCAGAGGCCTCCTGCAGGAGAATCTACGCGGGTGTCGTGCGGTCCATGGCCCTATACGGGTGCCCCGTGTGGGCGGACACCCTGGAGGCCAGATTCCTGCCTCTGCTCCGTACGGCGCAGAGCACGATGGCCTCCAGGGCCATCAGGGGATACTGCACGATATCCTTCGAAGCGGCGAGTCTCCTGGCCGGATCGCCACCGTGGATCCTGGAAGCGAGGGCCCTTTCGGCACTATATCAGTTCCGAAAGGAGGCGCGGGAGCGGGGATTCTATCCCGAGCCCGAGGATATTCGGGCCGAGAAATCCCGGCTCCACCAGGTCATGGTGGCCGAGTGGGAGCGACGACTTGGGCAACCACGCGCAGGGCACGCCGTGATTGCGGCGGTAAGGCCCATCATGGGGGAGTGGCTAGAGAGGCCACACGGTAGCCTCTCGTACCGTCAGACGCAGATTATCACCGGGCACGGTAGCTTCGGGCGGTATCTGCATCTGATGGGTATAGAGCCAACGCCCGAGTGCCATCACTGCGACGCGAGCGTGGACTCGGGGCTGCACACGCTCACCGAGTGCCCGGCGTTTGAGACGCCGAGGCGGGAGCTTGTGGCGGCCCTGGGGGTGAGAGTGCTCACGCTCTCCACCCTGCTCGCGGCGATGGGCCGCTGCGCGGATGCGTGGGCGGCCAGCGCCTCCTTCTGCGAGCAGGTCATGCTCGCGAAGGAGACAGCAGAGCGAGCGCAGCGCGATGAGCGAGAAAGGCTCGCTGACATCGCTGCACGCGCTCGAAGGCAGCTCGGGCGTCGGAGGGCGCAAACTGACCTCCGCCCCCCATGAGCGCGGGCCTGAGGGTGACGGGTGGAGCCGCCCGTCACCCTAGCAGAAGCAGGCCACGGCGGCGGCGCGCATCGTAGGACGATGCGCGCCTCCCCACACCGGGTTTGAGTCGGGGACCGCGTGGTCCCCCCCTTCCCGAGGAAGGCCAGACCGAGAGGGATGGCCCTGGGTCAGCCGGGGTGCGAGGGATATGTCGCATGACAACCTCACCTTCGGCCTAGCACTACGACCCAGAGACGGCGTGCGGTTTAGTCGGTTCGAGTCCGACATAACCTCCCTCCTTTTATGAGTGTTTTTGACTGATCTGACCCACAAAACTGCCATTGTTAGTAGACAGCGATGTCCAAAGGTAAGCACCTAAAACTAATATTTTACTATTAAACAGAAATACCAACAAACTAGTAGGTATCTATCTACTTAATATTGCACGTTCATATAACTACTCGTACACGTAGCATTATAATATATTTTAGACTCAGTGGCTTTGCCTTCGTGTGAGTTTATGTAGGTATGTTTATTTGTTTTTCAGAAAAGATTATACTAGCTTCAGATAGTGAATCAGATACTGAAATGAACTGTAATTTTGACAATATGCGTAATGAATCAGAAAATTTATTCACTGAAAATGCTGATTACATTCCAAGAAAAAAAAAAAGCTTTCAGAAGTCGCCGGAAAAGACAATACTCCAAATTGCAGCTTACCTAGAAGTGATACGTACATATCAGAACCAGATGAGTACAGTCAGTACGCTCAACGTTGGTCTAGTCCAGATTATACAGTTAAAGAATCCCAAAAACAAATCCCAAATTCAGAAAATCAGTTTTGTGATGCGGCAGTGATGACAGAACCAGAGTACAAAGCGGAAGAAAATGAGAACATTAGAATTTCAAACTTAATGATTTGTAAATTTATCTCGCATGAACTTCACCGGTATACCGGTGATGAACGGTATAATCTTATGCAAGAAATCATAAAAGTCTTTAAGAAAAATAATAAATAACAGTCTTAGTAATAGGGTACGGAATCCTAAATATGAGAAATTTTAGTATTTTGATAAAAAGTAACAAATAAAAATTTGTTATCTTGTTTTATTTTCTGATCTTGGTCGACTCCCCATTTTTTCCAATATTTGAAAAATATTTGAAAAATTGAAAAAATTTTGGAAATTTTTCATTTTTTCTTTTCTTTTCATTCCGAAAATTTTCCATTATCCATCACTACGGATAGGTCTGAGGCAGGCAACCCCATATTTCCCGCTGAGGTATGTATAGTGCTTTTCTCAAACAGGCAATAAAATAAACAACAAAAACATTAAAGATTTATTTTTAAAGACATTAAAAGTAAACAAGATAAAAACTAAAACTCACGAGTATAGTACTGTTTCGTCCATTTTAGCTTGATTTTAACAGTAAACATTTACATTTATGTTCATCATCATGTTACTTAAAAAAAGTATAAAGGCACCTTTCTGAACGAACGGTGACACTTGTCATTGTTATAAATGTCAATTTGTTGCAACTAAATTAAATATTAATATTTCAATGTTTATATGTATAGTTAAGAAAACAATTGATAATAATGTGTTATTAGTTATGTTAATGTGGATATTTTATGTAAATAAAACTGCTCTAAGTACATACCAAGTCGTTTATTGTTTTTTTTTACGCATAGTGGCAGGGTGTCGATGCCTTTGCCAAAAATGTATGTGGAATCGATATTAAAAAAAAGGACTTTGCCGGCCTTAGGCCTGCAAGGTTTGTATGAAATTCCATTACCGGCTTCTGGTCCTAGCCACGCCTGAAACGTCATACTTCGCAGCCTATTAAGAGGAACGTAATGTCAATATTTCATTGCATGTTTGAGAAAAAGTTATTTGTGCAACAAGTGAGCAAAATTACTTTTTGCTGCGAGTGCTGATTTTGACTCCCGAGCAAGCGAAGGATTCTAATGTAGAATCCTGAGCGTGGCGAGGGATTGAAAGGCACAAGATGCAAATAATTTTGCTCGTGTGGCACACATTACTTTTCACTTCAGCAGCGAGAACACACATTAAGTATTACTTAGAAGATAACTCAATGAACAGATAGAAATAACGTTTATATTTATTAATAATCAAATTAATGCTGAACATTTTAAAAGTTAAAGATGCAATTATTGCAGTTCTGCAAATTCCGCAAATTCTATATAATACGATAGTGACACAGTTTCCGAACAAGTCTTCGCACCCATTGTAAGTCCCCTTTTATTGAAGATATGGTGTGCTTTCAACTATTTCTCGCAGGACTTCTCAAGGCAACTTAATTCCGCATTAGTAACTTGCTGTTTCAACTCTTCTGGCGTGAAAATACTGCCTTCGTCGCCAGTAACGCTCATCTTTTATGATTATTTTAATATTTTTAATCTTATTTAACACTGTACTTTCTATTTCCGCAATTTTTATTTTACAAATGTTGAAAATATTAATAATTTTAAATATGTACTTATGCATCAAGTATTAACTATGAATACTTATGCATTACTTATTTTCGTATACAATAATACATTAGATATTAAAAATTTAAATAAAAAACATGGTTATCCATTCACAAATACTTTCAAATTTTGTTTATTTACGTGTTGCAGAACGAGTTTTCTTTGAGGACGAATTTCAAAATTCGAAATTCAAATAACTTGTGTTTGTCACTCTCTCTTTTTTAAGGACGAAAAAGAGACAGAGTGCGGTGTAGTTCGAAAGTTTTCCGAGTTTTTCCGAATAAAGGCACTATACATTGGCACTCTTCATTAAAAAAAAAAATTAAAAAGTTACTTTGTCTCACGCAGTGAGCAAAATCCCATTTTACTCACTGTTTTCACGCAGCAAAACTTACATTATCGAGCTGCTGAAGTGAAAAAACAATTACCTCGTAGTTTTTCGGTGATTGAAGCGCTACTTTCAAACTTCCTCTAAAGCTGCAGATAAATCATAGCTTACCCTTAAAAACCCGGCCAAGTGCGAGTCGTACTCGCGCACGAAGGTTTCCGTAGTATTGTTAGCCTCTCGTAAAATCACGTTCGTTGTATTGGAGCATTGAGATCTTCCTTAAATATTTATTTTATTCTGTTTTCAATATATGTTTTTATATCGGTTTCAGTAATATATATCTATGAAAATTGCAACTGTCAACAGCAGTTCATGAGGTGACAATTACTTGCGTTACCTACCTATGAAAAGAGATGAGAAATAAAATGTTAATTATAAAAAGATTATAATAATAGGTATACAATACATATACCATTTGAAAGTAAAATTTACTGTTGAAATCCTTGAAAATGAAAGATAATGTCACGTAAATTAAGTTATTAGAATGATGATTGCAAAAAAGAGCGTATTTCAGATGTAGAAAAAAGCACCATTTTAAAAAATCCCATTCAATTTGCGCCCAATGCCTCTCCTATTACTTCTCCTCCACTACGCAAGGTCTTGGGTATCCCTGTAAATCAGAAAATCAATCTTTCATGACATCAAGCCAGCGTTTCTTTGCACCTAATTTTTTTTTATATAAAAAGTAATTAATAGAAAATAAGTTATAATATACTATCTTAATTAATTAATAAATAATATAAATTTATTTATTCACACTCTCCCTTTCGTTCTTTAACTACCTACCTACTTGAAACCTACCTTAATTTCTCGCATAAAATATATTTCAAACAGAGTTTATTTGTTACAGGTATTGCTCTTTGTCAAAAATAATACATATTATTCGGCAGGGTTTACTGGAGGATTCTTTTTTGGCATTGCTTCTTCGTGATTTTTTAAAATTAATGTGAGTTACTATAAGTATGTACTATAAAATTAAACGTTATGACTAGAATAGGTATTCTATGTTTTTTTGTTCTTGTAGCCGCGTAATACCTAATGCGTTGTGATATTAAATATCTTAATTCCGGAACCATTCAGATACAGAATATATGTTTTGCTTGAAACAATGGAACCACCGAAATATTTGCGGGCTGCGATTGCAACCTCGGCCCGCGAGCCAGAAACTTCAATGAATGGTCCACTTGTCCCTCTCAGCTTTCGGAGGATAATTTATAAAACGCTTCAAGAATTAAATTATAAATCTTATCACGAAAGTGGGCTTTCAAACACGTAAAAAAAAAAACTAGGAATTTTCTTCCAGTTAAGATTTAGGTACATTCATTCAGTCTAATTACAGTAACCTTATGTTGATGAAAAAGAAATCAACAGATCATAAATGGTGGATTTATTTCACCCAACTATGCAAAAAACTAACTGCGAAATTTATTGGATATTACTAGCTTATGACATTATTGTGAATAAATAAAAACGTCAGCTGGATGTCTCTCGATAAAAAGATTGTTGGCTGATGCCCTGTAGGGGGTAAAGTAGGAACACCTATTCTCTAGCCTATTTAAATACATGAGCTGATTTTACCCATACTGCTTGCCTTACCTTGCCTTTTAGTACTAACAACGTATGGATACAAATGGTCATCCTCAGGTGAAGTATCCGTGCTAGAATGAATTCCTTTTGAGCTTCTTTTTTTCCGGATCCGGAGGGAGAGGTTATGTCGGAGTCAAACCGACTAAATCGCACACCGTCCGTGGGTCTTTCTGCTAAGCCGAAGGTGAGGTTGTCGACGACATATCCCTCGCACCCCGGCTGACCCAGGGCCATCCTTGCCTTTTGAACTTGTATTTTATAAATTAAAAAAATATATATATATATATATATATATATTGGTAATAACACAGACAGGTGAGGAAAATGCATACTCAATGACTTCTTAGAAACTACGCTATGGCTACTTCAATGTGATATTCTTACAAATTATACCCTCGCTAAGCATTAAAAATATGTCTTATACACAATCACAAATTTTCAAAAGACCACGAGTTGCAGTGCAAGGGGGAATAAGCGCGATACTGATTGTGATCTGTGTACATCTATTTCTAATCCGAAGAATTAGGTAATCCCTAGGTTCATCTAGTCTATCTAAAAAGAAAATGGTATGAAAAGTGTTGATACACACTTTTTATAACATGACAAACATTAAGTTGCTTTAAAGTTATTTATAGTGTTCGTTCTACGAGGACATCATACAACATGTACTATCCAGCAAGCCTTTCCATTCAACGGTTAACCTTCATCTGGCAACATGAATTACAAAACTGACTAAATTCGACTGCTGTAATACAATAGCCGGGTTGCGGTTGACGGGTTCGATTCCCGCTCAGTGCACATATTTGTATGCATGAATACCTATGTCTATTTGCATTGGTCCGGGTATTTCCATTTGGGTAAAATATGTATGTATTGGACTGCTGTGGGAGAAGTGATTGATTATTGTATGTAGGTGTATCTAGGTATACAATACATTTTATATACCTACATCCGCATTCTAAAACCCAAGCACAAGCTAATTAAACTATACCTACTTCGGTACTTCGGGTCTAAATAGCGTTGTATGGAGTCTTATATTCCAGGACATTGCACAAAACGCTATCAAAAAAATATGAAAATTGGATTAAATAATAAATATTCTAGAATTGTAGGACTGGTGACAACATTTGCGCATTTTTTGACCTGCTGTACCAGCCATCATTACACATCTATACGCCCAAGTAACATTTTAGGTTTTAGAAAGGTTTTGAAAAGGTTCTATAACCTTTATATGGAAATCTGCTCGTAAGTCCTAATAGGCTCAATAACGTTATATTAACCTTATATTAGCCTCCTGAGTGCAAAAAGGGCCCACGTTTTAAAACCTTTCTGAGAGCTACAGCAAAACCTACCTAAAAAAATATAAGTATCTTGCTGAAGTCAGGAATAATAAAAAAGTTGTGCGACTGGCACTTCATCGTGATACTTTAGGATAATAGTGCTGTATACGAGACGGGCCTTGCGCTAGTTTATAATTTTGACGATATTTTAATGAAATAAAAATTATAAAATTATACGGTTGGTGGTAAGTTGCATTAGAAATAAAACTACTATTCATCGTAAAAACATAAATTTTAAATGGTATAGCACAAGTTACTTAATTTAGCCTCATTGAATTAAAATATTGCCATTGGTTTCGATTATTTTTAAATTTAATGTAAAAAAATGGCTGGCGTTAGGAAACTACAAGAAAGCATTAAATTAAACATTTTTAGAACTGTTACAGCTAAAAGCTCTTAATGTTTGCCAAAATAAGAGCTAAAGGTCATCGCGCGGAGCTAGATAAAACGCATAGGCTGTTTTCGCAGCTTTAAGGCTATTGCCAGGAGGACAACGTAACGCTTTGAAGTCGCGGAGACAACTGATATTTTTTGAGGATGCCTCTAAAGCTTTAAAATATTCTTGTAGGACGTTAATCATGCTTTAAGCTCTTAGACAATAGCTAATTAGTTTGGGTTGTCACCACGCAGTCCTAATTTGTTTGCCTAGACACTCTAAAACAGCCTTAAGGTTTGAGATAGGTTTTAAAAATTACTTATAAGCAATTTCGATATTCCAGAACTTTGTGGTCATAACAAAGTTAAAAATTAAACCTTTTAATCTCATTTCAGCATAATGCTAGCCTTTTCAGAACCTAATCAGGAGTCTACGACAACTATAAGATCCTAGGACTATATGCTCTTGAAGCACAGTCAAAAATAACGTTAATTTAAACTCTTGTCATCTGCTCCAAGGTTGTAATAAAAAACAACTAGTTTCAGGACCTATTAACCATTTTCAAGTACTTAATATGACCTGATGGCAAAGCGTTAACCTTTTTACGACCTTTAGAAAACCTAAAGGCATTTTTTACAACCTAGGCCCAAATGAAATGTTACTTGGGCGAATTGATGCTTTTTAATAAATTCATACAAATGTGTGTACGATGTACCCCCACCAAGACCTTTGAGGCCAAGTCAAACTCACCTGCAAGTAATAGACCTGCTTATTGACGTTCGAGACTTCAACTCAGATTTCTCTTGGGGTGGATAGGTGATAGCAGTTGCTCCCATATAAGCCGTTTAGGCTAACCCAAAAGGAGAATGAGTAAGTTGACTCCGGTCTTGCAAGACCTCATTGTTAAAATGCAACCGGGAACCATTTAAAATAAGTAGACAATCGACTAGCGGACCCCTGATTCCGAAGTAAAGGCCTCGTTGGCGACCGGGACTAATGGCTGCTGATTCGATAGGAGCGATATTCTAACACGCGGTCAGGATCCAGATTTAAACCTGATAATAGTTGGTTTATTAGTGTCGAAAAATAAAAAATCGTCGGATTATACAGTTGTATTTTTAAAACGGGGCAGTAAGCCAGGTACCTCATCCGGCATACTTGTATTAAAACGTTCTTAGGAGCTTTTTAAGATATTCTGAACTGTACTAATAGATTATGGAAAAATCGTACAGTCAGCAAGAAAAATGCCTGAAGTCCAAAAAATCTTTTTGTGACAATAAATCCTATTTACGTAATGTGGGAATCAAAAGACTATGAGACCATTTAAGGTATGAGTACTAGAAATGACAGGAATCGCCAAAACATTTCCTAAATGTACATTTTGTAAGGAGAAACAAAAAATCTACTCAAATTTTAATTATCGCCAAATAATACTACTTTTCGCTGTAATCAAAAGACTTTAGAACCAAGGGAAATTCGGGTAACAGTACATAAGTCTCTTAGGAATATTTTTAATTATATTTATATTATACATAGCTGTTGCCCGCCGCTCCGCCCGCGTAGAATTCGGATTGCGGCTATAGATTGAGATGTTAGCTATCCCATCTTTTAATTTGGCCCATATTATAAGTGGTTACAAAATTTTAATGAAAATCCGTTCAGATGTTTCAGAGTTTATCTCGAACATACATCGTGACACGACATTTTTATATATATAAGACTAGCTGTTGCCCGCGGCTCCGCCCGCGTGGATGTCGGTTATCGTTTAGTGTTGATCCGACGCTAATGAGCATTAAATTCGCCTCTCTACTCAACTTTGTCCTCGACTATGTACTCACCTCTGTTCTCGACTTTCTACTCGCCTCTATATTCGACTCTACTCGACTTTCTACTCGCCTCTGTATTTGAATTTATACTTGACTTTCTACTGACTTCTCGGTTCCCCTCTCTACTCGACTTTGTACTTTTCTCTATACTCGCCTTTCCATTGGCCTCTCTACTTGCCCATCCATTCGATTTTCTTTTCGCCTGTCTACTTGACTCTCCACACTTGCCTATCTACTCGTACCTCTACTCAACTCTCTATTTGACCTCGACTCGCCACTACATTCATCTTTCCACTAGCCTCCCTATACGCCTTTACTGCATTCTATTTGATTCTATACTCGCCTCTCCACTGGCTCTCTAGTCGCATATCTACTCGCCCCTGTAGTCTACTCTACTCGACTTTCGATCGTAACACGCCTATCCACTCGTTCCTATAACAATCTCTAATCGCCTCTCCACTCGCTTCTATATTTGGTTCGCTACTCGACTATATCCGTTCCGAAGCTCTAATCCACCTTTGTACCATATTCCATGAGGACATCTTAAAATAAATTCTTTCTTTTTATGCCATTCACCCCCTTTTTTGTGCCATTGAAAAATTAGAAACTTTAATCCCAACGCCCTATTCTCCTCCCCCCCCTCCCCCTTCTATCCCTTTTTTCGCGATAAGGGGTAGCCTATGTCCATTTCCAAGCTCTAATCCATCTCTATAACAATTTCATCAAGATATCTTCAAAATTGTCAAACTTACATTCCCTTGCCCTATTCCACCCCTTCAACTCCCTTTTTCGCAATAAAAGGTAGCCTATGTCCATTTTCGAGGTCTAATCCATCTCTGTACCAAATTTCACCAGGATATCATCAAAAATGACAAACTTTCATATTCACTATCTAGTCCTTAACCCCCCCTTTCACCACATTATTCACGATCAAAGGTAGCATAATGTCCGTTACCAAGCTCTAATTAATCCCTGTTCCAAAATTTCATCATCTTCAAAACTGTCAAACTTTAATCCCTTATTAATTTCATCAGGAAATCTTCTAAAACGATAAACTTTTATCCCAAGGCCCTGGTCCCCCCCCCCTTCTTCCCCCCTTTTCGCGATAGAAGGTAGCTTATGTTCGTTCCCAAGTTCTAAACTATCTCTGTACCAAATTTCATCAAGAAATCTTCAAATATGACAAACTTTCATACCAAGGCCCTAGTCCGCCCCTCTTCTACCCCCCTTTTCGCGATAAAAGGTAGCCTACTTCCGTTTCCAAGCTCTAAACTATCTCTGTACCAAATTTCAGCAAGAAATCTTCAATAATGACAAACTTTCCTCCCAAGGCCCTAGTCCCACCCCCCCTTCCATCCCCCTTTTCGCGATAAAAGGTAGCCTATATCCGTTCCTAAGCTCTAATCTACCTCTGTACCAAATTTCATTAAGATATCTTCAGAAATGACTAACTTTCATAAAAACTTTCATCCCCTATTTCCCCCCCTTAAACCCCCTTTCTCGTGATAAAAGGTAGCCTATGTCCGTTCTCAAGCTCTAATATACCTCTGTTCCAAATTTCATCAAGATCGGTTCAGCGGTTTAGGCGTGAAAGCGTAACATACAGACAGACAGACAGACAGAGTTACTTTCGCATTTATAATATTAGTATGGACACAGAATAATTAATATGGTATGGATAAGATAATATAATTCATTTCTTTGTTACAGGTGGAACGATTTGTGGACCGTAAATTAGATAAAGCAGAAGATTTAATAAAGAAAAAGGAAGTTAAAGCTAAACGTTGGGTTAATAACATTAAAGGGGGCGACCATTATCGCGCTACGGAATCGCATGTATTTTTGGCGTCATTCGCTGCTGGTATGGCTATAGGCCTTCTTTGTGGAAACTAGATTTTATTCTCTACCTCTCTAATCTAACGATTACAAAGTGTTATTTGATTCTCGTTACACAAATTATCTCGAATAACGTATTATGCTAAACAAAGATTAGTCGGTTATTATGTATCTTACTAATAGATTATTTAGGTTTATGTAAGTAGCTTGGCACACCACGTTGATAATTTTAAGTATTACTTACCAATATTATATAACTCGCTTTTATTTTATCAGTATATACAATATTGTCGACCGCTTTATTATAAATTTCGATCTAAAGTGTTATAATAAATTAAGTTTTTATTGAAAATAAAATATGGTTTGATTCAAAGGTAGATTACCTAATAGTTGGAATCAAAAGTTTCCTCTAAGACACCTACTAAATCTACACAATTTTTTATATCTGCTAATCGTAAGGCCGTGCGGTAGATTTTCTCAGTGAGGTGAAGGTTTTGAATGTCCGCTTCTAGAAACACTGCAAAACGATTAGAAGATCAATTTGGAAATCAATCCTATTCGTAATCTTTCGAACTTAGATGGATATTGATATTTAAGAAAAAGTCTCTAATCACATCCGGAACTGAACCTGTTACATAATCACCTCTTATCTTATTGTATGTTTGTTTGTTTAAAAGCGCTAATCTCAGGAACAACTGGTTCGATTTGATAAATTATTTTTGTATTGAATAGGCCGTTTATCGACGAAGGTTAAAGGCTATATATCATCACACTACTACTCAAGGGAGCGGAGCAGTGATCATTAATGTCAACAAAACCGGCAGACTTCCATACATTATTTTGAAGACTAAAAAATTACGTGCTTAAACCTCAGAGCAATAAACCAAACGGAGTGGACTTGCGCGCTATTTTGTACGAACAAAAGTCTGCCACTTTCAGCGGGGGACGGGGGACGCACACTAATTTAATTGTCAATTACTAATGCATTTTTAAATCACGTCGCTATGCACTCACACAACAAAAATGTTGAACACTAATTTAAACTATACGCACACACTCACATTCGCACACAGGGACCTCTATCAGTGACATCTCATTAATGTAAACAAGCTAGAGCTTGACCATGTCGATATTATGTATCGAGGTTTTTGTGTTTCAAATGCGTGAAGGTAATTATCAATTATCATATGTGATGACTTTTTTACGTATTATAACGTCATTAAAATAATATTCATTATATTTATTAAATAGAATATGCATTATTTAATGAAATAGGTTCTGTGTCCAGGGGTTTTGCTAATAATTTTGTAAGTCTGTTGATTCTCGCTCCCGCAACTTTTTCAGCAAAGGAATCAATGAACTGCCTATAAAATGGCAAAAGTGCATAGATAACAACGGTACAAAGTTTGATTGATTAAATAAAAAAAAGACGGGTTGCACTCTGGGAGTGCCGGCAGAAGTGAAAACATTTTCTTTTTTTCTTTCTTCGTTATATACATAGAAAAAGATTAAAAAAACATACCATACCATACCTATTATATAGCGCTATTCATAGAACCTATCACTTATTTTCTGCTAATTTTCTGTCAGAAGAAATTAATAAATTATAAAAAGAAAAAATAATCACAAAAAATAATAAATTACAAAAAGAAAAAGTAATCACCAAAAATAATAAATTATAATAAGAAAAAACAATCACAAAAAATCCCTGAAGGCCCGGTGGTTTGAACCCGATACTATCTGAAACTATAAGGACTTACAGTCGACGTGCTTACCGTTTAAGCTACGACGTAATCCATAGTAAATTGCAAAATACATAGTCTTTACCTAATCTTGTATGACGTCAGTCGTCGGTTACGGTGCAAAGGTCAACTAATCCTGACGCTTCCTTAACATTTTACACCCATCCAACGCCGCTAAAGAAGTTTTCACTTCAAAAACTGTAAAAAATAAGCTTATATATCGTTTTATAACACCAATTTCATATGTATACCTAATATTAGAAGGGTTAACTTTAGTAGTAGCTGAAAATCAGGACCTAGTACAATAATAAAATGTACCTTGGGTAGTATCAACGTTGGTACAGCGCCCTGAATAAATTTTCTCTTATTGTTTGATTGTATTATAAAACAGGAACTTTTAAAATGCTGTGAGCAAATTGTACTTCTCGGCACCCACGAAACATGGTTCCCACAAAATTGGACCCAAGCGGTACAAAGTAATAGTTCTTTTGGGAATCTAAAAATTAACGTTAAAATTGTTAATATGGTACTGGAATATTGATATCGATATTGGTCATTATGTTGTCCCAGCTCTAATTCTAGCAAAGTGTGGCCAACTTCCTACAAAATATTTCGCTTGTTTTTTCGAAATATTTTATATTCGAATGTAAGATAATAATACTCTCATATTGAATTATAATATCTGTGTGCATTGGTACTATTGGTTGAAAGGCTATGATGCTATGACAGCAAATGTAATTTTGACATACCTATTATTAACGTCTTATGTGCACATAATTATCCCAGCAAACAGGGCAGCCAATAAACTGAATGTTAGTAATCTTTACAGGGTTTTGAAAAACTAGATTATGTTGCAGTAAGTTAAAAATATATATTACTTTATATTAATTGAAGATATGACTTAGGTATTGTTTTAAACAACGATCCCTTCGTTCTTATTCGATATAGTAAATATAGCTTTCAACACGTAACTACAGGGATAATTTAAACTTCAAGCAAAGTTGAGCGTCATATTCCACTTAGAATGTCAACAATATTATTACATATTTATGTACTCGGCTCTCCGCGGTTTTTACGCAGTAACTATAAACATGCTATAGGCCTCAGTATCCACTTTCCATCAGTTGGACCGTGTGCTTGTCTGCCATCTAAGTGGTATAAAAAATATACTGTGTAAAATCTTATTAAGCTTAATACAAAATTGATTAAATTGATAAGAAACCTTAGCTTAAAAATTACCCCAGATTTGATTCTAGTTCATACATTGGTAACACTGTCGATTAGCATACTTTTTTTGGTTTTTAGATAATTTAATGAATTAATTGATAATATTTGAACGAAATTATACTTACAGGTGAAAGGTAATGTTATCCTTTTGTTTATTTGATGTCGCTAATCGCTTTTTACACCAAAATACACAGCAACTCAGCATTTTAATAGGAGAAGTTAACTCAGTGAGCCGTGCGTCGAAATGGCGCGGAAAGCGCGGCAACTAGTTTTATATAACGGACATGACCCGCTGTCTCATACCTTTGGCAGCGGGGTATGCGTGTTAGTGGCGTCTCCGGTTGGTTTATTGCTCTGAGGCTTAAACTCATAACTCATTTATACATAAGGATAATCATTACACGTCATATATTATGTTACAGCAAGTTTACCATTTAACTTACTCGTCCGAAAAACATCTGCAATCTTTCACACATAAAATAAAAACATAAAAATTGTACAAATGTCAACAATGTAGCATAACAGGTTTTCGTGCAGTCAAAATAATATTATGTCAATAGTTCAAATTCTAACAATGTCAAGTTCTAATAGGAGTCAAATTGTACAAGGTCAAAGTTTAATATTTTACATAATTCCAATCATGATAACCATTAATTAACAATAAGGTTTTGAAGTTAAATTTATCAACAATTATACTTATTTCACTGTTATCAGTTCGTCAAATGAGTAGAATGCTTGCTCGCATAGCCATCGCTTCAGTCGAAGTTTAAAGGACTCTATAGTTGGAGCTGAGGTCACGTTAGGTGGCAACTTGTTGTACACCAACGGCCCCATGACATGAGTCGTCTTTTCGGATTTTGCCAGTGACCTAGGTATCGATTTCAGTTTTTCGCGATCCCGTGTGTGATACGAATGTACATCGCCTCGCTTCTCAAACTGCTTAAAGTTAATTCTCACGTGAATCGCGACCTGCAGGGCTAACATGCGCGCGTCGTCAACTATCTCGAATCGAGATGAGATATCATCTCGAGTCTTCTCGAGCGAAGTAACGTCGACATATTTTGTCGCGTCAAACTTTTTCAATTATTGTCTATGGCATACACATTTTTAAAACATGTTAGTTGCTGTTTTCACATTTATCCGATAAAATCGCCCCGATACGGCCATTTGCTCGAAAGCACAGACTAGTTAGGGATGCTAGGTATGAAAAAAGAGAAAAAAATAGTGCAAACAATTTTCGACCTTATTGACTATCGACCCTATTGATTTTTTTTTCTTATATTCGTGATCAGCGTCATCAATTTATGCAAAAAGACACGTAACAAAGGAAATGTCATTAAGGTCGATGTCGATGGCTTGCAGTCGCTGTTTTAGTCCAAAATGAACCGAGCTCAAAAAAAGTTTACACGAGATAACTTCTCGTCGACCAAATGAACGACGGGAGACAAAACATTTTAAATGTCAAAATTCGAGTAAATAAGGGCACGTATGTTACAATTTGCAGACACCAAGTAGAGATCATTTCTCGAAGTCGAGTTATGTCGACATCTGACAGATCGCCATGAAATTTGCCATGTTACCAACAGCCGATATCGACATAAAACGGCAAAATGCCTCGAGATAGCTATCTCGTGGCGCGCATGTTAGCCCTGCATGTTACCAACAGTCGACATATCGACATAAAACGGCAAAATGCCTCGAGATAGCTATCTCGTGGCGCGCATGTTAGCCCTGCTGGTATATCAAAGGCTTATGAGGGCTTACACTTAGCACAGGGACGAATATACCTTTCCTCGCGAAAGAAGGGGTTAAAGTGGGGGAAATAGGTGAGGAAAGTTTGTAGGAATGTTCATTATTTTTTATTTATCCTGATGAAATACATAGACAGATTAGAGCTTAGGAAATGACAGTCGAGTAGAGAAGAGACTCAACGGAATGGGGTGGGAGAAGGGGAAAGTTTTGAAGAAGGGGGAAGGGCACCGTGTTCGGTAAAGTGTTGGGGAAGGGGTTAGGTATAGAGTAATTTTATAGAGTGGGGTAAATGATGGCGGAAGGAGTGGGGAAAGGGTGTGGTTATGAGTGAGGGAAAGGAGTAAGGGTGGGGGCAATGGGTGGGTGAAGGAGGTAAGTGTGGGGAAGAGGTTAAGGTTGAGTCATGAATGAGGGAAGGAAGATAGGGTGGAAAATGAGTGGGTAAAAATGGTAGAGTTGGAGGCGTGCGTCGCGAAAGGGGTGCGGGCATGAGTGACGGAAGGAGGAGAGGGTGGAGGTATGTATGAGTTAGGAAAGGGGAAAGGTATGGACATCTGTGAGGTACGGAAGAAAGAGTAGGGGCATGAGTGAGGGGAGGAGGTAAGGGAGAGGGTATAAGTGAGGAAAGGAGGAAAGCCGAGATGGTGGGTGCATAGGCAGAATAGGCACAGACAGAATCTGCTTAGTAAATGCATTATTGTGATTCTTCTCATATGAGTGACCATTTAATGCATTTTATAGGAATCTATTGATATCTACTGGAAATTCATAGTAAATCGTTTTTGGCAAAATCGCTCAATGTGGCCTTTTTAGACCCGCTGATTTTTAGTATTCAATTCGACATCAAACGTTCCTGAGAAAAAAGTCTAAGATAGATGAACAAACAAGTGATTCTATAAGGTTTATTATCTGCCCATATATCTATGAAGACACTGTTATTATATCGATAAGCTGTCATAACAATTTGCTTTTTTTGGAAAATCTCAGGAACGGCTGGTTATGTTTTTCCTTAGGTACTAAATGTATGGGAAACGTTTTTGGCGATTTCTGTAGTTTCAAGGACTCATACCTTAAATGGTCTCATTAGTCTAAATTCAACATGAAATAGGAGCCATTGGCACAAAAAAAAGTACATTGTTGCAAAGGCAGCGACATAGGCAATTGCAGGTCGAGTAGGTATGAGTTTGAAGGCCTAGGCGCAGGCGAGAACTTCAATGATACGAGACAGGCAATTGTCATTTCGGCCGAGGCATATATACTTAGTGCTTTTCTTAAAAAAATGCAAGAAAATAAAAAGGGTTTTTTACATAATAAATTTAATTAATATAAAATTTTCATATACCTAGGTACTCTCATATATTTTTCTTTTGATTTTGCTGGAAGCAGGTTTTCCATCGCTAATTTAGCTTCCGATCTTAAATCCGGTGGAGTGCAATCAATGTTCATTTCATTTTCACTTTCAGAATCATTGGAACTCATTTTAATTATTTTATTAACAAAATAACAACGAATTCCGCTTTACCGCCAATTTTTATTTCTTAGTTTTTGCCGAAAATTAAACGCATCTGTGGCTGGCTATACAGCCACGAGAACGCAATGTCACACCTCGGAAGCTCTCGAGAAAAATGTATGAAACAATGCATTGTAATTACTATAAACGTAGCTCGTGTACATGCACGGTAGTGTTGATGTGTGGGAAAATTAGAAATGTCATGGATGGCATTATTTGAAATTTGAGCTAATTTTCGAGTGAGATAGCCTGATTTTTCTTGCTCTATCCCTTGGTGTCATGACTTACGTCACATCCGACGGAAGCGACAATCATTGTGCAGAACAAAGACACGAAAGTGCAGTGACTAGAACAAAAGACAATTTGTGTTTGTGTTTATATGATAAATAACGGTGTAATAGAATAGGTAAATAGTATATAAGTTAGTATATAAGGTATTTGTGATAAATAAAGACACTTTTAACCACGGAACAGTAAAAACAGTGGAAGTGTGAAGTGGGCGTGGCACGCGTGTCGTTCTTATGCGGAGATTTGCAAGCACTTACAATTTCAACCTTCAGTCGTATCTGTCATCACGTGTATTTGACAGTTTTGCACAGTGTGTTATTTAATACTATTTAATAGAAATATGCCTTACTGGGCCATTTTGCAGTGCACAGATGATAGTAGGAGCATAAATATTCGAAATGGAGTTTTTTTATACCATCAATAAGTCAGGATATAGCAGAATTTATAACGAATATTATTGAAATGCAAAGAAATAAAATCAAAACAAAATCAACCTTACCACATATCAATAAAGCTTGTTTTTGATTACACATAATAGACATGTCATTCTTATTTATTCTAGAACTTTCTCCGCTACTCATTTAGTGATGTAGTCAAACTTTATCGATATCTAATTTTTTGGAAACATTTATAAACGTTTGTCAAATGACATTATTGTTTTTTTTAATATCACGGAACATTCGGAACACTCCTCATACCCATTCAAAGGATACGGGCGTGATGTTATGATGTGTAGTGGCATAGACATAGCAATAATATGCGTTTGCAGCAATTACTGCTGATTTCCTGGTATTTATTGAAGAGTTTCGTGGTCTCTCTCTGAACCCCTTTATCGGACCTTTACAAAAATTAAATGGGATCATTTCGGAATAGTCTTCTTTCGAACAAAGAAGGAATTTTGCAAATTCATCTACACATGACGAAGCTATGCGCGTACAAACATGCAAAAATATAAACTTCCGTATTGAACAACTCCAGCTGGATATTTTCTAGTTTGTGGACGCGGCGCAACATGCATACGCGATCAGCAAATAGATTTTGGTGCTCTACGTTTTTCTCATTTTATGCAAATTAAATTAATTATTTCAAAGTAGTGTATGAAACTGTTTGTAATATGGTCTTAAAACATCCGTCTCATATTGTAAAATACTCGCACTCGTATTTTAAGTATCCTTAGACCACTTTCACATTTTCTGATATTGGGTACCTGACGCCGATAGCGGTCACCATGTGCTGTTTTCACATATCTATACTAATATTATAAAGCTGAAGAGTTTGTTTGTTTGTTTGTTTGAACGCGCTAATATCAGAAGCTACTGGTTAGATTTGAAAAATTCTTTTTGTATTGAATAGTCCGCTTATCGACGAAGGTTATAGGCTATATATCATCACGCTACTACTCAAGGGAAGAGAGCATTGATCATTAATGTCAAAAAATCCGGCAGATTTCTATACATTATTTGAAGACTAAAAACCTTTTAACCGTTAGGCCTAATGAAATTTGGTACAGAGATGTATTTAGAGCTTAGGAACGGACTTCTTTTATATAGGAAAGTGGGTAACCATTATAAACACGTACCATCAGATGCTTTTTCACACCCCGCTTACAGAACCCTGGACTGTAGGACGAAGGAAACACAGGAGTTAGCAGGGAATTCCAGGCCTTAATGGTGCGGCATGAGAATGAGTCACCGAACCGCTTGGTTCTTGCTGGAATATTCTGCACCGTTTACGGCAGGAATTCGTAGGCAAGTTCAATTTTGATGAACTACATAGACAGATTAGAGCTTGGGAAATGACAGTTGAGTAGAGAAGAGAAGGAACGGGATGTGGTGGGGGAAGGGGGTAGGTATAGGGTAATATTAATGAGTGGGTTAAGTGATGGTGGAAGGAGTGGGGCCATAAGTGGGGGAAAGGAAGGGAATTGGTTAAGGGTGGGGGCTTGAGTGAATGAAGGAGGTAAGAGAGGGGTTAAGAGTGAGGGAAGGAAGAAAGTGTAGGTGCATAAGTCGGGGATGGGGGTAAAGGTGGGGGAATTAGTGAGGAAGAGAAGTAAGGATGGGTGCATGAGTGAGAGAAGGAAGATAGGGTGGAACACAACATGAGTGGGGGAAGGGGGAAACGTTAGGCCTTGCGTGAGGGGAGTTAGGGTGAGGCCGGTGAGGCCATGCGTGAGGGGCGGAAGAAAGTGTGGAGCCATGAGTGATGGAAATGTAAAGGTGGAGGCATGAGTTAGGGAACGAAGAAAGGGTCTGTACATGAGTGGGGTAAGGGAGTAAGGGTGAGGGCGTGAGTGAAGAAAGCAGGTAATCGTGGGTGCGTGAGTGTGGAAAGGGGGCAAGGGTGGGGGATGGAAGAAGGGGTGGAGGTTTGAGTGCAAAAAGGAAGGCCGGGGCACAAGTGAGGTACAGAAGGAAGGAGGGGTGATTGGGGGAAGGGAGAAGGGCAAGGAGAAGAGAGGCGAGTAGACAGTCGAATAGACAGGCGAGTAAAGAGTCAAGAGTGCGCTTGAGCGTTCAATGCTTCAAACGTGTCTGACGAAAACCTTGATTCAGCTTTAAAATTTACAACACTACGCGATAAGCGACATTCACGCGGGCGAATCCGCGGTCAACAGCTAGTATTCAATAAAATCGGTCCGATTCGGCCATTTTCTCGATCGCACAGACTGGATGAAAAAAAAATCCTAGTATCGAGTTCTTTTTATACTTTATTTTATTTCCTTCGATATCGGAGCCGACACTAATATCGGATATCGGATGCGCCGGATAATGTGAAAACGCTTTTATTATGCAACAGTTACATAAAATATCTACTATAAATGGACACTTGTTTTATTTCAATTAAATAGGAACATACGTAGTAACACGTCTTCATACCTTTTTAATCGTAAATAAAAACATCCCTCTTTTTTAGTACTCTTAGATTATAATTACTAACAGCGTTTGGAATCCTTTGATATTTTGAAAACAAATTACAAATCTATCGATATTGCCAACTTTTTGTTTCACCTCTCTAGCGGTAATGTCATAGAGTTAGAGTGAGAGAGATAATACTTCAAAGTAATATCAACCGTATTCATAACTATTAAGGTTCTAAACACAGAACAGAAAAAACTATTAGAAGTGTGATAGGACAGATTCAATAGCGGAACCAATGTCGCCAAACTCACACATACAACCAGATAATAATACGTTGCACTACTAGTAAACAATTGTTTTGATTGGTCGTATATCTTTAACACCAAACTAGCCTAAAATATGCTCACTGCAAAACTAAAACATACCTTATTCAATCGTTTTAGTGATTACTTTTATATAGATAAAAAAGGAATTTACGACGTTTTGTATCTGGATCAAACTTGCTTCTCACTCTAACTCTATTCCGAAAAAGTTCAACTACTCCCCAACAGATGTCCGTTTATTTCAAGAATGTTATTTAAAACCTTAAGAGTTAGAAATACGGTTGATATTATTTTGAAGTATTATCTCTCTCACTCTAACTCCTTAATATTAACGCTAGACCGGTGACATAAAATTTTGGCAATATCGATAGATTTGAAATTTGTTTTCGTAATGTCAAAGGATTCCAAACGCTGTTAGTAATTATAATCTAAGAGTACTAAAAAAGAGGGATTTTATAGCTTGTTGAACTGTTTTTTATTAACGATTAAAAATGTATGAAGACTTCAAACTACGTATGTACCTATTTAATTGAAATAAAACAAGTGTCCATTTATAGTAGATATTTTATGTAACTGTTGCAAAATAAAAACGTTTTCACACTATCCGGCGCATCCGATATCCGATATTAGTGTCGGCTCCGATATCGAAGGAAATAAAATAAAGTAGAAAAAAATGTTGAAAATAATTGCTAGGATATTTTTTCTTTTTTTCATCCTGTCTGTGCGATCGAGCAAATGGCCGAATCGGACCGATTTTATTGAATATATGTGGAAACAGCACATGGCGACGGCTATCGGTGTCAGACACCAAATATCAGAAAATGTGAAATCGCTTTAAGGATACTTAAAATACGAGTGCGAGTATTTTACAGTATCAGACGGGTATTTTAAGACCATTTTACGAGCAGTTTCATACACTACTTTGAAATAATTAATTTAATTTGCATAAAATGAGAAAACGTAGATCACCAAAATCTATTTGCTAATCGCGCATGCATGTTGCGCCGCGTTCACAAACTAGAAAATATCCAGCTGGAGGTGTTCAATTCGGAAGTTTATATTTTTGTATGTTTGTACGCGCATAGCTTCGTCATGTGTAGACGAATTTGCAAAATTCCTTCTTTGTTCGAAAGAAGACTATTCCGGAATGATACCATTTATTTTTTGTAAAGATCCGATAAAGGGTTTCAGAGAGAGACCACGACACACTTCAATATTAGATGCTCTCGACAGGTTGCAGCGACGTACGGTCCGCATTATCGGAAATCCTGAGGTCACGAGTACCCTCGAGCCTTTGCAGCTGCGTAGAGATGTTGCTTCCTTGGCAGTATTTTACCGTCTCTACCATGGACAATGTTCTGAAGAGCTATTCCAATTAGTCCCACCCTCTCCTTTCCTATACAGGACGACACGTGCAGGACTTAGATGTCACCCGCATACGGTGCAGAACATTCCTTCAAGAACCAAGCGGTTCGGTGGCTCTTTCCTTTGTCGCACAATTAAGACCTGGAATTCCTTGCCAGCTCACGTGTTTCCCTCTTCCTACAGTAGCGGGTCCTTTAAGCGGGGCGTGAAAAAGCATCTGATGAGGCCGTCAAGCTGAGTGCCACCATTGTTAACATGGCACGTGTGTATAATGGTGGCCCTCTCTCCTGAGACTTTGCCTTCAGCTTACCATCAGGCAAGGTAAAGTCAAATTGACGTGTCCCATATAAAAAAAAAACTAACTTTTAAACTCTCGCGTCCCATGATATATAATTTAGAAAACGGGAATTAACGCGATCATGGTATAGGTACTTACATACCTTTGATTGCCTGACGTTTCGACCAGGTTACACCGGCCGTGGTCACAGGCTGACTGAGGTATGTAAGTACCTATACCATGATCGCGTTAATTCCCGTTTTCTAAATTATAAAAAAAAATAAACCAGGAAATCAGCAGTAATTGCTGCAAACGCATATTATTGCTATGTCTATGCCACTACACATCATAACATCACGCCCGTATCCTTTGAATGGGTATGCAGAAGTGTTCAGAATGTTCCGTGATATAAAAAAAACAATAAAACCATTTGACAAAAGTTTATAAATATTTCTAAAAAAAGTAGATATCGATAAAGTTTGACTACATCACTAAATGAATAGCGAAGAAAGTTCTAGAATAAATAAGTATGACATGTCTATTGTGTGTAATCAAAAACAAGCTTTATTGATATGTGGTAAGGTTGATTTTTTATTTTATTTTATTTCTTTGCATTTCAATAAGATTAGTTATAAATTCTGCTATATCCTGACTTATCGATGGTATAAAACGCCTCCATTTCGAATATTTATGCTCCTACTATCATCGGTGCACTACAAAATGACCCAGTAAGGCATATTTCTATTAAATAGTATTAAATAACACACGGTCCAAAACTGTCAAATACACGTGATGACAGATACGACTGAAGGTTGAAATTGTTAGAGCTTGCAAATCTCCGCATATCAATGACACGCGTGCCACGCCTACTTCACACTTCCATCGTTTTTTCTGTTCCGTGGTTCTAAATAACGTTCTTAAAATAAATGGACATCTGTTGGGGAGTAGTTGAACTTTTTCGTAATAGAGTTAGCGTGAGAAGCAAGTTTGATTCAGATACAAAACGTCTTAAATTCCTTTTTTTATCTATATTAAAGTTATCACTAACGCCAATGAATAAGGTATGTTTTAGTTCTGCAGTGTGCATAATTTAGGCTAATTTGGTGTTAAAGATATACGACCAATCAAAACAATTGTTTACTAGTAGTGCAACGTATTATTATCTGGTTGTATGTGTGAGTTTGGCGACATTGGTTCCGCTATTGAATCTGTCCTATCACACTTCTAATAGTTTTTTCTGTTCTGTGCTTTTAACAGACAAATAGGGCACTAATGTAAATAGTCTTAAGCAAACTGCCATTGTTTACATTTAGTCGTAAGAATTTTATCGTTGATTTCTTATATTAATCTTATTAATATTGAATCCCATTAGCATAAGAATGTAGAAATATAAAAGCTATGTACATAGCAGTAGTATATAAGGAAATAAAGGCACGTCAGGATTTTTCATTAGGCCGCATAGGCACTGAACGAGTTAGTTAAACGCAACTGACAAATCAGATAAAAGTAGTCAGAAACAGACCCGTGCCTATATTTCAAGGTCAATCGAACCATATAAAAACAGGTGCCATGTTGGCACAACATCTCAAGGAGAGCCACGGAAGCCCTGAGAGTCGATGCGTCGTTTGTTCTCAAGCACACTCGCTCTCAGCTCGCCGCACGGACCCTCCTTCGCGCGCTGACTGCCGGCGCATGCGGTTGCGTCTGTGTTAGGACGCCACCGTAGTCGCCGGATCGTGTCGCGCGCGCACCTGCTTCCCTCACCATGTCGGGTCGCGGCTGGCAGACCGTCCCATCGTCGAAGAAAAATCAGCATCCTCGGTCCCGGAGTCCCCCTAGGGACCCCCGGGTCCGCCCAAAAGGCCCTTCTAAGGGCCAAACCTCCAAGGGGTCTGTGACCAGCCCCAAGGAGACGTCGCAAGCGCTTGCAAGTGCGCCGCCGTCGGCGTCGGCAGCGAAGCACCCGCTCCCCTCCCGCGCGCCGCCGGGTGGGTCGAGCGCCTCTCGCGCCGCGCCGACGGCGACGACTCCTGCAGCTAGCACCTCGGCCTTTGTGACTCCGCCGTCTGGAACGGCGTCGAATCCAAAGGCCATCCGGACGCCGATCCGCAAGATTGCCACCGACTCGCCGCGTGTCGATGCCTGCGAATCCCCGGCCCCCCGCGCGTGGTCTGTCATACCATGCGCGGAGCTGGAGACGTCGCTAGACGACTCGCCGGCGCCATCCACCTCAGCCGCGGTTGTCGTGCCCGACGTGCGCACGCCCACGGCTGCAGCAGCATCGCCGACACCGGGACCATCGCGCCGCCCGCGCAGCCCCGACTCGGCCAACAAGGACGCCGCCAAGCGCCCCAAGACCGCCGCCGCTGCCAACCCTGCAGCACGCCAAGACGGGGTGAAGAAGGACAAGTACCCGCCGATGACGGTGGAGGAACTTCCCAACTTCCCCCGTCACCTTAAGGAGCTGAAGTCCCGGTTGGGGAGAACCGCAAACGCCCGCCCGTATGGGAAAGGGTTGCGGTTCTTCCCCGCCGACGGAGATGAATACCGCCTGTTGCAGGAGTACTTCAGCAGGCTCGAGGACCAGGAGGGCATCTCCTGGTTCACGTACGCGCGCCCCTCGGAGCTGGGCGTCAAGCTGGCTATCCGAGGCCTGCCAGTGAACGCCGACCCAGAAGAGATTGCGTCGGAGCTTCGCGAGCTGGGGTTCGACCCCGAATACGTTCGCGCTATTCGGGGCCGCAGCGGACGACCCGGCTGCATCTTCCTCGTCGTGCTCCGGAGGACCAGCAACTACGAAGACATCTTCCAGGTGCAGGAGATCCTTGGCATGCCCGGGATCATCTGCGAGGCCTGGAGAGGGAAGAGGAAGCCCGCGCAGTGCCATCGCTGCCAGCAGTTCAGGCACTCCAGCCACAACTGTCACCGCCCGCAGGCCTGCGTGCGGTGCGGCGGCGAGCACCGCGCGGGCGACTGCCCTCGCCCTCGCGACCAGCCCGCCACCTGCGTCAACTGCAGGGGCGCTCACCCCGCCAACTTCTTCCGGTGCCCCGTTTTCCAACGGGAGGCCCGGAACAAGAAGGCGGGCACAGCCGCCATCACCCGCAGGACGGCCGCGCCTGTTGCCCCCGTCCCGGTGACCGCTAACCCCCTCGGTGAGAGGACGGCGAACGCTTCGCTCATGGCGGAAGCGAACCCGCCCGCCTCCCGAGGGCAACGCCGGCGCTCCGGTAGGAAGCGCAGGCGAACCCACGAGCCAGCCCCAGCGGACGAGGAGGAGGAGCCAAGCCCCGCCCCCTCGGCGCAGGCCCCGCCCACAGCTCCACCGGTTACGGTTACGAACGAGGCGTGCCAGACCGACAGCATGAACCTCGGCGAACTGGTCAGGCACTACACCTGGGACGAGCATCTCGACTCAGCCATCTCGTTCCTCGAGAATGTCATGGATACAGAAGGCCTAGACAAGAAAACCCTCGACCATCTGGAGGAGTCTAGAGCCTACATGAAACGCATCAGGCGGCACATCGCCAAGCAACTGACGCCCGGCAAAACATCCCAGACGCCGCAAAGCCACGTGTAAGCCGCCACCCGTCGCTGGTCGCCCGGAGCTGGGCCTTCACTGGGCAACCAGTGATCTCACCCGGCTCGGGCAGACCGCCGGGCGGCGTGAAGACCGCGGCGCTTGCGGCGTCACATATCCATAGGGCCATTACCGCCCGCCCCCCAGGACCGGTGCCTGTCTAGGCCCCGAGCCAGAATCCTCCTCAGAGGGCTATGCCCTGTATAGGACTCCCTCGTCTAGCAAGGGGCGAAGTGAGGGAAAGTGAGGCACAACATCTCAGTAGTCGGACAGAATTTGTACCAATAACAAGTCGGAATAAAACTCTGCAACATTTCTGTTAAAAAGTGTTCATTTCACCAACAAGAACCCCACACTCAGCTCGCCCACGCCGATCGAGGTACCCCGCCGAAGGTGTCTTCAGGCTTCAGCCCGTGACGACTCTGCAATCCCAGCAGTTCCCGGCCTTACTCAGCGCACCCGCCGTTTCTGTTTCTGATAAAAGTCTGGCGTTGAGTGTTGGGCCGGGAGCGTGCACATTTTCTGGTCCTGTCGAGCCGGATTAAGGAGCGTCACGGACACCAAAGGGTCCCTCCGTTTGTGGGGGTGAATTGGGTGTGGACGGTACGTCCGAACAGTGCGCGTAGTAAAATCGAGTGCAGTGCGCGAGTATAGTCCGTTTCGTGTGCAATCGAGAATCTGAAGATGCCGACTACGAGGTCAGAGCAGAAGAAAGCAGCGTCCGTCGTGGGGGCAGCTGGACCTGGGGGGGCAGCGGAGACCGCAACAGAAACGTCCGCCTCAGACAGAACCCCGACAGACATCAGTACAGAAACGGTGACCACAAGAGAGGCACCGTCAGCTTCGGAGCCACCGCCGTGTCCCGAAGTCCTACGGCAGTTGAAGATACCAGCACCTCGTCCAGCCACCAGCAAGAGGGGGGGAGGGGGTGCTTCAGCATACTCTAAAGCGAAGTCCGTCAAGATCGCGAAGGCGAAAGAAGAACTACGAGTAATCCGTCTGCGCATCGAACTAGCCGCCGCCAAGCTAGCCGCTTTAGAAGACAGCGAAGAAGAAGACCTGGAAGATCAGGATGATCCAGAACAAGTATCAGCAGCAGCAGCAGAGGAAAAGGTTGGGGAATGGTTCAGCCGTCAAGTGCCACCCCAGCCCGCCGTCCTCGCTATTGAAAACACGCCGCATACAGAAGAGCCGAGTGCGACGCAGCCGACAGCGCCACCGGTTCAGCAGCAGCAGCAGCAGCAGCAACAGCAGAATTTCACCGATCTGGCCGTAGCTATTACACAGGCGGTGAGAGCAGCGCAGCGACCGAAGCTCATAGAGCTTCCAAACTTCAGTGGGGCTCATCAGGAGTGGCTACCATTCAAAGCCGCTTATGCAGAAACCGAAGACAGTTACACCGCCATAGAAAACTTGAACAGACTACGAAGAAATCTCCGTGGGAAGGCCAAGGAAGCAGTCGAAAGCCTTCTCATGACCAGTTCACAGCCATCTGATGTTATGAAAACATTAGAGTCAAGATTTGGGCGACCAGAAGCCATCGCGTCGTCTGAGTTAGAAGCACTACGAAACCTACCGAAGTTTACAGAAACACCAAGAGACATCTGCATCTACTCTACGAAGATCACCAACGCCGTAGCAATATTGAAGACTCTCAACTGTGTGCATTATCTATACAACCCGGAAATTTCAAGATCATTAGTAGAAAAATTAACACCAGTTTTGAGGTACCGTTACTACGATTTCGCCGCTACACAGCCAAGAGAGATGCCAGACCTCGTGAAGTACGAAAAATTCATCAGAAGAGAAGCCGATCTGTGTGGGCCATACGCCCAACCTGAAAACTTCGTAGTGCAACATCACAGCGTGCAACAGAGGCGCCCTCAGCGTGTCAACAACGCAACTGAGCCACAAACAAGTAAGAAATGTCTCATATGCAGTGAACAGCAGCATCCGGCTTTTAAGTGTGAGAAATTCAAAAAAGCGGACCTCGATACGAGATGGGACATCGCTAAAGAAAAAAGGCTGTGCTTCAGGTGCTTGAAATATCGTGATAAAAATCATACGTGTACTGTAGGCCTACTGTGAGTTTTTAAACGTGAGTCGTATACGTACACGAGAGTCGTAAGGGGACCACGTGATTACGTTTACGGTAGGTGGGCTGTCATGTGCTTCGTATACTGTAGTGACTCTCGTGTCAACGGAACTAGCTACGGTTTACGTATAATTTTCTAGAATACTTGACAGTTTAGTGCTTGTTTGTATTTTGAGTGATGGAGTATCGTTACCGTAAAATGGCGGCTTTCTTATGATCAGCTGATGGGCGTATGAATGTAAAGATTTTTTTGGTATTTAAAATTATTTATTCATGTTTTGTTTCAAGTATTTATGTATTGTTAATGTACCACTGGATGGACTGTGTAAATGACGATATGGCTTGACAGTATTCACTTACTGTGATTATAATTTGTGTTTACGGTCAGATGAAGAACTGCCCTATTCCTTATTAGCCTTCTTACCCACGGGAAGACATAGGATATCCCAATTCTACATTACCGAAAACCAACACGTCAAATACGATGTTATAAGCTCCAAGAGGCAACTGCGCCGAAACCTTGTCCACTATTCATCAGGTGTATGAAAGGAAAATATGGAACTTGGTAACTAATTTAGCAAAAGAAAGAGGCAAAATGTTATTTAAATGGAAATATATATATATAAAACAAATAAAACAAAGGAAAATGGACATTATTTATTGTTATTTATATTATTGTACACTCTAGTGATCATAAAGAACTCGCTCTGAAATTATATATATATATATATATATATATATATAATTTCAGAGCGAGTTATATATAGAATAATGCAGACGTTGTTCATCAGTATTGACTTTTATTCATATGGATTCTCCTTTCATTAATGACTCCAACTGTAAATAGAGTTTATAATATTATTTACATGTATTAAGTTTATGATTGAATTCAATTATGGAGGATTGGAACGAGGTTTATGAGACCACTTGTTCACTTTAAATTTGGGTATGTCCCCACAAATTGACTGGATAGATCTTCGGGCCCAGGTTCTGGTGCAGGCTTTCCCTTCGGGACCAAGAAGCCCAGTCGGGGTCAAGAAGCCTCAAATGCATGACTCGAGTCAACAATAGTGCCCGGAATACAGCAATAGGCTTACCGCATATTACATGGGACCGAATACAGATTGGTGAAATGTGGGTGTTAATTCACCTCTGCCTAACCCTCCAGGGATAAAGGCGTGATTATATGTATGTATGTATGTATGTATTTAGCATACACTTTCCAGGTTCTTCAGCATATCAAATTTCTAAAATTTTAGACCTATTTGTTTATGTTGACATGCCAAACAAATGTCACTCCAACATTACATTCGTAAATCTACCAAAATAGGTTGTATAGCTATGGCACAAAAACAAACTGATTCAATCATCATCATGCTAACATATGTGCTAGCGTTATTCCCGGTCGCATCCAACCGAAGCTTACTCGGAGTCCGGAGTCAACATTTTCAACTTTAGCTGCGCAGCATGTTTGGCTCAACTTCGATATTATCCGTGATACATCTCTCCACTACCCATTAGCGATATCGAAGTATTAAGTTAGTCCAGTTGTTGAATTTTTTGGGCTAGAACTACCCGTAGCGAACGGGCTGAGATTCAGCATAGCGCCGCAGCAGCAGCTGCCGAGCGCCAGTTCCCCTCTACTGTGTACAAAGGTGTAGCAGCGCCACCCTTAATCGTCATGACTTTCTTGACCACGTTCTTGACCATTCTTAACGGACTGTATCTCTATTTTCATTTTACTACGAAACAGCTGTTCGGCCTTCTTTCAAATATGTGTAGTGATAGTCACACGAGAGCCTGTCACCGTCATAGCATTCCATTGGTCAAGACATAATTACCATAAACCAAAACAGTCTTACGGTAGCGGATCACTCAAAATTCAAAATTTCAAATCTTCAAATGTGTACGTTAAGGTACGGTGACAGGCCATACGAGAGCCCGTCGTGATATTCTATTGGCCGAGCCATAACTACCACAAACTAAAACACTCTTACGGTAACGGATCACTCAAAATGCAAAATTTCAAATAAATGAGGTTTTATGTATTCAACGATTAATCACTTTTTATTATATTAAATAAAACTAACGTAATACACTATTTACAAGTAAAAGTATATGATTAGTTTCAGTTACATCCAAAGCTTGTTTGGAGCATCTTGGCATGCGGGGTTAAATAGCAATTTATCAAAATAAAATTAACAAAATAAAATGTTAGTAACTATAGTTATAAAATTCGCTGTAAAATAGCTAGTCATATTAGAATAATGCAGAAGTTGTTCATCAGTATTGGCATCAATTATGTTTACAATTTTTATTCATGCGGCCTTTCTTTTAATGGTCCAACTGAAAGGAATAATAGGATTCATATTAATATTATTAAATTTAGGCTTGTACCTCCTCTAAAAAGTTGAAATCAATAATATCATGCCAGTTTTGTTACATGGGATAGTTTGGTAATACTTATTAGAAAGAAGTCTGAGAACAAACTAAACCTAAACAAATTAACAGGGGGCTGAAGAGCAGACCCCGGGCTCCAAACGTCATTCATATCATAAGTTATACGTGATATAGATGTCGTAGGATAACTTGATACTTCGAATCTTCGCGGAAATCCTAGGGATTTTGCGAAAACGCGGATAATTAGACATAGGCGAAAAATTATCAAATCTTACTGGACAAAGTCAGGATTTTTGCGAAAATACTCGTTACTATAGTAAGATTTGATGTGCTCAACACTGATTGGCTACAATTTTGCTGGCTGACTTCTAATTGGTTCCTAGTTTGCCGATGATTAA
This sequence comes from Eilema caniola, assembly GCA_949126895.1. Taxonomy (NCBI): domain Eukaryota; kingdom Metazoa; phylum Arthropoda; class Insecta; order Lepidoptera; family Erebidae; genus Eilema; species Eilema caniola. The sequence goes on along the minus strand of OX421463.1, from coordinate 16,521,491 downwards.
CTTCAAGTATTGTATCATCGGTCTGAAACATATCTCCGACAAACGTTTCCCTGCCGAATGATCCACCGACAGAATGTTTCGCTTATGAGTTTTTCATCTACAGAACATTTCACATACAGGCAGTTCGCCGATAAAACGATTCATTTTTGGTTAAATCGACGACAGAACCTTTCCCCTACGAACGTTTCGCCGACAGAACGATTAAATAATGAGTGAACCGACGACAAGGTCGACGGAGCCCCGCTACGCGGGGCTCCTACTTCTGGGTGGTTTATAAAAAAATAACCACGAAGGCCTAATGCGGGAGCGGAGCGTAGCGTAGATATTCTTTTACATACCTGTTAATAAATCTTAAACAGTCTTCGCTTAAATCATGCAAGATTGACTGACAAAAGATTTTTTTAGTAAAGTTATTAGGAATAGCATACATTTTCCAAATTCTACGACATCTTAACAAACATCAAAATCCACCTTTATATTGGCTGAAGTGACATCTCATGTCAAAAGTTAAAAAAATAAACATCACTTCAACATCCATTAACATCCGTCTACATTCGTAAACCTAGTAAAATAGGTTGTATAGCAATATCACGAAATATACCAATTCTGAACTCAACGAACGGATCCTATTACTGAGTCTTAGCTGTCCGTCTGTCCCTCTGTCTAGCTAGCCAGCTGAAATGTTCACAGATGATGTGTTTCGGTTGCCACTGACAACAAATACTAAAAAGTAAAAACTGAAATAAAGAATATTTAAAGGGATAACGAATGTGATTAGTTGCCGTTTTTTTAGCTCGTTATTAATAACAGCAACAGATAAACCCTTGACTTGAAATAATCACTGAATATTTATTAGTAGGTACATTGACTATAAAAAAAAAGGTTAAATTAAAATAAAATCTCTCTCACACACGACAGAAACATTACAGAAAGTTAGTGTTCGGTTTATTGAAAAAAGCAGCGCAATCGGACTTGAATAGATAGGTAGTGGAACTGCGGACTCGCGGGCTGTGCTGCCCGCCATCTGAGGCAACTCGAGCGTCGGAGGTCGATAAATGACCTCCGTCCCTCATGAACGCGGGCCTGGGGGTCACGGTCGGAGCCACCTGTCACCCTAGCAGAAGCAGGCCACGGCGGCGTCCCCATTCAGGGGACGAGTGGGAGACGCCGTAGTCCCCATACCCGAGGAGGCCCTGGGTCGGCCGAGGTGCGAGGGATATGCACTAGCAACCTCACCTTCAACTTTGTAATACGACCCACAGACGGCGTGCGTTTTAATAACCACTTAGAAACAAGACACAAAGTTAAATAAGCTTGTTAGCTGTTAAATATTAATTTAAAAAATAAATTATTACTGAAATATAAATAAATCAAGGCGGGCTCAATATTGGTACGGAATTCTTTGAGCGCGAGTCCGACTCGCACTTGGCCGATTTTTTACACCACTGACAAGCACACGACCCACTTGTTGGAAAGTGATATGTAATGTATGCAATATTAACCGCCTTTTTGATAATGTATTGTATGAATTGTACAAGATTTATTGTAGATACTTTTTCCATATGTGTTCGTTAGATACTAAAATATTGTACCTAATAATATTATTTAATCATAAAAGAAGACTCATTTTACTACGAAACAGCTGTCCGGCCTCCTTTCAAATATGTGCAAATATGTGCAGTGGCACACCTCGGAAGCTCTCGGAAAAATGTATGAAACAAGCGCGTTGTAATTACTACAAACATAGCTCGTGTACATGCACGGTAGTGTTGATGTGTGAGAAAATTAGAAATGTCATGGATGGCACCATTTGAAATTTGACCTTGTTTTCGAATGAGATAGCGTGATTTTTCTCACTCTATCCCTCGGTGTCATGATTTACGTCACATCCGACGGAGGCGACAATTCTGTTGTTACAAAAAGTCATATTAATGATTTTTACATTAAAACGTATTTCCATCTTTTTCTTCGCTTCGGAAGAAAAGAATATGGCGGTACATTTTGGTCCTGTCAATCAACAGAATTGGCACAAATAACAAAACAATACTACAACACGACTTTGATATGTTTATAGAGTAATTAAAACCGATTGTGTTTATAAAAACTAGCTGTTGCTCACAATTTCGCCCGCGTGAAATTTTTCATTAATTATAAATAGTCTCCGTTCCGTTCGGTCTATAGGGCACATTTCTTAACCGATTGTCACCAAACATGGCATGTACATGTTCTTTGATTTAAAACATCATTTTTGGCTTTTTTTTTTTTTTTTTTTTTTTACGTGCGGGAAATCCCCACGGATACCCGCCCCTCCGGAGCCGGAGGGGTGGGTTATGTCGGACTCGAACCGACTAAACCGCACGCCGTCTGTGGGTCGTGGTGCTAGGCCGAAGGTGAGGTTGTCTTGCGACATATCCCTCGCACCCCGGCTGACCCAGATCATTTTTGCCTAGAGCTTTTTTAATCGGAGGACAAAAGGGGTTCCTTTTCTGTCGCATTATTTATGAACGGATATTGATGATTTTTGGCTGAAATATCCGAAATGATTCCTTACAGGTAGTTGTGGAAAAAAAAACATAAGAAAAGGCGGAGATGTTTGTTGTGGCTTTTTTAAGAACGGATTGACAATATTTATTAGTGAAATATCCAGGGAGCTATAAAATAAAGATACGTATCGTATAAAAGAAATATAAGTGAGGATACCAAATTTGATCTCCAGATGCCAAAAAATGATCTGGAACTCTTTACAGAACTAGTAGTATTAGGGGTTAAAGTATGAAATTGCCGATCTATACTGACAAATTGAATTTCGTTTTTTTTTTTTAATTTAACGTATTTATTTAATCAAAATAATTACCATTATTATCTATACATTGCTGCCATCTAGTAGGAAGGTCATTTATGCCTTTGCGATAGAACTCTGGTGATCTAGATTCGACAAACTGTGTGAAAGCATTTTGTACTGCCTCCTGAGAAGAAAACTTTTTATCACATAGAAAATTGTCCAAATCACGAAAAAAATGGTAGTCTGTTGGAGCAAGGTCTGGCGAATACGGAGGGTGACGGATAGTTTCTAATTGCAGTTCCTGTAGAGTTAAAACGGTTTCTCGTGCTGTATGAGGTCTCGCGTTATCATGGAGCAATAATGGTGAAGATCGATTCATGAGTCGGGGCTGTTTCACTGCTAGTTTTGCTATCATTGTTCGGAGTTCGGCACAGTAGACATCTGCCGTTATTGCTTGAACAGATCGTAGAAAGCTATAGTGAATAACACCATGCTGAGACCACCAAACAGTTACCATTACCTTTTATTGGTAAGCTTTGCTTTAGGACACTGTTGTGGCGTTTCACCTGGGGTCAGCCATTGCATTTTTCGCTTACGGTTATCGTAAAGAATCCACTTTTCATCACATGTCACAATTCGATCCAATATTCCTTCATTTCTGTATCGATTCAACTAGGCAACACAAGTTTCAACACGCATTTCTTTCTGCAGATCAGTCAAATCATGAGGTACCCATTTTTCACATTTTTTTTATTTTATTGATTTGACGCAAATGAGTCAATATTGTTGGTAAGGTAACGTTAAACCATGCAGCTATTTCCTGGGTAGTTTGGCTCGGATCGGCTTCCACCATGTCTTTCAATTCATTGTTATTCACCTGTGTGGACGGCCTTCCTCGTGGTTCGTTCTTCAAATCAAAGTTTCCATCACGAAAGCGTTTAAACCAAAATCGCACGGTGCGTTCATTAGCAGTCCCCTCTCCAAACGCAACATTGATATTGCGAGCTGTTTCTGTCGCGCTAGTTCCGCGTCGGAACTCGTATTCAAAAATCACTCGAATTTTCGAAGTATCCATCTTTCTTGTCTAAGCTGAATAAAAAAAAACAACTGAAAGTCGATAATCGAATGTTGCACATTTTTAAATGAAGAACTACATAGGTACCATGTGGAAAAAGTTTCACTCAAAAATCTCAAACCATGAAGGTTCTATGTCAATTCGAAGTACCTATTACAATGAAACGGCAATTTCATACTTTAACCCCTATTATTTATCCCTTAGCAATTAATGCTCCATTGCCAAGGGTGAGGTAGAACATTTCTTTATAAATGGTGTTTTTATTACGTACCAAGGTTTCTGAACCTCAACTGAATGACACGGATTTTATGCCCGATTTTTGTAATAACTATCCTAATACTTATTTAGAATTGTCAACGGCGAGTAGGAAATTAGAAAAATGGCAGTTGAGCAAACTTTAATTTAATAGTGTTAATTTATTTAAGTATCAATTATAAATTTATACTAAACGGAAGTTCACGGAAAGATATCTATTTATATTTTTTAGAAACAAATGGTTTTAACCGCTCTATACTTTATAAAATTTAAGAATCATTATTTTGACAGCTCACGCCTATGATGTGTGGCTTTTTTTTCGATTTGAATGTATCACAATTAATGTCGTTCATCATGGATTCCGTCATTGCCAGGTACCGCCCATTTTTTAACCCTAAAATGTATACTAATCTAAATCTGCATCATATGCTTTTGAGTTGTAATCTTTATAATGTTAAAAAAATAATACACCTATAATCAATATCGGTCCACCATAATGTCACTTAACATGCTAGTTCTAGAGTTATTTTCTAAAAAAAACCCGGACTATGTGAAAATCAATATAATTGATAAGATTTTTCACGAATTTATTCCTGGGCGAACCTGGCATCCAGTTCATTAGTTTTTTTTATGCTGTTCATTGATGACCCTTGGTGGAACTTGTTGTTACACATTATTGAGAACACTTGTACTTTTTCTACAATATTTATTATTGAACCTGACCAGTTCCGCAATGTTTATGAGCATTTCTAGTCGTAAACACCTCTAGTGTTTAAGATTAGAAACATTTCAAATACATCAATGTAAACTTTTGAAGTTACCATAAGGCGAAACCAGTCAGGTTCAATAATAAATACTGTGGAAAAAGTACAAATGTTCTTACTATGTGTAGTTCATTAGTTATTTATACAAAAAGGCAAGATGCATTTGAGGGTTAAATTTCACTATAGTCATGAGTGAAAGAGAGGACGCCTTAAAAACCGAAGCTAGCCGAACATTTCACTCTTCTTCCTGAAGTGCCGTTCCTACACATTTTACTGGCGACAACCTTTGTTTTAGGCGCCCATGAAAGCGCCCATGATTTTGACGTGCGGGGAGAGGAAATGAAATCGGTGGGAGGGGGTGAGCTTCCATTCTGTACGCTAGTACTATTATCTATTCTGTGGCAGTGGTGAGTTTTGTCTGTTCCGTGGTGGTGACAGCCACACGAGAGCACGTAATGGTATTCTATTGGTTAATCCATAATTATCATAAACCATAACGCTCTTACGGTAACGTATCACTCAAAATTGAAAATTTCAAATCTTCAAATATGTGCTGTGACAGCCACACGAGACCCCGTCATGGCATTCTATTGGTCGAGCCATAACAACCATAAACCAAAACACTCTTACGGTAACGTATCACTCAAAATTCAAAATTTCAAATCTTCAAATTTAATTAATTAATTTTATTTAATTAATTTTATTTAATTTTCATATGAAATATATTCCTATACCATGTGTACATTTTACCAACCAATTTAATAATCGAAAGACAGAATATTTGAAAAACCTTTATCCAATAAAACTGCAAAATTTATTAAAATATGAAGAGTCCAAAACCCGCAATGTCACGAGTGACATTGTCATTCGTCAATACAAAATATAAAGAAAAATCGTCAATAAGAAAATAGTCGTCACAATATACAATGATTACGAGGGCGAGGGCGCGACAGGTGGCACAACATGCACGCCCACCATCTTCGGGCTCATCGCTGAGCTCCGCCGTACAGACACCGGTCCCCGCACCCGCGACACCGGCCGCTGCAGAAGCGTCGAGCGAAAGCGATGAGTTTTTCTCCCCACCGGCGACACCATCACCAGCGCGTCGGCGAGGGAGAGGCCGGCCCCCGGCCTGCTTGGGGTCCCGCGGCCCACCAGCTGCGAACAGGGCCCCCGCTGCCGGTGGTGTAGTGCGTCGCATGCGATGGACTCATGTTATGAATGAGAATTGCATGCGCGCCTACTATGGGGCTACAGAGGGAGAAACCCTTCGGACGGCGTATCGTGACAGGATGCTTGCTTTGTTTCAGGTCCTCTATCCAACCATCACAGTGTCCGCCCAACGATTGTCGGATCAAGTGCGGGCTATCCAGCGGTGTAACCTGTTAGATCAATCTGTACTTGATCGGCTCCGCCTGGAGGCACAACCTACTCGCGCGACTCCTTCCTTGATACGGGATCCATCCGCCGCGTCGTCAGCTCCGCTGTCAGGGGTGGCACCAGGGACATCGGTGGAGCCCGTGGTCGATGATGGAGAGTGCGTGAGTACGACTGTTAGCACCCAGGTAAGTGAGCAATTGAGGAGGGCTTTGGAGGACGCTATTCGCCAGTATAGGTCCGTGCCTGAATCTAGGCCGCGTCTACCACGTCTGCCCACTCATAGGCGAAATCTGGCACTGATGGGAGCTCTGAATGATTTACTATTCCCGTACATGCGGACTAGTAAAGACTTGTCTGATACCCACTCGATCATGTACTGTGGAGCAATCGCGGTATGCCGTGTCGCTCGTGTCAAGTTTCCAGATACTGACCGAGCGCCGCGGCCCGCCGAGGTTGCACCCGCTTGGCAGGTACGGATCGAGCGGCGTATCAGCACATTCAGGACTCTCATTGCGAAGCTGGTCTGCTTCAGCCGGGGGAATAACCGCCCCCGTGTCATGCGTTTCGTGACTCAAGCTTTCGCCGGGACCGGTATTCGGCGCCCGGATTTTGTGGCTAACGTCACGGAGCGCATTGACTACCTGAAGCAGAAAGTCTATGCATGGGCAGCCCGTATTCGCCGCTACAGAGAGCGCGTGGATCGTTACTGGCAGAATCGCCTTTTCCAGAGCGACCAAAGGAAGGTGTACCGGAAGTGGGATGGAACCGACCAGTGTGTGGTCGATGAGGGCCTGCCAGGAGCCAACGCCATGATTAATTTCTGGCGTGGTATCTGGTCAGCGCCCGTCGAACACTCGGAGGGCGATTGGATGTGCGTTGTTGAACGTGAATGTGGGAGTATCGAACCTATGGGCTCTATAACTATAGAGCCCAAAGACGTGAGTTGTGCGATCCGTACGGCCCCGAACTGGAAAAGTCCTGGGCCGGACGGGTTGCACAACTTCTGGATAAAGTGGATCCGATGCTCCCATGACCGCTTGGCAGCGCAGTTCCAACAAGCCCTCGAAGTTGGCTCCCTTCCCCGGTTTATGACCACCGGGATCACCTTCTTGCTCCATAAAACCGGTAGTACCATTGAACCTAAAAACTATAGACCCATCACGTGCTTGCCTACTATGTACAAGCTCCTTACATCCATTCTGACTATCAAAATTAACACACACATTGTTGTGAATAATATTTTGGCCCCCGCTCAGAATGGGTGTAGGGTTGGGTCCCGCGGTACTAAGGAGCTCCTCCTCATTGACATGACTATTAACCAGCAAGTCCGGCGGAACCGCGGGGCTTTGTCCGCAGCCTGGATTGACTACAAGAAGGCCTATGATTCGGTGCCACACTCATGGCTGAGGAGGATCTTAGAGTTGTATAAAATCGATGCAGTTCTGAGATCCTTCCTCAGTGCGTGTATGGGGCAGTGGACCACAGTCCTTCGTCAACCGGGCGGCGGAGAGATCTCCGTTGACCCCCAGGACTACATAAGGATTGAGCGGGGCATCTTCCAGGGTGACTGTCTGAGCCCGCTTTGGTTTTGCCTAGCACTGAATCCTCTCAGCACTTTGCTGAGAGATTCAGGTCTAGGTTACCAGCTTCGGAGAGAGGGTGAGGTTATTAGTCATCTGCTGTACATGGATGACCTCAAGCTTTTCACACCGAAACTACCTGACCTGGTGGAGCTGCTAAAAATCACGCAGGTTTTTAGCAGTGCCATTGGGATGGAATTCGGTGTGGATAAGTGTGCGATCTTAAATGTACAGCGGGGGAAAGTTGTGAATTCTACGAAACTGCAACTTTCTGAGACTATGACTCTCAGATCTCTCTCTGAAAACGAAACTTACAAGTATCTTGGTATGTCAGAGTCTTTGGGTATCTCAGAAGTGGATATCAAGAGATCGGTGAAGGAACGCTTCTTCTGCCGCTTCACAAAAGTACTCAACAGTCTTTTGTCGGGCGGCAACAAGGTGCGAGCCTTCAACGGTTGGGTGATGCCTCTACTGACTTACTCCTTTGGCATACTGAGATGGACTCAGACTGAGCTGGACGCCCTGGATAGAAAGGTCCGTCAACTGCTTACTACTCATCGCATGCTACACCCGCGCTCGTCTGTGATGAGACTGTACATTCCACGGAGGTGGGGGGGTCGAGGCTTTTTAAATGCCAAGAACCTCCACAACCGTGAGGTGTGCAGACTCAGGGATTATTTCCAGAGCAACGAGTGCGGGATGCATCGTGATGTGGTGGCAGTAGACAAGGGTCTCACTCCGCTCTCCTTGGCGAACGAGAACTGGCGCAGACCGACGGTTCTGAGCGTCACGGACCGCAAGGCCATATGGGAGGGCAAGGAGCTGCACGGGAGGTTCTATCGAGCCTTAACAGGGCCCGATGTAGACCTCCTGGCCTCGGTGAACTGGCTACGCTTCGGGGACCTCTTTGGGGAAACTGAAGGGTTTGCCTGTGCAATTGCTGACGAGGTCATGATGACGAACAACTATCGGAAATATATCCTGAAGGACGGTACGGTCGACATCTGTCGGGCATGCCGCCGTCCTGGAGAGTCAATCAGGCATATTATTTCCGGTTGTTCTCATCTGGCCAATGGCGAGTACTTGCACAGGCATAACTTAGTGGCCAGGATCATCCACCAGCAACTTGCTCTTCGATATGGCCATGTTGAGTCTGAGGTGCCGTACTATCGGTACACACCGGTGTCGGTTCTTGAAAATAGTCATGCATTGCTCTACTGGGACCGCTCTATTATCACTGACAGGACTATTGCTTGCAATAAGCCTGATATCGTGGTGATCGACCGGCCCCAGCGCCGGGCAATGATCGTTGACATCACCATTCCGCATGACGAGAACCTCGTGAAGGCTGAGAAGGACAAAATCAGCAAGTACCTTGACTTGGCTCACGAAGTAACCGCCATGTGGGATGTTGATTCAACGATCATTGTCCCGATAGTCATTTCGGCGAACGGGCTGATAGCGAAAAGCCTCGACCAACACCTCAAGAGGCTCTCGCTAGATGGTTGGGTCAAGGGTCAGATGCAGAAGGCGGTCATCCTCGACACGGCACGTATTGTCCGGAGGTTTCTCTCTATGTGACTCCGACCGCCGGTAGCTTGGGCCCTGCCCCGCTATCGGTGGCCTTCTATTTTTTATATTTTTAAATAGATGTTTTCTTTTTGATATTTATTTAAAAATGTAATTTATAAGTAGTTTTAAATAAATAAAGAAATCATAATAATAATAATAATTTATTTATTTATCAAAAAGTGCTGTACATTGGGTTATTACTAGTTTTACAAATAAGGTCGAATATAACTAATTTAAGTATAATAATATCTACATTATGAGAAAGTGTAACACTGTATATGGTAAAAATTTAAAATATAATACCTAATTACATTAACAATTTGGGACCTACCTGACCTAGGTTTTTGTAAACCTGTGTTTCAGGCTATGTCCGTTCAATGATAATTACTTGTTGCAATTAATTAGTTAACATAAACCAAAGAATCTATTGCATATTTACAGCTTAACGCTACCTACTTTAGTATTTCTAGCAGTTTTTCTGCGCATAATCTAGTTTTTCTAGGTGTTCTGTAATTAAAGCCTTGCAGTTCCAATAACTTAGGCTATGTATGTTTAGTAATTTGTTAAATTTGTTATATAGAAAAGGACCCAAAAACATATAAAATCTATTTACAAACTCATGTTTAGTTTGTGGTTTTTCACAAACTATTCCCTTTCTTCTTTTATCTAAGGTTGTTATATCTAATATGTGCTGTGACAGCCACACGAGACCCCGTCATGGCATTCTATTGGTCGAGTCATAACAACCATAAACCAAAACACTCTTACGGTAACGTATCACTCAAAATTCAAAATTTCAAATATGTGCTGTGACAGCCACACGAGACCCCGTCATGGCATTCTATTGGTCGAGCCATAATTTACATGAACCAAAACTATCTTAAGGTAAATAGATAATCAAGATTAAAATAAGATTTTGGTTTGGAGGTTTTATTTATTCAATGGTTAATTTTATAAAATAAGAAATTTCGTGACTAGCTATGAAAACAAAAAGGCAAATTATATTTCATATAAAAGTTTATCAAAATAACATGAACAAAATAAAAATTTATGACTATAATTTTAGAATACGTCGTAAAATAGTCTGATAAGAATAATGCAGAGGTTGATGCGGAAGACGTAGGATCGTAGAAAATGGCGCACATTGGGAGAGGCCTATGTCCAGCAGTGGACTGCAGTGGGCTAATTGATTTATTGATTGTTCATCAGTATTTGTATCAGTTTTGTTATCAATTTTTATTCATGCGGCCTTTCCTTTTATTGCTCCAACTGTAAGGAATAGGATTCATTACATTAATGTACATTTAGGCTTGTTTTGAATAGGGGGCAGAACAGCGGACTTCGGGATCTAAACCACATTTTTATTATTGTAAATTAGGATACGTAATGTTTTACATACCTGTATAGATTTTAACATGTCTTCGGTTAAATAATGCAAGATTGACTGAAGGTTTAAGTATTTTCAAAATTCTTCGCTATCTCAACGAACATCAAAAATGACCAGAACTTTTTATCTGTTGGAGTCTTATGATACTTGGATGGATAATATTCATCCCGTTCGACCTTTATTTTATTCCGGATATAGGTTTCCGTGGTTCGCAGTCACGGGATTAATATTTCTATATATGTATGTATATAGAAGCATTAAGCAGGCTCACCGACACTTCAAGGAACTGGTTCGCGGGTACAGGAGCAGTATGTCATGCGGGCAAAGCCACTGGTCACGAATAGCTATAGAATAAAATATCTGGGTCACTAACTGGTGACCCGTATATGTTTAAGGAACGCCTTAAACATATAACTTTTTATTCAAAACTATCATAAATATTTGAAATACCACATATTCGCACAAACAGACGTAACACACGACAGTCACATATTGTGAATCATCTCGTTCGGCCAACATAAAGTTTAGTAGTCTATACGTCCGGCCTTCTTAGTGCGTTTAGTTACCTCTTAAAAACTATACGCCAATAGTTCTGTGAGCACTAGTTTGATTTTACTCCACTTTTAATTTTTTTCCTTTGGATATTTCAATAATTTCATTAGAAATTAATCAAACTATAATTTGTATGTACTCTTTGAAATATTTCATAGTGTAAAAATTAATACAAGAACTTACCTTTTTTTCATAGCATAGAGAAAAATCTAAACGCACACGGAACCAAATACGTTCTTCGACGTAGCTATCACATATATTGTGTTACTGTTATATGAAAGCAACTCTTAGATGAACGTATTAAAGCCTCTTTTATCGAAACATTACTGCCTGCCTTACTTTGTTTTAATTCTTCAACCATTTATACCGTACAGTATACACGGTACGGTAGCGTCGAGACAGTAAACTGTAACGTGAAATAATCTCACGGTAGAGATGGCTGGAGATGTCAAAAATACGGAAACGTAATCACGTGGTCCCCTTACGACTCTCGTGTACGTATACGACTCACGTTTAAAAACTCACAGTAGGCCTACAGAGCGGCGGTGCGGAATAGACAACTGTAGCAAGACTCACAATACATTGCTACACTACAGAAGAAAACCCACTGAAGATAACAGTAATAACACGACTGAGGCTATCAACTCGGCGTGGACAGCAGACAGGAAACAAACCTTTCTGAAGATTCTGCCGGTTCAACTATCAGGGCCAACAGGTACAGTGAATACGTTCGCATTATTAGACGACGGTTCAACAGTGACTTTGCTCGACGACGCCGTGGCCGACGAAATCGGCGCGTCGGGACCTACAGACCCTCTTCGTGTGCAGACAATTAACAATTCGAAAACAGGATATCAACAGTCTCGTCGTGTCACACTGAAGATCAAAGGGATCAATACAGAACAGAATTCAGAAGTTCAAGCTAGAACAGTGAAAAATTTGGTAGTTTCGTCTCAACGTGTCACCTACAGACAGCTGAGAGGATGTAGCTACCTCAAAGACTTGGTAAGTCAACTTACGTATGAAGAGGAGTCGAACCCGAAGATTCTCATCGGTCAAGACAACTGGCATCTGCTGCGCGTCTATAACACCAGAATAGGTCAACAAGACCAACCGGTGGCTTCACAAACGCCGCTCGGTTGGGTGCTGCATGGGAGTGACGCGAGAGCTTCAGGACGTCGCCACGAGTACATCTCTCATATGTTTGAAGAACAGAACGCAGACAACGATCTTGAGAAAATGGTCAAGCAGCACTTCGAGGTGGACAACCTACTCCTTAACCCGAGAAAGCCGAAATCCGATCCAGACGAGCAAGCTTCTTGTATTCTACAGCAAAATACAGTCCACACAGCCGACGGAAGATACGAGACAGCGTTGCTATGGAAACAACAACAAGTGTCATTACCAGACAACTACGAAGCCACTCTGAGACGACTACACAACATTGAGAAGAAATTAGACAGAGATCCCGACTTCAATCAGAAGTATACAGAGCAGATGGACGCATTATTATCCAAGGGGTATGCAGAGCTGGCGCCATCTACGAAAACCAAGAACAAGACTTGGTACCTGCCGCATTTTGTTGTTTTTAACCCTATGAAGCCGGGTAAAATCAGAGTCGTCCACGATGCCGCTGCCAAGACGAGAGGTATATCGCTCAATGATACATTGCTGCGGGGCCCAGACCTACTCCAATCATTACCGGGGGTGGTGATGCGCTTCAGACAGCATGCAGTTGCAGTTACAGCGGACATCGGGGAAATGTTTCTACAGGTAAAAATCAGAGAAGATGACAGAGACGCGCTTCGATATCTATGGCGTGGTAATCGCCGAGACAACGAACCACCAACAGAGTACCGAATGACGTCGCTTATCTTCGGGGCAGCGAGTTCGCCGTCGACTGCAATCTACGTCAAGAATTTGAACGCCGAACAGTACAGATCCACTCACCCCGAAGCCGTCTCAGCTATAGTAAAGAAACATTACGTCGACGACTACTTAGACAGTTTTCAGACGTTAGAAGATGCCGTTAAGATCGCCTCTGACGTCCGAATGATCCACCGAGAAGCCAAGTTCGAGTTGAAGCAATGGAAATCGAACTCACCGCAGTTGTTAGATGCTCTCGGCGTGAATCAAGAAGATACAGCTACAGAACTATACAAGACAGAAGAACAGACCGAGCGAGTACTGGGTCTAATCTGGAAGCCGGGCACCGACGAACTCACCTTCAATCTCAACCTCGCACGCATTCCAACGCCACTATGTGACAAGAAGACGCCTACCAAGCGAGAAGCACTTCGGATCGTCATGTCGCTGTTCGATCCGCTGGGGTTCGCATCGCCGGTCACCATTCGAGCCAAACAGCTGTTGCAAGACATATGGAGGCGTGGCACCGGGTGGGATGAAGAGGTCGACGAGGACATAGCCGTGAAATGGAAGGACTGGATAGAGCATCTGAAGAACCTAGCCACCATCTCTATCCCGAGAAGATATCTGAGCTACAGTGATTGTAAGTCCCTCCAGTTGCACGTATTTACAGACGCCAGTGAATCGGCCTACTCAGCTGTGTTGTACTGGCGAACAGAAGACTCGAACGGGGAAGTGAACCTGTCACTCGTCGTCGCCAAAGCAAAGGTGGCGCCACTGAAGCTCACTTCAATACCTCGTCTCGAACTACAAGCCGCAGTAATGGGTACAAGACTCGCCGAAACAGTAATAGAAGAACACGAACGTAAGCCCGACTCCAAGACCTTCTGGACAGATAGCCGTACAGTACTCACTTGGATCAAGACAGGTTCCCGCTCATACAAGCCATATGTAGCGCATCGTTTAGCGGCTATAGAAGACAGCTCAACAGTAAGCGAGTGGCGCTGGGTCCCGACGAAGCTCAACGTCGCCGACGACGCCACCCGAGATGTACCTACCGACTTCAGCACGCAGCACCGTTGGTATAGAGGTCCTGAGTTCCTATACCTACCAGAAGAGTCATGGCCGCAAGACACTTCAAAGATAGAAAATACAGAAGACTCGGAAGAGAAGGTACATCAAATCAACAGTAAGATAACAGATAAACTTTCAGAAGCCCTGCCGGTGGTCAGCCGCTTCTCTAGCTGGGATAGACTGCGCTACACTACAGCCAGAGTCCTTTAGTTCATACAGCTGTGCAGAAAGAAGACAGAAAACCTCAATTATCGTCGAACTCTTAAGAACAAGACAGCAGACCCAGACTGGCGTAGAACAAACGGAAATAAAAACAGTAAGTCACCTCCCACACAGCTGAGTACGTCGGTCGCTGACCCGTACTTGCCGATCTCCGCCGAGCTTCTGCGCGCCGCCGAACATCTACTCATGCGAGCCGCGCAACAGGAATCATTCGCCGCCGAAATACAGGATTTACAGCAGGGGAGAGCCGTACAAAAAGATAGTCGTCTACACCAGCTGAGCGTCATCACAGTCAACAGTATTCTACGGGTCAGAAGTCGTATTCAAGCCATCCGAGACGTGTCTGAAGAATTTAAATCGCCAATGATTATAGATGGCGATCACCCAACCGTCAAGCTGTGGATCGAGTCCGTGCATAGAAGATTGCATCACTCGGGAGTCGAAGCAATGATCAACGAATGCAGACAACACTACTGGGTCGTTCGCCTACGCCCAGTAACCCGCTCGCTGCTACGGCGATGTTTACATTGCCGTATTCGAACCCAAGTGCCGCCCTACCCGAGGACGGGTGATCTGCCGGAGTGTCGCTTAGCTCATCATAAGCGACCCTTCACACACACAGGTATCGACTACTTCGGACCATTAACGGTTACAGTTGGACGTACCAATCAGAAGAGGTACGTCGCCATCTTCACCTGCCTAACGACGCGCGCCATACACTTAGAAATGGCGCACTCACTCAGTACCGACTCAGCCATCTCCGCAATACGTCGGATGATGGCAATAAGAGGATGTCCCGAAGAGATCTAGTCTGACAACGGGACCAATCTCAAAGGCGCAGATCGCGAGCTTCGAAGATCCATAGACCGAGCTACAGAACAGGAAGCAGCCAAGAAGAAAATATCGTGGCGCTTTATCCCTCCTGGTGCCCCCTTCATGGGTGGGGCCTGGGAACGTATGGTGCGGTCAGTAAAGACAGCGTTGGCCGCCACACTGCACGAACGACGGCCCTCCGAAGAAACATTAACTACTCTACTGGCAGAGGTAGAGTACACCGTGAACAGTCGCCCACTGACACACGTGTCGGTGAACCCGGAGGACCCCGAGCACTAACTCCCAACCACTTCTTGCTGGGAGGACCTAGAGGTGTGCAGCAGCCGGGCGCCTTCGACGAAAAGGATGGCGCCTCGAAGTCCAGCTGGCGAGCAGCTCAACGCCTGGCCGACCTCTTCTGGGCCAGGTGGCTCCGTGAGTACCTGCCGGAGCTTCAGAATCGTCGTGTGCCAGATGGACGTGGACCCACAATAGGCCAGAATGACCTGGTCTTGCTGGTGGATCCCAACGCGCCCCGCAACATGTGGCTGCGTGGGCGAGTCATCACCACCTACCCCGGACCTGACGGCGTGACGCGGACCGTCGACCTTCAGACCAAGGGAGGAGTGCTGCGACGACCGGTGAGGAAGCTGATAGTGCTGCTAGCTGCGAGTTCTCCACCGAAAGAGTGCGACTTCGTCCCACGGGGGGAGAATGTGCAGAACAAAGACACGAAAGTGCAGTGACTAGAACAAAAGACAATTTGTGTTTGTGTTTATATGATAAATAACGGTGTAATAGAATAGGTAAATAGTATATAAGTTAGTATATAAGGTATTTGTGATAAATAAAGACACTTTTAACAGACAAATAGGGCACTAATGTAAATAGTCTTAAGCAAACTGCCATTGTTTACATTTAGTCGTAAGAATTTTATCGTTGATTTCTTATATGAATCTTATTAATATTGAATCCCATTAGCATAAGAATGTAGAAAAATAAAAGCTATGTACATAGCAGTAGTATATAAGGAAATAAAGGCACGTCAGGATTTTTCATTAGGCCGCATAGGCACTGAACGAGTTAGTTAAACGCAACTGACAAATCAGATAAAAGTAGTCAGAAACAGACGCGTGCCTATATTTCAAGGTCAATCGAACCATATAAAAACAGGTGCCATGTTGACACAACATCTCAGTAGTCGGACAGAATTTGTACCAATAACAAGTCGGAATAAAACTCTGCAACATTTCTGTTAAAAAGTGTTCATTTCACCAACAAGAACCCCACACTCAGCTCGCCCACGCCGATCGAGGTACCCCGCCGAAGGTGTCTTCAGGCTTCAGCCCGTGACGACTCTGCAATCCCAGCAGTTCCCGGCCTTACTCAGCGCACCCGCCGTTTCTGTTTCTGATAAAAGTCTGGCGTTGAGTGTTGGGCCGGGAGCGTGCACAATCATGTTGTTACAAAAACTCATATAAACTATTTTGACATTAATAGTTACGTATTTCCATCTTTTTCTTCGCTTCGGAAGAAAAGAATATGGCGAAACATTTTGGTCCTGTCAAACAACAGAATCGGCACAAATAACAAAACAATACTACAACACGACTTTGATATGTTTATAGAGTACTTAATTCCGATTGTGTTTATAAAAAACTAGCTGTTGCTCACGGTTTCAAATATTTCATTAATTATAAATAGTCTCCGTTCCGTTCGGTCTCGAGGGTAGATACATTTCTTAACCGATTGTTACCAAAGTTGGCATAACTACATGTTCTTTGATTTAAAATATATTTTTTGCCGTGAGCTTTTTAATCGGAGGAAAAAAGGCGTGCCTTTTCTGTCGCGTTATTTATGAACGGAAATTGATGATTTTTGGCTGAAATATCAAGTACATAATTCCTTATAGGTAGTTGTAGAAAAAGAAAGGCTTATTATAGGTGTAGGTACTTCATTATAAAAAAAAACATGGGGAAAAGGGAAGACGTTTGCTGTGGCTTTTTTAAGAACGGATTGTCAATATTTTTTGGTGAAATATCTTTGGGTCTATAAAATATTAGGTCCTTACTTATGAAATTGGCGTTTTGTACGGGAGAAATAAAAAGTCGATTTTTTTTTTGTAAAATATGTTTAATTAATCAAAGTATGCACCGTTGTTATCTATGCAGTTTTGCCATCTTATGGGTAGTTCATTGATCCCTTTACTATAAAAACCATGGGGGCGAGAATCAATAAACTCTTTGAAGGCGGTTTGGACTGCTGCATCGGAGTGGAATTTTTTTCCTTGTAAGAAGTTGTCCAAATTCCGGAAGAAATGGTAATCTGTTGGAGCAAGGTCCGGGGAGTACGGTGGATGTCGCAGACATTCCAATTGTAGCTCAGCTAACTTAGTGGTTGTTTGTTGTGCAGTGTGTGGTCTTGCGTTGTCGTGAAGCAGCAGTGGCCTAGAGCGATTGACCAATCTCGGTTGTTTAACAGCTAGTTCTTCCTTCATGGTTTGCAGTTGCTGACAATAGATATCTGCCGTAATCGTTTGGCCAGATTTACGAAAGCTGTAGTGAACGACACCGGCGCTAGTCCACCAAACACTTACAAGTAACTTTTTCTGAGTCAATTTTCGTTTAGGGCAGGATTTGGCTGGGTCTCCAGGGTTCAGCCATTGCGATGAGCGCTTTCGATTATCGTACAATATCCACTTTTCATCACTAGTAATGATTTGATTTAAAATCCCTTCATTATTGTGTCGGTTGAGCAAAGTAACACAGCAGGCGACCCGTGTTTGCAAGTTCGATTCACTCAATTCATGAGGTACCCATCGTTCGAGTTTTTTTACTTTCCCCATTTGCTTCACGTGGATTAATACAGTTTTGTCACTTACCCCGAAGTCTGCTGCTATCTCTGAAGTGCTTTGTGATGGATCCGCTTCCACAATAGCCTTTAATACTTCGTTTTTCACTTTGATCTCCGGCCGTCCACGGGGTTGGTTCTTACGGTCGAAATTTTTCAGAACGAAAACGTTGAAACCAAAAACGTACCGTGCTGTCTTTAGCGACACCAGCGCCGTACACATCATTAATTCTTCGTGCTGTTTCTGCAGCACTGGTGCCACGGTAGAACTCGTACTCGTAAATATACCGATATTTCATGTTTTCCATTGCGCGGTAATAAGCGACGCCAAAGAAAAAATAATGAGGAGAATAACAAATGAATACAGTCAATTCCAAAGAAAAAAAACCAGCTAAATGAATTTATTAATATGAATTTGGAATTCTTAACCAAAGAGGAGATATTTCAGATCAAATTGATCAGTACGACAAAACGCTAATTTCATACATACGTATCGTATAAAAGAAATAATGATACCAGATTTGACTTCCAGATGCCAAAGAAATGAACTCTTTACAGTAGGTACTACTGGTTTCATCCCTTAGTAATTTATGCTTAGCCAAGGGTAAGGTAGTACAGTTTTTATAAATGGTGTTTTTATAACGTACCAAGTTTTCTGAACCTCAACTGAATAACACAGATTTTATTCCTGGTTATTGCAATAATTATCCTAATACTACAGAATTGTCGACGGCGAGTAGGAAGATAGAAAAATGGCAGATAAGCACACTTTAATTTAATAGTGTTAATTTATTTAATTATCAATTTTAATTTTTATTAAACGGAAGTTCACAAACACAAAAGCTTTTAACCACTCTATACTTTATAAAATTTAAGAATCATAATTTTGACAGCTCACGCCTATGAAGTGTGGCATTTTTTTCGATTAGTATAGTATGTATCACAATTAATGACGTCCATCATGGATTCCGTCATTGCCAGGTACCGCCCATTTTTTAACCCTAGTATGTAAATACTTACTTAAATAACTAAAATCATAGATTTCGGATAGAAATAAAGTAATAAGAAAAAATCATGTTAATATTTTAATATTTACTTATTTAATGCCACTAAAGTGCAGTTTCTAAATAATACACATATAATCAATATCAGTCCACCATAATGTCACATAACACGCTAGTTCTAAAGTTTTTTCTAAAGAACCCGGACTATATGATTTCACGAATTCATTCCTGGGCGAACCTGGCATCCAGGTCATTAGCTTTTTATATACCCACAGTTGATTGATGGCACTTTGTGGAACTTGTTGTTACACATATTGAGAACACTTGTACATTTTCTACAGTATTTATTATAGAACCTTACCTGTTTCGCAATGTTTGTGAACATTTCTAGTCTTAAACACCTCTAGATTTGAATAATTTCAAAAACATCAATGTAAACTTTTGAAGATACCATAAGGCGAAAACGGTCAGGTTCGATAATAAATGTTCTCAATATGTGTAGTTCATTAGTTATTTATACAAAAAGTCAAGATGCATTTAAGGGTTAAATTTTACTACAGGCATGTGTGAAAGAGAGGACGCCTTAAAAACCGAAGCTAGCCGAACTTTTCATTCTTCTTCCCGAAGTGCCGTTCTTACACCTTTTACCGGTGACAACCTTTAGTTTTAGGTGCCCATGATTTTGACGTGCGGGGAGAGGAAATGAAATCGGTCGGAGGCGGTGAGCTTCCATTCTGTACGCTACTACTATTAACTAATCTGTGGCAATGTGTACGATAGATGAAAGAGTTCTAAATTCAAACAGCACACCATTTCATACAACATTGCCGGCGCGCTCTTCGTTCTAAATTCGAAGAACGCGCCGGGAAGTGATTTTGGTTTTTCAGTCTACGTAAATATCATACTTCGCGTGTTCTTTATTCAAAAGTAATGACAATATTCCCGCGCATGTTTTAGAAATTGATTTTTCACTTCAGCAGCTCTAAAATGTCAGTTTTGCTGCGTAAAAACCCGTGGTGAAAACAGTGTGCAAAATGCGATTTTGACCACTGCGTGAGACAAAGTAAATTTTATTTTATTTTTTTTAATGAAGAGTGCCAACCATAGATTTGGAAAAAAGTCGGAAATTTTCGAACTACACGTACAGCATACCATAACTTTAGTAAAAGGAGACTTACAAAGAGTGCGACCTGTTCGGAGACGTGTTACTATCGTATTGTATATCATTTGCAGAATTGCACCTTTAACTTTTAAAATGTTCAGCATTATTTTGATTTATAATAAACATAAACGTAATTTCTAACTATTCATGTTCATTGTGTTATTTTCTAAGTAATACTTACCTATTATATGTTCTCGCTGCAGAAGTGAAAAGTAATGTGTGCCACACGAGAGCAAAATTATTTGCATCTCGTTCCTTTGAATCCCTTGCCACGCTCAGGATTCTACATTAGAATCACTCGCTACGCAGCACTCGCAGCAGAAAACAATTTTGCCCACTTGTTGCACAAATAGGTAACTACCTATTCTACATTTTATTGTTGACTGTGCGATGTTATCAAAATCTGTGAATGCTGTTCCGAATATCTTAAAAAATATATGGATAGTCTCCTCAAAAACGTATTGCTGTAACCAGCACGGTTGTTAATTTTTATTATTATTTATTAAGTTATTTTTTATTATTATTTTAGTCCTAACGTGCGATCGGTTTCAGTTAAAACCATAAGCAGTTATTTTAAGAGAAGCTTGACCTGTTAGGCATGGCTTCCTACTATTAGGCTGCCTTCTTTTTATACTCTCTCAGAGGTAATCCCAGGTATGTTCACAAGGCGGTTAAAGAGACTGTTAACTGCCTTGTTTCCAGTTGATTCTGGAAACAAGGCAGTTACTGCGATAGTCTATTCTGGTGGTGAGTCTTTGTATGATTGAGTTGGTTTGGCTATTTTCTCCTTTATTGTAGGTAGGAATATCCAGGTACTTGTGCAATTTTTCCATTCTAGTGAACCATGGCGCATTTGCAATAGATTTGAGCACTGAATTTTGAAATCTTTGCAGAATTTCAATGATTGATGTCTTTGCTGTATGTACCACAAAGTTAGAAACCATACGTCAAGATTGGTTTTAATATGGCTTTGTAGATTGGCAGTTTATTTTCTACAGGTAGCCGTGGGCGTGAGCCTCGGTCCAGAAGTCATTCCAAGTTCAGCCCCTTTCTTTTGGCTGGTCTTGCAGCTGCTTTCTGTCAAGGAGAAATCTGAGATATTTTACGGTTGTGCTAAGGAGTTAGCTCTAGTCTTCTTTCCTTAGGATATATAATACTTATAGTTGCCTTAGTTGCACTTTTCACAACTACATCCAGAGATGAACTTTGTCTCAGTGCTCCTGTAGATTTCTAGACGCAATTTCTGCATCTTTATCAGCTGAAAGTACCGTGGTGTCATCTCCGAATGTGGGTGTAATGACGTTATCAGTTTTGTCAAGGTTCCAATATAGATCCCTGAGGAACTCCTGCTTATATGTCGTAGTACTCAGTACTCAGCGGGTCCACCCCGTGGTCCACCTCATTAGTTCACCTGGGTGGACCACGGGCATTTTTCTTTACCGTTGGTTCACCCAGGTGGACTAAGGTGGACTACAGGCAAATTTATTTACCCTTGGTCCACCTGGTTATTCGATCTCTTTTGTCTATCTAACTAATTAATAAAAAAAATTCTATTGGTTATGCGTTGGAGAAACTACGGTAGTACCTAGAGCATTGGGCTCAATTTTTTTTTTGTAAATCTTATTTAACTTAAATTTTTGATTTAACAACAGGGGATTTGAAGGTAATAAGTGAAAGCATAATTAAATTTTAAGTTTTTTTTAAATACCTATAATTTTATCAATTAATTTATGTTAGAACCTTGTGGAATCAACAGTGCTCTTAGGTTTAAGTATTGACGCCAAACTGCAGTGGCGATCGCATATTGAATAAATAGCCAGTAGTTTGAGTTCAGCTTCTTACGCTGTAAAAAATATTAGGACATTAACAGACGTGGATACGGCTAGAATAGTTTATTTCAGTTATTTTCATAGTATTTTGAGCTACGGAATTCTCCTTTGAGGTAATTTCGCGGATTGAAACACAATATTTATTTTACAAAAGCGGGCTGTGAGAGCTATTTATAATTTGGGCCCAAGAGTTTGTTCTAACCGTAGTGTCACAATACATTTTCGAGAACCTTGTATGTAAGGAAAAATATCTCAACATTTTCAAGAGTTTGTGACAGGCATAATCAAAATCAAAATCAAAATCAAAAAATCATTTATTCCATAAAAATATTAAATTTGTTTGGAATCGTCATTATTTTTTTCCCCTACCGTGCAGTGCGTGACATGGCAACTACTGAGAAACACTGCCAAAAAACTCAGTAGGAATCCTTTTTTAAAAAAAAACGTCGTCATGTATGTACAATCATTTTCTTGTGTTGACTTAGAGCTACTTAATCCCAAGCATTTTTATCATTCAAATAGTCTGAAATATTATAATATGCTCTGCTACACAATTTGGCCTTAATTGTTGTTTTAAATTTATTTATGGACAATGTTCTAATTTCATTGGGAAGTTTATTGTAGAATCTAATACATTGCCCCATAAAAGAGTTGCTTATTTTTTGGAGACGAGTAGTATGTAACACAAGATTACCTCTATGTCTAGTATTTATACCATGTATATCACTCTTTTTAGTAAAGGAGTCTATATTTTTATGCACATAAAGTAAATTTTCATAAATAAATTGCGAAATAACCGTAAGAATGTTTATTTCTTTGAACTTTTCTCTTAGAGACATTCTAGGACCAAGTTGGTATATTGCTCTTACAGCTCTCTTTTGCAATACAAAGATGGTATTAATGTCCGCAGAATTACCCCAGAGAAGAATTCCATATGACATAACACTATGGAAATAACTAAAATAAACTATTCTAGCTGTCTCAATATCAGTAAGCCGTCTAATTGTTTTTACTGCATATGCTGCAGAACTTAATTTGCCTGATAATTTTTCAATCTGCGGTCCCCACTGCAGTTTTGAGTCAATAGTGATACCCAAAAATACAGCAGTCCCCACAGGGTCCAACCCAGATCCATTAAGTTGTACATTGGTAGCTACCTGCCTTACATTAGGTGTCGAGAATTTGATTACTTTAGTTTTTTTATCATTCAAAAGAAGATTATTAACATTAAACCAATGAACAACCTTTGAGAGTGCACTGTTAACTTTGTCATAATTGTGTAATTGTCTATTAATTTTAAACGTCAAGGAAGTATCATCTGCGAACAATACAATCTCATGCTTATCCCCTACATAGTAAGGTAAGTCATTTATGTATATTAAAAACAGAAATGGACCAAGGATTGACCCCTGCGGAACGCCCATTACAACTGGGCTTCCTGCAGATCGTTTACCTTTTACTTCGACCCTCTGAACCCTATTACACAAGTAAGAAGTCAGAAGATCGAGAGCCCTGTTTCTGATACCATAGTGGTGTAGTTTTCTGACAAGAGTCTCATGGTGAACACAATCGAATGCCTTAGATAAGTCGCAGAAAACACCCAAAGCATCCTGCGAATCCTCCCAAGCCTCAAAAATACTTTTTAGTAAATTAACCCCTGCATCTATGGTTGAACAACCCCTCGTGAATCCAAACTGTTTCCTGTGAAGTAAATTATGTACATTAAAGTGACTAAGCAACTGGCCAAGCATAAGCTTTTCAAAGATCTTACTTTTTTTTTTTTTTTTTTTTTTTTTTTATATATATATAGGACACGTCAATTTGACTTTACCTCGCCTGATGGTAAGCTGAAGGTAAAGTCTCAAGAAAGAGGGTCACCATTATGTACACGTGCCATGTTAACAATGGTGGCACTCAGCTTGACGGCCTCATCAGATGCTTTTTCACGCCCCGCTTAAAGGACCCGGGACTGTAGGAAGAGGGAAACACGTGAGCTGGCAAGGAATTCCAGGTCTTAATGGTGCGACAAAGGAAAGAGTCACCGAACCGCTTGGTTCTTGAAGTAATGTTCTGCACCGTATAGGGGTGACATCTAAGTCCTGCACGTGTCGTCCTGTATAGGAAGGGGGAGGGTGGGACTAATTGGAATAGCTCTTCAGAACATTCACCATGGTAGAGACGGTAAAAAACTGCCAAAGAAGCAACATCTCTACGCATCTGCAGAGACTCGAGGGTACTCGTGACCTCAGGATTTCCGATAATGCGGACCGCACGTCGCTGCAACCTGTCGAGAGCATCTAATAAGTACTTTGCGGATCCATCCCAGAGATGTGAGCAGTACTCCACGCAGGAACGAATTTGTGTCTTGTAAAGAAGACACCGTTGCTCCGGCGTGAAAAACCGTCTCACTCTGTTCAGGACTCCGAGTTTACGCGAGGCTGCTTTGATGATACTCTCGATGTAGTTTTTGTTGTTCAGTTTGCAGCGAACATCCATACCTAGGATATTGAGGTTGTCCTGCAGTGGCAGTGGCGTGCTCTGAAGAGTGGGAAGGGGAAGGAAAGAAGATACCTTTGCTGTAAACGCACATGCCTGCGTCTTCTTGGCATTGAACTCGACCAAGTTCTCAGAGCCCCATTGGGAAATGTGATTCAGGATCCGGTCAAGCTCAGTGACAAGAAGCTGCCTTTTTTCCGCGATATGCGTCTGCTTATCCGCAGGACGTCCATGATAACTCTCGTGTAGGGTGCTATCATCCGCATAGCAATGAATGCTGCCGGTCGACAGCATGTCATTGATATGCAGAAGAAAGAGAGTTGGCGATAGGACAGATCCCTGCGGTACACCGGCATTTACCTGCAAGAACTCCGAGGCTCGTCCATCACAAAGGACGCGAATACGGCGCTCCTGCAAGAAGCCGGCAACCCAGTCGCACAGTCTAGGAGGCAGACCAAAGGCTGGTAACTTGGAAAGAAGCGACTTGTGCCAAACTCTATCGAAAGCTTTGGCGATGTCAAGGCTAATTGCCAATGACTCGCCGTGCTTGTCCATAGCCTCGCCCCAAATATGGTTAACATACGCCAGAAGATCACCCGCTGACCGTTTCGGCCTGAAGCCATATTGCCGGTCATTAATTAGGGAGTGATCTTCAAGGTGACGCATGAGCTGTTTGTTAATAATGTGCTCGAACACCTTGCACAGCACTGAGGTGACGGCTATGGGTCGATAGTTGTTTGGATCTGAGCGATCCCCCTTCTTGGGGATCGGCTGTACATTCGCCTCTTTCCAAGCCGAAGGCACTGTACCAGAGCTGTAGGACAGCCGGTACAGCCGCGCAAGCATTGGAGACAACTCCGCTGCACATTTTTGCAGAACCACCGCTGGAATACCGTCCGGACCACTGGCTTTCCGGACATCGAGTGACTGCAACACCGCTCGGATATCGCGTTGCCTGATACGAATATCAGGCATTGCATGGTCACTGACGGGCAGTGTCGGCGGCTCCATACCACAATCATCGACTCGGGAGTTGGCCGCAAAGAGATTAACCAGCAAATTTGCTTTCTCTTGCGGCTCATGGGCCAGGGATCCATCGGGATTGCGCAGCGGGGGCAGCGAAGGCTGGCAGAAGTTGGCTTGCACGGCTTTGGCCAGTCGCCAGTAGCCACGGCTGCCCGTGGGATGCTCTACTAGCTCCTGACCAAGCCGCGCTATGCGCTGGGCATCCGCTCTGACATAAGCCCTCTTGCAGGCCTTTGTGGCTCTGTTGTACGCCGCCTTGAAGTGGCCCACGTTGGGATCGCACGTAGCGCGCGCCCTGATCCAAGCGCGGTACGCAGACTGTTTATGATTAACAGCCTCCGCGCACTCGCGCCCGAACCAGGGGCGTACCCTGCGGACACCGGCGACATCAGTGTAGGGGATATAATATTCCATGCCCAGACTGATCTCACCGGCGACAGCAGTTGCGGCCTCAGATGGGTTCTTACCTCCAAAGCAGCGTTCAACCCACGGGATGGACGCAAAATAATCACGCAGTCCATCCCAGTCCGCTGACGAGTAGTGCCAGAGACGCCGCTTCCCCTGCACGGGACGTGGGGGCGCTAAAATGGGCACCTCGGAACGGACCAGACAATGGTCGGATTCACCTAAAGCGGCGCTCACCGAAACACTGTACTGGTCCGGGCGACTCGTCAGCAGAAGGTCTAGCAGAGAGGGCTCATGGTCCGACCTTTTTGGTATCCTAGTGACCTCGTGTACCAATTGGGTCAGGCCATGCGCCAGAGCAAATGCATGGGCGGCTCTTCCCGCGTGGGTTGTTTTGGCGGAGCCCAACCAGATCTCGTGGTGGGCGTTAAAATCCCCCAAAAACACCAGTTCAGCGTTCGGAAACCGCTCCTGCGCATCATCTGCCGCCTGACTCAGGTATTCAAAGAGTCGAGTTGTTTCGGCATCTCCTGTATGGGAGCGGTAGAGGCACACATAGATCTGACTCGTAGAGCCATGGTCTATGTGTACCCAAAGGGTGGAAAAGGATGGGTCCTCTAGGCCTCTAGGCTTTTACTTAGAGTAGGTAGAACGGAAACAGGCCGAAAGTTAGAGGGGTCTCCAGTATCACCAGTTTTAAATAATGGAATTATCTTACTATGTTTCATCAAGTCAGGAAACACACCAGATGCGACACAGCAATTGAATACAGCTGCCAGGTATGGAGCTATTACAGTAATAATATGTGAAATAGTTTTAACAGATAAACCCCATAAATCTTTTGTGTTCTTCATATTAATTGATTTAAAGGCATTTGAAACATCTCTAGGGCTAACAGCTGAAAATTCAAACTCTGTGCCGCACTCATTCACGCCGTGCTTAAGAAGCTGCTCGGCAGTTTTAGAACAAGACGAAAGGTTTCTTGTAACGACAATTGGAATGTTGGAAAAAAATTTTTCAAATTCAGTTGCAACCTCAAAGTCTTCTTTAATATCAATATTATTTATTTTTAGGTGAAAATCCTGACTACGTACTTTCGTTCTACCGGTCTCACTATTTATGACATTCCAAGTTGTCTTAATAACATTATTTGAACATTTTATTTTATTTTTTAAATACATTGATTTTGCTCCGAGACAGGCTTGTCTAAATATTCTTGAATATTTTTTTACAAACTCTTGAAATTTGGGACTGTGATTGTAAGATTTCTCTTCATAGAGTTCATATAATTTATTACGGCTTTTGAAAATTCCAGGAGTTGCCCAATCACTAAAAGTTAGCTTTTCACTTATAGAACAGTGTCTAGGAGTAAAAACTGAACTAAACTCACCATTAATCAGGTTGAATAATGAGTTGTACATGTGATCCGCATTTCCGTGACAGGGCAACAATTGGATTCTTTTTGCAATATTACATTTAAATTTTTCTATACGGCTTTCGCTGAATGGTATAATACTTATTTGTTTTCTTACAATACTTTGGGTACTCGGAAAGGAAACCAACTGCCCTGTGTGATCAGATTTAACCTTATTGATAATTGATTTATGTATAGGTTTTACATTACTAAATATGTTATCAATGCACCTTGCACTAGTGCTCGTTATTCTGGTTGGTTCCATAAAAATATTAATTAAATTAAATGATTTAAATAAATTCAGAAAGTTATAACTATCAGAATTTTTGTCCAATATATTTATGTTAAAATCTCCACAAACAACAACTGTTTTATGGTTATTACATACTTTATTTAAGGCAGCCTCAGCTATGTCTAAAAAAACATTAATAGATGCGCATGGCGGTTTGTAAAGATTCAGTACAATGAATCGCTCCAATTCAACACAAGAGATCTCTAGAACTCGCTCAACAGTAAGGCTCACAACATCACATCTTTCTTTAAATTTTAACAATTTATTCACTAATATTAAGGAGCCACCACGTTTATAGGTTTTCCTGTTGAACGAGCTTGCAACCTGATGATTATTGAAGCTGAAAATGAATTGATGGTTAGTTAGCCAGTGCTCATTTAAACATATTATATCAATATTGCTACAAATATGAATACAAGACATAAAAACAATCTTGTAGCTTGTGATAGTAGACTGCATAAAATTAGTTATTCTTTCCGGGGCAACTGTATACGCTTTTTTAACAAGCTCCCAAAAAGGCTATTATAAAATCCAAGAATATTGAGATGATAAACAAGCTTAGAAATAAGCTGTTCGCTCAACTATGCTACTCAAGCAAGCTTATTGTATTTAGACTAAGTAGACTAAGTAAATGTTTTAAATAGACCAAAAAAAATATCCGTTGAGTTTCTTGCCGGAGTCTTCTTAGGTCTGGGCCGACTTTGAGATTTTTTTAACTTGACGTTTTGTAAGTTAAAAAATGATTTTAGACATTGACTTTGAAGGTTAGGTAACTTTTTTCTTCGAGAGGAAATTGATCCATTGTGGCACATGTATGGGTGTGTTATAGTGTGAATGTGGATTATATGGGGTACTATGACTTATTAGCAAGTATATATGTAATAATGTATTACATATATACGGTCAATAAAAGGGTATTAATTAATCTCTTTATTTCCTCAACAACAATCTAATCACTCAAATAAAAAGAAAATATAAGGACGGAAAATTATAGTTGGCGAAACGTGGTGGGTATTAATATACAACTGCCTACGCCTTCGGGGATTTACAGGCGTGAGTGATTGAATTAAAAAATCCGACTGCTGTTGAAAATATCAAAACAAGTTTGATAGCAGGCGTTACGGTACCTACCCATTAATCTTCTTACGGTTTTTGATTGGCAATTGGGTACCGCTTGCCGTTTCATCTCTCATTTCATATCATGACTTACAAGATTAAAATGAAATAAATAATAAGTAATAATAAAAAACTCGTCTGCTGTTGAAAAGATCAAAACATTTGATAGCATTTTGCATCAGTAGGTAGTAGTAGTAGTAATCTACTTATGATTTCCTTCATTTTGATACCCTCTAGTCGATAATCATGAGGCTTTTTTTGTCAACACTTTATTTTTAGCTTCACAAATCCACTGTATAGTTTTTGTTGATGTTCGCGACAGACAGACCATTTTTATTTAACTGTGTTCGCAATTTGTGATTATGTGTAGTACAATCAAAATAAACATTGGTTTTGTGATCCAAAGTAATTAATCAGTATGAATAGTGTCAGAATAGTGTCAAACAGTGTCGAAACCATAGATGTAGTATTTTTCTTTTCCAGTCGAAACAGTGCAAACCGGCCTCTGATTGGCCACTGTATGATTCAGTCGCGCCCTCTGGGATAGGCGTTGGAACTACCTAAATTTGTAAACAATTTTGTATTATCTGTATGTGATTAATTTGTTAATTATAGTAAATAATAATTGAACATAGATAAAAAATGTATGTAGTAACAATAGATGATAGTACCCAATATTTAACAGCAAGTTTGTAAACAAGAATCTTATAAGAATTTAATAAATGCCAATTAAACCTCACACATAGATACAAAACGCTGTAATTTCTGCATACTTTTGTTAATTTTAAAGAAATTATGTAATTTTTGTGTGCTAATTGATAATAAACAGATAAATAGTTGTGTTGCACACCTTTATAGATAATAGATATGTTAGAAATGTAAGAAATTGTATAGATAAGTGTAATAATCTGATATTGTCAAAGCGAAAATTACCGTGTAAAAATAAAGAAAATATCGACCGAAACTGGAGGCCCACATCAGGGTAAAAACTATTAATATAAAAGCGCAGGCGACTTTCTCGTCAGTGCGACACTCTTAGCCGGGTCGCCAGCATTATCTTAGAGCTCTGCTCAGATTTTGCACCTGAAATGGGTCACTAGTTTCAGAACGATTTTGTTACTGGGTATCCCTTCAGAACTAATTCGGAACCTGGCCTTCCTGGCTGGTTCAGCTATCGTCAGAGACGCACGGGGAAACCTCCGCTTTCCTGTTCTCGCATACGATAGTTACAGTCCACCTATTCCTCAGGGCAGGAAAGTGTGCATACTGAACCACCCCATGTACATATGGGCGACAGCCGATCAAGCGGTGAACGGACTCGTGTTTTATAACCGGGTTCGCTCGTCCACGTGAGGCCCGTCCAGTACAGTTGACATTTTATTTACCCTATGACACGCAGGAAATGAATACCTTTCATTTGAGATTCCATTCATCGAAATCCGTCCAGCCGTTTAAGTATATACATAAATTATACATACATACATACGCGCGTACAAAGTTACGCTCGCTGGCGCAGTATGGTAAAAACCATTCAACCATAGAGCATTATTTTGCAAAGTAGACGTAGGTGGACCACGACCCATACATTTTTTGTATTAAAATGCTAATTGAATTGAGGTGAACTAATGGAAAATAAAATTGCCCGTGGTCCACCTAGGTGAACTAATGAGGTGGACCACGGGGTGGGACTGGTACTCAGGTGGCTTCGTTGATATTTAGGTACCTACGTAAAAGATATGATTTTTACAAGAAGATACTTGGCATGTGGCAAGAGCTCCTTTAACTTTTAGAGCAAACCATTATGCCAAACCCTATCGAAAGCCTGCTGCACATCCAGAAATACCCCAGAGCAGTATTTCTTGTTTTCCAGGGCGTTCTGTATTTTTTATAAATAAGCCACGTCAATTTGGTTTCACCTCGCCTGATGGTAAGCTGAAGGCAGTCTCAGGAAAGAGGGTCACCATTACATACACGTACCATGTTAACAATGGTGGCACTCAGCTTGACGGCCTCATCAGATGTTTTTTACGCCCCGCTTAAAGGATCCGGGGCTGTAGGAAGAAGGAAACACGCGAGCTGGCAAGGAGTTACAGGTCTAAACCTTAACCTGTATACAAAATGCGTACGTTAATTGAAAATTAATAGATTGTGGGCATATATAGCTTAGAAGGGTGATACGGGGAGGGTCAGCCAGTATCCATATAAAGTGGACAGATTTGTAAAATTAAAGTGAAACAAAACTTGAAACTTTATTTATTTATTTCATCACTTCTTAGCTTTAGTTTCTTTGACAGCTGTTGGTGCTTTAGTGACATCGTCAGGGTTCTCCGCCGCGTCCTTGAGCCGTTTGGCACGGATACCAACAAGCTTGGCAATAGAACGAGCCTGAAACACGAAAAAATCATCATTTTAATATGGAAACCTTGGAAAACTTATCTCGGGGTGGTGCTATGATTTTTTTTTCTCCCGTGTATATAAGATTATAAATGATTTGTAAAATTTTGCTTCAAAAAGCCACTGCCGGCCGCTGCGCTTTTAGTGGCTATTGACCCGTAAGGCCCATTTAGAGGGGGCATAGTTTCTCGCAAGCATCAGTTAGAGAAATCGTAATCAAAATGTTTACATATAAAAGGAGGAGGATTCGTAATTCTTTCAATAATTTGCCCCTTAAAGGACTACTCACACTTATTCGCGTTTAGCTGCACGATTTTGGTCACACTTATACAGCTCTGCTTCTATCAGCCGCGTACGGCGTCGTGGTAAGAATAAGAAAAGCCGTCATAGCTTGCTATCTCCGCTGAAACGCTTGTCTACTGCGTTTTCGTAAAAACAAAATAAATATAATTACTTTTAAACACGTCTCCACTCTTTTTTAATCCTTGCGTACATAATAATTATGCGATAATAAATCAAATCAATGCAGGAACAATATAGGTCGCAACTTGTCGACTAGAACTAGAAGTCGCGAAATATCCCTTAAAAAGCTGTTCCGCCGCGTTCAACGGTGGATGTGGCGGAACAGCGCTGAACGCTCTCTATAGCATTCTCACATCCTCATTTTATACTGATTTGCCGCGAAAGCAGAATAGACGTGAAAAGCTGAATGAATGCGTACAAGTCTCCATAAAAAATCGTTGTTTTCTATGGACAAAAGCTGAATAAGTGTGAGTAGTCCTTAATCTTCCTATCCTCCCAAGAACAAATCCAACTGTCCAATCCTTCCACCCCTTAATAAATATGAGTCTTAGAATTTACAAGCAATTTTTTTTATAGTCATACTTCTAGATAATCAGATTTAATTAAGATTGTATTTACCCCTCGAAGATATTGATAAGCCTTGAAGTCTTTCTCTTCCTCAGTAATAGCACGTGCAATAGACTTAGGTGCCGGCTGCTGTACTGGCATCAGGGGACCACGAAGCTGTGTGGCCAACTTGCGTTCTTCTTCATTGGCTTCACCCTTCAGTACCTGAAAAATTTCATGTTTTATTTCTAATTCCTGTAGCAAGTCCGAAATTACTGGTATATAACCTAAACGCTTTAGCTAAGCTAAATTGCTTGTGTTAGACTTAGAAGTGGGTTGACATTGCTCGTGTTATGGCCTGCGATCGAACCCAGGAACACCCGACTTTTGGATGATTAGTAGCTTTGTAGTTAAGTCCTTACCTACAAAGCTACTAATCATTCAAAAATTATTTAATACTAGCTGATGCCCGAGGCTTCGCCCGTGTGGAATTCTTTTCCCGTTCCCGTGACGGTGTAGCCCTTTTTTAATTATTTTCTTTGCGTAAGAACCATCCTGATACTGCAAGGAACATTACAAAAAAAGAATTAGCGAAATCGGTCCAGCCGTTCACGCTTGACGGCGTGACCAAGGGAAATAGGGATTCATTTTTATGTTTATAGATAAGCTACACTAATTCATATAGGCGGACCTTGAGTTCCGAGTTCATCTTGGCTTTGGATGCAATTAGGAAGCAACATCTAATATGTGAATGATGATGATGATGATGACACTAACTCATAATTCATCCAATTGACCAGACTTTTGAATAGTGACCAAGATTAAACGAAAAATCAATTATTATTGGTTAATCACATAGTGAATTTGCAATAGTTGCAGGAAATTTCTTCTTGATTTCGTATCAGTGGCGACGGGTGACAATTTTAGTTAAAGGGGAGCCAGTGGAAAAGTTTCTGTATAAATTAAAAAAAAATCTATAACGGTATCCCTTTACAGAGCAAGCCGGCAGGAATCGGGTTATAGGGACCCCTCACCACTGTTTACCATGACTGTACTTCATTTTGAATATTGCAGAGTGGGTAATCCACATTAATGATGCACTCATTATAGTGCGCAAGGTAAAAAATGAACAATCAAAGCAAAATAAGAATGAACACTTAGGTACTCAGGTATGTATTACCAAATTCTATGCAACAGATAAATAAAGGTACTTGGACTTCTAATTCTTTTAAATGGATACTTCAATTACTTAAAAAGGTAACAAAAAGAAAAGAAAACACTGATGATAGAAATGTAGTACATAAATGCTATCTAGATCATAGAATCAAATGATCATATAATGAGCATCATATGATCATAAAATGAGCATTTCTCAACTAGCTTAAGTTCTAGAATGTAGATCAAAATTTTCAATGGTAAGCAGACAAATGATCTACCCTAATTAAATGTTTGACCTAATGTGAATAAATATACTTAAAGTTCTAAAAGTCGACAAAAAACTTGAATATGAATTGAAACAGTAAAGATGGTTAGCAACCCTTCAATTAAAATATTTTGCTAGAGAAATGACATTAACTTCAAAGTAATCAAACACCTATATTAGATCGCCACTGTCTACACAAATCAAATTACACTTATAACCATCCAAAAACATCCATCTCAGAATATAGATAATTAACAAACTTGTAAGTTGGAGAAGGTTGAACAGCCCCATAACGCGGATGAGTTGAGGACCGCGTGGTAGAGAGGTCGGTGGAGAGGGACGGCCCTGGGTCAGCCGAGGTGCGAGGGATATGTCGAAGACAACCTCACCTTCGGCCTAGCACAACGACCTACAGACGGCGTGCGGTTTAGTCGGTTTGAGTCCGACATAACCTGCCCTCTCGCAAAAAAATTAAAAATAAAAATTTCGGCCCAATAATAATTAATAGAATTTACCTAACAGTTCAGAATTGTTGGTGTAACATTAGATGGCACAATATGCTTTATATTTAGACTATCTGTTACCCACGGCTCCGGCTAGCGCCGCGTCGCGGGTAGTGTTGAGCCGACGCTATTGAGCATTAAATTCCCCTCTCTACTCAACTTTGTCCTCGATTATTTTTTCGCCTCTGTTCACGACGTTCTACTCGCTTCTATATTCGACTCTCTAAACGCCTCTATATTCGACTCTCTACTCGCCTCTACTCGTATCTCTACTCGCCCATCCACTCGATATCCCCTCCTTTTACCCCCTTTTTCGCGATAAAATGTAGCCTATTTCCGTTTTCCCAAGCTCTAATCTTCATTCTTTGTACCAATTTTTACAAGGATATCTTCAAAAATGACAAACTTTCTTTCCATAGCCCTATTCCTCCCATTTTACCCCCTTTTTTGCGATAAAAGGTAGCTTATGTCCATTCCCAAGCTCTAATTCATCTCTGTACCTAATTTGATCAAGATCGGTTCAGTGGTTTAGGCGTGCAAGCTTAACATACAGACATGCAGACTGAGTTACTTTCACATTTATAATATTTAGTATGGATGACCCTTGATATATGCTGCATTTAAAGCAGCACAACTACAGTAGAACGTCAATTATCTGGTCTTCAGTTAAATGGTTCGAGATTATCT
The DNA here is from genome assembly GCA_949126895.1 of Eilema caniola. Taxonomy (NCBI): domain Eukaryota; kingdom Metazoa; phylum Arthropoda; class Insecta; order Lepidoptera; family Erebidae; genus Eilema; species Eilema caniola. The sequence continues at coordinate 16,486,719 of OX421463.1, read as the reverse complement.
GGACTACCAACCATGCCCACATATATTAATTATATCTATATAATCTACAAAAAATACATATACACCTACATAAAAAACTGCATACATTGTATGTTAGGAAATGTTTCTCTCCATAAATTCTTTACATACATTGATTTTCAGTCATATATATTATTTTAATTAATACACAACTGTATTTATATGTATGCTTATAATAAACATTAATCCGGTTAATCAAGGTACTACTGTACAAAAATTAAACTTTGTATATTAAATTTTGTATGTTACTGTAAAATTAAAATGTGTATGTTACTGTGAATGTCAAAATGAGTGAATGTTAAGATGCACCTATCCCACATCGCTAGAGGGCGACTTTTGCTCAAATCTTAGTGAAAAAAAAAAAGATTTCCGAATAAAAAATATTAAAAAATTAACATAACTAGCGACTTTTGTGAAACAGTTCTAGAGTCAATGTGAGCTAGTAGGATTTTTTGGGAACAAGCTTGAGGCAAGCTGAAAACTTGTTAGTTGTCACACACTTCTATTATACCCTAACACGAAGGTGCAGATATGGCTGCCGAGTAATGGGGCTAAATCAACCTTCTTAATAAAATTTATTCTAAAATATGTCTGAGGTAAAATGTGCTTATAATGTTGTAGTTTAATGTTTAAAGAATATTTAAAAAATATTGCCAGATGACTTGGTTAGGGCTTTACCATTTCCAGATGCATTCAAAAGTACCTGTTTTCCAAAAAAAACAAAAAAATGTATATGAAGTAAAATTTAAGAGTAAAAAATAAGATTCTCAAAAAGACAGGTCATTTGGGTGGTACTTTTTACCTACCAGGTGATCTAACAAATTATGCATAGTTTTACCTACTTTAAATAGATATGAAAGGAAGATGTGAAAATTGTGCTGTGTAGGGATTCAAAGTTCTCATTATATTGTATATTAGACAACCTGCCTAATATCTCCAAGAGCCACATATTGTATTCATTTTCAAATAATGTATGAGAATCTGCCAGATTTATTGGCATCTATGATTACTGCCATGCTTCCTTAAGGAGTAGCGTGATGATATATAACCTTTAACCTTCCTCAATAAATGGGCTTTTCAACCACAAAAACAATTTTTCAATTCGACCCAGTAGTGCCTGAGATTAGCGCATTTATATTTATTTTGTTCAACATTAAACCAGAACATTATTACAAATGCATTTTGCCTCAAACATGTTTTTTACATTTTTTATTAAGATTTGTAACAATTTATAGGTTGATTTAGCCCCATTACTAAACAGCCAGATCTGCACCTTCATGTGTGAGACAAGTTTTCAGGTTGCCTTAAGCATGTCCCCAAAAATCACACCAGCTCTTAGATTATATTTATATTTTTGTCAACTCAATACATAACTGTATTGTGTTTATGCAGTGCTCTGGAAACTGACAAAGACGGTTCCATTTGTATGATTTTTTTGACGTAATAACTAGCTGACCTGCATCGGCTTCACTTGTGGCATATTTCAAAGCTCTATATCGTATCACCCCTTTAAAATATAATTATAGGAAATTATACCCACAATTTATAAAATTTCATATAATGTATGGGAATTTGCCAGACTTGTTAACATTGTAGCCATTAGGAGCAACTTTTAATGTTGAGTCTAGGAACTTCCATTTCAAGTTGGCCAAACTGGTCTAAGTCGTACCAAAATTGATGGTGTAAGTCCCATTTTTTTCTTAACTTATAGTTACATAGAGGAGACTACTTGCTATATATTAATTATAAATTATGTAAACAATTTACTCCTGAAGCATGTATGTCTAGAACTAACCAATGTAGATCATTAAAATAACATTAGATATGGTACCTTCTTGCCCTTCGGGAACAGGATAAGGCGGGCTCTGTATTCCTTCAATCTTTGTACATTGGTTTGTAGAGACTCCACAGATTTGTTGCGTCTGCGAGGATCCACTGCAATGCCAATGGTTCTAGCAAAAGCGGGACTGAGACCAGCTGCCTAAAAAAATATAACAGAATTATCATTAAAAAATTCTAAATATGAAAATAGCAAGTAGTGAAAAGAAAACCTCTCGAGTCTTTATGAGATTTGCCATGTCTCTTGTCATTAGTTCATCATGTCTTTGAAACATATATATAAATAAGTATATATGATAAACCCTTGAATTAATTGGAATATTATAACCTATAAGACAATGTAAACAGTGATCTTACTCTGATTTCGCGGAGAGTGAATCCACGTCCTGCGCGAACCTTGGTGTGATAGCGAATGGTAGGGCATCGAACAACTGGCCTTAGAGGACCAGCAGCAGGACGAGGTGCAATTGCTTTAGCTTTCTTGATCCTGTTTTGCTTTCTGCGGTGACGTCTAGCAGGTTGATTAAACCAAGTTTTCACAAATCTTTGCCAATCCTTATGGAAATGGCCATTGGGAATCATATTATTACCTTTCCCCATGTTTGTATTTCTACAAGTTCACCTAAAACACAAAAGCACGAAATATTTTCAAAATTGTCAAGCACACAACAATGCTTACATGAAAATACAAAAATTCCCAACATAACTAAAAGGATTTGATTAAATCTTTTCGATTACGGTAAAAACTAACCGGTGCCAGTAAGAAGATCCCTGAAAAGAAATATGTCTTGCTTGTCAAAACTTCAAAATAAAATATTTTGAGTTTGACAGAACACAACTGTGTTGCCATTGTTGCCAGTAATTTTGAACATTATTTTATGATTTTTATTTTAGTCCATTTTTTTTATGGTTTTTTTAATTCAGATATTTAAATTGTAAAATAATGATACCAGTTTTTAGTGCTTAAGGACATACTCGAAACTATCGACAATGTTTGTGGCCTAGATACAAGTGCTACAAGATACAAATTTCTATCGACAACTTTCGATAGGTGCCTCATGACTATTTTTTAATTGCAATAAACCGGCAGCACAGGTATTGTCATTTTCATAGATATAGTATTATTTTGGAAAAGAAATAATACTATATCTATGGTCATTTTACTATCTGAGGAGTTTTGGCGCAAACGCGGGAAAACGCACATCGCGGTATTTGAGTTTTTATGTGTAAACATGGTGGATTTTTAGACATAACGTCTTGGACAATTCACACAAGTGTAGGAAAGTGGGATATTACAGTGAATTGTGACATTTCGTGTTCGTTCCAAATCTCCTGGGGGAGCTTTCAGTAAAGTCCCCACAACTTTACTGAAGCAGAAATCATCACTCATCGTCATCGTCATGACAATCATCACTCATCGTCATCGTCATGGCAATCATCACTCATCGTCATCGTCATGAAAAGTGAATAAACAAAACTAAATAAAGACATGGCTTAAAGGCCTTGTAACCAAGCCAAAAAACTTAAAAGTAAATTACTATCTGAAATTAAAAAACCTTTACGGCGTGGCCGAATGAGATAGAAGATTATTACCTTATAATTAATAATATAAGATCAATAGTCAAAGAATGCAGTGTTGTTATAAAATATGATTTTCCCCCAAGACTCGGGAGGTTTTAATACTTACAAATTCTGTTTCTAAATTGAACTAAGGATTAAACAATCAGTCTAGACGGCATGTCCTCAAGATTGTGATTGTTATATAGTGAGTCGTCTTCTCTCTTATTTTAGTTTAATTCAACGCTTAGTTTATTCGGTTTGGCCACGGGACTATAAATAATGGTGTCGATTCGGGTTGGCAAAATTCCGACTAAACTAAACTATAATTAGTTTAGTCACGTCAAATTGCGGTTTCTTATTCGGGAAAACACCAACTAACTTAATTTGACAGGACTAAACTATTTTTAGTTTAGTCGAATTCAATTTAGTGAAATCCTCCATTTTGCTATTCGGTAAGGCAAAATTTTATTCCTGTCAAACTAAAATCCGACTTATTTTAGTGGCCATAGTTTTGGTCGCGATTAAACTAAACTAAACCTTGTTCTGCTGATTGTTTGTGCTGGTTGAAATTTTTAAATTACAGAAAAATGAACGTATGCGTTGTGACTGCTTTTTTCGAGGAGCAAGAAAGGTAAATAAGAAAATTTATCAACTAAATATGTGTTTATTTGTTCAAAACTGACCTAGCAGTAAATAATTACGCATCAATGTCATTGTGGAGAAGCAGTTGACCGACTCGGACACCATGGCCTGTCATGCTGCAGGATCGCGGGGCGAATTCCACGGCACGCCAGCCTCAACGACATAATCCGCCGTACTCTTGTCATTGCTGGTATGCCAGCTGTGCTTGAACCAAACGGTTTGGCGCGCGACGATGGCAAGAGACTGGATGGTATGCCAATAATGCCTTGGAAAATGGGTAGGACTCTGGTGTGGGACGCAACATGCGTCGACACCATTGCCCCTACCCATATAACTGGCACTGCTAGCTGTGCCGGTGCCGCTGCAGCTCCTGCAGCAGCTGTTAAGCGGCGCAAATACTCCAATCTTATTGGAGATTATGAATGTGTGCCGTTTGGAGTCGAAACGTTTGGGCCTTGGGGTCCGAGCGCCCGCAATCTCTTCAGGGAGATTGCGAAATGTATGGCTGACGCTTCTCGTGACCAGAAGGCTGGCCTCATTTCAGGTCAGAGATTAAGTATTGCCATACAACGTGGCAATGCTGCTAGTCTTCTGGGAACGCTACCAGAAGAGGCATGCGATGCGGATGAATTCCACGACGCATTTTAACTTTTAGTTTTAGTTTTTTTATTATATTTCGTATTGTGTATATATAGTAACTTTATTAATTTAATTTAATATTTGCCAATACATCTGTAATATATGTAAAAATTGTGTAACAATAAAATAATTGAAAAATTAACTATTATCATAAAGGTTGGGTTTGAAATTTATTTGTTTTACAGAAATCGGGAAGAACGGGCCAGGGTTGCTTCGGTCGAAGGATGCATCAAATCCGTTTGAGATGGCCGACCGTAAATTTAGAAAATTCTTTAGGGTCATCAGCGGCCAAGTTCCTGTTGGAGATACTTGAAAATCACCTTAAATTAAGCGAAGAGGATTTTTTTGTGAATGTGACATACACACACATACACATACATTGTTTATTTTTCCTCTTTTCACGTAATATTCCCATAACCATGCCGCCAAGTTTGTTGTTTTGGTTTGTTTATTTTTTCAGAGGTTTAATTTACGGTCACGTTTGAATTTGAACACGGTTTTTGACAAGAAGTTAAGTTGTCTCTCTCACACTTCAACAACAAGGACGTTGTCATTCGTTCATTGAATTCACAGATTAAAAAAGGTTTATTCAATTTAGTCGTATGACCTTGACTAGAAATGCATGCACTATTTTTAGTTCGGTGGCCAAACCGAATAGACAAAGCGTTGAACTAAACTAAAATAAGAGAATTTTTAGTTTAGTTTAGTTTAATCGGGTGGACATGCCGAATTAACACCAATGGTGTCGATTCGGGTTGGCAAAATTCCGACTAAACTAAACTATAATTAGTTTAGTCACGTCAAATTGCGGTTTCTTATTCGGGAAAACACCAACTAACTTAATTTGACAGGACTAAACTATTTTTAGTTTAGTCGAATTCAATTTAGTGAAAACCTCCATTTTGCTATTCGGTAAGGCAAAATTTTATTCCTGTCAAACTAAAATCCGACTTATTTTAGTGGCCATAGTTTTGGTCGCGATTAAACTAAACTAAACCTTGTTCTGCTGATTGTTTGTGCTGGTTGAAATTTTTAAATTACAGAAAAATGAACGTAATCGTTGTGGCTGCTTTTTTCGAGGAGCAAGAAAGGTAAATAAGAAAATTTATCAACTAAATATGTGTTTATTTGTTCAAAACTGACCTAGCAGTAAAAATTACGCATCAATGTCATTGTGGAGAAGCAGTTGAACGACTCGGACACCATGGCCTGTCATGCTGCAGGTTTGCGGGGCGAATTCCACGGCACGCCAGCCTCTACGACATAATCCACCGTGCTCTTGTCATTGCTGGTATGCCAGCTGTGCTTGAACCAAACGGTTTGGCGCGCGACGATGGCAAGAGACTGGATGGTATGCCAATAATGCCTTGGAAAATGGGTAGGACTCTGGTGTGGGACGCAACATGCGTCGACACCATTGGCCCTACCCATATAACTGGCACTGCTAGCTGTGCCGGTGCCGCTGCAGCTCCTGCAGCGGCTGTTAAGCGACGCAAATACTCCAATCTTATTGGAGATTATGAATGTGTGCCGTTTGGAATCGAAACGTTTGGGTAACTCTTCAGGGAGATTGCGAAATGTATGGCTGACGCTTCTCGTGACCAGAAGGCTGGCCTCATTTCAGGTCAGAGATTAAGTATTGCCATACAACGTGGCAATGCTGCTAGTCTTCTGGGAACGCTACCAAAAGAGGCATGCGATGCGGATGAATTCCACGACGCATTTTATCTTTTAGTTTTAGTTTTTTTATTATATTTAGTATTGTGTATATATAGTAACTTTATTAATTTAATTTAATATTTGCCAATACATCTGTAATATATGTAAAAATTGTGTAACAATAAAATAATTAATAAATTAACTATTATCATAAAGGTTGGGTTTGAAATTTATTTTAAGGTTAGTTTATTTGTTTTACAGAAATCGGGAAGAACGGGCCAGGTTGCTTCGGTCGAAGGATGCATCAAATCCGTTTGAGATGGCCGACCGTAAATTTAGAAAATTCTTTAGGATCATCAGCGGCCAAGTTCCTGTTGGAGATACTTGAAAATCACCTTAAATTAAGCGAAGAGGATTTTTTTGTGATTGTGACATACACACACATACACATACATTGTTTATTTTTCCTCTTTTCACGTAATATTCCCATTACCATGCCGCCAAGTTTGTTGTTTTGGTTTGTTTATTTTTTCAGAGGTTTAATTTACGGTCACGTTTGAATTTGAACACGTTTTTTGACAAGAAGTTAAGTTGTCTCTGGTTGTCTCTCTCACACTTCAACAACAAGGACGTTGTCATTCGTTCATTGAATTCACAGATTAAAAAGGGTTTATTCAATTTAGTCGTGTGACCTTGACTAAAAATGCATGCACTATTTTTAGTTCGGTGGCCAAACCGAATAGACAAAGCGTTGAACTAAACTAAAATAAGAGAATTTTTAGTTTAGTTTAGTTTAATCGGGTGGACATGCCGAATTAACACCAATGCATGCATTTTTAGTCAAGGACACACGACTAAATTGAATAAACCCTTTTTTTAATTTGTGAATTCAATGAACGAATGACAACGTATGAGAACGAATGATTGTAGTGTGTTATCCTTAGAGAAAGAAAGTAGGTATATAGTAGTAGACGGAGTGGCCAAATGAGATAGAAGATTATTACCTAAGGTCAATAGTCATCGAATTAGAAGAAGCGAATTAGTTGCTCAGCCTTAAAAAACTGCCATCCTTCAGAGCGTGCCAGTTTTTTCAAGCTGAGCAATTTAATTCGCTCAAGGTAGTCGATGAACTTTTGACGTTTTTTTCTTAGAGAAATAAAACTTTATTGCGTTTTTAATGTTCGTTTAATTATTTCTTGGGCGGTGACTTATTTTTATAGTTCCTAAGCCTAAGGGTAGGCTTATTACGAACGATGCGGTGCTGTGTTCTATTGTGCAAAAGTGATAGCCGTGATAGTTTACCTGGATTGAGCTTTGTCGCGAAGTTCCTTCACGAAATACAAACTTTTTAGGATTCATACTCTTTGGTTGGTTTCACTGGCAGCTCAATCTATTTAATTCTATTTTCTTTACTGTCAAGTATAAATACGTATGTCAAAGAGAATATCGAAAGCAAATGGTGCGATTTTACGGGTCTAAGAGATAGCGCGTCTGTACGAAGGAATAGAAGTTTGGTAATCTCTTGTTTATTTAGTTTGCATCGTAGCAATATTGTCCTGTACCAGATATGCGTTTCATCGTTTGCCTGTGGTCTTCATGCCGGCCCTGGTGGGCGATTAAAGCAGAATTAATTCGCCCAGCCACGGCTGAAGATCAACATCCGCAATTCATAAGGTTGGAACCAACTTGCGGTGAGATATGTACCAATTTTGAGAGATCCATTGCTTGTCCCACGGAGGGGACTCAATGTAGGCGCATCATGCCTTTAAAGTATGGTGCGTGTTGTGTGTCATGGACCTTTAAGCACATGTGTGCTATAAGATACAAGAGGTTATCAACTTACTCTTTGAGAGTAACAGATATTTTCATTGTCTACAGGAGGAGATCTACAGTGCGAGATGACAGAATCACTGGTAATCAGCAATCATGGACATCCCTTGCATTTAAGCTATTGAACCCTGAAAGAAACCCTCAGTTTCGCGAAAGGGCCAGTCAAGAACGCCTTTTCTTTTCGCGACAAGCTTTCACTCGTAAGTCTATGATTTCTTAACAAATTCTGTATACTAACGGTGTAAACTTAAGTAAATTTTACATTTTAACAATGAACATTTTATAAAGTTTCTCAGTAATAAGTGTAATTATCTCATTTTAATTGCAATTTCAACATTGGTTAAAATATTCAGTGTTGCTAGACGCGGGACCTGGGATTCAGTGTCGTAACTGTTGAGTACTTAGTCGCAACCGAGAGTTGAAAATTGTAAATCGGTTGATCAATCGCTAGGACTAAATATATACATATTTTTTATTATTAATGTTGTGATATGACACTTATGAGTTGTGAGCTTATGACATAAGTTTATGGACTTTTAAAAATAGGACTTAAAAGATGCTCTAAATAAAACTGCTAAATGCTGTAAGATGTGCATATAATAAATGGTTATACATGATTACCTACGTTTTTTATTTATTCCATGAATTTTCTTCCAGCCAAGTAAAGCGTCACACTTAGACGTGGTCTGCGGTGGCGGTCAAGACAACCTACAGCTTTCAATTACGAAATTTACATTGACACTTAAGACTAGACTCACTATATAACAATCACAAGCTTGAAGACATACCGTCTAGACCTAGACTGTGATTGTTTAATCCTCAGTTCAATTTAGAAACAGAATTTGACCGAGTCTTGGGGGGTAATCATATTTTATAGCAACACTGCAACAGTGCTTAGGTAATAATCTTCTATCTCATTCGGCCTAGCCGTCCATTACTCTATACCTACTTTCTTTCTATAAGCGGCGTGCAGTAGCACAGAATAATTAATAGTACTAACGTACAGAAGAATCACTGCGCAAGAAGATTGAAATTAATTCCAGTCTTGCTTCGACGCAATACGGTGGAATTCAGCTTGCACAACATTAAGTACCTATAATTTTATTCAAATACAACTTGCGTCTCCTTCTATCGCGTACCTCTTATCTCTTCTTACGCTGTTAGGGTTGCCTTCTTGTGAAGATCTGAATATTTGATTAACAGACCAGTTATGTACCTATTACTATTTTTCTACTTATGTGAAAAATTACAACTTTCAAACACACCTACTAGGTAGGTATGTTTGAAAGTTGACATTTTTTATTTAGATGAAAAAAGTATTTTATTACAATGTCCGCATATTTTAACATAAGAAGATAAGCATACTACTACATTTAGTATTCTTTGCTACTACACTTTAGTGTATTTGCTAAATTGAACATTATCATTTAGGTGTTTAGTTACATGCGTATCAAATCTGGAATGCCGTACGACGCAAACACGAAACGGCTTAAACTAATCAGAGAGCCGACACCCAAAAATGATGTTGGTAAATTATTTCGATTTGCCCTTTCTAAATTCTCGCTTATTAAATTAAATTGACAGGTAAATGGAAAAATGTTAGGTATTTATCCCTTCTTTTACATGATTTGCACCCATCTACAGCACATAAGGCACCAGATGGCATCGTAGGTACGCGAACGAACGAACGGAGCGATTAAAATTAAACAGCGTGCGTGCGCTTCGCTTGCGAAAACCGCACTGAATTTTGGTCCGCAAACGGCCCGAGGCCGCTCGGCCGGGCGGTAGGTAATTATAGCGCGCAAGTATATGGAGTGAAGGAGGCCTGGCAGTAGTGAGTGTACTTGGAACTAATACTTTTTTTATAATTACCTACCAAAATTTGTACTCTGGCACCCATCACCCTAGCGACTGATCAAGAGTTCTGACCGCCCTAGGCTAATAATGAGCCCCCCCCCCCCCCCCCCCTTCCCCCCGCCAGGTGTGTTACTGACGGCCTCAAAAGTCGTACCTAAGTAGAGTAGTAGCCTGAAAATTTCAACAATGTTCATACTACCTATAAAAGTTTTCAGATCGATCTGCAAGCAAAACTAACGTTGCCCTTTAATCTGCATGACATTCAAGCTCAGGTTGGCAAACCATTTTTTAAGCTAACCGTACATAAAGGCAAAGTACCTCACGCGTTATAAGACCAAAATCATGACAAGTGACTGCAGCCTACCAAGTAGAAAACCAAATCCATGTCGTGTTTGTCGCACTGAAAAAAATGTTTGCATATCTGTAACAAAACTTACGGTTACTGCATACACAATTTTTGGGACTTGCGAACTGTGTGTTACACGTTGCAAAACCGTGTTTTGCTAATTATTATGGAGATTTATAGCTTAACTATTTATGTCACTATATTACACTCTAAGTTGTATCTGATAACAAAAAATTTAATCTAAATTTTATTGATATAATTTGTTAGTATTAACAAACGATTCAGCTATTTTGATTTATCTATTTAACTATTTTTAGCCAAACTGTTAATAAATATCTCACACTTATATTTGGTTATCAAAAATAAAGTGTTTTGTTGTAATTAAACAAACAATTTTTTTTAGTAGATTTATTGATAAATGGATTTCCCAACTTGTTCACTTTTTAATAGCCAAATTATTCGTCAATTGGTTACTTATTTGTTTCGGTTACTGATTTCAATGTTTTGGTTGTAACTAATATTCTGGTAATTTTTAAACAAATTGGTTACTTTTCTTTTGCTTACTGATAACAACAATTTGGTTGTAACTAAAATGATTGATTCGTTACCAATAACAAAACTAGTTTAGTAATTTTTAACCAAAATACAGGTTAACTGAAGGCATATTAACTAGTGCAGCGAAACTAGCGCCACCCGTCATTTTATTCTTTTACTCCTCAATCAGATCAAATTGAAAAAATCTAAGGACGATACCAGCTAGTAAATAACTTGTAGTATTTTTGGTATTACTTTTCATTATTTTCCCTTTGGTTTTGGTGGAGAAAAACTGATTAACGCCAAAAGTGGCCAGTTAATCAGTTTTTCTCTGAATTATGAAAAGTAATACCAAAAAAACTACATGTTGTTTACTAGCTAGTATCGTCCTTAGATTTTTTCAATTTGATCTGATTGAGGAGTCAAAGAATAAAATGACGGGTGGCGCTAGTTTCGCTGCACTAGTCGTCAACATGCTGCTATGTTAGTTTGACGTTCAAATTACACCCCATTCGGCGGTGTATTATGGTGGTGCCACGCCAAATATCAAGCCAATGCCTACTCCGCCTTACGGGCTGCTATTTTTAGTCGAACGTCAAACTAACATAACAGTACGGTGCAAATATGCTTGGATGTATACATGCATTTTGGTTAAAATTACTAAACTAGTTATATTTACTATTGTTGAGGTGGAAAACAATAAAAATCATTTTCAAAAGTACCGCTTTATTTATCAGCAATAGTCAAATCACAGTTGTTTGAGTACAATCTATAAAGCATAATTATAGCAAGCAGCTCTTAGTAATTATAAAATAAGGTAACAAAAAAGTGCAATATTGGCTTGTCCATGATACGTAGATACCTAATTATTATTGCACACTTATTTCGCCCACACTTTCTTACAATCGTTTGATTGTAAGAAAGTGCGAATTAGTGCGAAGGAGCGTATTATATAACATTGAAAATTCGCTTAAACCATAAATAAACAAACACACACTTGCACATTTATAACATCTCTCTTTGTGTAATATATCTTTTACCATTTGAAGCTATATTAATATGATTCGGTACATAGGACAATAATGAATCTTGGAATATATATAGTTTTGATTCAGTTTCTGGAATCTCTACTTCAAAACAGTGCAAGTGAAAATCAAAATCAATTGTCTTAATTAGTATACATTCAAATATAACTCTGTCATTATTGCAAAGAAAAATATTTTTAATTATCATAAATGTCATATCACCCAGATTTCAAACGCTAACTGATACAATCGTGAACTGCTAATTGTCTTTTCAGGATCATGTTTCAATTTATCATTGATGATAATATTGCAGCGCCGTCTTCTTGCTGCATTGCCCAACAAACCATTTTCTTCATAACAAAGACCTTTTCCATCATTATATTTCAATAAAGTGTCATACAATTTCTGAAAATAAATAAAAAAAAATATACAGACAAATCACACAGATTGTGCTAGCCCCAAAGTAAGTTCGAGACTTGTGTTATGGGATACTTAACGATAACTCAATGATACTATATTTTATAACGAATACATATATATATATCGCCGTCAACTAGGTTATTCAGCCGTCCAATTAACTGCCTAGGCAGTTAACTAAACGGCGCCATTCAATTAATTGCATACAGTGGTTTTAGCATTAGTATGGAAGTTTACTTACACATTGTTTTCTGTGTTCCCTTTGGAACTCTGCATCGGCTGCTGGTTCGTTTGCTTGCTGTTCCAATTCGTATGATGAATTGTCAAATAAATAAACAGCATTCATGCTTATATCTTCAACTTCCTCAGTCTGAAAATTATTAAAAATGTATACACTTTTAAAATATCCATATAGTACTATAATCAATAAATAAATAAATATATACAGACAAATCACACAGATTGAGTTAGCCCCAAATTAAGTTCGATACTTGAATTATGGCACACTAACTCAACAATACTATCTATATTTTATAACAAATACATATACATTTAGATAAACATTTAAGACCCAGACCAATCTGAAAATTATAATTTTCATCTTGACCCAACTGGGGATTGAACCCGGCACCTCCGGTGTGGCAGTCTGGCGTGATGACCATTGGGCCACTGATATATGTCATCAATTATATATTAGCCAATGCCCAAAACGTCATCCGTGTTAAACAATTTTATTGTTATCCCTTGAAAACCACCCAAGCACCTACGAATGGATAATGTAGGTAAAGGTACCTTTATAGGTACTTACTGTTTTGTCGGCTGGTGAAAATGCGTCAGTTACTATATTTTTAAGCATAGCTATTTGGGTAGTTAGCTTGGCTCTATGGCCTATTACAGGGATGAGATCCTTAATATCGTCAGGCGACAATATTTGTAGGGTTTCTATGTCAATGGACTGTTCTGGAAAAAGTAAAATATGAAACTCAATAGGTTTCGAAATTACGTCGTCTTATTTTTAGAAAAGCTATTGGTACGGATCCGTGCCTGCCGGGACCAGACCTATTCTAGTATATTATAGGGTTTATGTAGACATACGAGACCGAAAAGAAAAAAAATCAGCGTACTATAGATTACATTGTTGCAATTTAAATAACAGTTACGTCAGTCATTAAATAGAACTTACCTTTAAATTTCTCAATGTACATGGAGAGGCCCCATGATTCCAAGTACTCTTCCATTGTTATATTATTTGCATCGGCTGGCTCCGCCGTAGATGCCGCCTCGTCAAACTCGCTCATTTTTGTGAATATTTGCCCTTGCCCTCCTTTACAGAGTTTTTTCACAAACACCATGCGCGCACGTTATAAAAATCGTTGCAATCGCATCGCATTCCCTTAGACAAGCAAGCAAGTTACACATAAACAAACATTTTTTGCTTAAGGTTACCAAAGTTTAATTAAATTTTGCCAACCGTTATATATTTTATAGATATAAGTTTGTTAAATATTTCCAACAAATCATAATTCTCTTTTAAGACCACAAATGGGTAAATAGTTACAAAACTGTTTGTCGTTAATAAACAAAATAATGTACCATATCAACACATTTGTTCATCAAATATCTACAAAAAAATTGGTTTATTACTAAAACGTTGTAGACATTATGTAGTACACATACAGTCTGATATAAATTAATCAAATACTTTGCTATTTACTAAGTAATACAGTTTAGTTATAACATCAACTTACCGTTTGGTTAAAGATGACCGAACATAGTAATAATAATTAGAAATACGGGTCGGTTACTTTTAAATAAACCGTATTGTGGCCTGCAGCCATACTAATTCGTTAACTTTAATTATGTAAATAATAATCAATTATTAATTTGTTACTTACCAAACATAAATTTACTTAACTAGTATTGCGTACACAACAAAATCAATTTTGTTTACATGTACAAAATTTATTTCCTTGTTACCTAACTTGAGCTATTTTTCAAGTAACTTAATTAGTTCGGCTAAATATTTTTTTCAGTGCGCATGACTTGTATTGACTTTTTATAGACAACTTAGTTGCCATTGCGATTAACCATGAGCGTGGTCATCTAGTGTGTGAAGTTGCTTCGACTTGAGTATTTTTTAAACATTGACACTTCTGTTATTGTTTAAAAAAAAGAGGAGAGGCATCATACAAGTGAAACATTTTTGCAACTGATTAATGATTTATTTGAAAATTATAGTAGGTTATTAAGTTATTATTATTAGATATTAGATTATACAAAAGTCCTTTTTCGTGCTTTAGCGTTTGCAAATCTATCCACAATTCTCTTAAATTTAATAGTTTGTAAAAAATCACTTTCTATGTACATTAGCGAGAGCGCTGCAAGTTTTTGCTGGCGGAGTGTGGAGCGCAAGTAATTTTTTACTCTTTTAAGTGCTGAAAAAGACCTTTCGCCGCTGCAGTTGGTAACACTCATTGTCAAAAAAATTCTTAATATTATTTCCACATTCGGGAACATGCATGAAATATTAAAACTTTTTACTAACTGCAACAAACCCTTTGGGGTTCTGGCAGAAGTAGAATGCTCGGCCTCGGTGTCATATTTTAAAAACTGCGCCAAATGGACGCATTCTTCTGCAAAGGTTTCTTCTAAATCATTGGCATACAGTTGTTTTCAATCCTTTGCTTTGCTTCTAATAAATTCACTGTCGTCTAGTTCATGCAGTTTCCATAAGAAACCAAACTTTGTGTTTACTGTATTATAAATAACTTGCCGGTTTTTTAAGTGCACTTTAAGACAATCAATAGTTACATAATAATTATCAACGATGAAAGATCGTCTCCCTTCTAATACAATGTGTCCCGTTTTGACTTCATCAAAATGAAATTTAGGTTTTTTTCTTCTTCTTACATCTTTTTTGTATGTGGTCACTTCGCATCTCTTGATTGCCTCTGATTCAAAATTGTCGAACTCTTTTTCGTCACGCAACGTATCAAGATAAGCATGTAATGTCTCATAAAGAGTAACAACGTTAGATAAATCAACAGAACTTGCTTGTAGCTGTGCACTAACGATTTGAAACTTTACGTGCACAGAGTTCCAAAAGCACAACATTATTGTAAATTCTAGAGTTTTAATTTTTTCTAATATTTCTTTTGCTTCTATTTTGGTCTCTTTACTTTGATTTTCATCTTCGCAAATAGAGTTTAATGTTTCCAGAACTTGTTTGTATGAACTGTATAAGGCTTTTCTTGCATCTGCTCGAGCACTCCATCGAGATTTCGATAGATTTTTTAGTACCGTCGATTTTTCATCCAATTTGGATAACAAAATTTGCCATCTGCTTGTAGATTCAGAAAAAAAATTGTACAGTTGTTGTTCCAGTGTTAAAAAAGCAGCTGACTCGTCACTACTTTCCGCGGCAGCCGATCCCACGAGTTGTAAAGAATGGGCTGCACAAGGAACAAAAGTAGTCAATGGATTTACAGCTTTAATTTTTGACTGCAGACCTTTGTATTGACCATGCAGACATATTGCTAGCATTATCATAACTTTGGCCACGACAGTCTTTAATATCAAGTTCTAAAGTTTTAACAATTGTCGCAAGAACAGCCTTCTCCATGTCCTCACCTTTATGACCACAATTGGGTAAAAAAGTGACAAAACGTTCGACAGGTTCTCCGTCAGGCAAAATATAACGAATTATAAATGTCAACTGATCGGTGTGTGAAATATCTGGGATCTGAGAATCAATGCCAATCGAATAATATTTTGTTTACCTATTTTATTTCTCCTATAATCGAAAGTCGAACTTCGTCAGCGAGAAGTAAAATAAATTCATGGATTATAGAGGACGACAAGTACGATGGAGAACCTCTGCCTTTTTGTCCAAATCTCACCAAATGTTCAGCCGTGAAAGGATCAAATTTAGATATAAGCTCAATACAGCCAAGAAAATTACCGTTTAGTGCAGATCCAATAATTTCATTTTGACCGTGAATTTTGACCGTGGAAGCCCACGAGAAGCTAAAAACTTAATTGTTTCTATAAACCTTAGTAATACATTTCGCCAATAAGTTATTTCTTCATTATATTGTATGACTATTTGGGTATCCAGTCGTTGTAAAAGTTTACCTCTACATACATATTGTCCCAAACATTTATTTTCCAGTCATTAAATCCACTTTTGGCAAATACGGATGTTCCTCCATATAATTTGCAAGGACCACAAAACACGTCACCTGTGGATTCTGAGTATACTAACCAGCTTCTCTTCACATTTTCGCCATTAACAAGCTATTTCTCAAACATTTTTTAGATAGAAATCTTTTTTGATTTTTATACTGCCTTTCTGATCTGGAAAAATGTAATTCTTTGTTTTGTTGCAGTCCATTTTTAACAATATAATCTCGAAATTCATCACTTACTTGCCACAGTGCAGGGTCATTTGACAGAATAGACGACTTTTCTTCGTCGCTTCTATAGCGCTAGTGTTGGGCGGAGAAACGTAACAGTCCGCGGTAGAGGAACCAGGGCAAGAAATCGCTGGCGATAGTGTAGCATTCGTCACCGTTTCGGTCCTTTCTGCAGAGTTCGTAAAAAATGTTTCTAGTTTACGAGTATGTTTTAAAATGTTTTCTATTTTCTTTTCCTTTTCTTTTGCCTTTTTTCTGTATTCTGCTCCACTTGGCTTTTTTACTATCAAACTACTCTCATTACCACTCATAGTCTTAAAAAAACACGCAAACACTAAGGAAAGGACAATAAATATCAACCACCAAAAACGAATAAGTATACCTACGCGAGTGCGTGATATGATGGACGAACAACGATTTCGAAAGAGATAGAAGACAAATGAATGAAGCGCGGCAAAGTATACTAACTATTAACCACACCGGGGAGTCCCCGCACATAGTCAAAGTCAAAGATTTTTATTCAATATAGAACAACATTATTGTTTCTTATTGACGTCAATAAATTCTACTTAACCTAAGTTTACCACCGCTTCCAAGGCGCTGGTGGAGAAGAAACGGCGCAACAAACTCCACTGCGGCATTTTTCAGACGTCAATTTACAATATTTATATCCTTAAGGCTAAATGTAGACAAATCTACATTTGTCTCGTGTCTAATGAAAAAAGTATAAAATAAAATAAAAACTTTATAACGGAATAATTAATAATAAGTTCAGTCAAGTTCAATTCATAGTTCATGATGTATTAAATTTCATTGCGCGCAGCAAGTTCCACAGAGTGCCTAGTGCGAGTTTTGTTTAATTCGACTCACAGAAACGCGCGTATATATGAGAATATTTTGTATGGGAATTTAAACAGACGATAAAGAATAGAATACGATACAATCGATAAAGCGTCATCTAATAGCGGGAAATGCGAGAACAAGGCTGCACTGTTTAAATTCCGAATTTCCTATACAAAATTAAGTTAAAATTTACGCCCGTTATTGCGAGGCGGCTTAAATAAAACTCGCACTAGACACTCTGTTGCCAGCTCACCCACTCGCTCGACCACCGAGCGATTCGAGTAACAAGTCAGTGTGTAGTTTGTTTTACGCGCGCTTTTTAAGATTTCAAAATTTATTGTTAAAGTTAGGGACTCTCAAGCGCATTTAGTTTTAGTGTTTTGTCTCAGTGTAGTTGAAATATGTCGGGTAGATGCAATGATGCTAGATTAGTGCATGCGAAGACGCGATTTCAGCGCGCGCCCCTCCTCATCCTCGCGCCCTAGGCTGCAGCCTAATTAGCTCAGGCCCTCACCCACTATAAGATTTAACTGAGTTGTGGGTAACCCCTTGAGTAAGTTAATAACAATTATGACCGTCATACGTTAAATACAACATTATTGTATGTTTAGTGTTTGTATGGGTGTGGTTTGTACTTATGCACAGAACAGAAAAATTGTATGTTTGTGCATGAGTGAAAAGTTGTCTACAATGACGTTATGAAAAGGGAGAGTGCGTGTGAATGTATGCGTGTATGTATGAGTGTATATGTAGGATGAAGGATTCCAAAATTGAAAGTATGAGAATGTCTTCTATGTCGTCATAGGTTTTGCCAATGAGCCAATTTGATACTTCCTTTCGGCTACGTGATTTGAGGAGTTCATAGATGTTGCAATGTTTATCGACTAAATTGTATAGTTGGCCACCCAACTGTAATATTATATCTAAGTAGGTTTATTTATAATGTCAACCTTTTTATCTTAACGCATTTTTATACTTTTAAATTCAAATTTGTACTGACAGCTGCGGTGTTCCTAACAAGCGTGGGAAAATTCAGGAGCCCGGCATTCGAGCCCCGGTTTGGATCGTGAAGATATCTCTTAAATCTTATTACTGAAGTTCATCTTAATCTTTCAGAAGCCACTGCCTTTTAAATGAATATTCAATCATAAGGATTGACCAAGTCTCGTGCCTCTGGTGAAGGCCACTCTGAAAATCTTCTGTTCCATCAAGCTTTTGATGGAACGCAGCTGCGCATCGTAGTCTCGCCGTGGACTTATCTTCTCATTGAGTGCCTATGCAAGCCTGGCCCATAACAGCACTGAATCTTATATGAAAAGTTGAAGAGAAGACTCGAAGAGTATAGTGTGGTTTTAATGACTCTTAAGTGTTTTTCTTATGAACTGTGTATCTTATTCTTGTGAACAATACAAAGTGCCATATCCCTGTTCACGTCTTATTATTCCCTTCTTCCTCTAACAATCTGACGTACACTGGTCCTCCTCGAGGACCAGCTGTTACGTTACAGATTTGGCGCCCAACGTGGGGCGCCAAATCTGTAACGTAACAGCCAAACACAACAGTCCAATGGGCAAGATAGATCTCTCTTTAGACTTTTCAAATTACTAATTTTGGGAGGTCCACTTAACAAAATTTAACCATCCTACTGTAATGGTTATTTTGTTCTCTATTATGGTCTTTTCTTTCCCATTAAATGTTACTACCCTTTCTTAATACTTTTTAATTAGGCATACTATTCCTAATTCTGGGTAGTAAGATTGTTGGACTATAGTTCATATAATGTAAGGATTTCTTAACTTTCCTAAAAAGTTATTTTTATTACATGTTTCGCTTTACCTTGAATTCCTTTAATTTCATTTCATTTAATTTCAACAGTTTTCTTTTATCTTGGGTTCTATTATATTTCCTTTTCCCAAGCTTTAAGGGCCAGGTCGTGTGATACACTACTTATTTTAAATTTATTAATTACAATTAGAGCATGTAATCTAAAACCGAGGTGGTTGTTATTGTTCCGACATCTAAATTACTCAATTTCCAGACCTTCAGGCATATAATTTTAAAATTTATGGAAAGTTTCATGGTCTCCATGTCCTTTCATCTTTACCTTACCCTAAACGTAACATAACGTGGGCTCGATTCTTTATATTTATTTTTTTTTCTTTCTTTTGCATTGCCCGTTTTATTTTCTATTTCTTATAATTATTAATTAGATTTTTTTTAATAGTTGTCTTTATTTTTTTTTTGTACTTTTGTTGCTTTCTTTATTTGTTAATGTTCTGTTACTATTAATATTTAGTTTTAATTTGTTCTGTATGTATTCTTATATTGTTTCTCCACAAGTTTCCTAACCTTTTGGCCTTTTTCATAATCGCTCATTCCCTTTCCCTTCGCTAATTTGCATTCTCTTCTCCATTACACTTCTTCTTCTTCTTCTAGGGTTTCATCCCTATCTCTTCTTTATGGTGCGGTGATGTGAACACCAAAAATAAGCCCAAAACACATCAAGAGCGGTTCTACGTTACTCTTGTAAAAAAATAAGCCTTAAACTGAATCTTTTAGTTACTCCTTGTGTAACTTATCTTGAATCTTTTAGTTACTTCTTGGGTAACTGCTTTCTATCTTACTTTCTATTGTATATACTTTCCTTTATCATCTCTTGGGTTTTCATAAGGTGCGGGTGATGACACCTTTTAATCTAAATAAGCCCTTCCATTATATATATCCTCAATGCTGTCCTTGGGAGTACGTTGATTGATGAATGAAAGTTGATTTTGCTTGATGAGAGTGACTTGTAATTTATTTTGTTTTTTTTTTTTTTGGTTTGAAAGTATTGATCCGAAAGAATTTAATAGTTGGGTATGATAGAGCAAGGAACTAGCAAATAACTTAAAAAAAAAATTTTCACCGTGTTCAAATTTTTTTTTATCGGGGTTTTTGGGGTAATGTAATATTATATCTAAGTAGGTTTATTTATAATGTCAACCTTTTTATCTTAACGCATTTTTATACTTTTAAATTCAAATTTGTACTGACAGCTGCGGTGTTCCTAACAAGCGTGGGAAAATTCAGGAGCCCGGCATTCGAGCCCCGGTTTGGATCGTGAAGATATCTCTTAAATCTTATTACTGAAGTTCATCTTAATCTTTCAGAAGCCACTGCCTTTTAAATGAATATTCAATCATAAGGATTGACCAAGTCTCGTGCCTCTGGTGAAGGCCACTCTGAAAATCTTCTGTTCCATCAAGCTTTTGATGGAACGCAGCTGCGCATCGTAGTCTCGCCGTGGACTTATCTTCTCATTGAGTGCCTATGCAAGCCTGGCCCATAACAGCACTGAATCTTATATGAAAAGTTGAAGAGAAGACTCGAAGAGTATAGTGTGGTTTTAATGACTCTTAAGTGTTTTTCTTATGAACTGTGTATCTTATTCTTGTGAACAATACAAAGTGCCATATCCCTGTTCACGTCTTATTATTCCCTTCTTCCTCTAACAATCTGACGTACACTGGTCCTCCTCGAGGACCAGCTGTTACGTTACACAACACATTATAGTGCCGAGCTGCTAAAGAAGTTCTGTAATATTGGGTATCGCATCCTTTGAACCAGCGGCAGTGGCGCCTTTTTTTGAAATTGGGGTTGAATTCCAATGAGACGTGCTTTCTGATGACGGTTTCAAGAAGAAACAGTTTCCTAACCGACAGTACCGTAAAACAGTACAAAATATCCTGATGAAGTTTGGTACAGGGATTAATTAGGGCTTGGGAACGAACATAAGCCACCTTTTTATAGCGAAAAAGGGGGTTTAAAGGGAGAGGGGGTAACATGGCATGAAAGTTTGTCTGTTTTAAAGATATATCCTGATGAAATTTGGTACAGGGATGAATTAGAGCTTGGTAACGAACATATGTTACCTTTTATCGTAAAAAGGGGGGAGTTGGGCCATGCGATGAAAGTTTATAATGAAAGTTTGTCATTTTTGAAGATATCCTGATGAAATTATGTACAGAGATAGTTTAAAGCTCGGGAACGGACATGATCTACCTTTTATCGCAAAAAAGGGGTAAGAAGGGAGAGGGAAAGTGGCTATGGGATGAAAGTTTATATGGAAGTTTGTCAGTTTTGAAGATATCCTGATGAAATTTGGTACAGAGATAGATTAAAGCTTAGGAACGAACATAGGCTACCTTTTCTTTCGAAAAAGGGGGTTTAAGGGGGGTGGTAGGATAGGGAATTAAAGATTGTCAATTTTGAAGATATCCTGATGAAATTGGTATAGCGATGGTATAGAGCTCGGGAATGGACATATGCTACCTATTATAGCGAAAACGGGGGTTGATTCGTTAACTTTTATCACGAAAAGAGGGGTAGAAGAGGGGAATATGGCTATGGGATGAAAGTTTGTCATTTTTGTAGATATCCTGATGAAATTTGGTATAGAGATAGATTAAAGCTTATAGTCCATCAAATCTAAGAGGTACCGTTTGACGTTTCATATTTTTCAAACCGAAACAACTTTGTTCATACGTACATTATTCAGTTTCGATAACCTTTTTCATAAAACCATGAATTTAGAAAGATTTCATTATTGTATCTAAAAATGTACAATTCTTAATATCTAAATGTAATTGAAAACTTTCAAACAAAGCAAAATAACACATATTTACACAGTAAATAATTTCTAATAGTTATATTCTTGACCGCATTACAAAGTTACGTAGTTAGGTCACTGCACGTAGTGTTGCGACTCTTCGGATACACTTGTATGCAAAAAAATCGTTTACATATACGAAAAATCGAATGTATTATTTACAAATTACACTTGACAACCAAACAAATATTTTTTCATGTGAATGGGATTTATCTCACATATTACGATTACATAACTAAATAGTTATGTAATCGTAAAATATGAGATAAAACCCATTCACCAAAAATACGTATTTATAAATCAAATATATTTGCTTCTTTAAAAAGTTGTCGAAAGCGATTTGTCGATTTTTGATTTTCGCGCCCAAATAAGTCGGGGTTTCTCGCGCTAACGCTGTCGAAATAGTAAATGGAGTCAGGGATAGTGTTTTTTACATTTATTTTTGTGTATGATAGTATGGGTTTGCATATTACAGAGAAATAAACAAATTTTTAACAAGCACATCCATTGATTTTACAATTACAATTTTTTCTTCTAAGTCTTATTTCTACGTCTAAAACTAATAAAAATAAGGTATGTAGAACCCATTCACAAAAATGTTGTTGCCTGATGTTATAAATTAACGACGTTACTGCGCGACCGCATAATGCACTGAATACACAGATACCCTAAAATAAATTAATTTAATTATTTTTAGGTCAATAGGCAAAATCGCAGGTGTCCAAGTCTCTACAATTTTTTTTTTCTGGCAACACTGCCAACTACAAGCGCACGCGGTCCGCTCGGTCGGTTCGGCGTCAGCAGTCTCTCGCCATCTTGGAAGCTGACTGTGCGCGTACTTGCTTTCTCGTTTGTGTTTTACAATTTGTGACTTGGCTATTACTTTTCTGGACTGATCATTCTTTATCCGTTTACCTTGGCAATATTTATACTGGACTCCGAACTAAGCAAGTGTTTATTAATAATGTCGAAAAGAGGACGTACTTTGAACAGCCAGGCTCGTGAATTGGTGGTGAAATTACACGAGTATTTTGAGCGTGAATCTCAAAATGGTGGACTTCTACTGCCAGTTACACAAGTTCGGGATCGCGTCGGTGAAGCTCTCGGTATTGGTAGCCGCACCGTTGGCAAAATATTAAGTGAAAAATATGGGCCTTCGGGGAGTGACAGTAACGTACTTCACACACCGAAAAAACGAAAAAGAAATAAACCTGTGACAGGTATCGATGAATTCGATAGTCATGCTATTAGAAACCATATATACGGGTATTTTACAAGAGGCGAATTTCCAACATTGGCAAAGTTATGTGCAACTTTAAAAGATGCCGGGCTGTATAAGGGAAGCATAGAGTCGTTGAGAACGGTAATAACAGGAATTGGCTTCAGATACAAAAAAGTTGACAAACGAAAAATTGTTATGGAGCGACATGACATAATTATGCAGCGACTAACATTCCTGCGCGAAGTTAAACAAATTATAAACTGGGATAATGTAATATTTTTGGACGAAACTTGGCAAAATTCCAACCATTCTGTGCCGAAAACATGGACTGATGATTCTGAAGCTTCGTGCTCGAAGGTGCCGATAGGAAAAGGTGGACGCCTCATAATATGCCATGCTGGGTCAGCGTCTACAGGCTTCGTGGAAAACTCTTTATTAGCTTTCCAATCCAAAAGCACTAAAGAGTATCATGAAGAAATGGACGCAGTAAGGTTCCGAGAGTGGTTCTTAAATTTATTACAGAATATCCCTCCTAACAGCACAATTATAATGGATAATGCCCCATACCACTCTGTGCAAATTGATAAAGCACCTACGTCAGCCAATAAGAAAGCAGATTTGGTGGCATGGCTGCAAAGAAAAGGAGTGGATGCCGACATGTCACTATTAAAAGCTGAATTATTACAGTTAGTGAAATTGCATAAACCACCAAAACCGACATATGTAATTGACCAATTGGCCGAAGAGCACGGGCACAAAGTCATACGACTTCCTCCGTACCATTGCCAATATAATGCCATTGAACTGATTTGGGCCCAAGTTAAAGGTAATATTTTATAATATTATAATAATAACACGAGTACTTCTAACATTTATAATTTAAACAATGGTTTTCGTCTGCTATCAAATAGTTACATTATTGTTTTACAGGTTATGCAGCAAGACACAACACAAAACCACCCTTCAGTGTCAAGAAAATGGAAGGTTTATTAAAGGAAGCATGTGCCCAAGTTACACAGGAAGATTGGAGTAAAGTAGTACAAAAAACAAAGAAAATAATAATGGACGACTTCGAAAGAGACGTACACTTTGATAATGTAATGGACAATCAACTGGTCATTAATTTAAATGACGATGATGACGAAGACGACGATACTAGTACTAGTAGTGAATAAAAAAATATCCTAAACATTTCTTTTATTTAATTATAACAATTGATTTCTTAAAATTCGGATATTATAGTAATCGATCTCTTAAAGTTCGGATATTATAGTAATCGATTTTTTCATCCCATCCCTATAATTCAATTGTCAGAACTGTCAAACGGTACTTCTTAGATTTGACGGACTGTAATAACGGACATATGATACTTTTTATTGCGAAAAGAGAGGTAGAAGGGGGGGAGTAAGGCCATGTGATGAAAGTTTGTCATTTTTGAAGAAATCCTAATCAAATTTGGTACAGAGATAGTTTAAAGCTTGGGAACGGACATAGGCCACCTTTTATCGCGAAAAAGGGGGTAGAGGGGGCGAAATAGGGCTAGGGGATGTAAGTTTGTCAATTTTGAAGATATCCGATGAAATTGGTATAGAGATGGATTAGAGCTTGGAGATGGGCATAGGCTACCTTTTATCGCGAAAAAAGGGATGGAGGGGTGGGGGAAGGGTTTTTTCTGTTCTGTGCCCTACACAGAACAGAAAAAACTGTTAGAAGTGTGATAGGACAGATTCTATAGCGGAACCAATGTCGCCAAACAGATAATAATACGTTGCACTACTAGTAAACATTTGTTTTGGTTGGTCGTATGTCTTTAACACCAAATTAGCCCAAAGTAGGTACACTGCAAAACATAAACAACTTATTGATTCGCAGTAGGGATTACTTTAATATACGGATTTACAACGTTTCGCATCTGGATTATGTTGCTACGGGTTACGAAAAAGTTCTACGAATACTCAATACATGTCAGTTTATTTTAAGAAAGCTATTTAACACTTAATAACTTAATGATACGGTCGACATTACTTTGAAGGTCGAAATTGTACGCTCTTGCAAACCTCCGCATATGAATGACACGTGTGCCACACATACTTCACACTTCCTTTTTTTTCTGTTCCATGGGTTAGGAGATGTAAGTTTGTAAATTTAGAAGATTTATCGTGATGAAATTGGTATAGAGATAGATTAGAGCTTGGAAACGGACATAGGCTACCTTTTAACGCGAAAAAAGGGATAGAAGAGGGGGAGGGGGAAATAGGGCTAGGGGATGATATGTTTGACATTTTTGACGATATCCTGATGAAATTTGGCACAGAGACAGATTAGAACTTGGAAACGGATACCTTTAATAGCGAAATAAGAGGTTAAAGGAGGAGGAGTAATAGGAGATGAAATTTTTTATGATTGTTATTTTCAAATGTCCTTATGAAATTTGGTACAGAGATGGATTAGACTTGGGGGTAGGGTTAGGGACATAAAGCTCGTGTAAAAAGGGGTGTGAATAAAGAAAAACCTCGGGCAAAAGCTAGTTGTTAACACAGGAGATAATTTTGTCTGTTTGTCGCGATGAACGCAAAAACCACCTACCTGCATCTACTGAACAGATTTTGTTTTTGTTTGAAAGGTCTTGTTGGATTGATCGCAATCGGTTGAGTAGATCCGAAGAAGATATGATCAAATCTCAGACGCACTGTGGTTGCCGTGGTTCTACGTTGCTCCTCAACATTCAAGTCCTGAGAGGGCGTGCGGTTTAAGTCAGCTCGATTCTGGCGTAATCGCCCCAACTCTGGCCACAGGCGTGAGCTCGTAGGCTCTCCACGTGACCGCCTGATCAGCAAATAGCACAGTGGATAGCAGTTAGGAGGTGGGCTGGTTCAGGCCTGGGTGTGATGGGTCAGGCCTCATGTCCCACCAGTAGAAGAAAGTCCTGAAGGCGCGACGCGCACCTTCCTTCATCTCAGAAGGCCGTGGATGGCCTAGGGTTAGCCGGCCGGAGTGTGTGGGAGATGCCTTATTGCGTCACCTAACACCTCGATAATTGAGACCCGAGATGACGCGGCGTGCGGTTTTAGTCGGTTCAAGTAAGACATAATCACCCCCACCAACAGGGGAGAAGGGATACGTTGGAATATTCCCAAAAAAGTATCATTTACCACTAGGGGCCATTGGATACCATAATGTAAAGCTGCTAGAACATATGTAGGTATTTATGTAATTCTAGCTTTGGCCGTCGGCTCCGCCCGCGTAGATGTCGGATATCGCTTAGTGTTGAGCTATTGAGCATTAAATTCGCCTCTCTACTCAACTTTGTCCTCGACTATTTACTCGCCTCTGTTCTCGACTTTCTACCCGCCTCTATATTCGACTCTCTACTCGCCTCTATACTTGAACTCTCTACTGACTTATCTGCTCGTATAGAGGAGAGTACAGAGTCGAGTAGAGAGTGGCTCTACTCGACTCAGTACTCTCCTCTATACTCGCTTTTCCATCGGCCTCACTCTCAGAGCAATAAACCAAACGGAGTGGACTCGCGCGCTATTTTGTACGAACAAAAGTCTGCCACTTTCAGCGGGGGACGGGGGACGCACACTAATTTAATTGTCAATTACTAATGCATTTTTAAATCACGTCGCTATGCACTCAGACAAGAAAAATGTTGAACACTAATTTAAACTATACGCACACACTCACATTCGCACACAGGGACTTCTATCAGTGACATCTCATTAATGTAAACAAGCTAGAGCTTGACCATGTCGATATTATGTATCGAGGTTTTTGTGTTTCAAACGCGTGAAGGTAATTATCAATTATCATATGTGATGACTTTTTTACGTATTATAACGTCATTAAAATAATATTCATTATATTTATTAAATAGAATATGCATTCTTTAATGAAATAGGTACTGTGTACAGGGGCTTTGCTAATAATTTTGTAAGTCTTTGTAGATTTAGCACTTTGAAATGGCCAAAAATTGTCCAAAATAAATTCCATTAGAGTTATTTTAATCAGTCGTGGGACCCGACGATGAAGTCCCCAATAAGGGGTTCTCGTATGAAATACAGGTAAGTGCCAAAGTAACAATAAATAGGTTAATTATTTATATTAATTTTAAATAAGTGATTAATAAAAGGCTTTTTATTTTATTGAATACTTTTTCTACACTTTTAATACTCCTTACATATGAAATTGGCGTTATATAGAACTGACCATTTTAATCTGCAACATCCAGCACAGCTAGTCGTTAATCGGCCGAGATTGGTGAACTGTTCTAGCCCACTGCTGCTTCAGGACAACGTTAGACCACACCAGACCAACAGACGGTCGTTAAAGTAGAGAAGGAATGTTGGAATGTCCCCATCACTCACCATACTTCCCGGACCTAGATCCACTCCACTCCACAAATCTGGAGTATTTCTTAGTTGAAAAAAAAATTCAATTCAGATTAGGCCGTCCAATGCAAAACTACTTTAATCAATTTGTTGATTCTCGCTCCCGCAACTTTTTCAGCAAAGGAATCAATGAACTGCCTATAAAATGGCAAAAGTGCATAGATAACAACGGTACAAACTTTGATTGATATAATAAAAAAACTGTAAAAAATAAGCTTATATATCGTTTTATAACACCAAGTTCATATGTATACCTAATATTAGAAGGGTTAACTACTAAGCTGAAAATCAGGACCTAGTACAACAATAAAATGTACCTTGGGTAGTATTAACGTTGGTACAGCGCCCTGAATCAATTTTCTCTTATTGTTTGATTGTATTATAGAACAGGAACTTTTAAAATGCTGTGAGCAAATTGTACTTCTCGGCACCCACGAAACATGGTTCCCACAAAATTGGACCCAAGCGGTACAAAGTAATAGTTCTTTTGGGAATCTAAAAATTAACGTTAAAATTGTTAATATGGTACTGGAATATTGATATCGATATTGGTCATTATGCTGTCCCAGCTCTAATTCTGGCAAAGTGTGGCCAACTTCCTACAAAATATTTCGCTTGTTTTTTCGAAATATTTTATTTTCGAATGTAAGATAATAATACTCTCATATTGAATTATATCTGTGTGCATTGGTACTATTGGTTGAAAGGCTATGATGCTATAACAGCAAATGTAATTTTGACATACCTATTATTAACGTCTTATGTGTACATAATTATCCCAGCAAACAGGGCAGCCAATAAACTGAATGTTAGTAATCTTTACAGGGTTTTGAAAAACTAGATTATGTTGCAGTAAGTTAAAAATAAATATTTCTTTATATTAATTGAAGATATGACTTAGGTATTGTTTTAAACAACGATCCCTTCGTTATTATTCGATATAGTAAATATAACTTTTAACACGTAACTACAGCGATAATTTAAACTTCAAGAAAAGTACCAGTTGAGCGTTATATTCCACTTAGAATGTCAACAATATTATTATTTATGAACTCGGCTCTCCGCGGTTTTTACGCAGTAACTATAAACATGCTATAGGCCTCGGTATCCACTTTCCATCA
The DNA here is from genome assembly GCA_949126895.1 of Eilema caniola. NCBI lineage: Eukaryota > Metazoa > Arthropoda > Insecta > Lepidoptera > Erebidae > Eilema > Eilema caniola. The sequence continues at coordinate 16,457,710 of OX421463.1, read as the reverse complement.
GTTGGACCGTGTGCTTGTCTGACATCTAATTGGTATAAAAAATATACTGTGTAAAATCTTATTAAGCTTAATACAAAATGGATTAAATTGGTAAGAAACCTTAGCTTAAAAATTACCCCAGATTTGATTCTAGTTCATACATTGGTAACACTGTCGATTAGCATACATTTTTTGGTTTTTTGATAATTTAATGAATTAATTGATAATATTTGAACGAAATTATACTTACAGGTGAAAGGTAATGTTATCATTTTGTTTATTTAATGTCGCTGATCGCTTTTTACACCAAAATACACAGCAACTCGGCATTTTAATAGGAGAAGTTAACTCAGTGAGCCGTGCGTCGAAATGGCGCGGAAAGCGCGGCAATTAGTTTTATATAACGGGCATGACCCGCTGTCTCATACCTTTGGCAGCGGGGTATGCGTGTTAGTGGCGTCTCCGGTTGGTTTATTGCTCTGAGGCCTCACTATTCGCATCTCTACTTGCCCATCAACTCGATTATCTTTTGCCTCTCTACTTTACTCTCCCCACTCACCTATCGACTCGCCTCTCTACACAACTCTCTATTCCATCAATTATACTATATCTATGATTCGATCTCTACTCGTTTCTCCACTAGCCTCACTATTCGCCTCTCTACTCGACTCTACTGCACCCTATTTGATTCTATTCTCGCCTCTCCACTGGCTTCTTTAGTCACATATCTACTCGCCCCTGTAGTCGACTCTACTTGACTTTCTATTTGACCTCTACACGCCTATCCACTCTCCCCTATAACAATCTCTACTCGTTTCTATATTTAGCTCGTTACTCGACTATGTCCTCTCCATTGGCCTCTCTACTCGTATCTCTACTCGCCCATCCACTCGATATCCCCTCCTTCTACCCCCTTTTTCGCGATAAAATGTAGCCTATGTTCGTTCCCAAGCTTTAATCTAACTCTGTACCAAATTACATCAGAATATCTTCAAAAATGACAAACTTTCATCCCCTATTACCCCCTCCCCCCCTTAAACACCCTTTTTCTCGAGAAAAGGTAGCCTATGTTCGTTCCCAAGCTTTAATCTATCTCTGTACCAAATTTTATCAGGATATCTTCAAAAATGACAAACTTTCACATAAACCTTCATCTCATGGCCCAATTCCTTTATCCATATTACGAGTAACGGTAGGTTATGTCCGTTTCCAAGCTCTAAACTATCCCTGTACCAAATTTCATCAGGAAATCATCAAAAATGACAAACTTTTATCCCAAGGCCCTAGTCCCCCCCTTCTTCCCCCCTTTTCGCGATAAAACGTAGCTTATGTCCAGTTCATTTCTCTAAACTATCTCTGTACCAAATTTCATCAAGTAATCTTCAAAAATGACAAACTTTCATACCAAGGCCCTAGTCCGCCCCCTTCTACCCCCCTTTTCGCGATAAAAGGTAGCCTATATCCGCTTTCAAGCTTTAAACTATCTCTGTACCAAATTTCATCAAGAAATCTTCATAAATGACAAACTTTCATCCCAAGGCCCTAGTCCCCCCCCCCCCCTTTTTCGCGATAAAAGGTAACCTATGTCCGTTCCCAAGCTCTAATCTACCTCTGTACCAAATTTCATTAAGATATCTTCAGAAATGACAAACTTTCATCCCCCATTTCCCCTCCTTAAACCCCCTGTCTCGTGATAAATGGTAGCCTATGTCCGTTCTCTATCTCTATTATACCTCTGTACCAAATTTCATCATGATCGGTTCAGTGGTTTAGGCGTGAAAGCGTAACATACAGACAGACAGAGTTACTTTCGCATTTATAATATTAGTATGGATTAGTATGGAAGTATGGAAAATTATATTTTTATCATTTATCAACTTTTAAAAAAAACACACACTAAGTCCCTAATGTACCTATGTAGTTTGCTTTGACCAAAGGTGAAGATGGGTGACCTTCATTATAAATCCATATAGGCTATAGCACTTCCTTTCCTTTTTACTTGCTTCTGTTCCAGCCATAGGTATATGATATAAAATGGTAGGTATGATGACTTCAAGGGTTCCCTAATGCATTCACAAAATTTCAAGGGACTTTATTGGTACCTACACTAAATCTTCATTTTAGTCATAATTTTCATGGCGACATTTTAATTATTGCATCTGAGGTAGAGGTTAACCCAGAGCTCAGGGTCTACCTTCTGGCCTTTCCTCCACCACATTGAATGTTCTTGAGCATATATGATGGTGAGACCATTGGCATGTATCTCTCTCAGCACACAATCTCTATAATAGTAATTCCTTCAGGCTTCACTCATGGTATGCTTTGAAATCAATTTAGAAATTGTGGGCATATGTGGCTTAAAGGCATATGCCTAACAAATTGTGCGCGCTGAATTTTGATTGAAATTTGATTTGTATATAGCCTATCACCTTCATTAATAAACAGAATTTCAACATAAAAAGAATTTTTCAATTCATACCAGAATGGTGTCAACCATTAAACAAACTTTTTAGTTTTATATTAGTACTAGCGACCCGACCCGGCTTCCCTCAGGTGCAATGGATGTTATTATACATATACACCTTCCTCTTCAATCACTCTATCTATTAAAATAAACTGCATCAAAATCCATTGTGTAGTTTGAAAGATTTAAGCATACATAGGGATATAGGGACAGAGAAAGCCACTTTGTTTAATACTATGTAGTGATACACTAGATAATACATATAATTAATGTAGGTGTTGAAATGAAATATAGTACTTGAAAAAGATTGTGTATTCTGTTATTACTCTAGTCACTTAAAATAAATACTGAAAGTAATTTTAAAAAGAAATTATAAACAACTACCATGTCAGAAACTAAAGCTATATTTCCGATCAATAAAACACTTTACACAGTGACATAAAATCAAAACAATGAAGTAATTGGTATCAGTGAGTATATGATGTTAACATTCTTATTGCAAAACTAAACCAATTTTATTAGGTGTCATACTTGGACATCTCCAATTGTATAAATAATATTGCAAATTCCCATCACCAATCCCAAACTTGAGAGGTTCCAAGAATTCTTTATTATCCATAAGGTCTAATGCATTAAATACATCAAATCCTGAGTTCCTGGCAGTAATTAATGCATCTAGCATTAAGTCTATCCATGGAGTCACTGTAGATACATTGTAAAACGAATAAGCAGCTTTGAGTGTTTTATGTACAGGATGGTACACAACAGTAGAAGGCAATGTATAATAACTTACAAAGTCAGTAATGTTACCATCTGCAGCTTCAACAACAAAGCTATCAATTATACCACCCTGTGGTGAAAACCAATGCTTGAAGTCTTCCTCTGAGAAGATAGGAGCCAAATCAAATTTTTGCAAATATTCATTTAAAAGTTTTACCACCTTTTCAGCATCTTGAATTTCCATTTTACGAAATCCTGGTGTTTTAGGATGATCAGGAAGTTTGAATAATTTCAGTGTTCTTTGCATGGTCATATTTCTAGACAAATGACTGAACTTAATATCAATTAACTTCTTTGGATTAAGAGATCGGTGCCAATAACGGCAGCTAGCTATAGGCTTAGGTAATACAATTCCTGCAGTATAGACACCTTGAAATATGCCAGTTAGATTAACTCTACGAGTTATTTCTCTAATTAATACCGGGGCTACTCTTTTAGCTCGCAGTTTCTTATGCACACATAAAAAGTTTATCTCTACTACTGATTGCACATGGTTATATATTTTTAGCTGAGCTGGAATAGCAGATATAAAACCAACCAATCTGCCAGACTTTACCACTCTAACACCACAATGCCATTCCATTTTCCAACCAGGAGGTTGAAGTGCCCACTTCAGGAAGTCAGTTTGATAATCAAACCTAAACATACAATCGTCATCTTCAACATAGTTCTCATTGAGCAGAGTATAAAGTTCTTTTAATACCAATGGCTCATTCAAATTCAAAGTGTCCCACTGAAATCCATCAGGCAAAGTGTAAGGGTCTGATCTTATTTCTTCAGTAGTTTTCGGAGGTTCTATAGGTTCGTTGGAAATAATTTTTTCATCCATTTTAGGGACAGGTTGAGTAGACCAAAATTGATATGATTTGTGTAAAGCCTCTTCTGTCGTTTTGGCAGGTTTTTGTTGTAAATTTAGCACTTCCATGGCCATTTTTAAGTCTTTAAGGGATATATTCTGATGATCACTTGAATTAGGACCGGTGACTAAACCTTCGGGCAAGGCCGGAACGCCGTGGTCGCCATCGCCACCGCTACGCTTTTTCTTGTTTTTACTTTTTTTCTTCTGCTGTTTCTCTTCGTTATCTTTACTAAAATTGCTAGATTGAGTGGCTTTTGCATCTTCCATTGTTTGTACAAATGTCCTTTTGAGTATTAAAATAATTTTCCTACCTAAAATTTTAGGAATTCAGTTCACTGTTCACTGAGTTCACTCACTTCAAATCAGGGTTACTAGCGCGAATATGTAAAACTTAAATAGTATAGGTAACTTTCTCTGTGATCTGAAATTTATGAATTGCCTCCCAAAAATTAATAAGAAATATTCTTTCTCCCCTAAAACATCTAGCACCCTTTTATACAAATATAGTCCTTACCTTACTTATGAAATTGGCGTTTTATATGGAAAAAGAAAAACGATTATTTTTTTTTATTTTTTTTTTTTTTTTATGCCACTTAGGTGGTAGACAAGCACACGGCCCACCTGATGGGAAGTGGTTACCGTGGCCTATGGACGTTTGCAACACCAGGGGCATCACAATCGTGCTACCGACCCTGAAGATACCTTCTAATACCCTTCTTGAAGAACCCCATATTGTAGTCGCTTGGGAAAACCACGGCAGGAAGTTCATTCCACAACCTGAGCGTGCGTGGGATGAAGTTCCTTTCAAAACGCACGGTGCGCACCATTTCCGGTCGCAGTGTGTGAGGATGAATTCCCTGCCTATGGCGAGTGGTGCGATGATAGAATGCAGCGGTGGGCATCATGTCAAACAATTCATCTGAGCACAAACCATTTACAGTCCTTTGTTTTACTTATTAAAGTATGTAAAGTAGTTATCTATGCACTATTGCCATTTTGTAGGCATTTCATTGATTCCTTTAACTTTGCTGAAGAAATTGCAGGAACAAGAATCACGAAAATGGACGCATCGCGGTACTGTTTATTTTCCGAACTTGATGTGAATTCGAGTTTTAATGTATAAAAATTGTACTCTTTATCTCTTTTATCGTCATCATCAACAAATGAAGATATAATAGATAAATGATGTGACATAAAGGTCCAGTGACCAGGTCATAAAATAAAATAAAAAATCTTAAGAGGCGTTTTGGACTGCCTCATCTGATTTTTTTTTAAATGTATTTTAGATAGATATAGTATTATGGTATTTTACATATCTTTTTATTATGATAATGAATAAATAAAATAATAATAATAAATAATAAGATAAAAGACCCGATGGTCGACACTGACCCAATAGTCGAAACTTACGAAAAAAACCCTTATTGTAAGAAAAGTAACTATCTTGTTTACTTGACTATTATATAACTTATAAGACATCTTATGGCATATATAATACATGAATGAATATCGAATTGGCGTGAATATTGAGTTATTTCTTTAGATTTTTCTAAGGGTAATGATTTTAATAGGTGTCATTTTTTTATTAGTAATGATAATCACTATTTTAAATTACTTTAGTTTTATTTTATTAGTTTTATTGCCGGATTTTTATGGCTAAACTTTCTATCAGCTTTGGCACAGATAACATAATACTAAAGTACAGATACCTCATCCCATACAAAAAAATGAGGCCATCATAACTCGGGCTATTTTACGGGCTAAATTTAAATATTAATATTCGCCACTAGATGTCAACAATATAGCCCGAGGTTCAGCTTACGTTTTACAGTAGTAGCTACTAGATGGTGGTGTATTATATTTTCAACGATAAGAAGTGTCATACATAAATGACAATATAAATAAATATAGGTAGGCAGATTATGACTACTATTTATTTAAGAAGATTGACTGTGAGTGATGTTAGTAGAGACCGCATCTCCAAACTCGCAATCGGGCTTTTTCAAACAGCGGATCTTCGCAAGAAAAAAAGGGTAATACCCTCGTTTGCCGGATAAGAGGGTTCTTGAGTGTGTTGAGTACGAATTTGATGTCATTTTTGGAATCCATAATGGCCGCCGCGGTGTCCTAGCTAATTTGCAATATGGGTATGGTTTATTAGGTTTTTGAGTATGCTTAGTGTGAATTTAATGTCATTTTTGGGATCCAATATGGCCGCCGCTGTGACTTACATAAATTGCAATATGGGTATGGTATGGTCTAATGAGTTTTCGAGTTTGCTGAGTTTTGGTCTCCAATATGGCCGCCGCGCTGTAGGTAGAAAATTGCAACATGGGTATGGTTTAATAGGTTTTTGAGTATGCTGAGTGTGAATTTGATGTTATTTTTGGAATCCAATATGGCCACCGCGGTATGGTCTAATGAGTTTTCAAATATGCTGAGTTCGAATTTGACGTCAGTTTTGGCCTCCAATATGGCCGCCGCGCTGTAGATAGAAAATTGCAATATAGGTATGGTTTAATAGGTTTTTAAGTATGCTGAGTGTGAATTTGATGTCATTTTTGGAATTCAATATGGCCGCCGCGGTGTCCTAGCTAAATTGCAATATGGGTATGGTCTTATGGGTTTTCGAATATGCTGAGTTCGAATTTGACGTCAGTTTTGGCCTCCAATATGGCCGCCGTGCTGTCGGTAGAAAATTGCAATATGGGTATGGTTTAATAGGTTTTTGAGTGTGTTGAGTGTGAATTTGATGTCATTTTTGGGATTCAATATGGCCGCCGCGGTATCCTAGATAAATTGCAATATGGGTATGGTCTAATGAGTTTTCGAGGATACCGAGTTCGAATTCGACGTCATTTTTGGCCTCCAATAGGGCCGCCGCGCTGTAGGTAGACAATTGCAATATGGGCACAGATAACATAATACTAAAGTACAGATACCCCATTCCATACAAAAAAAATGAGACCATCATAACTCGTAGAATATACTGCTTCCGGGCTGTTTGGCCGTGGTCGACCACGGCCAAACAGCCCGGAAGCAGTATATTCTACATGCAACGCCGGCCGTTAAAGCCTGAAGACTTATACATCATAACTCGGGCTAATTTGCGCATAATTTTTAAATATTATTCTTCGCCACTAGATGTCAACGAAATATCCCGAGATTCAGTCTACATTTCGCAGTAATAGCTTCTAGATGGTGGTGTACTATATTTTGTCAAGAAGTATAAATAATTAATCTAATATTCTCGTGTCACAATATTCGTTCCCATACTCCTCCGAAACGGCTCGACCGAAGTCTAAGAATCGGCTACTATTTATTTTTCATACTCCAGTCCGCGATAACGGACATCAACGCGGGCGGAGCCACGGGTAACAGCTAGTAATAATATATATTACCAAAGAGGTAAATTAATATAGATCGCATCTTCAAACTTGCAATCGGGCTACTACTTCACACTTCTTGTATGCTGAGTATGAATTAGATGTTAATCAAAGTCCAATTTATACAAAATTGCAATACGGGTATGATCTAACTTGTTTTTGAGTAGGTGTGCTGAGTACGAATTTGGTGTCATTTTTGGTGGTTATGTTGAACTCGAACCGATTAAAAACACACACCTCATGCCAGAGTAGGTATATCCTATAACATAACTGTTATCATCGGCATAGCATCGGCGGCTGACACGGTGGCACGGCGCAGTGGTGTCGGACTCGAACTCGAACCGACTAAGCCGTCGCGGATGCACCGCATATATGTCGAGTATGACATAAGCACTCCCGCCTGACATCAGTACTTATGAACGACGTGGGCCGTCGGCATACTTAGAATGGGACAAGAATATGTAAATATCGTATGTAGGTATCTATGCACCTATAAACACGAATAAATATGACTAGGTTTCTACTCTCGCCATTTTGTTCCGACACGACGAACGACTCAAAACAAATGACTCAGGCCCCATGGCTTTTACTTGTGCTGCCGCCATTTGATCTGGGCCAGTTAAATCTCAAGAAGAAAACTTGCGCCAGAGTCGCATCCTTTAATCAGTGGGTGGTACGAATAGCTCAAAATTCCTCAGCCCCTTGACTTTTACATGAGCGACTGCCGTTTGACCTACTATCCTCAAGAAGCAAAATTGCACCAGACTCGCATCCTTTAATCAGTGGGTGGTACGAATAGCTCAAAATTCCTCAGCCCCTTGACTTTTACATGAGCGACTGCCGTTTGACCTACTATCCTCAAGAAGCAAAATTGCACCAGACTCGTATCCTTTAATTAGTGGGTGGTACGAATAGCTCAAAATGACTCAGCTCCTTGACTTTTACATGAGCGACTGCAGTTTGACCTACTATCCTCAAGAAGCAAAATGTGCCAGACTCGCATCCTTTAATTAGTGGGTGGTACGAATAGCTCAAAATGACTCAGCTCCTTGACTTTTACATGAGCGACTGCAGTTTGACCTACTATCCTCAAGAAGCAAAATGTGCCAGACTCGCATCCGTTAATCAGTGGGTGGTACGAATAGCTCAAAATGACTCAGCCCCTTGACTTTTACATGAGCGACTGCCGTTTGACCTACTATGCTCAAGAAGAAAATTTGCATTAGAGTCGCATGCATTAATCAGTGGGTGTACGAATAGCTCAAAATTCTTCAGCCCCTTGACTTTTACATGAGCGACTGCCGTTTGACCTACTACCCTCAAGAAGCCAATTTGCACCAGAGCCGCATCATCCGTTAATCAGTTGGTGATACGAATAGCTCAAAATGACTCAGCTCCTTGACTTTTACATGAGCGACTGCCGTTTGACCTACTATCCTCAAGAAGCAAAATGTACCAGACTCGCATCCGTTAATCAGTGGGTGGTACGAATAGCTCAAAATGACTCAGCCCCTTGACTTTTACATGAGCGACTGCCGTTTGACCTACTATCCTCAAGAAGAAAACTTGCGTCAGAGTCGCATGCATTAATCAGTGGGTGTACGAATAGCTCAAAATGACACAGCCCCTTGACTTTTACATGAGCAACTGCCGTTTGACCTACTATCCTCAAGAAGCCAATTTGCACCAGAGCCGCATCATCCGTTAATCAGTTGGTGATACGTATAGCTCAAAATGACTCAGCTCCTTGACTTTTACATGAGCGACTGCCGCTGACCTACTATCCTCAAGAAGCAAAATTGCACGAGAGCCGCATCCGTTAATCAGTGGGTGGTACGAATAGCTCAAAATGACTCAGCCCCTTGACTTTTACATTAGCGACTGCCGTTTGACCTACTATTCTCAAGAAGAAAGCTTGCGCTAGAGTCCCATCCGTTTATTAGTGGGGGTGTACGAATAACTCAAAATGACTCGGACTCCTTAAATTTTACCTGACCGACCACCGTCTGACCTACGGGTCCTACCCCTACTGTTAGGACAGTAGAAGAGCTAATGGAGCTAATGGAATCTTTCAACAAAAATTCTTTAATTGAGAAATGGTCACCAAGTCACCAATCCTATGAGAGATTTGACATCGGTCTTCGAATGGCTCTAACTTTCTTTAACGATTGCCATTTCGCATTTGCGATATTCGTGTAGAAATTTAAAATGCACTGGCCGGCAGCCACGGAGACTATTGTTGCGCTGGCGACACAGAGCGAGATAGGATGAATCGATCAAGCGAGCGAGAATGTCGTCTCATAGGAGCTCCTTATAGGTAGGTATATCATCCGCTCGCTTGGCTCGTCGCCGTGTGTCGTTGTATGTGCGGTAGGTACTACTACTACTGACTACCTTGATGTAGATACATTTTATTAAGTTCGCTTTATGTACTTAGGTATAAATGTTACCCTATTCCTGTTGAGTAATTGATCTGATATTAAATTTGATAGGTAGGTAACTAGGTAAGTAGGAAGGCGTGTGTCTTTTCAGACAACAATATACCTGCCTGAGATGTCATACTTTCAATTAATAAAGCCGTTTAACTAAAAGGTATTACGTAGATACCTACCTACCTTCTTGTTATTTTCACGGTCACCCATCCTTAAACCGACCTGGCTAATATCGCTTAAAACTTCAAATGTTAAGAACGGTCACCCAGGGTTGTGCAAAAGTAGAAAGAATACTAATTTGGATACGGATTCTCAGTCGCGCGTCGGCCACCGGGGGCCTAAGCTCCAAAACCCGGTACTTACCGATTGAAAAAGTAATTTTAAGAGTTCTAACTCCAGTGGAAACTGGAAAAATGCCTGTGGCAAAATTATATAAATTCATTATTTACACTACACCAACTCAGAAAGTACCCCAGTAGATAGGTAGTCTTTAAAAAATGAGGCAGAAAGTAGGTACCTACCGTTATTATTTCAGTAGAAATATGCGAGAAATATTCCAAATATCCATTTTTTTTTTCAAATCCGTACTCAGCATGTTTAAAAGCCCTTGTTATTTCTAATAGGTAAGAAGCAGGTACTACCTACCTATCTAGTACTACCTACCTAACCTAGTATTAATTACACAAGGCGCGCGCCACAGGAGCGTTATTTTTCTTAATTTGTTTAAATTGCTTTAAATATTTCAAATTGACTGCTCCCCGCTTAATGGTAAACTGGGGTGCAATCCATAAAATAGTGACCGCCATTACAAAATGCTGTCCCTAGTTTGACAGTTTTGACACCCTCACAAGGTATTATGCAAGTGCCTTCTAATTTTCCCTTATTTTAATAACCTTATTGATAAGTTAGAGCGAAAAAAAAATGACAAAATACATTTTGGCGCCAAAAATCCAACGTTATGCTTTTGTTCACCCAAGTACTAATATGTGAACTAACATGAACAAATATGTACCCTAGAACACTGGGGAGAGTTATTACAATTTTTTAATTTTAAACAAATAATATTATTATGACTTATCCTTTTCGCGTGGGGGGTTAAAAATAAATAAGCATTCTAAACGTTTTATAGGATTGTTTAATTTTCATTGACAAAGTGACAACCCTAACACTCAAGTTGGCGGCGTTGTATGTTCGGAACAAAGGGCGATCCCTACGAAATTTCGTAGATTATAAAAACAGCGGTTCTCTTCAACAATAAAGGTGGTACGTTAAAAAAATACAGAACAGAAGTAACTTTTTAATTGTTAGTTTTAATCATACTCCTAAAATAATTAAAAAAGAAACTAATCAATTGTTAATTGCAGTAAATCTCGTTCGATATGTTTTTTGTTTGAGTAACAGCCGTGAAAATATAGAGAATTGAATAACACGCCATCTATTGTGTGTAACGTAGTGCACAGTATCGGCAGTATCATTATAGTACCGATAAAAGACGGGAAGGGCGCTGCATAATTATAACAAATTGTCGAAATTAGGTTTAAAAGTTCATTATTATATGTTTATGAGGAACAAATATTAAAGTTTTATGAGAAAATAATATTTATATATATTTATCAATTCTTGTTCATTTAGAATTTTATGTTAAATTGATACACATAACGCCATCTAGAATATTTTATTAGTCACTAATAAAATTTGTTCGTAGTGGGGACCCAGTGGCTTTGGTTATGTTTTCTACATATTTTGAGTTAAGCACCTTGTTATTAAATTAGTTTATTAAAGCCGATAAAATTACGATGTCCTCATAGCTCTCATTTTGTTTTGGAATAACAACCACTCAACCACCAACAATACAAAGGAATCATAGATATAGATAGATATAGGCCAGAAGGCATATCGCACCTTCGGTAAGACAAGGGCCGAAGTGCTAATTTTCAAATTTTTCAGGACAGACATTTTATGGTTTTTATAGATTTATATTGTATTTTTCTGCCCATAAATGTAAAATAGTATTTTATTTTTAGCAGAAATATACCTTATACATTTGTGAATATAAATATGTAATTTAAAAGAGTGAGTTATTTATTAATTTATACTATATTTAATGAAATATTAATGTAGTTAGATTGAGAATCGGGTTTGAATCTGTTCGGAGCGTTTGCAGCGGGTAGATTGAGATAGGGCAAATGTTTTTGAGATTCTTACAGCCTTGACTTGAAAAGATGTCGAGGGAGTTATAGCTAGAAGTTGAGAAGTACTTTCAGCAGATTCTAACGATAATAATAATGAAATTGTAAACTTGCGGTCAAATGTGGTTTACCAGGAGTTGATATTTAATGGCATCGTCGGCTGAGGCAGCTTCCCTTTTGATAAAATTCTCAAATATATCCAGTGTGCCCACTTGAGTTCTGAACCTGTCATTGACGGTTCGACATCGAATTCTATCCTTCAGAGAAACTCCGAGCATAGCTCTCTCCATAGCTCGCTGAGCGACTTTGAACTGATGGACCAACCCTGCCGTGAGTGTCCATGTCTCGGCTCCGTAGGTCATGACGGGTAGGACGCACTGATTGAAAACTTTCGTTTTCAAGCATTGCGGTATGGATGACGAGAAGACTCGGCGTAGTTTCCCAAACGCTGCCCAGCCCAGCTGGATCCTCCTCTTGGCCTCCCTCTCGAAATTGTTTTTACCTAACTGCAGAACCTGCCCGAGGTAAGTGTACTCAGAAACGATTTCGAGAGGGTGACCATGTACGACGACCGGTATCGGATCAATGTGGCCATTGTTCATGACTTTGGTTTTGTCCAAATTCATGCCAAGACCGATACGTCGCGAGGCTGAAGCTAGTCCGCCCAGCATCCGGTTCAGCTCCTCTAGCGACTCCGCCATTAAGACTATGTCATCTGCAATCGTAGGTGTGAGATGTAGTCGCCGTTTATGTTAATGCCCTTTCCAGTCCAGCGTCTTAAACATATCCTCCAACGCGCTGGTGAACAGTTTCGGGGATATAGCATCCCCCTGTCTCACTCCTCTGCGCAATTGGATCAGTTTAGACTGCTGGTCCGGTACTTGGACACTCATGGTGGCGGCTTCGTACAGACATCTCAGCACCTCAATATAACGATTGTCTACTTGGCATCGCTGTAAGGATTCCAGAACAGCCCAGGTTTCGACAGAGTAAAGGCCTTCTCATAGTCCACAAAGGCCAGACACAGGGGCTGATTATACTCTTCGGACTTCTGTATAATCTGCCTCACTGTGTGAATGTGGTCTATGATGCCATATCCTCCGCGAAACCCGGCCTGTTCCGGCGGCTGGAACTCGTCGCGTCTCCTGGCGATACGATTCGTGACCACTCGTGAGAACAGCTTATAGACATGGCTCAGGTGCGAGATGGGTCTGTAATTCTTAAGAATGGTTTTATCACCCTTCTTGAAAAAGAGCACCACCAAACTCCCGCTCCACGCCTTTGGAGTTCTCCCACTGTGAAGGACGGCGTTGAAGAGGTTCTGTAATTCCTGTATCACAGGGGCTCCTCCAGCTTTCATAAGCTCTGATGTTATTCCGTCCTCACCGGGGGCTTTTCCATTTTTAAGCTGCCTCAGAATTGACACGATCTCGTCTTGACTGATGTCAGGCAGTTCGTCGGTGTAATGGCGTGTCAGGGTGGCTTAGGAATCGTGGTCATCTCGTCGAGAATGAGAGGCATGTGCAGCGTATAATCGGCCGTAGAAATCTTCTATCTCGGCGAAGATCCCTGGCTTTGACAATACGGTCCTCCCATCGTGCGTTTTTAGTTTCGTCAGGTGGCTCCTGCCAAGCTGCTGAGTGAATACTTTAGACCCTCGGTTTCGCTCTATCGCCTCTTCGATGAGGCGTGTATTGGAGCTCCGAAGGTCACACCGTACCATCTTCGCAATTTGCTTGTTCAGGTCTGACCTCTCCGACGAAGTCGCTTGGGTGGTTTCCCGTCTTTTTTTCATCAACCCGAGAGTCTCAGCCGAGAGTTTGGATATCCTGCCAGTCCGCTGCGTTCTACAGAGCTTGATGCCCTCGTCCCTCAGAGTTTCGACCAGATTGTGTAGGCTCTCGTCAACGTGGTCGATGGGTTCCAAGGCAACAAATCTATTCCCGAGAAGCTGCTGGAACTTCTCGGTGCCCGCTATGATATGGATTGGGTTAGGTCGGAGCGTGGACTTCATCAGTCGGCTTCTTTCAAGCTTTAAAAAAAAAGCCTCGAAATCCCTTGGTTTCATTATGCGATTATCCAAGTGCTTCACTCAAGCTAAGACATTAAAAATTCTGTACTGTACTTTCGTTAGAAGCCACTTGGAATACGCATCTGAAATATGGAGTCCATGCTATCAGAAGTATATTGATCGCACTGAGCGCATACAGAAACGATTTGTAAGATTTTTATGCTACCATCAAGGGGTTCCGTACCAGTCCAGTAACTATCTCAGTCTCTGCAAAAAATATCATCTCTTACCATTGACTAATCGTCGTGAGATCTCCGATTGTATATTTTTGTTGAAAACGGTTCGAGGTGATATAAATTGTTCTGACATTCTATCATCTTTCTACATCAATGTTCCAAGCAAATCCTTAAGATTCAATCCACCACTACGGGTGCCATTTGCAAATACTAATTACAGGAAAAATTCTTACTTTGTGCGTGCAAGTGGGTATTTTAATAGGGTGTGCAAACGGTTTGACTTAGATCTTTTCGAAACTAGCGTGAACTCGGCAAAAAAGTGTTTGGCTAAGGATTTCTTTGATGCTTAAATTCTACAGACTTTGTTATGTATTAACTTTTACATCTTGGATCTATGGGAAATTCTTGTGGCAATTATGTTATATAATCCCTAACTATTTGATAGGTGATGGTCTTGACCTACATGTATTTAATTTTATTTTAGTTTTTTGGCATTATCTGGCAGTTTGTACAATTTGCTCCACAGTTATTTTATACCAGACAAGTTCTAGACGTGAAGACTTGTAATTGGCTGTTAGATTATCACACTGTTATTTATCACCATTGTATTTAGCTGTAAGTCTTCCATAGTCTTTAAATAAATAAATAAATAAATTTAAGTTGATATTCAGAGAGCCTCGGAGAAGTCGGTGATCAGATCCGGTATTAAACCTATTGATCACTGAGTCATCTCTGAATATGTGCTTGCTATCCGTTATGATGAAGTCGACCTCATTTTTTGTCACAGTGTCGGGGCTTTTCCATGTCCACTTTCTTTGAGGCTGTTTCTTAAAGAAAGAGTTCATTAAGAACAGTCACTCCTTCTCAAGGAAGTTGACAAGCATTTGCCCCCTGTGATTCCTAACTCCATAACCATGCGGGCCTATACGGGATTCGTTGCCAGTCTGTGTTCCCAACTTGCCGTTAAAGTCCCCCATAACAACATTGAAGTGGGCCTTGGTGGTGTTGTGTAAGGCTTTGGATATGTCTTCATACATGGAGGATATGTATTCTTCATCCGGGTGTGTCGAGGTCGGTGCGTAAACCTGAATGACCTTCATGCTGTAGCGCTTGGACAGCCGAAGGATCGGGTACGCTACTCAGGTCGACACACTGGAGATTTCTTCAACGTTGTTAGAGAGGGCCTTATTGACGAGGAAACCTACGCCACCCTGGGATTTCTTATCCCCCTCGCGAAATTAGAGAAGATGGCCCGAGTTTAGGGTTAACGGTCCCCCCCCCCTCTCTACGGACTTCACATAACCCTAGAACATGCCATTTAATGTTCTCTAACTCCACTTCCAACTGCGCTAAATGGTGGTCAAGCCTCAGAGTGCATCCGTTAAACGTTGCCAGGGTCAGATCTTTGTGGCAGCCTACCGTAGCCCGGTGATTCTTCGCACCCCCTGCTCCGCCGTTACCATGGCCGCTGCCATGGCCAGGAATAGCGAGGCGGCCGGGAACTGAGGGCCATCTTTTTAGTCGTGCCATCTTAGAGGGGTAGTGCCCATAATCCCCACGCTGGGCATGCGGGTTGGTTACTAAAACCTGTAAGTGATTAAAACATGATTGGAGAAGAAAGTAGTGACGGCGAGATGTTCACTCCGCCAGATATTCTAGACGCGGCATCGGCGTTAACTGAAAGTCTCCTGCCAGAAAAGTCAAAAAAATTGTACGCCAAAATATACCAAGAATTATGAGTGAAGATAAAGTAGTGTATCCAACTGCATTAACTTAGGTACCTATTAAAACACTCGAGTCAACCTATTATCTATTATCGCCACAACTCGCCAATGTCAAGTAAAATCTAATATATAAAATTCTCGTGTCACAGTTTTCGTTGCCATACTCCTCCGAAACGGCTTGACCGATTATCATGAAATTTTGTGGGCAGATCGGGTAGTTCTGAGAATCGGCCAACATCTATTTTTCATACCCCAATTCGCGATAACCGACATCCACGCGGGCGGAGCCGCGGGCGACAGCTAGTGTAATATAAAATTATTAATGGCGACACGCCAATGTCGAGTGTACCAGAGCCACGTTAGCCACGCCAGTAAATTGCTTACTACTATTAGTCTGACAATGATTGAATTGTCTATAGTTATCATTATTTTGTCCAAGGGGAGTTTTGGCGGGCAAACGAAGAGTGGCACACCGTTGCGCTATTTTATTTTCCGAAATTGTTGTGAATTCGAGGTTTTATGTGTGAAAATTGTGGATTTTTAGTCATAACGTATTGGACAACGCACACAAGTGTTGGAAAATGGCATATTACAGAGAATTGTGACTTTTGTGTTCGAGCCAAATCTCCCTAGGGAGCTTCTACTAAAGGCCTACAACTTTACTGAAGCAGTAATCATCTCATTGATCGTCATCATCATCATAATCATCATCGTCATAAAAACCCAAAAAAATGTTGTCCAAGACATATACACTACTAATTTTTAATTACCAGAGAAACTGCAGGGGCTTATATGGAACGTATATACTCCAATATATATGGAATAATACAAATACCCAACCATACAAAAAAACAAAGATATTAGCGTTTTTAAAATGTCACAAATGAATGGACACCATTTTATTTACGCACGATGTGTGGATAGTAAATAGGTCATCAATGAACTTTTAACTTTCATCGTAAAAATGCCGAACAGTTCCGGGAATGCCCGACAATGCACGACAGGCGACGCAGTCTTCAAGGCATTGATATATACACACTAGATTAGCAATGGCCGCACCAAAATCAATGCCACCACAGGTCTGACCACGGTCATATCTGAGGCGACTTCAGTTTAGTCGACGTCACACAGTTCTGTCACACGTCCGAACTGAACCGAGCGCGCTAAAATGGTGAAATGCGCAGTAAAATTTTGTGATTCTAAGTCCTACATGCACAAAAATCAAAAGGAATTAGTTTTCACGCGTAACTATACTATTTATACATTGATATTGACGCAAATACCGCTATAATCCAGTTTTAAAATTAATAATTATGATTGCCATACAGTGTTACCGCTAAAAAATCGTTTTGGTTTACCCACATTATTGGGAGAATTAGGAATTATGTAAATTATAGAATAATATTTTCTTTTCTTACTCGTACTTAGGGGACTTGAAGTAAACTCGCGAGTGCATAATCCAAGTACCTTTAAATTTATATTCAGATCATACATAATTTAGGCTATATATACGTTGAACATGTTGTATATTTGTCTATTAAAATAAATATGTTGTCTATGATTGTCTATGATAGCGCCCTCGTCCCCGGACGGTACCGGCGCCCGACATTCATTCCTTAACATGTAACTCAAGTGTGTGTGTCTCTCAAAATAAATAATAAGTCGTAAAGTCGTAAAGTCGTTTTCCTTCAATGTCAGCCATCTCACCACGAACCCAAAGCATGGTGTCAAAAGTGGTGTCTAAAGTAATATAAGAAGTGGTGTCATAAACGTTGCTTGTTGGAACTAAAAATAATCGCGGGTAAGTCAAAAGTAAGAATTTCAAAAAATAAAAAATACAAGTCATAGTCGTCATGTCAGACAAAGGAATTCTTGTCCAACTCAAACCGTTAACGATTCAAAATACCGAGGATCCATCTAGTAAATGGAAAAAATGGAGATAACGTTTTGAAATTTTCATGGATGCGAACGAATTTGAGAAAGGAGATGTTTCATTTCGGGCCTGGTCGGAGTTTCGTATATCAATAAATCGAGAAAATTACCTAGAATTTGGCAAAAATGTACATATCTTGTTTCAATGTTTCTTGGCGGTGTACATAAATGATAATTGTTAATTATTTTCAACATGGCAGCCTCTATGAAATCCAAATATTTCACAATGAAACGATCTACATGTCAGCTATCACCTGTCACTGTCAACTGTCATGGTTGCCGGCCGTGTGTTGTGTCTTTCTTTGGTCAATGGTCATCGTACCTTGAGATTTAGTTCGCTGTGCATATTATATGAATTTCGGAAATCTTTGAAACAACTTGGCTTGTATACTTCGGATTTTGTACTGTGTGATTCTGTGTTTACCTGGCTTTCGTTTTTGGACTGTTGCTCTGCTTACCTGTTGACTCGGCTTGTTTTTAAGGACTCTGATTTTCTGAATCGAATTGGATTCTGTTGTAAGTAATCAACTTCATACTGACTCATTAGCAGTTAAAAAAATAAGTTCAATTGCATGGTAATACAAGTTTCATTGTAAAGTAACATGTAAGGCAACGTGGTTCATTTCAGTTGGAAATATCTGAGCATTTGGAAGCAGTGTCCACAACAACCACATCCCAACAAAACCCCTTATTAATAAGGGGTCGTATAAAATCTCGCCATCAATCAGGAAGAACATATTATACATAATATGTACTGGTGGCGAGTCAAGGAACAAGTTGGGATGACAGAATAAAAGGTTTTTATTGTAGCTGTATTGCTGGACAACGAACAGTAGGTTGTTGTGCACATATAATGACGATTGTTTGGTATTTGGGTTGGGCTCGGCATCAAGATACTATTGCTGCACCGGCTTCATTTTTGGATGACATTTTAATTGTAAGGGATGATGTAGAAAATGAATAAAAATAATATAGTCAAACACTGTTTTATTTACTATTATACACCCTACTGTATTAGAGGTTCACATAGTATTCTAAATAAGCTATATGCCTTTTATTTTTTCTGACTAGATCAGGTAGATCTTTTAAAGAAAGGTCACGATATGTTTAACATGACATGGTAATTGTATGAAATAATAAGATATTTGAGCCTAAATCTATTATAGATTATTGCAATCCTGTCATTATACTATTGGTGGTAATATAAACAGTAGTGTGCTGGTCAGATGGGTTGGTTTACGGTTTACATCAGGTTTCCCTCCATGGCTACTTAGGACATTTTGACAATTCTCAAAGAAAAATGAAGGATCAGAGGAGATCAAGCGCCATGACAGTTTTTTGGTGTGTTGCAATTCATTATGTAAATTCTCGCTTTGTACATCGAAATACAAGCTTTTAATGCTAAATAAATAGTTTTAAACGGTTCTTATTAATACGTCCCTTAATTACATATACTTTACAATGACCAGGCCGGGGCTCCATACATTTTGAAACAACTCCTTTACAGACAATAAAAAGACTGCAATTTTCCTAAATGCGATTGGTGATGATGGCATAGAGATTTTTAATAGCTTCAATTTGGACAGAACTAAAACCAAATTCGAGGCAATTCTGAAGAAATTTGATGAAAAATTTTGTCCACACTCTAATTTGACGGTAGAGAGATATAATTTTTTTACACGCTACCAGAAAAATGATGAATCTACGGATGAATATCTAACGATTTTAAATAATTTAAGTGGATCTTGTGAATTTGGAGATCTAAAAGAATCATTGATAAAAGACATGTTTGTAATCGGTATTAAAAACACTCATATAAAGGAAAGGCTACTACAAGAAGAAAATTTGACTATAGAGTCGGCAACAAAAATATCCAAAAGCTTAGAATTATCACAAGAAAGATCTAAAACGCTAAATCATGAACATTAAAATGAGGTTATACAAGGAATCACACAAAATCAAAATTACAGGGGAAGATCAAGGTCACGACAAAGAAATAATTCAAAGAATAGAATAATAGTCATTCTCGAAATAATAGTAGAACAAGAGATCAGTTGTGTTTATCCAACAACAGAAATAAGTCACAGAATAGAAACTGTACTCGATGTGGTCAAGTACACAGACACAAATGCCCAGCAATGGAAAAAATTTGCTCAATATGCAAAAAACAAGGACATTTTGCAAAATTTTGTTTTTTCAGGCAGCCAGGAAAAAGTAACAATCATAAAGTGAGCAATATTTCATGCAATGACGCAGAACCACAGGTATTTTCTAATCAGTTTATAATAAATTCTATTCAAAATTCTAATTATAATAATAAAGATTGGTTGATAAATGTTTACTGTAATGATTATAAACTTGAAAAATTTTTGTCTCATACTAAACAGGATTTAGTTTCACAGAAATAATTGAATACTATAAAAATGGATGGCCTAATTGCAAACAATATTGTGATAGTTTGTTATTACCATACTGGAATATCAAAGAGGAAATCCATGTCATAAATGATATTATTTTCAAAAATAGTTCAGTTATTATTCCACAGTCTATGAGATCAGAAATTCTGAATATACTACATGAAAGTCATCAAGGTATTGAAAAGACAAAAAACTTGGCTAGAGGAGTAGTTTATTGGCCTAATATTAATCAGGATATAGAAAATAAAGTTAGACAGTGTGAGTCATGTGCTATTTATTCTGCAAATAAAACAAAACAACCTATGTTATCCCATGAAATACCATTGTATCCATGGCAAAAATTGGCTACCGACTTGTTTGAATATAAAGGTAAAAAATATTTACTTGTAGTAGATTACTATTCTAATTACATCGAAATTGCCAATTTAAATAAAGAAAGTCGATCATTTAATGTCATAACACATTTAAAGTCTATCTTCGCACGTCACGGCATTCCCATGCAGTTAGTTTCAGATGGAGGTCCACCATACAACTCCATTGATTTTCAAATTTTTTTGTATGAATGGGACATTGAACAAATTGTCTCTAGTCCGCATTTTCCAAGGTCTAACGGCTTAGCTGAGGTTTCTGTGAAAATAGTAAAAAATATTTTCAGAAAAAGTGATCATTCTGGTACTGATCCATACATAGGATTATTACACTATAGGAATACACCTAGGAATAATTTAAGTTCGCCTGCACGATTGTTAATGTCTAGAACTTTAAGATCTAAACTGCCTAGTCAAATTAAAAACTTGTGACCTAAGATTGTTAAGCATTCTGAACATTATCAAAAGAAACAAACTAGTTTACAAAAATCAAAATTTTATAATGATAAAAATTGCAAAAGTTATACTGAATTTCGCATAAATGACAAAATTTATTTTAAGAAAAATCCTAAAGATATAATTTGGACTGAAGGAATTATTGTATCAAAAACAAAATATCCTAGATCATTTATTGTCAAGGATTGTAATAATACTACTTACCGTAGAAATAGCCAACATATTCGATTGAAATATAAGTCAAATAGTCAAAATTCAAGTCAAAATAATGTCTTACAAGAGAGTGATAAAAAGTTCACTTTAAGGAAACTTTTCCTAGTCAGTCGATAAGTCCAAGTCAGTCATTAAGTTCAAGTCAATCTAATCAAAAACATAATAAGTCAAATAAAAAGTCTTATTTTGTAGAAGAGGAGGATGATAATTGTACATTCTTCTATACTCAAATATGTGAGTCAAGTCCTGATACAAAGTCAAAGTATCAAAGTCAAAGTCAAGAGCCTAGCAATGACTCAGATTCATTTATGTCGCTTGAATCAAACTATTCTTGTCACACAGAAAAACAAAAGAGTCCTAAGTCAAGTCAGTCCCAAAATGTATGTAAGTCACCCGAATTTGTAAATATGGATGATACCATTGTTTAACCTGAAAGTTTACATGACTACAGTGAATATGAAAGCGAGAATCCAATTCCTATATCATTGTCGTCCTCTGATAATTTAGATAATTTAGAAAACATACTTACAAGTCCTATTGAAACAATTGAAACAAGTACTTTACCTCAAGCAAGCTCAAGTAGTAATATTTTACCGTCACAAAGTCGCAATAGTAACACAGTATTAACTTTTAGTGACGATGCAACAGCTGAAATAAAATATAGCTATAGCTAGGTAGATTGCTTAAGAAAATACAAAGACTGGATTTATAATTTCTGTAATAATGTACACAATTGACACTTTTACAAAACTAAATATTGACATGACAATAATTTGTAAGTAATCTAATAGAATGTAATTCAATTTAATAATATGTTGAAATGTAGACTCTAATTGTATTAATTGCACGAAAACACTTCAATATATGTTTTTATCACAGTAATTTTAAATAATTTAATGTTAATTGTTTAACGTGAATTTGTTTAGAAAAGTAAGGTTATCTTTTTGTTTATATTCATATGTCATATGTCAAAGCCAGTGTCAACGTCAATTGTCAAAAAAGAAATAAATTGTCATTTCTTTTTCTTAAAGAAAAAAGGGCATGTTGTATATTTGTCTATTAAAATAAATATGTTGTCTATGATTGTCTATGATAGCGCCCTCGTCCCCGGACGGTACCGGCGCCCGACATTCATTCCAAGTGTGTGTGTCTCTCAAAATAAGTAATAAGTCGTAAAGTCGTAAAGTCGTTTTCCTTCAATGTCAGCCATCTCACCACGAACCCAAAGCAGAACACAAATCAGTTTACAACAAGGTCTTATAGTAATGACCTTCACACACGTTAAATAATGTCAAAATACAAATACAAATAGCATCACGTTCTCGGGCTCCCTTGCAACAACAACTAGAAGCACGCATACCCTTCGAGACGCTCTGGCTGCTACTGACTAGACCTAGAGTATAGTTGACTTGTGCACCGTCTATCGCGAGCGCAGGCGCCTCGGATTGAGGTGAGTAGGGAGTTAAGAGGCCACCGCACGCGCGTATGTTGTATTGTCAGTAGGTATGGTAGGATATGATACTTGTATAAGAACATTAGGAATACTTTGATAAAAAAATATACGTTTTTTATAAGGTTTAACCTTTATTGTAAGAAAAGTAACTATTTTGTTTATATGAATATTTACTTATAGTACATCTAATGGCATCTATAATAGATCAAAAATTCGCAATTCGCTGTCGTAAGTAAATTTTGAATTGGAGGCAGTTGTTTCTGAAGATTTTTGTTAAGTTTTTTAATAGGTGTATTTTTTTATTTATTATTAATGATTATCACTATTAGTATGGATGTTATAAATATGTAAATTTTTGACCTACGTAGATATTGGCGCTTTTACCTTACATAGTTGTGACCCGATACTCGACACTTTCTACGAGTTCCCTTTATTTAAAGAAAAGTAACCATTCGGTTTATAGGACTATTGACTTAAAAGATGCTTATTGGTATCTATTAAGCATGTTCGAAAATTCGCAACACTGTCGCCGGCAAATTTTGAATTAGAGACCATTATAACCTAAGATTTTTGTTAAGGGAACTAATTTTTTTAATAGATGTTTTTTTTATTAATATGACGATGGGAGGGATGTCAAAAATAAGTAAATTCTTGACCTACTTATACCATTGCCGTATTTCTATGGTTAGAATTTCAAACAGTTTGTGATTGTCCACTTTTGGTGATAAGGATCAAGTGTTTTATAATTGTATTTAAACTAAAAATATGTTAGTTTATAAAGATTTTATCTGCAAAAGTTAATGTCATAATGTTGCTGTTAGAATCGAGAAAAGACGTACCGACCATTCTTTTAAAAACATAAATTAAGTAGTTTTGTATACCTATTGAAGTTTGATTTGTCCATAAAGTGTCGGCCATTTGTGCTTTTACCTTAATGGACGAATCTTGAAGGCCGATATATTCAGTTGATTTCCTTTGGCACACTTTATTTTCGCAGGTGAAAAATCATAAGGCTTATATTATTTACATACATATACGTTTTACTTAATTATAAACCTATTTTCAAATATAAATAAATTGTTTCATAATGTACCAGTAGATACATACATACCTACATACCACTCAAAATCCGCAGTCTGATAAAAAAAATTTGGTTGCCTGTAAAGTCGGTATACAGGCGAAAGTTTTACGTGACAACGACTTTGAGTGGTAAAATAATTTTAATGTGAATATTCATTCGTATAGTAGGAAGAAGGATGAAATAATAGTAACAATTTAAAACATTTATTTATACAAAGAATTATAAACAAAATTAAATTTTAAATTATTAATTACAAGACATGAACCGGTGTGTATGCCTATCTCTCTCACTCTCTCTCTCGCTCTGTCTCTCTCGCTCTTAGGCGGGCTAACTGTGCTCGAGTGGAAGGGACGCGTGCCTTTCACTTTTTATGTCTGTCTCTCTCGCTCTTAGGCGGGACGCGTGCCTCTCACTCGCTCTCATTGTAAGCGCATAACGCGGAGCGTAACGCAGAGCGTAACGCAGTTTCTTGAAGTGTCGCCCGGCAAACCAATTTATAAGACGTTGTCACGTCAAAAAAAACATTATATTAATGATTTTTATTACAAAATTGATTTAGAAATTCTATATTATCGTGGGTAAATATTCATACGTCTGTAAACACTGGCCCACGATCACATGTTAATACTTTTGTCTTTGTCTAATCCCAGCGACATTGGTGTTCATGCCACGCGTGCGAGTGAGACATATATATTTACTTTCATCATCTTCAATAGTTAAGTAGTTATTCTCGTAGTTGCGCTTCTAAGCTCACAAGTGGCATCGCTTTTTGTGGCGGCGATTTGTACTGGTTTGCCACTCTAATTGTTTACCTCAGTGCTTCAAGGTCAAAATACAAGTACGATTTTATTGTAGGTATGGTTAATTGGTTAAATAGTTAAAATGCTAGTCACACTAGTTTGATTCTAGTGGCAGTAATTTTTTAATAAAGTATATAAAAAAGTTAGTTAAAAAATTAAAGTACTTATCAACTGGCAGGTAGGTACTAAAGAACTTGGAATAGTTAATTGGCCTAATGATTAATTTATGTATTTAGCACGTGCAAGACTTTAATTGTTGCTCGAAATGTCCTCCGTCATTTTGGATGCATAAACGAGCCCGCTTTAACAAGTTCGATTTCAAACTGAGGAGAATGTCTCTTTGTTGCCGGATTTCATCGAAGGCGACAATTATCCTGTGTAGAAGGTCCTCACGGGTGTTGGGTTCACTGACATACACTCTACGTTTCACTTCACTCCACATGAAAAAGTCCATTGGCGTCAGATCCGGGGATCGAGCGGGCCACGCGACTGAAGCCCCCCGTCCAATCCACCTGTCTTCAAATTGCGTGCTGAGGTAGTCTCTTACCGCGATGTGGTAGTGGGGTGAAGCACCATCTTGTTGGAACCAGAGATCTCGCAAGCTTGCGAGTGGGATATCGTCCAACATGGTTGATACCATGGTTGGATGATACGGCGGGTCTACCCCGGCCTTGTGCGTGCGTCGGTACGTGAAATGAGCCGTGGTCTAACAGACGTTGGTAGACGCTCAACATCGTGGAGTAATTTGGCTGTCGGGCATTCGGGTAGAGATCACGATACATCCTTAAAGCGGCACTCACATTTTCACCGGATAAAAAATAAGTACGTAACGTTAATGCGTATTCGCGATTGGTAAATTGGTACGCCATCTCGATAATGTCGATATTGATTGATGCGTGCGCGGATCGAGACGTTACAACCGGAGCTAAATTGCATATTATTATTGCATTTATGATTTAAATTTTATTAATATCAAAGAGATGCCGCCGGCACGTGTAGCGCGGTGTGCGGGGAGGGGACCACCGCACGCGCCGCCCGGCACTGCACCCCGCTCAAGGACGCAGAGCGAACTTTAGTAGAAAGAGAGAGCGCGTTAGTCATATTCATTGAGTTCAATACTCGGTCCCTTGTTTTTTATTATATTTGTAAATGACCTTATAAGTAGTGTAGTAAATAAGCTACCTGACAACATCAGTTTAACTGTTTTCGCTGATGATACTAATGCCATTGTTTCTGCTGATACCCTAAGTGACTTAAACCTAAAAGTGAATGAAGCTTTGGATCAATTTAATGAATGGTTTTATTTTAACTGCTTGAAAATTAATGCAAAGAAATCGAATTTAATTCTGTTTAAATCAACCAGTAAAAATTCTGACACACTACAATGCTGCCTTAACGGAAATCAGTTGAATACGGTCGAGAGTGTTAGGTTCCTGGGGATACATGTGGACAGCTTTCTAAATTGGAAATGTGAGTTGTTGAATGTGGAGGCTAGTATACACTTGGCTTGTTATGTGCTAAGGGGTCTAACAGCCGCACTCAGAGACCTTTAACGGTTACTTAAGTTAGTCCTTAGTAAACATTTAAAAAAGTTGACACTCAGAGTCTCTTAATGATTCATTAACATTCCTTAATGATACTTAAAGTTAAAGTGAACCAAAATCCTTACTTAACATGCTAATTAGGGCCAATTTCACCATACTCTGTTAAATATTTAACGGACTGTTAAGTCACTTAACGAGCTGTTAAAGTTATCGAGTGTCCCACCACGGGTTAACAGATGTTAAATTCCCTTAACAAGGCATCAAAACTAATTACTGCTTTAGAGGTCCGTTAAACAGCTAACAGACGGTCAAATTCAAGATGGACGCTGCTGCATACAATTTTATTTTCGAAAATAATATTTTAGACAATTTAGATTGCTTAGACAGAATAGTACGAAGGCCAAGAATTTTTAAAGAACGGCGTTCTTATTTCGAGGACTACGACGATGTTGATTTTTGCACGAGATTTCGTTTATCAAAAGAATCAGTCCTGGATATTTTGCACTTGATTGAAGATAAACTGGAATACCCATCAGATCGGTAAGTCATCTAAAGTAGTAGTAAGGTACCTATAGATTCCTCAAAATTGTTTCTAGGAATTGTTTTTGTACCCATTTATCTAAGTAGGTATCTATCAACCCAACCTAACCTAATCTTGATTTTGTTTCAGAAATAAATCAATTTCACCCATAAATCAGCTTCTTTTGACAATGCGATATTATGCAACTGGCTCCCAACAAATAACAGTAGGTGACTATTGTGGAATAAGCAAGTCTACATCTCACAGAATAATACACAGAGTCACTGCTGCAATAGCCTCCTTAAGCCGCAACATTATCAAATTCCCTAATACAGTAGAAGAACTAAGAACATCTCAGTTAAATTTTTATAATATTGCAAGATTTCCAAAGGCTTTGGGTGCTCTAGACTGCACACATGTACGTATTCGTTCACCAGGTGGGGAAACTGCAGAATATTTTAGAAATCGAAAAGGCTACATGTCCATAAATGTACAAGCAATCGGTAGTGCAGACCTAGAAATTTTAGATTTGGTGGCAAGATGGCCTGGCAGTTGTCAAGACCAGACTATTTGGAACTCTTCATACAGAAATGCTTTGTTTGAAAGAGGCAGGTATGGTGATGCTGTACTATTGGCTGATAGTGGATACAGTAATCGGCCTTATATCATGATGCCACTGGATAATCCACAAACACCAGAGGAGAAACTCTACAATGAGTCTCAAATAAGGAGCAGGAATCCTATTGAACGTTTGTTTGGGGTGTGGAAACGTAGATTCCCTGTACTTGCCTTGGGAATGCAGATCCAATTGAACAAATGTCTTCCTGTTATTGTTGCCACTGGAGTACTACACAACATTGCAGTAAAGGCAAAAGAAGAATTACCACCAGATGACCCTGAACTTCAGCTCACTGTACCATGGGAAGAGCTGTTCGGTCAAGGCCATATTAGGGAACAAAGAAATGAAAGAAATTCTGAAGTGACTAGAGATATAAATCCAGAGCGAAGAAAGCTAATAAACAATTATTTTAGGAGTTTGCATCTGAACGCATCTCATAATTAATCAGTACATTAATTATTAATTATCAGTTATATACTGTCATATAAATAAAAATATAGTTATTATATTTAGTTTCATTTATTACTCATATTCATAAAAATTATACATAAATAAATTTAAAAGTTATAAGTAGCAATTATAATAATTTATCTCCTTTTTCCATTTTTTCAACTTCAATCTGTAATATTTTAGTTCTCAGTTTTTCTTGTTTTAACTGTTCTTGTAACAACAGCTCTTTAAGAGCAGCTTCTGTTTCGGCATTTTTTTTCATTATTTCCATTAATTCCAATTTACTTTGTAAGACTTTATCCTGCAGAGAAGTTTTCGGCCTTCGTCGGTGCAGCCATGTTGACGGATCGTTTTCTTTCTCAACCGATTTGATTACCGAAAGTGTATTTGAAACTTTCGTTTTTAAAGCTGATGGAGTCCAGCTGCTCCAGGATTGCTTTTCTACATCCTAAAAAGAGAATAATAATAGTTCATCATTATTATCACCATATCACCCACAGAAAGTCCACTGACTTACTGGAATAGGAAACATTTCAACCAACCATAATCAGGTTGTTTGCCACTTTATAGCGGGCAGTCCCATGTTTCAGAGTCATGTTTATGTCATAGTGGGTATAAATAATTAATAATTTATCTGGTAACAATAATGAATACTGTAAAACAGTGTGTAACAGAAAATTTCATGAATATTATGTTCTGCTCTGAGTCAGCTTTTTCCTACAAACAGAAGAAATACCTACCTAATAGGCAGGTATATCTTCTGTTGTAGAGGCAAAATAGGGAGGTTTTTATTATTTATAAAAACCTCCCTATTTTGCCTCTCCTGTAAAATTTCTCATTTGTGACTTGACACAGTTTACCTCTGAGGTACAGATATATGTAATAGGTTTTTTACTTATTGAAATACTCAAGTTGTTGCTCTGTAATCAGAGAAATTTATTTTATAAAGGAATGATAGGAATGACAAATCCTATTACAATAATGCTAATCCAAACTACACATTTATAATCAAATCATTTGCTAACAATTACTGACCTGTAATCAGAGAAACAACACTGAATCTTATTGTTTCCACAGGTAAATAGTTATCCAATTATTTATATAATTAAATGAAATTAAAATATTGCTTGTCATATCAAGAACCAAAAATCTATCCTTCTTATATCATAAACCACAGAGATATACCATAGTGTGCTCACTCTCACCACAGTTAATACTAATAATAGAAACTCAAATGTATTTTATTTACATCTCCCCCCCCCCCCCTTTATGGTATCAAAATTCCTCAGATACCGGCATAAGTTTCGTAATATGAAATAAGTTTGATTCAGATTTCTTGTATCCCGTGTTGATCTTATAGATTGAGTTTGATATTTTATCTAAAACTTTGTAAGGACCAATTTTTAATTCATCTAGTTTTTTTCTATTCAATCGGTTACCATTTTCTACATACACATAATCTCCTATTTTTAATTGGATAGGTTGTTTGTGTTTGTCAAATTGTGACTTATTATATTTGTGTGATTTTATAGTTCTTTCCAAAGCAATTTTTCTATCTTGTAATAAATCAGTATGGGTTTTATGTTCTTTTAATTCATCTGGTACTATATTAATAACTCTTCCTTCCATTAAATATGTTGGTGAAAACCCTGTTACTGTGTGTACAGTTTCATTATATCTCTGAGTGCATTCATGAGCAATTGTTGTCCATGCTATCTTCTTATTTTTTTCATTAATTCTACATCTAATCTTATTAACTAATGTTTGATTTAAGCGTTCATTTAAACCATTTGAAAAAGGTGCATTTACAGCAGTAAAGATGATGGGTATGTTTTCTTTTTCCAAAAAGCTTTTGAATTCTTTCGAATTAATGCCTGGGTATTGATCCGATAGGATCATTCCAATTTCATTTTCCGGAATAACCTTCTTTATAAGCTTTATAAAATCATCTGCATTTTGAGTTTTTGATGTCAATATGTAAGCATATCTGCTGAAATGGTCTACCAGAAGATGTAGATATGTTTTTGTAGAGCGAGAGCCACCAAATCCACCAATGGTGTCTATCGAGACAATTTCAAATGGTTGAGTAGCTGGACCTAGATGAGACATCAGTCCATATTTAAATTTTGTTCTAGATTTATTTTTTATGCATATTTCACAATTATCACAGATTTTGTTTATATTATGTATTAAGTTTTTTGCTGCATAAAATGGTTTGATAATATTTTCTGTCTGTTTCTTTCCTATATGACAGTATGTATAATGTAATTTTTGTATAATTTTCTTACTAAATTCCTCAGTGAGTAAGATTTTTTCTTTTTTACCTATTCTTTTAAAGTATACATTATCTTTAAATATTAATTGGTTTTTATATAGTTTTATATTTTCATTTTGTTGTTGGTCATTTTGAATGTCTCTTAGTGTAATAAAATTTACAATCTTTAAAACTTCTTCCTGATTTACGTGTGATTCTAATACAGGATTTCTACTTAAACTATCTGCTTCTAAGTTATCTTTTCCCGGTGAATATATCACATCAAAATTAAACTGAGATAAGTAATATGTGAGGTCTCCTAGTTCTTCATCTGTTCTTGCCTTAATATTTAGTTTTTCTAAAGGTTTATGGTCTGAAAATACTTTAAACTTTTTTCCTAAGAGCCAATGTTGCCAATATTTTACTGCTTCTTTTATGGCTAAACATTCCAGATATATGGCTTTTTTTCGTTTCTGACTTTCATTTAATTTTCTCGAAAAATATGCACATGGCTTTTCCTCTCCATTTTTTTGTGGTTGTTTCAAAATAGCCCCTATACCCTGAATACTAGCATCTGTATATATATGTATAGGTAAATGCGGATCAAAAATTTCTAAAATAGGTTTTGAGCAAAGCAGTTTTTTAATTTTATCAAAAGATTCTTGACATTCTTCTGTCCAGGTAAATTGTTGGTCTTTTCTTAACAAACTATGCAAAGGATCTAATATGATAGATATATTTGGTATATATTTCCCATAGAAATTTATCTTGCCTAAAAACTGTCGAATATTTTTCTTTGTTTTTGGAACTGGAAAATCTTTTATAGCTATCAGATTATCTTTTAACGGAGTAATTGTATTATTTTTTATTATGTGGCCTAAGTATTTTACGGAGTCCTGTGCAAAAGTACATTTAGAGAACTTCAATCTAAAACCTTCTTTTAGAATTGCTTCCAATAATAAGGATAAATGTTGAATGTGTTCAGAGAACGTTTGGGAAAATACTAAAATGTCATCAATGAAATTTACTGTAAAATCTGATAATTTGTGTTTCCTTATAATGCTACTCAATACTCTTTGAAAAATCGCTGGCGCCGTCTTTAATCCGAAAGGTAAACAGGTCCATTGGAAATGGTTTTCTTGAGTAACAAATGCTGTTTTCTTTCGATCTTCCACTTTTAAAGGTATAGACCAGAATGCGGAATTTATGTCTAATGTTGAAAAAAACTTACAATTTCTTGTTTTTATTGTTAAATCCTCTATAAGTGGAAATGGTTGTGACTGAGGGACTAGAAATATGTTTTTATCTTCATTCATGATGGCAGTTATGCAAATCACATTTGTTTTCGGATCCGATTCGCTTTGTTTTACAACAAATTCAAATTTTAATTTGCTCATTGTGTAAGTACAAAAGTCGCAGAACAGTGTTGTTTTGTAATAGGTTTTTTACTTATTGAAATACTCAAGTTGTTGCTCTGTAATCAGAGAAATTTATTTTATAAAGGAATGATAGGAATGACAAATCCTATTACAATAATGCTAATCCAAACTACACATTTATAATCAAATCATTTGCTAACAATTACTGACCTGTAATCAGAGAAACAACACTGAATCTTATTGTTTCCACAGGTAAATAGTTATCCAATTATTTATATAATTAAATGAAATTAAAATATTGCTTGTCATATCAAGAACCAAAAATCTATCCTTCTTATATCATAAACCACAGAGATATACCATAGTGTGCTCACTCTCACCACAGTTAATACTAATAATAGAAACTCAAATGTATTTTATTTACATATATAGTACCTACTCACTTCTGTTAGAATATTATCGTCTTTGAATGAACCAGCTGCATTGTTGTCCTGTGATGTTTGTGATGAACCAACTGCTGCACTCTCGTCCTTAAAAGTCTGTGACGAACCAGCTGGAGCCTTGTCGTCCTGAAAAGTTTGTGATGATTATCCTAATCAATAAATGAGAGTGGGGATTATACCACCCACAAGAGCATAGCTCTTAAATTGTGACTGAAATGAGATTCTGGGAACTTTATGTTATGAACACAATTATTTTACCTACCTAAATAAATATAAAATAAAATAATTTTTACTTTAACAAAGAAACCTTAACTGAAATATTGCACGGAACCTTTATTTAAGTAAGTAAGTACTCCAGGTGACTATTAAATACACTCATTTATAATGCATTTTGATATGAAACTTACTTTTGTATCTATCATTTCTATTATGGTTTCCATATTAGGAAGATCTCCTTGGTCAAGAAACTGAATATCCGAGTCATATGGATTGTTTAATCCATCTAATGTCGGACCAAGTAAGTCTTCCACTTGTCCTTGTAGTGGTCCCGGTGGTGGGATATCGGGCCTGCCTCCTCCTGCAAAGAAAAACAATATCACTGCTATAACCTGGAGGTTTAGGTAGTTCTATCATATTCTGTAAGTAACAAAAAATTATACCAGTTCTTACCTGTTAAGAAAATTTGTTTCTTTGTCGCTGCTTTGTCTTTCCTCGTGGTGCGTTTTATGTTATCCCAGCACGTTTTTAGTTGTTCTGTGTTTCGCACGTAGAAAGAGCTCTCACAATTAAACTCTTCCGTGAGTTTCTTCCACCCTTCAATTTTACTAGCGGTGGTTACCGAATCAGTTTTTTTGTTCTCTACAACAGCCTTATATTTTGATACCAAATGTACTAAAATTTCTTTTTCATTGGCTGTAAAATTCGGCCCGCGTGTTTTTTTCGACATTTTTTACAAATTATGGAATTTAAACGAAATTATCAATATCCCAAGTCAACAAGCACAACACCAAACAACACAAAGCTAACCTCAAATCACCGTGACACTTGACACTTTTGACATTTCAAACGGTTTAAAATCAAAAGTAGGCGCTATATAATGAAATCCCACGGACCAAACGTCATTTGAAATTGGTCGCGTAGCATAGCAAGCGACGTATTATACGACTAGATACAAAATTGTGTTTTTCCGTACCGACGACATATCAAAAACTAGCATTTCGATTTGGTCGGTTGAAAAAAGAGCGAATGACTTGCGAGTCATTCAGTTATATCTTCAATTTGCTAACGGCCTGTTAAATTCTTCCCGTAGGACGTAATGTGGTTTAACAGCTCTGTTAATATTAACAACTCATTAGTTAATGACTAATTAAGATTTAACAAACACTGTATGGTGAAATTGGGCCTAACCTTTTAAAGATTGATTTTGACATTACGTCTGACGTTTGAGCCTTTGGATTGGAGGTTATATTTCATGTTTACACTTTATCTCTCTTCCGTGTTTACACCAGTGAATTTACTTTGAGTTGAACTGTTATTAAAATGTCTGATCTAGTAGACTTTCTTGAGTTTGTGGACTATACTAGAAGGCACAGAGAAATAGGCCCCAGGCGGTACTTGCGTGATTATTCTGATCCTTTTACAAAATATTCTGTTAAAGAATTTCATGCACGTTATAGATTTACACCTGAATCTGTAAAAAATATTATATTGCCCTTATTGGCACCCGATCTAAGAAAACGATCGAAAAGAGGATTGCCATTTGCACCTGAAATAATGTTATTGCTAACATTACGTTACTTCGCTACAGGCAGTTTTCAGGTTAGTATGTACTTAAAGTACATTGCATGTTGTGCAGAGTTGTGTATCTATTCTTTATCAATAAATTATTATTAAAATTATTTATGATCTAAATTGATATCTGATTTTCAATGTTTCAGAAAATGGATGGAGATGTAATGAATATCTGTCAGCAGTCAGTCTCAAGAATAATTGCCCAAATCTCTATGTTGTTAGCTAGCAAACTGAAAGATTTTGTTAAATTCCCCTCTACCGCAGAAGAGATAAATATAGTGAAGTATGCCCTTCTTTTCATTAATTTATTATCTACCACATTTATAAAATTTCATGGCGGCAATATTTACATGTTATTTTTGTTACAGGCAAAAATTTTATGAAATGGGCTCTTTTCCTGCCCCCCTAGCATGACCATCATAACACGATATGATAAAGCGTTTTATCCACGCCAACTGTCAAAATATGATAAATATCGCCGCCATGTTGAATTTTTATCGAAACAGCGAGCATAACCGTGCCCCAGTGACGTCACGTGTTATGATACGTTACAATAGATAGAAGAGCGAGCACGACAGTCGGTTATTTATCGAAAAGTCGAGCATGAACAACTATTGGTGGATATAAAAAGTTAAGTTTATCGATTTTTGACATTTAGTCGTATTATTTTATCGACGAGGTTTAGAGTGCGTGATATACTCGATAAAATATAACAGTCACCAGTTTATTTTGCAATCACTAGTCATTAACTGATTTTAAAAGGTAAGCCTTGAGCCTTTGCAGATGCGTAGAGATGTTGCATCCTTGGCAGTATTTTACCGTCTCTACCATGGTGAATGTTCTGATGAGCTCTTCCAACTGGTCCCGCCCTCTCCTTTCCTACATAGGACAACACGAGCAGGGCTTAGATGTCACCCGTGTACGGTGCAGAATATTCCTTCAAGAACCAAGCGGTTTGGTGACTCCTTTCTTTGTCGCACCATTAAGACCTGGAACTCCTTGCCAGCTCACGTGTTTCCTTCTTCCTACAGTCCCGGGTCCTTTAAGCGGGGCGTGAAAAAGCATCTGTTGAGGCCGTCAAGCTGAGTGCCACCATTGTTAACATGGTACGTGTTTGTAATGGTGACCCTCTTTTCTGAGACTTTGCCTTCAGCTTACCATCAGGCGAGGTGAAGTGAAATTGACGTGTCCTACATAAAAAAAAAAACATTTTTATGATTGTTGTGTAAATGTATATGAAAAATACAGAAAATAATAAGATATTACAACTCCTTTTTTCAGTTACAACTTCACAAGTTAAGCTTCACCTAAAATCTTTTAATATGGCTAGACCATACATAAGAATTAATTAACTTGCCGCGGAGGACAAAGAAGTGAAAAAGGAAAAGAGGACCCTAATTAGAGAAATTAGCAACGAATTTCTATATATTTTAGGTCAATATATTTAAGGTAGTAAAAAAGAAGAAATGAAATGGAATAAAGTGTACTTATACCATAATAATTTCGGTTAATATCACAATCAATGACTGACTCTATCCTATCACTCATCAGGGGCACCTTCCTTACCGCTTTCCATTGGCCATGTTCACTCAACATAGCCCGGAGTTCTTCCCACTGACGATTTTCTGTCAGTCGACCCTGTGGCGCACTAAACTCCCCATGGGCCAATCGGGGATGGGTCTGCATGTACTCAGTCAGTAGCTTCAGCTGCTGCGCTGTACTGCGAGTTCTAAAAGACAACGAATTTGAACAAAGCTAACCGAGAGACAGACAAAAGTATATTTATGTAATTTTCAAAATGCAAACTTTCTAAGTTCTAAACGGCGAGGCAATTAAAAGAAACTACCTGTGTTTTTCCTTTGTTTTCCATTATTGTGATGCAACACACATCAAACAAATAGGTAAATAAACTTTTATTCTGTTGACGGTTTTCTTTTTGTGTTATGGCGATCCGGTTCCAAGAAAAGTAAATAAACAAGGTGTGATAAGACAAAAGACAGGTCGGACAGGTCCACAGATTACACACGCACGTCAAAAAAGGTGATAAAAGTTGCAAAAAAAAAATAAAAATAGAGTGAGTGGCAAGTGAATGATGATTGAAAATTTTTATTGGTACTGGCAGCATTGTTATTCCATATCGCGAGGCTTATCATTTCATAACACGTGATAAATTTTATCATATCCTATCATATCATATCGCTACTTTGGGCATGCTCGCGAAATCGGTAAAAATGTTGGTGTTATATGATACGATATCTTTTATCGTATATCTACGACATGCGGTCATGCTAGGGGGGCTGGAGTGATTGGGTGCATAGATTGTACCCACATTAAAATAAAAAGCCCCGGAGGAATGACTTCAGAAGTATACAGAAACCGAAAAGGGTACTTTTCTATCAATGTTCAGGCTGTTACAGGGCCAAATTTGGAGTTTTATGATTTAGTAGCTCGGTGGCCTGGAAGTACACACGATAGTTTTATATATAACAGCAGTTCTGTTAAACAAAGACTAAATACTGGTGTGTTAAAAGGACTAATTTTAGGAGACAGTGGATATGCCCTTAGCAATGTGCTTTTAACACCATTTTTATCTCCAATTTCAACACCTCAAGAAAATTATAACAAATGCCAAATTAAGACTAGAAACACTGTGGAAAGATGCTTTGGCATTTGGAAAAGAAGATTTCCTTGCCTTCAAATAGGAATGGGAATAAAAGTGGATACAGTTGCAGCTGTGATTTGTGCATGTGCAACATTGCATAATATAGCTCTATTGGTGGATGATTTGATGCCACTGAATGGGGATGACGTCCATGTCAATAATGATGTTGCACAAATTACAGAAAACTCCAACAGTAATGGTTTTATGGTGCGACAGGCTTTAGTTGAAAGGTTTTTTTTCTTAATATTACATTTAAAACTATAAAATAAAGAAAATTATCATATAACTTTACTTTTATTTTAAATTGCTGTTATACAAGAAAAAATAACTAATTAGTGAGGAACAAGTAAAGAAATCAGGTTTCGAAGGAATTCCTTATTTATTTGGAGCATGATTTCTTTAATTCTTCTAATTCAATTTTAGATTTTTCTAAATCTAATTTCAATTTTTCCTGCAATAATTTGTTCTTTTCTTCCTCATATAGAAGTGTCCTCTGTTTAAT
The DNA here is from genome assembly GCA_949126895.1 of Eilema caniola. Lineage (NCBI taxonomy): Eukaryota > Metazoa > Arthropoda > Insecta > Lepidoptera > Erebidae > Eilema > Eilema caniola. The sequence goes on along the minus strand of OX421463.1, from coordinate 16,420,766 downwards.
ATTTTCATTTTCCAACTGTTTTTCTATTAATGCCAACTGTTTTGCCTGTAATATTTGTTTTTGTTCTTCCTCAAATATTAGTGCCCTCTCTTTCAAATTTTCAATTGTCAACTGTAAAAAAATTACCAGTTAGTTGTTGTTAGCAATTAAATGGAGTGCCCAGAATACGGCAATAGGCTCACCCCCTATTATGTGGGATCGAATACAGATTGGGGAAATGTGGGTGTTAATTCACCTCTGCCTAACCCTCCGGGGATAAAGGCGTGATTATATGTATGTATGTAAATTTAAACTGTAATGTACTATTACAAAGTTGGTCAAAGTTCAAAATAATAATACCTGTTTATCAAATAGTTGCATATCATTCCTTTTCTTATGTTCTAAATTCCTTATTCTAAGCACTGCCTCCCGACGGATATAATCTGTTGGTTTACGCACTTGCTCTGTGGTGTCTCTACGGTACACACAGAACAGAAAAAATCATCCGTGACGGTACAGCATTCTGTTCTGGGGAGGCAGTTATGATTATAACACTGAGAAAGCCTTTATTGCACAAAAGAGAGCTATACGAAAAATGGTTCGTATAAAACAGCAGGAGTCATGTGTGAAATTTTTTAGGGACTTGAATATATTAACGGTTCCAAGTCTATACATCATGGTTTTGCTAACCTATTTCTTAAAAAATAAGCACTTGTATGAAACTCACGATGAAAGGGTATTACGAGAAAATACTAGGAGAAAGCATATGCCAACCATGATTGCACCTAGGTACATTGAATGTGGTCAAACATGGCGCAAGGTACAATGCAGTAAAACTATTCAACAAGCTTCCTTTGGATATAAGGAGCAGTCTGTACACACCAAATTTTTTATCGAAATTGAAAGCATTTCTTATAGATAGTTGTTTTTATTCAATTGACGATTTCACAGAGTAACATTTCCAATTAAGAATGTGACAAGCATTTTTTTTTATTGACAATTTTGATTGATGGGTTTAATTTCTCATTTTATTCGGCTTATTGACATTTAATTGTGTTTATTGACATTTAATTAATTTTGACATGTTATTCTTTTATTGGTTTTTATTTTTGTATTATTGAATTACCATTTGCATGACGATTTATTTGAGCATGAATGTATAGAATTTGAATTAATAATTGTCTGCACTTTTTAAACATTTCAACACAATGTTTACATTGTTCAGAAATAAATAAATGAAATGAAAAGTAAAATTTTGTACGTCGTGAACATAATTTAGGTGGTTTTGAGGAAGAAATTGACATACCTACATACTTTTTTTTTTTTAGCATGGATGTGTTCAGTATCGAATACCTATCACGTCGCCAAAATTTTTCTGGTAATTAAAAAATATTCGTGTATAGATAGACAAAAGTACCTAGAGGTTTACATCTCTAGGGTTTTTCAAATAAATAATTATAATAATAGTACATTACTACAGAAGCCCAGGAAGAAAGGGGTGGCCGGCCGAAGACATATAGACCGCCGAGCGAAGCGAGGTTAAAGGTTTATTTTTAAAGAAATTAAAAGTAAACAAGATAAAAACAAAACTCACGTGTGTATTACTATTTCGTCTATTTTAGCTTGATTTTAACAGAAAACATTTACATTTATGTTTATTATCATGTTACTTCAAAAACGTATAAAGGCACGTTTTGAACGAACCTTTAGAATTGACAGTGACACTTGTCATTGTTATAAATGTCAATTTGTTGCAACTAAATTAAATATTAATATTTTAATGTTTATATGTATGGCTGGGAGAGACTGGATGCGGAATGTCCAGCAGTGGACTGCAGTGGGCTAATTGACGATGATTGATGATGTATAGTTAAGAAAAAAATTGATAATAATGTGTTATTCGTTATGTTAATGTGGATTTTTTATGTAAATAAAACTGCTCTAAGTACATACCAAGTCGTTTATTGTTTCTTTTTAATACGCATAGTGGCGGAGTGTCGATGCCTTTGCCACACATTTATGTGGAATCGAAATTAAAAAGAGCACTTTGCCGGCCTAGGCCTGCAAGGTTTGTATAAAATTCTATTAACGACCTCTGGTCCTAGCCGCGCCTGAAGCGTGATACTTCGCAGCCTATTATGAGGAACATTATGTCAATATTTCATTGCATGTTAGAGAAAATAAAATAGTATATCTATGATTTTTCACATTTTTTATGATATTTGGCACTTTAGAGACAGAATACTTTCTTTCAGATGCCAAACAATTTACAGCAAGCACCTTATAAAGTCTTCTTTCACTAAAGTTGTGCTTGTTGTTAAATATTTGGCTCCTTAAAGAATTTTATTCTGTCTGTAAGGAGCCGAAAATTTGATTGATTCGATTATGAATTGTATGATTGTATGAAATAAACATAGATACTTTTTCGTAAATTCCTGTTCATTGTTGTCTTCTAATAGGTACACAATTTCGCTCACTTGTTGCACTATAGTTATTTTTATTTATTTGCTCATAATGTTGTCGCCGCCGCGGCGGCGCCCAGCCACACCATCCGCCGGACCAGGACGTGCGAGCTGGCCAGGCTCACCGTCCGGCCCGCTCGCCGGATGACGCGACGTAGCGACGTCGCGACGGGAAGAATTATTGGTTATTTGTGGGTAGTTATACATGTACCTGGGGTTTGTTCCAAGAGAAATCTTCATTACTTTGGGAGGTTTGCTTCGCGTAAATGAGCTTTATTTCTTACCAGCACGCACCATGATTCAGCTCGCCATCTGTAGTTAAAACGTAACCCAACCTCACACTCCACATAGGTGTGAAGCCGTGTATAACAGAAATATCTTACATGTACATCCATACTAATATTATAAATGCGAAAGTAGCTCTGTCTGTCTGTCTGTATGTTACGCTTTCACGCCTAAACCACTGAACCGATCTTTATGAAATTTGGTAGAGAGGTATATTAGACCTTGAGAACGGACATAGGCTACCTTTTATCACGAGAAAAGGGGTTTAAGGGGGGGGAAATAGGGGATAAAAGTTTGTTATTTCTGAAGATATTATTATCTTAATGAAATTTGGTACAGAGGTAGATTAGAGCTTGGGTACGGACATAGGCTACCTTTTATCGCGAAAAGGGGGATAGAAGGGGGGGGGGGGAGGGAAATAGGGCTATGGGATTCAAATTTCTCATTTTTCAAGTGGGGAAAGTCAAGTAGAGAGGCGAAAAGAGAATCGAATGGATGGGCGAGTAAAGAGGCCAATGGAAAGGCGAAGAATAGAGAAGAGTACAAAGTCGAGTAGAGAGGGGAACAGAGAAGTCAGTAGAGATTCGAGTATAAATTCAAGTATAGAGGCGAGTAGAAAGTCGAGTAGAGAGTCGAATGTAGTGGCGAGTAGAAAGTCGAGAACAGAGGTGAGTACATAGTCGAGGACAAAGTTGAGTAGATAGGCGAATTTAATGCTCAATAGCGTCGGATCAACACTAAGCGATAACCGACATTAACGCGGGCGGAGCCGCGGGCAACAGCTAGTATCTACTATGATTAAGTAGTCAGTTACATGCTCTACGAGATACAAGTCATCGTAGTTTGTTGGGTATTAAAGAGTTAACCGCAGCTAAGTCTGCCAATTAACCTCTTACTATCTCTGTGACACAGGACTATTTCACTTCATTAGAGAGACTTCGTATTGCAGTACCGAAGGTCTCCCATAACAGACTGATCACGGCCTTTCGCCCAGTCTAACACTCACGAGGTTTTCGCAATTGCCATATCGAAAGACCTCTTAATGTGACTGACTTCCAAGGACATCAGAAGTTTATGCATATAATATTAGGGGTTAAAGTATGAAATTACCGATTTGTACTGACAAATTGAAATTCGTTTTTTTTTTAATTTAACGTATTTATTTAATCAAAATAATTACCATTATTATCTATACATTGCTGCCATCTAGTAGGAAGGTCATTTATGCCTTTGCGATAGAACTCTGGTGATCTAGATTCGACAAACTGTGTGAAAGCATTTTGTACTGCCTCCTGAGAAGAAAACTTTTTATCACATAGAAAATTGTCCAAATCACGAAAAAAATGGTAGTCTGTTGGAGCAAGGTCTGGCGAATACGGAGGGTGACGGATAGTTTCTAATTGCAGTTCCTGTAGAGTTAAAACGGTTTCTCGTGCTGTATGAGGTCTCGCGTTATCATGGAGCAATAATGGTGAAGATCGATTCATGAGTCGGGGCTGTTTCACTGCTAGTTTTGCTATCATTGTTCGGAGTTCGGCACAGTAGACATCTGCCGTTATTGCTTGACCAGATCGTAGAAAGCTATAGTGAATAACACCATGCTGAGACCACCAAACAGTTACCATTACCTTTTTATTGGTAAGCTTTGCTTTAGGACACTGTTGTGGCGTTTCACCTGGGGTCAGCCATTGCATTTTTCGCTTACGGTTATCGTAAAGAATCCACTTTTCATCACATGTCACAATTCGATCCAATATTCCTTCATTTCTGTATCGATTCAACAAGGCAACACAAGTTTCAACACGCATTTCTTTCTGCAGATCAGTCAAATCATGAGGTACCCATTTTTCACATTTTTTTATTTTATTGATTTGACGCAAATGAGTCAATATTGTTGGTAAGGTAACGTTAAACCATGCAGCTAATTCCTGGGTAGTTTGGCTAGGATCGGCTTCCACCATGTCTTTCAATTCATTGTTATTCACCTGTGTGGACGGCCTTCCTCGTGGTTCGTTCTTCAAATCAAAGTTTCCATCACGAAAGCGTTTAAACCAAAATCGCACGGTGCGTTCATTAGCAGTCCCCTCTCCAAACGCAACATTGATATTGCGAGCTGTTTCTGCCGCGTTAGTTCCGCGTCGGAACTCGTATTCAAAAATCACTCGAATTTTCGAAGTATCCATCTTTCTTGTCTAAGCTGAATAAGAAAAACAACTGAAAGTCGATAATCGAATGTTGCACATTTTTAAATGAAGAACTACATAGGTACCATGTGGAAAAAGTTTCACTCAAAAATCTCAAACCATGAAGGTTCTAACTATGTCAATTCAAAGTACCTATTACAATGAAACGGCAATTTCATACTTTAACCCCTATTATAAATGGGAACCTCTACACTATTGTCTTAGTGCTACTACTTAGCTTATATTTCTCTCTGATGAGCCGCCACCATGCTAGACGCCTCCATCAAACACCAATCATTTACTTTACTTTGTACTTAACATTTGATGTAGTTCAAAATGACTGAAATGAAGCGGCAAATGCTACAGACAACATAGAGCACAGCACAAGTGTCATAACCATAAACTATAAATACTCGATGTATGACTAGTTTATTACACGTTTAGTCTTTTGGCCTAACCATAGATTTAGTATTTTATATACTATATCTATGGACTATATAATTTGACTCTGCTACTGTTTACTTCGCGAACTGCACGTCGGTCGCGACTGTAGACCTAATCTCACCGAAATTAGGTACCTAATGAAACCTATTATCCCATCAAAAATATTTTTATGTAAAAATGTTGCCAAGACGAGGGTACGTGGCTTACCCTGTGAAAAAGTTATTAGCTACGTACCCTCGCCTTGGCAACATTTTTACATGAAAATGTTTTTGGCGGGATTTCATTTTCGTTTTTTTTTAATTTGTTATAATAAGAAATAATTTTTTTTTTTTTTTTAAGAATTTAATATAGCAATTTTATTTCCAATTTAAGAAAAGAAATTATTTCTATGTTTACAAAATCAAACCTATTATATACAAATTAAATTAAATTAATAAAGTTACTATATATACATAATACTAAATAAAAAATAAAAACTAAAACTAAAAGTTAAAATGCGTCGTGGAATTCATCCGCATCGCATGCCTCTTGTGGTAGCGTTCCCAGAAGACTGGCAGCATTGCCACGTTGTATGGCAATGCTTAATCTCTGACCTAAAAAGAGGCCAGCCTTCTGGTCACGAGAAGCGTCGACCATACGCTTCGCAATCTCCCTGAAGAGATTGCGGGCGCTCGGAAGGCCCAAACGTTTCGACTCCAAACGGCACAAATTCATAATCTCCAATGAGATTGAAGTATTTGCGCCGCTTAAGAGCCTCTGCAGAAGCTGCAGCAGCGCCGGCACAACCAGCCGTGCCAGGTATATGGGTAGGGGCAATGGTGTCAACGCATGTTGCGTCCCACACCAGAGTCCTACCCATTTTCCAAGGCATTAATGACATACCATCCGGTCTCTTGCCATCGTCGCGCGCCAAACCGTTTGGTTCAAGCACAGCAGGCACACCAGCGGTGACAAGAGCACGGCGGATTATGTCGTTGAGGCTGGCGTGCCGTGGAATTCGCCCAGCGCTCCTGCAGCACGACAGGCCATGGTGTCCGAGTCGGTCAACTGCTTCTCCACAACGGCATTGATGCGGAGAGACACACGGCGCACCTAGGCGGAGGCACGTCGCGATGCGGAAAGTAATGTCATCTAACATAGTCCCTACGTTAGATGACGGAAGAGCTTGTAACCAAAGACCCGATTCCCACACTCCAACTGCCAGTAAGCGGGCACGCTCAGCAGCATTAGTGCAAGTATTTAATAAATTTTGTCTTAATAAGTTACAGAGCGGCCCGTCCCACTGACGCTGTGCTGTTTTCAATTCACTTGTGAATAATATAATACTAAAAAAGATATTTACCCTTGCAGTTTTCAGATAGTAAGCATTCCATAACGATAAGGACTTCACATCAATCACCTCGTCCCCCGCCACCATCTAGTGCCCAATTTTTATTTTTTATTTTCAATTTCAGCCAAATATTCAGTGTCCGTTTCGACTGCTCAGCCACTATGTCGTAGAAAAAAAAACGTATGTCAGCATTTCGAAGGCATTTGTAAAAGACGAACAGTGAAAACCGCAAATTCGAAGTCAATTTTTAGAAAGTTATAAGGGTTTAACCGTGGCCGCGCAGTCCGCAGGAATTCAACTGCGCAGCCACCAGTTCTCTTTAACGGACCTACGTACAAGTCTAATTATTTTTGCTAATCACTGATACGATTTCGAAGAACACGATCTACAGAACTTAAAACCTATAATCGAAGGAATAAATAGGGTGACCAAAATGTGTAGTGTATGAATCCAAGTTTTTGTCCATTTTAATATCATAGTCTAAATATATATAGCAAGTAGCTTTTCTTGTAAAAAGAGCTACTGATTATTTATTTGATTCGAATTAGTTTTACGAAAACATGCTTGTAAGTTTTTAAGTCCCTAAAATAGGTTTATTAAAAAGAAAACATTTTTGCTGGCGATTGGCAATCATTCATTCTACATGGCACTGTGTGAAATAGATATTCCACTACATTGAATATTGGTTTTTTGTGCAGGACCTTCCTAACTCCCACAGTTCAACAATTCCAACCGCAGCAACCACCAAGGAAACAAACCTTAGCATATCACCACGACGATAACGAACTGCCCAACCCAAAGAAGACAAATGGACGGGACGATAATTCGCCTGATGGCACTTTTAACTTTCCAGGAAGATGAAGCGGTCCTCATCTATTCTGAGCATTTTCCGCACTTATATAAGGTGTTATTTACTCATTAGAAGTATACTTCTATAAATGTAGGTATTAAAATGTCGTTTATAAAAAAAAGTAAAGTAAGTAAACGTAAATTATTAGCTTATGATTACATTACATTAAGTACGAGTACGTAAAACGCAATATAATGCCTGTCTACCAACCTACTTAAATATTAGATAAAAAATATTAGTGTTGCGGAAATACCTTACTAGATATTGTTAGATAGATTCCTACGCGTAAGTATAGCAAATTTTGTAGATTCTTCTTTTTCGGGTAAAGTGAAGAACGAAAATTTCGGGCTCGATAAGTTTCTATTTATGCTACCAAACACAGAACAATTGCATGTTGCCATGTGTAGGTAGGTACAATTATATTATAAATATTATCGAAAGTAGTAACTAGTATGTTATCTTTGTCGAAAGGTGGGTGTTTTATTGTAATAGTTGTGAAAGAAGCTATATTTATCTGGCTTATTTACATTTCCAGTATTATTAGCTATTTTTAACATTTAAGTAGATAAATATCGGTGCCAGAGCTGAGTTCAGTGATAAATCACCTTGCACTTCAACTCTTGATATCTTTTACCTTACCAATTATATATTCAAACCAAAGGACTAAAACTATTTGCTTGTTACGATAAAAAGTATAGCAATAGACGTGACAATAAAACGTCTTTTATGGGAATATCTAGTCGACGCAACGTAAATCATGGTCACCCTTCTTTTAGCTCGAGTTACAGGGTTGAAGTTCTGTAACTCGTGATTTTCAAACATTAGAACTTCATTCATGTGGCTACATATTCTTTGAAATCGTACCAGTGATTAGCAAAAAGAATGAGACCTCTACCCAACTCCGTTTAGGCTCCACTTTAAGAAACACGTGGCCGCGCGGTTCGCCCTTAGGCGAGTACTGTGGAACGAGAAGTCCAAACTTTAGGGCTATACTATTTTTTCTTCGAAATCGTATTAGTGATAAGCAAAAGAATTAAACTTCTACAACGCTACGTCTAAGAGCGTTGGTGGCCGCGCGGTTAAATTTGTGCGGACTGCGCGGCCACGGTTAAACCCATGTAACTATAACCACAGAATAATTAATAGTACTAACGTACAGAAGAATCACTGCGCAAGAAGATTGAAATGAATTCCAGTCTTGCTCCGACGCAATACGGTGGAATTCAGCTCGCACAACATTAGGTACCTATAATTTTATTCACCTACTACTTCGTCTCTTTCGTGTGCGTTCGCGCAGCGGAATGTTGTTGAATTTAAAGATTTTAGTTATGCAGATATTTAGTGTATGACGTCGTGTAATTGTGTATGGTAACAAAAAATTTGTGCATGCAGCCATTGTGGAGAAATTCGCTAAAAACTGATTCCGCTGGGCGAACGTTGTCCTGGCGGAACTTTTTTCTAATCCATGGACTTAGAAGAAAAGAAATGTGTCCAAAAATTAGTGTGTATTTGTGTGTAATTGTGTATGTATGAATAAAATTAGTGCATGCATAAACTTCGGAGAAATTCAAGTTTCCGCTACGCGAACGTTTGGCCATTAGCTAGTTTTCATATAAAGCTCTTATATAGAGAGCTGTAGATTTTTAGATAGGTTGTTTTGAATTTGTTTAAATTTGTTTAAAAAACAGATTTAGAAGAAATCGTAGGGTTTAAAAGATAAAAATATAAACGTGAAATAAGCTCATTAGGTCTTAGTTCGTGAAGTAGCCACTTTGGGGTCTAGATTTTCACGTTTATACAAACCTTGTAAGTGTCTGCAACATGTTGCCAAGTATCAATGATGGTTCGTTAGTAATTAATGAGTTATAGGACAATTTACCATGAGTAGACCACTGTTTGCAAAGCAGTCAAATATCAAGAGTAATCAAGACGTTCTAAAGTAATTGCATAGTAAAATGTATTCCAATAATTAGTGTATTAATTCAACTACTCACATGCAAAATTTCATCTCATTAAATTCAGTAATTAAAGAGAAACAATTAAAATACTCACAAAGCATCGAAAACCTACATAACCCGACCAAGTTCGGATGGCTACAAAAAAGCGACCGTGCCATATTTCTAAGTAACGTTCTTAACCTTCCAGTATAGTATTTATTAATATGGTACAGTTGCGTACACAAGCGTTAGGAAAAAATAAAACAATTGCATTTCTAGAATGAAAAATATTTTTTTAATAATACCGCCCCTATCTGCGATAAGAATAAATCTTCAATTACCAAAGTTCTAATTAAACATCAGCTTCTCACTATCAATCACTCAATTGTCTGTTTTTTCACACTAGCATAATATTTTTGATCAATTCCTAACTACAATACTTAGACTATTTAATCAAAGGACTAGCCTTAAGTGTACCGCTTCGAACAAAATAATTCTGAATATTTTGGTGGGGTGCGCGGGAACACGCCCACATACATAAGTCCAGTACAACGGTAATATCATATAAAAAAAAGCTATAAAGTAGCTACGTAAATAGTACTTACTGTCATAGTCAAATACATTTAAAAAATCATGTGTAGAAAAATAAATGACCTATAAATTATATCAAAACAATTGTGTTATCACCTGTACCAATTAAATACCGGTATTATACTGTAAATTTTAGAATGTTACCTAGATATATTGAACGGCCGCTTTTTTATATCTATCCGAATTTGGTCGGGTTATGTAAGTTTTCGATGCTTTGTAAGTATTTTAATTGTTCCTCTTTAATTAATGAATTTAATGAGATGAAATTTTGCATGCAAGTAGTTGAATTAATACACTAATTATTGGAACACATTTTACTACGCAATTACTTTAGAACGTCTTGATATTTGACTGCTTTGCAAACAGTGGTCTACTCATGGTAAATTGTCCTATAACTCATTAATTACTAACGAACCATCATTGATACTTGGCAACATGTTGCAGACACTTACAAGGTTTGTATAAACGTGAAAATCTAGACCCCAAAGTGGCTACTTCACGAACTAAGACCTAATGAGCGTATTTCACGTTTATATTTTTATCTTTTAAACCCTACGATTTCTTCTAAATCTGTTTTTTAAACAAATTTAAACAAATTCAAAACAACCTATCTAAAAATCTACAGCTCTCTATATAAGAGCTTTATATGAAAACTAGCTAATGGCCAAACGTTCGCGTAGCGGAAACTTGAATTTCTCCGAAGTTTATGCATGCACTAATTTTATTCATACATACACAATTACACACAAATACACACTAATTTTTGGACACATTTCTTTTCTTCTAAGTCCATGGATTAGAAAAAAGTTCCGCCAGGACAACGTTCGCCCAGCGGAATCAGTTTTTAGCGAATTTCTCCACAATGGCTGCATGCACAAATTTTTTTTTACCATACACAATTACACGACGTCATACACTAAATATCTGCATAATTAAAATCTTTAAATTCAACAACATTCCGCTGCGCGAACGCACACGTCTCTTTCTATCGCGTACCTCTTATCTCTTCTTACGCCTGTTAGGGTTGCCTTCTTGTGAAGAAATGAATATTTGATTACCAGTCCAGTTATGAACCTGTTACTATTTTTCTACTTATGTGAAAATGACAACTTTAAACATACCTACTTAGTATTAGATGAAAAAAGTATTTTATCTACTCTGATACTATAATACAAAGATTATAAAATTGAAATCAAAACTCTTATGACAAACATTACGCACAGGCCAAAAAAAAAGTTTTATTACGATACAGGTCTTGTATGGACACCTATATCATAAAATAACTTTTTAATCATAACGATACACCTATACAATCTCCATCTGGACTGAACCTCTACTTTAAAAAAAATAACGGCCAATTCGGAAGAAAAAAAAAAGAAACGCGCATGCGCAATCGATGTTTGCGGCCTTGTCTTGGCGTCAACTTTTTGAAGTGAAAACTTCTTTAGCGGCGTTGGATGGGTGTAAAATGTTAAGGAAGCGTCAGGATTAGTTGACCTTTGAACCGTAACCGACGACTGACGTCATACAAGATTAGGTACAGACTATGTATTTTGCAATTTACAATAGATATCGTCGTAGCTTAAACGGTAAGCACGTCGACTGTAAGTCCTTATAGTTTCAGATAGTATCGGGTTCAAACCACCTGGTCTTCAGGGATTTTTTGTGATTGTTTTTTCTTATTTATAATTTATTACTTTTGGTGATTATTTTTTCTTTTTGTAATTTATTACTTTTTATGATAATTTTTTCTTTCTGTAATTTATTATTTTTTGTAATTATTTTTTCTTTTTATAATTTATTAATTTCTTCTGACAGAAAATTAGCAGAAAATAAGTGATAGGTTCTATGATTAGCGCTATATTATAGGTATGGTATGGTATGTTCTTTTTTATCTTTTTCTATGTACCTATATAACGAAGAAAGAAAAAAAGAAAATGTTTTCACTTCTGCCGGCACTCCCAGAGTGCAACCCGTCTTTTTTTTTACATTTATATTAAACAAAGTTTGGTTTTGTTTGTAAAATAAATTAGTTTATGTATTATAGTATGAGAGTAGATAAAGTAGTGTATGACACTGTACATAACTTGGTCTTATAACACTCGTGTGATAATATAAAAAAACTCGCCTACGGCTCGTTTTTTTAAAACACACTCGTGTTATAAGAACCCTTATTATGCAACAGTATCATAAACTACTATTATTACAATGTCCGCATATTTTAACATAAGACGATAAGCATACTACTACATTTAGTATTCTTTGCTACTACACTTTAGTGTATTTGCTAAATTGAACATACCATTTACGTGTTTAGTTACATGCCGTACGACGCAAACACGAAACGGCTTAAACTAGTCCGAGAGCCGACACCCAAAAATCATATTGGTAAATTATTTTGATTTGCGCCAGCTAAATTGAATGCGCTTTGAAAGCAGTTCGTATTTGAATTTATATTATTGTTAGGAACTCGGTTCTCGGATACTATAAGCTTTGTTGGAACTGTATTTGGTTTCAGTTGTTTGATTGTCCTGATTGCAGAATCTTCAAAATGATGGGAGCAGACTTCGTAGCTTTTAGCTCTCAAATTTTCTTTGCTTAGTAAGTCCTCTCGTCTTATTAAAATCAGCCACTCTCGGCACAGAATAATTAATAGTGCTATAACTTTCTAAATATTGACTTACTACAAATTCCTTCGAAATGCTGACATAAGTCTTTTTTTCTTAGACAGTGGCCGAGCAGTCGAAACGGACACAAATATTCATACTATTTAATAAATCGAATAGAAACATTATACATACAACATACATCTGGTGGGAGGATTGACCCTTTGGTGCAAGTATTTAAAATATGAATTTTCGAGTAAAACATGCCCATTGCATAAGGTTAAAAAACTCAAAACGAACCGATATCGTCGCGCAGGAGTCTTATAAATAGCTATCAACGGAACCTAGGACAGCAGGCAAGTAAGACTGCTGAAAATCTATTATAGCGCTGATCAACCTGTATTAATATTCATACGATTAATGGCGTTTAAGGAACAGGAAAATAAAAAACAAAGTTATTGTGAATATTCCACAGAATATATGTAACAAATTATAAAGGAATATTTAATCAGTTACATTAAAGACCAAGCTTACAATACTTGGTATTTTAACGTGTAAAACTGATGGAAGTTAAAGAAAGAAAGACAGATATTGAAAAAACAAAAGCCAACTCCCTTTTCTGAGATTTAAGACAAAATAATAATAAGCTAGTGACAAAACTAAAACCAAACTTCTCAGTAATGTAAAAAGTCAAGAGTTCAAGCACTCTTTCAAATATAGAAATGTTGACAGTTTCTTATTTTTGTTTGCAGAAATGCACTCCATATTGTAATATGTTATTATAATATGTATATAATTATTTGGTAAGAGTGCAATCCACTTTTTTTTTTTTCAATTTTTATTAAGTATTTTTTATGAGCGGGATTAACAATATAAGGTGTTCAAAGCATTAAAATTAACAAGAACATCATTAGTTCCAGTAACTTAATAAGCTGGTCATATTCTTGATCTTAATCAGGCTACAACAGGATTTTTTATTCTTTTTTAGTAGCTTGCTGCTTAGCCTGGTGGGCTTGCAATACTGCTACAGCTTCGTCGACTTTAGCTTTGAGAGACTCTCCATGTTCCAACATATGAAGAAGTTCTGAATTATCAATTTCAAGCAACATTCCAGTTATCTTACCAGCTAAATCTGGATGCATGCGTTGAATCAGTGGGAACAAACGTTCACCTAGCATCTGCTTCTGCTCTTGCAGAGGTGCAGCAGCTAACATAGTTGCTGTTAATGGTTCCTGGCCTTGAATATGCACGGCTGGCTGTGGAGCTGGAGGATTGCGCATGTTAGCAGTATATTTGTATCCTGCTGGGCGCCCGCTCTGAGTCACGAGTGGTGCACGTATAGAGGCTGCTGTTGCTACTCCTTGTTGACCTGTAATGGGTCGAGCTCCAAGAGATGTACGTAGAGCTGCTTGTGTTGGTGCTCTAGGAGCTGGACGGAAAGGCGCCTGCATATTCGGGTAACCTGATGCTGCAGTTTGTGTACTAGGCCTCACTGGAGGTTGTGCAGTCCAACGAGGTGAGGGTCTTATTTGTGTCATTTGGGCAGGGCCATAAAATCTTTGAGTTGGAGGTATAGTTGGTACAAAATATCCACCAGCTCCACCAGGTTGGAATATTTGACCCATTTGTTGCATGCGCATACTAGCCATTCGTTGCATGTACTGAGATGTTAAATGAGCTTTACGGTCTTCTTTACGCTGCGCTAATGCAACATACAGAGGTTTTGTTCCGACAATACGCCCATTCATTTCTGTTACAGCTTTAGTGGCCTCTTCAGGAGATGAGAAGCAGACAAATCCAAAGCCTTTGCTACGACCATCTTCTAACATAACCTGCAATAAAAATAACAAATATATTTTTTTCCCTTTTGGCACTAGCAAGTTGTGTGCCAACGATTACTAAACATTAGAAAATATTACCGAGAAAAGGAAAAGGAACGGAATTTGAATAATTAGATAAGGTTTGATAGTAAAGTCCAAATAACTAAAATAAAAATACCAATAAAGGATCTTAAAATATATAACTAAAAGTCATAATTACAATTTAATATCGTTCAGCAGAAGGAAAGAGGAAATAACATTATAATATAGTATGGGATTCATTAATAAACAACTCATTCGGGTAGGAAGAGGAACGGACAAGGAAATAATAGAATGCAGGAATGAGGAACATTCATAACGTGCACATGAAATATAAATTTACTACAATCACGAAATCTTAGCATGGGGTAATGATACTAAATATCTTAAGAAATATTCAAAAATTTATATGTCGCGCCAACTAGCTGAATCAGCCGTCCAATTATCTGCCTGGGCAGTTAACTAAACGCCGCCATTCAATTAATGGCCTTACGATTATATTATATTATCTGTGATGTAAAATACCCATAAAAGAAGTTTTTTTTTTAAATGTCTTAATGGTATATATATATATATATAATAGGTTCTTGTGTATATAATAGGTATAGATAATGGGGTATGGTATGAGTCATCCATACTAATATTATAAATGCCAAAGTAACTCTGTTTGTCTGTCTGTTACACTTTCACGAATAAACCACTGACTGAACTGATCTTGATGAAATTACGTTCAGAGGTGGATTAGAGCTTGAGAATGGACATAGGCTACCTTTTATCACGAGAAAGGGGGGTTTAAGGGCGGGCAATAGGGGATGAAAGTTTGTCATTTTTGAAGATATCCTGACGAAATTTGGTACAGAGATGACTAAGAGCTTGGGAATGGACATAGGCTGCAACTACTACTAAAAAGCGGAATAGAAGGGGGAATAGGGCTATGGGGTGACCGTTTATATGAATATTTGTCATTTTTGAAGATATCCTAATGAAATTTGGTACAGGGATAGATAAGATTCCTAGCTTAGGAACAGACAGGCTATATTTTAGGGGCCATCCATAAATAACGTCACACGTTAAAGGGGAGGGAGGGCGTCGACAAAGTGTGACATTGTGTGAAAAGGGGGAGACAGGGGTGCTAAATTTCGTGACTTCACATTTCAAAATCTAATATTGTGT
Source organism: Eilema caniola (assembly GCA_949126895.1). NCBI lineage: Eukaryota > Metazoa > Arthropoda > Insecta > Lepidoptera > Erebidae > Eilema > Eilema caniola. Next base: position 16,405,067 of record OX421463.1, on the reverse strand, counting down.
GAAAAGGGGGTGAGAGGGGTGCTAAATTTCGTGACTTCACATTTCAAAATATAGAGAGGGGTGCTAAATTTCGTGACTTCACATTTCAAAATCTAATCCATACTAATATTATAAATGCGAAAGTAACTCTGTCTCTGTCTGTCTGTCTGTCTGTATTTTACGCTTTCACGCCTAAACCACTGAACCGATCTTGATGAAATTTGGTACAGAGGTATATTAGAGCTTGGGAACGGACATAGGCTACCTTTTATCGCAAAAAAGGGGTAGAAGGGGGAGGGGAGAATATGGCTATGGGATGAAAGTTTGTCTTTTGTGAAGATATCCTGATGAAATTTTGGTACAGATATAGATTAAAGCTTGGGAACGAAAATAGGCTACCTTTTGTAACTCTGTCTCTGTCTGTCTGTCTGTATGTTACGCTTTCACGCCTAAACCACTGAACCGATCTTGATGAAATTTGGTACAGAGGTATATTAGAGCTTGGGAACGGACATAGGCTACCTTTTATCGCAAAAAAGGGGTAGAAGGGGGAGGGGAGAATATGGCTATGGGATGAAAGTTTGTCTTTTGTGAAGATATCCTGATGAAATTTTGGTACAGATATAGATTAAAGCTTGGGAACGAAAATAGGCTACCTTTTGTCACGAAAGACGAGGTTAAAGGGGGGGGGGGGGGGGTTTATAGGGAATGAAAGTTTGCCAATTTTGAAGACATTCTGATGATATATCCAAATATATCATCAGGATGCTGCTTTGATCCATCTCTGTACCAATACAGAGATGGATTAAAGCTTGAGAACGAACATAGGCAACATATTGACGCGAAAATGGTGGTATAGGGTGTGGGGGGGGGGGGGGGGTGTAATAAGGGATGAAAGTTTGACAGTTTTGAAGGTATCCTGATGAAATTTGGTACAGGGATGGATTAGAGCTTGGTAACGGACATATGCTACCTTTTATTGCGAAAAAGGGAGATGAAGGGGTATAATAGGGCTAGGCTAATTTTGAAGATGTCTTGATGAAATTGGTATAGAGATGGATTAGAGCTTGGAAATGGTCATAGGCTACCCCTTATCGCGAGAAATGGGTTAGAAGAGGGAGGGGGGAAGGGGAATAGGGCTATGGTATTAAAGTTTCTCATTTTTCAATGGCACAAAAAAGGGGGTGAATATGGCATAAATAGTAAGAATTTCTTTTAAGATGTCCACAAAGGTGAATGAGAGTTTCGGAACGGACAAAGTCGGATAGCGAACCAAAAATAGAAGCGAGTGGCGAGGCGAGTAGAGATTGTGATAGGGACGAGTGGATAAGCGTGTAAAGATTGAAAGTCGAGTAGAGTCGACTGCAGGGGCAAGTAGATATGCGACTAGAGAGCCAGTGGAGAGGGGAGTATAGAATCAAATAGAATGCAGTAAAGGGTTAAGTAGAAAGGCGAATAGGGAGGCGAGTGGAAAGATGAATGTAGTGGCGAGTTGAGATCGAATAGCGAGTTGAGTAGAGGTGCGAGTAGATAAGCGAGTGGGAAGAGTCAATTAGAGAGGCGAAAAGAGAAACGAATGGATGGGCAAGTAGAGAGGCCAATGAAAAGGCGAGTATAGAGAAGAGTACAAAGTCGAGTAGAGAGGGGAACAGAGAAGTTAGTAGAGAATCGAGTATAAATTCAAGTATAGAGGTGAGTAGAAAGTCGAGTAGAGAGTCGAATATAGAGGCGAGTAGAAAGTCGAGAACAGAGGTGAGTACATAGTCGAGGACAAAGTTGAGTAGAGAGGCGAATTTAATGCTCAATAGCGTCGGATCAACACTAAGCGATAACCGACATTCACGCGGGCGGAGCCGCGGGCAACAGCTAGTATAATCTAAGTGTGAAACCACGAACCTTAAACTATTACTTTACGAAAACCTCAAAAACATTATGAAACATACAGTGCAGCTTATGCTGATGAAAAAAAGAAACAAATAATTGTACAAGAAGAAGTTAAAAACTTATGGACAAGTTTAAAAAGTAGTGACGGTGTTGAAGGTAATGTGGAATCTACAATCAAAGAATTGCAAATAAAAATGACGACAAAGAAAGCGACACTTATTTTTTTATTTTCCAAAATTCCTTCCTCGTTTGCTAAATATGTGACGTCACACTAGGGAAGGGGGGAGTCTCACAAATCTGACCAGCTGTGGCAAGGACGGAAAAAGGGCAAAAAATCATGAAATTCGTGTGACGTAATTTATGGACGACCGCTTATCGCGAAATAAAGGGGGAGGGGATGAAAGTTTGTCATTTTTGAAGATGGCCTGAGGAAATTTGGTACATAGATTGATTAGAGCTTGAGAACGTACATAAGCTACCTCTTATCGTGAAAAAGGGTGTTTAACGAGGGGGGAATAGGGGAGTGAAATGTTATCAGTCTTGAATATATCCTGATGATATTTGGTAGAGAGATGGATTAGAACTTGGGAACTGACATGTGCTACTTTTTAACGCGACGGGAGAGGGGGAATAGGGCTAGAGGATGAAAATTTGACATTTTAGAAAATTTTCTAATGAAATTTGGTACAGAGATGAATAAGAGCTAGGGAATGGATATAAGCTACCTTTTATCGTGAAAAAGGGGGTAGTAGGGGGGACGATAGGGCTAGGGGATGAAAGTTAGTCATTTTTAATAGTGCAAATAAGGGGATAATTAGGGGATATATAGTATCCCACCAAAAACGCTCTGAACCTAAAGTGTAGTGTAGACCTTGTAGGTTTAGAGCGTGCAGTCTTTAGAGCTTGCCTTTATTCGAGATCTCATAACTTTTTCACAGGGTAAGCTACATAAACTCGTCTTGGTAACATTTTTACATGAAAATATTTTTGGTAGGATTTCATTTATTTTTGTAAGTTGGTTAAAAATTATGATGTATGTATTTTTATTTGTTATAAGAAACATTTTAATTTATTTTGACTTATGTAGCACAAACTGTAGTGCAAGTCTTCTTTGTAGATAAACTGCCACCATAGTAGGTAATCTGTGCTTCCACCTCCTATAGTAATGCTAGCTTACATACCAAATTTCAGCTTTCTAGGACTTCTGGAAGTACCCTTAGAATTTTGATGATCAGTAAGTGATCAGTCAGTGACAAAATTAAGGGTTTTGAGACATTAATAAAATCTAAAGTATAATAGCTATGACATTCAAACTTTGTATGTTTAATGATCGTGCCGATGGCATTCTATCTTGAAAATTTTAACTATTTAGCATCATCCAAAGCAAAGTTATGAGTTCAAAAAAACGATGAAGCACTTAGAGAGAATCACATTTATATCAGTCACACATTGCATTGATTTGAAATTTAATAGGGTTTCTAAAAAATATTAATTTTTGCTTACTTTTTTTTTTAATATTAGCAACTGAAATTATTTATATTCCCTCTAACCCCTCCAACTAAGCTAAATTCCTTGTGCTAGGAGCAGTTTCACATCGGTAGTGTAATGGCCAGGATTCAAACCTGGGACCTCTTGATCGTAAGGCCAACTCCTTAACCACTAGGCTATATATTTTGACCTATTTTATTGGCAACATCTTAGTTTACTATTCATATTTGTTGTAAAAAAAACTATGACATTAAGCAGTATTGGTGATGATTCATTGACTCAGGATACTACACTTTTACTTATTTGTTATGGAGATCAATCAATCAATTAGCATACTGCAATCCACTGTCGGACATAGGCCTCTCCCAATGTAGATATGTTTATATAATAATATTTATTTAACTATGGCACTCACTTTTGCTGAAGTAATGGTGCCAAATGGTGCAAACTCCTTTCGAAGACGTTCATCATCAATAGTATCATCCAAATTTTTGACATACAAATTGACACCTTGATAACGTGTTAGACGTTCGGATTTTAATTGTTCAAATTTACGCTTTAATTCCTTTTGACGCTCTGCCTTCTTTTGAGCACGTCCCACATACAGGGGCTTTCCTTCAACAAGTTCTTTGCCATTTAATTCCATGCAAGCCCTCTCTGCATTATCAGGATCTTCGAAAGCAACAAATCCAAAACCTCTTGAAGCTCCATCATCCTTATACATTACTTTATGACTTGTAATGCGACCATATTTCTCAAACATGTCTTTAAGCATCTCGTCACTAAAATCTTCTCCAAAATTCTTTACATAAACATTTGTAAACAGTTTTGCCTTCTCACCAAGTTCCTTTTCACGCTCTTTGCGGGGGATAAATCTTCCTACATAAACTTTCTTTCCATTTAAAAGCATACCATTTACTTTTTCAATGGATTTATTAGCTGCTTCCTCAGTTTCAAAATGCACAAAACCGTAGCCTTTCGAGGCCCCAGTTTCATCTTGAGCTACTTTGCAGCTTAAAATATTACCAAAAGCAGAAAAAGTGTCAAACATAGCTTTGTTGTCAATAGTCTTGTCAAGATTTTTAATAAAAACATTCCCCACACCAGACTTGCGTAGAGATGGGTCTCTTTGGGACCACATGATTCTAATTGGTCTGCCTTTGATCATATCAAAATTCATTGTGTCAAGTGCCCGTTCAGCTGCAACAAAGTGACTTTTAAATAATCAGTAAATGGACCCATTTTTCATGGACAGATAAAAATTAGTGAATTTAGGCTATCATAATTGAATCACTTAAAGCTTATACCACATTCATAAAAAAGAATACCATGACATGTTCATTATCTGATAATTGTGGCATATTGATAAATAACACTGTATTTACTCAATCCACAGGCATTTCATAAAGCCATATGTTTCAACTTTTGTATCTTTGATTGATAACACAAAATGATCTTAATCATCTCAAACGCTCAAATCTTTAAACATTTGTTTCAGCGGTTTCCTTAGTTAAAAATTGTTTGAATAATTTGAACACTAAAACAACAAAACCTATTCCTAACCAAAAATTTGTGAAAGTTGCCATCTTACTTCATCAGGATTTAATTATTCATCAATACCCTTCAGCATGAACTCACTACACAGTAGAGATTGATAATTAATTTAATGAAAAGAAAATATATGAACTAAATTGAATCGAAGTGCAGAATCTAGAAGACACGTTTCAACACTTGCCCTTGAAAAATAAGTGATGTCTTAGCTAAATAATTAAAAATTACTCACCATCTGCGGGCTGCTGGAAATTTACATATGCGTAGCCAAGTGATCTTCGAGTTATCATATCGCGGCAGACGCGTATAGAAAGAACCGGACCAGCGGTTGAAAATTTTTCGAACAACATGGCCTCAGTAATGTCGGAGTGTAAATCTCCGACATACAGAGATGCCATCGGATAATTAGGTGGACCAGGATTCATTTTAAATATGTCACTGCGGCGGTTTAAGTAGACATTAACTTAACGGCGGTAAAGACAACTTCACTTTCTCTTTATAATGACTATCGCATTCCACAGACCACGTTGCACGCTTACGTACACTAACTTAAAATCAAGTGATTCCCGTTATTTTTTAATTATTTTACTATTTTTTTGGATTTTTGTGTATTTTTTTATTTTTTTTTTTATTTTACAAGAATATTTCACGAAATTCTGAGGATTGTGTGACCTATCTTCCAGGGAACACACAACCTCACGTGAACACGCCTTGCTCACCAAAGGAAAAGGTGACGTTTGACTAAATTCAAAATGGCGAAGTTGCTGAAGGCCGAGTGGAACGCATGACGACATGGCATTGCAATGTTACGTGCAACGCTACCAACATAATAGATTTACTACGTTCATTTATTTCTAGGAAAACGAATTTGTTTATAGGTTTAAATTGTCATCTAGTAAGTATACTTCATAGTTAATACCAATAAAATTAGCTGAGTTAAGGGTAAACAGAAAAATCCTAGATCCGAAATCGTTGAGGTCTAAATTTAGTTTTGTGTTGTATTCACGGAACAGAAAAAAAGTTCTGTAGTTGTATTCGTTTCGTTGTGTTAACCGCCATCTTGAATTTAAAGGGCATTTTTTTTTACTGATTGTCTTTTATTTTTATTACAAGTTTTGCATTACCTTGCTCTGTATGTAATTTATCGGGGCTAATCTTACAATTCGAATTTGAAGCCGATGTTCTCAACTGATTTTGATGAAATTTGCATAGGTTCAGTGGGCCGGTTAGAGACCACTTAGCTGGGTTGGATTGCTCACTTTAAACGTGTAAAGAAATAGGCCATCTATTTAGCTAATGATAGGCTAAATATGTCGTAAGTATAGTTTAGTTGTATAAAAACGATAAACCACTAGACTTCAATCCATTAATATGAAAGAAAAAGTGCAAAAGTAGCCAAAACGCTAATAAGCGACCACTTTCGTTAGCTTGCGGCCACCAGGGCGTCAGTTAGCGATGACCATTTATAGTAATCAAAATGAATAATAAAACAAAAATAATTGATTAAAACTGTCTTTTTTTCTCTTTTTATTTTGAATAGGGTAGATGCTTCAATAAAAACAAAAATAGGTCATCAGCATCATCCTCCTGCCCTTGTTCCAAGTTGATTTGAAGTCGGCGCAACATCTCAACATTCTCTTCCTTCTTAACCATATCATTTTTCACACAGTCAATCCTCCTCCTTTTAGGTCTGCCTCTCCCCTAGTAGCCATCCACTTCAGTAGGTAGTGTTGTATATTAAACCATTACTTACTGGGGTAAATTATGGCTTTATTCGATAAAAATCAGACATGTAAGTATTAATGACACTGCGTTGATTTATGTAAATTGACATAGATTTCTATTAATTTTATGAATGATAGGAGGTTGTATATCACCACATTCTCCCGTGGTTAAGGAGTGACATAATCTTGGAAGTAAGCTGGTGGGCTTCGCTGTCTTGATGACCATCGTGGTTCAGTACTCTGTGCGCTGGAAGGTCCTGGAGCCTCCTGAGTTTCCGAAACATCGCCGGATTCTGCAGAAATCCAGCTAGAGTCTGATTCTGCCTCTAAATCTTCAGAGTCAACAGTGTTACCTGTGGGCGCAAGGTGCCGATTTGATACTATCATCTCTCGGCCATTTTGAAGCCTTACGTGAGAATGTAGAGGATTGGTCTCAATCAATTCGACTTCTTCGACGATTGCATCGTATTTACTTTTTCTTGCATTATTCCTTAGTAATGCTTTCTCCGCCTCCGTAAGCCAAGTCGGCATCGATTGTCCGTTTGACGATCTGCGAGGATGTGTGAACATTCGCTCATGAGGGGTGCATCCTGTTGCTGTGCACAACAAAGACCTTATAGAATGTAATGCTTGTTCGATAACAGTTTCCCAACGCTCAATCGGAAGTTTTAACGATTTCAGAGCCAGTTGAATGGTTTTCCATATAATTCCGTTGTACCTTTCAGTTTGGCTATTACCTTGAGGGTTGTATGGCGTAGTGTAGCTTGTAGCTATTCCCATTCTATGTAAAAAGGTTTTCAATTCAGTTGATACAAATGCGGTTCCTCGATCAGAATGGACATATGTTGGTATGCCGAATACAGTAAATAAATCTGATAATTTCTTCTTGACAGTTTCTGAACCTAGATCGGAACAAGGAAACGCAAATGGGAATCTGGAGTATTCATCAATTACAGTGAGAATATAACGTCTGTTTGTTACGCTTGGCAACGGTCCTTTAAAATCAATCGAGATTCTCTCGATAGGTGATGTCGCTTTTATTAGAGTGCCTTTAGTTTTGAGAAACCTTGGCTTTATTTCTGCGCAGATTGTGCATGATCCTGTGATTCGCCTGATCTCTTCTACTGAGAATGGCAAATTTTTTATTCTGACCCAGTGTACCATGCGAGTTATGCCAGGGTGACACAGATTTTTAAGTAGTTGCATTAGATCTTCACTAATTGATTGCGTTGTTGCAGTTATATTGACTCGTGATAAGGCGTCAGCTGCCACGTTTTCTTTGCCTGGACGATATGAAATTTCAAAATTGTAATTTGAGAGTTCTAGACGCCATCTTTGTATCTTGTCGTTTTTTATTTTAGATGCATGTTTCTGATCGAACATAAAAGATATTGATTTTTGGTCAGTTACCAGTCGAAATGTTTTTCCCATAAGAAATTGTCTCCATTTCCTTATGCTCTCAACAATGGCCGCAGCTTCTTTCTCTATTGCTGAATGATTGCGTTCATGACTACTCAGGGTTCTAGAAAAAAATGCTACTGGTCGCCCTTCTTGAGTAAGAACTGCAGCTATGGCGTAATCAGATGCATCAGTCTCTACTGTTTATTGTATTTTAGAGTCAATGACATTAATAGCCGCTTTAGCAATTTCTGTTTTAAGTGATTCAAATGCTTGCTGAGCTTCAGGTGAAAGAGGAAATTGTTCCGCTTTGGCTAGAAATTTTATTTTATCTGAGAAATTGAAGATCCATCTCGAATAGTGTGCAAAGACCCCCATTGCTCTTCGAAGAGAGGCACGGTCGTTTGGTACCGGCATATCTATTAAAACCTCTCTTACGACATTACTTTCATCTTAATATCTCCCTTACGACAATACTTTCATCCCTATGCTTTACATGTCCGAAACAGGGCAAACGATTTCCACCTAGCTTTTCCGTAATTCGGGATACTTTTAAACTTCCTTTAATATATTGATTCCTAATCTTCTATTTTATTTTCCTTTTGATTTCATCGGCAGAATTGGTGAGCGGCTAGCGCGGTTTCCATCAGGTAGTCGCGCATTTATGTCGCTGACCAAAGCTACCGAGGGAAACTTTTGAAAGTCTTGCCTTCCGCCGCACCACTGCAAAAACCTGACGGTAGTCTAGCCCATGGCGCCAGGGAGATCTTATAGGTAATCTCTTTGCGTGAATTATGAACGATATGAATGCCGAGCCACCTATTATACCCTGGAGTGGAACGTCAATGCCCGAAGTAAAAATCACCCAGTGGATGGTTCGGCGAGAACTAAAGTCCTTAGATATTCGAAAGTCGAGTGGGCAGGATGGCATACCAGCGATTATGCTTAAGGATTGTGCTCGCGAGTTGTGTCCTGTACTTACACATCTATTAGCGCTTTCATTCTCCGCTAGGACGAGTTCCGCGTTCCGGTGCATCCTTTGTCTAAGAATGGCGATAGGACAGACCCGTCCATTTACAGGCCTATCGCTATCACTCCCTCCTCTCGACGGTTATGGTGCGTGTTATTAATACCCAGCTTCTGGGATACCTTGCTTGATACACAAACTGGTGGCGCAAGCCATCAAGACTCGATGGGAGGCACTAGCGGTCAGCCTTGATATAGCGAAGGCCTTCGAACGGGTCTGGCACAGAGGTTTTCTCGCGAAGTTACCATCCTATGGACTCCCTAAGGGACTGTGCCATTGGATTGCCAGCTTTTTGTACAACAGAAGCATAACACGCGCCATGCAAACATCCCCCCTCAGTCCGAGGTGGAAGAGAGTCGCGAACAACTTATGTCCGAAATCGAGACTGCTCTCTCGGGAGTATCCGATTGAGGTCGACTAAACCTAGTCCAGTTCAACCCCACTAAGACACAAGTATGTGTAGCGCAGCAATTCTTGCGCACACCGCTTACTATTTCCTTGAGTACCGGGATCCTGGGTATTGACATCTTAAGTGATGTCCAGTACCGCTCATTTAGAAGACAAGGTCAAGCTGGCATCAAAGAAACTTGGAGTGTTTAACAGGGCGAAGCATTACTTCACTGCAGAGCAACGACTTCATCCCACGCACACTCGGGTTGTGGAATGAACTTGCTGCTGTGGTTTTCCCAAGCAGCTACAATATGGGGTTCTTCAAGAAGAGCATTAGGTTTCTTCAGAGTCGGCAGCGCGAGAGTAACGCCCCTGGTGTTGCATACCTCCATAGGCCACGGTAACCACTTTCCATCAGGTAGGCCGTGTACTTGTCTGCCACATAAGTGGTATAAAAAACGTTTCAGAAAAGTTATTATCTTTAATTGAAGTCATAGAGTTTCTTAAGTGGTCGCTTACTGAAGCTGTTCGTGAAACCGGCGCATCGATTTCAGAGTATACATGGAAATTCTCCCGATTTTTCTACCGATTTTACACTTTTAAGTTGGTAACCCTTTTCATTTATGTTTAATGTTACAGGGAAGACCCTAATAGTATGAACCTGGTGCAGAATGTTCCATATATTTTAATACCATTGTAACCACGGAACAGAAAAAACAGTGGAAGTGTGAAGTAGGCGTGGCACGCGTGTCATTCTTATGCGGAGATTTGCAAGATCTTACAATTTCAACTAGTCTTGGGTCGTAACGTCTTTTGGGCGTAATCGGTTATACGTAGTTTCATAGATATGAGTAACTAGTTTCAAAACCGATTATTTTTGTAACTAGTTACTTCTGTAACAGTAGAGTGTTGGTTAGTTTTGCACCGATTATTTTTGTAACTAGTTACTTCTGTATACAGTAGAGTGTTGGTTAGTTTTGCACCGATTATTTTTGTAACTAGTTACTTCTGTATACAGTAGAGTGTTGGTTAGTTTTGCACCGATTATTTTTGTAACTAGTTACTTCTGTATACAGTAGAGTGTTGGTTAGTTTTGCACCGATTATTTTTGTAACTAGTTACTTCTGTATACAGTAGAGTGTTGGTTAGTTTTGCACCGATTATTTTTGTAACTAGTTACTTCTGTATACAGTAGAGTGTTGGTTAGTTTTGCACCGATTATTTTTGTAACTAGTTACTTCTGTATACAGTAGAGTGTTGGTTAGTTTTGCGTTTAATGAACTTAAATTCTTTCCAATTGCATAATTATATATTTGCATGGGCATATGAAAATAAAAAAAGACGCAACGATTATTATTATTATATTGCCTTCTCTTTTTATCTTGCGTGTAAGCCATACCTATCCTTTACTCTCGTTGTCCGAGTCGCCTAACGTTATTTGGTTATAACGTGTAACCATAATCATTCTAATATTATTCTGTTGAACGAAACGCTAACGCGTGTGTGAGTGTGAACTGCGTACGTAAAATAATCGTTACATTTGTGTCTACGAAACTAGTTACACGATTATCAGCCTCGTAACTAGTTACTGAAACCGATTACGTTAAATAACGCTCACCTCTAATTTCAACCTTCAGTCGCATTCAGTCGTATCTGTCATCACGTGTATTTGACATTTTTGCACCGTGCGTTATTTAATACTATTTAATAGAAATATGCCTTACTGGGCCATTTTGCAGTGCACAGATGATAATAGGAGCATAAATATTCGAAATAGAGTTGTTTTATACCATCAATAAGTTAGGATATAGCAGAATTTATAACAAATCTTATTAAAATGAAAAGTAATAAAATCAAAAAGAAATCAACCTTACCACATATCAATAAAGATTGTTTTTGATTACACACAATAGACATGTCATCTTATTTATTCTAGAACTTTCTTTGCTATTTGCTTCTGCATACCGATTCAAAGGATACGGGCGTGACAGACATAGCAATAATATACGTTTGCAGCAATTACTGCTGATTTCCTGGTATTTATTGAAGAGTTTTGTGGTCTCTCTCTGGAACCCTTTATCGGATCTTTACAAAAATTAAATGGTATCATTTCGGAATAGTCTTCTTTCGAACAAAGAAGGAATTTTGCAAATTCGTCTACACATGACGAAGCGTTCGCGTACAAACATACAACTTCTGAATTGAACAACTCCAGCTGGATATTTTTTAGTATGTGGACGCGGCGCAAAATGCATACGCGATCAGCAAATAGATTTTGGTGCTCTACGTTTTTCTCATTTTATGAAAATTAAATTAATTATTTCAAAGTAGTGTATGAAATTGCTCGTAATATGAAACACCCGTCTCATATGTGTAAAATACTCGCACTCGTATTTTAAGTATCCTTAAAGCGATTTCACATTTTCTGATATTGGGTGTCTGACGCCGATAGCCGTCACCATGTGCTGTTTTCACATATATTCAATAAAATCGGTCTGATTCGGCTATTTGCTCGATCACACAGACTGAATGAAAAAAAAAGAAAAAAAACCTTTCAATTATTTTCAACATAGTATCGAGTTCTTTTTCTATTTTAATTTATTTCCCTCGATATCGGAGCCGACACTAATATCGGATATCGGATGCGCCGGATAGTGAGAAAACGCTTTTATTATGTAACAGTTACATAAAATATCTACTATAAATGGACACTTGTTTTATTTCAATTAAATAGGCACATACGTAGTTTCACGTTTTTATACCTTTTTAATCGTTAATAAAAAACAGTTCAACTTCTGTACGTAAAGGATTCTAAACGCTGTTGGTAATTATAATCTAAGAGTACTGAACAAGAGGGTGTTTAGTACTCTCAGATTATAATTACTAACAGCGTTTAGAATCCTTTGACATCTTGAAAACTAATTTTAAATCTATCGATATTTCCAAAATTTTGTTTCGCCGCTCTAGCGTTAATGTAAGATATTTAGAGTGAGAGAGATAATACTTCAAAGTAATATCAACCTTAATCATAACCATTAAGGTTCTAAATAACATTCTTAAAATAAATGGACATCTGTTGGGGAGTAGTTGAACTTTTTCGTAATAGAGTTAGAGTGAGAAACAGGTTTGATTCAGATACAAAACGTCGTAAATTCCTTTTTTTATCTATATTAAAGTTAACACTAATGCCAATCATTAAGGTATGTTTTCGTTCTGCAGTGTGTGTGCATAATTTAGGCTAATTTGGTGTTAAAGATATACGACCAATCAAAACAATTGTTTACTAGTAGTGCAACATATTATTATCTGGTCGTATGTGTGAGTTTGGCGACATCGGTTCCGCTATTGAATCTGTCCTATCACACTTCTAATAGTTTTTTCTGTTCTGTGATTGTAACCTACAATTCGATGTTATTAATGGGCTTCCCGCTCGGGAGCAGGAATTCGGTTTTATGTGAAGGCGATGTAGTTGGACCAATTGAAAGATACCTATGTTAAAAAGTAATCAGTCTAATACTGACTGATTCATTTTTGAACTCTGAAGAGAATCGATAAGTGTCCAGTGTCCTTCTCCTACCAAAAATAAATATATACTTAATAATTTAAAATTTCATCGGACGAGGAACCTAGTGCAAAAGAAGGAAATATTCACAATATTATAAAAAAGAATAGGAAAATATGTGCTCATCAAGAAAGATAATGGAAGGCGTAAATCTAGCCTATTGCAAAATTTTCATTATGGATATTAATTTATCAACATTACATCAAGAAAAGATGCTCTAAAGAGTCTAAAGGAACATAGTCTTTTAGCAAACACACTTCGTATCGTCTGAGGATATTAAATCACAACCAAAGATATTGCTTTTTTCATCTACCAATTTTTCGTTCAAATACACCGATTTTTGTGCGCATTTCTACCGATTTCGCATTTTGAGGTTCGAGACCACTGCGGCGCACTGACCCTACACGTTTACTCTAGATGACATTGCATTAAGATGCTATGGAACTGGTCTGATGATGGAGTAGAAAGGTAGCCGTAGCAACTCTTAAATTAAATAAAGAACCTATCGAGTTTGGGCACATTTATTTGTCTTAACAAACTGGTATTACATGGCATTTAGGGTATGAAAATGGCGTCGGAAGGTGGCCATTGGAACTCTTACTTATATGATGTTGGAGGTTTGCTAAGATTAAATATGTTTATGGTTAGTTTTCTCTATACTTTTTAAAAGCTAGGTACTTAGGTAGTTGGTTTGAATTAAGTAGGTATGTCATGATGTAACTGAAGCAATAAAATAGTAATAATTTGCAGCTTGTATTTATCGTCCACATTTATTGATTTCTATAAATTACAATTATTTGTTCTTATATACAGATCTCTACCATCTTGATCCCCGTCCATCGACTTCCAAACCAAGAGCGCTAATTACAATGTTCCATAAACAATAACATTCTATGATGCAACATCTTCCCCTTCAGTTTATAAGTATTATATTATGTATAATACTTAAAATAGTTTGGGGCCTTTACATTTATTTTTGGTCGCTCTGTATTTGTATTATAGGTACTAATAGATATAATACAAGTAGTAGACTTTGCAGAGATATCACCTTCATTTGCCTCTTCCCTATCAGACAAACTATCCGGAGTATCAAAATCGAAACTGGATCTATTATAATTCAAGATCAACTTTGTTCACTGTTACAGATTGAAATAAAAATGCATTTTTTTTCTACCATTTGCATCTTTAATGAAAATGGATCTTTAAGCATGCTTGGAGCTTGATAAGTTATGACAGCGTGTTTGGTCTTTCGCATGTTTTCGATACCAGAGGTGACACATCTAAAAGGATTAACATACCTCTACGGTGCTAGGTGTCCCCTGTGGATGTCCCCATCTTGCGCCTGGATATATCGCCACCTTGGCCTGCGTCTGCTAGGATGTCAGATCTGTCACCCCCAGATCCGCGCTCAAAGAGGTCGTCAATCGACCACCTCGAGCGCGGCTCCAATAGAACTCCGACTGCGTGTGCACCCCGGTGTCATGGTTCCTAAAAACAGATGTCGCTGTTCATAGTCCATATTGTCCATAGTACCTCTCATAGTTATACCACAGCGCGCCCGTTGAGGGATATCCGCCTGGTTCTTCACGACCAACATGACGTTGGCCGTGAGTTCCATTTTGGAGCTAGCACGCTGTAGCCAGCTGCGTGTGTACTCATCAGCACACCACAGTTTGAAAACTCCCTCAATAAAAAGCGACTTCGCCTTGAAATTTGGGGGTTGTGTTTGTTTCCGAGCTACAGCATCGCCGAAGATACGTTTCTTTATCTCGGTGAGCACCTGCTCGGATACATCCTTGCTGATACGCCCCGAGCGTGCTAGCAGCTTGGGCGTAGTTACGACTGGCGACCTTGTTGGTTTGGTCCAGCCTCTGCCTTTTGTACTCCCCGCGACCCGCGAGGCGAAGACGTCTCGTTGAGAGCACGCTTAGCAGAGGGCTGCTCCTTACCTTTTGGCCGCTGTTGGGCCTCCTTCGCTTTGTTCCGGGTCGGCGGTAGTTTCCGCTCCCCGGAAGCAAATTAAAGGTGGTATTTTATTAAGGTATTTCCTCGTTGTCGAGGAAGATCCCAGGGGCGGGGTCGGACGAGCAGGAAGCCACAGGGCTGACGCCGCGGGGACCGGCTCCAGGAGGAAGGTTGTGGGGCATAAAGGTTATCCCCTTATGTGTGTTAGGACCTTCACGGGTGCCCACAGATGGAACCACTGAGCTTCCCGTGGTGGTTGTGTTGTTGCCCTCCCTGGTGCCCGTAGATATTCCCACTGAGCTTCCAGTTTGGGCCGGTGTTGTGTGTTTTTGTATAGTGTGGTTGCCAGCCCCGGTGCCTGCAGCCACGGCCGCTAAACTGGCGGTTTTGGCCAAGTGTACGCTGAAGGCGCGTGTGGTGCTTTCACCCTCCCTGGTGCCCGTAGTTTGCACCACTGAGCTGCCAGTTTGGGCGGTGTGGTGAGTTGTGTGATTGCCTTTAACGGTGCCTCCAGCCGAGGCCGCTAAGCTGCCGGTTTGGGCCAAGTGAACGCTGGGGGCGCTTGTTGAGTTTTGCCCTTGGCTGGTGCCCGTAGTCAGAACCACTCACACTTTGGGATTTGTGGTTTTACTTTTAATTGGCCTATCCAAAACTGTTTTGATATTATTATTCGTCTCTTTAGCTTCCCACCCTCCATGGAGCCCGCAACTGGGAGTGCCTTACTCGACGTAATTCGAGGGGCACTAGGACTACCAAAGAGATACAGGAGTGCAAGGCTGGCTTACAGTGTGACATCGGGAGCTCGATCGGGTTGGCGCTGGGGGTATGAAAAGAGGCCTACCCCCAACGACTAGTCAACCCTCACTTACCCTGTCGGCATGACCTTTGCCCACCACGATAGTCATCCAAGCACGGCTATCGTGGATCCTACACTCCTCGCCAGTGGCCCAATAGTGCGACATCATGGCTTGGTCCACCGTTTTGCCTGAAATCCGGGCCAAAGAGGGCGTGTTGCCTCGCGGACGCATAACCGCCAGCGCCGTTCGGCTCAACCCCCCAGGACCCCTTCATCCCTGCGTACGGCGCTCAACTGCGCAGGTCCATGACGCAGGTGACTGCCTAGTCACAATGGGTTTTTTATTTCAGGGTTTTTTTCCCCTAGCCAGAAGTCCGTTTATGGCCCCGAAGGTTCACCTTCGTGCTTCATATTTAGCTACTACAGTTCCGAGGTAGGTGGAATGAGCGAGGCTCGTTATGAACCGTAGCATTGCCCGGAGGGAACTACCCTGAATAAATTCAAGCGGGCCTGCCCCCGGGTCGCGGCGGCGGCCAGGGAGCGGCGGGGACGTATATGAAGCACTTGTCGGTTTGCGCCGAACAGTCTAGTTTCGCTTACCTAGGCATCGTCTTAGCATTTAGGTTAAAGGTAAATTCCCTGGCAGAACTCACCCCACTAAGGACTAAACACCGAACCCCCACCAAGGTTTCGATCCCGAGCCCGAAGAAATTCGGGCCGAGAAATCCCGGCTCCACAGGGCCATGGTGACCGAGTGGGAGCTACGACTTGAGCAACCACGCGCAGGGCACGCCGTGATTGCGGCGGTAAGACCCATCATGGGGGAGTGGCCAGAGAGGCCACACGGTGGTCTCTCGTACCATCAGACGCAGGTCATTACCGGACACGGTAACTTCGGGCGGTACCTGCATCTGATGGGCATAGAGCCAACGCCCGAGTGCCATCACTGCGACGCGAGCGTGGACTCGGGGTAGCACACGCTTACCGAGTGTCCGGCGTTCGAGCTTGTGACGGCCCTGGGGGTGAGAGTGCTCACGCTCCCACCCTGCTCATGGCGATGATGGTCTGCTGCGCGGATGCGTGGGCGGCCAGCGCCTCCTTCCTGGCCCTGGGTCAACCGGGGTGCGAGGGATATGTCGCGAGACAACCTCACCTTCGGCCTAGCTCATCGACTCACAGACGGCGTGCGGTTTATTCGGTTCGAGTCCGACATAACCCCCGGAGCCGGATTATCCGTGGGGATTTCCCGCACGTAAAAAACTGCACACGGCGATTGGCGGAGCTTGTGCCAACGGGGAAACAAAAAATAATCAGCGGCTTGTATGTCTAAGTCGGCAATGTAATAAGTGAGGTTTATAGAGTTATTCGAGTTGCTCGCCACAGTAGTAGTAATTAGGGCAGTGCTAGGATTTTGTACGGTTGAAGGTTGTTTATGAGAAAATTAATTTCGAGAGATTCGTTTGTTGAGAAATCATTGTATCATAAAGCAGTTACGGTAAGCGGGGTTAGAATTAAGTAATTGTATAGTATCTGTTTTCATTATATAAATACCAGCATTCCTAGAACCTTATAGAATTCGGGATAAACGGGGTTCATTTAGGGTCAACTCTCACCATTATACGATCATTAGCCAAAGTAGAATTAGTAATATAGACGATTTAATTAGTATGTAGGTAGGCAGGTGAAGCGAGCTAGGGCGCAGTGCAAGTACAGGTGAGGCCGCCGCAAATTTGACAGTATCTTCAATAATGACAGTCTTTCATACTAACTTACAAACCCTAAGCCCTATTCCCCCTTTTTCGCGATCAAGGGCAGCCTATGTCTGTTCCTAAGCTCCAATCTACCTCTGTACCAAATTTCGTCAAGATCAGTTCAGTGGTTTAGGCGTGAAAGCGTAACACACAGACAGACAGACTATAATATTAGCAGTATTAGCACAGTATAACGAGTCTTACAGTAAGTCGTCGCCTTTAATGTTTGCGGAAATGCCGCAGTTTTATCAAAGTTGTCACTATAGTTTTTATTGTTATTTTTTATCTGCAATATTTATTTAACCCCTAAGGGGTTTTATTCTCTCAAGACACATCAACTCACGATAATATTTATAAATAATAAAATAACTAACTGACGCCCATGGCTCCGCTCGTGTGGTCATCGGCATTTCGACTTTTAATATCTCCGGTTCTGTACAAATAGTAAAGAATCAATTTCTTTTTTTAAGTTTAGGCACATAAATAGCACATAAAAAAGTTAAAAAATGTCAAGAAATATATAAAATAATATTTTATAATAAATAGAGTAAATAAATCATGTGAAAATGATTCTTTCGCTGGTTCAGTAAGTTAGTTCTACATTATATAATATTTGTTATGGTTCTACTCAACCAATTAGGTATATACACAGGTTAACTCTGAGGTGACGTGCAAGTCCGATGCCATTAATGCTTGGAAGGTTGCTTGTCCCAACACTGAGTAGCCTGGTAACCTTTTCTCCCAGAGACAATGGGATGCGCCGCTCTACAAGTTGGTAAGAGATAATTTAATGCAAACATCTCCAAATGTTTCAGAATGTGCGCGCCTGCTGGCTGTGGGGGAATGGGAATCAGGCCTCTGGATTCAGGTACTTCCATCGCCCAACATAGGTACTATGTTGGAAGACACTCATTCCGCCTTGCCACTTGCCTTCGTTTAGGAGCGCTGTGTGTTTCTCCGCATCGTTGCCACTGCGGTGAAGCTGTTGACAGCCTTGGGCACCTTGGCCTTTCATGCAGCAGAAGCGCTGGGCGTATTTCGTGACACGCCTGCATCAACGACATTATCCGCCGTGGTCTTGTCATCGCTGGCGTGCCAGCCATTTGTGAACCTAATGGGCTGGTGCGTGACGATGGCAAGAGACCGGATGGTATGTCGTTGCTACCTTGGAAGATGGGCAGGCCGTTGGTGTGGGACGCAACGTGCATCGACACCCTTGCGCCTTCACATCTTTCAAGCACAGCAGGCTCTGCCGGCGCTGCTGCTTCATCTGCGGAAAACCTCAGATGGCGCAAATACTGTAATTCAACTGGTGATTATGTTTTTGAGCCGTTTGGGGTTGAAACGTTGGGGACATGGGGTCCAAGTGCCCGTTTTCTTTATAAAGAATTGGCAAAGCGGCTGATCGACGCCACGCGTGACCAGAAGGCTGGTTATTATTTTGCACAAAGGATCAGCATTGCCATCCAACGTGGCAATGCTGCCAGCCTTCTGGGAACGTTATATACCGGTCGGTGATATTTTCGTAATCAGCGACCCAATAAATGCCTAAAACGACACCCATATCGATTTTGGCAAAAACTTCGAGTCTGCCATCTTGGATGGCTAAATGAATAATCGTAGATAATCGAAATTATAAAAACTTTTAACATACAAAACGAGTCAAATATAATAAAATAAAAAACTTGATTACAAGTGAAGCAGCCCTTAGTACCGAGTAAAATATATGGCCACTCGGTACGGTAGCCCTTCTCCCGCTATTCCGCTCACCCCGCACGATTGCTCTGTCTAGACGGCTTCGTCGATAGACTGTCGCGACAGTCGTCAGTGATATTAGTATGGATAGTTTTGTTCAACTTGTTTCACTAATATAATGACACCTTTGATAACTTTATGTGATTTAATAAATGTATGGCATCTTAGAGACAGACCATATTTTTTATTTTATAGTAGGTATTTTAAAGAGAAAAATCATACAGACGTATATCCCTACATGTTTTGTTGTATGTTTTATTGTGAAAAATATGAGCTGTAACCGTACCTCAACAATCTCTTTATTCTTTGAAGTTCATTAAAAAATATGTTCTGGGATGGTACAACTAGTTGTGCATACGTAGTTGGTCCATGAGGAAAACGGGGGTTAGGTAAATATTTATGTACCTAGTATATAAGTATTTTAAATTTAAGGTTATTAAAGTCATTAAAGTTATTGGTTGCCTAGGGAATTCGAGGTCAAACTCTGAGGAGTTTGACCTCGAATGTTCCGCTAAAGCAAGGCTGACGGCACACATCCGGAATGTCTCTCTGAATTCATATTATTAATTTAGAACACCACCGTGGATCAAAAATAGATTTTTTGAACAAGTTTTTTTTAAAGAATATTAGCAACCGAAATTATCGTAATTACTAATATTCCCTATAAGACCTGTATATACTCCGTGGCGTGGCGGTAGTGAACGCGGCCGCTACGCAGGAGGCGCGGGTTCGATCCCCGCTCAGTGCAAATATTTGTATGCATGAATAAGGATATTTGCATTGGTCTGGGTGTTTCTATGTATAATATGTATGTATTTACAACAAAAAAGTATCTAAGTATGTATATCCGCATTCTAGATTCCATAACACAAGCTAGTTAAGCTATGCTTACCATGGATCTAGATAGCGTTGTGTGAAATGTTAAAATAAAAAAAACTAAACATAACTGCTTGTGGTAGGAGTGGGTTGACGTCGGTAGTGTAATGGCCAGGATTCGAATATGGGACGACACGATCGTAAGGCCGACCCCTTAAACACTAAGCCACTGAAGCGATCGTCCATTTTTTTTGTCACTTATATTTTTTTGTGTCAACTGACATGCCTGACGATAAATCTGCATCTATAAAACGCTACCTCCGACCAGAAAGATTCGATGTCGAACCGTCAATGACTGGTTCAGAACTCCACACTGGATATATTCATTTGAGAATTTAATCAAAAGGGAAGCTGCCTTAGCCGACGATGCCATTAAATACCAACTTCATACAATAAAAAACTTCTTACACCGAAGCCATCAAAACACTCAACGATGCTTATGAAAAGGTACTGAATACCACTCTAGCTCGCCAAAACCTCATCTCTAGGAAGCAAAAACCAGGCGAGTCAATTGCGAAATATTCTAGAGCTTTAAAAATACTTGCTCGTGAGTGCAAATTTGTGAATGTCACTGCAGATGAATACCAGGATGAAACAATACGCTAAGCTTTTATCGCCGGCATATCTTCAAATAAAATTAAAGAGAGACTTTTGGAAAAATCTGAAAATCTTTAAACAAGTCTTAACCTGGCTTTATCGTTGGAATCTGCTGAAAGTACTTCGTAACTCTAGCTGTAACTCCCTCGACATCTGTTCAAGTCAACGCTGTCTCAGAATCTCAAGAACATTTGCCCTGTCTCAATCCAGCCGCTGCAAACGCTCCGAACAGATTCACACCCAATTCTCAATCGAACTACAACCAATCAAGACGGAAATGCTTCTTTTGAGTGGGCAGCAGTATCCATCAACGAAATAAATGTCCTGCCTATAACGTAGACTGCACGCTGTGCTTCAAAAAAGGCAATTTTGCAAATGTATGTCGTAGTTCAGGAGTTAATCAACGAACCGTCAACGCTATAGCTACTGATTTAGAAAGTTCGCAGTCTACTTACACTCAATCTCAGTCTAACGAATTTAACCTGTTAACAAAATCTGCAAATCGTGCAACAATATCTGCTGCCGCTCTTTTGAGCCTTAAGAAAGTAACAATAACTATAACTATAAATGATCATCGAGCCGACGCACTGCTTAATTAACTCAGGAAGCTCAATCAGCTTTATTGACAAAAATCTAGCACAGGAAATGAATCTTAGCGAAAAGCCAGTAAACAAGCATTAACCCTAGCTTATCTCAACAATGTCTTGTACATCGATAGTTTATGAAAGCCACTGAAAAATACAATTTAACTCTCCATATGAACAAATGGACTTTCGAATCGGAGTTAATAAATCTACTGGGCTATACCTACTATCCAAAATAACATAATCAAACCAGACAAAACTCGATTGAAACCCCTCATAAACTTACCAATCCCTACTGATACCGCTACTTTGAAAAGAGCACTTGGACTGTTTGCCCACTACTCTAAATGGGTAATCAACTTTTCTTCAAAAATCAGACCACTGATCGATGCTACTTTTCCGCTATCTCAAGAAGTTATTACCGCATTTCAGAATATCAAAACTGACATTTCAAAGTCTGCATTAGCAGGAATTGATGACAATGAAATTTTTTCAGTTGAAACTGACGCCTCCGACTTCGCTATCGCAGTAACATTATCATAAAAAGAGCGCCAGTCGCATTTTTCTCACAATCTCGCAACGACTCTGAAAAACGACAGCCATCGATTGAAAAAGAAGCGTGCGCCATAGTCGAGGCTTTACGAAAATGGCGACACTTTTTGATAGGAAGACATTTGCACTACTGACCAGCAATCGGTCGCATTCATGTTTAATCAAAAACACTCGAATAAAATCAAAAATGAGAAGATCGAGAGATGGCGGCTGGAACTGTCATGTTTCAAGTATGATATAGTTTATTGTCCTGGGAAAGTCTGTATGCAAATAGACTCCGCTACTTCAAATTCGAAATTGGTATCATTACATCGATCTCTCTGCCATTCAGGAATAACGCGCATGATTTATTGGATCAGATCAAAGAACCTGCCTTACTCTGTAGATGACGTAAAACATATGACGGCTACATTTCCTGCGTGTGCAGAAATAAAACCTCATTACATGAAATATCAAGGACATTTGATTAAAGCGACTGCACCCTTTGAGAGGTTGAATATAGATATTAAGGGACCTTTACCAAACAACACCCAGACCCGGTACGTACTCATTATAGTTGACGAGTTTAGTCGTTTTTCCTTCGCTTATCCGTGCAAAGACCTTACTTAAGCAACAGTGGTTACTTACTTGAAAGATTTGTTACTTTCGGTAATCCGGCATACATCCATGCCGACAAAGGATCATCTTTTTTATCTGATGAACTCCGTCAGTTTTTTACCATGATTGGTACATCCTGTAGTCACACAACACCATTATAATCCTCAGGGAAATGGACAGGTCAAACGCCTCAATAATACACTCTGGCGAACGGTACTACTGCACCTAAAATCTGTAATGAGGATGTCGCTCATTGGGAGAAAGCTCTAACACCAGCACTACACTCTATAAATCCTTATTGCGTACGAGCACCAATGCCACACCTCACGAGCGCATGTTTAATCATCCGCGCCGCTCTCAAAACGGACCATCCTTACCAACATGGCTTCATTCACCTGGACCTGTTTTCATGAAAAAGAATGTAAGGGCCTTTAAATATGACCTAACTGTAGAAGAAACCAATTGCTACAGAGTAACCCCGAATATTCTTTTTTAAGACTACCTGACGGGCGATAAACAACAGTCTTTATCAGATCACTTGCTCCTGCACCACGATCCTTGGACGATGATCTATCAGAGGATGATCTTGACGATGACCAGCAAGAGGAATCCTCTACAGACCAACTCTCGTCTACCAATGCAAACCCAGAAGCAGAAAACGTTCAGCCTCGGCGCTGGCGCAGGCTTCCACTTTTTTTAAGACTACTTCTGATAATAGAGGGGGCGAATGTGATAATATTCTCCTTCTTTTAAGTTCTGTACCAATGACAAATGAATTCTCCTTGTGTATTCCCTTTTTAATTTGTATCTATGATCGTACCATATTTTATTTATTTTTATTTTTTTATTTTTTTGCATTATCTATGATTCTATGTTTTGCGTTATTTTACCATGTCGTATTTTATAGTTGAATTAAGCCAATATTCTGTTGGTTCTTGTCTTATTACGTATCACGCCCTCTGTAGGGATAAAAGCGCAGGCGGCATCCCCATTGCTACATTCATAACATAGGTACCCTGTGCTTCCACCAGCGCTCTTGTGGAAGGTTTTTGCTGTTATTGAGCGCATACACCTGAACACTTTTTCAACTTTTCTCCCATTTTAGATGATTCTCCTTACGTTTACCTCTACCTCTATAGGCCGAGCTAACAAATAAGTTTATAAATTGAGACACAATGTCACAGAATAGATAATAGTATGACAATGATGTTAATTCGGCATGTCCACCCGATTTAACTAAACTAAATAAAAAATTCTCTTATTTTAGTTTAGTTCACCGCTTAGTTTATTCGGTTTGGCCACCTACTTTCTTTCTCGAATGTACGAAATTATGTTAGCGCTGCGTTCGGGGCGACGTCATTCATTAGGTTTTTTCTGTTCTTACAACACGAACGCCATCGGCTTTTTTCGGTAATAATAAGGACGTGTGTACTTTGTTGAACATTTTGTATGTGAATGAAGCATTCAGGTTTGCGAATCTGAATTCCTGATTAGGAAACTGAGCGTGTGCATGATCGAAACTGAGTATAGACCGAATTAAGTATAAGTAATGCCGACATATTAATACTAAGGACTTCACTTTTTTAGTAAAATATTAGTTTAGTAAGCCAATGGTGGACACTGACCCAATAGTGGACACTTTCGAGAAAAACCTTTAATGTGAGAAAAGTAACTATTTGGTCTACATGACTACACAAAAATTTTTTTTTTTTTTTTTTTTCCCCTTGGCACTAGCAAGCTGTGTGCCAACGACAAAGTTAAGGAAACTACTAAACATTAAAAGGTATTACCGAGGAAAGGAATAGGAACGGAATTTGGATAATTAGATAGGTTTACCTAATAGTTAAGTCCAAAAAAGTAAATTAAAAATACATATAAAGGATCTTAAAATATATAACTAAAAGTCATAATTACAATTTAATATCATTAAGTAGAAGAAAAGAGGAAATAACATTATAATATAGTATGGGATTCATTAATAAGCAACTCATTCGGGTAGGAAGAGGGACCGACAAGGAAATGATAGAATGCAGGAATGAGGAACGGTCATAACGCGGACATGAGAAGAACATATGATCAATGTCTCCAACATCCATTCCACAATCACACAAATCGCTGTCTACAATTTGCAACCTAGCAAGGTGGGAGGGAGTACAAACATGACCTAGCCGCATTCGTATAATAATTGAAGCTGATAACCTTGAACATTCAACCCTACTAAACCACGGTTTTCGTGGGATTTCAGGTTGAACATCGAAATATCTCTTACCTTTAAATTTACAGGAATCTGTGAAATATTTAGACCATCGATCTGTTAAGAAATTCATGGGCAAATTCACGAGATCATGACAATATAAGGTATAAGGATAAATATCACCATCGTGAACTGCTTCTTTTGCAAGTTGGTCGGCTTTCTCATTTCCCCAAATTCCACAATGGCTAGGTACCCAAGTAAATATAACAGAGTGACCTTTGGATCGGCAAATATTAAGTAGTTTTCTGATGTCAAAGATAATCGGATAATATGGTTTCTTAAATGGGAACTTATCTATAGATTGAAGCGCACTTTTAGAATCGGAAAAGATTACAGTCTTTGGGAGCTTGGCTAATAGTACATACTCTAATGCTTTCAAAATACCAAAGCACTCTCCAGTATAAACTGAAGTTTCAGGGGGAAGCTTAACCTTTTGTGAAATTTTAAATTGTGAATGATAAATGCCTATACCTACACAAGTAAAACTACTTTTAGAAGAGTCAGTAAAAATATGGTGCCATTCACACCAATTTTCGTCCACTGTCTTATTGAAATTAAATTTAGCATCTGGGTCTCCTTTATTTATACCTATACTATAGCAGATGTCAGGGGCAAGGGTTAATGATTCATAGGATATATTGTCAAAAAGGGCAAGCGATGGCGAACGAAAGACCCGTCCATGTATTGAATGAAATTTCCTATAACTGTTAATTATGCATGGAGTGCTTTGTCGTCTCCAGAACTTGGAGTTCAGGACAAGCTGATCAAGAGCATCTAGTTTTTTATGTAATAAATGGTTCGTTGATTCCATTATTTTAAATATAAACCTATCCGATAGGTACTGGCGCCGGAGGTAAAGTGGTGGATCCTCACACTCTACCTGCAGGGCATTAAGGGGGCTTGATTTCATTGCGCCCGAAATGATTCTCAGAGCCTTGGATTGTATGTCATCTAATTTTTTGGTACCTTTTTTGTTGCCCCCGTCTAAAAGGAATGTTCCATAATCTAGAACACTGCGAATGATTGCATTGTATAAAAGCTTAAGGCTAGTGGGATGAGCACCCCACCAAACACCCGTCAAACATCTCATAATGTTAAGCAAACGTTCACACTTGTTCACAACATACATAAAATGCGGCTCTCCAGTAAGTTTCTTGTCTAAAATTAGACCTAAAAATTTTACGGAGTCTTTTACGGGTAAAGTAGAGTCATTAAATTTAACTATGGGATCAGAAAACGCTTTTTTTCTAGAGAAAACAACAACAGTGCTCTTGTGAGTTGATAGGCTTAGTCCATTTTCATCCAGCCAACATTTTAGTAATTTGTGAGAAATTGTTAACGACTCACAGGCGTTGTTAATGGATTTATCTATAGAATATAATAATAGATCATCAGCATACTGTAAGATATTAACTGTGCCCTTCAGCGAGGGCTCCAAATCATAAGTATATATATTAAAAAGTAAAGGGCTGAGTACTGATCCTTGTGGAAGACCTTTAAAAACTGAATGAGTTTTTCTGCTACCATCAGTAGAGTACACGGATACATATCTAACGGATAGTAAGTTTAAGATAAAGTTACCTAAAAGATGCGGAATTTTAAGAGCTATTAATTTGCGTTTTAGGATAGATAATATGACATTATCATAGGCACCATTGATATCTAAAAATGATGCAACCACAGATTCGTTATTTGAAAACGCGAGATGAATATCAGTAGTGAATACACTTATACTATCTATTGTACTATTTCCTTTGCGGAAACCAAACTGGCTTCTTGATAATATGTGTTTACTCTCAATGTACCATTCCAGACGGTTTTTAACAAGGTGCTCAGCCACTTTAACAAGAACAGACGAAAGAGCTATTGGTCGGTATGATTCAGCATTGTTGGGTGGTTTACCAGATTTTAAAATTGGGATAACCTCTTGGAAACGCCAAGAAGAAGGGATGTTCCCAGAGGCAAGAGCAGAGTTAACTAGTTTTAAATAGTAATTTAGACTATCATCACTTAAATGAACAAGAAAAGAGTAAGGTATACCATCTTCACCAGGGGCAGAATCTTTAACGGACGATAGAATCCCCTTCAGCTCATACAAACTGAAGGGCATGCACAAAGGAGTACCCGTGTGAATGACAGGGAAAAGAGCTGTGGTGGGAGAGTGTGAGTCTTTCTCTGCAACATAAGGAGGAGCTAATATATTAAGAAAACTGTTAGTCAGAGAAGAAGGTAGTTGATACTGAGAGGATGAGTCATTGAAAGCAGATCTAAACCGTTTAATGCTACGCCACACCTCTGAAGGACACGTTGTCGGAGACAAAGAGGCACAAAAAGCTCTCCATCCTTGAAACTTTTTTCCCTTAAGGATGGTACGGGTTTCTTTCAATGTTTTTGTAAGTTTATCTAAGTTTTCGGGTGACATATCTTCAGCATATATTTTCTCAGCCTTTTTCCTTTTTTTAACAGCATCAGAACAGTGTGCATCCCACCACGGTGGTAACGGAATCCTATTGGAGGAATTATTCTTAATGGGAAACAATTGATCAGCAACATTAATCAGACACTTGGCCAAAGCGTCGTTGCAATCATTCTCGCCACCACGCACAATTTCTGGTAGTAGTGAAATATTGGCATCTACTTGGGTTCGAAATTGGTGCCAATCAACATTATTTAATTTGTACTTTAATCTGGGGCATCGCTTTTTGATTAAAGGACTACTTATAGGTGAGGAGATTATAATTGGAAAATGGTCACTTCCATAAGAAGATGAAAGAAGGGACCACGACAATGAGGAGGCTAGGTTAGGTGTACATATTGATAGATCCACAGCACTAATTATTTGGTTTGGACCTGTACGGCGAGTGGGTTGACCCGAATTTAATAGGCATAAATTATGATTGTCCAAGATATTCAAAAGTTTTCTACCATTACTTCTCGTCTCGCTACTTCCCCAATATTGATGGTGACAATTAAAATCACCCATAGCTAAAAAAGGTCTATCAAGCGAAGAAATTACGTTTTCTAACTCTCTTATGGCAGCATTGGTAGCATACGGAATATATACAGACACAAAAGAAATATTTTCAATAATTACACCAACAATATCAATAAGAGAAACGTTATTATTTGCAAATGGAATACGAGTAAATGGTAAATTATTTCTAATCAACATGGCTACACCACCGTAGCCGTCATTTCTGTCACTACGTATGCAGGTGTAACCTCTAATACCAAATAATTGCCAACCTAATAGCCAGGTTTCTGATAGAGATATTATAACGGGATTAAACTTATTAACAAGATGAAGAAGATCAGTTTTTTTAGGAATTACTGATCGGCAATTCCACTGGATTATGCTGTCCATTACTGTATTGATTGTTTGGGGAAATGTTTGCAAAGTCATTGATGTCGGCGTGGGACGGCTTTATAATTTTTTTATGAATTAACATACCAATAAGGTTTTTAATCATGTCAACAATGCAATCTAGATCATCACTTTGATGGAACTGGGACTGTGCGGGCTCTTTTGATTGAGATAATCCGCAACCATCATTTGGAATTGGAAATCGAAACTCACTAAGGATAGCTTTATGGGCTGCCTGATCGTAACCCTGTGTTAATTTCGCAGGAGCACGTGGCTTTTGCCAAACCGTTTTCTTGTAAGAAGTCGGAATGTTATTAGGACCAGATTGGGAAGATGGTTGAGCAGATTTATAAGGACTAGAAATCAAAACCTCAGCAAATGACTTTGACACTGGTGGATGAAGTTTTAATGCTTCTACATAAGATAAACAGGAATGAGCCATAGAATGCTTTATATCTTTTTGCCTTAGAAATTCAGGACAACTTTTACTAATTGCAAAATGCCTTCCAGAGCAACAAATACATGAAGCATTATCTTGCTCAACAGAACATGTTTCTCCTAAATGGTTTTGAGCACATTTGTAACATCTAGGTTGGCCAGACCGGCACTGATTCTTGGTATGTCCGTAACGACAGCATCGATAGCACTGAATAGTGGGATAAACATAGATGTCAACTGGCAGAGCATTGTAGCATATGTAAACCCTTTTGGGTAACACTTGACCATCAAGGGTGATTACAACAGACTGAGAGGGCTTCCATGTGTATGTACCATTTACATAGACCTTATAATTTAACCGTCTCACTTTTAATATCTTCCCACAGCCAATTGGGACAGATAAGTTATCTAAAATTTCATCAAGAGACCAGTCAGCAGGGACTCCACGGACAAGTCCCATTCTGGTGATATTAAATGTTGGCAGAAATGCCTTAAGATTACTGTCTAATGAACTACATTTGTCAATAAAATTGTTAGCACTTATAAAATTTGTGAAGGAAACAGTGCATTTATTTCGTCCTATCCTTTTCACAGAACCTGTAACTATATTTTCAAATTTATTTTTCTTCAGAAAGTTACCAAAGGTAATGGGATGTAAACTAGTAGGGCTGTTATCCATATCAGCTTTACGTTGTACATGGACTAAGTAAGGTGCAGCATCAGTTTCTATGTACTCTCTCCGACCAATTTGTATAGGTTCAATCTGGTTGACTGGTGCAGTACTATTAATATTTATTTCAGGTTTAGCATCAGTGTGTGTTGGATTGTGAGATGGAAGAGATAGACAGTTGCACTCATTTTCATTACAAACATTAGAATCCTCTTTCAGGTTAACTACTCCTTTATTATTTTTTTTCTTTTTATGACAACTTTTGCACACCCTATGTTGCCTACGTTTTCTGCTTCTGTCATTACCTGTTACTGAATTATCAGTATCTCTACCGCTACCCTGAATGGATGCGTCCGTGTCCATACCTTGATCGATTGTGACGTAACTAGCCACGGGGGGATTTAAGCCAGAGCTTAAATCCCCCATGAAATTTATAGGCGGATCGTTCATACGATCCTGACCTTATAAGAGATTACCATATAATAAACAATATAAATAAACTTACCAAATAAACACCTAAACTACACAGAATATAAGAAGATTACTACTAAGTTATTAACTATACAAATTTTCAAACCAATCTAATTATTTTACACGTTTAAATTAATTTTAAAATTTTCGAAAGAAAAAAAACACCCGCTCAAACCGAAGTTTCCCGCGCTTTTTCTACACAAAAATTCACAACACTCATATGTAAATATTGAATTCGAGCCAGTTGTTTCTTAATATTTTTGTTATGGTAGTAATTTTAAATAGGTGTGACTTTTTATTTATTAATACTGATTAATCACTAATTTTAGTATAAATGTTATGAATATGTAAGTTGTTGACTTACGTAGACCATTACGTATTTTTATGGCTAGATTTTCTATCACTTTTAAGTAATTGTCCACTGTTAGTACTTAAGCCACAGTATACAAAATTTTCCCTGCGAAAGTTAGTGCCTAAATGTTGCTGGTACAGTTAAAAAAGGATGTTAAGACTTTTCTGTAATGAATATATTAAATGTAGATTGAAGTTTGATTTATCCTTATAGTGTTCGCCATTAGTGATTTTTACCTTAAGAATAAAAAGATCTATTAGCCTTTGGCATAGAGAATGTCTAGATTTTTTTCAATCAATAATTATTATGGATTGGCATTGGCATTGTTGGCAGCACTGTTTGATTTACTTTGTTTGTGGTTGGTTGGTTAAAAAGTGCAAAATTAAATTGAAATCGAATTTCAGAAGTTTTTGCACTTCCTACCTCATATGAAATATTGAACCTGGTAAGGAATTAAGAATTAAATTATTAATTGTCCATTAAATAAAATAAATGATTTATACTTTTATTTCGTTCATAAGTGCTACAGTGAAAGTAGTGTGTTTAGTATTTTTAAGTGTTGTTATTTTAATGATCTGATTTCTCTTGCTTACACGTCACAAATTGTTTCAGGCCAGGACTTCAGGATTGTTTATATAATAATTCAAATGGATATTTCTTAACGTCCAGTTAGCAGGCTTTCAATGCCGTAGGTGCTACTTGCTAATTATTTGGAAATCCTTACTGTCATTATTTTTCACCGGCAACCAGTGTGTGGTAGGTATCAGTTTTACTTTTACTACTTACTACCCTAATAGCTTACATTATGATGTTTCGCAACCGTTATTGCTTAACGTAACGATTACGTCTGCTAAAATTTACCATTTTTCTAGCGGTAAGCATCGCATATGCGGTTTTCGATTTGATTTTACTGACTACGAAACGAAGGAAATAATGTTGTGTTTGTTTATTTGCCATATGTTAGGTCTATAAATATCCAAGATAAAGAATTAAGAGAAGAACGGGACTTAATCATAATTTTACAACATAGAATCACATCATGAATTTAAGTATGTACTATTATTTATTTAGGTTTAGTTCTACATATGGATCCATTTCAAATATACACTAAATAATTCAATACATTTTAAACTTTGTGGAGTAGCTCTAAATGTAGCAGTTTAATTTAATTGCTCCTTTATTATTTATGTAATGATAGGATATATCAAGTACATGTAGTAAATACAGTACACAAATATGAATCACCTGTGTTTTACCGCTTTGTCTTATATTGTGGGTTATTGTCTGTTTGAAATAAAGCATCATTCTTTGTTGGGAATATATTTGCCATCAAAAATTAATATTTTGTCATTAAAATTAAATTTTGATAATTGTAATTGTGCATTGATTTCCAAATTAATTTGGATACTAAATTTACTTGAATACTTTTGTGCTATTGTACAAAGATATAAGGGCTCAATAGACTTATGTTGAGACTATATGACAGCAATCTATTTTTTATAATAAACCCTATTTACATATTTTGGGGATAGATAGGTAAATCACATCTCTTATTTAGTACCAATTTCACTAGTGGGACACTGCTGGCTGAATGGAAGAACAGATCTTCCACAACTTCTGTGGGCCATTTCATCCATTTTTAGTACTCACTTAATCATCCAATATTACTACAGTAGAACCTCAATTAACCAGACTAGGCATTTAGATTATTGAAAATCTGGATAATCAAATTATGAAAAAAGTGGGTTTTGTGCAAACATATAGTAGGTAATGTTACATGTTTAATTAAAGCGAGAAACCCATCACCATCACCCATCAGAAAATCAAAGTTTATGAAATTAACACATTGATGTACATATTATGTATTTTCTTATATTACATAAACAAACTATTATATATATTATTTTGTTGCAGTTGGTAGTCTGGATAATTGCAAATCTGTATAACTGAGGGCCAGATGATAAATTGCTTGTTTTATGATTAGGTCCATGTCAGTAGTCAGAAGGTGTACCTAGGATTTTTTGTTTATACCACTTAGGTGGCAGATAAGCATATGGACTACTTGATAGAAAGTGGTTATCATGGCTTATGGATGTGTGCAATACCAGGGCTGCTCATTCTGCCGACCCTGTAAGCACAGAGTTTCTGTGCCGTCAGTGTAGAAGACAAAACAGGACAAGCTTTGGTCTTTCCACTGACAGCAAAAAAGCTCTCTATTCCGTGATCATAAGGCCAATCCCTAATAACTAAGCTACTGATTAACACACATCAGCATTTAGGGCTACATGGTGCGGGCTAATGTGTCCTAGTTTTTTTTTAATTATTTTAAATGCAAAAAGAACTGTATTTTGCAAATAGAACAATATAAATTGTGTTCTGGATTTTTAATACCACATTGTAAAATAATGATAGCGAAAGATGAATCGAGAAAACTGCAGCAAATTTGTAATATCAATAAGTTGCAACACTGACTCTAAATCAACAACAGAGTTGATAATATATGCAGCATAGTGCTATCTAACTTGTATGACTGAATAAATTAATCTGTTTGTAGTCATTAAATTCTAACTACTTTTACTATGAAACCTAGGATTAATGTAAATCTCAATTTTTTTCTTAGATAAATAGGAATAATAATCACTAATCATATTTATTGCAAACTAATTAATTTATTATTCCCCAGGCTAGACTCTATCAATAACAAAAGGTATGCGGACCTTTACAGTTTAAAATGAACATCAGACACATCAACATACATCATCACATTTAAAAAATAATTATGTCACTTTTTTAAATATTGTTAAATTGTGTATGATACTATATGTTGGAGAATCAAAATGTTTGATAGGAATTAATTGTGGGTGCCGTCTATTTGGTAGAAACTTGATACTCCGAAACCTATTTGGGATAACTCACTTCGCAGAAACTTCTTTAATCGATCATTTATTAGGCATAATAAAATATTTGACATAAATATTTTTAGGCATAATGTGCTTATGACCGAATTTAGAATGGCATACATTTAAGATAGTAGAATTTTATTTGGCATAATTACCTTTGGCATAGTTAAAATTTTGTATAACTTCATTTAGCATAACGTTCATTTAGAGTACAGATTATTTGGCATAATTTGACTAGGCATACTATAAAGAGCATAGAATTTCAATTGGAATAATATAGATTGGGTTACTTTCTTCTTTAAAAATGGGTAGGTTAGGTTAGAACTGTGACCTGTGGCCAGAATAGATAGTTGTTTACACCCCGACACAGAGTACCCCGACTCGGATAGGTTAGGTTAGGTTAGAACTGTGACCCCAACAGCGCGAGCCGAGCGAGCGAAGCGAGCGTGCCGCGGCAGCGGCCGGCGAAGCGGCAGAATAGATAGTTGTTTACACCCCGACACAGAGTACCCCGACTCGGATAGGTTAGGTTAGAACTGTGACCCCAACAGCGCGAGCCGAGCGAGCGAAGCGAGCGTGCCGCGGTAGCGGCCGGCGAAGCGCCAGAATAGATAGTTGTTAACACCCCGACACAGAGTACCCCGACTCGGATATCGGCGAGTGCCAGAAACGAGCATGCTCTCATAGGCATTATTATTTATTATTATTATTATTTCAATTTGGGGACGCCGGATGGCCGGACGGACGATCCATCCGCGGCTTCTGCGGGCCATTTCGTCCATTTCCCCGACCCTCCCCTGAGGGAGAGTTTGGTTTTCCCAGCTCCTACGGCGCCCCTTCAAACCTCTTTGTTTCCTTGCAGAAGCTCGCGATCCGTTCCACCTTCAGATCTCGTAGCTTCTCTGTGTCCAGTGTGTCCGTTCCCAGGAGATTCCATCTGATCAGGGAGTACATGGGGCACTCTGCCAGTAGGTGGAGGCTGGTCTCCTCGCTCTCCATGCACTCCGGGCAGATGGGGTCGGTCTTCACACCTATAACTGTTAAGTGTCTGTTTAGTCTGCTGTGCCCTGTTATTATCTCTATGACAAGCCTCATATCTCCTCTTGAAAGTTTGGTGAGTTGGCTTGTCTTTTTCTTGTCGATGCCTTTTATGAAGATCTTGGACTGTCTCATTCCGGTCTTGGATCTCCATCTTCTGTTAGTTTCGGCTGTGATACTACAGCTGATTACTCCCTTGGTGATCTTATGCGATATTGGCAGCCCGGGTTCGGGCCCCACCAAGTTTTCTTCTGCTCCTTCTCTGGCTAGTTCGTCCGCCCTCTCATTACCCGTGATTCCCTTATGTCCGGGAACCCACGCGATGGTCAGTTCAGCTTTGTTAGCCAGATTCTCTAGGGACTCCTTACATTCCTTCACGATTGCTGATGTTGTCTCTACTTTGCTTAGAGCCTTGAGCGCCGCCTGGCTGTCGCTGTAGATTGTCACTCTTCCTGTAATGTTCAGGTGGTTGACCATCTCGGCGCAACTTTTAATGGCGTATACTTCCGTTTGGAATACGCTGGCAAATTTTCCTAGAGGTATAGCTCTGTTTAGCTCCGATCCGTCTTCGCACTTTATGTGTATTCCGGATCCGGAGAGTCTCGTGGATTCTTTCCTGGAGCCGTCTGTGTAGCATACGGTGCCACCAGTGTCTGTTTTCCAGTCGTCTCTTGAACCTATGTGTATTCTGTATTTTTTGTCGAAGATTCTCTCCTTTCTTATCAGATCGTTATTGCAGATGATCATCGACATTTTCTCTTCGTAGTTTTTACTAATGCTGGTGTGACCTTTGTCCATAAAGGTTCCGATCCACTGGCCAGTGCTTCTAAGTTTGAACCATTGTTCAATTGCTTTCTTCTTTATTTCTAGGTCCAAGGGGTTAAGTCCCAGTATGATTTCGAGCGCGGTTGTGGGTGTTGTCCTCATCGCGCCCGTAGTCATTATGGTTGCTAGTCTTTGGACTTTCTCTAGTTCCGATTTATTGGTCTTTATTATGGCTTTGTGCCACCATACTAAGGCACCATGTAAGATTCTGGGTAGGATTATTGTTTTGTAAATCCAGAGCACTATCGCTGGTTTCATTCCCCAGGTTCTTCCTATTGCACTTTTACATTGCATCATAGCCATTTTAGCTTTGGCGCATGTGTTACTTATATGGGTCTTGAAGGCGAGTTTGTTGTCCAGTGTTACACCCAGGTATCTAACCTCTTTCACTGTTTCCAGGATTTGGTTTTCTAGGTGCACTGGTGCAGTTCTGCCTATCTTTCTTTTCTTGGTGAATAGGACTATTTTGGTTTTGTCAGGGTTGAGGTTCAGGCCTTTACTCCTGCACCATTCTAGTGTCTCCTTCAGGCCTCTGTTCATGATGTTGCACATGACGCTGAGGACTTTGCCTGTGATCAGGAGCACCCCGTCGTCCGAGTACACCTGGGTGTATATATGCATCCTATTTATTTTATTTACTAATTCATCTATTAGTAGACACCACAATAGGGGCGAGAGACATCCTCCCTGAGGGAATCCCCTTCTTGCTACCACGGTGTGGGTCGTTCCTGCTAATTCTGCCTTTATCAGTCGGTGTTTGAGCATGTTTTTCACCCATACTGATAGGTCTGAGTCTATTCCTTCACGATCCAGGGCGTCTTCTATTGAGTCCGGGGTGGCTCTGTCAAAAGCACCCTCTACATCGAAGAAGCATCCCAGTGCGTATCCTCTGTCATCTATGGACCTCTGGACTCTTGTTACAAGATTGTGGAGGGCCGTTTCAGTGGATTTCCCCTCCATGTAGGCATGTTGGTTTTTGTGGAGGGGGATTCCATTTTTATCTATCTGTTCTCTTATTATTCTGTCGATTATTTTCTCTAGTGTCTTAAGAAGGAAGGATGAGAGACTTATGCATCTGAATGCCTTGGCCTCTTGGTATGTTGTTTTCCCTGGTTTCGGGATAAAGACTGACCTTACCTCCTTCCATTTGCTTGGGATATAGCCGGCCCTTATGCTACTGTTGTAGAGAGTCAGAATATCGTTACCCATATACTTGCTTGCTACTTGTAACATTTTCGGGAAGATTTCGTCCGGTCCAGCCGCCTTGTATGGCTGAAACGAGTGTATACTCCACCGTAAATGATCCTCTGTGATGACTGCCTTTGAATCCAGGCACTCGATGGGTGTTGGGTCCATTGGCGTGTCGTTCTCTTTGTATTCTTCGCATTCGGGGAAGTGTGTTTCCAACATTACCTTAAGGATATCCTTTGGGTTTGTTAGTAGCTCTTCTCCTTTCTTTATGCTGCCTAGTTTGCTTGTATTCACTTTGGAGAATGTTTTCACTAGTCGCGCTGCTTCGGGTTGATTTTCAACCCCTACGCAGAACGCCTTCCAGCTTAATCTGTTCTCCCTTCTACATTCATTCTTATATATATTTCTCTGCGCTCTGTACTCACGCCAGCTCTCATCATCGTTTTTGTTTAAAGCGTTTCTGAGTGCCTTTCGTGTTTTTTTCCTTTGTTTCCCCAGTGCTTTCGTCCACCAGGGTTGTCCTTTGCCTGGTTTTATCTCTTTGAGTGGGCATGCCTTATGATATGCTTCTCTGAGAGCTTTATCCAGTCTGTTAGCTTCTTTTTCTATTTCTATCGTGTCTTTTAATGAGGTTCCGTCGCCTGGGCTCCATTGCTTTATGTTTTGCTCGTATGTTGCCCAGTTTGTTTTCCTCGCGTTTCTTATTAGTATCTTTTCTGTTCTTGCTTCGATAGCGAAGGTGACCCGTCGGTGGTCTGAAATCGAATCACTTTCGTCTATCTTCCAATCTTTGATGTACCGGCTTATCTCGTTCGTTGCGATGGTGATATCCAGTACTTCCCTTCTTGCTTTGGTGACAAACGTAGGTGTGTTGCCCACGTTTAGTATCTCCATTCCTGTGCTGCTGATGAAATCTAAAAGTAAGTCACCTTTTTTATTACAGTTTGTGCTGCCCCATACCACATTATGGGCGTTGGCGTCACAACCTAAAATAATTGGAATATTCTTACCTTGATATTTTCTTATTATGTCCTCCATTTCCTGGGATGGTGGCTCGAAGTCTCTCTCGCTGGGCAGATACGCGGAGACTATAAGCGCCCTTACTTTGTTGCCAGATTCTGCATGTAGTGTCACCGCAATGCTGGCTAAATCTCTGTAACAGTCTGCTTTTATTAGTTCTAATGTCCTTGCTCTGCTGCTGGCGTATATGCATGCCCTTGGTGTCGACTCACCATCTTCGTGGTAGATGATGTCTCCTCCAAGGGAGCTCAACCCTGTCACACGTCCGTTATAGACGTGTGGTTCTTGCAGCAGAGCGATGTCGATTTTCTTCTCCACCACATATCTACACAGCTCATTCATAGCATCGTGGCAGTGATGGAGATTTACTTGGACTATTTTTATTTTTGTGTGTTTTTGTGGTGTGTTGCTGTTTGTGTTCATTTGTTTGTGTTTGTGTGTGTGTGTGTGTGTTAGTGTTTGTGTTCCCTCCCTATTGCTTTTCCGCTTCAGGCACCCCTTTCCAGCGCGGTTGCAGTGATGCAACGCTTGGTGGGGGTGTTATGTCCTTCCGCGTTATAGGGGGGGGGTGTGTTGTGTTGTGGTGTTGCGGGTTGTTGGCCTGTTGGCGGGGACTGCGACATTCAGTGGGGACACCCTGCGGTGTACCCGCCTGCGCTCCGGCTCCCCCGCCTTCGGGCCTTGACCCTTTTGTGTTTTGCGCCTGTTGTGTGCTGTTGGGAGTTGTGCTCGGCCGACTTGGTCCGCTTTCTACGGCGGGATGGTCGGTCGGCACCGCTCCTGGTGTTTTTGTGGTATGGTGCTGTGGGCATATGTCCTGGCATATACATCTGTTGGCCTCCGGCTCAACAGATGTTTTTCCTTGCAACCTGGCATAGATTCTGGTTGCTTGGTAGTGCAACCAGATAACCTCTTGGGTTGCGTCTTCCTGAGGGACTCCCATCACAAGTCGTACCCCCAGGGGGAGTACTTCCCTGCGTATGAGGGTCCACTCACGAAACCGCACCCCTTCCCTGTAGCGATTCTGGAATCTCAGGTATTTCAGCTCGTCCGTTTCTTCGGGGCTGCCTGGGATCCAGATCGTCGCACGGTACTTTGCCAGTCTTCTGGGTCTTAGGGCCACTCCATTGAGAACTCCGAAGTCGCAGCCGAGCAGCCAGTTCATCGCCTCCTCGGTTGTTGGTGTCACAAGGAAGTATCCTTCCGACACCAACCCCGAGGCATCGAATGCCAGGCTGCGGCCTTGATCCTCGGAGTCGTCGTCCGGGGCCTCGTCTATGGCCTTTCCTATGTGGGCTATGAGCCTCTTCCTGATTTCGGCTGCGGCAGCCTCGTCCACCGCAACCCCGTCCTCCCGCTGGATTATGACCGAGAATTCGCTTTGACCCGGTTTGGGTCTCTGCGTCTCCTCGTTCCTCGCGGTCCTGGGCCTTTTCGGTGGACGTTGCTGCGTCCGCTCGTCAGGGTCAGTGCTCTGCCTTTTTACTTTGGGGGCCCTCGAGCCGGTTCCTCCTTGGGGTGCAGTCGTTGCCACTGCGGCTGACGGTCCCTGGGGTTGGGTCTGGCTCGGTTCCCCTTGCCTTTTCCTACGGGCCTTTAACCTCTTCCATTTGGATTTGGTCATTGGCCCTTCGGTTATGGTGCTGAGGGTAGGGTTCTGAGCATTGGCCTCTGCAATGCTTAATTGCGTTAGGTCATCCCCGAGAGTCTCTGAGAGAGACCTACCGGGATGAACCCGTCCGCTGGTGTTGGTTCTGTGGATTGAGGTTGATGGCGCTAAGGTGTCCCCCCCAGAATACGTGGGACAGCCTGAACCCGAGGGTTCAGGGGGGGATTCTCCGGTTTTCCCGGTACCCCCCTGGGGTATTTCTTTGGTAATTTTTTCCATCGCGCATAAGAAAAGAAGAAAATTTGTCCGGGGCTGCCGGAAGGGTTGGGTAGGATGGGATTTGGGTGGGGACGGTGGGTAAGGAGAGGGTGTTTGGAGGTTGGGTGGTGGAGAGGAACCCTGAGTAGGGCTTGGAGGTATTCCCTTGAGAACCCCCCGCGCGGGCCTTGCAGGCCCGCCATCCTGCGACCCCCCCGTGCAATGGGGTCATCTGTTGCTCGTTTGGCACCACCCGGGGAGGACGTGTAGGGTAAGCCTAAAAAAAGGTGGTAATCCTACGGACGCGAGCAACTCCCCCCCCCCAAGCTCTCATAGGCAAGGATATAAAACTAAAACTAATAGCAATAGTAAAAATGATAACGCCTGATTAGAAAAGTGTTGCAATAATCATAAAAGATGATTCTTGCTGTAAACATTATGCGAAATGATGGTTCTACTTTTAAATAGTTATGGATAAGAAATATATACCAAAAGATGAATCTGGTTTTGAACTTTCTGCGATGTGATGGTTATACATTGTGATTATTATGAATACAAAAATTATGCGTACAGATGATTCTGACTTACAAAATTATGGGTTTCAATGTATGCAAAATGAGTTTATGCCAAACGATATTCTGCGAAAAGAGGTTTATGCTATTAGTTGTTATGCAATATAAAATTATAACTTAAAAAGTTCTACTATATGAGGTGTACCCATTAATTGTTGCAATATAGTTTTAAAAAAAAGTTCATTTCGCTGGTCAGACACTAATAATAAAACTTGTTAAAAGATCACTGTTGTTAATGTTAGCCAATATCAAAATATGTGTGTTGTGGTTTTTAAGTTATTCAAAACGTCCACGACTATGTACGCATGTATTGTATCTCCTGTTTTAACCCTAAAAGAGGGTTGATTTCTAAGGATTCATTATTAGCACACCTCCACACCATCTATAGAGCATAAATTTTAAATTTCAAGTCTCAAAAACAGGACTTTCAAACAAACTTCCAACCCTCGTTTCACTCTTAAGGGTTGAGATTGTAAAATCCGTTCTTAGCGAATGTCTAAACCCAAATTTCAAGTTTGTAGGTGTTATAGTTTCTGAGATTTCGTGATAAATCTGTGTCTGGTATTTTAGAATAATCGAATTCGAAAAATACTTGAAATACTGGAAATAGCTAATTTAAAGGAAACAATCCTTTATTTTTAAAAAGAAACAACACTTCATTCAAATTTTTTGAAAATTCTCTTGCCACACCGCTAATCTAACTCGACTTAAATTAATAGTGTCAGTCATGAAAATCTCCGATTTTGTAAGTAATTTACCATGTTCGTTGGATAGATATAACCATGGAGGACAATATGATTGAGTAGCGGAGATGCCACTGTCAAATTTCTCTTAAGAAAAACGCGTGACTAAATGCGGGTGGGAGGGGAGACGCGGGGGCATGACGTCATACCTTGTCCCCCGTCTCCATCTCTCCATCTCCATCTACAATTTACAAATAAGGCCATCTTTCGGATTATAGCAAAATTATTTAGGCCTCCTAAGTAATTTGGCCTTATACCGACAGATGGCCCTATTTTTTTTTTATTTCAGCTAAATATACCATTTAATAAATAAAATACCATTTTTAAAATTGCTAATGAACTCGGGCGAGACTATTGTGATGAAATTTTCATAAAATGGATGAAGTTATTATTACAACTATTATACATGTAAGACAAGGTTACTTATTTCTTCTCTACGATAGATGGTTCTACACCGATATTTTTTTTTCAAAAAAATTAATACATAAATATAATGGACTTGCTGATGAAATTTTATACCCTTAAAATGTTTAAATTGTTCATTGTTAAACCAGGTTATAGCTATTTTTATCGTTGGACTTTTGACCAAAAATGACAACCGAACGCAAGGACGTTTCATTAAAACTAGATGGTGACGTCACAGACCAATTCAGTCGTTTTGACGTATGAAAGGCTCGCGATTCGATTGCCTTGCATTGCAACATCTCCGCTATCATTTCCTTCTCCATGGATATGACCCCTATCAATTGATACCATTAAAATACAGGATGTTATTTTTCCGAATTTCAGTCGGTTTAACAACCAGGTGTGGCAAGGGAAGTATCCAAAATCTTTGAATGCAGTTTTTTTAAATAAAGGAATGTTTCATGTGAATGAAATTTCCTATGTCCAATATTTAGAGTACTTCCCCTTTCCCTACTTGGGATTTCCCAGATCTCGAAAACGGCTCAAAGCAGATGTTTGGAAAAATACCAATAATAAAACTTCATTAATGCGTATAGGTATTTGATTTGACATTAGTATTCGATTTGCAGAGCATGAACATTAGAGCTATTGAATAGTTTTGTAAATCAGAAAAAAACTAATTTTCTGGTAAACTAGTACACTTACCATCCAATAAAAAACTAATAACTGATATACATTTATATCGACAGTAAATATAGATTCAGTAGCTAATTATTAATAATTAAGCAGATATTGAATAATTACAACACTTGTACTTTTCCACACTGAAGTGTAATTTAGTTTTCAGAAAATTAGTTTTTTTCTGATTTACAAAACTATTCAATAGCTCTAATGTTCATGCTCTGCAAATCGAATACTAATGTCAAATCAAATACCTATACGCATTAATGAAGTTTTATTATTGGTATTTTTCCAAACATCTGCTTTGAGCCGTTTTCGAGATCTGGGAAATCCCAAGTAGGGAAAGGGGAAGTACTCTAAATATTGGACATAGGAAATTTCATTCACATGAAACATTCCTTTATTTAAAAAAACTGCATTCAAAGATTTTGGATACTTCCCTTGCCACACCTGGTTGTTAAACCGACTGAAATTCGGAAAAATAACATCCTGTATTTTAATGGTATCAATTGATAGGGGTCATATCCATGGAGAAGGAAATGATAGCGGAGATGTTGCAATGCAAGGCAATCGAATCGCGAGCCTTTCATACGTCAAAACGACTGAATTGGTCTGTGACGTCACCATCTAGTTTTAATGAAACGTCCTTGCGTTCGGTTGTCATTTTTGGTCAAAAGTCCAACGATAAAAATAGCTATAACCTGGTTTAACAATGAACAATTTAAACATTTTAAGGGTATAAAATTTCATCAGCAAGTCCATTATATTTATGTATTAATTTTTTTGAAAAAAAAATATCGGTGTAGAACCATCTATCGTAGAGAAGAAATAAGTAACCTTGTCTTACATGTATAATAGTTGTAATAATAACTTCATCCATTTTATGAAAATTTCATCACAATAGTCTCGCCCGAGTTCATTAGCAATTTTAAAAATGGTATTTTATTTATTAAATGGTATATTTAGCTGAAATAAAAAAAAAATAGGGCCATCTGTCGGTATAAGGCCAAATTACTTAGGAGGCCTAAATAATTTTGCTATAATCCGAAAGATGGCCTTATTTGTAAATTGTAGATGGAGATGGAGAGATGGAGACGGGGGACAAGGTATGACGTCATGCCCCCGCGTCTCCCCTCCCACCCGCATTTAGTCACGCGTTTTTCTTAAGAGAAATTTGACAGTGGCATCTCCGCTACTCAATCATATTGTCCTCCATGGTTATATCTATCCAACGAACATGGTAAATTACTTACAAAATCGGAGATTTTCATGACTGACACTATTAATTTAAGTCGAGTTAGATTAGCGGTGTGGCAAGAGAATTTTCAAAAAATTTGAATGAAGTGTTGTTTCTTTTTAAAAATAAAGGATTGTTTCCTTTAAATTAGCTATTTCCAGTATTTCAAGTATTTTTCGAATTCGATTATTCTAAAATACCAGACACAGATTTATCACGAAATCTCAGAAACTATAACACCTACAAACTTGAAATTTGGGTTTAGACATTCGCTAAGAACGGATTTTACAATCTCAACCCTTAAGAGTGAAACGAGGGTTGGAAGTTTGTTTGAAAGTCCTGTTTTTGAGACTTGAAATTTAAAATTTATGCTCTATAGATGGTGTGGAGGTGTGCTAATAATGAATCCTTAGAAATCAACCCTCTTTTAGGGTTAAAACAGGAGATACAATACATGCGTACATAGTCTAAACTAATTTTCTGGTAAACTAGTACACTTACCATCCAATAAAAAACTAATAACTGATATACATTTATATCGACAGTAAATATAGATTCAGTAGCTAATTATTAATAATTAAGCAGATATTGAATAATTACAACACTTGTACTTTTCCACACTGAAGTGTGGAAAAGTACAAGTGTTGTAATTATTCAATATGTGTAGCAGATTCCACCAAGTGCCATCAATCTCCAGTATAAACAATAATTAAGCAGGTTAAGCAATATGGAGATAAATAAAAGATATGATCGAATATGCAGTTCTTACAAAACAAGGAAACATGACATACGGGTTATCTATGTATGACCGAAAAGAAATTGTCAAATTATCACTTCCCAAAGAAGCGCTAGAAAAATCTAGAAAAATTAAATTTTAAGCTAGAAAAATCCCGTTTAGTTCCGACGTGGAATTTATGGAAAACGAACGTAGGTACTGTAAGTTACAAAATACATAACACGACCGGCCCGCGTTTAATGGTAAATGATACTTATACTTAATTATGTTATTACACTAGAATAGTTTATTTAAAGTGATTATTTAGTTATATTATACCGTTTTAAAAACGTAATGGTCGGAAACTGACTTCATATTTACGGTAACCGTTGCGTTCTGATCGATTCTGTTTTTATTTTATTTATTATGACTGTAATGTTTCATTGCACTATTTAGGATGTTGCCTCGTGTAACAGTAAAGATACAAGTCGTCAGTTTACGGCCACGTTTCTTTAATAAAACT
This sequence comes from Eilema caniola, assembly GCA_949126895.1. NCBI lineage: Eukaryota > Metazoa > Arthropoda > Insecta > Lepidoptera > Erebidae > Eilema > Eilema caniola. The sequence goes on along the minus strand of OX421463.1, from coordinate 16,361,325 downwards.
GTCTAATTTTACTCTAATAACTAGCTGTCGCCCGCGACTCCGCCCGCGTGGATGTCGGTTATCGCGAATCGGGGTATGAAAAATAGATGTTGGCCGATTCTCAGACCTACCCGATATGCCCACAAAATTTCATAAGAATCGGTCGAGCCGTTTCGGAGGAGTTTGGGAACGAAAACTGTGACACGAGAATTTTATATATTAGATATGTAAAATTGCAGCCACTACGATTTCGTATGAATGAAATAACGGTCGAAAACTGAACGGTACTGCCTGTTTTTCCTGCGGAAAGCCTCACGGGTACCAGTACCACTGGCTACCGGAAGTGGTTATGTCGGACACGAACCCATTAAAACCGCACGCCGTCTCGGGTCTTAATTAGCGGGTTATAAGGTTACACATAAGGCATTTCCCTGGCACTTCGGCCCACCCTGAGCCATGAACTATTTTGAGATGACCCCAACCTTCCCGGGCTAGGAGGGGATAGAGCTTCATGGGACTAGGCGTTGATAGAAACAGATGTGATCCCAGATCCCATAGAACAACTGATATATGTATTATTAAAATGATGTCCCACTAGTCCCATGGGACAACAGATTTTTACATTTTTACATTCAGATTTTTACATCACAAAATCGATAGTATCCCACCTTTACATACAACTTTATATGTTAAGGTGGGATACTATCGATTTTGTCGACTACGTTATAATTTTTGTTAAACTTATATGAGGTGAAATCAGCGAATGAGAAAACTTGACTGTGCTCAAGTGAGTTCTATCTTTGTTCTCACTTGAACACAGTCAAGCGGCCAATCTCAGTCGCAAAAGATTTCACCTCAGAGTCTGGGGTCCTCTTTTTCCAGTTTAACTGCGGTTTTGGCTGATCTTCGATATTTTCCGTGAAGTGACTGCCATTTCACCTTCCCAACCCATTGGCGAAGTATTGCAGTTAGACCAATTGTTGGATTTTTTAATGCTCCAACTATCCGTCTCTATGAGGATGATGATGATGTACTAACCGTACCGGCTAGTATATGAACAACCGGAACCGAAGGCTTAACGTGGTATCCGAGGAACGACCAGACTAATGTAAATAGCTATATCCATGCATGCATATATTTGCACTGACCGGGAATCAAATCCGCGCCTCCTGCGTTCACTGCCTTTAGTCGCATTATGTCCAATTCGCAAAATGTCCAACTGTCCAACTCTCAATAGGTCCAGTTCGCAATTGGTCCAGTTCGCAGTTGGTCCAGTTCCCAATTATTCCAGTTCGCAATTGGTCCAGTTCGAAGTAATTTCAGTTTTAATTAAACTGTCATATTTTTTGGGTGGTTTAAAAAAAACCACCTTAGCCTTCTAACCTAACCTATCCGAGTCGGGGTACTCTGAGTCGGGGTGTTAACCATATTGGACATAGTGAGAATTGGACAATTTGCGAATTGGACGTTCTGAGAATTGGACAATTTGACGGAAGTACCTCTGCCCTACAGAATACCGTGACCATAATATAATAACATCGTGTTGTGTTCCCGGCGGTGAGTAGGATAGGCAGAGCTCACTGGAGAGTTTTGTGCTATCAGTGGGAAGTCCAAAAGCTTGTCCTGCTTTGTCTTCTGGACTAATGGCACAGAAACTCTCTGTTTTTATAGGGTTGGCAGTACGAGTCTGACTCCCCTGGTGTTGCATACGACCATAAGCCACGGTAGCCACTTGCCATTAGGTGGGTCGTGTGCTTGTCTGCCACCTAATTAGTATAAAAAAAACCTCCATATTGGCCACCAAGAGCATGCCTGCAGTTTTTTGTCTTGGGAAGTCTAAAAGTGGGATGGACGCGATCAGATTCATTATTTGAAATCTAAGGTAATTACGTGTAATGTATATTTTTGTTCGTGTTTAAAAATCTACCCTATTCAAAATTAAAGAAAAAAGAAATTTCATTCACATTCAGTTATATTTGTTTTATTACAATATTTTGATTACTGAAAATGGAGGCTGTAAAAACTGACGCACTGACGAAAATAGTCTGAATAAAAGAGAAAAAGCGCAGAAATGGCCAAAAAGTTTACGCCTAGCGTTTTGGCCACTTTTGCACTTTTTCTCTTATATTTTATTAATTATGGACGAAAGTCCAGTGCTTTATTGTATTTTATACATCTGAAGGACCAATTTAAACCATCATCAGCTATTTTAGAAATAGGTTGACTATTTTTTTTGCACGTCTAAAGTGAACAACTGCTTAAAGGCCGTAAACTGACGAACTGACCCGAACACATTTTACGCCAAATAAAATGAGGTAAACATTTCAAAACGTCAATTTAAATGCACCACCAAAATACACCTTTTTTATCGTGCGGGAAGTCCCCCACGGATACCACCCCCGACCAAAATACACCATCGCAATTGATGTTGGTGTTGGATGGTTATAATGGCCCAAGTCGGGGCACGCAGTATTCGATTTGAAATAGTTTCGGAGTTACACCATCGAAATTGGTAATTAAATTGGAGCCTTAGATAAATTATTATGTTAAAATAAGGCTGTATTATTTAATTATATAATTCACAAAAATTCGTTTGCCTTTAGCAAATCATTTAATCAAACATTTATTGTCTAAAGATTTGTTGCTGTAATAAATCATTTGATTAAAGATCAAATGCCATAATGATGTTATCCTTGGTAATATTCTGCCAAATAAAATATTGACTAAATGGAAAAGCGCACACTTAAATGATTCCAAACATTGCATTATAAAAAAAGGTGTCCAAAATTTGTGTGGGTAGTGTAATTTTGCCAAAATCTTTTCGGCAAAACGGCAAGCTCCCGTGACATACATTAAACAAATAGGAATGTAACAAATTGTTCTATTAATTTCTGCTCATAATTACTAATATTGAGAAAGTTTCATCGGTAATAAAAAAAATGAAACATGTATAACTTCTCCAACTCCAAACTGACTCCACTTCGGCGCCCTCCGACTCCGCTCGGACTCCATACCGACTTCACTACGTCTTTGAATCGACTGCACGATCCTAGGTGTTCAATTAACTGGCTATTATTACTGGGTGTAGCGTAAATAAATAGGTTAATAAATTAATTTTCAAACATATTCATTCATATTCTCCCGCAGATATCTAGTGAAGTAATGACGTACTTTCTGCCTTTTTCATTTCATTTCATTTATTCATAACATAACTAGCTGTTGCCCGCGGCTCCGCCCGCGTGGATGTCGGTTTTCCTGAATTTTCTTTGCTATTAACCTCACGGAGCCCGAGACCTTTCCAACGAATGCAAGACCGTGGAAATCGGTTCGTGCGTTCTGGAGTTATAGCGTCAGGAGGGAAAACCCGACTTATTTTTATATAGTAGATTTGCGAAATATAGCTATAGTACATGGATGTTGATAGTTGTTGTGGTAGTATCACCATAATCAACCATACGGCATGCCCTTCTGCAAGCAGGTCATGCTCGTGAAGGAGACAGCAGAGCGGGCGCGGCGCAGCGAGCGAGAGAGACTCGCGGACATCGCTGCCCGCGTTCGAAGGCGGCTCGGGCGTCGGAGGCCGCAGACCGACCTCCGCCCCCCATGAGCGTGGCCCTGAGGGTGACGGGTGGAGCCGCTCGTCACCCTAGCAGAAGCAGACCACGGCGGCGGTGCGCATCGTAGGACGATGCGCCCTCCCCCATACCGGGGGCGAGTCGGGGACCGTGTGGTCCCCCCTCCCGAGGAGGGCCAGACCGAGAGGAATGGCCCTGGGTCAGCCGTGGTGCGAGGGATATGTTGGGAGACAACCTCACCTTCGGCCTAGCACATCGACCCACAGACGGCGTGCGGTTTAGTCAGTTCGAATCCGACATAACCTCCCCCTTCGGCTCCGAAGGGGGGGGCATCCGTGGGGATTTCACGCACGTAAAAAAAAAAATCATACGTCATGCAAATGATTGTTGACATTTTTATTAACAGATCAATACAATTATGTCAGGCACCAATATTTAAAATTATACAGTACCTATGTCATAGGTACATAATAACATATACAAAATATCAAACAACAAAAACAAGGGCACGTCAAACAATAAATCAAATTTCATGAAAATCATAATTCATCATCGACATTAAGACGTTATATCGATTGCATCCGAAGCAAAGATGCCCTCGGAGCTCGGGGTCCGCCTTCCGACTCTTCCTCCTCCACTTCGCACGATTTTGGGCGTCCATGGGTAGTGAGACCATTTGCACGCACCCTGCACGACGTCAAGCCAGGACTATTTGGGCCTTCCCCTTCTACTTTGACGCGGCGGGGGCGCCATTGCCAAGCGTTTGTTACCCACGTAGCCTGGCTGTTGCCGCTAGACGTGGCCACACCAGCGAAGGCGACACGTTTGCATTTTATTTACGATGTCACGGACATGAAGGTTGGCGCGGATGCGAGAGTTCTTCACGCGATCCTTACACGTGACTCCGCACATCCACCGCAGCATTTTCATCTCCGTGACAAGCAGCTCCTGCTTGTGTCGCTCCAACAGCGGTCACGCCTCACAGCTGTGTAAAAGGACAGGCCTAATAATCGTCTTATAGACCTGTCCCTTCAACCTAACTGGCATTTTAGGATCGCATATGACGCCAGTCATTTCCCGTTTTTATAAAACCTTCCCACTTAAAAGAATCGCTTACTCTGCTAAGCCGATAACATGGTAGTAGCAGTTAATGTTTATTACGCAGATTTCTGTATGTAATGTCACTCACTTTTGTGAAATAAGACATATTTTTCCTAACATATATATTTTTCCTGACATAAATATTTGTTCCCTTTAGGTACTCTATACACTTTAAACAAATATGTTCAAAGATATTAGCAAAATAAAACCGTTGCGTGGCCATATAGGCAGTATCTATCCGATTGCTTCCCATCCAGCGCTGTGGAGGAGCATCATAATTTTTATTTATCCCGAACCTTCAACCTGAAGTATTACGCGGAACATACGGGCCGAGACAAAAATATTTCTATCGCGGAACGGAGTCCGCGGGTACTGCTAATAAACATAATATTTTGGTTATAACATGTTGTTTTTTTAAGTTACGCAAAACTTTAAGTGTGACCTACGTATTAACAGCTCTAGAATATTTCTCAGTAATTGGATGTACCTGACCAACTTTCAAAAATTGCTGTGGAGTATTACTATTTTACTTACATAATGGGTTGTATGTTATAATAACCGACTCGCTCTACTAAACATAAATAAAATATGATTGTATAATTATGGACCTGTAAACTTTAAATGAAGTCATTATGTACAGTCACAGTATGTATTTTTGAAACTGGTAAGGACAGGTGCCTTAACTTTTATAGTTACAGCAAATCGTTCTTAGGATCTACTGTAAATGCAGTTCAGAACATCTTTAAAAGTTGGCGATAGTCTTATCCCTAACGGCGATAGCCTTATCCCTAACTTTTAAAGATATTCTCAATTACATTTACAGATAAGTATCTATTGGTAAAGGACTAGGAGTTTAACAGACGTGGATACGGCTAGAATAGTTTATTTGAGTTATTTGGGGTTCTTCTGCGGATTAAAATACAATATTTATCTTAAAAAAGCGGGCTGCGCGAGCTATTTATAATTTTGGCCCAAGAGTCCCTCCGAGATAAGTTTTAAGAAATGACATGCTAACCGCAGTATTACAATACATTTTCGAGAACCTAATGTATGTAAGGAACAATATTTTAAAATTTTCAAGATTTCAAAGAAGTATCAAAGAATCAATTTCGTTTATTCAGTATAGGCACATAAAGAGCACATATGAACGTCAAAATTTTACAGTCATGTCAAGAAATTATTAATAGAAATTAAATAAAGTACCTAAATAAATCATTTCAAAATGATTCTTTCGCTGGTTCGGTAAGTTGGTTCTACTGTGAAGATACCAGCAAGAAACTCAGTGAACAATATTAGGTATCGTTTCTTTTTTAAAACCATTTATTTTTTCTTTTTAAATTTATATTGTGCGAGCAAGCAAAAAGATTAGGATGACCATGCATTTTTATCATTGAGGTATTCGTTTACTTTGTAGTACCCCTTTTTCATTAAACACTTTTTTACTTCTATTTTAAACTTATTTAGTGGCATGTCAACCAGATCTTGAGGAATTTTACTAAAAATGTTAATACTGTTACCTACAAACGAATTACCTACCAACCTTATGAAGTCTGAGTTTTGGCACTACAAGTTTATTTTTATTTCTCGTATTATAATTGTGTACGTCAGAGTTTTTTTTTGAAGAGATCTAGGTTCTTGCGTACATATAAGACATTATTGCCTGTCACAAACTTAAAACAATCTTTCCGGGGCAACATACGCTTTTTTAACAAGCTCTCTAATATAGTTATGAATTTACGTGTGGATAGATTTAAATATGTAATTAAGACTAAACTGTGCCAAAAAGGCTATTATAAAAGCCAAGAATATTTAGACGACAAAAAATGACAAAAATGAGCTGTTCGCTTTAAAATGCTGCTCAAGGAAACTATTGTATTTAATAGACTAAGTAAATGTTTGTAAATAGACCAAAAATAATGCCCGCTGAGTTTCTTGCCGGAGTCTTCTCAGGTCGGGGCCGCGTTTCGAAAGTTTCCATTTGCTAAGCTAGTCTTGAATTTTTTTAATATTGGCGTTTTGTATGGGCCATTTTAATGGTCTGTAAAGAATAAATGATTCTTGACTTTAAAAAAAATACAGTCAGTAAGAAAAATTCTTAAAGTCCAAAGTGCCAATCGATCTTATTTCATGTCGAGATCAAAAGACTGAGACCACTTAAGGAACGACACACCTTAAAAAAACGACAGAAATCACCAAAAACGTTTCCCATATCATTTTCTGTGGAAAAACAAAAAATCTACCAAATTTTATTAATTGCCAAATGATGCCACTTCTCACTGTAATCAAAATACCAAATTTGGTTAGGTCATTTAGGATAATTTATAAACCTTGGGTTATATTATTGGATTGGACTTTTAGTAAGGATACCTAACTTTTTTGCAAATATTATATACCATTATATGTCACCCGAGAATGGTGTAGCCAATATGGATCATAAGGTTTAGGAAGCAAAATGGACTTTCCAATAGTTAATCCTCTGGTCATGATGTCTTTCAATCAATTTGACTACCACGACAAAATACCCATGGAGCAAATCGTCCTCATTTCAGAAAGTCTTCAGTAAAAATAGCATTCAAGTGAAGTTGACATTAAATCCAAACATATTTGACGCAAAATGAACTTTTTCATTTACTCTTTAGATTCAAAACTCTTTAGATTATCATTATTCATTATCTGGGTATATATATTTTACAAAATTGAAACACCAAAATAAAATCCCTATGGGAGGAATCTTATGGGTTACCCACTCTAGTTTTCCTGCCTCTGCTCCACGCGGCGCAGAGTACGATGGCCTCCAGGACCATCAGGGGGTACCGCACGATATCCTTTGAAGCGGCGAGTCTCCTGGCCGGATCGCCACCGTGGATCTTGGAAGCGAGGACCCATTCGGCACCGTATCGGTTCCGAAGGGAGGCGCGGGGGCGGGGATTCGATCCCGAGCCCGAAGAAATTCGGGCCGAGAAAGCCCGGCTCCACAGGGCCATGGTGACCGAGTGGGAGCTACGACTTGAGCAACCACGCGCAGGGCACGCCGTGATTGCGGCGGTAAGACCCATCATGGGGGAGTGGCTAGAGGGGCCACACGGTGGCCTCTCATACCGTTAGACGCAGGTCATTACCGGACACGGTAACTTCGGGCGGTACTTGCATCTGATGGGCATAGAGCCAACGCCCGAGTGCCATCACTGCGACGCGAGCGTGGACTCGGGGCTGCACACGCTCACCTGGCGTTCGAAACGCCGAGGCGGGGGCTTGTGACGGCCCTGGGGGTGAGAGTGCTCACGCTCTCCACCCTGTTCGCGGCGATGGTCTGCTGCGCGGATGCGTGGGCGGCCAGCGCCTCCTTCTGCGAGCAGGTCATGCTCGTGAAGGAGACAGCAGAGCTGGCGCGGCGCAGCGAGCGAGAAAGACTCGCAGATATCGCTGCCCGCGGTTGAAGGCGGCTCGGGCGTCGGAGGGCGCAAACCGACCTCCACCCCCCATGAGCGCGTGCCTGAGGGTGACGGCTGGAGCCGCTCGTCACCCTAGCACAAGCAGGCCACGGCGGCGGCGCGCATCGTAGGGCGATGCGCGCCCCCCTCCCCCATACCGGGGGTGAGTCGGGGACCGCGTAACCCCCCTCCCGAGGAGGGCCAGACCGAGAGTAATGGCCCTGGGTCAGCCGAGGTGCGAGGGATATGTCACGAGACAACCTCACCATCGGCCTAGCACATCGACCCACAGCGTGCGGTTTAATCGGTTCGAATCCGACACAACCTCCCCCTTCAGCTCCGAATTGGTAACCGTGGGGATTTCCCGCACGTAAAAAAAAAACCCACTCCAGCTTGGGTTTTAACCCGGGTGATTGCTCATCACTATGACCGGTAGGACTACAAAAGGATACGGATCTTTTTCTTTTAGGGCTTACTAAATTGCAAGTATTCAGCATTGAGGACGTTGTGCTCTCGGAACACACAGTCATTTTAATTATAGAATTTTTGCTCTCAGAGCGTTTTAAATTACAGTCGATAGGCATCTAAGTACTTTTTGCTTCCTAAACCTTATGATCCGTAAAGCCTGTGTAGCTTCCCAACGGTGAAAGAAATTTGTCCAGTACTTTCTGAATTTATTCGTCACACACAAATATACAATTATTTCGTTTTTATAATATTATTATTCTCTTTATTTCTTTTCTTCTTTTTCATCTTGTCGTTAATTCCAGTTGTATCCAAAGCTTTCACCTTGGGAGTCTGGGGTCCGCTTTACAACTTTTACTGCGGATTTGGCTGAACTTCGATATTTTCCATGAAGCGACTGCCACCTGACCTCCACAATCCACTGGCCAAATCGAAGTTTTGTAGTTAGACCAGTTTTTGGGCTAACTAATTCGTACCCAGCTGATAATTGCTAGGATTGTTCAGAAAACTATCATTAATGAAATATAAAAGTCCTCATCGATCCCATGCCTGGATATTTTTTATTTCGGGGTCAAAGGTCGGTAAATAAAAAGAAACGGGATTTTCGTGTTGGTTCGACTTTGCAACCTAGTATCTTTCCGCTCGCGCCGCCCTATTGGAAAATTTGATAAGCTTTTAATCGCCTAGAATATTAGTTATTTTTCAATTAGCGAAAGATTCATAGGAAACGAAATATTTGCTAAAACTGCTTTAAAGCGCCATTTTTTGTACCTGGTACTTAGTTCTAGGGTCTCCAAATTTGGTGAGCATTTAAAATGTACCGCTTATAGCTTATCCATTAATTACGGCATAAGGATCACCAATATATATATATATATAACGGGAAATCGGGAAGCCGGACGGTTGCATCTGATTGGTGATTCGTAGCCTCATCAGCACGGGAATTCATAAAGGGCGGCCAATTTCAAGAAACGTTGAAAAGAATACACTGGCGCGCTGTCTGTTCACTATTTTAATTATACAAACACTTAAATAAGGATTTGCAGTAATAATTAACGATTTAGAGCCAATGGTTTTGCGAATGATCATTACGTGCAACGTCTGTCCACCACCGACCCATCACAGTGACACGACGTTCGCTCGTCATGATTGACGCAACTCCATTCGGGGTTACCCGCTCTTAATCGATAAATCGTTAAGGAATAACAAAAAAGATTACAACTCCTAAAATTAACTGATTTTCATTATTGAATAATGTCTCGCGCCGTTACGGCCGTCCTGCATCTTCACACGTCCTCGGGTGAATAGTTTATCTCATCAGCCATCAGTCATCATCTGTGGACAATCGTTAAGCTACTCAAATAAACAACTTAACGTTCGGTCATTCTGACCGCTTTGAATTAAACACCACAGTATCATATAAAACAATCAATTATCAGATAACCTCACGGGTTACTACCACACATGCTATTACCACACAGGCTATTGCCACACAGGCTGGCGCCACACAGACTGGTGCCACACAGGCTATTGCCACACAGGCTGGTGCCACACAGGCTATTGCCACACAGGCTTTTGCCACACAGGCTATTGCCACACAGGCTATTGCCACACAGGCTATTGCCACACAGGCTATTGCCACACAGGCTGGTGCCACACAGGCTATTGCCACACAGGCTGGTGCCACACAGGCTATTGCCACACAGGCTGGTGCCACACAGGCTAGTGCCACACAGGCTAGTGCCACACGGGCTAGTGCTACACGGGCTAGTGCCATACAGGCTTTAGTCACCAATGGTTAATATTAGCAAAGGCATTCACACACACTTCACAGTAAACAAGTAAATCCAGCAACACAACTCACCTGCGCCGTTATCGGCACATTCTGACTCTATACTATTAGTAGGTGTCTCCAAACCTACATTCAACTCCAATGGAACATAGCATTCTGGCATAGGTCGTATGCGATCATGTGTGTACTTATATATCCGATAAGTCTTCAATGCTTTTAACAAATACCTGTCACTGTCAAGCACCTCAACTACCAGATAAGGCCCCTTAAATTTGGGTTCTAGCTCTGTTTTATTGTGCTCATGATTTTCTAATAACACATTGTCACCTACTTTAAAATGTCTTACTATTGCTTTATTTTTATCAAATCTAGCTTTTTCTACAATGGCGTTTGCCTCAATTTCCTGCGTCGCGCGCTTTCCAACCAAATCTAAGTCCTGATCTATCTCGTCTGTATCTAACGTCATAAGTTATAGCGGTCTAGCAACTTTACCTATAAATAGCTTAAGAGAACTTGCTTTAGCCAGCTGTACTTCTGGTAATGCAGCTTGCCATGATTTATGGTTGCTTGTTTCTACTGCCGTGAGCATATACTTTAGTGTGGACATCACGCGTTCTACCTGACCATTAGCGCGACTAGAACCAGTAGCGATGAGATGTAGATTATTATTTTTGCAGCACAAAAGTCCTTAAATTCTTTCCCAGCAAAAAAAAACCTTGGTCGGCAATTATATGCGTAGGGGGACCAAACAATGACACACTCGACTGCAATGCCTTTATAGCGCTATTAGTCAATGTTCATAGTATGATGCAGAAGTACGTATTTCGTAAAAGCATCTACTGACACAAACACGCACTCCCTAGAGTCTCGCTTACCGCTAAGCTTTCCCGTTGTATCCATATGAATGGTATACCAAGGTACCGTTACTTTCGGTATGTAAGAGTGATACCAGGACTTAGCGCTAGAGGTTCGACGGCTGTAGTAATTAATCACGTGTAGTTTACATTCAATTTTCGGCATTAATATAGTGCCATAACCTTCAGCGTTGACGACAGTGTGCAATTCTGTCTGCTTAGTAGGATCAAAAATAGTTAAAACTAGTGTGTCTGTGAGTAAGTTAATGATTTCCTGTCTAATTACTTGCATGAAACTAATTGACGCTTATACTTAGTATGAATATCAGTATTGATATTGTTAATTATTACTGATCTTTTTGCCTACATCACAAGCTAAAACTGTTCTAATTTTCCTCCAAACAACTTGGCTTTCACCAACTTCAACCTAAAATCCCATTGATAGCAAGTCCCTTCCAATCATAATCGAATCTGTGATACAATAGTCTGCAACGACATGCAATAATAACTGCATTAAGTATCCCTGTACAGTTACAGTTGTCAATATTTGAACATTGCACTTAACGTTTGATTGGCCTATACCTATTAATGTCACCAAGGTATGATGACGCTTGCCTAAGAACCTATTTGCTAAAATTTCTTTGACCAGAGAGCACTGAGCGCCGGAATCAAAACAAAATGAAAACTCCTCACCGGATTCAATTGCTAGGTGATCAGATTCAGTGGCTGGTTTCACAATGCAGGCATTCACCCGGTGCTCTACTTTGCCGCTGCTAGACTTGCCATTATTTTTTCGGGCAGCAAGTGGCGATGTGACCTGATTCGTTGCAGTAGTAGCATGTAGGCGACGATGTTTTGTTTGGTACACTGTTGTCCGGGTATCTTGCTGTTTGTTTGCTGAAAACTGAGGATTGGAATTAGTGTTGGCATTACACGAGTCTTTGGAGAGGCATTCGATTGCCATGTGGCCTAGTCTGTCTCATTGTAACACTTCTTCGGTTCATATCGCGGCTTCTCAGCGTCCCTGTAACTATTAGACTTTTCTGGCATCGGAGGTCCTCTTTTTCGATAGGTACACGCCATTAGTTTTATGTTGCAATTTCACTCTAGGAACATTTTCTTTTCAGTGTATGCTAGTCTATGCTAGTCTTTGCAACCGTGGTTGGATTTTCACTGCGTGAGCCAGAGTCACAGTAATTGCAATTTGTTCGGTCGATAAAGAATGCCATTGGTTCATTAATATACTCAGGAATCGAGTAGCATAGGCCGACATGCACTCTCCGTCTCTTGAGCGTTCATTAAAGAGTCTACACAATGTGGTATCTGGATTCTCAACGACGACAAATCGAGCAAGAAATAAGTCTTTTAACTGAGGACAATTTATACAAGCACAACTATTTTGAAACAACCACGTAGCTGCCGCGCCCTTAAGTGTTTTGCTCATGGCGATGATCAGAGTACGACTGGATAATTGTTGTCTTGCATGCATAAGTTTACAGTATTATACCACGACCTGGCATCGGCATCTCGACAATCAGAATTGATTTCGAGGAATGCTAATTTTGAATCGTCCGTGTTTGTATCCTTTAAAGCATGAATTAATTCCATCATGCTACGTTGTTGCATTTCAAACAACGTTTTCAACGGTCGTATTCACTATTTAGGTTAGTAACAATACTCTGACCTGTTTCACATTCCTGGGAATCTCGGGTAATCCCACTTCTGATAACGGGAAATCGGGAAGCCGGACGGTTGCATCTGATTGGTGATTCGTAGCCTCATCAGCACGGGAATTCATAAAGGGCGGCCAATTTCAAGAAACGTTGAAAAGAATACACTGGCGCGCTGTCTGTTCACTATTTTAATTATACAAACACTTAAATAAGGATTTGCAGTAATAATTAACGATTTAGAGCCAATGGTTTTGCGAATGATCATTACGTGCAACGTCTGTCCACCACCGACCCATCACAGTGACACGACGTTCGCTCGTCATGATTGACGCAACTCCATTCGGGGTTACCCGCTCTTAATCGATAAATCGTTAAGGAATAACAAAAAAAATTACAACTCCTAAAATTAACTGATTTTCATTATTGAATAATGTCTCGCGCCGTTATATATAATAACTGCAAAAAAATAATGATGTGCTTTTCCAATTGCATGCCCCCTACGTATACATTTCATTTTTAGGTAATATAAATCAAATAACGAAATATTTTCTATTTATAGAGCGCTTACACTATGGCTGATAAGGATCAAGTTATCCAAGCATTAAGAGCAACTCTTATTTCTGTTAAAGGAGCCCTCACCATTAAGCAATGCAACCGTGAGTTTACTAAAAGATTTTGTTCTCACCTTTAAATGTGTTTTTAGTTAATAATAAATATATAATTTTAATTGTTTTTTAAATAAATAAATATATAAATTGATTGACGTGAAGTCCTTTACCATTCCACAATTTCATTTTGACATTTTTATAATTTAAAATAGCAGAACATACATATTATTATTGATTATTTGAAAAAATATTTACATAACAATGGTTTTATAACTAGCAGAACCATTTCAGCCAGTGGATTTTAAAATGTTATCTATAAAAATGATTTCCTATTTCCGTTGGTCACGCCATCACGCGTGAATGGCTGGACCGATTTCACTTGTTCTTTTTTTAGAGTAATCCTAGCAGTATGGGGATAGTTCTTATGCAGGGATTTTTTTTTAAAGGTTCAAGTCGTCGTGGCTCTGGTAACAGAATTACGTGCGGGCGAAGCCGCGGGCATCAGCTAATTTAATAATATATTATGTACCTATATAACATGTAATGAAAATCTAAAAACAACACTTTTTGTTTAGGTGACTACAGGGAACTCCAAGGAGAGTGGATACCTTTCAAAAAGTTGGGCTATTCGTCCCTAGATAAACTTTTCTTAGATGTTCCTGGTTTTAAGGTAACTCAAGTCAATGGGGAATGGTATGTGGATGCTATTGCCAGTCAGGAAACTCAACACATAGCAACAATGGTAGCGCGCCAGAAATCCAGTAAAAAGGCGACACCAAAATTAAGTTATCTAGTAAGTTTCTTTTAAGTTTATTTCTATAAATTATATTTTTATATACTGGGTATTTTAAATTAAATATGTGGGTGAATTGCGATATACTTCAAGGCTGACATTTTAGCAGGTTTAACTAGATTCAAATTACCTACCATACTTACTTTAACCTTACCTCACTTTCACGAAAATTTGTCAATGCTTTTTTTATCTATCTATATAATCTATTATATAGAATAAAATATCTACGAAACTCAAGCCAAGGGGGATAGTTTGTGGTAGCTATTGCCAGATAACTCAACTCAACTCAACATATTCATAGCAGCACTGGTACCGTGTCAGAAATCAAGAAAAAGGACTCCCATTGATTTGCTATAGTTTGAAAAATGTTTACACCCTTAAGGAATCGGTCCTAACCGACCGCAAGTTAAAATTGGTCCACAATTTATATTCTCAATCCATTTGGCACGAAGTACAGGTAACTTAATTTTGGTGTTGCCTTTTTATTGAAGTCCTACTGAATTTCGAAGTTCAAAATCGCGAGGAACGTTAGTGGATCACGTGGGTCCTTGACCGAACGGTGAAAATTCCGTAGCTGCGTCCAAGAGGATGGGATGGGAATCATACCATCGAATTTCAGAACACGAAAGTTCTAGCTACCACAACACATTTTTTCCCACGTATACTTCGAGAAGCCATCGAAATATTCAAGCATCCCAACAACTTCAACCGAAAAAACGAGGGATTTCAGCTCCAAAAAGATTGGTACCCAGCACTGAGAGCCACTCGGTATCACAGTGCAAACAACCAATCAGGATCGCGTACGTCCGCGCCACAGCGCTCGACCAATCAGAATCGAATGAGTCGATTCCCCGCTCCGACCGTGCCTATAAATACAGCCGTGATTCAAGGTTCGGCATTAGTCGCAAGTCAGCCGCCGGCGAGGCAAGGTCTCCGAAGTTGTCGTCGCCCGGCCCTGCGCCACTGAAGATGTCGACCGCAGTGATCGACGAAACGTCTGGAACGCAAGTTTCACATCGACCACGGCCAAACAGCCCGGAAGCAGTATATTCTACATGCAACGCCGGCCGTGAAAGCCTGAAGACTTGTGTTATTTCGAATGTTTGGAAATGCGACTCACCTTAATACGAAAGTGCGCCACATCGATACACAAATTTTCGAATGTTTGTTACTGCGTTGCACGCTACCGCGAAAGTGCGCCACATCGAAACACATATTTTTGAATGCAATGCACTATCCGTTCCTGCGAATATTCAGTAAAAGCGAATGTATGCTATTTGTTATTTTGCATAACGATATTTACTATAAATCTACTTATTAACGTTTATTGTGAGAGTTATTGATTTAGTTATAGACATGAAATATAAAAATAAATAGGTATACCTAAGGGTCAATAAACTATAATGACTATAACTTTTACTATCTCCGTTCATACGTCAAATTTGATGTCTGACTAAGACCGAGTTCTCGCAAGTCGATGCGATCAAACAAAACATATTCCAAAAACATATTTAGACCAGGGTAAAAGCCTTTAAAAATAATAAAAAGTGAAACAAAATAATAGTAAGATGAAACCCATTAGAAAAGGAGGAGAATATTATTAAAATGAAAGGAAAAATAATTTACGGGCGATCTGAGGTCGGGAAGGGGATGGGGGTGAGTTTTTAAGGGTAAAAAACGGTTTTTCTTGATTTCCGGCAAAACTAAAAGTCCTATGGAAAAAGTCAAATGGCAAAGTTGTAGGTAATAAAAAGATCTAAAACTTTTGTATTTACACTTTTTTCACATAACCTCAAAATTTATGTAAAAAATTCTAAAAACCAAGTTTTTGGTTTTTTTTTTTTTTCAAATAAATTTATTTTTTCACGAAATTTGGTGAAAGCTTAACCTTTTTATGTCCCAAATACGCTGTATTTTTATTTGATTAGAAATATTTATTTTTTCACCTTATTTTGAATTAATATCGAAAAAGCACCCTAATTTTCAATCGAAAATTCACCCGTCAAAATATCAGCTTTTTTCAAAAAGTTGGTATGTTTTCTGTTCGTTGAAATCTCTACTTACCGATGGTGAAAAAAAAAATGTTACTATAGTAAATCTTCTCAGAAAATGCAAGAAATCGAAAAAGACTCGAATTCGAAATTTCTTTTTTAATTATTATATACAATTTTGAGCTATTTATTAAAATTTACACTTTAATTACTCGAAAAACGTAAGATTACATGTTACAAGTTTACTTTAAAAAAAAGAAAACTTTTCTAATCTGCATAGGAAGGTAAATAATCTCTATTTTTATCTGTATAAATCAACTCAAACATAAAAATAGTAATATTTTCTTTAAAAAATAGTATGCTTAACGTAACATAACCTAAAGATTAAAATTGAATGATATTTTAGTACAAGATAAAAAAATAATAATCTCTTTTGTTTTGCACAAGCAAATTTAGTTACTCCCATGGAAAAAAATATATTTCAAAATACATAAAAAATATATTAATAATCTATAAAAAATATATAAATGTATATAAAATATTTATCGTAAATATATTTTTAATAACTAACTTTTGGCCGATTTTCAAATATTTTTATACATTTCAAATATATTTCAGATATCCCTTGAAATTCATTGATTTTATAAAATGTCGTCTTTTACTTTATATCTAATAATTGAGATGTATCTCTTCCTTTTCTTTATAGTTGCAGCTATTCTTGCGACTTTACATGCCTTCATTTTGTACTGTTTTGTAAATTCCTTTAGTGTTTTGAAAATTTTTATTTTTCTTCTATTGAAGAACCGGTTCGGGTTATCGGAATGTTTGTCATAAGATTATTCAGGTTTGGATAGTCTTATGACAAACCACGGTTGCGGCGAAAATCTGGCAGGTGACCTTTTTAATTGAAATGCATTCTTTTTATGCTTACTATTTTAGATTTATAGTAAACATCGCTACGTAAAGCGACAAGTAGCATGCAATCGCTTTTACCAAATATTCGCAGAGACGTTTATCGCTCTGCAATACATTCGACAGTGCGTAATTCGATTTGGCGCACTTTCGCGGTAACGTGCATCGCATTAACAAACATTCGACAATGCGTGTATCGATGTCGCGTACTTTCGTAGTAACGTGAGTCGTATTTCCAAACATTCGAAATAACGTTCATCGCGATTTTGAACTTCGAAATTCAGTGGGACAGTCAGTAAAAAGGCAACACTAAAATTAAGTTACCTGTGATAAGCAGACGCATATCGCAGAAAAAAGGCAGCTTCTTGTCACTGAGCTTGACCGGATCCTGAACCACATTTCCCAATGGGGCTCTAAGAACTTGGTCGAGTTCAATGCCGAGAAGACGCAAGCATGTGCGTTTACAGCAAAGGTATCTTCTTTCCTTCCCCTTCCCACTCTTCAGAGCACGCCACTGCCACTGCAGGACAACCCCAATATCCTCGGTGTAGATGTTTGCTGCAAACTGAATAACAAAAACTATATCGAGAGTATCATCAAAACAGCCTTGCGTAAACTCGGAGTCCTGGACAGAGTGAGACGGTTTTTCACGCCGGAGGAACGGTGTCTTCTATACAAGACGCCAATTCGTTACTGCGTGGAATACTGCTCGCATCTCTGGGATGGATCCTCAAAGTACTTATTAGATGCTCTCGACAGGTTGCAGCGACGTGCGGTCCGCATTATCGAAAATCCTGAAGTCACGAGTACCCTCGAGCCTTTGCAGATGCGTAGAGATGTTGCTTCCTTGGCAGTATTTTACCGTCTCTACCATGGTGAATGTTCTGATGAGCTATTCCAATTAGTCCCACTCTCTCTTTTTCTATACAGGACAACACGTGCAGGACTTAGATAGCACCCGCATACAGTGCAGAATATTCCTTCAAGAACCAAGCGGTTCGTTGACTCTTTTCTTTGTCGCACCATTAAGACCTGGAATTCTTAGCCAACTCACGTGTTTCCCTCTTCCTACAGTCCCGGGTCCTTTAAGCGGGGCGTGAAAAAGCATCTGATGAGGCCGTCAAGCTGAGTGCCACCATTGTTAACATGGCACGTGTATATAATGGTGGCCCTCTTTCCTGAGACTTTGCCCTCAGCTCACCATCAGGCGATGTAAAGTCAAATTGACGTGTACTATAAAAAAAAAACCTGGACTTCGTGCTAAATGAATTGAGAAAAAAAATTGTTGACCGCTTTTATTTAGCGGTCGGTTTGGACCGGTTCCTTAATGGTGTTAACATTTTTCATACTATAGCGCTTTTAACTTTTATTTTCTCTTCTATTAACTAATAACTACGTTTTCACTGTAAAAACTTTAAATTCCCCATTTTGTCCGCGACAAGTAAAAAAGTAACCTCTTTTAGTCTATGGCCGTTCGAGATGCGCGCGCATAAGAGAAAATATATCTCTGCTATTGCGAAGAAAAAATTCATAACTCGTTTTCACATTTGAAATTATAGTAATTTATTAATTAAATGTCTACAAGTACTAGTTATGAAGAAAATGACTTATCCCATAAAAATAACAAAACTTGTCAAAATACCAAGTCAATAAAAAGTCAGTAAAAAGTTGTGTAGTACCAACTTCTGTCTTAAGTTGTTACGTAATTATCACGTTACTAGTTGTGAAGAAAATGATATCTATAATATAAAAATGAATCGCAGAATGTGTTGGTAAGCGCATAACTCAACAACGCCTGGACCGATTTCGCTAATTCTTTCTTTAGAATATTCCTTGCAGTACGAGGATGGTTCTTACGCAGAGAAAAAATAAAAAAGTGTTAAGCCGTCACGGGAACGGGAACAGAATTCCACGCGGGCGAAGTCGCGGGCATCAGCTAGTATCCTATAAAAATTACAGTACTTGTCAAAAATACCAAGCCTCGCCTCAGTTGTTCTATCGTAAAAAGTTGTGAGATAAATGTAATACCAAGTCGGTTATTAATTTATTCGGTCTCCACTTACGGGAACTTCTGTCTTAAGTTGTCACATAATTATCTAACCTAACAACATCTTATAATGACCAAATTAATATGAAAAATCTAACGTTTTAAATGAATTTATTGACTCGGCAATTTTTATTCCGTTGACCATTTTACAAGTCACCTTGATACATCTATTATTCCATTGTATTATAAAAATATACGCTTAATTAACTGTAGTTAACTGCAAATGTCACTTTGTAATCCTATATATTTACTAGCTGTCGCCCGCGGCTCCGCCCGCGTGGATGTTGGTTATCGCGAATCGGGGTAAGAAAAATAGATGTTGGCCGATTCTCAGACCCACCCGATATGCCCACAAAATTTCATCAAAATCGGTCAAGCCGTTTCGGAGGAGTATGGCAACGAAAACTGTGACACGAGAATTTTATATATTAGATATGGGATTACAAACTTATTTATGTAGTTAATGTATCTAGAAAACTGAACCTAAAATGAAAAATATTTGAGGTTTTCCTTTATTCATACACTAAACACTTTATTTTTTGCTCGACTTGTACAGATGTTGTACAACGGCCGATATATGACGTGATTGATGTGAAGCCCTTAACGTTATGGAAAGTTTACTACCTGAAAACTGCAAGGGTAGATATGTATTTTAGTATTATTTCATTCACAAGAGTGTTGAAATATATATAATGATACACGTTTGTATCGATTATTACCGTCCTCGGCTCTCGTAAGACCCTCACCCACGGCTCGGATCTCAATGGCGCCTCAGCGGTAAATACCAACTTTACACACTTGTATCAAAATGTACTATTATAAATGTATATTATTATTTATTAATAAGCATCATATAAGTTCAATGTAAACATTCCATAACGTTTAGGACTTCACATCAATCACATCATATATCGGACGTTGTACTGTTACAGTATACCTATGTATATATATCGGGCGGTGTCTTCATAAATATTACATACTTGTAGATATTTTAATAAATAAATATCTATAATTTCAACAGTAAAAACGAATTGCGAAACTTTTTGGTACTAGCGGACTGGCGGGAATAATAAAAAAAAACAATGGCCACAGACTGAAAGAAGGTTTTTTTTTCTATATATATAAAATGGTGAATTATTTTAAATTTATAAACAGAGTGAAAACGAAGGTTTCGTTTATTATACTCGTACAAGATGATTTATATATATACAAATATATATATTCATGCATACCTACTCATTTAGAAAATTACCTTTTCCACACACACACACACACACACATACATTCACACAAACACACACACACACACTCTCTAACTGAGACAAAATAAAACATAAAAACGGAGTGAGGCTCCAATCACAAGCCAATGTTATTGTTATATCATGTTACCGAATAAAGAATTTGAATTTAAATTTGAATTTGAATGTTTTTTTTTAAATTTGAATACGAAGTTGCATGAAATGGATTATCAATAGGTAGGTATATTAATTTATCTACTCTGATACTATAATACAAAGATTATAAAATTGAAATCAAAACTCTTATGACAAACATTACGCACAGGCCAAAAAAAAAGTTTTATTACGATACAGGTCTTGTACACCTATATCATAAAATAACTTTTTAATCATAACGATACACCTATACAATCCCCATCTGGACTGATCCTCTACTTTAAAAAAAAAAAACGGCCAATGCGCAAGAAAATAAAAAGAAACGCGCATGCGCAATCGATGTTTGCGGCCTTGTCTTGGCGTCAACTTTTTTTTTTACATTTATATTAAACAAAGTTTGGTTTTGTTTGTAAAATAAATTAGTTTATGTATTATAGTATGAGAGTAGATAAAGTAGTGTATGACACTGTACATAACTTGGTCTTATATAACACTCGTGTGATAATATAAAAAAACTCGCCTACGGCTCGTTTTTTTAAAACACACTCGTGTTATAAGAACCCTTATTATGCAACAGTATCATAAACTACTATTATTTATTCTATTGAACACGATCTTTTTGTATATTTTTTTTTAAATATTAATGGAACTCAACCAATAAAATAATTTTTATGGGTACTTATTTTAATTTTGTTGCACAGTCACACAAATATACTAAATAGCCTTTATCTCTGATACCATGAATAATCATATTATATCACATTAGTTTTACACAAACTCATTTATATTATCTATCCTATACATTATCTTCTCACGAAACACTGAAGTTCATGCACATAATAACAATTCAATTGATCCTGTTTTGTATGCAAATAAAAATATTAGTGTATTTTCTTATTTAATTCATTTATATATGTTTCTTAATAATAATTGATTACCTACACTTTAACATGTTTCACAGTAATTACATATTTATATGGTGTAAATAGAATTACTAAAAATAATATATTTATCACATTACTGCGGAAGTATGCTTACATCATTCACTTATACAGCCCAAATCGTAAATGAGAAGTTCATGCATTGTTACTATTCAATTTTTTTTACATTGTTATCTCTACAATATTTCCAGTTCATTATATGTACTTTATAGAGGATTATTAATTATATACATAGTTTTATTAATTGAATTCATACATATACTATTCAATAACTGAATAATATAATAACAATTCATTACCAATTTAGCAATTCCAATTATATTCAATTACTTGTAATTAAGATTATTAAAAAAAAAAAACAAATTAATGATATTACCCTATTCAATATACATAATAAATGTTATTCCAAGACATCGGTATCAGTTTGCCCTTTGGTATAGGCCTCCCCTAGGGTCCGCCATAGATTTCGGTTTCTGGTTAGTTGCACAGTCAGCATCACACATATTCAAATTGTGCGCTCTTTTCATAATAGTCCTTTGTCGCTCGTATGAAAATGTAACGTTGGGAAATTGTAAAAATATTACGCTAAGAACGTCAAAAAGCCTTAGTTGACAATAAAACAATGTTATCCCACCCTTAATATTAATTGAATCTGTTTAATATGTTTGCTACCTAAAAATAGAAGCCATTATGTAGTTTTTATAAATCTTTGCATTTCGAAGCTCATCTAATATATTTGTTGATAAATATTTAATCGCTGGAAAGATTTTTTTTTTTCGTAATAAAATAGCCGTCTCCCTTTAATTTATAAGTCGCCTCGAAAATATTTTTTTATTAAAATATTATAAGTAAGTAAAATTAGTATTGTATTAGAATATATCCACATGTTTTTCGACCGTTTCTTGAATATTTCACTTGGCGTTAGAAGCGCCTGCTAACTATTATTCTTACATGTTCCCCAACTGACAACTTGACTTTAAATTGTAATGTGCTTTGTAGACGTTTTTAAAATAATAAATATTAGTATCTAATTGATGTTTTTTTTTCCTCTTTTATACAATACCCTACTCAAGGGTTTTTAAGTTGACACGCAATGCCAATAACCAAATGGCGAAATTCAAAGTAATGTTATATGATTTTTACAGAATAGATTTCCGAAAAAACAAGGTTCATGGCGTAAACCGGCTCCTGGTTATACATCCAATTACAACAATCCATATTCTAATCAATATTACAGAGCTAAGGACAGCACTTCCCTTAGTCAAAACAACAGTTATCACAAGGTACTTTTTTAAATTGTTACTATTAATATAATGTGTAATAGTTACTAGGTACTCTTTGTGTTGACATATTTTGTTTTCTGTTAATGCCTACAGAACAACAAGTATAACGCAAAGGCGAACGATACGAAAACTGTTTATCCGAACGCTAAACACACAACGAAAACTATTATAAATGACCACATAGAAAAAGTATCCAGAAGTAATAACCAGTTATCACAAACTCCAAGAGAAACGAATGTACATAATGAAGAGGTAGGTCATCACCATCACACATTTTCTAGCTGAACAAATGAAAATGATTAAAGACTTTTGTAGCTCGTTTAAGTCCGT
Source organism: Eilema caniola (assembly GCA_949126895.1). Classification (NCBI taxonomy): domain Eukaryota; kingdom Metazoa; phylum Arthropoda; class Insecta; order Lepidoptera; family Erebidae; genus Eilema; species Eilema caniola. The sequence goes on along the minus strand of OX421463.1, from coordinate 16,338,156 downwards.
ATCTATCTAATTTATTATCCAAAGTACATAATCTAGTGCTAAAGGAAGGTGAGAAAATGTGAGCACCACAGGTTTCTGCCATAGTAAAGAGGGCAAAACAGCAAATATTTTCTTCTTATTTTTCTCTCTTATTTCTTTGAGAGCACAAAGTGACACAACTCGTGGGTCATTTCCGATGCGGTGTTGGCGCACGAATTGCGTGACTTTGTTTTCCCTTGTTTACGTGTACCTAATCGAACTTATAGGTCTCTAGAAACATTTCATATTCCTCGTAGTGTATGTGCCTACAGTCACCCACAAAAGTATTTTAACATATTCCAAGATTGCCTTCTGCTGTTTGTACGCGCTTATTTAAACGATGTTGCTACTTCAAAACTACTGCAGAGTTTACTGTCATTTAGATATCTTTCTACGAAAATTTGTATGACCGAAGAAGAAATCAAGTTGCCGCCGCATTGCAGTCGAGTTGAGTCGCTAGACAGTACCTAAGAATACAATTTTAGATAAATTTTGTTATGATGTATATTGATGTAAAAATGGTGTTTATTTGTTAGTATTCAGCAACTTTTGAGCGTGATTACGTTGGCTTTATGTATTAAATTGTATGTTTATACCCTACAGTTCAAGCTTCCCATGCGCACGAATAGTGATAACGAAATAAAACATAGTGCTAAAGTATCAGCATCACAGAGGCTTTCTAATTTAAGAGATCGCCTTAATACGGTGGATTTAATACCATTACAATTCCCAGCATCTAATAACGAATGCCTGGTGAGTAGAACATAATATATTATACCTCTGATTTCATACCAGTAAATATGTATAGTCTATTTATCCATACTATTTAAAATAAAATTATACTAAAACTCACGCTTGTCTGTATTGAAAAACAATAATGAGCAGCGCTGGCTGATGCGAAGTGTGACATTGCGTGTCCTAATGATGTTAATGATGTTGCCGAAAGTGTACACCAATATTTCAAATTGGTGTTAACTATTGTTAGTGTCCGACCGAAGTATCGATCAAAAATTGGCCAGAGGTTTGCAAGCTGTCAACATTTGAAAAATAATGAACGATGCTAGAGCGAGACGAGGAGTGCGCAGAGCAGAGCATCCGCTGGCCCAATCGCATCGCACTAAGTAAACAAAACAAATCGAAACAAATTTGAGAGTACGTCCTAAAATCTACTTTAGTGTTTTTTAAGTATTTTGAGGGCTCCAACTACCCGTAACGACTGCCATAGATGTTCACATAACAGTCAGTTGAATCAGAAACGAAAAGTGTAAGTGTACATAATTTACTGTTCATTTTTTTAGTTTTAGGGTATTTCATAGGGTCATCACACCATCGGCTTCTGCCGGAGGTTTTGGTGAAAACCGATTAATCGGCTTCGGCTTCGGCCAAAATTGCACCTTCGGTCGGACACTATATTGTTAACGAATTCTACTGGGATTTCTTTTTTGTTATTCATACTGTAAGTCCCAGACGTTTCTAAAAAGCATTAATTGAGACATCCAGAACGGGAAGAGTAAAAAAATAAAATAATAGAGAATTATAGATTAAGGTAGGAAAAATTGAATCAGTTCAGGCGGTATTCGAACCCGCGATCTTTGCCTTAGTGCCACCGAACCATGTCTGAATCCATTCAAATTCTCCTATATATCCGCCTTGCGGCGATGTAAAGATCTCGGGTTCGAATCCCGGCTGAACCTCATTTGAGTGAAATAAATGTGTATAGTTATTATTTACATATAAGCTAAGTATATCCAATACATTTCATATTTTACTGTAAAAGTTGTCAATAGCCTATTGTTGTTTCGAATAACTTCATATTTGGTAGTTCTTGAACTCCAGATCAATCTGAGTATAGTAAGAGCGATTTATTATTACAGGCCTTAGTGCGCTCAAACGCTGATATTTTCTATTTTTTTTTATAGGAGAGTAGTGGTCCAGTAACAAATGTAGTACTGGCTCATAACTTAGAGCCACCACCAGATTCTACGTCAAGCGTCATTAAATTGGCTTGGTATTGTAAAAAACTAGGACTCCCGGAACCTGTCTATAAAGTGCACGATCTTCGACCAAAACGTGGAGCCGTTTGCTATGACTGCACTGTTAAAGTTAGTGTTTTGTTTCTTTAACTTTAATCTGACATACTTATTTAATTAGCCCATACCTATCTATTCTGACTACAGCCCCTCTAGACAAGTGGCAACTCGTTATATTAGAAACGAGCTGATGGGTGCGGCATGCGCGCGTCACCCGCGTGAATGTCGGTTATCGAGAACTTCCGGTTCTACTCTGCTCAACCAATTGCCATTAAAATAAGTAAGATTTTAAGTCTGACCGAGATTTTTCTAAAAAAATAACCGTTATCCATTCAACGTTCAGCAAGGTTTTACATCATTCACGCACAGATAATAATCAAAGATACTATTATTAAAAAGTTTCGAGTTTGTGACGTTGTAGGGGTAATCCCTAGATCTGCTGAATCGATTTAGAAAATTATTTACTTATTGAAAGCCACATTATTTGTGAGTGAGTGACCATCGCTATCGGGGAGGGTCAGCAGCGGGAATGAACTCAAAAGTCCTCCCACGTCAGCGGAGGCTCTAGCAACAGGTCGTTCCAAATAAAAAATATTTTTGTGTTCAGAATCGCTAATTTAACATACTCCAAATATTCAAATTGATTAAGAATTTTGAATCGATTCAGGCGGAATTCGAACCCGCGATCCTTCTTTTACAGGTAGAATGCTCTGACCACTTTTATGCTTTTCCTATCTTTATTTCCTATTTTTCTTTTCCTATCATAATTGATTTAAATAGTTAGCATGCTAAATGCTTTAAAATTTCATTCAATACCCCAAGTAGCTCTTTTTAATATTTCCAGTGTGCCAACACGAGTAATTGACTATTTAATAAAAGGGCAAAAGCTTAATTCAATGATGATTGGAATTCAAGGACAAATGTCCCCAATATATGTGTCAGAATATCTCCCAGGCAGTAGTAGAAAGCTTTTTTACCAAGCTAGAGAGTTTGCAAAGAATAATAACTATAAATTCTGTTGGACATCCAACCAAAGGATCTTCTTACGCAAAGATGAAAATAACAACCGTACAACCATAAAATCGGAAACAGATCTTAATGCCCTGAAGACAGCATGACTAAGCTTCAAAACAGTTACAAGAAGAGTAGTTACCCTGTCGTTTTCGGTTGGACTTGAGATGCCGCCACTCTTCATCTTTCACTTTCATCATACCAAGCATTATATGTTTTTTATAATTAATGTGTATAACAGATTAAGTATGTTACTCACCGCACAATTGAACTACCAAACATTCACCACACTCACACTATACAACACACACTCAATGCTCATACTATATTTTTATCGTGATCTTATATGTGTATATCCTATGTTCCACATAAAAAGGTCCAGTCTACGGTCCCATTCTCTTTTATTAATAACCATTGCACATTGCGTGGGCGGGGGGGTACTTCTTGTTCTAGAAACGCGTTTCCAAGTATATATGTATATATATACATTAACTGACTATGAATACTAATATTGACAACATCTCTTTGGAACTTGAAGGGCTCCATGCTCAGCAATCGTACTTGTGCATACCGGATGACTGTGCGGAACATATTCGAATGGTAAAAACTCCATTAATAATTATACATATAAATATTCGCAGTATTAATAAAAATTTTAATCAACTAGAAGCTCTCCTCGAGTCGCTTAATATTTCCTGTGATGTTCTGGTTCTGACAGAGTGCTGGCTTTCAAAAATCTCCAATCTTCCCATCTTGGAGGGATATACATCCTCCTCCTCGCAGAAGTTAATAAATCAAAATGACGGAGTTGTTATATACTTTAAATCTGAACTAAATTGCACCATTGAAGAACCATTATACACCAGGGAATTCAGTTGTTTAATTTGTAAAATAAATAGGGAATTCGCACTTGTTGCAATTTATAGATCCCCCTCTTTTCCTCACTTCGACAACTTTTTCAACGGCTTAGATGAAATAATGAAAACTCTAAGTATATATAACACCATATGCATGATGGGCGACATAAACATTGACATAAAAAATTACAACACCAATAATAGATCTGAGGATTACCTGAATCTGTTAGCATCACATGGCCTTTTGCCTGCACATTTGTTCCCGACCAGACAAGACAAATGTTATGACCATGTTATGTTGAAAACAAGACGTCAGGCTATTACTTTAGTAATAGAATCTCCAATAACTGACCATCTTCCAACCCTCTTCGCTATATCTTTGGAAAGGAGTTTCTCAACACCTGTCGTCTGTTCCAAAATAAACTACAAGGCAATACGCCACACTCTAATGCTAACGGATTTTACACCTATCTTTAATTCAAATAATGCCAACTTTGCCGCAAAATTTCTGGTGGAACATGTTTCTCAAATAATTAAAAATAACACACATACATATACAATTACATGCAAAAAAAGGAGTATTAAGCCCTGGATTACGCCTGGATTAATACGCTGTATTAGAAATAGAGATAGAATGCACAGGGTACTCAAACGCGATCACACTAATATTTCACTCAAAATTTCCTACATAAGGTACAGGAACTTTGTTAATAAATTATTAAAAAAGCTAAAAAGAACATATCAACAGAATTTACTACAAGAGTCAAAACACAATATAAAAGCTACGTGGGAAGCTATTAAAACAATAACACACTCCAAAATAAGACATGCACCCGTAGATGCGCTGCTCAAAATTAAAGAAAACCCAACATCATCGGTAAATACGGTAAATAGGTTTTTCACAAATATTGGCCATGAACTAGCTACAGAAATCCAGAACCAAATAGGTTCCTCAACGTTACCTATAGATGCTACTAATTCAAAGTCTCAGTGTGACTCTTTGGTGTTACTTGACACCGACGCAGAGGAAATAGCATTACTTATAAAAAACCTTCGCAAGGATTGTGCAGTCGGGATTGATGGTATTTCTTCTGTCATACTTCAATCCTCAAGTGATATATTTGTGCCAATCCTCACACACATCTGCCGAATATCCCTCTCTACAGGCGTTTTCCCTGACGTATTTAAGAGGGCCATTATACATCCTGTGCATAAGAGTGGAGACAGGGATGTGATCAATAATTATAGGCCAATTTCCGTGCTTCCAGCCATGTCCAAGGTCTTGGAGAGGGTTATAAACATGCGTCTGACAAACTACTTAGAAACCAAAGGTATTATCTCACCTAATCAATTTGGGTTTCGCAAGCAGCTGTGTACTGAGGATGCTGTTTTGTCCTTCGTAAATAGTGTCGTGGATGGCTTGGATGGGGGGGAGAAGTGCCTAGGAATATTCCTTGACCTCTCTAAGGCATTCGACACCGTCTCCATTCCTATTCTCATCACAAAATTGGAAAGAGTGGGTGTAAGAGGTATAACCCATGATCTGTTGAAAAGTTATTTGACCAATCGGACACAAGCTGTAAAAATTAAAGACCACATAAGCAGAGACGAGCGCCTGAAATTTGGAATACCACAGGGGAGTATACTGGGGCCTACTCAATTCATCGTATACATCAACGACCTGTGTGCTTTGCAGTCTCCAAATTGTCGGGTTCTCACTTATGCAGATGACACGGCACTTTTCATACATGGAGTTACCTGGGACGAGGCAAGGGCGCACGCAGAAGTGGCTGTGACTAAGGTTATGACCTGGCTGTCACAGAATCTGTTGACGCTCAATATACAAAAATCGAATTATATAACCTTTGCTTTACAAGGCTCAACGCTTCCTGCAATAGACACCTTTTGTATTCGAGCTCATAAAAGCACAGATTGCGGTAGTAACTGTGACTGTGTATCAGTCCCTAGAGCAAATGTAGTTAAATACCTTGGCATAAATATCGATCAACTCTTGAAGTGGGATGACAATATAGCTCACCTTATAGCACGAACCAGAAAACTTATTTATGTATTTAAACTCCTCCGTAATGCTGCCGATCTACACACATTAAAGATAACATACCAATCACTTTGTCAATCATTCTTGTCTTATTGCATCACTTCATGGGGATCAGCAACAAAAACTTGCCTACTGCCACTAGAAAGGGGCCAACGAGCTGTACTCAAGGTTATGACCAAAAAGAACTTTAGATACCCGACAGAAAATCTTTATAGGGATACAGGGGTACTAACAGTGAGACAGTTATTCATATACCAAACATTATTTAAGAAACATAAGACGCTACCGTATGATCCCAATATTTATATCACCAAACGCCGTTCAGACAAGGTTTGCCCCCCTGTACGACATAGGACAGAAATGGCAAAACGACATTATAAAGTAAACAGCGCCTTTCTTTATAATAAAATCAATAGAGTCCTAAACCTTTATAGTCTAAATAATCATGAGTTCAGTATAGCGTTAAAAGAGTGGCTCCGGAAACTGAATTACAATGCAACTGAGGATCTTCTACATACATAGTAAATGAGCTCCACCAAAACAGACACACACACACACACACACACACACACACACACACACACACACGCGCGCGCACACGCACCCGCGCACGCACACGCCCACACACACACGCGCGCACACACACACGCACACACACACACACACACACACACACACACACACACCCACACACAACATTTATGTGCGAAATACCTGATTGCCTCGGCTGTAAAGTTCTGGTGTAACCAATAGGTTATGCCTGGAATAATGGAAGAATATTCAATATTCGCTCGCAGTGGAGACACTCTGGTGTTCTATTAGGTTATTTGTTACCCAATATACAGGCTTGCCTTCATTGGGAACACGGTAAATCCTGTAATAGCTTAAGTATCACTGTCATATAACCTGCGTCGAGTTGCAGGTGCGGAGACGGAACCATCTTCCTGCTACCGTAACACAGGTTAGTTCCTAGCACGGGGCTGGAGTTTGGTTCTGGATCCGCTCAGTAATTCGACATTCATAAGTACCTATGAATACCAGTGTATTAAAATTGTTTTACACAACTTAAGCGTTGTATTCAAGAATTGTTTATTGCTCAATAAAGATATATATATATATTATTATATATATAGTACTAGCTTCGCACAGATGTAATCTTTTGATAGTGTCAGTGTGAAGTGTGAAATGATTAAGTCCACTCCTGTCACCGGCCAACGCGACGCTGCATGCGTCGCTGTGTACCATGCTTGAATATCTCTCAAGTTATTCATTGTAACATTATATCTTGAATTTACACTTTTGATCTACAATAAAGTATTTCATTGTATATGTATAGACCGAGATCCGGCCGAAAATACATTTAAGGGAATAAAATGTGTTCCTGAACACATACTAACAGGGTTGCCTAAACATGATTTAAAAAAAAAAAATTGTAATTTTTTCTAATTTTACTGAATTGTCTGCCAAAAAGATAACCTTTAATGAAAAGTATCCAATGAATACTACATGCAAAACTTAGATAGCCTAACTTTTTCTGCTCCCTACTACCTGGTTGTCGTGTGCAAACGCGTGACTAGATTTCATTCTGAATTTAGTAATATAGTGTTGCATAAGAAAATCTGATCATGAGTAATGGTAACCCGCCTTTGAAAGCCGAAAATCTGAGCGAATTAACGATGTGCGATAGCATTGCGCGTACTATGTCATGCGTTAGGCATACTATGTTTAGACGCAGTATGTATAAAAATTTAACGAGTTTATTTTTTTAAATCACGTATCAATATTTTAAATAATATTTTTTGACTGACATTGACAAATCGTTCCTCTTTATAGTATTAGTACCTACAGAAGTAAGATAGATAGATATGCTTCATGCATGATACCTAACTAATTTGCATTAATTTTTTATTTATTTATTTATTCCTCATACTACCATTATTACAGGTTGCTCCCAATGCAATGGTAGTAGTAGTAATATTATTAATCCTTACTGGTAATGTTATTAATGCGGAATTTACTCTACCTGTCTTCGCTTTCACGTCTAAATCACTGAACACGCTTTGATGAAATTTGATACAGAGATAGACTAGAGCTTAGGAATAGGAATAGACATAGGCTATGTTTGTTCACGACAACCAACATCCCGCGGGCCGAGCCGAGCAAGTGCATACATACATATAATCACGCCTTTATTCCGCGAGGGATTCAGTAGAGGTAAATTAACAACCACATTTTACCAATCATTGTATTCGGTCCCACGTAATAGGGGGTAAGCCTATTGCCGTATTTCGGGCACTATTGTTGACTCGAGCCATACTCCGAGGCTAAGCCTGGGCTGTGTAGTGTATATATCTGTCTGATCTTAAACACACCGATCCCTTAGCCGCCTTGTACGACACCGTATAGGAAGAGGTGGGTAGGCCCAAATTGTACTCTGCCGGGAACCACGCGTATGAATATTATATAGGATAAGGATATGTAATTATTCTCTTTCTAATTTTGTTATCTATCCTTTTATAAAATTGTTCACTGGTCGTGTCTGAATATTATTGAATGCACTTGTACTTTGGCACAGAGTTTATTTTTATTTTTGAACCTGACCGGTTTCACCTCACGGCATTCTCAAAGGTTTACATTACAATAGTTTTAAACTATTATAATATAAATGGTCATTTCGGAAGACAAAAAAAAAAATTAAAATTCCTATCTGTTTGGCCAAATGGACCCAAAAATTACTGAACGGAATTCATTAGAAAGGTCTTGATCAGACTTAAATCGTAAGTACGTAATTGCAATAATTGTTTGAGCAGAACCGGAAATATGAACAAATGAATGGTTGTCATGATGTGGCATTAATGTGGGCGGAAAACGGGTATCGGTTAGTTTCAAAATGTGGTTAATATCGGGTATTACCAACTTTTTATTTAGTCAGTTTGTTCTTCATGCTTATCTCTACTACATATAGAAAACAATGAGCACGTTTAGTTATTCAAGTGCTTTTTAGGTAGGATCGTCATATTCAACATCATCATATCCAGACTCCTCGCCATCTGATGAGTTAGCAAAAGAAGTAGCTGCCGTTAAGTTACTTTCTATAATTGAAAGTTCAGAATCTGGCGGTGTTCCTACTTCTTCAAACAGCAATGCTATAGCATGTCTCGCTGATTTGGTCTCTGAACATCAAGCTGGGCTATGGGCAAATACAGTGCCACATTTATACAGGTATGCCGAATTTGTTGCTTTTTGAACTTTTTATTTTTGAATATTATTTTAAATATGTTTTATTTATATTTTAGAGAAAAGTATGGTGAGAATTTACCAAGTAACTGGCAAGAATTGGTAGAAAACTGTCCAAAAATTATAACAGATCGAGTTGTCAATGGACTTTTAGTTTTACTTCCTAATAGAGAGGTATGTATCTAGTTAAAAGATAATATATTTAGACTATTACATCGTTTTCGGTGGGAAGGTCGTTGAAATAAACGTTGTGTGAAATTTTCCTAATTTGTGAAAAAGTAAAGCAACTCGTACATACTATTAAAGACGTATTATTGGAAACAGGATTAGAATGAAATATGATTCTTTTAGGTAAGAAAGGATTCGTGGCTAAGCGGTAACCGAGTGGGTTAACACCTTACTAAGCAATACTAGCTAGTCAGTCTCGATAGGCGACCATTGTTGTTAACACATTGATTGAGACCCCTCCGTGCCTCGAAGAGCACGTTAAGCCGTCGGTCCCGGAACTGAATGAATGAATAAATTGGTATCGCTAACAGCCCGACAACTACAGAACTTTGATATGTCCATTGGGTTGTGGAAATCAGATGGCAGTCACTTCGGCCACATCATTGAAAAGCCGACCCAAGTACTGAGTTGGAAAAATGTTCAGATGATGATTATATTGCGGGGTTACAGTGCGACGTTCTTACTCGTTGCACTGCTAATATTAAATTCGCAAGACAGAGAGAGAGACGTATACGGTAGCCTGAGTACCTAATGTGTAGTTATTTTTTAATAAAGTTGATGGTTAGTATTTACTTGTTTAGGAGGATGCGCCTATCATACCATTAGAAACAACGGTCATAGAAGACGCAATGGACAGTGATTTACCACCGTTAAAATTCCCTGATGACGATTTCTGGAGCGTATTTGTAACAGTTGCCAATTCCACACTTGAAATTTGGCTTAGGATTATAGGAACAGAATTTAGCGTAAGTACCCAACACAATTATTATTTATGAATTTAATATAAATATGTCGCTGCTAACTAGCTTAATCAGCCGTTCAATTAACCGTCTAGCCTCTTCACTAAACAGCGTCGTTCTATTAAATTAACTAATAAAATAACTAGTGCCAGTAATATTTATTATAATAAAAACAATCGTTGATTATAATCAACCTTTTATTGTTTTGTAAAATATACACACATCAAAAAAGTTTTAGATCACTTTTATAATACGAAATCGTTTTTGTTACCTTAGAGTAAAACGTTTTTGCTTCTTTATCTAAGACTCTTCATTTAGGAATCAAATTTTTTAATACCAATTGTTATATATGTTAATTTTTTAATTGTTATTATATGTTAAATTATCAATTGTTTTTTGGGATAAAAAGAGATTAAATCCTTGCTTACACTCATTCAGAAATCTGACTTTTCCAAAAAGGAGTTCAGTCAAAAAGATGCCGAGGGGAGGGGTGCCAGAACGCCGTTGATCCCGTATCGTCGCTCGATGACTGCAGCTTTGTACCAAACCATTGCTATTGATGTTATTGTCAGGTCATTTAGAATAAACCACGGCCCTCGATTCGTATCTAATGGTTGACGATAATGCATTCGCACATCGAGCTCTACGAATCAACGCTGCTCTGCGTGAATACGACATTACCAGGTTAGACTGGCCTGCTAGCTCGCCTCACTTTAGACAGTGCCAGAGATCAGGGAAGCCGTTATTCAAGAATGGGACAGGTTACCGCAAGGAATGCTGGATAACTTAATTCTTAGCATGCCAAGAAGGGTAGCCGCATGTGTTCCAGCCAGGGGAGGAGTTATCTTGTACTAAATAAAAACAATTTTATAATAAATGTTGACAACATTTAGTTAAACCTCTTTTTCTTTCAATTATTTATTAGTCGAAATTGCATTAGGACTTTTATTTTCCATCTTTTGCAAGAGACCTCAAACTTTTTTTGATGTGTGTACTAATGCACAAAAAGACTTCAGAACTTCAGCCTTTTATATTGTAAATGTAGGGCTGGCGCTCACAAAATTCTTTAATAGTCATGAACTATTAAAGAATTTTTGTTGCAAGAGTGCGTATGTTTAAAACTAATGTTTTTGTGTTGTAGAACGCTTTTGAAGCTCAACTAGCCGAAATGTCTAGATACTATGAATGTTCCGGTACACCTGTAGACAAGTCTATGTTAATTAAAAATGCTTGGTAAGTCTAAACTTTAATATTATTATACAGTAAGATTCAGCATTCAGTGAGATAGATCGGATTGATAGATCGGATTTTAAGTATTTTCCAACACACAATATTGTTTTTTTTTTTAATTTTATTGATTCTGTTGTTTTTATCTTACAAAACTAAAATATTATGTGTACTATTGAACACGACTTTTTGTATCGAACAAAAAGCCATAGCGTTCAAACTTAGAACCTCCTAATTTTTGGAAGTCGGTTAAAAAAGGTCGTGTTCAATTATGAATATTTTTACGTTACTTTTAATAGTAAAAGTAAAAGTTGCATGAAAGATCGCGACAAATTAAAAATAAAAGAAACCTACTTTAGTCTATGGCCGATCGAATTAATTTATAAAACAAATTAATATTTCCGGCTATTGCGAAAAAAAAATTCACAACACTGTGAAGAAAAATTTCTTAACTTGTTTTCACTTTTGAAATTATAGTTATTTATTAATTAAAATGTCTACAAGTACTAGTTATGAAGGAAATGATGTGCATATGTTGTATTATAATTCACAAGTGAGTTATATATTCTTTTTAATTTTTTTTTAAACAGTTGAGTCCAATTGCTTTTTCTTTAATGAAATTATACTATTATTGTACTAATGAACACGGCCATTTTTATTTCGAACAAAAAAGGTCGTATTCAATAGTACAAAGAAATTAATATACTTATTACTTGCTCATTACATGCAACTTCGTTTTTAAATTGATAATTTTAACTAGTACGTATTATAAACTAAAGTTTTATTCAATTAACCTTAATAACTATTGTTTTCTTTGTAAAAACTTCAATTTCACTTTTACCGCGGCATTTTAAAAAAAAGAAACCTCTTTTAGTCTATAGCCAATCAAATTAATCTATAAAATAAGTTAATCTTTCCCACTATTACGAAAACAAAATTCGCAACACGTTTTCACTTTTGAAATTATAGTTATTTATTAATTACAATGTCTACACGTATTAGTTATTAAATGATTTATGTTGAACAACGTCCGATACGTGATGTGATTGATGTGAAGCCCTTAACGTTATGGAAAGTTTGCTACCTCAAAACGGCAAGGGTAAATATTAAGTATTATTTTGTTCAAATGATGTTGAAAAACATAGTTTAATACACGTCGGAAGAATTATTGATTACCGTCCTAGACTCTCTTAAGACTCAATGGCGCCTCAGCGGTAGTCATCAACTTTACACACTTGTACCATAATATACTGTTATAATTAGGCACGGGGGCCTGCCTGTCCAATGCCAAGTACAGTCGACAAAGGAGATACATGTTGCACCTTTACATACAATTTTATTTGAAAAAGTGTATTCGTATCTCCTTTGTCGACTACATATCATTCGGGTGTAGTCAAGGCGAACGAAAGCAAGCTTATCCAATGGACCATTTACCATTGGATACGCTTGCTTTCGTTTGCCTTGTATTTATTTGGTGGTGGTGGCAGACAAGCACACGGCCTACCTAATTGGAAATGGTTGCTGTGGTCTATGGATGTGTAATACGTGAATCACGTGATGGACGAGAGTCACACTTGTACTGCCCACCTTATAAGAACCTTCTAATGACCTTCTTGAAGAACTAATTTACCACTGAAGCAGGCATTTTGTGGGCGTGTGGGAATGAAACTGTGAATGTAAGGGTTATTTCTTGTTTCGATAGTATGTTCGGGGTATAAAATAAGTATTTAGTGTTTAATTATCTAACGCGCGTTTTTTTTAATTTTAAATAATGAGATAATTAAAACTTTCCGATTACGTGCTAAATCAAAACTCGCGTATGGATGCGAGGCGGAGCTGATCTCTTTAAACTTCTTTTTTTACAGGTACGCTGTTAATTTAGATGATGGAGGCTGGCAAAGAGCTAAAATATTGGAAATAGAAGACGAGACCGCCACAGTATTCCTGGGGGACCATGGGGATGATGATGTTGTGTTAATAGAAAAGATCAAGATTTTAGAGCCACAGTTTAGAAAAATACCCGCGCAGGTAAGTCTCTTACATTCTAGTTGGGGAGGTTGGAGAGGTTTGTAAAAAAAGCCAAGAATGACGACGAAATATTTCGATAAAGTAGGTTCCAAGCGCGATCCCATCTAGCTGCGGTTGGTATACGATAACTGTGTATCCATTACCCCAGCAGTGGCTCTCGAAAGCTACCGTGCGAAGGTGCAACCGGTCCGCAGAAAATTGTAGGCAAAGAGGTAGTTTTGCTTCCCATGGTACTAAAAAAAATCAAGGACGACAACAAAAGATTTCGATAAAGTAGGTTCCAAGCGCGATCCCATCTAGCTGCGGTTGGTATACGATAATTGCGTATCCATTACCCCAACAGTGGCTCTCAGAGGCTACCATGCGACGGTGCAACCGGTCTGCAGAAAGCTATAGGTAAAGAGGTAGTGTTGCTCCTATAATACCTAATTCAAGCCAGTTACACCCGCGACTTATGATTATACAATATCAAAAAAGCTTGGATATATGACAACTATTTAACATCACGTCTGACTTGGCCTTTTCTGGTATGTTATTTCGGCAAAACCCTACGAATAATGAATCCTATAGAAGTGTAACTCCCATAGAGTTACCGCTGAAATATTGGAGTAACTTACGCATACTAAAAAAACAGCAATAAAACAAAACATTCACACATCCATTTTTGAACACTTGCACACGATTGGTTGCGCCAATGTCATACTGTCTCGGCGCCCCAAACGTCATAGTGGCAAAGCGACGAACGTGATGAGCGTGGATGGTGTTATACAATAGTACTACAGCTTGTTTGTGTTTATTTTTTATTAGATAAGTTCCATCAAAGTTCAATCAATAAAAAAGTCGGGTTGCACTCCGGGAGTGCCGGCAGAAGTGAAAACTTGTTCTCTCTTTCTTTCTTCTTTATACAGGGTGTATTTTTGAAACGGGGCAGTAAGGGCAAGTACCTTAACCGTTGCAGTTACAGCAAAACGTTCTTAGAAGACCTTCCCTAACTTTTTGACATATTTTGAACTGCATTCACAGATTTTGTAAAAAACTTACAGTTGGCAAAAAAAAATGCAAAAAGTCCAAAAATTTTTTTTTTTGCCAATCGATTCTATTTCATGTGGGGATCAAAAAACTCTATGAGACCATTTTAGCTTTCAGTCCTAGGAAAGACAGAAATCGCCAAAAACGTTTCCCATACATTTCGGCAACAGAAACAAATTTCTACGATGGTCTAACTTTTTGTTATGGCCAGGAAGTGGGTAGAATTGACTGTAAAGTAAATAAAAAGAATTTTTACCCTCAAATTTCGAATTTGATTCGAAAATCTGTGTGTTAAGGTGATTTTCCACCGGAGGGGCGAGACGAGACGAGGCGAGGAGAGAATTGAAATTTGTATGGCAAATTTTCAATCCTCTCCCAGCGTATCTTTGGTGGAAACAGTGTGGATTGACGAGAATATGCGAGGCGTGAATTGAAATATTTGTTTGTGCAAAAATGAACCGTATTGGTTCCGACATAGAGTATAAATCACCTTCAAGGTGATTTTCCACCAGAGTGGCTAGGCGAGGCGAGGCGAGGAGAGAATTGAAATTTGTATAACAAATTTTCAATCCTCTTCCAGTGCATCTTTGGTGCAAACAGTGTGGATTGACGAGAATATTGACGCCTAATTTTTGTTCGGAGTTTTCGGCATTGACGCTAAAACAAAGTTATATCGAGCATTGTGTGTGAGCTGTCTAAAATAAATTTATATATGAAGCATACGGGCGGCGGGGCGCGGCGGTCACGCGCGAGCTCGCGATGGCAATTTTTAGTGGAAAAGGGTCAGTGCGATTTCAATTCTCTTCTCGCCTCGTCTCGTCTCGCCCCTCTGGTGGAAAAGCACCTTCATTCTTAGTTTCAGCTGAGAAACTTCGTATGAGTTATTAATTAAGGATTTTCGCTAAAATGTCTTCTAATCGTGAAAAAATTGACTTATTAGAAGCGTATTTTGTCAATAATCGAAATGCGGGAGCTGCATTAGTGTGGTACCGCAATAAGTATCCGTTGCGGCATGTGCCAACAAGAAAGGTTATTACAAATCTTTTGAAAAACCTGGAATTGCAGGGTTCTTTCAAAAGAAAGCGGCAGCCTCGTGTGGACATGGACACGGAGATTGCGGTTCTAACTTATGTCGAAGCATATCCAGAGGTATCGTCCAGGCAAGTCGCCCTTGAAGTAGGTGTATCCCACTCCCTTGTGATAAAGATATGGAAGAAATACGGCTACAAGTGCTATCGATATGGGCGCATAGTTCAAGTGTTACATCCGGGTGATGATGTTCGAAGGCTTACTTTTTGCAGATGGCTAAGAGGAAAAATAAGCAGAGATCATGAATTTTTAAATTACATACTGTGGTCAGACGAAACGAATTTTTCCAATAACGGTATGTACAACAGAAAAAATCACCACTATTGGTCCAAAGAAAATCCACTAAGAGTTACGGCAAGTCATAATCAGGTTCGCTTCTCATTCAACTGTTGGTGTGGTATAATGTCCAATCGAGTCATAATGGTGGAATTTTATGAAGGGAAACTGAATTCTGCCATGTATAATGAAGTCATTTTACATCATCTTGAAAACGAGATGGACGAATGGCCCCTGTCGGAATTGCGAAAAGTTCATTTTCAACAAGATGGTGCTCCGCCACATAACAGTCACCTTTCACGTTCTAATTTGAGCCGCCTATTCGGTACACAGTGGATAGGTACACATGGTCCAACACAGTGGCCACCTCGTAGCCCCGATCTAACACCACTTGATTTTTTTTTATGGGGCTTCGTGAAAAACGAGGTGTTTAAGACGACGTACGCCAGTGTTCAAGAGCTCAAGGATGCATTAATGACCATTTTACGTAAAATTCATCCCAGAACATTATTAGCCGCCATTCGTTCAGTGCAAAAAAGGATAGACTTATGTATTCGTGAAAATGGAAATCATTTTGAGCAATTTATTTCATAAACCAATTTCTTAAATGTTTAAAAGTTATTTTTTATTTAAAAAAGTTCAAAATTTTACCTGACCTATGAGTTTCGAGTTGATTTATCATATTTCCGTACGAAATGTATGGGAAAGGTCTTTGGCGATTTCTGTCTTTTCTAGTACTGAAAGTTAAAATGGTCCCATAGAGTTTTTTGATCCCCACATGAAATAGAATCGATTGGCATAAAAAAAAAAATTTGAACTTTTTGCATTTTTTTTACTAATTGTAAGTTTTTTACAAAATCTGTGAATGCAGTTCAAAATGTCCCAAAAAGTTAGGGAAGGTCTTTTAAGAACGTTTTGCTGTAACTGCAACGGTTAAGGTACTTGCCCTTACTGCCCCGTTTCAAAAATACACCCTGTATACAGAGAAAAAGATAAAAAGAATATACCATACCATACAATACCTATGATATAGCGCCAATCATAGAACCTATCACTAATTTTCTGTCCGAACAAATTAATAAATTACAAAAAGAAAAATAATCACAAAAAGTAATAAATGACAAAAAGAAAAAATAATCACAAAAATGTCAGATGCCGAGGTTCGAACCCGGTACTATCTGAAACCATAAGGACTTACAGGCGAAACGCTTACCGCTAAGCTACGAAGGCGTACCTAACAAAATAAACAATTTTTAGCTAATGTTGTATGACGTCAGTCGTCGGTTACGGTTCAAAGGTCAAGTAATCCTGACGCGAGTTTAACACTTTTTACCCATCCAACGCCGCTAAAGAAGTTTTCACTTCAAAAAATCATAACTGGATTGTTATTATTTTTCTATTGATTGAACTACACACGCATACAAATTAAAATATGTTGTTATTTTTCACAATTATGTACCTCTGAAAATAAATGAGTTTATTTAATTTATGGCGGTTGGAATTTAGTAAAGACTCGTTTTTAACAATATAATGCAAACCAATTATAAGAAACTGTTCGATTATAGCTTTTAACAACATAACGTCGTGATTGCTTTCTATAGGATGGTTTTCTTTAAGGGGTGATACACTTATTTACCATTATTTTAAAATTGTTAATTTTAATTGTCAACCAGATGATTCTACATTAATTTTAATGTAATGGACTAACCATCTGAAAAATAGTAAAATACTTTTTAAAAATAAATAATTTAAGTAATGAACTAAATAAGAACAGTTTAACTTTTTCATTAAATTTAGAAATTGCAAATAGGTATATAAAATATCTCACAGTAAGTAAGTAAGTAAGTAAATCATTTATTGCTCGAAACATGGTATTTTACAGTGGTGTTACATAATCAAATAATGTCGGACATGTTTCGCAGATTCTCTGCATGCAAAGTTACATTAATTTATTTATTAGAATTCTAAATTTCATGTATTTAATAATTAATAATTGTAATAAGATTAAAATAATTAGAATGCCAATAAATGTCCATAATAAAAATTAAAAAAAAATGTCAAAATTTTGTCAAGAATGCATTTAAGAATAAATTTGTAATGTCAGAATACCCAGTACTATCAATTATCAATAATTATGCAAGCAATAATCTCATATTAACAATCTATCACACACATAACTTGATTTACACTTCGATGTCATTAATACCCAAACCATCACCATTTATCCTCAAGAAACTCCCTGGCACTATAATAAGACTTCTCCATCAGCCAGGTAGTTAGTGTTTTCTTGAATTTATTGAAGGTTAACTCTCTAATGGGTCTGGGTATGTGATTATAAATTTTGGCTGTCATAAAATGTGAATTATTTTGATGCAGAGAAGTTTTACAGCTAGGCAGCAAAAGTTTTGTACTATCTCTAGACATGTACAGTTTATCTTCACTGGCCTTTTTGAACAACTCTGGATTTTTTTTTACAAATATGCCAATTTCTAAGGCTGATCTACACGAGTCTAGTGGTCCAATGTTTGCCATAGCCCGAATACATTTTTTCAGACATACGAAGACTTTTGAGATGTGATTTGAATTACCCCATAATAGTAAACCATACCGTAAAATTGATTGTACATAGCCGTGGTAAGCAGTCATTGCAGTTTTTAAATTCACTGTTTTGCGTAATCGTCTTAAAGCGAAAACGAAGCGATTTATCTTGGCACATAAGCCATTTATATGTAAGTGCCAATTACAATGTTTATCTAATGTAATACCTAAGAATTTAGTATCGACAGATGTTCCTATATCTGTACCCTGTTATGTAATTTTTACTGGTTTGTTATTTGATTTATAGTTCTCAAATTGTACAATTTTTGTTTTGGCTATGTTTGCGGTCAGATTGTTCTTACCTAGCCAATTCATTACGCCACTTATTGTAGTATTTACATTAGTAATGTGCTGTGGTTCACCCCGTTCATCGGCCACTATGACTGATATATCGTCTGCAAATAAAGTAAAATGGTTTTTGTAACTTTAGGTATATCGTTAATATAGATTAGAAAGAGTAGGGGGCCCAGAACACTTCCTTGAGGTACGCCCGATGTATTTAGTGCAAAATGCGATCTGAAAGATTTTAAACATCGTTCATTGTCAACCCGGTCTATCTCTACACATTGTGTACGATTTTGGAGGTAGCTACTTATCCATTCGAGAGCTTTGCCCCGGAGCAGTTTTTCTTAATCGCTTAACCTTTCCATTATTTGGTGTGTACATGTCATCAGTTCGAAAGTGTATGC
Organism: Eilema caniola; assembly: GCA_949126895.1. Taxonomy (NCBI): domain Eukaryota; kingdom Metazoa; phylum Arthropoda; class Insecta; order Lepidoptera; family Erebidae; genus Eilema; species Eilema caniola. The sequence goes on along the minus strand of OX421463.1, from coordinate 16,319,040 downwards.
TGTATATTTTACTGTACTGACTAGGCATCCAATCACGTTCATTTCTTTCCATTTCATGCTGGACTTCAGTTGTTGGGAATCTGTGACATTCAAATTATAATTTAATTTTTATGCATGATATCATCCTACTACTATAATATCATAGTAACAATATTTTTATTACCTTAGCGCTTAACATACTATGAACTATGAACACTGCATAAAAAAATAATTTTATTTAGGAATTGCGTTCATGTTGCATACCACTTTTCAACTTGGCCAAGTACGTGTTTTTAAAATGAATATTTACTCACCCATGGAAGGTAATTCCAGCGTTTTTCATATTAGTATGGTTTCTGCACCACTTCACAACACACGAAGGCATATTTGAAATGTAATTAACGCAAAAACACACAAAAAACAAACACAATTAAAATCACTGACAGAATGATTCCAGTGACACAACTGTACGATACTACGCGTGACAGCGCGGACTGACAGCGCCGCGCGGTACACTTTTTAAGCCCCGCCTTCCGCGGTCCTCATTATGTGGTGCCATTTTTTGAGCTGAGTTACACTTCTATAGGATACATTATTCGTAGGCAAAACCTTAGTAGCGAAAATAGATGCAACTGTCATAAAAACACTAAAATCGTGGCTTGGACTAGCGCACTCCGCTGATCCCTCTGCTTTATTTAGGAATCAAAATAATTTTGGGATGAAATTAAAGAAACCATCGGAGCTCTATAAACACCTTAGAGTTACCAAAGCCCACATCTTAGGTAAATCCCAAGATGACACTGTCAGGGCACTCCCGAAAGATAATAACACGTCCGAGCTTGAATCTAGACTCATATTCCATAAACGATTTATGATAGGAGCCCAGTCGAACAGAGTGGGGTTGGGAGTACGAGAGCCAAAAAGGGATCAGGATATACTTAGGTCCTTTCTGAAGCAAGGCGAAAATGATAAATATCGAGTGCACGCGAATAATTTGGAAATCCAAAACGAATGGTTCACAATGGGAGAGTTCTGCATACCGATGGCCTTAGAGTGGCTATGAGTGGCCGCCGGCCTTGTTAAAATTCTATCTTAACGCCTTTCAGATGACCCTCCCAGACCAGAGTAACCTGGTAAGGAGGGGGGAAGGATACAGAAAAACAATGTTATACTTGTGGTGAGGCAATAGGGACGGCTAGGCACACATTAGTAGGATGTAGGGTGCTTCTCGATAGAGGCCAATACTCACGCTGCGCGCCGCCACGATAAAGTGCTTATCATCATACGTGAAGCAATGAGTCTGGCAGTAGGTAGAGCCCAAAAAGGATTGACGACTAACAGATGTCATATCAACTTTGTGTCTGAATGTTCATCCATAAAATCCAGGAACAAACCTTATTCAATCTTAGATACTGCCCTAGACAATTTCTTGAAAACGATTTGGTCTTTGTGGAACTTACTGTACCGTAGGTAACAAATATACCGAAGGACTACACACTAAAGAGAAATAAATACTATAATCTCACTAACGAATTAATCAAAAACGGTTACGTGATTAATTTGCATGCATTAGAATTGGGAGCGAGACGTATCTCTCTATAACCTACTTAAGGATTTAGGCCTAACGAGAGCTACAATAAGCTCATTACTAGGACGAATGTCTAAAGCGGCACTAGTAGGTTCGCATCAAATTTGGTTAGGCAGGGAGGGGAACCAGGGTAGTGAAGGTGAGTGTTAAGTCCCCTTCTAAACCTACACTTGGGTCGCAAGTTCCAGGCACTGTCCCCAGTTCCCAACTCAGCAACGCAATGGACCCGGCACCCGAGCGGAGAACCCATGGATTGCTAAGAATATCGGTCTCTGTATGACATAGATGTTTTTGTTCATTGTTTATATATTAAATGTGTAATCATAATAACTTATGTATTGTATTTAGTAAGTGATAATGATCTACCTGTTTTACTCCTAAATTGATCCAAGAGCCTTTTAAGCCTGACTTTGTAATGTGATAATGAAAACGTTGAAATTATTACTACTACCGAACAGCGTACCCACTAACCAATAGTCCGACTGTGTAGTTTTTTACTTGGATTAATACAGTTTTGTCACTTACCCCGAAGCCTGCTGCTATCTCTGAAGTGCTTTGTTTTTTTTTTATGCCACTTAGGTGACAGACAAGCACACGGCCCACCTGATGGGAAGTGGTTACCGTGGCCTATGGACGTTTGCAACGCCAGGGGCGTCACAATCGTGCTACCGACCCTGTAGATACCTTCTAATACCCTTCTTGAAGAACCCCATATTGTAGTCGCTTGGGAAAACCACGGCAAGAAGTTCATTCCACAACCTGAGCGTGCGTGGGATGAAGTTCCTTTCAAAACGCACGGTGCGCACCATTTCCGGTCGCAGTGTGTGAGGATGAATTCCCTGCCTATGGCGAGTGGTGCGATGATAGAATGCAGCGGTGGGCATCATGCCAAACAATTCATCTGAGCACAAACCATTGTATAGGCGATAGAACACACACAGCGAGGCAAAGTCCCTTCTAAGTCTGAGAGGTTCCACATCGCCTGTGAGTATGGGATTGTCGACGAGCCTCAACGCCCGTCTTTGCAATGAGTCGAAGGGGCTCCGGCAAAAAGGTGACAGCAGTACTCCATGTGGGGCCGAATTTGTGCCTTATAAAGCAGATGTCGTTGCCCATCAGTGAAGTACTGCTTCGCCCTGTTGAGCCTGATGGATCCGCTTCCACAATAGCCTTCAATTCTTCGTTTTTCACTTTGATCTCCGGCCGTCCACGGGGTTGGTTCTTGAGGTCGAAATTTCCAGAACGAAAACGTTGAAACCAAAAACGTACCGTGCTGTCTTTAGCGACACCAGCGCCGTACACATCATTAATTCTTCGAGCTGTTTCTGCAGCACTGGTGCCACGGTAGAACTCGTACTCAATATACCGATTTTTTCATGTTTTCATGTTTTCCATTGCGCGGTAATAAGCGACGCCGAAGAAAAAATAATGAGGAAAATAACAAATGAATGACTGTATTCCAAAGAAAAAAAACCAGCTAAATGAATTTATTAATTTGAATTTGGAATTCTTAACCAAAGAGGAGATATTTCAGATCAAATTGATCAGTACGACAAAACGCTAATTTCATACGTAAGGACCTAATACTTAAATGTTTTATTGGGTTCTTTGATTTAATTCCAACAAGGTTCTGAACATAGCTGAAGTGAGTTTTCAGCAACTCCTCGTAACCATAACTACTGAAATAAATAAATCGCGATAGGGTCCATTAAAAATAGCTTTATTTCAATGTGTGATATTCGCGTAAACTTCCGACTGTATCATAAGAATGAAGTGTTTGTCAGGCGATCCTGTGCCGATTGGAAGGCGCGGAAGAATTAGCAGCGACCACAGTTGGCGCAGATCTTGTACGGCGGCGTTTGTCGGGGGAGGTGCTGGTGGCAGCGCCGGGTCCGCGCCACGACCCGTCCGACCCTTCCGTGGCCGTGGTGTTGTACGACACCTCCACGCAACGGGATCTGAATCTCAACAAGGAAATCGTGCATGATTTTTGTATTGCTGGAGCATTTACAGTCACACAGGTAAGTGTATATTCAATTCAATTCTACAATTTTAATTATTTTTTGATACTATCTTCTTCTTGATCCTAGCGTTAATCCCAGTCGCATCCTAAGCTTTCAGTTCGGAGGCTGGGGTTCGCTTGTTCTAATCTTACTGAGGGTTTGGCAAAATTTCGATATTTTCCGTAAACCGACTGCCACATCTGACCTCCACAACACAACTCCACATTGATGATATCGAGGCATTGCAGTTAGACCACTTGTTGAACTTTTTAGGACCCCAACTATTCGTAACGGTGGTCATAGATTTATATATGTAATATACATATATAAATCTATGACCACCGTTACCGGTCCTAAAAAGTTTCATTTTATACACAAGAAAACTTATGATGTAAGACAGATTACAACTTTGATCTTTATTCAGCCAAATATCACATTCAATAGAAAATCTGTGTCAGAACTTGATCAATATTTCAGATAACAGCTCATTTATACAATATGTATCTTATATTAATTTAAAAACGAATTTAATATAGTTTGAATTTTAAAGTAATAAGGGGAGGGGTATCTCGCCCTCGGGTGCAATCAGGATAACGTCTAAATGTCGATGATGATGATGATGATCATGATGATGATGATGATGATGAAGTTGACGATGATGAGGTGGGGGGTGGGATCAGGTTAAATTTAAATCAAAATTGGAGTGTTTGCAGCCCTTTTGCCATGGCTGCTATGTTGGGAAAAGGGGTTCAAACAGTTCAACATAACAGATCTCACAGAATTGTTAACATTTTTGGTTGTAAATAAGTTATCAACAACTTTTGTCAAGTAACTCTTAGTTGTAGAACCAATAATAAAAAGGTATATACGGGGTGGGAATTTTCTACCGTGTCTGGTACCTACTTTAAATGGAGATACCAAATTTCCTTCAAAAGAAACATTTCCTTATTTTAAAAATAATTTAAACTGCATTCAATTATTTCCGAAAAATTGCTTGCCACACCAGTAATGGAACCGACTGAAATCTAAAAAAATAACAATATGTATATTTATGGCATTAGAGTGGCCAGCACGGTCCTCGGATATGAATCCGATTGAACACGTTCGGGACTTGCCAAAGAGGAGTGTCAAATCAAGAATGCCACCTCTTAACAATCTGGGCGAGCTGCGAAACACATTAGTTGAAGAATGGCAGAGGTTGCCCATTGAAATCATTGACAACATCATTCGCAACATGCCCAGACGGATGGAAACCTTAACCAGGGCACGGGAGGAAACACTCGTTATTAAACATGTTGTTGTTGTTTTGTTTAATTAATATTTGTTTAAAAATTAAGCTAACTATTTTATACCCACGTTTTTTTTTGTTTCGCTAATTCTGCCGGTGTGTGTATAATATAGTTTAAAACTTTGGTTGGATCTAGCTAATAGAGATGGTCTGAATTAACTAGACAAAAGTTGTAGATAATTTTATTTGCAACAAAAGATGTTAACTAAATATCTACGTTCAGATAAATTCGCAGCGGATCCCAGATTTTTATTTGAGTGAAATCTCACCGTTATCTAAAGCAAATGGCGTCCTCTGCAGAAGCCGTGCGAGGTGGAGGTGGGCTGCGTGACGGAGGAGGGGCGCGTGTGGGTGTCGCGCGCGGGGGGCGCGGCGCAGGTGCGCGGCGCGCTGGCGCTGCTGACGGCCGGCCCCTACCGCCGCCCGCTGCCGCCCGCGCCGCAGGCGCCCGCGCCCTCCGCCGGCACGCTCTACATCGTGCGCACGCTGGCCGGCGACTGGTAAGATGAAGGCCTGGTAGGATGAACAAGATGTTGGCCTACATTTATACTTTTCTTACCGCCTATACTTACTAAAATGAGTGTCCATTCAATAGGGTTCGCTGTACAATTATAAGCGGGCTTGACGGCGAGGGCACCGTACGGACGCAGCTCGTAGACAGTGGCCTTATATTGCGCGCGCCCCTGTCATCTTTAATACCACTGGCAACTTTTTCTCCGGCCCTCAACTCTTTTCCGCACCAGGTGAGTGAGCAAATATTAGACGAACAAATCGATCACGTCAAAAAGGAGGACCGGATTACAAATTCGTGGTCTGGGCAAACCCAGCTGTCGACAATGTGACTGATGAATAACATCGAGCGATACAATGCATATGCATTTGCACCGATAACAGGACATGAGAAAAGCTTTGGAAAGCTGCTGATGGAACTAAATACATACATTATGTTAGTGACTGTATACTCACTTATTGTGAGTTAACTTCATATAAGCGAGTGGAGACCGCGAGAAAGCAAACCAATGGTAGGATGCGATGCGGAAGGCGGAGGATCGTACGAAATGGCGCACACTGGGAGAGGCCTATGTCCAGCAGTGGACTGCAGTGGGCTAATTGATTGGTTGATTGATTATCTTCTTCTTCTTCTTTACGCGGGCTCTTTTTCCGCATGTGGTCCCTTGTAGTTGGGCCTTTTTGCGTGATTGTGTGGTTTTTTGTATCCACTGCCCTACTCCAACCATCCAAGCTCCTTCCAAAAAGCGGCCAGGCTGCCGGGTCTGCTGCAGGCCTCTCGGAGTGTGCTTGGTGTTCCCAGGTGTTGCGCCCGTTGTTCCGCGACCTCGCTGCCGTTCATGACTACGTGGGCCGGTGTTTCGTCAGTCCTCATGCACGCTCGGCATAATGGACTGTCCGTTAGACCTATAACATACAAATGTTTGTTAAGATTACTGTGCCCTGTTATGGTCCCTACTACAAACCGTAGGTCCGCCCTATTTAGGCGCAGCAGTTTATTAGAGAGCCGTATGTCTAGAGATGGCATTGCCTCTCTCGATTGACGACATTCCTTCGTCTTCGCCCACATTTCGGCGTGTAGTTTCCTTGTTCAATGATTGATTATATATTGACATTAAATAAATTGTGAAACTTGATTCATAAAATTCCGGTAAAAATTACTTGTAATTTACCGGTTTTCAATTTTTATTACCGGCATTTCGGAGGGCCTAGAGCGGGTATTGCCGTAGTACAAAGTAGTAAGCGCCCGCTTGTGTCGCCGTGCGCAGGCCATCGCGGTGCGGCTGGGCCCGGCCGAGCGCGCGGCGGGCGCCATGGTGGCGCGCCTGCGCGAGCTGCTGCTGGGCGCGCGCGTGCTGTGCCGCGCGCTGCCCGCGTCGCCCGCGCCCGCCGCCTCGCACGCGCCGCACGTCGAGCTGTTCGTGCGCACTGGCCCGCAGCACATCCTCGCCTCCGTCAACAACGCCATCCTTATGGAGTACGACTACTTGCAACAGTATGTTTGTTCTTTCTTTGTCTAACTAAATTCTTATTTCTTCTAACCTATTCTTGCTAGAATCACGACCCTAATAATTCCTAATCCCTAAATTTCCTCGGCGAGCATTGCATTTAAGATAACATTTGATCGGGTGAGGAAATGAGGGCGGGTTTCATTGTGACGGAGCGAAGTTTGCTCTTTATTGCTAGGTTTATATTTGATGGTTTTCCATACTTTCTGTGCAGAAGTAATTACGATAAGAAATGCTAATTACTTGCATTCGTATATGTGAATAATTACTACTTGCTGTAACTTTTCTGTACTTATTATATGTATAATATAATGAATATCACAAGTACAAAAGTTGCAGAACGCTAACGTATTTTGAAACTCTCTTTACATTGCAAAAAATTACCTACGTAGGTATAACTATTTTTAAAATCTTCAAAGTAAATATCAACATTTTTCAATTTAGTTTATTATTTTCTTAGATAATTAATATGTCCAGATAAAGCATCGCGCTGTAAAAGAACGAAAAGAAATGGAAAGAATTTTCCATAATAGTGTGCGTGACAGCTTGGTCTTACACTCGCGTCATGTCAGTTTGCTTTTTAGTGTGCGTGTGTAAAAAGAATACCAGTTGCTAAAAACTGCCTCAAAAATAGGGAAAATTTTATGTGTTAATTAATAAGATTGATACAACATTATCAAAATGTTTCGTTGGTTTGGGAACTATCGTAATATTAATTATAGACTGGTCTAATGAAAGCTAGTACTTGAAGTTTTTGTGGAATATTTTAATTTATTATTATTTTATAAACTTGCCTTACGAGGTACTTTTCCCTTCTTTAATCTAATATTATATATAAAAAATATTTATCTTTTCTATTGAAATGGTCAGAGCAAACAACTGAGTTTTTCGTCGGTTGCCAGAATTTCTTTTTACAACTTTCTCGTATTATCTGTATCCATCGGTTTCTTAGTATTGGATCGCTTGGTATTCTGAAAAAACATAACCAAAAACCCATGATACCAAGTCCATTCTGAAATTTCATAAAGAACTACGACGTGGTGGCCATATTTTGTCTTACAAAAATGATATCTTACTCTTAATCAACATGGCGATAAACCCCTCATACGATACTCATATTGTATTGCACATTATATTGCATAATATACCCCCGCTAGGCCATGTTTTTTATAGGAGTTTTGACATGAGTAGGTAACTAGCACCCGTTAAGTACAAAATGGCGACAGCAATATTAAATTATTTTAGAAATAAGCTTATGGCTTATTTTGCTAAAATTGGTACCATACAATGGTACTTACCTATGATAGGTAACTTTTTTTGTTGATTTAGTACGACCTTTATAATTTCTGCGCACTTTGACCACAAAAACTGAAAGCAGGAAAATCGTTTTAGCCGTTTTCAACGCTTTGACTGTCTATCTAGACATATTAATAATCTAAGATTATTTTATGTAATTTTGAGAGTAAAACGGCCGTATACTTTGTGTTAAACTAGTACAGATGGCGACTGTACATCTCATTCTCTGTGTCTGGTCTAGATGATAGTTATTAGCGACCCTTCTACTAACGCCGTCAAATATTCGTGTTAATTTAGCGGCAAACCAAAAGAGGATGAGAAGGAGCAGACGAACCACGTGGAGGCGCTGCACAAGAAGAAGGAGCGCATCTTCCGCAGCCCGTCGCTGCTGGGCGACGAGCGCGCCGCCGGCGCCGCGCTGCCGCCGCCCGCGCTGCCCGCGCCCGGCAAGTGCTTCGACGTGTACATCGCCATGGCCGCCAACCCCTGGAACTTCGTGGTGAGCGCACACGGGGCCAACTGCGCTGCCGCACACTCACTGAACTTTTGTATTAACGAAATACCGAAACTCACAGGTCCAACCTAATAGTACGCGCTGCACACTGCAGACCATGATGGCCAAACTTCAAACAGAATGTCCAAAAATGACCGAACAGGATGCACCCACAAAACCAGTTAGCGGTGAATTATACACTGTATTTTATGACAAAGATTCTTCATGGTACAGGTAAGAGGAGCTCCAAAATTTCATTATACCTACTCAATTTTAGGTACACCCATAAGTAACTAATTATTTTTCTTTTTTAAGGGTTACCATAGCGGGCACCGTGTCAGAGGAAATGGTGTCTGTGTATTTTTGTGATTATGGAGATCTGGCACTGTTTGCAGCTAAAGAGCTTCGGCCTATACCCCCAGGGGCTCCTTTGGCGCGATCGCTCCCTCCCCAAGCTATAAAAGCTAAACTATATGGCAAGTATTCTAAATATTATGTGGCGGCAATATGGCGGCCTCCTTAAATGTAAACCAAATGTGGAATGAGACTGGATGAAAATGTATCGGTATAAATATAAAGGTCCTGTCGGAGCACAGACGCTTTAAATTGATTCAAACGTTAGTGGCAATGTTGGGTTAACATAAAGCAACATGCTGGACGCATTAGTCAAATATGATTCTTATTTTAGATGTGTGGCCTCTACATCAAGACTGGACAGTAGAAGACTGCATTCGATTCCAGGAGCTGTGTGTGGAACAGCAGTTCGTTGGTATTTGTAAAGATGTAGGCAAGGATCCATTAAATCCTAGTGAACCATTATTAACACTCGATCTTATAGACACATCAACGGATGAGGACATTTATTTAAACAAACAATTAGTAGCTGAAGGCAGAGCGCGATTGGCTTCTGCATCTTCTGCATCTTAAGTTAAAAAAAAACTTGTTCACCATATTTATGTTAAGTTTGATTTTTTTTTAAAGACAAGATGTAACAAACTTCTATTTTATGAGTGGAATGTGACGTTTTTATTGTGAGGAAGAGAGGCTTAATTGAACAGACTGAATGACAATGACGAACTTTGTTTAGTCAAATGCTAAGAATATATTAAGACTGACTGTGAAATAAACAAGACTTTTGCATTTGACTAGAGACATTTGACAGTGACCTGAGAATTATATTCATCTACTTCTTGCATGCCTTGGGGCCTAGACAAAGTAACATTCTATTGGTTATAACGTAAGTGGAAAGTTCCAAGATGCCTAGGAGTGACAATATTTGTCGACATGTCAAGTGATCCATAATGTTCAGGCTCTAGTACACAGTAGACAATGCTTGGCCATGCTCTGAAATGCGAAACTTTAGGCCATAGTATAATATATTCTCTTGTTGTTTTAGTTATCATTGCTTTCATTTTCAATAGATCTCATGTTTTTATTTTTTTCTCTCAAAGATCCATCTGCACTGGATTAATAGGCCATTGTCTACTCGATCCTTAATGTGGTGGTAAGTGTAACAGCAAAATTGCCTCGGAGCGAATGCCGGTTGTCTAGGCCTCCTTATGCTGGTTGAATCACTTAGCTAGTTGGCTTCGTGTTAAGCCTAAGATACATATTAACTAGCATTTAAAACAATTACCTCGTTGAAATGTACGATTGTTTTTGTTTTAATTACACAAAGTAACAACTAGTATCTAAACCATCACAGGTAGTATGATTTAGTTAAAGTGACTCGAATGAGAATGAGAATTATTGTTGTCTCTATCATCCTGAAAACTATCTGTTAAATATAAATAAGAATGTTTTGTTACATCTTTGAAACTTCTTGTGTCTATATTTATTATATTCATACCGTTTCTCATCCTCTTACTTTAGGCGTTTTTTATTGTAATGATTTATGACTTATAAGTTATTGTTAAAAGCCATTATTAAAAATACTCCAAAAAAATATTTTAAATATTTTTCTAAAGACAACTTAAAAGCAACTTTCATATTGTACAACATTATTTTTAGTATACCATATGAGCCTATACCATACCATATGAGCCTCTTTTTTGTAAGATCATTGATTACATCTTGTTTTTGAACCTTGTGGACACTTGATGACTAGTAGATGTTAACGGATATTGATGCTAAATGAGTTGATGCGTTAGCAACGCATAAAATCGTGCGTTACCATTTTTTAGACTGTTATTATGTTTTGTGTTTTATGGTATATTAAAAATAATTTAGTATAATAATAACTATTATAATAAAGTGATAATTATCGTGTCCATTGCTTAAGATTAGTTAGTACGTACTAGGCGATTCCTTAAATTATAAATTTGATTTCATTCAATAAAAATTTCATAATCACAGGGCATTTTCTGTTTGTTAATGTAAAACTATACTAGCACTTATATTCTTGACGTTGTCTGTAGTAGTAGCTTTAGAAATATACATCCAGCATCCTATATAGAGATGTTGTGTTGTTTAATTCTTGGTAGTTTATGGTCAATAAGCTATTACGAACAACTCCGTGAAATAGAAACAGTTAAAATTATCTTTATATTCCCCATATTACATGTAATCAAATTGAGCTTAGTATCCAAGTGTAACACAATAATGTATACACATGCAAAATAAAAGTGTAATCTTAACTTGTTTTATTTTTTCTGAATGACTTGTGTTCTAGTTAAACAGTTTGAGTAAAGAATAGGTCCCATTGAATAAGACCCCAATAGGATGTGCAAGAGGAGGCAACCGAAGTCTGCGTCTTACGGCAAGGGTAAATATAGTTGTCTTACAATTTAGTTCATTCAGGCGTTGTTGGCGTTTGCTGGAATAGAATGACGAATGTATGGGATTTGACATTTATGACAGTCGTTAACGCATATCAAATACGTCAAACCCCATACATTCGTCATTCTATTCCATCAAACACCGGCCAACGAATCAACGAATTGCCACTTGTTTAGAGGGGCAGGCCAAGTTAACCCAATTCGATTGAAATACCAAATTATACCAAATACCATTAAACCAAATTCCTTTAGAGATTATTTTTGCTTAATGTTAACATCCTTATTAAAACTCTTGCAATATGCATTTGTAGGTACCTACGCCTTTACGATTATCTTGCAGCCAACCACATTCTTTTCCCCTATTTGTTTTTAATAATATTTTAGATATTTGTTTCGTTTTGAGCTGAATAAATTGATTAATTATACAGCTAGCGTGGGAGATTTTAACCTTACGTGGAGGGGAGGTGAATGATGCAAATGGCTTGGATCCATGGGGTTTAATTACTTGCCTAGCCATTTAATCAAACAGCTTAATATCAAGCAGCTTTCGTGGTTATACAATAAAATAGCCACGAAGGCTTCTAACCTAACCTATTCAAGTCGGATTGCGCTGTGTGCAGCTATCTCAATAAACCTATCACTAATTTTCTGTGAATACACCTCTATTTACCTCCTCGGCGATTTACAGGCGTGAATATAGGTATGTATTTTTCTATCTGATTTTGGAGTGGAACCCCATCTTACGTAGCCAGGCACGCCATCCAGTTTGTTAAATGTTGCAATAAATGTTATGGCTGAATATCATTCAGGCCGTTAATTGAATGCAGCCGCTTAGTTACCAGCCTAGGCAGTTAATTGAACGGCTGATTAAGCTAGTTGGTTCTAAGAACCGTTTGATTCTATTTATTTAATAATTAAACACTATGCTAACTAATAATATAGCGTAGAAAAATATAGCTAATTTAAACTTAATTTGTACCTACCTACAAATTGTAGGTACAAATTAAGTATTTTCCAATGTTAGGCTACCTATTACCTTATATATATACATATAAAATATATTATATACCTAATTATTCTTGTAAAGTGCATTAAAGTACTTAACTACATAGGTGTATTTTAGGCAGCGGTAGGGGAATTTGCGTTAAATTTCAATTCCACCATTTATAGTTTCATTTATTTGTTGTTTGTGTACTAAACAACAGCTAAACAGTATTGGATGCTATTCGCACTTTAAGCACTCGCACTAATAAAGGGATTACACGCTGCTTGTCACGAACGCGATTCGTCGTATACGCAGTTCGACATAATACGCGATTTGACACCATCGCTATAGGTCACGAACGCAGTTCGCCACTAACGCCGTTTGTCTTACACGCAGTTCGCCACTAACGCCGTTTGTCTTACACGCGATTCGTCACACACGCATTTTGTCATAAACGCAGTTTGTCACTCGATTTCTTCAAACTGCTTGAACCGGAGTAGTATCACGCTCTGGCTCCTGATCAGAAAGCACTCGCACTAATAAAGTGTGAACCGGGCTTTAGGGCGGCATGATGTACGGGATACATAACTACTGCATCAATAAGTTACGAGTTCAATTGTACTTTAGATCAACAGTTCACTACATTAATAGTTCATAAGATCAACATTCTTTTGGTAAAAAAAATCCTTATACATAAGTAAAAAGTATTTAAAATTCGTCATAGTGAGAGAGTGCTGCCGTATCTGTTGTCAAGATTGTACCTGAGCCTCATCCATCGGTTGTTTAGCAGGTACAATGAATTGCATGTGAAGTTATAGCTATATATTTTACCTGTTTGACTTGACACCGACTTCTGTATTAAATTGATCGATATTTCATTTGATTGCATCGTGGTAGTTCAGGTACAGCAAAAAAAGTTGGCACCGACTTCTAACAGAGCGAGTCTCTAAATTCTCTCTCTAGGTACCATCTCCATGTTTACCTATTTGGCTTTGAAGTCGGTTTTTTTTCTTTTAAATTATTACTTATATCTAACGAATATTATCAGCCGTTCAACTGCCTAGGAGGCAGTTAACTGAACGGCGCCATTCAATTAATGGCCTGAATGATATTCAGCCGTCTCGTTAATTGCATCATTTAATAACCTGGCTGGCTAATGCTTAGGCCAATTGTAAGATGGGGCACTACCTTGAAATAAGATAGAAAATTACATACATATAGTTATATACTTAAACCCGCTAATCCCCAAGTGGGTAGACAGAGATGTATTCGCAGAAAATAGGTAATAGGTTTCTTGTGATAGCTGCGCAATCCGACTTGGTTAGGTAAGGTGAGAAGACTTCGCGGTGTTTTTTTTTATAATCATGCTGAAATACTTAAGTCATTTTTCTAACTGTTTAATTAAATGGCTAGGCAAGTAGTTAAACGTCATCGATCCAAGCTATTTGTCTAGCCGTTTAATTAAATGGCTGACCACCATTCAGGCCTAGGTAGTTAATTAAACGGCTTATTAAGCTAGTTGGCGGCGACATATACATTCATGCGAACGAACCATATGAATCAGTTTCTCTTCATCCATTTTTCCTTATTATACGTAGGTAGAAGTAATATTCCAATATCGCATAGGCACGCACTTGCTAAACTATCTCTTGCGACACTCAGTCAATGTGAGAAAAAGCGCGCCTGCCAGTGCATCTGCTCCTACCTATTACCGCTACGTCACAGAGGCAGTGAAACGGAATGTGGCACGACGCGTCATGCCGCGGCATCGTGGTGGCGAAATAAAGTAAAATGAATTCTTTATTCAAATATGTCCTTCCGCAATCTGTAATCTATGTACCAAATTTCATGAGGATATCTTCAAAAATGACAAATGTTCACTACCTACTTCTCCCCCTTAAACTCCTTTTTTTCGCGATAAAAGGTATGCCCGTTCCCAAGTTGTAATCCACCTATGTACCAAATTTCATCAAGATCGGTTTAGCAGTTCAGGCGTGAAAGCGTAACATACAGACAGACGAAGTTACTTTCGCATTTATAATATTAAGTATGAAAAAGGTCACTAGAGTACTCAAAATAAATAATTATGTCTTAATACTTTCAGGGTCAATTTTTCAAAGGTTAAAGCGAAATGAGCTGTGGAGGTTAGATGAGTGTGGTTTCACAGAAAATATTTAAGTTCAGCCACTTTGCAGTAAGATGGCTTTGGCTTGGGAAGAGAAATAAAAACATAATTATATATATATTTGTTTAATTATATTTATTTGCGAAGGTCTTCAGTAGATATACCATACTTCTTTTTCAATGCATCTATCTCTTCCTGTTTCTTCTCAATATCAATACCCTTGAATGCTTTGTTAGATCTATAGTATAGTACTACTAAGTATCTATTACAAACATTGAACCCTGAGAGATGATCACAAGCATTTTTGGCATCAAATATGTCTTCATATACTATAAAAGCTGTTCCTCTTGTCTCAGGTGTATTCCCTCTGTAAAGAAATACATTATGTTAATTTAGGTAGGTCAGACGACCAAAATGTAAGCAGTTTTTTTTTTTTCAATTGGATAATTTATCTGGTTTATACTATTCTATGATGAATTTGTGAGAAGCAGAGATGTTATAGAAAAGAAGTAGATGTGCAGTGCTGGCTTACAGTACATAGATTACAATGGTAGGTATGTAACCGACACAAACATACTATTGCAATCTAAGGACTGTACACCAGGCACTGATACTGCAATCGAGTAATAGAATATTTAACTTTTATGAAACTTTCGTATAAGGCTAGCGCACTGGCTAGCTAGTAACACATTGGCAAATTGTGAGTGTTTAAACACCTCTGCCTACCCCTTCAGGGATTTCAGGGAATCTATGATTGAGCTGATATCAGACAGTTCACTTACACAGACAGTTACTTGATAAATTTCGTCTTTCAGTTTTCATCTCTCACTCAAAGTGAACCTATCTCAACATTAAATGAATCTATTGATATGAACGATCTCTCTAATGTAAAGATCCAACAATGTCTGAACGTTTCACTTTTAGTAACGGCATGGGGTACCGATACTAAGAAAATATCTTTAGTAATACTCAAAAATGAATAGATGGCACTAGAAGACTCATTTAACGAAATATAAACGTTAAAAAGTTTATTTGCTGACTTAGAATCTCGTAACACATGATAATGTAAGCATATAAAACTCGTTGGTAATGTAATAAATAAGGATTTCGTGACAATCGTGCTATTTATTTATAAATTTATTTTCGTGCCATTTAGCAGCATGGTGCATTATGTCTGTAACTTTTATAATTTCTTCAGAATCTAGCAGAATCAACTGCCTGCTTTTTGAAGTTACGAGTGTAACCATTTTTGTTCCTGATTGTGCATCTGTATAGGCACAGATAATCCAACATTATAAATGCGAAAGTAACTCTTTCTGTCTGTCTGTTAAGCTTTCACGCCTAAACCACTGAACCGGCTAGGCTACCTTTTATCGCGAAGAAGGGGTTTAAGGGAGGGGGGGGGGGGAATAGGGGATGAAAGTTTGTATGAAGGTTTGTCATTTTTGCAGATATCCTGAAGAAATTTGGTACAAAGATGCATTCGAGCTTGAGGACGGACATAGGCTATTTTTTATCGCTACAAAGGGGGTAGAAGGGGGAATAGGGCTATGGGATGAAAGTTTATTTTAAAGTTTGTCATTTTGAAGATATCCTGATGTGATTTGGTGTAGAGATAGATTAGAGCTTGGGAACGGATATAAGCTGCCTTTTATCGCTAATAAGGGAGTAGATGGCGGTTGATGATAGGGTTAGGGGATGAAAGTTTGTCATTTTTGAAGATGTCCTGATGAAATTTGTTACAGAGATGGTTTAGAGCTTGGCAACAGACATTGGCTACCTTTTATCGCGAAGGGAGTAGAAGAAGGGGGAGGGGGAATAGGGCTAGGGGATGAAAGTTTGGCATTTATGAAGATATCATGATGAAATTTGATACAGAGATGGATTAGAGCATTGAAACGGATACGGCTACCTTTTATCGCCATAAATAGGGTTAAAGGGGGAGGGGTAGTAGGGGATAAAAGTTTGTTATTTTTGAAAATATCCTAATGACATTTGGTACAGAGATGGATTATAGCTAGGTAACGGAAATAGGCTACCTTTTATCGTAAAAAGGGAGAATAGGGCTAGGGGATAAAAAAGGGTTTGTATGAGGTTTTAAAACGGGGTCAATAGGGGATGATAATATGAAAAGTTCTTTTTTAAGATATCTTCATGAAATTTAGTACAGAGGTGGATTAGAGCTTGAGAACGGAAAATGTCGAGCAACGAGTCGAATATAGAGGCGAGTAGAGATCGTTATAGGGGCAAGTAGAGAATCAAATAGAGTCCAGTAGAGAGTCGAGTAGAGAGATGAATGTAGAGGCGAGTAGAGATCGAATAGAGAGGCGAGTTTAATGCTCAATAGTGTCGGCTCAGCACTAAGCGATAACCGACATCGACGCGGGTGGAGCCGCAGGCCACAGCTAGTATAATATAATTCTTATACAGGTGCACAATCAGGAAAATAAAAATGTGCCATCTATTCATTTTTCATTTTTGAGTATTAAGTAAGATATTTTTTCTACGAATATTTGGTAATTTGCTTAATACATAACCACAAGTCATATCTCAATAGTACTCATTCCTGCCAAGTCTTGTTACAATGACCATTTCCACGCGGGAAAACCGTACTACAATGAAACTTTTTAACTTTTTTTATGGCTATGGCATCAAAAATCAACATATTGATCATGCCAAAAAGCGCGCGTATTTGTGTCACGACTAAACATAGATGTATTTATTAATATTGACGGGTGTTTTGTATTTATTTATTTCATGGTCGTAGAAAGTTTTGTATGCCGTCACCTTCTAGTTCTAGTGAAAATTAATTGCGTTCGGTTGTCATTTTTGGTCAAAAGTTCAACGATAAAAATAGTTTTAACCTGGTTTAAGAATGATGTCTGCAGTACAAGGATGTACAGATAAACAATTTAAACATTTTAAGGGTATAGCATTTCATCAGTAAATCCACTATTTTTATATTTTAATTGTTTTGAAAAAGAATAAATGTCTCGACAGAACCATCCAGCGTAGATAAGAAATAAGTGACCTTGTCTTACATGTAAAATAGTTGTAATAATAACTCGATCCATTTTATGAAAATTTTATCACAACAATCTCGCCCGAGTTCATGAACAATTTCAAAAAGTTATTTTATTTATTTAATGGAATATTTAGCTGAAATTGAAAATGATGATAAATGATTTTGCTATAACCCGAAAAATGGTCTTATTTTTAAAAACTATTTGCCATTTTGCCTTATTATAGATTATTCTTAGTGCTTAGTGGCGAATAGTTAAACTATAACAAAAATTACAAGCTCTGTTTCTGTTTGGTTTCGCTATGACGCACTAGATGGAGAGGTATGACATCATGCCCCTAGGGTCTCCCTTTCCACCCGCACTTGGCCACGCGTTCTTTAGAGAAATTTGACTGTGGCATCTCCGCTACTTAATCATATTTCTGTCCTCCGTGGTCTAAACGATAATTAAAAAAGGTATGATTCGTATTCACATTTTGTCTTGATTCATGGAGCCGACGGATGTCATGTGTAATTTAATTCTGTGTTGTATTTCAACTAATTCCACGACGACGCACGACCTCCTTTCACGAAATATTGAAGATACGAAAAAACGTATCAATTTGACTATAAGCCTTGTAAATTGATCGAAACAGTTTTGCAATTACCCAAGTGAAACATCTGCTATCAGCTTTACAAAGCAACATTTGAATTACTTACACTCGAATCTGTCTAATTGCACCATATTTTCCAAATATGTCATACATTTCCTCAGCTGATATTTTATATGGCAAGTTTCTCACATAGAGGATCCTGTTAACTTCTGGTGGCAGACGAACCTGTAATTAATTGCAAATATGAGTATATTGGTATTTACCTAAGCATAATAGCTTAAGCAAAAACGGTCCAGTCCACACAAACCTCATTTCAAGATAATCAATTCCTTGTGATTTCTTATAAAAACTGATGCAATCATTTAGCTAGAATATTGATTTGGCATTTGGGCATTTGGAGCCCTAAAAAGTTCAACAACTGGTCTAAATGCAATGCCTCAATATCGTCAATAGGTTGTGAAGGTCAGGTGACATTTGCTTCACGGGATATGTCGAAGTTGAACCAAACGCGCAGTTAGTTAGGACGTGAAAGCTTCGGATGTGATCAGGATTAAAGCAAGAAGCTAGAAAAATGATTTTACTCCATATAACTTATTATTATTGATCGGTTTCCCTGGTGGCCATAAGTTCCGTGTAAAGCGTAGTCTTTTAGCTCCCAGAACTAATACAAAAAAATACCAATTGTGCTGCCAAAAGAAGTAGTCAACAAAACAGGTGGGAAAAGACAATATTTGACTGTGGCGGGCAGTATTTTCATCAACTTAGAATATTTTTTCAAGTTCAACTGAGCAACATCGCGTTCGCTAGCTCCTGACAATTTATTTGGTTTTTCATGTTAAAAGTGCACAATCGAAGTGGAAAGCATAATTGATCTGGAGATTGACTTTTAGTGTAGTGAAATATCTTTAAACAATATCAAAACAGTGACTTTTTCAAACGATTTTTGTGTAATAAAACTGGTGTTTGACATTTGAGATTCAGAAAACTTTAATACTACCCACATATATTTTATTTCATCAGTGTAAAGGGAAGAATTAAACTACGTCAAACCGAGTTCTGGGTTGCCACAAACAATATAGGGTGCTCATAATTATACCGAAATTCCGTCGCATCATTCCGAAATACATACTAACATGAATAAATGTTTCAAATGCAACTGTGAACCTGATGAGAAGAGTATCCGAGTGAATTGCAAAGGTTGTAAGCGTTTAGTATGCAATAAATGCAGTGGTCTAACGGCAACAGAGTTACGTGTTTTTGGACTCCAAAATCCCAAGCTAACATATCTCTGCGATGATTGTGAGGAAGGTCTCAGACAGGTTCCTGAGCTGCGTAGACTTGTCACGGAGCTCCATCAGCAAGTCCAGGAGCTGAAATCGTCTCAGCCAGCTGCCGTAAATTTGGATGCAGTTCTAAGTGAGATGGAAGAACGTAAAAAGCGTAGTAGAAACGTGATTATTTATGGCATACCCGAGTCTAAAGCATTATCTCCAGAGGGGAGGAAGGCGGAAGACACTAGCAATGTTGGTCGATCTTTCGGTTCCCTGTCAATTGCTGATCTCGGCATTGTTAATATATTTCGTCTGGGCAAACCCAATCAAACTAGTAACTCCAAACCGCGCCCATTAAAAGTAGTTCTTGCACATAAAAACAGTGCTGCCAGTGTCCTGAAAAACAAAAGTAAGTTACCCAAAGAAATAAGAGTGTATTCTGATATGACCTTGTACCAGCGAGAACACCTGAAGAAGCTTCGGGAGGAGTTGGCGGTAAGGACTCAGCAGGGTGAGCAAGATCTTACTATAAAATATATTAACAAATTACCGAGAATAGTGACGATGACAAAAAACTGACGTCGTCACATCTGACCGAGCTACTCATACTTTACACGAACCTGGCTTCCATAACGGCTAAATTTGATTTATTTCTGATTGAAATTACAACCCATAAACCGGCATTTATACTAATTACAGAAACACAACTTAATAGAGAAACAAGAGATAGCATCATAAATATACATGGATATACACTGTACAGAAATGATAGAAAAGGCAGAAAAGGAGGTGGTGTGTTGATATACACAGCTCAAGAGATTAACAACATTCCAATTATTGCAAAAGTAAATGATTCCTACCAAGACCCATCATTAGAAACACTGTGGCTTGATATACAATTCAGGGACCTTCAATTCACCCTGGCCTGTGTTTATCGTTCACCCTCAGACATCCTGCAGGACTCAGACAAGGTTCTCTTTGACATTATTGGTAGGGCATCCTCAGAGAAGACTGTAGCAATATGTGGTGATTTTAACCTACCCAGGATAAATTGGTCAAGCAACCAGGTAAATGGTAACCATCCCCTTAGTGAATATTTTATGAACATGTATGTCAACAGTAATATGAAGCAACTGGTTACACAAATTACCAGGATAAGAAATGACCAACAGTCTTTGTTGGATCTCGTTTTATGCAATGATGATACATTGATAACCGATATAGGAGACCATCCACCGGTGGGAAAAAGTGATCATATTGTTATAACAGCTTTAATACAAATTACTGAATCTACTCACAGCAAAGTAACTAGAGGGTTAAAATATGACTTTTATAATACAGACTATAATATAATAAATAAGCATTTTTCTGAATGCTTAAAACTCAATGGTTGTTCGTCCAATGAAATGTGGTCAGACTTCAAAAAGCAAATTCACGAAACCATAGAAACCTTTGTAGATAAGAAGAAAAATTATAATAATAAACATTTATATAAACCTTGGATAAATAAAGAAATACTCGAACTAAACAAAAGAAAAAGCTGTGGAGTATATATAGAATTGATAAAAGTAATGATGCATATCATACATACAGAATACTTAATAACAAAATTGTACAACTGAGTAGATCAAGGAGAATGCATTTCGAATCTAATATCATAGAGATGGGTCCAAAACCATTTTATGGATATATTAGGAATCAGTTTAACTGTAGGGTCAGCATACCCTCAGTCTTAAAAAATTACTCAGGTAATTTAATAGTAGAACCAAAAGAAATAGCAGAACTATTTGTGGACCAATTTCAACTGAATTTCACGAGGGAACCCCCCGGTCCCTTACCCATCGTTGGTACGGCCCGAGTTGAGAACTCATTCAGTGATGTCAAAATCACTGCTGAACTGGTACAAAAGTATCTTTTAACTTTCAGCGATAGCACGGCCACAGGCCCTGATGAAATTCCATCTATTCTATTAAAAAAATGTTCTCATCTATTAGCTGAAAACATAGCGAGGATTATGATTACTTCCTTAGAAACTGGAGTCTTGCCCGCTGATTGGAAAAATGCCACTGTTGTCCCAATATATCAAAAGGGTAACAAGTTGTTGGCTATAAACTACAGACCTATTAGTCTAACAAGTATTATGTGTAAGTGCATGGAAAAGATTGTGGCTGAACAACTTCGATTGTTCTTAAATCAAGAACACATTATCCCTGATGAGCAGCATGGTTTTGTTCCGAGGCGGTCGGTGACAACAAATTTGTTAACTTGCGTCAATGAATGGGTGAAGAACCATGACAAAGGGCTTCCTACTGATGTAGTATACCTTGATTATGAGAAAGCTTTTGATCGTGTTCCACTACAGCGTCTCATACATAAATTGGAACACTTTGGTATCCGTGGGAAAGTGCTAACCTGGATAAATAACTTTCTGTCCCAAAGAACATTCTGTGTACGCATAGGAAACACGACGTCAGCAGCGCATGCGGTAATTAGCGGTGTGCCCCAGGGGTCAGTCCTTGGACCCCTTATTTTCGTATTGTATCTAACTGACCTAAAGAATACGCTACAGTTACCCTTCTCGTTATTTGCCGATGACACGAAATTTTTTGGAAATCCCCTGTTCCATTCGCATCCAGAGAGACCTAGACGCCATATATGATTGGACTAAATGCTGGTTACTGCCTCTTAATGCTTCAAAATGTACCATACTACACATAGGTAAAAAGAACCCCTGTAAACCATACTATCTAGGACATCACCCACTGACACCAGTGGATACTCAAAAAGACTTGGGTGTTACAATAAGCAACGACTTAAAATGGGTAACACATATCAACATAATTGTAAAAAGAGCTAACTCCATGCTATATTTAGTCCGAAAATCCTTCAGATGCCTCACACCAAAAACATTTGTGAAATTGTACAAAACATACATAAGACCACTGCTGGAATATGCATATGTTGTTTGGGATCCCTACTTTAGAAAGGATATTTCACTCCTTGAAAGTGTTCAAAGGAGAGCTACTAAAATGGTTGGAGTATTGAAAAACAGATCCTATGATGAACGCTTGAAGTACCTTAACCTCACAACACTTGAAAAGCGTAGACAGAGAGGAAGTCTCATAGAAACTTATAAAATATTAAACAATTATTATGATATCAATACCATCCAAGACATGTATAGCCTCAATGAAAATAGTCAGCTCAGGGGTCATCCACTAAAGCTATGCACAATGCAATCCAGACTCGAACCCCGGAAACACTGTCTACCTAACTGTGTTGTAAGAGATTGGAACAGACTACCGGAAGACATTGTTTTGGCACCCAATGTCAATGCTTTTAAAAAAAAACTCGACAGAATCTCTAGATCACAGGACACACACGCGTCAGCTTAATAGCTGCTAGTGTGCTTTACATAAATAATAATAATCCTGCCCCGCATTTAGACCAAAAATTACAATTTAGAATAATTATTCAAGGGCTTTGTATCATTTAAGCAGAATGTAGTTTTGTAAATTCTCCATGAATATATCCTGACTTGTGTTCCAAGAGATTTGAACATTGTAGCAAAAAAGAAAACTGGGTACAGGTCAGGGCTATGAAAAAATCCAAAAATAATTTATATAACTTAAAACATTTATGAATTTAAAAAATGACGACTGTGGGTTGGATCATATGGATTTTCTCCAATTGTTAACTTACAGTTCATTCTTTCATATGTTAAAGTATACATTATTGGGAGTACATAGGTAGTAAAAACTAAATCGAGGAGGTTGTGGAGTGGAATTTTTTTGCTTAAAGCATTCCAATTATTTTCATGAGCAAGATAAAAATCGCAATCAAAGGACGCCCAACAGCCAGGTGGAAGGACGATCTTATCAAGGTTGCTGGGAAGCACTGGATGTGGGTTGCTTTAGATTGGTCATTCTAGAAGTCCATAGGAGAGGCCTATGCTCAACAGTGGACTATGTGCGGCTGATATGATAATGATGATGCATACGAATATCTGCATTGGTAAGGGTGTTTCTTTGTATAATATGTATGTATTCTATTTAAGTATTGAAGTGTGTCCATCCCTATTCTAGTCGCACAACAACAGCTATGATTAAGGGTTTAGATGTTTAAATAGCGCTTTGAAGAATTGTGAAATTTTCTTATATCTGGACTCATGGTGTTTATCTTTGCATTTTGGCACAACCCATAATAATATTAAAAATGCAAAAGTAAGTCTGTCTGACTGTATGTTACGCTTTCACGCCTAAACCACTGAACCGATTTTAATGAAATTTGGTGTAGGGCTACATTAAACCTTGACAAAGGACATAGGCTATGTTTGGTCACGATAACCGACATCCACGCCGGCGAAGCCGCGGGCAAAAGCTAGGTATTATCATAAAATGTATGAAAATGCTGATAGGAAAATATACTTACATTGGCTCGTCTTTGCAGAGCTAACGCCATAGTTTAAAAATTAGATATTGCACGTTTTTGTAAATGTAAGACAAAGTCACTTTTCTTCACTTCTATATAAGGATTCCAATCTCGAGCTCGTCTTGAAGTTTGGCAATGTGAGCCTAATAATGTCGGCTTATCCACTAATTATACAAACACAAAATCTCTTAGTCCGAATACGAACAGTATTGTTTAAAATGGATGCAATACTAGACTACACGACGAACCTCGACGCGATACCAAAAGTCAATGCTGTGTAAAACAGCAAAACTTTGCAAATTGCAAAAACGTAAATAAAATACCACGCACAAGACTAAGACTTGACCACAGAGTAAATTATATACTCTTTTTAATATAGAATTTTCTACACTTCTGTCATACCTCTACGCTTCTGTCTGACAAAACCATAGATTTTTGTGTATTGTAGAGAGACATAGGGATGTTAAATGTTATCGAGTTTTATTTAAATTGATTTTTATTTTCTTTTAATCCTTTTATTATAATCGATTTTCATAATAGTATTTAATAAAAACTCGAAGTAAGTTCATTATTTCTTACAACTTGATAGAATAAAAAAGGCTCTGAAGATAGTTTTAGAAGGTAAACATAGTTAGGTACTCCTAAATTAAACAAGATAACCCTATCTAGTTTTGGTTCATTTGTTTTGTTTAAAAAACAAACTCTCTAGTTTATCATGGTATTCAAGGAACTCTAATGCTACATAATATCACTAAAATCTGTTATACTAAAATGATAACAACATTTTTATGCAAGGGTTGTGCTGATTCCAAAAGTTTCTGGCGGGAACAGACAACAGAGAAACTAAACGAAAATAAGCACAACGCCAGCATAAAAAAAAATATTGTTTTAGTACAACAGATTTTAAAGAAATACTTATTTTATTCAACATTATTTGTTTATATTTTAATAGTTTAATTTGTGAATTTGTGTAAAATAAAGAAAATCTGTTTTATTCGAACCTAGGTACCTATTATAATGTTGATTTTTCTAAAACTTTGATTTATGTTGATTTCAAGAAGTTTATTACTTCTTTAGTTATTTTTTATTAATAAAACTGTGATCAACATAATATTATATAAAATTCATTGAAAAATTAATAAAAAAATGATTAATATAACAAAATTGGTTATTTTTTAAGAAAACTCATTTCTCATGATAATTAAGTTTTCATGTAATTAAAAATCGATCTTTAATATACAAGTCCACCCCAGAGACAGAACGGACAAAACAGAGACAGAGTCATAGAGTAACTTAGAGAAAGAAAGTAGGTCTACGTAGACTAAGGAATACCAGTACGTCACTAACCTCAACTAACCTGTAATAGTAAGGTAAAGGCACCAATGGTAGACACTGACCCAATAGAAGACACTTTCAAAATATACCCCTTTATTTAAGAAAAGTAACTATTTTATTTACAAGACTATTAACTTAAAAGCGACTAATGGCATCTATAAAGTGTTCCAAAATTTGCAGCATTGTACGAAGCTAATCTTGAATTGCCGACAGTTGAAAGCAATTAATGTAAGTAGGCCCATGAACACAGTCGTGTTGTTTCTAAAAATGTTTGTTAAGGGTAGTGATTTTTAATAGGCTTGTTCTCTTTATTCCTTTTTACAAACTTATAAAATAAATTAAAAATTTATAAAAAATAGTGCTCCACCGGTATCGGATACAGGAACCAAGCTACCGGTGGTTAGGGCTCCAGAAAAAGTAACTTCCTCACGATGCGCGCCGTATCTAGGAACACTGCCTTCTGCATCTGGCCCTTGATCCAGCCGTCTAAATGCAGGGAGCCTCTTCAGATGTTGGTCGAGGCTCTTTGCTATTAGTCCGTTGACTGACACGACTATCGATATCGGTACAATGATTGCTGAGTCAACATTCCACATGTCGATAACCTCGTGGGCCAAGTCCAAGATCAAGTACTTATTTGATCTGTTTATCTTTCTCAGCTTTCACGATTCTCGTCATGAGGAATGATGTTTGGCGTTCAGGTCGGTCTATTACCACAATGTCAGGCTTGTTGGCTACAACAGTCCTATCAGTGATGATGATGATAGATCGATCCCAGTACAATGTGATATGACTATTTTTTAGAACTGGCTCAGGAACATACCTATATATAGTAAGGCACCTCAACTTCCACAAGGTTGTATTTCAGAGCAAGTCGCTGATGGATTATCCTGGCTACTTGATTATGTCTGTGCAAGTACCGTACTCGCCGTTAGCAAGACGAGAACAACCGGAAGTAATATGTCTGAGGGATTCACCAGGTTGGTGACACGCTCGACAGAAGTCAACCGTGCCATCCCTCATGATATACTTCCGGTAGTTATTCGTCTTGATAACTTCGTCAGCAATTGCACAGACGAAACCTTCGGTTTCCCCAAAAAGGTCACCGAAACGTGGCCAGGATACAGATGCTAATAGGTCTACTTCGGGCCTGTGGAGGGCCCGATAGAACCTGCCATGTAGCTCCTTACTCTGTCATACCTCCCTGCGGCTATCAGTGCCAATAACTGTAGGCCTACGCCAGTTCCCTTTAGCCAAACCGAGCGGGGTGAGCCCGACATCCACGTTGACTACATCACGATGCATATCCACGTTGGACTTTAGACAATAGTCTCTGAGATTGCACACCTCGCGATTATGAAGGGTGTTAGCATTTAAAAATCCTCGACCCCCACATTTCCGCGGGATGTACAATCTCATGACTGACGACCGTGGATGATGCATTCGAAATGCAGTCAACTGAGTCCGGACTTTCCTATCAATGGTGTCGAGTTCAGTCTGATTCCACTTGAGTATGCCGAAGGAGTACATCAAGAGTGGCATGACACAACTGTCACAAGCACGTACCTTGTTACCACCTGATAAACGACTTTTAAGTACCTTTTTCAGGCGGCCAAAGAAACGTTCCTGTAGCATTTGTTTCATGCCAGCCTTATTGATGCATAACGCCTGTGACATACAAAAGTACTTATAGGTCTCAGCTACGAGGAGTGACCTCAGATTAGTGGAATCGGAGAGTTGTATACCCTCCGACTCCACCACCCGCCCTCGCTTTACATGAATGACTGCACATTTGTTCACACCAAACGCCATTTTAATAGAAGTACTGAATGTTTCAGTTACCTTCAGTTAAATCATTTATTGAGAATTGGTGTGGGCAAATAACTTCAAATCATCCATGTAAAGCAGGTGGGATACCATCTGACCCTCTTTTCGTAGCCTATACCCTAACCCTGAATTCACTAGTAAAGTACTAAGTGGGTTCAGGGCTAAGCAGAACCAAAGGGGACTCTGACTGTCCCCTTGAAAAATACCCCGCTCTATTGTTATTATTCTCTTTATTCATTTTAAAAACTTACAAATTATATTTTTATATACATATAGAAAAAAAAACAAACATCTATTTAAAAATATAAAGAGTAGTGTCCCACCGGTATCGGATACAAGGACCAAGCTACTGGTGGTTAGCCGTTACCGTATTATTATTATTACTTCAAAAATAATCATTTGATAAATAAAGGTTTTGCAAATGTATCACTTAGAAAATATTTAAAATTGTTAAAATTTTATTTTAAAAATGTTTGTTTGACAAAATAATGTCAGTTAACAAACAGTCAAACAAGCAAGCATAAACCACGCGTGTTGCATACATAAGATAAGCATGTAATAAACATAGTTGCTGTCACAGCTCCGGCGCTGCGGGGCTCGTGCCGCCCCACACGAGCTTGTCGTCGCAGATAGTTATAACGCCCACCACCACAGCTTCGGTTTGAGGGCCGGCCAGCCTCAGCCACGGCGGCGGGCTTTATAACCACCTGCTCCTTAGCTCTTAGGCCGCCTCACCCCACCGCGCCTACGCGGGCTTAAATAACACTCTAGGGGTAGGGCAAACAAGCCCACGTGAATCGGATTTACAGAGATTCATTTGGATTCATTTCTGTCAATAACTTTCAAGATATTAATTGAAGGGTAAAACTTGATTTGCCAAGTAACATGTTTAAAAATAATCAATTTGTGAAATGATGTTAAGGCATAATGAAATATTTCCATTTAAATATTTTGTCTAATGAGTAAACTACTCATTAGACAAAATATTTAAATGGAAACAATAGCTTGTAAATTAATAAATTTACCAACTATAATTTGTCAAACATCTTCTTCAAAATAGCCTCTGCAGCAAATCGCCACAACTCGCCAATGTCAAGTAAAATGTAATATAAAATTATTAATGGCGACACGCCAATGTCGAGTGTACCAGAGCTACGTTAGCCACGTCAGTAAATTTGTTTCCGTGTGTCCGTCCCCCACGAGATTCAGGTAGACGATCGGACGTGTAGTTGGATTTTAGGGGGCAGAATTATTACCATAAAAAAAAACACCATGTCTTTATTTTTTTTTTATCTACTCTGATACTATAATACAAAGATTATAAAATTGAAATCAAAACTCTTATGACAAACATTACGCACAGGCCAAAAAAAAGTTTTATTACGATACAGGTCTTGTATGGACACCTATATCATAACTTTTTCAAAGAGTATGTAAACCTAACGGTAAGAGACGGGAGTGCTATAGAAGAAAAACGATATATGAAACGTGCCCTCTAGACCAATACCAACCTAACCACCGCGTAAGACATACTGCCAACATAATTTCATTATTAGTGATGTGACTGTGGTGACTGTGGAAAACGTATCGATACCGGCTACAGCAGATTCTGAATTTCATTTTATTTTCAGGAATTAAATAAATGAAAGAAAATTTAAACTCGGATAGTTTTAATACATATTTTATTCAAGGCACATTAAACATAGACTTCTCGTGTCATATCTATAACTAAACATCGATATCGATAAATCCAGGTTGATGGGTAAACACTATGTAATGTTTTGTAAAAGTTATTCTTTTTGTTAAAATGCACTAAACCTTAGGAATTGTACTAGTATTGACTTTTTTACAGAAATAAATAACTAATTATGCTAACCATTCTTCATCTAATGGAAATTTAGCCATAAAAAACACGTTTGTTTTTATCAACCCGGCATGTTTTTATACCACAAATTTCGCACGTTATTTTTCTCATATTTCTTCATATATCTCTAATTTCTCATATTACTCAACAAAGTGATTATTAATACACTTTTAAGAATTTATACGCGTACTTAAATAATAACTTTGGAAAACCCAACAAACCAATTGTCAAACGCTGGTGACAGTCAGTGACCAATAGTAGTGTTCGGAACGGCTACTTATTAGTATCACGTTATATCGTTCCGTGAAAAAAAAATAACGTTATTTTTTTACGTTCTAATAAAAAATATATCAGAATATCGTGATACGTTACTTTGTAATATAATATCATTATTTTCACGATAACATATACCTAGATGATAAACTATAAAGTTAAGTGAATTTGGATGCCTTTGATAGGTACCTACCGAACTAACAAGAATGCCCTAAAAAAATATGTTTGATCTCTTTAGCACTTAAACCCCATCTATACTAAGATTATAAAGCTGAAGAGTTTGTTTGTTTGTTTGTTTGAACGCGCTAATCCCAGGAACTCCTGGTTCGATTTAAAAAATTATTTTTGTGTTGTATAGTCCATTTATCGACAAAGGTTATAGGCTAAATATCATCACGCTACTACTCAAGGGAGCGGAGCAGTGATCATTAATGTCAACAAATCCGGGAGATTTCCATAGGCTTTCGAAGTGTGCCACGGGCGAAGCCGGGGCGGTTCAGCTAGTATGAAATAAAAAGGTAGTTAATTGACCGGCTTATTAAGCTAGTTGGCTTCCACCACAGAAAAATGGTTCCACATTTGTGCCTGTCGAGGCATTATGAAGTACCTACCTATTTATTTATTTACACTTACACTATTTATTTACACTGTTCACTCAAACTAACCTATTATAATTATTAACAATTAAAATATTCTATCCTACACTAAAACTAACTTTATATTTATTTATACACACGCGAATAATATACCTATAATAATATAATGAACGAGTAATAATAATCACAACAATAAACCATAAATACCTATCGCTCGCGCTCACACAACATAAACTTTGAAGGCGTCACTACATAGATCATAACTGATCCGCACTGATTAAATATCAAAACAATAATTATTTCACTCTTCAAAAATATCAACAGCGACGTTAAGTTACTTATTAGAACGTAAAAGAGTACGTTAGAATGTAGCTCTTACCCACTTAAAATAAAGCATAATTTGGCATAATCGTTATTTCAATTCAAAATATTCAATAGAAAATATTCGGGACATTTATATCAAAATAAGTCTTAAAACCTTTAACATAGAGAGTAATTTCGCACGAACTAAAGTACTAAAAAGTTCTCGAAGCTCGTCGCCGCTCACTCACATTCACTACTTAGGTACCTACAAATACGTTCCGACGCTACATTATGGTTAAATTAAATAATAGATCAAATATTTTAACGTTTACCTGATTGAATAAATAATAGTAGCAATGATTATTTTTTTATAATAGGTGATTTTATCAGCTACTTATTATAACGACCATCGCTAGTGACCAAAGAGTATGAGTGACAGTCAACATGGCGGTCGATGTAATCCATCTATGTGTTAAAGATTCATAGCAGCCATAGACCTAGAGTTATAAAGTGTTCTTCTTAATTTTATCGGATTTTGGCCGCCATTAAAAAGGACGTCCGTTTCATACATCGTTCTTTATATAGAGGAGTTTCGCCAGACTGAACTTTTTAATCATAACGATACACCTATACAACCCCCGTCTGGACTGAACCTCTACTTTAAAAAAACAATGGCCGATTCGGAAGAAAAAAAAGAAACGCGCATGCGCAATCGATGTTTGCGCCTTGGCTTGGCGTCAACTTTTTTTTTTTCATTTATATTAATAATAATAATATTTATTTATTCAAGTAACATGACTCATTGTGTTAGTTGTGTTAGTAACAATAATGGCTTATAAACTACGTTAGTGCTAAGTGTTATTTGGAATATACAGTGCTCAGCGCAGCAATGTGACAGGCGCAGCTGAAACCTTGGTGCAGTGAGACATGTAACAGCAATCCAGCCTGCTCGCTATCATGCTCAGAATGCTGTTGTCACTGGCGCGCACTCTGCGGACTAATGAGGCGCAAATAAATTAGTTTATGTAGTATAGTATGAAAGTAGATAAAGGTCTATGACACTGTACATAACTTGGTCTTATAACACTCGTGTGATACAATAAAAAATCTCGCCTACGGCTCGTTTTTAGCCTATCATAGAACCTATCACTAATTTTTTGTCAGAAGAAATTAATCAATTACAAAAAGAAAAAATAATCACAAAAGTAATAAATTACAAAAAGAAAAAATAATCACAAAAAGTGTCAGAAGCCCAGGTTTGAACCCGGTACTATATGAAACCATAAGAACTTACAGTCGAAGCGCTTACCGCTAAGCCACGAAGCTTTTAAGCGTACCTAACATAATAAACAATCTGTAGCTAATATTGCATGACGTCAGTCGTCGGTTACGGTTCAAAGGTCAAGTAATCCTGACGCGAGTTTAATACTTTTTACCCACCTAACGCCGCTACAGAAGTTTTCACTCTTATTCTAGACGTACACTAATATTTTGAATCATTACATTACAATTTATTATTGAACTAGCTGTTGCCCGCGGCTCCGCCCGCGTGGATGTCGGTTATCGCTTAGTGTTGATCCGACGCTATTGAGCATTAAATTCGCCTCTCTATTCAACTTTGTCCTCAACTACGTACTCACCTCTGTTCTCGACTTTCTACTCGCCTTTATATTCGACTCTCTACTCGACTTTCTACTCGCCTCTATACTTGAATTTATACTCAACTCTCTACTGACTTCTCTGTTCCACTCTCTACTCTACTTTCTACTCTTCTCTATACTCGCCTTTCCATTGGCCTCTCTACTTGCCCATCCATTCGATTATCTTTTCGCCTCTCTACTTGACTCTCCCCACTCGCCTATCTACTCGCACCTCTACTCAACTCTCTATTCAATCTCTACTCGCCACTACATTCATCTTTCCACTCGCCTCCCTATTCGCCTCTCTACTCAACCGTTTACTGCATTCTATTTGATTCTATACTCGCCTCTCCACTGGCTCTCTAGTCGCATATCTACTCGCCCCAGTACTCTACTCGACTTTCGATCTTAACACGCCTATCCACTCGTCCCTATAACAATCTCTACTCGCCTCTCCACTCGCTTCTATATTTGGTTCGCTACTCGACTATGTCCGTTACGAAAATCTAATTCACCTTTGTACCAAATTTCATGAAATTCTTACTATTTATGCCATATTCACCCCCTTTTTTGTGCCATTGAAAAATGAGAAATTTTAATCCGATAGCCCTATTCCCCTTCCCCCCTCCCCCTTCTACCCCTTTTTGCGATAAAAGGTAGCCTATGTCCGTTCTCCAGCTCTAAACTATCTCTGTACCAAATTTCATCAGGAAATCTTCAAAAATGACAATCTTTCATCCCAAGGCCCTAGTCCCCCCCCCTTTTCGCGATAAAAGGTAGCCTATATCCGATCCCAAGCTCTAAACTATCTCTGTACCAAATTTCATCAGGAAATCTTCAAAAATGACAATCTTTCATCCCAAGGCCCTAGTCCCCCCCTTCTATCCCCCTTTTTGCGATAAAACGTAGTCTATGTCCGTTCCCAAGCTCTAAACTATATCTGTACCAAATTTCATCAGGAAATCTTCTAAAACGATAAACTTTTATCCCAAGACCCTGGTCCCCCCTTCTTCCCCCCATTTCACGATAAAAGGTAGCTTATGTCCGTTCCCAAGCTCTAAACTATCTCTGTACCAAATTTCACCAGGAAATCTTCTAAAACGATAAACTTTTATCCCAAGGCCCTTGTCCCCCCCCCTTCTGCCCCCCTTTTCGCGATAAAAAGTAGCCTATGTCCGTTCCCAAGCTCTAATCTACCTCTGTACCAAATTTCATTAAGATATCTTCAAAAAAGACAAACTTTCATCCCATAGCCATATCTCCCCCTCCTTCTACCCCTTTTTGCGATAAAAGGTAGCCTATGTCCATTCCCAAGCTCTAAACTATCTCTGTACCAAATTTCATTAAGAAATCTTCAAAAATGACAAACTTTCATACTAAGGCCCTAGTCCGCCCCCCTTTCTACCCCCCTTTTCACGATAAAAAGTAGCCTATATCCGTTCCCAAGCTCTAAACTATCTCTGTACCAAGTTTCATGAGGAAATCTTCAAAAATGACAAACTTTCATCCCAAGGCCCTAGTCCCCCCCCCCTTTTCGCGATAAAAGGTAGCCTATATCCGATCCCAAGCTCTAAACTATCTCTGTACCAAATTTCATCAGGAAATCTTCAAAAATGACAATCTTTCATCCCAAGGCCCTAGTCCCCCCCCTTCTATCCCCCTTTTTGCGATAAAACGTAGTCTATGTCCGTTCCCAAGCTCTAAACTATCTCTGTACCAAATTTCATCAGGAAATCTTCTAAAACGATAAACTTTTATCCCAAGGCCCTGGTCCCCCCTTCTTCCCCCCCTTTTCGCAATCAAAGGTAGCCTATGTCCGTTCCCAAACTCTAATCTACTTCTGTACCAAATTTCATTAATATGTCTTCAGAAATGACAAATTTTCATAAAAACTACATCCCCTATTTCCCTATTTGAGTTACTTTCGCATTTATAATATTAGGGGTTAAAGTATGAAATTGCCGATTTGTACTGACAAATTTAAATTCGTTTTTTTTTAATTTAACGTATTTATTTAATCAAAATAATTACCATTATTATCTATACATTGCTGCCATCTAGTAGGAAGGTCATTTATGCCTTTGCGATAGAACTCTGGTGATCTAGATTCGACAAACTGTGTGAAAGCATTTTGTACTGCCTCCTGAGAAGAAAACTTTTTATCACATAGAAAATTGTCCAAATCACGAAAAAAAGGTAGTCTGTTGGAGCAAGGTCTGGCGAATACGGAGGGTGACGGATAGTTTCTAATTGCAGTTCCTGTAGAGTTAAAACGGTTTCTCGTGCTGTATGAGGTCTCGCGTTATCATGAAGCAATAATGGTGAAGATCGATTCATGAGTCGGGGCTGTTTCACTGCTAGTTTTGCTATCATTGTTCGGAGTTCGGCACAGTAGACATCTGCCGTTATTGCTTGACCAGATCGTAGAAAGCTATAGTGAATATCACCATGCTGAGACCACCAAACAGTTACCATTACCTTTTTATTGGTAAGCTTTGCTTTAGGACACTGTTGTGGCGTTTCACCTGGGGTCAGCCATTGCATTTTTCGCTTACGGTTATCGTAAAGAATCCACTTTTCATCACATGTCACAATTCGATCCAATATTCCTTCATTTCTGTATCGATTCAACAAGGCAACACAAGTTTCAACACGCATTTCTTTCTGCAGATCAGTCAAATCATGAGGTACCCATTTTTCACATTTTTTTATTTTATTGATTTGACGCAAATGAGTCAATATTGTTGGTAAGGTAACGTTAAACCATGCAGCTAATTCCTGGGCAGTTTGGCTCGGATCGGCTTCCACCATGTCTTTCAATTCATTGTTATTCACCTGTGTGGACGGCCTTCCTCGTGGTTCGTTCTTCAAATCAAAGTTTCCATCACGAAAGCGTTTAAACCAAAATCGCACGGTGCGTTCATTAGCAGTCCCCTCTCCAAACGCAACATTGATATTGCGAGCTGTTTCTGCCGCGTTAGTTCCGCGTCGGAACTCGTATTCAAAAATCACTCGAATTTTCGAAGTATCCATCTTTCTTGTCTAAGCTGAATAAAAAAAACAACTGAAAGTCGATAATCGAATGTTGCACATTTTTAAATGAAGAACTACATAGGTACCATGTGGAAAAAGTTTCACTCAAAAATCTCAAACCATGAAGGTTCTATGTCAATTCGAAGTACCTATTACAATGAAACGGCAATTTCATACTTTAACCCCTATTATTAGTATGGACTATACAATTTTAAGCTACCTACTTTACTTTTAATGTTAAACAAAACAAAAAAAATACAGGGTATTGGTATCAACAAATACCCTGTACTATTATTATTTTTTTGGTATTATTGAACTAAACAATTTTAAGCTACCCACTTTACTTTTAATGTTGAAAAAAATACAGGGTATTTGTATCAACAAATACCCTGTATTATTATTATTTTTTTGGTATTATTGAACTAAACAATTTTAAGCTACCTACTTTACTTTTAATGTTAAACAAAACAAAAATTAAATTAGAAAAATACAGGGTATTTGTATCAACAAATACCCTGTATTTTTTTTTGTGTATTTATTATTTGTAGAAATCATTTATCGTAGTTTTTCAAGGGCGTAACCTACCGATATGTCTTTATTTATAAGTTGTACTATGTATGTTCATCGTCTGTTTCTATATGTATTTCCTTCTTTTGTTTTGTTGGAATCTCACATTGGACTCAATTTGTTTCTTATACCTTTCTTTAGTTTAGAATGATAAGCTTCTGTTATATTGTTCGATCTGTGACCCTCGCCGAACACACATTAAACATTAAGGTCTCGAAAAAAAAATTTTTTTCTTTTCCTCTACTTTCAGTTTTTGCATAGCATAAGCACAGTGTTTACCTACTGTGGCATACGCACAGTGTTTACCTACTGTGGCATAAGCCTTCATTAATGTGTTCAGCAGGCATCAAAGGCAGAGACGCAGTCAATGCAATTCTTTTATCAAATTTCGATTTTATTCCCAATTTTTTTGCTTTCTTTCAAACTGCTTTGCACCAAAAGGTTGCTACCAACCTTTCAAATTTAGTGCTGGAAATTCACAATGATATTTATTTGATTGGAACGACAAGCGGCGATGCCGTGACGGCAGTTGGGATTGAATTAATTCTGATACTGTTATGTAGGTATGTCGATTCTTTTTTATCAGGCATTAGAACATAGGTATATTAAAGGGACCGTTGTTGTTTCTGTTATGCTACTTCCAACTCCAACTCGGACAAGAGTCGAAAGTAGCATCACCGAAATATTCTTCTAAACGACTGATTTGCTCCCTTACCTTTTTTGAACAAAAAATCAATATAGGTACGCTTTTTTAATTTCATTATCATAAAAATCGGCCAATATAAAATCCAAGAACTTGGCGGGCACGGTTACATCGGCGAAGTTTTTAAATACTGTCTTATTGACGCTTAACGATTTGTTTCTTGCATAGTATAGGCTATGTTGGATGCTACTTAATGCCGGTATCTTTTCTATTAAGTCTAGACCTGTGTTCTGTATATTTTCACAAGACATTTCATATTGCTTACCTATGAAAGGTGTACCGTAGAAATTTAATATTTTCAATTACTTATGGTGCCCACACTTAGGGCTGGGTGGACAAAGGCGAACCGTAGTTAAAAACAGAATTACCACCGTACACCCAGGTGATCTGGGAAGGTGGACGGTGAGAAAGAACCGTATGTAAGCATGTGCATTATGTCCCACCATTGACAGTGTGGCAAGGAAGAGTGGAAAAATATTTACTTGTCCCCACTGCTGGTGGTGATAATCTGATAGGGACCAGTAAACAGTCACATATTTTTACTTATGAGTCTGTGAGCTCTGAATATCCTGATTGCTATGGACCTGTTTTGGTTAGTTTGAAACCCATATTTTTGGTGTAAACTTTATTGTTAAATATACAAGGTACCATGCCACTAATAGGGCCACACAATAGATAGATAGGCACAAATTGAACTCTCTGATGGGTTCCAAGTTACAAAAAATGTGATTGCAATGAATGCGCGATTGTGTTGCCTAGTACGTAGAGAGATCTACTAGAGAGATGGTTCTCTTATCAATAAATCCTTCATTTAATATCCCGACTTTGAATGATTATCGTCCGAGACAGTACCACGCCGTGACCGTTGCCTGTGCAACAGTATCGCACACACGCATAACAGAAGTAAAAGCACGACTGCAACTCCACACATAGCGAATACTCCTCCACGAAGACGGCTTTCACCTGAAACATGACAGTATAGCATTCTAATCAAATCAATGACATTTCTAATCGATAGCAGAATGTGGAATATGCACCTAACTTTTGTAAGTAGCATCCAGTGGCGAGGAGCTCCTGTAACTTGATTCCTGCCAGCTTTTCCAATGGGTCGCAAAGTGCATGACAAACTGTACACAATAATAAATAAATAAAAAAATACTATAAATAAATAATAACTATAAATAAATATAAATATTAGGTCCTTACGTATGAAATTAGCGATTTGTCGTACTGATCAATTTGATCTGAAATATCTCCTCTTTGGTTAAGAATTCCAAATTCAAATTAATAAATTCATATAGGTAGCTGGTTTTTTTTCTTTGGAATACAGTCATTCATTTGTTATTTTCCTCATTATTTTTTCTTTGGCGTCGCTTATTACCGCGCAATGGAAAACATGAAATATTGGTATATTTACGAGTACGAGTTCTACCGTGGCACCAGTGCTGCAGAAACACCTCGAAGAATTAATGATGTGTACGGCGCTGGTGTCGCTAAAGACAGCACGGTACGTTTTTGGTTTCAACGTTTTCGTTCTGGAAATTTCGACCTTAAGAACCAACCCCGTGGGCGGCCGGAGATCAAAGTGAAAAACGAAGAATTAAAGGCTATTGTGGAAGTGGATCCATCACAAAGCACTTCAGAGATAGCAGCAGGCTTCGGGGTAAGTGATAAAACTGTATTAATCCACTTGAAGTAACTCGGGAAAGTAAAAACACTCGAACGATGGTTACCTCATGAATTGAGTGAATCGAACTTGCAAACACAGGTCGCCTGCTGTGTTACTTTGCTCAACCGATACAATAACGAAGGGATTTTAAATCGAATCATTACTTGTGATGAAAAGTGAATATTAATAATAATAAATGTAAATAATAACTAGAAATAAAAATAAATTAGTATAGATTGAAATTCACTACACTTTTCTGCCGGTTCCACTTTAGAAAATTTACACCATTCGCCACTGCTATCTACCACCTATCTGAGGATCTTGAATCAAAGTGATATGGAATGAAAGAGGTAGATAAAGGCTAAGAGCCAGGTTAGCGATCTTGAGGTACCGGGTTCAAGTACTGCCATAACATAATACCGCCGTCAACCCACTCCTAACCCTAACAATTTAGCTTAGCTTAGCTTTCGGTTACTAAACTTACCTTCTTAGTTACTGATTTCTTGTAATGAAACTAAATACGTAGACTATTTCTAGTTTTTGTTGTTGAGGTGTGCGCCTAAGCAATTAAGTAGGTAGGTACATTGTTTTACCAACCTTTTTCAGCAGAATATAGTTCACTTGTTTCAACAGATTTTAGCACTTTAGACAGTTGCGGCAAGTACTGAAGCCAAAATTTGACATCTCTATCCGGAGTGTGATAATCAGTGCTGGTACTTTCCGTACTACGAATATCATAAATGTTAGCATCACCCGTCTTGTATTGTCGCCAAAGATTGGCCTCTGCTGGTGACCTGAAAGAAGTAAATACGCATGTAAGTAGGTATCTGAGGGTATATAAGGTGATAAGGTGTAACAAAATTAACTCTCAGTACTTGGATGTGTCAATTTTTACTCAAAAAAAGTAAATGGTGCTAAGTGCGTGCTTTTTTTGTAGAGATGTTTTTTTTTTCACCAAAACGAAAAAGAATTATGCCAACATGTGGTATACCCAGAGTACTACCACGGGCCTTCGGCTTCGGGAGCATTCACCTTACACCCGGTATTTTTGTAAGTCTAGCAATCGAATTTTAGAAAATTAGCTCGCCTAATATTTTTAAATGTCTTATGCCGTAAATTATAAATTAAGTATCTACACATACGTACCTATTTTCTGGAACCAAGTAATCATCATAAGTTCCGAGAGTTCATTTTGTTTACACTTTAGGTATATACAATTTCACAGTTTCATATTTATTGCGTAAAATGCTTAAGCCGGGCAGAAATAAAATGTTATGGGAGTAGGTAGGTAGTAGGTTATATTATGTGGAATCGGTGCAATACGTTACCCAAACTTAATGAAATTAACTATATGTCTCCGGAACAGCCTCGAAATTCGTTTTTCTTCAGTTGTTGGTGGTCGACGTGCCACTTGAAGCATCATGGCATCACCTAAGAGGGATACTAAATCCGATCCATGAACAGCGCCTGTTGTTAAAAAGTTTTATTAAATATACAGCGATTGTTGAACTAATTTTAAGTTTAGCCATAGAGCGAGCGAAAATAAGCTATTTATGAAATTAATTTATAATGACTTCGATTTTACCTACCTGTAAAATTTTGCTGTAGGCCCTGTAGATCAACTCCTGCAGGTTGCGAATAACGATAAACGTATAGGCGACCAACCCGTCTTGATAATCGAGTAGCAATTAGTGCAATACCTGCACTCCATTTTACTGATGACTCAATTCGACCAAGCGACCCAATGGCATTAAAAATATTCGAATCTTTTCTTGATCTTTCATTCCAATATTCCCAACGAATTACTTCTGTTAGCTGCAAGTGATTGCATAGGTAACTAATGGAGTGGAGACAGCAGCGACTCTTGCCCTACGTACGGTTCACTCCGACGACACGGGAGCAAAGAGAATCAAAGAATCAATATATATCGAGATATTATCTCGATTGGGGCTAGGGATCAGTCGCACTAAAAAAGGCAGAATTGGGTACTTGACTGACCAGTCAAATTAGTTACTTTTTTCTAAACGTCAAAACGGTAATTTATAAGGAAAATTGTATGAAAACTATATTTGTGACGTCATAATATTTAATAGTCAAATCATATACTATTAAACGTTGGATGGATGATTAAAAATAAATAAGAACGAAAAAATAAGAACCGACGCAACTGTTTTCACTCTTTTACCATTATTAATTTAATAAGTCCAGCTAAATAATTTATTTTAACTACAGGAAAGTACCCAATTAAGTCTGCTCACAGCTGCAGTACCTTCACCTATACAGGGTGTAATCGTTAAGTGTGTCCAGCCGATTATTCCGTAACTATTACAGATATCAAAAAACTTTAAACTGATATCGAAAGTACGTTACCTAATGAGTAAAATGACATCAATAACTTTTTAAAAATCAAACGAGAGGTATCTAAAATTTCGACATTAAACACTCCCATACATTTAGTATGAGATTAGAAGAAAGGTTTTAGTTTCCTTATTTTAAGTGATCTAGTACCCATTTTACCTTAATCATATTTTATGATTACGTATAATATGACAATGATGATTTTCAAGTAGATACATGTGTAAAATAATTATCTTAGGTGCCACTTGAAATTAGTAATAAACCGGGTTTTAATATCGCATTAAGTAATTTGAGCGAACTGAAAAGCACTACAAAAATAAAGATACTCTTTGGTGTTCGTTCTAAATTCAAAACTTTTATCTCGGGTTGTTGTTCCCACCAATTTATCGTTGTTTTTTTTTAATTTGCGTTAATAATCGTGATTGTTTCATTTATTGATTGCAAAAAGAGAAAAGAGAGATATGCTAAAAATTGACTACAAATATGATTGTAACAAAAGAGCGGCCATTATCGCCTACAGAAGAGAGTACCCAGACAGAGAAGTCCCTTCTGGTGTACGTACCTAAAAGCTTTCTACGAATCTCATACTAAATGTATGGGAGTGTTTAATGTCAAAATATTAGATACCTCTCGTTTGATTTTTAAAAAGTTATTGATGTCATTTTATTTATTAGGTAACGTACTTTCGATATCAGTTTAAAGTTTTTTGATATCTGTAATAGTTACGGAATAATCGCCTGGACACACTTAACGATTACACCCTGTATATTGGTAGGTACTTGCTTTGGTAATGTATTTGTTAATTACAATTTATAAAAAGAAAATAGGTAGGTAGGTACCTACAATGTTTAACGCAGACGGATCCAGAGAAAACAGACGTATAATCTCAGGAATCGTTTTATCATTCACGTAATCGGATATATACGATTTACCTTGTCGGCTTAGTTCGTCATATTTATCATCTAAAACAGAATAATGAAATTGACTAATAAAACACTCATGAGCACGACCGGTAACCTTGAGCTTTAGTGAAAATTTTCATACCATTGTAATTTAATGCTTCAAGGTCGTTCGCTCCGAGCAGAACATCGAGTTGCAAGTTTGATTGCGTAGCCGTGGACAATGCTGTCAATAACGAATTTGGTAAAAACTGTTCGGATGCCGGCAAAAATGTATCAGGTATCGGCTGCATAGCGTTGGTCCATGTTGCGTTCTAAAAAAAATTGCAAACAGATTTTGAGGTAGTATGGTCCAATGCACAATATCACTAAATTTGTTTTTTTTAGCTTCCGTATTCTACTCTTGGTTGAAAATAAAAAATACGAGTAAAAGAAATATTTCGATATTTTCGTAGAAACGTTTGAATTTACTCATTTGAAACGCTTCAAGCGAGGTTCGGTAGCTCAGTGGTTAGAGCATGTTAGGGACTGGTTGCGGGTTCAAGTTCCACCTGAGCGATTCCCTTTTTCCGATACAAATTGCTTTAAAATTTCATGCAATTGTTCAGGCGGAGAAATTAAAATGATTGTTACATCATTGTTTCCCAAAGTTCGTACGAATATGGTAGATGAATCTCACCGTCACACAGTGGTCCGATCCCATGCAAGAGGTCGGACATATCAGGCACATGGTTTTTTTTTAAATTAAAATTAAATAAATTAAAGTCATAATTACAAATAACTGAATATGCCATCCGATTTCTATATAGAAGAGAAGCAAATGCTAGCAGCACTACTTTTGAAGATACACTTACACAATGGTAAAATTGAATAAAAAAATCAAATAGGGCCAAAAGAAGAAGATATGCCTTTTGATTTTGGCCCATGTTTTATATAGATTTTTTATGACAGTATCTTATAATTTGCCACATTTTACCTAAAGGCACAGTGCTAAATTATTGCGCATTTGAGATATTATATGAAATATGGAAAATAGGAACAAAAAGGTTAAAGTGGGGAAAAATGCCCCTACACCTACTGAATAACGAACGTGACTGTGGCTCACTCTCGGGCTAGATGGATCAGATGGCAGTCAAAGGATCTGTCAACTAAGTCATCATCTAAGTCAACTTGAGGTACTCGTACACCTGCAGATTAACAGACGATCCTCTGGCTTTCCTCTCGGGGTAGGAGTTTCAAATGGCAGTCGCTCCCGTAAAAGCCAAGGGGAGTGAGTCAACTTGAGCTACTCTTGCACCTGCTGATTAATGAACGTGGCTCTAGCGCTGGCTGTAGGGAAATTGCAATTGTTTGGATTAACCCTTTGGCTAATCTGATTCAGCTGTTGTATCTGCATCTGCAACAAATAATCTCCGAGCCGCATGACCGATATTTGTGTTACCACTGCCATGCTTGACTGCATCCAGTAGTAAACCAGTTCATCTATAAAAAGCCTCCTGTATCACTTCTTTCTTTCTTTTGTGTTCTGCAGCAATTCTTTGCTTCTTGTTATGTTTATGTTGTTTGCCATGATTTAATTTTATATGAAACTATTATTGAGTAAATAATAGGTAGTATTGCCCGTGGCTCCGTCCGTGGATGTCAGTTATCTCGATAAAACATAGCCTATGGCCTTTCCCAAGGTCTAATCTACCTCTGTATCGAATATCAGCAAAATAGGTTTAGTATGGGGAAATTTTACAGGAAATTCAATAAACTGAAAATACTAGATCTATTTCAAATGTCAAGTTAAAATACTCGTATTATAGAAATCATTCATTATTTACTCTACTTCATTTTTTCCGCTATTTTGACATCCTATATATACAACATTCCTACTAAGAAATAAAATCTAAAAGAGTTCTTATTTTGATCAAAATGATTGTTTTTAAACATAATTTTGATCAAGTTTTAATTATGTAAGTAGGTGTTTGATGAAAAATAAAGAAGTTTAGTTCATTAGCATAGCTACTCATAAATATTAAAAAAAAAACATCTTACCGTATAGAGTGTCATCAGATCTGATAAAGGATGTTCACGCATGCATCGTAAAATCTCCTGATCAGTATCATTGTTACATCTTAACAAATGCGCAATTTCCCGAGAGATCCGTTGCACTTCATTGATTTCTAGTACTCTTTGATCATCTATCGCTTTCCAAATGTCGATTGGTGACATAATTATGGCTCTTTGGAATAAACCTGTAAAAAGAAATACGGGGTTATTTTTAAGGCGGAGCCATAACCTTAACCGTTATAATTACAGCAAAGCATTCTTAGGAGACACAATGAGACAGCATTCTCAGATTATGGAGAAATGTTATCAGAAAAAAATGCTTAAATGCCATTTTTCGTGCCATCTATCGATCCTATTTCATGTGGGGATCAAAAAACTATGGTAATGCTTCAGGTAGGTATGACTAATGAATCAAAGAATAAATTTCGTTTACATCTCTCATGTTCGGTAAGTAGGTCCTTATTACCCCCAAATGGGGCTTGTAGGTGACCAATTAGCGCTCTAGGGTAATAATGTAGCTATAAAAGCCCTAGGGCGGTAAGTAATTAAAAAAAAAACACTTCACTCTTTCAAAAAGTTCGCGTACATCTAACTGTCATACTGGCAATAGACATCATGCATTCAGTCCAATGACAAAAGAGGTCGCTTCGTATTCAGCCTTGTTTTCGTATGAGTTTAATAGGCATCAATTTTAAATATCGAACGGCGAAGCTCAATTTCTTTCTTGAAAAAAAAATATTAAAAAACAGAGATGAAAAAAGGCGGGAATAGCAAACTTTTATTATTAACATACCCAAGACAACAATTTCATAATACCGAATAACTTTTCACAACACCCTGACATTGGCAAGTTGTGGCAACACACAGAAGCCAGTCAACAAGAATTGAATGAATTGAACATACCCAAAAAACACCTGTCACTAAAATTTGAAAATTGTTCGTATTTCACTATAAATTTTAACTAATAAAATGTTTTATTTTTGTAATGCCGGTTTTTTCTACTTACCTCACAATCGAGATGTAAAGCAGAGTAGTTAGCTCGGGTGTAAGAATCAATTGCACCCTCGAACTATAGGCTATAAATATCTATAAATATCTCGGGCTGCAATTGATGCCTTACAGCCCTTGGCTACTAATCTACTATTATTCAGTTTAGGCACATAAAGAGCACATTTGAACATCAAAAGCACATAATATGAACGTCAAACATGAGTACTGAAACTAGAAATGACAGAAATTGACAAAAACATTTTTCAAAAATTTATAATGAAAAACAAAGTCCTACGAGTTAGTATTATTTATCGTCAACCCATCCTATTTTAGGTGGGGATCAAAAGAACTTGGGACCATTTAAAGTGTGACTGAATTTTTTTTTTTTCTGACAAAATGCATTATATGAGGCCCCATGGAGTCGTCTCCCCAATTTTGGTATAGGTTTCTAGGGAGGTTATAGGTTCCCTTTTTTTTAGTTGTAAAAGTTTTTTCCAAAAATCTGAGAATGCAAGGCAGGCCAAAAATTTTGCACTTAACGGTTAGGTGCCATTATTGCCCCGTCTCAAAAATACATCTGTAGGTGTCTCGTGTACTTTATAAAAGAAATAAGTAGACTTCTAACTGAAAATTATATACCCACCGTACGATCGTGGTGACGTTATTTGATGCAAGACGCTATCGGCACCCGCTGAATGGCCAAGTACAGTTATTGCCGTCGGATCACCACCGAATGCGGCAATATTGTCGCGAACCCAGAGAAGAGCTAAATACTGATCCAAAAGTGCCAGATTACCGCGAGCTGATATTGATCCTAGTGTGAAAAATGCAAGCAAGTGAAGGCGAAACATGACTGTCACCACCACTACGT
Source organism: Eilema caniola (assembly GCA_949126895.1). NCBI lineage: Eukaryota > Metazoa > Arthropoda > Insecta > Lepidoptera > Erebidae > Eilema > Eilema caniola. The sequence goes on along the minus strand of OX421463.1, from coordinate 16,274,188 downwards.
CTTCAGATGCCAGCTCTTGGCAAGGTAGGGATATGCCACCTCTGATCCAAGACTCGCTGTATAATATCACAACCACTGGTAGTGTTTTTCCATCAGAGCGCTACCTAGAAAACATTATATATATAGTATGATTTACTGTTGTAAGTCCAGCGAAAGATGGTTCGAGAAAATGGCGACATCTGAAAAATCAATGCAACACTGACTATACACTGAAATAATTGAGTTTTGGTGCCAATACAAAGAAGAGTAGCCTGCAAGTGACATATTACAGTGAAATTTGTCTTTTGTGTTGCTTCCAGATCTCCCTTGAAACCTAAGGTAAAGTCTCCATCACTTTAGGTACTGAAATCAATCATCATTGATCGCCATTATCAACATATTATCAACTCATCATACAAAATAAGACTTGGCTTTAAGGTCTTGCAACCAAGCAATTTATAAAAAAAACTAAAATTATTTTATTACTTTTTACTTATTATGTACGCATGCAAACCAACCTACATGGCACCTACTACTGACTTGTGTAATGAGTAATGACCTAATATGTAATGAAAGCACAGCCAGCGCTAATAGAACGAGAAGATAATATTAATAATTATTGGATATTCAAAATTAATAATTATTTAATATTAAATTAATAATTAGATATATATTGTAAAAAAAAGATTAATTAAAATAATGAAAAATAGCGGAAAAATTGTTAATGATAATATAAATCCGAGTACATCTTTCGTTGGGCCAACTCTATTTATATATTCTACGATTTATAAATAAATAATAAACCGAACCCGAGGTGTCCAAATGTTAAGGAAAAGGCAATCTTCACTATAATCGTCTTTTTCTCGGTCGCCGACATGAGGACAGTGTGGAGGTATTCGATGGGCATTAAATGTTCGCCTCCAACCTGTGTGTCGTTCTGGTGCCTAGAAATGAAAACATACCATTATTGCCTATTTAGAGCCGATCTAAACTATTTGTAATTCATGATCTACAAAAAAAATTGTTGTAGGCACTAGGAACTAATTATAGGGTACCTAGGTGGTACTGCAAAACAAAACTGCTAAGGTCCTCTACTTTAATTATATATTTCTAAAATAGTAAAGGACAATTTAAAAAAACAAGTAAAATAGTTACATTAGTGTATAGTAGTGGGTTCACGTCGGTAGTGTAATGGCCAGGATTCGAACCCGAGACCTCTTGATCGTAAGGCCGAACCCTTAACCACTAAGCTACCGACGCTCAAACGCATAATTATCTGTATAATTACTAACTAGGTAGGTTAGGTAACTAGTAATTATACAGATAATTATGCGTTTGAGCGTCGGTAGCTTAGTGGTTAAGGGTTCGGCCTTACGATCAAGAGGTCTCGGGTTCGAATCCTGGCCATTACACTACCGACGTGAACCCACTACTAGCCAGGTTCGCTAATCTCGGTTTCTAACATTATTTAAAAAAAAAAGTGGCTATTTGAACTCTTACCGAAAATCTGTATCGGCCCTTTGGAGCTGTAGCGTACGGCACTCCATAATATATTTCCACTGGCGTTGAATCTTGTGTGTAAGTTTTAATCTGCAATATAAATTGTCATGTACCTACCTGAAGCATAATCATAGTAAAGACAGACGGCATTTGAAAAGAAAAGTACTTACTCCTACTATCCGACCTTGCGGTATATTCACAACAGGCTCTTCCGCCAATACCTTCGCAAATATACAAAGCACAAACCATGAACTAAACATAATGACACTCCACATGGCGACACTAAAATTTATCGAAACGATTAAAAGTAATTTGAATATATTTCGTGATTCAGTACCATATACGACACAGTCATAGAACTAACTAATGGTCATATGGACGTTCCGTCGCTAAATTCGTACTGAACGTTTAAACTTACATAGGCACTGTACCTACTGAACCTATATAAAATAGCCATACATGTACTTACTACCTTTACAAATAATGTAATATGCTGCACTGGACCATCGACACAAAAAGTGTCATACAATGATTGTGCTCCAGTCCATGACGAGAGTATCGTAACAATGAATGCCTTCTTTGTTCTAATTTCACCAACAATCCAAAATGTGTTAAATTAAAATACAGAACTACTAAACCATAGATAACAAACTAAACTGAACATAAGTAGTTAGGTAGATAGACGGCACAGTCTTCACGTATAAAGTAAATAAGAGAATCATGGAGAAACAACTGTATTTAAAATGATAGAAACAAATGACTAAAATAAAAATTTGTTTATATAGGACTTGCAAATTTGACTTCACCATTTCACGATGCAGTCGCTACTTCTCTACTTATACTTTTACTGTGCTATATGCGATGTCCAGCTTCTTCAATAATATTTTATAGTAATAGTGAATAGGTTGATTATTTGCGAAGCCAATCGTGGCCAACATTAATCCGTAGCCAAGTAGTATGGAAAAAAGCTTGTGCCTGGAAAGCCACTGACGAAACCCACCAACTAAAAGGACAAAAAGTGATTAAAGCACTTCCTACGAAAACAGGACTGCACACGATAAAATGTATTAGGTGCATTTTAAGTTGAATTAACTACTATGTAAAATAACAATTATATGTACCATTCCTATTGACGCTTGTTGTAGGAAATCTCATGGACGCGGGTTGCTTCGCATACACGAGCATATATCTCACTCTTACTAGATCACAGTTCGTGACAATGTATTGTGTCATCTGTCCATCGCAATTTTGATCAGAAAGTAATTTTTTACTCTTGTCGTCTTCATAGAAGCCGTCACCTGCATTTAAAAAAATATTTGAGATTAAAAGGGCTAAGCCACTACGTGTAGATAAGTATAGGTACCTAATAGAAATGCCTATTTCAAGTATCTGTAAAGTTCATTTAATTTTTTCTTACGATTTACCTTAAGATAGTTGCTTAGAGCCTGTAACTTCTATCGTAGTATAAATTCAAGTTGGCTGGCTCACAATATTGTCTTGCTATCAACGATGGTGAATATCGTAAGAAGTTGAAATGAAAAAGCAGAAAAGTGGACCCCTGACTCTAGGTGGAAGCTACGGTAGTAGCCGGGGCACTTGTGGGGAAGATGATGATGATCACTGTCGGCCCTGTCCTAATGTCCTATTCAGTGCAAGTACTTATAAAGACAGGGCCGTCTTAACCGGGGGTTCAAGGGTGCGGCCGCACCCGGGCGCGTAGCCCGAGGGGGCGCAGGCCGAGCTCTAAACATTTCGATATTTCCTAATTTAACCTTTAACTCATAAGTACAATATTAACGCCATTCCCATGTTTCGTACACTTACGTCAATTAAACCCCTACATGCATAAAAATATAGGCATCAACCAATATTAAAATTTACCATTGTACCCATTATTGTCACTTTTGCCTTTCGACAAGTGTCATCCCGCTCACGATATGCAAGGTAAAATAGCTCTTATTAGGATACTCATAAAAATTAAATTAATTTAACAGGCACGCGGCAATATCTCCATTCAAAGAGGCCCTTTGACCTAGCCGCCTGGCGTCCGCACTTTAAGCAAAATGGCCTCTATAATTAGGAAGTTAGGGTGTATATTGTAATGTAAGTTCGCGATGCGGCTCTGAGTGTCGATTACTGATTGATGTCATTAGACGACCTATGACAATTGAATCTTATTGCATGAAAATTAAAGTTTGATTTTGTTTAATGCTGTGAAACGTTAAAGAAATATTAAATCCATTTCTTTTCCTTAATTTTTGATTTTTTTTTTCATCGTACCTATTTGCGATAGCCGCCGAGTGAGCACTAAAAATTCTACAATATTTTTCAAGTAGCATGGGTACGGTGACGTTTGGGATTTGAAGTTACTAGAGATGTAGTCAAGATAAAATCGCATGAAATAAAATCGATTATATATCTTATCGAGATCATTTATTAATGAAGAAGAAATCGATTCTATTAACTAATAATTTTGAAGAAAAAAAGTAAAACAAAATTGATAACCTGTTTAATTATTTATTAAAAATCAAACATGTTCATCATCGTCATCATCATCATCATCATCATCATCGTCATCTGACTCGTCGACGTGAATAATTATTTGGGAATCAATTATGCAGTCTATTCTAATGTCTCGCTCCCAGTCATGTAAGATTAGATTTTTGGTTTTCTCCACTACTTTCTTCCAGTCATCGCCAGTGACATTTTTGCATCCCTCTTTCAATAACCCCATCATTTTTGTGGCTGTAAAAGGCGGAGCTGTATTTTTTCGTGCAGCGTATCCTGAAACAAGATAAAAAACAAATTGAGTCATAGAATTCAAGTAATAAACATAATCATATTTTTGTCAGTATGTAAATAGACTATGGTTAAACAAGTTACCTTTGATTTGGGCCCAAATTAATTCAATGGCATTGTACTGACAGTGGTACGGTGGAAGCCTCAGGACTTCGTGACCATATTCGTTTGCCATCATATCTAATTTGTATGTCGTTTGGGGCTTGTGCATTTTTACGAGCTTCACTAGCTCCACCTTTAATTTCGTCTCATCGGCTTCCACATTATTGGCTTGGAGCCACTCGATCAACTCGCTCTTCTTATTGGAAGAAGTCGGCGGTTTGTTCAATTGCACGGAGTGATATGGGGCATTGTCCATAATAATTGTGCTGGGTTCTTCTAAATTGCTAAGCATATTTTGAAACCACTCCGTGAATACTTCCGCATTCATATCTTCGTGATATTCTCCCGTCTTTTTCGATTTAAAAGCAAGTAGCCCATTTTCTACAAATCCTTTCGATGTGCCTGCGTGACAAATAATCAATCTCTCCCCTTTTCCTTCTGGCACTTTGGTCGAGGCATGAGGTGTATCGTCAGTCCACATTTTACCGCGCATTTTACATTTTTTTTACATTTTACATTTTTACATTTTACATTTTTTTTTACCCCGCGCTAGTGCTATATCGCCCCTCTCCATGACAATTTTTCTTTGGTTTACTTTTTTGAATTGGAAACCAATGTCCTTCAATACGCGCCACAAGGATGTAGGACTTCCAGTAAACAAATCAGCATCTTTTAAAGACTTGACCAGCTTTAGAAGCGTCGATAATTCTTTATTCTGGTAATAGTTATAAATGTGGCTCCGTATAGCATCGGCCGCAAAACTGTCTACATCTGTTACAGATGCCATTTTGGTTCGCTTTTTATTAGGGGTGGACAACTTATTTTCTTCTGTATCGTGAGCACCATATTTTTCTCGAGTGATTCGAGAAACCGTGTTCCGCCCAATGTCTAACGCATCTGCCACTCGATCCAAAACGTTGGACACAGGCAATAGCGTTCCGCCATTCTCACGTTCCCGCTCAAAGTAATCCCGCAATCGAACTACAAATTCACGGGCTTGACTACCAAGCACAGTCTTTTTCGTTCTTTTTGGCATTTTGCCAAAAAAAAACAACAAAACAAAAGTCAATAACAAAAAACGGTAACGAAAACAACAAAGCAAAACGATAGTCAATAACAAAAACAAGTAACAAAAACATCACGCAAGCTCAAAACAAAGAAAACAGACCGCATACAAGGCAGACGCACTCGTACTGAGTTGATATAACAAGATGGCTGCCCTGCCAGCTCATGCTTAAGCAGTGTTGCTATATTATAATAAAGCTCCACAAAGACAAAAATGCTTTGTTTAAAGTTTATTATTACATAATTATATTTTATAATCGTATTTTAGTTAAAAATACAACTAACGATTTATGATACTTTATTCGACAATTTATCGATTATAACGATTTTACTATGTCAATCTCTAACGCAACCTGTTCCGATTCACGCATCAAGAATTATGTATTTGGAATGTTTATATTTAAAGTTTAAATAATTACGGAGAAATAAAAATAGTTTTAAGTTAAAAATGCAAAATAAAACAGTTTTCTTTTTATCTTCGTATTAAGTGTTGTTTCCTGTATTCCGCGTTAGGTAAATTGTTTCGAAATGAATCATGCATGAAATGGAATTAGTCAAATGTCACCGTACCCATGCTACGTGAAAAATATTGTAGCAGTTTAGACTGTGATTGATTCTAGCAAGTGGAAATTCAGTTAGGCCCACCAACAACCTCCGTGGCGTGGCGGTAGAGAACGCGGCCGCTACGCAGGAGGCGCGGGTTCGATCCCCGCTCATTGCAAATATTTGTATGCATGAATATGTATATTTGCATTGGTCTGGGTGTTTCTATGCATAATATGTATGTATTTACAAAAAAAAAACGTATCTAAGTATGTTTATCCGCATTCTAGATTCCATAACACAAGCTAGTTAAGCTATGCTTACCATGGGTCTAGATAGCGTTGTGTGAAATGTTGTGGGATATTGTGGGAATATCGATTTAATTGATTGTGTTGTATTTCGTAAAAAAATAATGTGCAAATGGATGGAGTTTTTTCTGTGCGTACCTACTTAAATCATAAACAACGGAAATTAATACTGTCAAGGTAAGTACCTAATTTTATTTTTAGAGTTACCTATTATTGTTACGGTTACAATTACTTACAATCATTGAGATATAACTACTGTTACATTAGAACATAGTTACAATACTGATATACCTACCTACTAATTAATTAATAAAAATAAACTTACATACCTAATTGATGCCATATCGTGGTATTTGTAATCATTAATCATAATCACACACAATAAGTACGAGTGAGTTTATAATTTATGATAACTACTTTACTTGGGCTTGATATTGGTCATTTAAATTTTATTACATACATAAATATTTTATAAATAATAATTTATACCTATAACATATAACATTTTATTTAAGTAAGTTTACTTTCATATAATTTCATTGAAGTGAGTGAAATATTTATATGCTAAATGATCTATTTGATTGCAGATGGCCGATTTAGGGGATGGTAAAAAGAAACCATCGGGTGCCCAAAACAGAAAAAGGAAACGCACTTAAAATAAAACATTGTATTAGAGATCTTTTTACAGATAGATTACAGATCTTAGAGAAAAATAAATGAAACATCAAAAATTTGTTGCGTTTTTTTTTGTTGACCGGGGGGGGGGGGGGAGGGGGCGCAGTCTGAGTTTCGCACCCTGGCGCTATATAGCCTTAAGACGGCCCTGTATAAAGAGGAAAGAAAACCGGTACGATAGTGTAGTTTAGATAGTTACTTACAATACAATAAATATTCTTTATTATACACCATAAACAATATTTACAAAACAGGTGCAATTTACAAATTATGAGGCAGTACAAGTGGCGGTCTTATCGCTGGGTGCGATTTCATACAGACAACCCGAGACAATGGAGACTGTGTAGTGGAGTTATGCATGTGCAATTAAGTGGTGCACAAATACTTATAAATAAACAAAGATACATAAGTAAGGGCACTATTAACTAGATACTTCTGTAGATTTATTAGTAGGTACCTACATTATTTTATTGTCATATATTTTATTATATTGTTCTATCGTACCTTCATTTGAAATGGGTTTTTGGTAATTGATGCCTTCTGGAGCGTCAATAACTTCGCACAATGCTATACAAGACAGATGACCCCCGATGCAGCTGGCGCCCCATCCGAAACCTCCATGGCTATATGGTAAACTTATGTTGAGGTCAGGCGACAAGTAGACGCCGTTTCCCAGCAATGTATTCTGCATAAAAAATATGAAAAAATATTTTAACTCTAAATTATTGTTTAATTGTTTGACATAGATAACTTCAAGTATGCCATGACCACATTAAGTAAAAACCTGGGTACTGTTTCTAACTTACTTTGTTTAAATGCTGCTGCAGACCGAAATTCAAAATAGTATAGAAGTTTTCCAATCGGTTTCCATGATAGGCATAAAATATGTTATGATTCTTAGATAGGTCTTTCCATTTTGTTTCCGCTATAGATTTGGAAGAGCTAACTACTTGGAATATATACTGTGGTTTTGGGGTCGTGACAGTAGAATGAGTATTCAATAAAACAGCTTCGTGCTGAAAATGTAACATGATAATTTTGTTAAAATTTTACGCAAGAAAAAATTAAATTAGTTAATCTTTTCGTTAGGTACTTCAAAATATTTATGTAATTGTAATGTTAAGAACGTTTCTAAATTTGTAAGAATTCAGCACCTTCTGAGGACGACTAGGTGAAATGACTCAACTACTTGTTATGGTGATATGCGTGCTAGATTACCTATATAATAGGTATAGTTAGACATTTTATTACTAAACGGTGTAACTTGAGCGTCGTCGGTAGCTTAGTGGTGGTAGTGGTGAGTCGGCTTTCGGTCGGCGATCGACAGGTCCCGGGTTCGATTCCTGGCCATTACACTACCGAAGTGTAGAGCTTAGTTGAAGGGGTTAGAGGGAATATTAATAATTTCGATAATTTCGGTTGCTGATATTCTTTAAAAAGATAAAGTGGTTTAGGTACTGATCCTATCTAAAATGATTAATTAAAACTATATCTAATTTACCGAATGATAAAAACTCGGATTAGCACGATAAAGTAATGGTATCTCGCAAGGAAGGGTGCTCGGGCCACAATACATGAATGAAATGTAATTACTGACTCTAGATGACGCAACTACGTCTCTCTCTATATTTAAGTGATAAAGGAACAAATGAGTTGCAACAAAAATCTAAAGAGATACATACCAAATCTGTAGGTACAGTCTTCAAAGCCGGCTCCTTTAATCTTACGAGTACATAGAAGAGCAAATCAATGACGTCACTCATATTCGTTAAATTATCTAAATTATCCAGTTGTTCTAACACCAAGTCTAATGCCGGGACATCAGTAACAACGCTCAGCTAAAGAAAATAAAACATATTTACATAGGCACGTACTTAGGTACTTAGATTTTTGGGTATGTAGCATATGGGTAGGTAGCAGGTAGGTATCTATATATATATGTCCTAAAGTGACAATATAAAATCCCGAGATGCATAACTTTTACTAAACTGTCTTATTGTTACTATGCTTGGATAAAAGTACAAGTATGTAATGAATGACTGCACAGTACAACTATTCTAAACATACTAATTCATCCATATCTTTAACGCCATTCTTTAAGAAAGCTGGTGGAAACGGTCTGAGGCAACTTTCGTATCTGAAACTGAATGCAGCCGCCACAAACAGACTCCATTTTATATCTGCGGCCTTAAAATCCTTTTCCAATATTAGTCTGAAAAATAATAATCAATTTTATAACAAAAGGATTTTATAACAAATTCAGTTAAAAAGAAGTGGTCGAACGATATTTTTTTCAATTCATAATAACAATAAATTTATTATGTTTTATATTTTTGAAATATAATTGACATGCCTTAGGTGAACAGCTTTCTTCTCCAACGTATCTAGTCTAGCTTGAGTATTATCTGATAACGCTTCAGATGCTGGCGGTAGGTTGCAGTTAGTTGCCGTATCAGATAAAGCTTCAGGCTCACCGTCCATGTTCTGTGTGTTGGTCCTCAAATGATATGGATAAATATATTGATACTACTATTACTATATTGCAGTCATAATTTTGAACGCTTTCAAATAAAGGTGTTAAACGTTTTATTCCATTATGTAAGTCAACAATCTTCAATAAAATTGTCAAAATCATAAAACAAAAGACAAACACTGTGCCAGCTAGTTACTCAAGTGGCAGAGTAGGTTTCATGTACCTAGTTAGGTACAGTTCAAAATTTCTGAAGCTGAATTGACCGCATGGTTGTTTTATTCGATTTTATGTAAATTATCTGCACGAAATGAATATACTTAATTACTTGCCTTACTTAATTATGTACAGGACGATCGGAGCACTAACTATAAAGGTCTGCACTCTCATACATCTCTAGTTAGTGTTCTGATCATCCTGTACAAGTTACTGGTTTTTAGGTTAAGTCTCATCAGTAGAAATTATATGGTAAATAAATTGCGTTCAAGTTCATCTAAGAGGGATTTCACCTAAGATGAAAACCACATAATTTAGTGTGAAGCTCAATAAACATTTTGGTTTACCAAACTTCCCGTGAGAAATCTGAAGTACCTACCCGTCAAAGTGCCTTCTGAAGTCAATGAGATAATTTTTTTTTACATCTTAGGTGGCAGGTGTGCTTGACACGACCCACCGGGTGGAAAATGGTTCCCGTGGCCTATGAAGTAGTTAGCATAGGTAGCACGAGTATGATGCTCTTGTAGTAGCACCAACTACTCGTGCTGCCGACACTGTAGGAACCTTGAAATGGCCCTTCTTGTACCCCATACTGTAGTCGCTTGAAAAAACTATAGCAGAGAATTCTTTCCAAAGTTCCTTTTATACCGCACTCTGCTCTCTGCTTGCGGCCACAATTTTACTGGTGGTAGAAATTTGATTTTCGAAGCCAGACTTCGGAGATATTCCCCGAAGTACCTACAATCGCCCATCGAGCACGAGCCTCAGGTATTTTATCTGGAGCTTAATGCCGATGAGAGTCTGGCTGGATCCCTCTTGTGGCGCACGCCGAGGTCCATGTGAGAACATGATCTTGATTTAATACAGAGCCATCTCAAGACACTGTATAGTCGTATCCGTTCCAGTGCTTGGGCAACTGCAGTCGTAGTCTTCAGGGTGGCTTCGCGGTGTGTAGCACCGCTAGCCATCACCAGCACGTGAACGTGTTATCCTCCGCATAACACGTAACGGTGGCACCATCTGCAAGCTCACCGCGAAGCACCCAATCGTACACGATGTTCTACAGGAGCGGCCCCAGGACCGATCCCTGGCGAATACCGCACGACATCTCTCGCCGACCGAGGCCAGTCGCACTTGGGTAGATGACGGCTCTCTCAGTTAGGTTCACCCCGACTATGAGGTGGAGATAGGGAGGCATATGAGCACCTAGTGAGTCGTACTTGTGGAGGTCAGGTGGCAGTTCTTCACAGAAAATATAAAAGTGTAGCGGTTTTACAGTTAACACGGAGCTATTATGTAAGAGATTGATTAGGTCTAAGTTACCAATTTATGAAAAAATGTATTTCTAGAGAAACTAAGAAAGATGTAAATCTAAAAAGTTGCTGTTATGATGAGAATGCTGGAGATTCTAACCATAAATTTCATATAGGACAAGTTTTTGTATTTAAACAACGATTTTTGGACTTCAGAAAAAGTTGTTCGCCTTCAAAAATCTCCAAGATCAGCCCACTAAGCCATATTCTAGATACGACCGTACTGAGTAACATTCCTAGTGTTTATAAAGAAAAAAATTCACTGTCGTAACCTGTGGTCGTAACCAAGTAATGACGTTCAGTTTTTGGAACAAGAATTGGCAATATGCATTTTGAACTATAAAAGTTAGAAATTGTGCAGTTCTACTTTGTAATATTTTGTGTTTCCGTCCGTTACAAGGTTTTTTTTTTTACGTGCGGGAAATCCCCACGGATATCCCCCCATTCGGAGCCGAAGGGGGAGGTTATGTCGAACTCGACCCAACTAAACCGCACGCCGTCTGTGGGTCGATGTGCTAGGCCGAAGGTGAGGTTGTCTTGCGACATATCCCTCGCACCCCGGCTGACCCAGGGCCATTCCTCTTGGTCTGGCCTTCCTCGGGAGGTGGGACCACGCCACGTCACCCTCAGGCCCGCGCTCATGGGGGGTGGAGTTCGGTCTGCACCCTCCGACGCCCGAGCCGCCTTCGAACGCCGCCAGCGATGTCCGCGAGTTTCTCTCGCTCGCTGCGCCGCGCCCGCTCTGCTGTCTCCTTCACGAGCATGACCTGCTCGCAGAATGAGGCGCTGGCCGCCCACGCATCCGCGCAGCGGACCATTGCCGCGAGCAGGGTGGAGAGCGTGAGCACTCTCACCCCCAGGGCCGTCACAAGCTCCCGCCTCGGCGTTTCGAACGCCGGACACTCGGTGAGCGTGTGCAGCCCCGAGTCCACGCTCGCGTCGCAGTGATGGCCCTCGGGCGTTGGCTCTATGCCCATCAGATGCAGGTTCCGCCCGAAGTTACCGTGTCCGGTAATGACCTGCGTCTGACGGTACGAAAGGCCACCGTGTGGCCTCTCTAGCCACTCCCCCATAATGGGTCTCACCGCCTCCGTTACAAGGTTACGGTTTCGAATTTTGATGAAATTTCAAATGTGGCTTTTAAGAATAATCCGACCAGTGGATCCGACTATAATCCAAATGGTTCCTTTTAATAAAATAAAAGTTTTTAAAGGTGTCCACTATTAGGTTAGTGTTTACTATTAGTGCATTTATTTTATAATAGAAAATATTTTTGTTGATATTAGAATTAAAAATATTTATCTGGCAACTTTTACATGTGACGTTTTTGTGGTGTAAATTGTTGCAAATGGAAAATGGCGTTTGTGTTGTATTAGAGAGCTGTAAACATAGTAACATACGTATTATCATATGCGCTTAAGAATATAATTTTAGTAAATTTGAGTAGCTTTTTTTTTAATATTTCTTAGTGATAACTACAACGTGGACTAATGAGTTTATTGACCGATGTCTGCCGTGGCTCCCACTATCCCCGGTTGGTGATAATTTTGTTGCAGTTTTTCATGTAGACGTGCATAACAAAATTGATAGTGAATTAATAAAGCTTATAGTTAATGCTCATAATTATGTTGTTCACATTTGATTTGATTTGTATTTATTTAAAAGCTCTTACCAAATTATAATTGTATCGACCTATTTTCAATCAATTTGACATTGCACCGCGTGACGCGTTTGTTAGTAACTTGAGGCTAGAATTGGAAATTCATTTAATACTTTAAGTTCTGTATAGAATTGTGAACAAAATGGTTTCTGAGAATGTCATTTTTTAAAGCACCTTTGACTTAATTTTTACTGAAAAAAAATGATACACTTATTTATTTCATGCACAGCACAGCAGTAATGTGAACATTGCTGACTAAGTTTTCTTTGGTACCATACAATCTTGCTATTACACTTACGTCGAATTTTCTTATTTAATCGTGATATATTCAGTGGTGCTATAAAAGTAGAGGTTCTTTCTATTACTTCATTGTAAACAGGCTGACCTTGATTTAAGAAAAACTTAAGAACAAAGTTACCCAATTATATATCAACAATACCTATCCATGAATTCACTTTGCACTATGTATTTCTATTAATTCATCCAACATATTAATACTATTATAATCATTACCCACTCTAGTTGGATTACATATCTGTAAAAAGTCTAATATAATTAATTAACATAAACTTACTATTAAGAGTCGTGTTAAAATATCAATTGCTTTTATAGGGGCTGACCCAGCAAAGGATATACAAAAACGCCGTGCTGGCAGTGTTGGGTGAGTTTCTCAACATTCCAATTAATAATTCCTAAAATAAAAGTTTAATAGATGTATTAAGTCACAAACTTAAAAATATACCCATACTGAATAAAATCTATAGTTTTCAACTTCTGTTTAATTTAAGATATTATTCAAGCAATTTTAGGCTCATTTCTGAGAGAAAAACAGATTTTGGTCAAGGGTGCTTTATAATATAATGAATTAATATTTCATTGGTAGTTTGTAAAACATGTTTTAACAGGTCAGATGAAGACGACGCAAGTGGTGGTAAATACACAAGGATGGAGGAGGACAACATACAAGATAAGGAAAGATTTGCAAGGTATGTACATAATATTTTACAATACATTATATTCTTTTACAAATTACTTACTCATAGGTTGGAATTAGATAAAGTTATTTATGTACTTGATTTTATGAAATGTGGATATGCTTCGAATCCCAAGATTAATTTTAAAAAGCAGAAAATATTCCGTGTTGATTGATTTCTTTGTGACATTAGTACCTTCCATGGTTCCAATTGTGTAAAAATAAATTTTAAACATTTTACAAAAATATCAAACTAGTGTATCCTGGAGAAAAGTTAAGGTATCTAAAATGTTATCTCACAAAAGAGATAGACCTCTTTCAACAGCCCATTCTCTGAATCCTGTTGCAGGTCATATTAGAGAAGAGAACCCTGTCTGCTCTGACCACTTACTTACATACTTACTTCCAGCGGGGGACGCCGTAGACCGGACGGGTGATCTGCCCTTTTATGGGGGCCATTTCACCCATTTCCCCTGTTCCTCCAATTCGGAGGTTAAGGAGTGTCCGGCGATCACGGCGTTCCGTCGAACCTACCTGTCTCTTTGCAGAATTTTACGATCTGTTCCACCTTCAGATCCTCGAGGTCTTGTTCTTCTAGGGTGTCCGTTCCCATGGTTTCCCATCTTAACATTGAGTACATGGGGCATTTGGCCAGCAGGTGGAGCCTGGTTTCCTCTTCCTCCATGCACTCTGGGCATTTGGGGTCAGTTTTCACCCCTATAAGTGTCAGGTGCCTGTTTAGTCGACAATGTCCCGTTATCACTTCTACGACCAGCCTCATGTTTCCTCGGGAGAGTTTTAACAGTCGACCCGTTTTCTTTGTGTCCATGCTCTTAATGAAGATCTTCGACTGTCTCATGACTGGCGAGGACTTCCATCTTCGGTTAGCTTCTGCCACTATGCTTCGGCTGATGACTCCCTTTGTTATTTTGTGGGCAATCGGTAGTCGAGGCTCGGGCCCCACTTGATTTTCATCAGCTCCCTTTCTTGCCAGTTCGTCCGCCGTTTCGTTGCCTGTATTGCCCTCATGTCCGGGCACCCAGGCAAGTGTTACGTCGAGTTTCCTTGACAGTCTTTCCATAGTTTCCTTACATGCTTTGACAAGCGCTGATGTCGTCTCTGGTTTTCCTAGTACCCTTAATGCCGCCTGGCTATCGCTATAAATGGTTACCTTTCCTGTGTCTTTCAGGCAGTTCACCATTTCCGCGCATTCCATTATGGCATAAATTTCCGATTGGAAGACACTTGCCTATTTGCCTAAAGATATCGTTTTGTTTATTTCTGTTCCGTTTTCGCACTTAATGTGTACCCCGGAGCCAGAAAGCTTTTTGGATTATTTTCTAGAGCCGTCCGTGTAGCAGATGATGCCTTCTGCATTCATCATCCAGTCCTCTCTTGTTCCTAAATGTATTCTATATTTCTTATCAAAAGTCCTCTCCTTCCTAATCAGGTCGTTGTTCGACAGGACCATTGATAATCTTTCTTCGTAGCCTTGACTGATCCTGGCGTGGCCCTCATCGAATGTGTTTGCAGTCCATTGACCAGTGCTTCTCAGCTTGAACCATTGTTCTGTCGCTTTCCTTTTTATTTCAAGGTCTATTGGATTCAGGCTCAGTATGATTTCCAGCGCGGCTGTTGGAGTTGTCCTCATCGCGCCGGTGGTCATTAGAGCTGCCAATCTTTGGACTTTGTTCAGTTCTTGTTTGTTTTTCCCTGCTTGGGCTTTATGCCACCACACTAGAGCTCCGTGTAATATGCTTGGCAGTATTATTGCTTTGTATATCCACATCACTATGGATGGTTTCATCCCCCAGCTCCTGCCTACCGCTCTTTTGCATTGCATCATGGCCATTTTCGCCTTTGAGCATGCTTGGCTTATGTGTGTCTTATAGGTCAGTTTGCTCTGCTCTGCTCTGACCACACACACACACAAAATGATTGCAACATCATTCATTGTTTCCGATATTTCGTATGAATGTCGGTAGATGGCTTCCACCGTCGCCCTAAGACGGAAGTATAGGAGAATTTGGATAGCTTCAGGTGTGGCTCGGTGGCTCAGTGGTCAGAGCATTCCCCCTGTAAGGGAAAGATGGTGGGTTCTAGTCCCACCTGAGCATTCACTTTTTCCTATCTTAATCGATTTGAAAAGTTAGCATAGTAAATGCTTCAAAACTTTCATTCAATTATTTGGGCGGAGTCATCAAAAAACCAATGTTTAAAAATGATTGCAACATCATTCATTGTTTCCGATATTTCGTATGAATGTCGGTAGATGGCTCCCACCGTCGCTTTAAGACGGTAGTATAGGAGAATTTGGATAGCTTCAGGTGTGGCTCGGTGGCTCAGTGGTCAGAGCATTCCCCCTGTAAGGGAAAGATCGTGGGTGCGAGTCCAACCTGAGCATTCACTTTTTCCTATCTTAATCGATTTGAAAAGTTAGCATAGTAAATGCTTCAAAAATTTCATTCAATTGTTTGGGCAGAGTCATCAAAAAATAATGTTTAAAAATGATTGCAACATCATTCATTGTTTCCGATATTTCGTATGAATGTCGGTAGATGGCTCCCACCGTCGCCCTAAGACGGTAGTATAGGAGAATTTGGATAGCTTCAGGTGTGGCTCGGTGGCTCCGTGGTCAGAGCATTCCCCCTGTAAGGGAAAGATCGTGAGTTCGAGTCCCACCTGAGCATTCACTTTTTCCTATCTTAATCGATTTGAAAATGAATAATGTTGTACAACGTCCGATATATGATGTGATTCATGTGAAGCCCTTAATGTTATGGGAAGTTTACTACCTGGAAACTGCAAGGGTAATCACTATTTTAGTATTATTTTATTCAAATAGGGTTGAAAACAACGTTTGATACACAAGTGTATTGATGGTTACCGTCCTCGGCCTCAGCCCTAATCACCAACTTTACACACTTGTACCATAATGTACGATTGTCTATCGGCTTTCCTTTTAAAAAAATCATCGTTCGCCACTGCCACCAACCCAATTTACACAATTCGTAGTTCACATTCTGTATAATAACAAAAATGTAAAATTATAAAATTCTATTAGCGTTTGATGCAAATAATTGTTTATGTGATCCTATGGTTTGGTAATCATGGGTTGAAATTTACAAAACCTTAAAAAATTTTTGGCTGACCAACTGTAAATCACAATGTATACAAAAAAAAAGTTATTTTAGTGCAACTAATCCACAATATTTAATTCTGTATCAGCAATAAGTAAATAGAGTGTAAAACGAAATGAAAACTGATTCATTTTGAAAGTGGAGTGTAATAAATAAATATGTATTATGAATTGGCAAAAATGATGAATAAGTCTAATGCCACTTTATTTTATAATTGTATAAAAGTATGATGATTCTGAAGGTGACTGCATACTACATCAGCAGATGCGCGTAATTCATTGCGGCGGCTTCTAAATGATCTTTATCCGTATCGATGTTTAACAAGTAATGTATGTGCTGCATGCGACGGCAGTTGTCTTAGAGCGTTTTCACATTCATCCGATATCCGATATCGGTGTCGGACTTGTGCTGTTTTCACATTTTGCCGATAAAATTGTCCCGATACGGCCAATTGCTCGAAAGCACAGACTAGTTAGGGATGCTAGGGATGAAAAAATTTCGACCTAATTGACATAACATGTTTTTTTTTTACGTGCGGGAAATCCCCACGGCTCCCCCCCCCCCTGCTCCGGAGCCGGAGGGGAGGTTATGTCGGACTTGAACCGACTTCAATTAACGGCCTGAATGATATTCGACCGTCTCGTTTATTACATCATTTAATAACCTGGCTGGCTAATGCTATAGACCAGGGTAGAAGCCTTTAAAAATAATAAAAAGTGAAAAAAAATAATAGTAGGATGAAACCCATTAGAAAAGGAGGGGAATATTATAAATTGAAAGGAAAAATAAATTACGGGCGATCTGAGGTCGGGAAGGGGATGGGGGTGAGTTTTAAGGGTAAAAAACGGTTTTTCTCGATTTCCGGCAAAACTAAAAGTCCTATGGAAAAAAGTCAAATGGCAAAGTTGTAGGTAATAAAAAGATCTAAAACTTTTGTATTAACACTTTTTTCACATAACCTCAAAATTTATGTGAAAAATTCAAAAACCAAGATTTTGGTTTTTTATTTTTATCTTTTTCAAATTAATTTCTTTTTTCATGAAATTTAGCGAAAACTTACCTTTTTATGTCCCAAATACGCTGTAATTTATTTGATTAGAAATATTTATTTTTACGCCTTATTTTGAATTAATATCGAAAAAGCACCCTAATTTTCAATCGAAAATTCACCCGTCAAAATATCAGCTTTCATCAAAAAGTTGGTATGTTTTCTGTTCGTTGAAATCTCTACTTTCCGATGGTGAAAGAAAAAAAATATGTTACAATAGTAAATCTTCTCAGAAAATGCCAAAAATCGAAAAAGACTCGAATTCGAAATTTCTTTTTTAATTATTATATACAATTTTCAGCCATTTATTAAAATTTACTCTTTAATTACTCGAAAAACGTAAGATTACATGTTACAAGTTTACTAAAAAAAAAAAAAGAAAACTGTTCGAATCTGTATAGGAAGGTAAATATTATCTCTATTTTTATCTGTTTAAATTAACTCAAACATAAAAATAGTAATATTTTCTTTAAAAAATAGTATGCTTAACGTAACATAACCTAAAGATTAAAATTGAACGATTTTTAGTACAAGATTAAAAAATAATAATCTCCTGTGTTTTGCACAAACAAATTTAGTTACTCCCATGAAAAAAATAATTCAAAATACATAAAAATATATTAAAAACCTATAAAAAATATTTAAATGTATATAAAATATATATCGTAAATATATTTTTTAATAACTAACTTTTGGCTGATTTTCATATATATTTTATACATTTCAAATATATTTCAGATATATTCAAAATCTATTTTTTTATATTTATAGCTATGTTTTTTATGATATATTATCGTTCGTTCGTTCGTTATCGTTATCGTTCAATTTTAATCTTTAGGTTATGTTACGTTAAGCATACAATTTTTTAAAGAAAATATTACTATTTTTATGTTTGAGTTAATTTAAACAGATAAAAATAGAGATAGTATTTACCTTCCTATACAGATTCGAACAGTTTTCTTTTTTTTTTTAAGTAAACTTGTAACATGTAATCTTATGTTTTTCGAGTAATTAAAGTGTAAATTTTAATAAATACCTGAAAATTGTATATATTAAAAAATAAATTTCAAATTCGAGTCTTTTTCGATTTTTGGCATTTTCTGAGAAGATTTACTATTGTAACATATTTTTTTCTTTCACCATCGGAAAGTAGAGATTTCAACGAACAGAAAACATACCAACTTTTTGATGAAAGCTGATATTTTGACGGGTGAATTTTCGATTGAAAATTAGGGTGCTTTTCGATATTAATTCAAAATAAGGCGCAAAAATAAATATTTCTAATCAAATAAATTACAGCGTATTTGGGACATAAAAAGGTAAGTTTTCACCAAATTTCATGAAAAAAGAAATTTATTTAAAAAAGATAAAAATAAAAAACAAAAATCTTGGTTTTTTGAATTTTTCACATAAATTTTGAGGTTATGTGAAAAAAGTGTTAAAGCAAAAGTTTTAGATCTTTTTATTACCTACAACTTTGCCATTTGACATTTTTCCATAGGACTTTTAGTTTTGCCGGAAATCGAGAAAAACCGTTTTTTACCCTTAAAACTCACCCCCATCCCCTTCCCGACCTCCGATCGCCCGTAATTTATTTTTCCTTTCATTTTTATAATATTCCCCTCCTTTTCTAATGGGTTTCATCCTACTATGATTTTTTTTGTTATAAAAATTATCGACATTGGTCTATTAGGCCAATAGTAAGATGAGGCACTTCCTCCAAATAAGATAGAAAATTACATACATACATATATTATAGTTACAAGATAGAAAATTACATACATACATATATTATAGTTACACCTGTCAATCCCCGAGAGGGTAGACAGAGGTGTATTCACAGAAAATTTGTGATAGATTTATTGTGATAACTGCGCAATCCGACTTGGTTAGGTTAGGTTAGAAGGCTAATGCGGGAGCAGAGCGGAGCGTAGCTCCCGCGTTAAGCCTTCGTGGTTATTTTTTTTGTAACTATGCAGAAAGAAGTCATTTTTCTAACTGTTTAATTAAATCGCTAGGCAAGTAGTTAAACGTCATCGATCCAAGCTATTTGCCTAACCGTTTAATTAAACTGCTGAACACCATTCAGGCCGTTAATTGAATGGTGCCGTTTAGTTAACTGCCTACAGTCCGTCAAATCTAAGAAGTACCGTTTGACAGTTCTGACAATTGAATTATAGGGATGGGATGAAAAAATCGATTACTATAATATCCGAACTTTAAGAGATCGATTACTATAATATCCGAATTTTAAGAAATCAATTGTTATAATTAAATAAAAGAAATGTTTAGGATATTTTTTTATTCACTACTAGTACTAGTATCGTCGTCTTCGTCATCATCGTCATCATCGTCATTTAAATTAATGACCAGTTGATTGTCCATTACATTATCAAAGTGTACGTCTCTTTCGAAGTCGTCCATTATTATTTTCTTTGTTTTTTGTACTACTTTACTCCAATCTTCCTGTGTAACTTGGGCACATGCTTCCTTTAATAAACCTTCCATTTTCTTGACACTGAAGGGTGGTTTTGTGTTGTGTCTTGCTGCATAACCTGTAAAACAATAATGTAACTATTTGATAGCAGACGAAAACCATTGTTTAAATTATAAATGTTAGAAGTACTCGTGTTATTATTATAATATTATAAAATATTACCTTTAACTTGGGCCCAAATCAGTTCAATGGCATTATATTGGCAATGGTACGGAGGAAGTCGTATGACTTTGTGCCCGTGCTCTTCGGCCAATTGGTCAATTACATATGTCGGTTTTGGTGGTTTATGCAATTTCACTAACTGTAATAATTCAGCTTTTAATAGTGACATGTCGGCATCCACTCCTTTTCTTTGCAGCCATGCCACCAAATCTGCTTTCTTATTGGCTGACGTAGGTGCTTTATCAATTTGCACAGAGTGGTATGGGGCATTATCCATTATAATTGTGCTGTTAGGAGGGATATTCTGTAATAAATTTAAGAACCACTCTCGGAACCTTACTGCGTCCATTTCTTCATGATACTCTTTAGTGCTTTTGGATTGGAAAGCTAATAAAGAGTTTTCCACGAAGCCTGTAGACGCTGACCCAGCATGGCATATTATGAGGCGTCCACCTTTTCCTATCGGCACCTTCGAGCACGAAGCTTCAGAATCATCAGTCCATGTTTTCATTTTTCGTTTGTCAACTTTTTTGTATCTGAAGCCAATTCCTGTTATTACCGTTCTCAACGACTCTATGCTTCCCTTATACAGCCCGGCATCTTTTAAAGTTGCACATAACTTTGCCAATGTTGGAAATTCGCCTCTTGTAAAATACCCGTATATATGGTTTCTAATAGCATGACTATCGAATTCATCGATGCCTGTCACAGGTTTATTTCTTTTTCGTTTTTTCGGTGTGTGAAGTACGTTACTGTCACTCCCCGAAGGCCCATATTTTTCACTTAATATTTTGCCAACGGTGCGGCTACCAATACCGAGAGCTTCACCGACGCGATCCCGAACTTGTGTAACTGGCAGTAGAAGTCCACCATTTTGAGATTCACGCTCAAAATACTCGTGTAATTTCACCACCAATTCACGAGCCTGGCTGTTCAAAGTACGTCCTCTTTTCGACATTATTAATAAACACTTGCTTAGTTCGGAGTCCAGTATAAATATTGCCAAGGTAAACGGATAAAGAATGATCAGTCCAGAAAAGTAATAGCCAAGTCACAAATTGTAAAACACAAACGAGAAAGCAAGTACGCGCACAGTCAGCTTCCAAGATGGCGAGAGACTGCTGACGCCGAACCGACCGAGCGGACCGCGTGCGCTTGTAGTTGGCAGTGTTGCCAGAAAAAAAAAATTGTAGAGACTTGGACACCTGCGATTTTGCCTATTGACCTAAAAATAATTAAATTAATTTATTTTAGGGTATCTGTGTATTCAGTGCATTATGCGGTCGCGCAGTAACGTCGTTAATTTATAACATCAGGCAACAACATTTTTGTGAATGGGTTCTACATACCTTATTTTTATTAGTTTTAGACGTAGAAATAAGACTTAGAAGAAAAAATTGTAATTGTAAAATCAATGGATGTGCTTGTTAAAAATTTGTTTATTTCTCTGTAATATGCAAACCCATACTATCATACACAAAAATAAATGTAAAAACACTATCCCTGACTCCATTTACTATTTCGACAGCGTTAGCGCGAGAAACCCCGACTTATTTGGGCGCGAAAATCAAAAATCGACAAATCGCTTTCGACAACTTTTTAAAGAAGCAAATATATTTGATTTATAAATACGTATTTTTGGTGAATGGGTTTTATCTCATATTTTACGATTACATAACTATTTAGTTATGTAATCGTAATATGTGAGATAAATCCCATTCACATGAAAAAATATTTGTTTGGTTGTCAAGTGTAATTTGTAAATAATACATTCGATTTTTCGTATATGTAAACGATTTTTTTGCATACAAGTGTATCCGAAGAGTCGCAACACTACGTGCAGTGACCTAACTACGTAACTTTGTAATGCGGTCAAGAATATAACTATTAGAAATTATTTACTGTGTAAATATGTGTTATTTTGCTTTGTTTGAAAGTTTTCAATTACATTTAGATATTAAGAATTGTACATTTTTAGATACAATAATGAAATCTTTCTAAATTCATGGTTTTATGAAAAAGGTTATCGAAACTGAATAATGTACGTATGAACAAAGTTGTTTCGGTTTGAAAAATATGAAACGTCAAACGGTACCTCTTAGATTTGATGGACTTTAGGCAGTTAATTGAACGGCTGATTAAGCTAGTTGGCGGTGACACATATATTAAGTACCTACTGTACCTATCTAAAATCAATAAGTACCACACAACATAGGTACCTACTATTTAAACTAGTCGCACAGGTCGCGGTAAATAATAAACAATGAAGTGAATGAATGGGAATGTTGACATCAAGGCCTCATGATTTTCCCATTACCGCGACTCTCATTTTAGGTTAGATGCTGTATTATGATTGAAAACGTGTCTTATCACAATATAGGTTTAGGGTTTCTTTTAAAACTCAGGTTAATAGAATTATGAATATTGCCCAGCGGTTGATGTTATTACTTAAACGGGTACTGTGGGTTGGTTACCCGACTTAATTCCTTAAAGAACGATTTTGTCTTTTTGATGATATTGCGATTTTTAAAACTACCTACTTAATGAACTTAAAAGAACGTCAGAAACTCCAAAATCCAAGCATAGATCGCTCCAAAGCGCTTTGATGCGTGATTTTTAAATTTGTGTACTTACTAGCTCCACCGCCAGTGTCCACGTTTTGGCACCGTAAATCATTTATTATTCACTGTCCGGACGCATTGGTGTGGAGAAAAGCCTGACTTAATTTACGAAATGCTGTTAAACCTAACTGTTCTTTAACAAAGACAATTACTAGATCGGGTCGACCCTTCGAAGTGAAAATGATTTCGGCTTGACATATTCATTGAACATTACTTTGGTTTTGTCCAAGTTTACACCGAGACCGACGCGTGGAATGCCTCACTTAGGCTTTGCACCATCTAGCCCAGTTGCTCCAACCACTCTGCATCTATGACAGTATCATCGGCTAACTGGAGATTTTTCAGAGGAAATTGACCCTGAATAATTTATTTTTTATTTCAGTCGCGAAAACCATTGTGAAATTGAACGTCGTAGAAGAAACAAGATGACGGCATATATCACGGAACTATCTGATATGGTTCCAACATGTTCCGCCCTCGCGCGAAAACCCGACAAACTTACCATATTGCGTATGGCAGTAGCGCATATGAAAGCGCTAAGAGGTAATATATCCATTTAGTTCACCTACGTATAACTGTCTTCTTTTCAAAAATAGATAACTATTTTACATCAGATTTGGCCCAAACATCCTTAGATGTAAGCTATTGTTTTAGTAAGCACAACATGTTAACACAAAAATAATTATAGGCACTGGCAACACATCTACAGATGGCACTTACAAACCATCTTTCTTGACTGATCAAGAACTGAAGCATTTAATTCTTGAAGCTGCTGACGGGTTTTTGTTTGTTGTGAGCTGCGACACGGGCCGTGTAATTTACGTAAGCGACAGTATAGCACCTGTCCTTAACTATTCTCAGGTAATTTATAATATGTATTAATAATTTTTAAGAATATAATAAGATTATTTGAGCTAATTTAATTTGATTACTTACACATTTTAATTTTATTATTTATTTTGATATTAATTCATGTCGGTTTTATTTTTTTAAATGAATGCTAAAAGAAGTTTACATTTTAGGGTGAATGGTACTCATCATGTTTATATGATCAAGTTCATCCAGATGATGTTGAAAAAGTTAGGGAACAATTAAGTACTCAAGAACCCCAGAATACAGGACGTATATTGGATCTTAAGACTGGTACTGTAAAGAAAGAAGGTCATCAATGTAAGTACTATGTATCATCATTCATCATCTTTTTAAATAGTTGTACTGTATAATTCACTCGCCCCAGGAGGTACCTCATCTGTGCAAGACCAGAGTTGTAATGAACTCATGTTTGCTTTACTACTACTGTATTATATCAAAAATAAGACCTAATTTCGGTAGTCCCAAAAATGTTAGATAAGGTAAATTTTTTTTTTTGCGTAATTCATAATTTTTTTTAGTCCTAACAATCGAAACTTAATCATCGAAAGTCATGATAATAATTATAAACATCTTGTAAACGACGGGACCCCGACTCACTGCGAATGTCACTTTTTTAAGTAAAATATTTTGATGAACATGACGATAAATTAAAAATACGACTGTCATAAAGAAAAAAGGGAAATTATGCGCTAAGAATATTCTTATAACTAACAAATTATGCGATGCAATACGGACCCTATATATACCAGATCACCATCACACATTTTGATGATACCTACCTCTGTGGCGTTTAACTGCTAAGTAAGAGATCGCGAGTTCGATGCTCGCTAAGGAAAAAGATGTATTATTGCTTTGTTCTGTATCATTGTGTCTAAGAAATTATAATGTACCTATGTATTAAAAAGGACAAGTATATTTATCCCCATTCTAGAATCCAATTCCATGCAGCAAGTGAAGCTATGCTTACTTTGTGTCTAGATTGCGCTGGGTACAATTTCTTAGAATATTATAAGTATTTGTAGATGTGCCCGCGACTTCTACGTGTCGTAAACTAAAGATCTAGGTTTAATCTTTTTCATTTATTCATTAAAAAACTTTTATTTTATATATCTGTACAGATTACTGTTAACTCAGTATTACATCTATAACTGACATTTTTAGAAATGTATTATAATATCCCGCTTTTCTGACAAACTCGTATAATTGCAGCGTCCATGCGTCAAGTGATGGGCTCTCGGCGTGGCTTTATTTGTCGAATGCGCGTGGGTGGCTCCGCTGAAGGCGCCCATCTCGGCAGATTGCGTGCGCGAAACTCTTTAGGACCCTCTCACGATGGTCACAATTATGCAGTCGTTCATTGTACCGGATATATAAAGAATTGGCCACCGACAGGTAACTTATGTGAAACTAAGAAAGAGTAAGAAACTATCAGGATTTAATTGCTATTTTTAATTGTAAACTTGTACGATCAGTAGATTACCTACTACTGTATAAAACTTAATATATATATATATATGTAAAATAGGGAAAAATTGTAATTAGAAATGTCATCATGCTAATTTTGTAAGTAGCTAAATGCTTGTCTTCCCACTCCTTTTTATTATATCACTTGGTTAACAGACAAGCACACGGCCCGCCAGAGGTAAAGTGGTTGCCGTGGCCTATGGACATATGCAATACCGGGGGTATCTGCTGCCTCTTATTTTTCACTCCACGCTCCTTTCCATTTGCTTTATTTTGGGTTTTACGGAACTGACCACCCTCTGACACCCCAACCATGACAGGTAAGCCCAAGCCTTGTCTGCAAATCGGCAGGTGTATCACCTTTCATGTGACTTCATCTGAAAACTGATATGTCTTGGGCCCAGAAGATTTTGGTGGGGCTTTATACCTTACCTGGGGTTTTTAGGTGTGAACTACATAATAATAAAAATATTTGTTAACGTCATAATTTCCAAAAAGGCAAATAAAATTGTATAAAACATCGGTCACGTATCACGATCCTTTCATATTAGAAGCAATTCAAATTTACAATTCCTAATGAACTAAGTATGTTAAATTTTAAGATTCAATTAAGTATTTGGGACATCAGATCTTTTTCCAGGTATGCAGATGGATCGTCCAATTCAAGAAGAACTTGACACATCACATTGTTGTCTTGTGGCCATTGGACGATTACAGGTGATCGATATAGTTAACATGAAATGCTAAGTAGCGCTTATCGTATGGAAAACAATAAAATATAATTCTGAATACTCTTTATAGGTCACTTCAACACCGAATGCTTCAGAAAACAGTTTATGTGGTGGTGGAGTAGAGTTTGTATCACGGCATTCCGTGGACGGCCGGTTTACCTTCGCTGACCAACGTGCTACGCAAGTCATCGGCTATGCACCAGCCGATCTGCTTGGAAAACTTTGTTATGAGTTTTACCACCCTGAAGACCAACAACATATGAGAGATAACTTTGATCAAGGTTTTTCTAAATATTATAAAATGAAGTGAAAAATAATTTAAACATTATCTTCATCAGCATATTATATTTAAATCTATCAATATTTGTTTCAGTATTAAAATTGAAAGGCCAGATTATATCGCTCATGTATCGGTTTCGTACTAAAAGTAGAGAATGGATTTGGTTAAGAACTTCTGCTTTTGCCTTTTTAAACCCCTACAACGATGATGTTGAATATATCGTCTGCACAAATACGTTGGCCAAGTATGTATATGTGAATACTGTTACGTTTTATTTTTGGAGAAATATGTGAAATAATGAGAATATTGTCTTGTCTAGTCGATCACTGGGCAACACTGCTGGTGAACCTGCGCCAGAGGAGAATTACGATTACCATTTAAGACATCGCGATGTATATCAAGCCCAGCCCCCGACTCTCCATCAGCAGCATCACGCTCCACCAGGTACGCAATATATGTAATATTCTTCAGTGTGTAAAAATCCTGTCATCATTATAAAAATCGTCGACGATAAACACATTGTTTCATAACACTTGTTAGGTCAGTTTGTTGACTTCTGCTATAGAAAACGCTTTAAAGCGAACCCCTTTTTATCCACATCCTATGTAGTGTATAGTTTTTTACACGCTGTCATGGTGAACGTACGTATTTTTCTTTTTTTTGACAGACATTAATTTAATAAGTGTAACAATAATTTGTACTCTTGACTTGTGAGGACTTATTATATAATTGATTATATTATTGTATTTGACATTCGACATCCATTAAATTAAATATAATTTTTTTTTAATAAATTCCTAAGGACTCAACAATTAATTATTGTATATTGACATTCTTTTTTTTCTATTTTTCTATTTAATTTGTAATATTTTTAATTTGTAATATTGCAATGCCTGAATATGGCGCTAAGTCTTAAGCACTACTATATACTTGTAACACCAATGTACACTTAGTGAGCAATAAATGATTTGATTTGATTTGATTTGAAATAGCGAAGAGCAATAAAAAATCTGCATTGTTTGACTAAACAGCTTGTTCGCCGTTAGGTTATGCTACTGGTTCGCAGCTAGGTGCTCTTGGAATTGCGATAACTTGGGTAGAAGCTATCGTTTTCCATAAAAAGTATGAGCCTATAATGCTATATCTAAGTTTAATTTCTTTTCGTAAACGCACTTATTATCTATATTATCCTTGCTTTAGTCCCGGTCGTATCTTTACTTCAACTCCGACAAGGTTAAAGTTTGATATTTTCCGTGAAGCGACTGCCATATGACCTCCACTATCCCTTGGAGATCGCGAAATTCTGTAGTTGGACCAGTTATCGGACTTGTTATGGCTCCAACTAGGGTAGGATTGTGATAGATGTTCGTATGGCAACCAGGACCGTCGGCGACGGCTTAAATGCTTCTCGGAGGCATGATTTTAAGCGCATTGTGTCCACATATAAAATTCATACGGATTTTCTTCCGTGCCGACTTGACTAATACAATATGATATGACATATGATACTTTAAGAAGGGCATTAGAAGGTTTTAACAGGGTCGGCAGCACGAGTGTAGCACTCCTGGTGTTACATACGTCTATAGGCCAGTAACTACTTTTGATCAGATGGTATTTAAAAAAATACAAACATATATAATTATAATCACGCCTGGAAATCCCCTAAGGGGTAGGCCCTAAAACCAACTATGATTATCGGTCTCACGTAATAGGAGGCGAGCCTATTGCCGTCTACCGAGCACGTTGTCCTGGGATGTATGTTTCAGCCCTATTCCTTAGTCACCTTTTACGACACCCACAGGAAGAGGTGGGGTGGTCCTATTTATTTATATGCCTGCGAGGTATATGCCTGACCATTAATGCTGATGGTTCAGGCAATTGCTAGCCCGAACCATGAGCAGAACATTATATTTTTTATTATGTGTGTTTTTTCTCCTTCTCATTCTCTTCTCGTAGGTTATTGGTTGAATAAATATTTCATAAAAATTTTTTGTCATTGAATATAATGCAATTGTTGTTCGTCTCGTATCAGTGGCGGCCGCAGGCGGCGGCGTGGGCGCGCGCTCGCCGGGCGAGGCGGGCGTGGCGGGCGCGGCGCCGGCGCCCTACGCGCCGCACTACGCGCCCGAGTACTCGCCGCACCGCCCCGCCAACACGCCGCCGCACACCACCTGGACCACGCTGCGCACGGTAACTATACCACACCCGTACCGTATACGGCATACTCCCATGATACGTCTTGGACCTAAAATGTACTCTGTACGCGCAGTACACGTTCCTTGGACATATTTCGAGGATAGCACGGGGTGCTACGGGGGTGGATGAACTCAGATTCACCAAGAATAGATTATTACAAAACAATCCGAAAAAGATATCATAGAAACATGTACTGCGCGTATAGAGCACATTTTGATGTTCCGAGGTATATAATACTTCTATACAACTATCATCGTTATCTTGCTCCTTCTCCTATATTGGTTTAGATTTATATTCAGCCCCTCAATTGACTACACCCTGTTGAATGGTAAGAAGCCACGGTGAAATCCAGATGATTTGAGCAGCGTTCCAAATGGAGTTAATTCCAAAACGGTGGTCCCACTTTTCACATTCCGTTCGAAGAACCCGTGAGGGAAACACATGTGTGGGCAGAACATTTCATCTTCTTGAACCTCTTTACCGTGCAATCTTTGGTGTTGGCTTATGCGGCTTTTATAATAGCGACTGCGTCATAACCTCCAAACCCCGAAAGGAAAGCTTGCGCAAGAGCCTCGTCCGTCAATTAGC
This sequence comes from Eilema caniola, assembly GCA_949126895.1. Classification (NCBI taxonomy): domain Eukaryota; kingdom Metazoa; phylum Arthropoda; class Insecta; order Lepidoptera; family Erebidae; genus Eilema; species Eilema caniola. Next base: position 16,244,985 of record OX421463.1, on the reverse strand, counting down.
CGGTTTTAGTGAGATCACATTACAGCAGGTCTAAAAATACCACATTGTATGTTCATATTCTGATTTATATTTATAAATTATCATATTTAACAATTTAGCTTCACCAAGTTTTCAAGCAATTTATTAAATTTTTCTCTGTGTTAGAACCATCCTCGTACTCCAAGAAATATTCTAAAAAAAGGATTAGCGAAATCATTTCACCTGTTCTCGAGATTTGAGCTTAGCAACACATTCAGCGATTCATTTTTATATCTATACTAATATTATAAAGCTGAAGAGTATGTTTGTTTGTTTGAACGCGCTAATCTCAGGAACTACTGGTTCGATTTGTATGATTCTTTTTGTGTTGAGTAGTCCATTTATCGACGAAGGTTATAGGCTCATCACGCTACTACTCAAGGGAGCGGAGCAGTGATCATTAATGTCAACAAATCCGGCAGATTTCTATAAATTATATGAAGACGAAAAAATTACGCGCTCAAAGGGCTGATACTTAGTACAGTGATGGATTTAAGCTTAAGAACGGAACAGAGAATAAAAGTTTGTAATTTTAGAAGATATCCCGATTAAATTTGGTACAGAGAACTTAGGGGGGATAGGAGATGAAAGTTTGTAGGAAAGTTCAAAGTTTTTTATTTATCCTGATGAAGAAATACATAGACAGATTATAGCTTAGAAAATGACAGTCGAGTAGAGTAGAGAGGCAACGGGATGGGGTGGGTGCAGGGGGTAGATATGGCGAATATTAATGAGTGGGGAAAGGGTGGCGGCACAAATGGGGAAAGATAGGGTGTAATATTGGTGGGCGAAGGGTGTAAGATTGGGGACATGAGTGGGGGAAGGGGAAAACGGTCAGGGCATGCGTGAGGGAAGGGGTTTAGTGTGGGGGCATGAGTGAGGCGCGGTAGAAAGTGTGGAGCCAAACGTACACATAAAGTGGAGTTATGAGTGAGGGAAGGAAGGAAGGGTTGGTGGGTACGGGTAGGTGTATGAACGAGGGAAGGAAGAAAGGGTTGGGACATGAGTGAGGGAAGGGGGTAAGGGTGAGGACGTGAGTAAAGAAAAAGAGACGGGAGGAAAGGGTGGGTGCGTGATTGTGGATAAGGCGGTAAGGAAGGGGCATGAGTGAGGGACGGAAAAAGAGTGGAGACATGAGTGGAAAAAGGGGTAAAGGTCAGGGTACGAGTGGGGTAAGGAAGAAAGCGTGGATAAGGGAAGGGGAAAGGGGGAGTGGTGAAGGAGGAGTGAGGGAAGGGCAAGAGAAAGACAGTCGAATAGACAGGTGAGTAGAGAGTCAAAAGTTCACTTGAGCGCCCAATGCTTCAAACGTGACTGACGAAACCCTCGACTCAGCGCTAAAATTTACAACACTACGCGATAAGCAACATCTATGCGTGAAGTTAGTGTATTTTATTTCAGTTAAATCTAAACACTGCTCTAGTAACTTCATTAGGAAGCAGAGTTAAAATTAAGCGTTTTTTGAGATGTCGTCTCCACAACTATCAAAAATTGCTGTATACCAATTTGAAATGGACCGTTTTGAGTACTTTGTTCATTGAAATTGATTTGATGTTGACTGTACAATAAATTAAGAAAACTCATAGTTACCAGACGCGTTCCCATTACACGAAACTGGGGAGTCTTGTCAGTTTTATGTTATCGTTGTGACTACAGAGTGGAGGGGCAAGTGGCGAGAGTTACGCGTACAGCGGAGACGCCAACGCAGGGGGCGCGGCTGTCGCGGCCGACGCCAGCCCCGCGCGCTCGCCGCCCGCGCCCGCCTACCTGCCGCCCGCGCACTATCACCACAACCACCACCCGCATCCTTCGCACGGTAATTACCAACGAAACTGATTATTTTAGGCCATCCGCTGCGTAGAGCGGAAAACGTCGCGTTTGCTCGCATGTATGGTAACGTGCCCTACGCAATGCCTTATATTCCAAGACTGGAAGAAGCACTGGGATTTTGGAATATTATATATTTGCACGAGACAGCACGGGCGAGTCAACGTAACGGACGGTCTTACGAGTTTAGAGTTACTTAAAATGTCATAGCATCGATCGTCTATGTCCAGTCGTTATTACGTTCCAATGTTTCAGGCATGTGGTCCTGGCAGGGCGCGGCGGCCCCGGCCCCCGCCGCGGCCGCGGAGGGCGCCCACGGACCGCACGAGCTGTCGGATATGCTGCAAATCCTAGACCAGAGTGGAACCGCCACGTTTGAAGATTTAAACATTAACATGTTTAACTCGAACTTTGAGTAACGACACTTGTATAACTTATGTACCTGTGTATGTACCTTATTTGCCATACGTAGGCGAAGGACATGTCGTGTTACGAAGTCGACTAGGTTGCTATTAATATTATGTGTCTTATCACTTATCTCTGCAGAAGTACACAATGTACCACTCTCTCAGTTTGTGAATCTTGATATTTCGATTAAGTTTATGTGTATAGGTTATGTTCTATTATATATCTGTAAATAAGACTAAAAACGAAATGAACAATAGTATCGGCAGGCTACAGCCATCCCACAGATATTACTGTAAGTTCAATAACCTCACATTCTACGGCAAAATATAAGTGGTGTAAAAAGCATATATTTATAGGAAATTACAGTTGCAATAATAGACCCACTTACGGCTTTATCGTTATCCGCTTAATATTATAAGGAATACTTTATAAGGCAAGATCTAGCTTGTTTCCCATAACACTACTTACACTACAAACAACCCCAAATAATTCAGCTTTAATCGAAATATGAAGGACGCAACGGGATAAAGCAATTTCTATTGATTTGCAACAAGATATTTTACCACTTATGCTAAATGTATTATTACTTAAGAGCTTTTATATTTCAAAACGCGCGTTGTATACCTACAGAGTTAGGATTCTTGTTACATATTACATTTGTATTATTTTGACAAATAGGTAATGCCTTAAAATGTTAGATACATAGATCAAGTGGTATTTTTTCATCTAATGGTGCAACTAGCAAAATTTAGTTTTTAGACATTGTTTTGTATTTAGTATAGATCTTTTAATTTGTGTTTAAGACTCATTATGGATATAATAATAATAAGCTTTTATAATTTATGTAGTTAAGTTCTAAATCACCATTCCACTACATTCTATATTCTTAGAAACAAATAAAAAAAAATTAAAATGATTCAGTTCGTAATGTTGTAAAAAATACTCAGATTACTATATTTTTTGACGTTATCAATTGTCTTATATATTATTATTCTATATCTAATAACACCATTCAGATAACGCTACGAACCAAAGACGTGCGTGCATTGTGATTTCTTTGGTTGCTACCGTTTTGCTAGTTCTATCATTGGGCATATACATCGTTATGTTTATACATATGAGCAGGTAAGATGTTGAAATTACAAATAACATCAACGAGACGTGATAAATTATGTAATGACACTATTCTTAACGACAGCGAGAGATATAATAATATTGTCTAGATTTTTCTAGTTAGAAATATTATTAGATAAGACTGTCCGTGTGATCAGTTTGTAACATATTTTATTACGACTTGGTAATTACTATAAGTAGCACATGTTTTCTTTTAACAACAAGAGAAGGCTATCTATAGTCTTCACATTCGATATAACTGGCAACACTTATAAAACAATAATTGTAAACTAATTCAACTCACCTTGTGTCCATTGGTGCTGATAAACGCAAGATAAATTATTATTTCGTTTGTAAAAAGTACTTAATAAAAATCCATACCATAGTCCGTCCAAATATTAAGTTTACTTTTGAAGGATAATTTTACGTCAATTAAGCGTTTGATATATGATACGGCCGGTATGCGTAGGCGGATAGGTAACAATCGACTTTATTTATGAAGAAGTTTTAATCGATTTTATATAAATGTTACACATTGAAATAAGACTATTTTTAACTAATACTATGGTGATTTATTTTGTGTTATCTTGTTATTTACACTGATAGGATTGCGATAGGATCCTTTAATTTATTCAGTAATTTTTTATTCGTTTATTCATAATTGTCAATATATAAGGAGAAAGTTGAAAATCGTGTTAGTTACTTACTTTCACGTTTTGATGTTATCTATTGAAAGAAGGTAAAATAATTCTTAACTATAAAAACAAGGCGTGAATGCAACTATTATAAGTATGTTCAATGAATAACACCAAAATGTGGGAATTGTGTTGTGAAGGGATTAATTCTTGTCATTATATAATACATTTATAGACTTTTGTGTGTATGCGTAATATAACATTAGATTATAAACCGTTAGACATAGTTGTATTTGAAAGTGTAAACTTTCGGCAATATCGAAAATATTGAACCCTATAACCGATTGAAACTTTTTCATAAACGAAGTCGATTATCATATAAATCGAACAGTTTCGAAAGAGAAGTAGGTCAAAAGTAAGCTTATTCCTTGGACGCGGTTATAAACATATTTACCGAAAATAAAAAAAACGAAAACTGACATTTTAAAAAATCGCCAAGTATTTCCGTCATACGATGTGTAAAATTAATATTAACGTGTCTACGTAATTTTCACTACGGCTTTTAGGCGATTCGCACACTGCTTCGCTTCATTCGAAGTGTGGTGTCGCGTCTCGCACTTTTTGTATAAAAACACGCGGAGTCCAACACTGAAAACGCAATTACACGCGGTTTGGCAGATCACGCGTGTGCAAGCAGAAAACACGCGTCCCCGCGCAAAATAGCGGGGGAAAACGCTAGGTATGGCAATCTGAAATTTGCCATCATGCGCGTGATTTTGGCGGGGTTTTGTCCGAGAGCTGTTAGAGATTTCTGTGTAGGTGTTTCAGGCAAACTGAAAATCTGAATAAAGAAACGTAAATCTAAAATAATTATTGAATACGTGTATTAATGTCAAATTTATTTGTATGAAAATCTGATGTGTCATTCTAGAATGCTGATGCTACCGGGCACTGACGACTGAAAGTGATATAGATAGAGTTTAGCAAGCCAGGTGCAAAGTTTGAAATCTCTCGCAAATAGTAAGGCTTTTAGTTCTCTTTAACTTTACTTGCAACATATTTTTAGATTACCTCAATCACCTACCTAAAAATGTAAAACAGCTCTCAGACTATACTTAAACCGACACCCTGCCCGTAAACAGCATACAAACCTGCGCGCGGAAGGAGGCAGGTCTGCTTTCCCACGACACGCGCGTGGCCGTGTTTTTTCGCACTCCGCCGCGGGGCACGGAGCAGTGTGCTAGTGGTCTAATCGTCTACCTGCTTTATTCAATAGGCTCTATGCCAATGTGAATTTCATTTAACCTTTTAAAGCAACATGTACTTGTCGTGTGTTCTCTTGTTCTTGTCATTTACAGTATTTAATCACTATAAAGTTCAGCGATTTGCATGTGAATTTATACAATTATTGTTTTATATACTTCTACTTAGTGTTATATCGCAATCGGAAAGTAATTCATATGATTATACTTAATTTAAGGTAATGAATTATATTTTTGTGTAAGTAAAGCATTTACGAATTCATATTTTCTTCGTAAAAAAGATTATTGTTTTAATTATTTGAATAGGTATACCTGAATTTTGTAAAATGAATTTTTCATTAAATATTAAGGATACAAACTGCCTTTCTCTTTTGATTATATCGTTAAACAAGCTGCCTTCCACCCACGCGGATGTCGGTTATCGCGTCTTTTGACTCGTATGAACTGATTGACCAAGACCTTTCAACCAAAAAAACCGTATGAAAATCCGTTTAATAGTTTTGTGTCGCAGATAAACAGATAAGAATTGAGGACCTTCCAACAAAAGGGTCAAAATTTTACCGTTACGGTTTTTTTCACCTACAATCGGAAAAAAGCTATCGTTTGATGCATAAACGAGATAGATCCAAAGAAAAACAAGTGAGTTGTAACAAAATTTGGATCTGCCACCCCATTCAGCTTGGTGCAAGAAAGTACCTGATCCGGACTTTCCCCCTTTTTGCAACAAAAGACATTATTGCTCCATTTGCGAGAAGTCTCAAACTATTTATAGGCCTAATATTAAAAACATTTCTGTTTGTTGACGAATTAATTAATTGTTTGACGTGACAAGATGAGTGACTCTGAACCATTTAGTAGTAGATCGTCCGATATTTTATCAGTCTCCTGGCTATCCTGAGTCTAGCTCAAATTCAACCAGTTCAAGTAGTGATGAGGGTAGCGATTTTATACGAAGATGTTACACAACTGATGAAGTAGAAATAGAGCTTATTTAGTGGAACATCGTTTCCACCAAAACAGCTCTATTTCTACAGGGCCCTTATGTTGGACCGACAGACCGATATATCTAGCGAAAACGACGACGACGATCAAGCTGAAGTTGACCTTTATTTGTATTTTTGTTTAACACTTGTTTATTTTTCAATATCTTTTTATTATTTTTTATTATTTGATTTGAACTAATTGAAATAAAAAGAAATTAAATAGATGTCTTTTTAGGGTTCCGTAGCCAAATGACAAAAAACGGAATCCTCATAGATTCGTCATGTCTGTCTATCTGTCCGTCCGTATGTTACAGCCACTTTTTACCGAAACTATAAGAACTATACTGTTGATTATATTGTTGCTATACTGTTGAACCCTTTATGGGTGAGTCCGACTCGCACTTGGCCGCTTTTTATTCTGTAGTTGGAATTAAGATAACTGAACGAGAATAATAGGTAGATATATGATACAATAACGCAACGCGCGTCCCCTACCGTGGTTCCCTCGGCCGAAAGAGTCGTATCTAAGTTGTTGATATGGAGTGTCAGCTCGCAAGGGAGTTGTCTATTGGGTCACCTTTCACTCCGATATATGAGACCCTAGATGACGTGTGGTTTAAGGTCGGTTCGACTGTTAGAGTCAGACACACAAGTCACACAACCACCATGGCCAGTTTGGGATTCTCGCATGAAAATAAGATGTAAGTACTAGCCAGCCATAGTGCACGAACCATGAAGGACAGAATATGATTAAGATTTCCTTCTCCATGGCACGAACACATTTATTTTGTTAAATAAGTATGGGGCTGACTACGTAGATCATTACGAGTATAAACTAATTTTTAAAGAATTCAATATTTTTTACTGACTTTTTTTTAATACCCATCTAAATGGTATCAGTCAGTAAAAAATATTGAATTCTTTCTTTCTTTGAAAAAAAAGACAAGTACACGGCACACCTGATGGAAAGTGGTTTCCGTGGCCTATGGACGTGCGGAACACCAGGAGAATCACACTCGTACTGCCGACTGTGTAAGAACAGAGAGTTTCTGTGCCGTCAGTGCAGAAAAAAAAGAACGATAAGCCTTTGGTCTTTCCTCTTCTTTTTCTTCATCCGAGCGTTAATCTCAATTGCGTCCGAAGCGTTCGCCTTTACCCGTCTCAGACTTGGTTGAACTTTGATATTTTCTGTGAAGCGACTGCCGTCTGACCTCCACAACTCAAAGGCAATATCGAGACATTGCAGTTAGACCAGTTGTTGTACTTTTTAGGGTTCCAACTACTCGGAACGACTGCCATGGCTGTTCGTATGGCAACCGGAACTGACCGCTTTACCACCTCTCCGAGGCACGACCAGACCAATACAAATACCCATATTCATAAATACGAATAATTTCACTGAGCTGGGTTAGAACCCGTGCCTCCTGTGCAGAAGCCGCATTCACTACCGCTACGCCACCGCGGCTGAGTGCCCACTGACAGCACAGTCTGGCTACCCTATTTACTGCTGGGGACATAACCCTAGGTTATTATGACAGCTGTATTCTGTAGAGCGGAGGTACTTCCCCAGTCGGTGATCTTTATAATATTACTTATCTTTGGTTATCGACAGATGGATTTTCCATCAATACTTTAATTATCTGTGTCAAGCGTTTTGTTGCTTGGTAGGTTTGAATGATTTGAAGTTGTGTACAAAAATTATTTGACATTTGCGTTTAGTTAATTGTTTCGATAAGAATAAAATGAAAATGGATTGTGATGGATGATTTAATGATTTAAGAAATAAGAATCTGATTGTGATTATTCTTTTTAATCCATGAAAATGAAGTTCTTTCTCTCGTACAAATAATCGATTTCATATTGCTGTGTAATAACCTCTGTTAGCATTTTGTGGCCCATAGAAGGAAAGGATCAGAATATCTTCTTATTGGAATCATCGACACCATGGCCCGACTGGGGAAAACGGCACAAGAATTTATTCAAGATTCATTTTCGCCGATAATTGCATTATTATGCAGTCCAAAAGTAGAAAATGTTGTGTCGAAGAACAACCTCTCTCTTACAGAATTGTTACAACCATTCACAGCCATGGACTGGGAAGGTATTACTTGAATTTTTAAGTCATTCGGTACCAGATTAGGAATATTTAAACGGCTAAGCAGTACATTTCCTACTGAATACTTACTTATATTGATACTGTTTGGTTTTAAATTAGCTTTATTACCAACACTTGATATTAATTTTCTTGAAATTTTTGAAGTGTAATCTTTTTTAAGGACGTTTAGCACGTTTGAAGTGAAACTTTTGTGGGTAAACCAAAATCATGGAACTCACATCATCATCCTGTCCCGTCATGATGATGCAATACACAAGATTTGCGTATCTGCAAAGACTGCCCTACATTTTTTTTCACTATCTATGATTTCTATGGAAAATCAACTATGCAATTCTAGGGATTGACAAACACATACTATTTTCTCTATTTTGTATCATTAGGTAGATCTTTATTGATTTGCAACAGCATTCTTTTATTATCATTATTAGTAGAAGTGAGATTCACAGGGTCATTTTATAACAACTGTGTTGTATGTATCAGCACAGAAATACAGTCAAATCTGGGTAAGTAAGAACTAGATAAGTGAGAAAACTCTATAAGTGGGAGTAATAGCCAGGACCCGTCATTTTTAACTACCAAAACCTCTATTAGCGAGAAACAGAAACCCCTGTAAGAGAGAGTTGTTTTTCCCTCATGGACCTCAGTAAGTGAGACTGCTACTTATCTATACCTCTATAAGCAACAGTCGAATATTGTTTTCAGCATTTCATGTAAGCATATTGATACCTACCCTTATAAAGGATGTACTTATATGTCGAATTCTAATGAACGTAACACATACACACCATTAAAATATATATATTATGTACATAATATGTATATGTTATGCATTTTATGCACATATGTAATTTTATCATATTACATATTTACTACATTCGTACTTGCTATGACTTGTTTTTACTGCGTACCTCTATAAGAGAGAAACGCTACCCATGTCCCTGCATTATCGAGAAACTCGGGTTAGTGAGAAACCTCTATAAGCGAGAATGAGATTGTGCTCCCTTGAACTCTCGCTTATCCAAGTTTGACTGTATTGGATATGATATGAATGAATGTGATAATGGTATAAACATACCTACATTCCTTTATACAGCCTGATGTAAAATCTTATTGTGACCTTATTGAAAATTAAAATTAATGTAAGCATTTAATGCTTCTGTTATTAAGGTGCTTATGTATAGTACATGTATACATTTACCATTGTACAGGCCTGCGGCCTCTGTGCAATGGTAAATCCTGTTGCTAAGTGCTATAGTTTTGTGTGTTTATTAGTGAAATTACTTTAAATTATGTTTATATCAGTTTCAAGGTATAAGAAATGAAAATACACAAATTTGAGTTACACTATCCTGTACTAGAATCACTTAATATGCATAATTTTAATACCTTTTTAAGTTATTTTTTTCTCTCTCATAATTTTACATACTTTTTATTATTTTTATTTGCATCCTACTAATTTTATAAACGCGAACATTTCTACTGTTTGTTACTCTTTCACGTAAAAACTGCTGAGTGGATTTTAATGAAACTATACAATAATAAAGCTTATACATCAGAATAACACATAGGCTACAATTTATAACGATAAATTGCGATAACCGACATCCACGCGGGCGGAGCGGCGGCCAAAAGCTAGTTAGAATTAATAGAGCAAAATGTGTAGTTGCTAAAGGTCAGTGTTTTACTAAAAATACATCTATGTATCATGGAATATTGTTCCAGGCCAATTCAAAGATTCAAGTGGTAGCACCTGTACTATAAAAAATTGGAAACTAATTATAAGAGAGGTAAACTGGAAGCCGTTACAACCAACAGAAGCAAGAAGACAGCTTAATAATGCAGTATTATATAATTATCATGATAGAATGGTGGCTCTTGAAATAGGTATACATATAATAAAACATTAACTGAAATATGATACTTACTAACTAGAAATTAAAAATCTATGGCTATCAATCTTCAACTGCAGCTTTTCTCATGCTGCAATTAAGATGTTTCTATGACAATAAGTATTGCCAAATGAGCAGTACTCTGATCCATCAGGTCCTTGATGGTTGACCTTATAAGAAAGCATAGTTGATACCTTTGGTTACTTATCATCATCTATTCTCATCATGTTTTTCTAATTTTGAAGAATTTACAATATGAAAGTGGTTTTCTCTGGATTAAGACGGACAGAACATCTATTTATTTGCACACACCTATTATGATTTCTTCAGAACACCCAACCCAAATTAATTTAGTTTTTTAATTTTAATATATAATAATGATAGTTTTATGTGTTTTTCATTTACTTTACAATACTCAGCATATTCACATTTTTTTAGGTGGGCGAAAATTTGACATTCCTCAATCCACTCATTGGTTTGATGCTTGGAGGGAGACTTATCTAGAAGTTCAGTTTCCTTCAGACCATGAATTCACTAAACATTTTATATCATGTATAATAGTAGGCACAACTTATGATGACAATATTATAGACACTTTCAATAATTTAAATCAGCAATATGCACAGTTACAAAATGTGACTCCACCAAAGCTACCCAAGTGGTTTAACAGCGGTGTTTTAAAATCTTATCTTCTGCTACATGATGTGTCTGCAGTGTCCAAGGAAAAGTAAGTATATGACATTATCAAAACATTATTTCAGTTAAATTCAACTATTCAGATGCAAATAAGTTTGTAAAGACCACAAAAAAGGTCCACTAAGTTTCATACTGGGGACTTCTCACGGAAGGATAGTTAGTCTGGTAATTACTTGTCTAATTTTTCTTTGATGTTTTGTAAGTGCCATTATAATGGTCTATACAAAATAAATATTTTTGAGAGAGTTTACAAGGGATATTAATTTCTTTTTCAGGGCAGATACTGCATTTGAGACATTAAAACAAACATTTGGAGCTAGTAATTGCTTTATGTTATCAATTAATTCCAAAAGTACATTAGATCAAAATGTATCAACTGAGCTGTGGGCACAGTTTGTTAAGAGATCATCACAGTCCAATGTAAGTAAAGCCATTACTTGTATCTGAACTTAATCATTACCAATAATATATCTAATGTGTTCTTGTGAATATTTATTGCCACAAAACACAAGTTGAGTCCATTGGACTTCAAATTGTCCAATGTCTTAGAAGATGGCACTCCAGTGAACTTCTATAAATGGTGATGGAATTGAATATACTATTTTATATTATTCTTATATATATTAAACACTTTCCTATGTTCTCAGAATGATATGTCTTCATCACTTACTAATTTACCAACGACGCCTGCTGAACCACAACCAGTGTTTCCACCAGTCACTACAAATATATCAGGTTGTTTAATATATACTTACCTATTTATTCAGATTTCGATTTCGATGTATAGCAAAACTTGAAATTTAACTGTTAATCCATATGTTAAAATCTATAAATTAAATTGTGGAACATTATTATTTCCAATGGCGATGATCTAGTGATGATGGGTAAATAATCCAGCTTTTATATGTGGGCCCAATATAAAGGCCGGATAATTCATGGCTCAAGAAATGGTTGCAATCACCCATTTCCTCTGACACTTAAGTTCTACAATATGAAACATGTAGTGGTGTAATGTTATTTGCAATCGCCTTTAGAAATTCCTGCCGAGTCAGAATTTTTTTAAATTACTAAAATAAATACATAGACGGAAGCGGAACGCATACATGCCTGCCTTATGTATACCAATAAATAATTAACCTCCGTGGCGTAGTGGTAGTGAACGCGGCCGCTGCGCAAGAGGCGCGGGTTCGATCCCCGCTCAGTGTTAATATTTGGTGTGAATTCCTGGGTCTTGGCATATCAGCTTTCAATTTTTTTTGGTCTGATCGCGCCTCGGATAGCATGTTAAGCCGTCGGTCCCGACTGCCATACAAACATCTGTGGCAGCCGTTAGCTAGGATGAAGGACAATTAGCAATAGCAAAAACATGCTCTTTTTGTTGAGTAATGTTTAATAAATGTATTTAACAGATGAGAACAATACAAGTACAGCTGTAATAAACCCTGAGAATATGCATCCACTGACTGCTCCTGAATCAGATACTTATGATAATGCAAACAGTTTGCAGGTACATAATATACAAACTTTTTTCTATTATTTACAAATTTAAATCCCGTGGTTAAGTTAATTTTTAAATAAAAGAGAAAAAGATTTTTTTTTTTCAGTTTGTTTTCATCCAAATACATTTATCTCAATAATAGTCATTATAATAAAAAATCAAAAAATCCAATAAATATCAAAAATTAAACATTGACTTAATTCCAAATACAACCATGTACTAACTCTTGAAGATGTACGAAATAAGACTAGCCCAATGATAACTGATCACAGCATGGCACAATATCGAGGTTCAGCCAAATCTGCAGTTAGACTGGTAAAGTGGATCCCAGACTCCCAGTGAAAAATTCAGATGCAATTTTGATTAACGCTAGGATGATGAAAAAGAGCATGACACAGTCATAATAACAACTAGGATCAAGTGAAAATTACGATGGTTTGAATGAACCCAGTGCTTTAGTACTGGGCTAATCCTGAATCAGAGTTTAGGGACACTGCCTAGTCCACACTGTAGACTCTATACAATCCACTAGTTATTATCTATAAATTAATAAGTTAAAAGCGCTTTTCTGTATAAGTAAGTAAATGTAAAAATGGTAATGAATATTTTTCAGACACATTCATTCTCTGGAAGCTCTGAAAGTGTGAATGTAGCAGGAAGAGGACTCGAATTTTCCACTGAAGTTCATGGCACAGCTCTAAATGCGAGTGACATTGAAGCAATCAAGAAATTTTTGCATGAGTATGCATCTAAGGCCTTACTACCATACATGGAGAAACAGATATCACAATTATCTGAAATTGTGAGTTCAGTTCTTTTCCTTTTTTTATATGGCATCATTATTTTTGTAGATACATAACTAAATAATGGTATTTAGTATTTAGTTTTACATTCCTGTATGGATCGAAGAGCTGACCCTTAAAGGTAACGGATGAAAGACGGTTGCATGTAGCCGAGACGCGAATGTTGAGAATTATGTGTGGTGTGAAAAGATTAGAAATGAATTTATTTGAGGAAGTTTGAAAGTAGCATCAATCACGGAAAAGCTACGAGGAAATCGATTGTCCTGGTTCGGACTTGTAATGCGTAGGGATGAAAATAATGTCGAAGGAAGGCATTAACTATGAAAGTGGATGGCTACAAGGGGAGAGGAAGACCTAAAATTATCACACAATGTATCATCAATGTACCTATATTCAACTGCAGAGTAACGTTAGGGTTGCTAATGATGTAAACTACACGCCTCTGAAGTGAAGTTTTGTTTGATACGATCCCCCAAACTAGGGTTATCCCCTAAGTGGAATTCCTTTTCGATCCCTTGTGGATCGAATTGGAATAGCGATTCCTTTTGGATCCCCTGAGGTATCCAAATGTACCACCCGTGCGGAATCCGTTAATGTGTAATCCGCAGATTACCTGACACGATCAGTTAAAGTGCGAAATTTTAGTTTAAAAAGCTCATTTTCACACTTTACCTTGTTAGTCTGCAGTTTAACGGATGGTATCGTTAAAGTAGGGAAGACGGTAAACAAAATACTTTTGTTCTACTTACGCTTACATCTTATGCATTATTACAAGGAAACCCACGAAGGGTACGCCTACCCTTCTAACCTAATATATCGAGGTCAGAGCGTGTGGTATTCACGAGCTCGTTTCGCTCGCTCCCGGGCGGCATATTAATGCGCAGTATTAATATGTCGGGACACTGCACAATAACTGCATATTAATATTTATCTACTCTGATACTATAATACAAAGATTATAAAATTGAAATCAAAACTCTTATGACAAACATTACGCACAGGCCAAAAAAAAGTTTTATTACGATACAGGTCTTGTATGGACACCTATATCATTAAATAACTTTTTAATCATAACGATACACCTAAACAACCTCCATCTGGACTGAACCTCTACTTTAAAAAAGAATCCGCCGATTTGGAAGAAAAAAAAAGAAACACGCATGCGCAATCAATGTTTGTGCCTTGGCGCCAACATTACATTTAAATTAAACAAAGTTTGGTTTTGTTTGTAAAATAAATTAGTTTATGTATTATAGCATGAGAGTAGATAAAGTAGTGTATGACACTGTACATAACTTGGTCTTATAACACTCGTGTTATAAGAACCCTTATTATGCAACAGTATCATAAACTATTATAATAATGCATATTAATTTATGACAAAAACATAGCAAAAAAACTGTTTTACACTCTTTACCGTGTGCTTTGTCGTTACCACAGAGGACAGAATATGATTAAGTAGCGGAGATGCCATAGTCAAATTTCTCTTAAGAAAAACGCGTGACCAAATGCGGGTGGGAAGGGAGACGCGGGGGGCATGACGTCATACCTCGTCCCCGTCTCCATCTAGTGCGTCATAGCGAAACCGAACAGAAACAGACCTTGTCATTTTTGTTATATAGTTTGACTATTCGCCACTAAGCGCTACACAGAATTCTAGAATAATCTATTATTAGGTAAATAATTTTTAAAAATAAGGCGCCATCTTTCGGATTATAGCAAAATCATTTAGGGGGCTAAATGATTTGGCCTTATACCGACAGATGGCCCAATTTTTTTTACTTTAATTGGCAATTTCAGCTAAATATGCCATTTAATAAATAAAATAACATTTTTGAAATTGCTAATGAACTCGGGCGAGATTATTGTGATGAAATTTTCATATAATGAATTGAGTTATTATTACAACTAGTATACATGTAAGATAAGGTTACTTATTTCTTCTCTACGCCAGATGGTTCTGTACTGACATTTTTTTCAAAAAAAATAAAATTTAAATATAGTGGACTTACTGATGAAATGTTATACCCTTAATATGTTTAAATTGTTTATCTATATACTTTGTGCATCCTTGTACTGCACACTTCATTCTTAAACCAGGTTAAAGCTATTTTTATCGTTGAACTTTTGACCAAAAATGACAACCGAACGCAAGGACTTTTCACTAGAACTAGATGGTGACGTCACAGACCAATTGAGTCGTTTTGACATATGGAAGGCTCGCGACTCGATTGCCTTGCAACATCTCCGCTATCATTTACTTCTCCATGGTCGTTACGCTGCAGATTAACTAGGTAGTCTGCAGATTACCTAGTTAATGGAGGAACTCAATCATTTTTTTGCACTTTGACTGACGCAGCCAGGTAATCTGCAGAACACCTAGGTAATCTGCACCCTACCTGATTGTCGCACATTAACAGTAACATATACAATACTAAATCAATCAATGACCCTATTACAATAAAGAATATAATATGTTTCATATTCACAGGTTGCAAACAGAAAAGGCGTCAGTAGATCCTTGCTATCTGCAACAAAACGATGGTTTGGTACTGGGAAAACTGGAAATACAAGTGCTAACAGTACTGTCATGTATGTATCTATTAACTTAACTGAGAAAATGTGGTGACCAGTATTTAAAATTCTTTAACTTATTTATTAATTTATAGATATACAAGTGATTGTCCTGAATTACAACTACGTCGATTGGGTGATCTATGGTTCTTATGTAGACAATGGCAGCGTGCATTCGACGCTTATCACACAGCCAAAAGAGAATTCTACGCGGATAGCGCTTGGCTGTGCTATGCCGGAGCCCTTGAGATGGCAGCGATTAGTGCTTTCATGGCAGGTGACGCGAATCGTAAAACACATGGCTACATGGAGGAGAGTATTGTAACTTACCTCAATACTTGCAGGTCAGTAATGTTTTAAGTAGGTCAGTAATGTACTACTGTAGGTAGTCAAAAGATGAGTTCAGTTCAGTTCAGTTCTTGGTTTATGGCTCCGCTTGGATATTGCTGCGACTCAGCCAGTGTCAACGTCCAGGAGTGTCATAAACTTCAAGATGAAGTGATCGGTTCAAAAATAATTAATAATTTGTAGAGAAAAGAAAAAACACCAGTAAGTAGTGATCTAAATAGTAAAAACTAATCATGAAATGTTCAGAAAAAATAAAGGGGAAGGAAAAAAACAAATAAAGAAAAGGGGAGGGGAGGATACATCAATCAGCATGGAATGCAGGCATACTATTAAAGATTAATATTGTTGAGTTTTATAAATTTACAAAGGGTGAAGTTTATTGAGGGGGAGTATATTAGCGACAATATAGTCTTGAAGGAAGTGGGAAGGGGGATAGCAGGGGGAAGAGTAAAAAGATGAGCGCACACATGTTGAAAGCTGATAGCGCATGCGCGTTGAGCTGCGTCCACAGATTATATGGAGAAAAATGCATTGATACCTCCTTGTGTCCAGATGAAGCTATGTCGTATGGAAAATAATATAGTTGCCCATAGAAGAGCTGGACTTTAGTGTAATTTTTAAAATTTATTTTAATAATCTGTGCTTAGAGACTGTCATTAAAGTCTTGTTTTTATTTTTTTACTGTTGACATTTCGATATGAGAGTAGATAAAAACGTTTTTATTAACCTAGTAGTTAAAGTAAGTGCAGTAAGCCATTCTATGAAATAAAGCTATTTTTGTCATCACTTTCAGAATGGTCCAATATGCTGTCAGAGCTACTTTACTATCAGTGATTTGCTTAAGTGGCTCAGGCTTACATGGGGAGGCTGCTAAGCAATTGATCAGGATGACGTCAGAGGACAGTGACCTTCGTAGTGCTATGCTCTTGGAACAAGCTGCACTATGTTTCTTATCTGGCCCAGGTGCTAAGGGCATGTGGAGGAAGTACGCGTTTCATATGGTTCTAGCGGGTCATCGATTCTCAAAAGCTGGACAGAAAAAACATGCGTACAGATGTTACAAACAAGCCTACCAAGTATGACTTTTATTTAGCTTTAGTCTAGCTTTTGTACCTGGTTTGCTAATGTAGAAATCACATAAATAGAGAATTGACGTTCTAAACGGTGATACACCTACAAATGGTGGAGTAAAGCCAAAAAAACTATACTGTCTTACGTTTATTTGTAGTGACTGCCGTCTGAGGTAAACTTCGTGAGGAAAGCAGTGCCTCGTCCGTCAATATGCCCATGTACCACCTTATAGGCGAGGTTGGCTTAGGCCCTGCAGACCTTAGCTAGGACCCCTTTTTTTAGGTGCGGGAAAACTAGCGATATTGTAGTTTTATTGTTAGATGACGTCGCGGGATTTTAAATGGCACTGATGTTCATATGGCGAACGGGAATGATGACCCAACATGCCTTTTGTGGTTTGCTTTCAGGGCGTTTTCTTAAGTAATTTTTTTTAACTTTGATGTGAAAGTTGCTTTATATAACATAGGTAGTATAAACATTAGGAATTTTGAAAGTCGAATTTTTCTGAAAGTCGGGTTTTAATAATAGGATTTCTGATTCGGATTTCGGGTCTTTCTGAATTATAAAAATCAGAATTTGGAAAGTTGCAAAAGTATTTTTTTGAATGTAGTGTATGGTACTGATGTGCCTGTGGTTGTGCGTCGGCAGGTGTACGCTTGTAGCGGCTGGCGGTTGGCCACGGACCACGTGCAGTTCGCGCTGGGCCGCCTGGCGCACGCGCAGCGCCTGGCGCGCGACGCGCTGCGCTGGCTGGCCGCGCCGCTGGCGCCCGCCGGCTCGCAGCCGCCGCCGCAGCAGGCCGCCTTCCTGCGCGAGTACATGCTCGCGCACCAGGTACGCGCACGCCTTTATTGCTCGGGACATATATATCTTGGACCTAAAATGTGCTCAAAATGTGTTCTAAACGCGCAGTACTCGTTTCGCGGGTGTCTTTTGAGGATAGCATGGGGTGCTATGGCCGTGGACGATCTCAAATTCACCAAGCAAAGATTATTACAAAACAATCCGCACGCGGCAGTGCCTTTTATGTATCGCGATACAGATCCAAGATATATATGGAAAGAGCTTAGATACTTTAGGATGGATGGAGGATAGAGAGGATACAACTTACTGCTTATACTGTTGATTGATGGCACTTGGTGGAACTTGCTACACATCTTCAATGAAAACACTTGTACTATTCCACATTATTTATTGTTGAATTCCTGACCGGTTTCGCCTTACGGCATTATCAAAGGTTGATACATGTTTTTTGGGTATCAGATCTCAATTAGACTAATATATCTAAGATATATTGTGGAATAGTACAAGTGTTTTCATTGAAGATGGATACAACTTAGATGAATAAGTGTATCGTATACTATCTGAAAGTCTTAGTGCGCCCCAAAGGAGACTAACCACTCTCATTACTAGTCGCTATTAACCCGCATTACCTTGTAATTTTGTTACCCCATTACTTATAATTTTGAAATTGGATATTGATCATACAATATCAAAACGCTTATTACCTACTTAAATTCTAGACGTCACATTATTGTCGATTGACTTAAATTTCCGTCCGCCTATTGCACCGCTTCATCACATCGCTCATCCTTGTCTTATACCTTAAAACCATAGCAAAAGTATTTTTTAACAGCAATGGATAGAAAGCTCCGAAGAGCCACGAGAGCGCCTGGAAGAGCTGCCTTTACCTTTGGTGGAAGATCGCGAGACGAGCGTCCTGTGCGTGGGACCGGCGCCTCTGACGTCACCGCGCCGCCACGCCGCCACCTCTCTATCGCTCTCACCTTCTCCTGAACCTTCCCCCGATGACCGTAGTTGGCACACTCTCGAAGAAATGTTAGTGCAAGTGGCACAGGGTGCTGTTCCCATGATATTCAAGCCTACTATCGACCTGTACACTGCTGCTACGGACTCCGAACCTATCGTACCGCAAGGAGGTATTTATTGTGCACGTTTGATAATGATAAAAAGCAACATTTCTATTTTAATCTGTGTAGTATTAATTAATAAATAAGATTTTTGAATTCTTTAAATAGCTCGACTTTATCGAATAAAGATGCTTCTGCAAAAAATCAAATATACAGTATAGCGTTTTGAAGTTCGTCTTTAACAAAATTTGCCGTAAACTTGAACCTTTAACTTTCATATAAAAATTTAATCGTTATTTATTAAGTATGGTTTAGCGACAAAAAAACGAAAACAGACGATTTCGGTTCATAATCACGTGTAAAACTTTACTCTATGCCTGGGTCGAGATATTGTATAAGGTTGTCTATAAATTTTCTGTCTGTGGCATGTTTATTTAACGACCGGTCCTAATATGCGATCTTAATCCAAATATGCCAATCCGAAACCAGATTTTCGATCAATTCGTTGCTCAAAACGTCCAATATATTCAATCGATGGATCGCTTTGACAATCCTTTTTCACTATCATGAAATTCTGGTTTCGGATTGGCATATTTGGATTGAAATCGCTTGTTTTAGGACTGGCCGTAAATCGATAGTACGCGTAGACTCGGGTGTTTGAAATATTTCTTACCACAATATGTATTTCGATTTCAGAACCAATACAACTATCAATCACTTTATGGAATCCTCTGAAAATTTCCTTGATACTAAAAGATGTAGAGCTGTTATGGCGGTTTACGGTCATCTCTGATGATGGCTCACTTACCGAGGGTGTCTTGAACAATGAAAATGCTGTGTCCGCGGGACAAACTCTTGAAAGCAACGTTATATCTAGCCAAAAAATTAAATCTGTTCTCCTAGAAGGTGACTGCAAAAAAGTATTAGTCTTCACTTTGACACCTCTTCAAGTTGGCCGAATTAATATTCATGGCTTAGCTTACAAGTAAGCTCAAAAATTAACAACTGCTATATTTAGCTAAGTTTCTTTGTGGATACAAGATGTGAGATGCATTTTGTTCCAGATTGATTAATGCAGGCGAAGGAGGTAGTGAAAATGGAAACAGTGTCATGATATCTGGGAAGGTTAACCTTGGCGCTAATGGAAAAGGCTCTGATAAACGACTAACAATTACTGTTATTCCAGAAGCCCCGTGTTTGCAGGTAAGCTCAATCTGTTATCTACTTACAAAAGTGCACAACCTTCATCATCATCTTAGTGTGGTTTCTGGCTTTCACCTCGAGCTCCTCTTACTCATGGTATTCTTGGGGCCCTGTGTATCCTGGTGGGTTTGAGGCCCTACCAAGCTGTAAGGAACTTCTTGGTAGGGCCCCATAAGCCGTCAACAATACAAAACGTTACGTAATTTTAATAACAATTTAGAAGCAATAATAGTACATTACTACAGAGGCCGGGAAGAAAGGGGTTGCCGGCCGAAGACATATAAGACGGATAGGTCTGAGGCAGGCAACCCCATATTTCCCGCCGAGGTATGTATAGTGCTTTTCTCAAACAGGCAATGAAATAAACAACAAAAAAAATTAAAGATTTATTTTTGAAGAAATTAAAAGTAAACAAGATAAAAACTAAAACTCACGCGTATATTACTATTTCGTCTATTTTAGCTTGATTTTAACAGAAAACATTTACATATATGTTCATTATCATGTTACTTAAAAAAAGTATAGAGTCACGTTTCTGAACGAACAGTGACACTTGTCATTGTTATAAATGTAAATTTTTTGCAACTAAATTAAATATTAATATTTCAATGTTTATATGTATAGTTAAGAAAACAGTTGATAATAATGTGTTATTAGTTATGTTAATGTGGATTTTTTATGTAAATAAGACTGCTCTTAAGTACATACCAAGTCGTTTATTGTTTTTTTTAATACGCATAGTGGCAGAGTGTCGATGCCTTTGCCACAAATTTATGTGGAATCAAAATTAAAAAAGAGGACTGCCGGCCTAGGCCTGCAAGATTTGTATGAAATTCCCTCTGGTCCTAGCTGCGCCTGAAACGTCATACTTCGCAGCCTATTAAGAGGCACATAAAGTCAATATTTCATTGCATGTTTGAGAAAAATAAATTATAATGTGCGGAAGCAAAATAACAAGTTAGATTTTATTTTACTAGATGACGTTTTCGGAAACTAGTGCGGATATTATAAGTGGAGAAATGAGAACAGTGGATGTGGAATTTACAAATGTGGGTCCCGTTGATATGAAAGACCTTCACTTGGCCGTCTCTCATCCTGATTGCGTTCATCTTATAACCTCCGAAGAAGAAAATGATTTTAAGATATTGTACGAAGATAGGTACCGTGAATTACCATATTATTCAGGTAATTTTTTGTATTATATTTAATTTGGTATTTTTGTCATATATAAATACATATATCCCTATGTCATATTCCCACAGGAGTGGGCAGAACCAATGGAATGCCATTTTATATGATAAAGAAAAAACATATTTTGTCTCCTTTATTCGACAACTTTTTAATGCTAAATTATTTTTACGACCTCCGGTTTTTCAAGAATATGAACAAATTGGTTCATAATCGTACGGTTGGTGCGTTAAGTCAGGACACTATGATTGAAATCATGTTTGAAGTATTGAAGAAACCATTTACTATAGGTCCGTAAATAGTGTAGCAATAAAAAAATAAACATATACTGTGGCGAAATGTGGGTGCTAGCACCTCTGCCTACCCCTTCGGGGATAAAGGCGTGAGTTTATATTATGTTATGTTAGTAAAAATAATCGTGTTTTGAATAAAGGTGGGGTAATTAAATTGGACGTCAGCCTTGTGGAATTTTGCGCGACTGGCTAACAAAATCTTAAACGTGTAAACTTACAAAGCAATTTCTTGGGCCGTATTTCCCTTATACTACGTCTTTCATGAGCGTATGTTTCATGGTTCAAAACCTTGCTTTTGGTTCGGCTCGATTTGAAAGTAAAGTCAAACGGTAAAAAATCAAACTGCCAGTCTGATGTACTATAAGAGGGAACACTCTGCAAAACTGAACTAAGTCGATCTTAGCTAGGCGACGTACCAAACCATATAGTTATCCTCGTTATCGGCTTTAATCTTAGCCCCAGTTACGTCCCCAAAATATGTGCTCTATGTATTTGCGCAGTATGCGTTTTTTGGGTCTCTTTTGAGGATAGCATGGGGTACTAAGGAGGCGGCGGAGCAGAAATCTAGTAATCCTAGATTATATCAACCCCTCCACACGCGCCAAGGTCTCGCTTCTCTCGCGACCTGGGATCGAGATATAATATGCTGGCAATTACAGTCTACAAAGGACTGTTGGACTACGGTTGGACATTTTCATATAAAGTTGTAGGCAAAGATGCAGTCGTATATCTCCTTTAATGTATTGCTCGTTCCATATATCTTGGACCTAAAAATTTAATGTGCTCTATACGCGCAATATACGTTTCTTGGATATATTTTGAGGATAGCACAGGGTCCAAGATATATGGAGCGAGCACAACCCCTAATACATGGCGTGTGTGCAGAGGAGCGCGCGGCGCGCGCGGCGGCGTGGCGCGGCGCGGCGGCGCGGCACGTGCGCGCGGCGGCGGCGCGGTTGGCGCGCGGCGCGGGGCTACGCGCGCGCCTGCAGCTGCGGCCGCGCGCCGGCGCCGCGCGCCTGCGGCTGCTGGCCTACTACGCCACGGGGCAGCCCGCGCGCCCCTACCGCCTGCTGCGCCACGAGTTCCGCTTCCGACTGGCCGTGAGTGCTCCGTTTCACTGGGAGCGTAGCGCCTAACCAGCGTTCTGCGCGTCCAGTTGCGAATTTACTATAGCGTTAAGCTGGTTATCCACTATGTTCTCAAACCTCTTGCGGCGCGCTTCTGTAACTGCTCCACATATATGTTCGCGCTTCCGGAGTGTGCAACGGTGCGCGCTCCGTGCCCACCAGGTGGTGGTTTTAGGGCGAACACAA
This sequence comes from Eilema caniola, assembly GCA_949126895.1. Classification (NCBI taxonomy): domain Eukaryota; kingdom Metazoa; phylum Arthropoda; class Insecta; order Lepidoptera; family Erebidae; genus Eilema; species Eilema caniola. Next base: position 16,221,873 of record OX421463.1, on the reverse strand, counting down.
AGGCGAGCTCAGTCTGTTCGTGGACGCGTGTAAGATATCACGTTAAGTGCGTACGTGTCGTACCTATATCACGCTTCACGCTCGATAAGAGGGGAGACCGTGAGAAGGCAAACGAAGGGTAGCACGCCCCCTAGCTAGATGGACCGATGACCTGAAAAAGGTGGCTGGGACGGACTGGATGTGGAAGGCGGAGGATCGTACGAAATGGCGCACATTGGGAGAGGCCTATGTCCAGCAGTGGGCTGCAGTGGGCTAATTGATTTATTGATTGATTGAAATTATGGGAATATTTAAAATTAGATGAAGACATTCGCATGAAAGTTTTATGATAGCCACTTAAATATTCTAATTTATTTTGTTTTGACTTTTTTTTTTGAATTTTCACCTTGCTCTCTTGTAATTGTTATTTATCCCAACAAAAAAATACTGTGGCAGTAAGCGTAACAACAATGAATACTACAATTAATACAATCTAAGCAAGATGTTCGCGAACATAGTAGATACCCAGCTTTACGTCGACACAACATGGGAGCATGAGCATGAAATTTGTTATCATCAAAATACTACAATACCGTAATTAGTCTTACTTTTCATCAGACAAAAAGCCTAGTAGTGAATGTCAGTTTTTGGCCGATCGCGTTACATATTAAATTTATGCTTCTAAACGCCTCGACAGCATTTTGAAATATACGATCAATAGCTGTAAGATAATGCCTTGATCACATGCATCAAGTGGAGTAGCGAGACAGTGCCCTCGGCCAAGTCCTCGGTATGTGTGATGTGAATTACTCAGCCCAATGTTCACATGGACCGAGTACTCGGCTGAGCGCACTGTCTCGCCTCTTCACAACGAACGGTCAGAGCCACGGAACATAATTTAATTTCATAAATGTAACACATTGCGAACGCACAGGAACTGTGATTTCTTTGCTTAAATTAATTTGAGAAAAAATAAATAACTTCAAAAATCATAGTTAGGTACATGTACATTTAATATTTTTAATCGAGTGTTTTAATATTCAGGAAGCGGTAGAGCTATCAGTGACTCCGCGTCGTAGTCTCGGGCACGTCAATGAAAACGTCGTGGAGACAATGAATTTAGCAGTGGAGATTAAAAATATCTCCAGTGAGAAGAGCGAGGAAGTACTAGCCCACGTGCTGGAAGCCTCGCTGCTGAGTCGGCAGTGGCGCCTGGCGGGGCTGGTGGCGGCGCGCGGCGCGGCGGGCGCGCTGGCGCCGCGCGGCAAGCTGCACGTGGTGCTGCGGGCGCGCCGCATACTCGCCGCACTGCCCGACGGCCGAGTCGAATACTCCTGTGTCAAAATTGCCAACGGCGACCCTGACGCGGCGGCTGATATCAACAGCCCACCATACTCTAACTTTGTCATGGACAGTCAGCCATCCATTATTGAGTCCCCAGATACGCCCGCGTTACAGAATGCTAGTAAGAGAACAGGTTTAATACAGTCCATGTTTGTCCTTCGTTGGAAAGTGCAAAGTAAAGGGAAGTCTGCAATTGGTCAACACAGCTTATGGCTGGATTGTTTTACGAAAACTGTCTCACGTGAACGGGAACCCGTATCACTAGATGTAACGCCTCTGCAACTGGACGACTCTGACAGTAAACTAAACTTACCCGAATCGAACAACAAAACCAAAAAAGACAACGTTGTTATATTTAAACTGGAGCACTCGAACCACATCAACCATAACTTTAAAGAAATTAAACTATGTTTAATCCCAATTACGTTAAACATTGTCAATTGTTATGGAGTTCCTGTGAAAGTTTTTATAGATATGACTAAACAAAAAAGTAGGTAAGTATTAAAATGCCATTTTAATGTAAAATAACTTTAATTATAATAATATATATATATAGGTTCTGCCAATAAGTCCTTTTGGAGCTCGAGCCAACCCTACTTGCTAGTCTGTGCATCAGCTAAACAACAGTCAGGGCTCTGGCGCAGGCTTTTTTCCATATTCTTGAAATTAGGAGGGCTAAACGCAGTCACTTCTATAAAACCGACATACCAATAAAAACAATAAGCGGATTGCGGACTCCAAAGTGTAAATTTTGTACTCTACTGGCAAATCGCTTGGATGGTGATGATGATTATAATAAACCGTTCACCCAGCTTGAACGAGCTACAGAGCCAGATGTGACAGGGTGACCCACAGTGAATATGCCTCTTTATATTCTATCGTATAAGTACAAACATAATGTTGCTTCATAGCATGTTATCTTTCTGTTGCAGAGAAATGTCAGGAGAGCTGGGATGGGCCGGAGCCCTGAGCTACGGCCCCGATGTGGAGCCCAAGGAGTTAGGAGTTAGCGTAAACCTAAATAAGTTTGAGTCTAAACGTGTACAAGTGCGAGGTGTGTGTGCTGCACCCGGCACCTACCTCGTTGGTTCCGCGTTTTCAGTTTCCACTACCGGTGAAGATGCAAATGTAAATGTCTCTAATGTTTCTAATAACACTTCTTTATTGATAGTGCAACAAGCTGCCTAGAAATCTGTTGACCTTATAAAGGTAGTTGACTATTTGATTGATATTTCAACGCTAAATAATGTTTTAAATTAAAAAATAAACAAAAGAAAATAATAATTGTGTGATAGTTCTGGCAGGTACCGGTTGTACCGATATGATGTCAGTGACTAATTGGATAGTATTGATACTTACGCATCAAAGTCGTTCCTAATACGTATGCCAGCATTTTCCAAACTTAATTAGGTTTCTGAATCAGTAATTTGAATGTTTCGTAAGTTTCGTGACCTATCGGAAGTGTTTTAAACCTCCTAGCTTATAATATTATGAAGAATCTAAAAAAACAACATTGCAATATCCATATACCAAAAATAAGTAAGCTGACTTTTAAAATCCCATCGATACAAAGCAACACGTCTATTGATCACGCACCTATAATAAAATTATATTCATTGGCCAGCAGTGAACTGCAATAGCTATTGATTGATTGATACAAAGAAACACTGCTGCGGCCCAGTATTTACATTTCGTGGCCTACTGCAGATTTTTAATCGACCATTGGGCAAATGCTGACGTCTGCACTAAATAAGTCGATGGCCGGTACCGAAGAAGCGCATTTTAAACAAGGCAAATTAGTACTATATTGTCAATTCTTCTATTCTGTTATATACAAAAATGTAAGTTGGAAGTGTTCGTTCGCGATGAACGCTATAGCTACAGAACGGATTTTGATGCAGTGTTTTTTTTTGTTAGAAAGGTCTTAGTCAGACTAAACCTTACGTTTGTTTGATTGCAATCGGTTAAGTAGAACTGGAAATAAAGGATCCACGCGGGCCGAGCCGCGGGCGAAAGGCAAGTACTATATAAATGTCTACTTAATTAAATCTATACGTTTGTGTATGATTCGATGTTAGCAGACGATTTAAACTATGGCGCAGTTCAGTAGGTAATTGTTGTAATTGCGCTGCAATATGTCGTGTCAGTGCAATGACCATATAGTTAATTTTATTGTGTAAGACTATTAATTAGCAAATCAATTACTTATCAGTTGAGAATAAATGCTTATTTCTAGATATCGTTTGTTATAAGGGCTTTGTTAATGTTGTTTATGTTTCATTCCTTTAGCATTAAACTTGTATTAACTATATAGATACATACGCTGCCTTTATAATATTCGGCTGTTATGTTTGTAATTTCCTATAAATTTATCATTGAATAAAAGCTATTTGCTAAGTTTTTATGGTTTTATGAGTTACTTCACAAACACACCTGCATGATTATGCAATGCTTAACTCTCTGACGTAGTCTTCTCTCGGAATTGACTATATTTTATCGCCCAAAATTCAATAACTTAACATTTATAGTTTTTCGTAAGAGCTGTGCACTGTTAGATACACAATTCGTAAACCGGTAAAACTATGAATATTTATTATTTTCATTGTAAAATTTGTGTTGATATTTTAATATATGGTAAGTTTAAAATTTAATAAAAAAAAATTAATAAACAGATACGAAAACTGCTATACCTACTGTAAGCTAAATTTTGCACTTTAAATCTTTCTCTTGATTTGATATCTTGGCTTTTACGGGAACGACTACCGTCTGACACTTAGCTCTGGCAAGAACTCCTACGATCGGGTCGGCCCTGAAGATAGTGGGATAGGGGTGGAGATTGTGGGACTATAGATGTAAAAAGACTAAAACGTTTTAAACAAAATGCTCTCGGTTTTAAACCCAAATGCTCCCGGTTTTAAACTGACAAAACACGCCTACATAGAATCGTGTTTTTTTTTTCTTCTTATATACTTGATCAGCGTCATCTATTAACGTGAAAAGACACGTAACTAAGAAAATGTCGGTAAGGTCGATAGTCGCTTGCAGTTGCTTGTCTCTGTGTGAAAGTTGTAGTCGGTTCGAGTCCCACATAACATTCCCACCTGCTTAATTAGCTACTGTGGTAGTATGTGGCCAAGCTGGACGAAATATGAAAGAAGGAAGGGAAAAGGGTACCTGTCATATTCAATAATCCGATATCGGACTAACATAGTGGTTTCGGCTCCTCCGATACCCGACTATGTTCTTCCCCGATCTCTAATCTGTCTATGTACCAAAGAATATCACGTTATCTTAAAAAATTACGAACTTTCATACAAACTCTCATCCCCTATTTCTCCTCCTATAATCCCTTTTTTCGCTATAAAAATTGGCCTATGACTTTTTCCAAGCTCTAATCTATGTACCAAATTTCATCCAGGTATTTCTAAAAATGACGGACTTTACATACACACTTTCATCACCTATTTCCACCCCCCCCCCCCCTTTTCGCTCATTAACCCCCTTTATAATATTTTAAGTATGAATGAGTCATCAAGTACCTATATATTTTTCTTAAATATTGTTTTTATTGTATACGATGTTTTTATTATATACCTACCAGCCGTTTGAAACTGTTTTTTTTTTTTGTTGTAAGCGGCTTTTTTCATTTTAAACGGATTGGTTTTAAACCGGCCTTACATCTATAAGTAAGTGGATCATTCTGAAATCGTAATGTCTTAATGGAGACCCGAGACGGCGTGCTATTCACCCCTGATGGACATCCGCACGCAAAAAAATGTACCAACCAAACCTACCCCGGTTTGGCGACCATTTTTTTCTTTCATGGGGCTTAAGGGCGAACGTGGTTTCTGGAATGCGCTACCATGGTTCTGTTCTGGCACCATGCCATGGTTCATGGTTCAGCATTTCCGGGCAAATTGTGTAGCCAAAGGTATTTACCAAGATAAAAATGGCGTGAAGAATTAATTATTGAGAATCGTAGATATGCTAATTAAACATGCATAGGTAACTAGTTATCGCAGCCACTTACGATTTACTAAAATACACTGTAGGTCACAGAACACTAATAAGATGCTGCATACTTAATGGGATATTTCACTTTTTGGCGTTGCCAGGGTATAAGTACTTTTACAGGATATTTTTTTTAACTCTGCTTGGAGGGAAAGTACCTACTCGAAATACCAGAGATAGAAAATTATTTCCTGAAAGGAAACATGCTTAAGTACATACCGTTTAATTTAACTTGGAAATTGATGATTAGACCAAATAATTAAATTTCCTATAGTTTATGTCTAGACATTATTACTAAACCATCAATACTGTGTGTGTTCTACCGCCTATACAATGGTATATATGTTGGGAATTCATCCTCGCAAATTGCGACGGGAAACGGTGCGCACCGTGCAGTTTGAAAGGAACTTCATCCCACGCACGCTCGGGTTGTGGAATGAACTTCCTGTATTATTTCCCAAGCAGCTACAGTATGGGGTTCTTCAAGAAGGGCATTAGAAGGTTCTTTCAGGGTCGGCAGCGCGAGTGTAACGCCCCTGGTGTTGCATACTTCCATAGGCCATGGAAGCACTTTCCATCAGGTAGGCCGTGTGCTTGTCTGCCACCTAAGGCTAAGTTCAGATGAACGCGCGACGACGCGCGGTTGGCTCGGATGACCGCGCGTGCCCGCGCGCACCGCCATGCACCGCGCGTAAGATGTTGACCCGCGCACCACCGCGCGCTAACGCGCGGTTTAAGATCTAAACTCCTGTATCGACCTGTTCAGTTGACCCGCGCGGTTTGAGGCGGACGGATGCAAGAAGCGACGAAAAAAATGGAGGACGACATATCAATGGATTTACTAATAGACGAAATTGAAAAAAGAGATGTAATTTGGAATTTTAACTCGAAGGACTATTCAAATAGAATAATAAACAGAAGGTCTTGGGAAGAATTCACAAACAGGCTTAAAAAAGACTTTGACTTAAAATAGGGTGCACCCAGTATCGTCTTTGCTTTCGACGGCGACGTCACAGTTTGCGCTTTAAAACCCACAAGCAAATTGCCTCCTCCACTGGACGTGGTTCTCACTGAATGTTCACGCTGGATCTGAACAGGTGATGTTATTTGTTGACATCACGTTAATTATCTTTATTTGTTTGTTGGTAATACAGAACACGATATTACACTGATATCTTTATTTCTTATTATCTTACAACTTGGGTTACAACGGTCATTGCAATTGGGCGCCATTCTCTTGATTGGGGCTTGGCCATAGATCACCATAGACTACTTAAACCAGTGACGTCCCTCAACATCCCCCCCTTTATACAATATATTTAATATTAATCTAGTTGTCTTGCTAAACTAATCAACATTTTCATACTCCCAGTAATCATTAAATTTAGCAGGTTTCTTTACACTACGACCACTGCGAGTTACATAGGTTTTAGTATCTAGATTATCCAGCGATAAGCTTCCTTGTGGACAAGGTTCTCCTTGGTCATTTTCTTTGAACAATGCTTCTAGCATATTTTCCGAGAAGCTTCTCTGCAAGGAAGCCACTGACACCAATTCACTCTCATTATCATCTAATGGCTCTTCTGAATGTGTACCTGAAGTTTCAACTACAATATTATAATTTTCTATTTCTTCAGTATTTATGTTTTCATGATTAGTTACAGTGCTTTCTTCTTCCGGAGGCAAACTTTCTTTATATATTGAAAGTTCAGGTACATCCTCAAAATATGAGTATTTATAATTGTTACAATTTTTATGTTTATCAACAGACTTATTACTACTAGGACCAATTTGAGGTTGAGGACGGTTCATCAGATATTTTCTATTCCTTCTATATGTTTTACCATATTCATCCCCCACTAAATATGAGCGTGGCTCTTTACACTTATTAATAATTTTACCTTGACACCAGTCTGAGTCAATGGATTTCTTAAAATACACATATTGTCCTGGATTTAGCTCTGCTAAGGGCTTAGCATGCTTGTCATAATTCTTTTTTACATTTTCAACATGATTATAATATTTGTTATCAACATTAAATATTTTAGGTATAAACTTATTTTTAGGCATTGGTAGCAACGATCTTAAATTCCTTGAATAGAGCAACTGAGCCGGAGATGGCATATGAAGTTTTGGTGTGTTACGGTAATTCAATAATCCTAAGTATGGATCTGATCCATCTTCCTTACATTTTTTCATTATGTTTTTAAATATTTTAACTGCACTTTCACTTTGACCATTAGATTGGGAATGTTTAGGGCTTGTCTTAATGTGGTTAAAATTATACTTTTCTGCAAAGTTTTTAAATTCGGCCGATGTAAACTGTGTACCACAGTCCGTGATCACCAAAGCCGGTATGCCATGTCTCGCAAAGACAGACTTACAGTTAAGTACCACATAGGCCGTGGATAACTGTTCAAGCTTACATACTTCTATATACTTAGAGTAGTAGTCCATAAATATCAAAAAGTCTCTGCCTTCTAATGTACATATATCCATACCTATCTTGTGCCATGGAAGAGTGTCCACACAATGATTAATTAATGGTTCTTTCTGCAAATTAGGTTTATATTTAGCACAAGGTTCACAGTTGGATACATACTTTTCTAAATCTCTGTTAATTTCAGGCCAAAATACGCATGACCTAGCTCTTATTTTACAAGTGCTCACACCTACATGTCCTTCATGGATAATTTTCATCATTTCAATTTTCATAGAGTCAGGTATAACAATTAAATTACTTTTTAAAATAACACCATCTAGAAGGCCTAATTCGTCCCTAAATGTCCAAAAGATTCGTGCCCTTTTATCTAAGTTATTGAAATTATTTGGCCATCCATTTTTTAAATATTTTATAATATGTTTCAATGTGGGATCCATTTTTGTTGCATTTTGTATTTTAATTAACTGTGTACTAGATATAGGTAAGCAATCTCTTTGCAATTTAATATGACAGACAATGTTCTCTTTTAGTTGTTTAAATTTATTTTCAATAATTTGTGGACAGCTGCGTGATAAGGTATCTGCAATAAACAAATGTTTACCAGGCTTATATACAACCTCTAAATTATAACCTTGAACAGACAACATCATTCTTTGTAATCGTGCAGGGACCTTATGTAATGGTTTTTTAAATAATGTTTCTAGTGGCTTATGATCTGATTCTACATGAACTTTGCGACCATACACATACTGATGCATTTTAAAACATCCATACACTATGGCTAACATTTCTTTTTCCAATTGACAATAATTTTGTTCAGTTACAGTTAAAGCACGAGATCCAAATGCAATTGGTCTACCTTCTTGTAGTATCACCGCACCTAAGGCAGTTGATGAACTGTCTACTGATAGTACTATATCTTTATTTGTGTCAAAGTAGGCTAAACATGGGCTACTACATAGAGCCTTTTTCAGTGACTCCACTGATTGGTCCTGACTGCTATCCCAGAAAAATGCTGTATCTTTCCTCAGTAAAACTCTCAAAGGTTCGATTAATTTTGAATAATTTGGTATAAACCTTGACAAATAATTACACATACCTAGGAATCTTTCCAAATCTTTCCTACACCCCGGACGTTCCATCTCCAAAATTGCCTGAATCTTATCAGGATCAGGAGAAATACCGTCTGCTGCGAAAATGTGACCCACAAAAAGTAATTTTGAAACAAAAAACTTACATTTATTTTCATTAAACTTGATACCATTTGTTGATGCAATCTCTAGAACTTTTAGTAATCTATCATTTAGTTGTTGTACTGACTCTGCGTAAACACACAAGTCATCTAAATATGGTATGACTCCTTCAACATTTTCGAACATCTGACTAATGATTCTGCTGAATTCCTCTGGTGCACAGCTCACCCCGAACGGTAATCTCCTGAACCGGTAACGCCCAAATGGTGTGATGAATGTGCATAAGTCAGAACTTTCATTATCTAGGTTTAACATCCAGAAACCATTGGAAGCATCGAGCAGTGCAAATACTTTAGCATCTTGCATTTTACTTTTAATCTCGTCTACAGTTGGCAACTGGTATTTTGGCTGTAATATAAATTTATTTAATGCTCTTGGATCTATGCACACTCTCAACTTACCATTGGGTTTTCTAACCAAACTAAATTGTTTACCCAGTGAGTAGGTTTATTTACTTTTTCAATTACTCCCATAGATTCCATTTTTGTTAATTCTTCTCTTAATTCAGGCAATAATGAAAAGGGAACCCGACGTGCAGCTTGAACAACAGGTACAGCATCTTCCTTTAGTTGTATTTTGACAGAGCCCGGTAAGCATCCAAGACCACCATCAAATAGTTCACTGAAAGTGGATTTCAAATTTGTAATCAATTTGTTAATCTGATTATCATTACATGTTACATTGTGTACTTTAACTAGGTTAGTATTAGGTTTTACAAAATTAAATTCTAAACATGTGTTACATCCTATCAAAGTAGGCACAGAACCTTCAATAACAATGAATTTTACTCTATATTTTGATTGGTTCGGGTGAATTATTTGTAATGTACATGTACCACAAACTGAAACACTTTTACCATCAAGTTGAATAACATTCCTATTGCAGGGCTCCAAATCACTTCTGTCAATGCCTAGGTTTTTACATGTCTTGCTACCTATAATATTGCAGGCTGCTCCAGTGTCAAATTTTATAGGTATCAATTGATTTCTTACCATGAAATCCTGTGTTAGTTCATTACCGACCATTGTCACACCCATGAAGAAGTCTTGAGCCTCATTGTTGTTATCAATTCTCTCCTCTACAACATTGATCTGCTGTTGTTTATTTATTTGGCGCTGTTTCTTGTTGTGACACTTGTTGCTGAAATGGTTTGGTTTCTCACAAATAAAACACTTTTTTCCATATGCAGGGCAGCAGTTGAGATCATGTGATTGTCCACATTTCCGGCAGTTGTTTATTTTCTTGGGATTTCCTTTATTTTTATTCTGTGATGCCGAGAAAAGTACTTCATTTTCAGTCTTGAACTGCTCCTCTGGTCCACCCAGCTGCTCCACATATTTTCTCGAGGCATCGGCACTCAGGAGAAACTTCATGATATATTCTAATGTAAGCTTACTATCATCTTCGGATATTAACTTTGTTTTCAAGTTATTGAATTTTTTATCTAACCCTGCTATTATTTTACTCACTGTTATTCCTTCAGTTAAACTTCCAAATTCACAGTCTTTTCCTAGGTTTATAACCTTTTGGAAGTAATCTTCTAAAGTTAACTCACCTTGAGTAATTGTAAAGAACTCGTTTCTTAAAATTATTAATGATTTTCTCGGAGTAAAGTACTCTCCAAACCTCTTTGTAATACTCTCAAACGTTTCATCTTCGTTCTCATCAAAAGTGTTGTAAATTTCAATTCCTTTAGGTCCAATGTAGTTGAGAAGAATATTTATTAGTCTTTTATTATTTTCCTTATCTAGTCCGTGTGCATTTAGATAAATTTTTAGTCTTTGCAACCACGCTTGAAAATTTTTTGACAAATTGCCAACGAAACACATTTCAGGAAGCGGCGGCAGTCCGCCCGAAGCTGACACCATGTTATTTGTTGACATCACGTTAATTATCTTTATTTGTTTGTTGGTAATACAGAACACGATATTACACTGATATCTTTATTTCTTATTATCTTACAACTTGGGTTACAACGGTCATTGCAATTGGGCGCCATTCTCTTGATTGGGGCTTGGCCATAGATCACCATAGACTACTTAAACCAGTGACGTCCCTCAACAGGTGAATAGCGCGGAGGCGCGCGTCGTCGCGTGTTCATCTGAACTTAGCCTTAGTGGTATAAAAAAAGGTTACATGTAATAAAGCTTATTCATTTGCGATAAAATCAACTCGGCTGGACCACATAGAGATCGGTAGGTATACTTGTTTAATTTGATTTTTGGAGAAAAGATGATTCTTTAAGTATCCCTAGCCCCCAGGTAGGTTTGACATTAAAAATTAATGATTCACTACTTTACATTTACCAAGTCCAAACCTGATCTTTCTACCGTCCCTCTTACCAAAGAAAGGGTCACCGAAATATAACGCTGATAGAGTGTTCCCACAAGTGCAGAAGTGGCTTAGGAATCAACTGGCCCCTGAAATATGGGGTTGGAAGCAAGGAGTCGATGGAAACTTGGAGCTAATTACGACTTTTGTTCCCCCTGCTTCTGACGCGTTGCTAAGTTTCGATTTCTGCCGAAGTAAAAGCGGATCAACTGGAAAATGTAGTTGCCCAATCACTGGGTAAAACTAAAAAAGGGACCTTCCCCCTCCCTCTTCCCCACCGCCGGCTCATGTCCCACCCTCGAGGACTTTTAGTATGTTTATCTGGGCAACTCAGGGAATAACTGTACTAACTTTCAAAACTAAACGAATTAATTTAATAATTTTCCCACGCTATGTGTATCTAGTAATTCGCTATCGATTTAGTTCCACACGATCCAGCTTAAAGATTTAGTGTGTGGACGATTTATTGACGCTCGCTGCTGATGCGGCGGCGGCGATTGAATCTGAAAAGTATATTGGATATATTTCATAGAGCGTCGCCGTGCCGTTTAACGGATAAAAGCGGTCATTTCGTTATCAGGAAGTTTAAGCTGGCCTCACACATCCATATTATCTCTCTGAATTCATATTCTTAAATTCCGGCACCCTTACTTTATGCATTTTCAAATAATTGCGATTTAACCTTGGATTACACGGCTCCTCTACTGTAAATATTCTTATGAGCTCCACGACCATTCTCTTTTTAAAAACGGTCTTTTCAATTTTAAAGGTTGTGTCTGCAGCTAACAATTTTAGTTCACCACTGCTAAACTGCTAGCAATATTTTGACAACGTGGTTATTTTTAAAACTAGGGCGAGGAGGCTTAATTTTCAAAGAAACGTTGTTATGTTCTAGAATTAGCCCTTTTTTCATAGAAATCGTGATCGTTTTTAATATTTAGGAGTTTGTGATTAAATTTAGACTGGATTTTCGAACCACTACTTTCTTTTAGTATGGCATTGTGATTTAAAAATGTGTAGGGTACCTGCATAGAATCTATATATCAAACTACTTTGTTTTGTATGAAATTCCGGGCGTTCTGAATTTAGACAGAGAAGACTTTCGTATGTGTGTGGCCAGCCTAAGATTAAAATAAAATAAAGTTATATGGCAACTCTTGATGCTTAATTTTTCTGGTAATACAAAATGTAGTAATTTTTTAAGTAGTGGATAGGTGGGCGTCCATCTTGAAATTTTACTGGGTTTGAGCCGGTTTAGTTCTAATAAAAGTGTATTTTGTAGCTTGGAGTTCATATTAATCCTTAGTTTTCAAGAAGTTTTATGTATGCTGAAACTATTTATTGTTTGAAATAGGATTAACTGCAGTTATGTTTTAGGTATGAACGTCTGCTAAAACATAATCGTTTGACGAGTAATGGCGTGCGTTTTTCTCTCGGAAGACACTTTCATATTTTATTTCATGTCGTCAGATCCTATGAATAGTAACACATAATGCATGTGGTGTTCAACAGTGTAGACGTATTCGATAATGTCGAATAAGCGATTGTAATTATGTTAGTTGAAACAGTAATCTTGGCTGGATGTCGTTTTTAGGTTATACTTCACAATACTATAATTGAATAGTGACTTGTAATCATAACCGCCTAGGATTCGATTCGTCAGGTCGAATCACAATGCATGAACACATGCACTTTTTAGTGAAGTTATTTTATGTGTAAAAGTGACGTTATAATATACTTTATTCGCAGTAACGTTACTCAAGCCATACGCGATTTCCGGGAAGATTATCGCTAATAAAAGCCTAAATTGGCCGAGTTATAGAACGATGGCAGTGCCGAGTAGAGCGCGGGTATATGCCGATGTCAATTCACAGCGTCCACGAGAATATTGGGACTATGAAAGCTATGTCGTGGATTGGGGCAACCAAGAAGACTACCAGTTGGTGCGTAAGCTTGGGCGTGGAAAATACAGTGAAGTATTTGAGGCAATAAATATCACAAATAATGAGAAGTGTGTAGTTAAAATATTGAAGGTGAGTCATATTACTTGCACTTACATTTCAATTGAAAAAGATGATAATAAAAACCATTTTGTTTACATACCATTGCAATCTATTCTGCAATATCTTTTCAGCCTGTTAAAAAGAAGAAGATTAAAAGAGAAATAAAAATATTAGAAAATTTAAGAGGAGGCACAAATATAATTACATTACAAGCAGTAGTAAAAGACCCTGTTTCTCGTACTCCAGCACTCATTTTTGAACATGTGAACAATACTGATTTTAAACAACTGTACCAGACCTTGTCAGATTATGATATAAGGTAGTATTGTCATATATACTTATGTCTGTCAAATGCTCAGGTTTCTTATGATGATTAGTTAATGTACAATCAATCATTTCAGATATTACTTGTATGAACTACTGAAGGCATTAGATTACTGCCACAGTATGGGCATTATGCATAGAGATGTGAAGCCTCATAATGTGATGATTGACCATGATCACAGAAAGTTGCGTCTTATTGACTGGGGGCTAGCTGAGTTCTACCACCCAGGTCAAGATTATAATGTTCGTGTTGCGTCTAGATATTTTAAGGTAAAACTGCTCAATTAAAATATTATATTGTAGAAGACAATTTAACTCTGAATTCATAAATTATGCATGTAGCATTTCCAAATTATTGGAGTTAGTCTTTGATGTTAATGCATTATTACAAAATTCCTGAAAAGTGATTTTAAGTGATAATTTTTATACAATTCCAGGGTCCAGAGCTCCTGGTGGATTATCAAATGTATGATTATTCTTTGGATATGTGGTCATTAGGATGTATGTTAGCATCCATGATCTTTCGCAAAGAACCATTTTTTCATGGTCATGATAATTATGATCAACTCGTCCGTATTGCTAAAGTGCTGGGCACTGAAGAGTTATTTGAATATTTGGATAAATATCATATAGAATTGGATCCCCGATTTAATGATATTCTTGGAAGGTAGGTTTTCCTGCCATTTTGCATTATATTTTGGATATTGTACTTATATTTCTACTTGTATACCTGAATACCAAATTTTTTATCTTAGGCATTCCCGTAAACGGTGGGAGCGATTTGTGCATTCTGAAAATCAACATTTGGTATCACCTGAAGCGTTAGATTTCTTAGATCGTCTTCTACGCTATGACCATTATGAGAGATACACAGCACGTGAAGCAATGGATCATCCTTACTTCTGTAAGTATACTATATACCTATACTCTTTTTAGTTAGGAATCAACTAAAGGCAATCAATCTTGATGTATCTTTTTACAAAACCATATTAAATAAGTATACTTGATTTTGCTTTTTAACCTGTCAAGTGAGTAAATAATAGACACAATAGGTAAACAATAGACTCGCGGTGCGATCGCACCGCTTGGGATCTTAGACTTTAATCAGTTTAATAAAAAACCCAGTATGTAAAGAAATAATACACTGACTTTTAAAATAAAATAGATTATAAGACACTTCAAGATTATACCTTTAGTAAAGTTCCTAACCATACATTGTATAGCACATGTCTTATGTATATGTGTTATAACTGTAAAAACTATGTTTAACAGTAAAAATGTTTTGGGCCATTTTCTCACAATACTGAATGATTTATTTATTCATTTCTGTAAACTTTATTTGTTCTACAAATAACCTTTTAACTAATCATAAATCCTGTTTTTTCTTTTGGGAAGTCTATTATTCTGTATTTGTTAGGTTTGTTGATATATGTTCCGGCAACTTAGAAGATATTAATTCAAGATAGCTGTTGTCCGCGGCTCCGCCCGCGTGGATGTCAGTTATCGCTTAGTGTTGAGTCAACGTTATTAACCATTAAAATTTTCTTAACTAAAAGTAGCCTAAGTTACTCCTTATAACAGCAGCTACCTGTAAAAGTCCCGTCAAAAACGATCCAGCCATTTCAGAGATTAGCCAGAACAAACAGACGGACAGACACAAAAATTGTAAAAAATATTATTTTGGTGCATGTACCGTATTATATTCATATGCATGTAGTAAAAAACTGTTATTTCAATATTAAAAACAGACACTCCAATTTTATTTACATGTAAGATGGACACTGTGCACATTAAAGTTTGCAGATAATGTTTTATATTACATCTCTGGAGCTGACAATATGAACTAACGCTATTGAAATGCTTATTTATTCAAGGTCAATAGAAATTTTACTTATATTACTGAATTACAGTATCAGACTGGCCATTATTCTATTGCTAAATAAGCTAACATACTTACATCAAGTGCCTGGGGCATAATGCTGTGAGAAAACATGTCTAATGATGTTGTAGGTATACAGTAAAATAAAATAAATATTCCGCAGCATTTCACACAACAATATCTAGACCCATGGTAAGCATAGGTTAACTAGCTTGTGTTATGGGATCTAGAATGTGGATATACATACTTAGATACTTTTTTTTTGTAAATACATACATATTATACATAGAAACACCCAGACCAATGCAAATATACATATTCATGCATACAAATATTTGCACTGAGCGAGGATCGAACCCGCGCCTCCTGCGTAGCGGCCGCGTTCACTACCGCCACGCCACATGCATAATAAAATGAATTAATCCTTAATACTTACATAATAATTAATTAAATTAATATCATTAATCGGTTTTCAAGAAATTAAATGGGTTTTTTAGATTTTTTCAAATGTCATTTTGAGATTATTTCTATACACAATCACTAAAAAGGATATAATCCTCCCATTCCCAAACACCGTGATTGGCTGTTTAGGAGTTTATTGTAAAAACATTACTTTAGACCCTAGAGATTAATAAGGAACTTTAGTCCTGATATGCAGAGACTAAAGTAACATTTTAAAAGCATGAGAAGTGAAAATGCTTTTTTAATACAAATTTCGACATTACTTGATAAAGGCGTCTTAGTTTAAATCGTGTTTGAAATAGCGATTTGAAGCATTTTAGAGCCATGTTTGATGCTAATTTCCATCGAGGCAAATCTTGTTTCTGCCTTAACACGTCCTTAGATGGTTTAGCTTACTTTTACAAAATTTGTAAATGTTGAAATGACTGCATCCCGCCTATAAAAACGAAAAAGATATTATTCACTAATAGCAGCCCAGTTCTTTTGCCATTGTCGGGTTATACAACTGTCACAAGCCTGATATTCATTTCAAACTTTTCTACATTCATGAATGTTTTTATACATGCCCACCAGTACCAGGTACTTTTGGCCTACCTTGTCTTAGAATGAATTAGCAGATTTCTTTGTGATAAACTGACGTGTACTTGTTCAATATTGGCGATGCGCAATGCCTAAAAACCCTAAGCAGATGTAACACACACAGTCACAATCTAACTAATATTATAAACGCGAAAGTATGTATAGATCATGGAGAAGGAAATAATAGCGGAGATGTTGCAAGGCAATCGAGTCGCGAGCCTTCCATACGTCAAAACGACTCATTTGGTCTGTGACGTCACCATTTAGTTCTAGTGAAACGTCCTTGCGTTCGGTTATTATTTTTGGTCAAAAGTCCAACGATAAAAATAGTTTTAACCTGGTTTAATAATGAAGTGTGCAGTACAAGGATGCACAAAGTGTACAGATAAACAATTTAAACATTTTTATTTATAAAATTTCATCATCAAGTCCACTAGGTATATTTATATTTAATTTTTATTGAAAAAAATGTCTTTACAGAACCATCTAGCGTAGAGAGGAAATAATTAACCTTGTCTTACATGTATAATAGTTGTAACTTAATCCATTTTATGAAAATTTCATCACAATAGTCTCGCCCGAGTTCATAAACAATTTTAAAAATGGTATTTTATTTATTAAATGGTATATTTAGCTGAAATTTAAAATTAAAATAAAAAAAAAGAATCGTCTGTCGGTATAAGGCCAAATCATTTAGGGGGCCTAAATGCTTTTGGTATAATCCGAAAGATGGCCTTATTTGTAAAAAATATTTGCCTTAAAAAAGATTATTCTAGAATTCTATGTAGCGCTTAGTGGCGAGTAGTCAAACTACAACAAACATTACAAGACCCTGTTTCTGTTCGGTTTCGCTATGACGCACTAGATGGAGACGGGGAACAAGGTATGACGTTATGCCCCCCGCGTTTGGTCACACATTTTTCTTAAGAGAAATGATAGTGGCATCTCCGCTACTTAATCATATTCTGTCCTCTGTGGTATGGATGGATGGATGTTTGTTTGTTTGTTAGTTAATTAGTTACTCTTTCACAAACTACTAAATGGATTTTAATGAAACTTTACAATAATATAGCTTATACATCAGAATAATTAACAAATAATTAAACAGGCTGCAATTTATAACGATAACCGATATTATAGCGATAACCGATATCCACGCCAGGTGTACGGGCCACGTACATTATAAAATGCTAGCCTTAGCAACTTTCGCGGAAACGGAGCGGTCGCACCGATTGCCATATAATTGAACAGTTCAACCTAAGATCTTACGGGAATCGGGCGCGACCAAACCGTAGCTTCGCGGCATAAAGTGTATAATTCGTGATCTATAATTACATTTCTAACTAAAAACTTATCTTTTATTATATTATATATTATATACCCCGGGATCTCTAGATCGTGAAGTTGACTTCTTAACCCCTAAGCTTATACTTATACTTATTTTGAACATAACGATATTTGTTTTCTATTTTGCCATGCATTTGAAACGTTTTTAAAAAGTGTTTCAGTGTCACAATCCTGCACTGAAACTAAAACAGGTCCCAGCTTCATCTGAGAATAAATTCGTAAAAAATATTCCGACCCTATTGCAGTGCTACTAATAAAATTGTGTCTATAAGAACCTGTAATATTAAATATAATGCATTATCCTTAGAGGCAAAATTTTGAAACATGCCGATACATTTGTACGTTCATTTCTAACCAGGAACAGATTTTGATGCAGTTTTTTTATTAGAATGGTCTTGGTCAGACTTAAAATCTTATGTTTGTATGATTGCACTCGCTTCAGTAGAACCGGAGATAGGGGATCCACGCGGGCGGAGCCGTGTGCGGGGAGACTAGTGTGTAACAATTTTAATGAGGGTACTTTCGCGCCACTAACGTGCTGTTCACAATTAGCATGGAAATTTCGTGTTTTTGCTTTAAAAATATCAGACTTACAACTGTTTATCCATTATTTTACCAGCTTAGGTGTGATATATCGAAACATCATTATTTTTGAATAGAATGCTTATAACAAATTGCAACAACGCCAAAATCAATCGAGTCAATTACAACATTATAATGTAGTTTTAAATTCAGTAACATTTTAGACATACTTTTTAGTAAAAAGAGCAACAAAATAATTAGCACGGTATGATTTCAATAGTAAACTGTATTATAGCATTTTTACCTGAATATTTAAAAACTGAAATGCTACCTGAAGCAACAATTAAAATTTTAACTTTTTAGAGGATAATTCAAAAACATGTCTTCGATAAGATAATGATTAGAACACTTTCATAATATCAACACTCCAATTATTTTCACTACTGACTGTTAAACATTTTGCATAAGTTTTATGTAATCAACATAATTTATATTTTATATTTTTTTTGAGATGAGTTGATAAATTACGATCTACCTTCTCAGAATACGAAAAACTATGTATAATCTATAATATAAAATTTAATAGCTGAATGTGTTGTTAGGGGCTAAAATCTCGAGAACAGCTGAAACGATTTAGGCTAATCCTTTTTTAGAATCTGAATGGCTCATTGGGGTGGAACGGGGTTTCAAAATATGCAACGGGTGAAGTCGGGGCGGGTTGGCTAGTATATGAATAGATGTTGAAAGCATTTACTATGCTCACTTTTATCTAAGTGCTAATTTGAAAAAGTAAAAAAGTGTTTAACCTTTAACTATGGACGTGAAGTTTTTGTTACCTACATTTCTACGTGCGGTCTCACAGACCGCTACCTTTAAAGGCTGTATTCTATCTTGTTAAGAATTATTGTACCAGGTCTAATTTGTATTTCTTAAATTAACTTCAACCTAACTTCGTAAAACGAAACATAAAAATTTTGACAATGGTTCAACTTGTGCATATTTGTAGCCAGTTTTCGTGTAATGGCTTAGAATATTGCAGGTATATTGGCTGTTGACAGCCTGCACAAGTGTGGGACGCCTCTTTTTGTCTTTGGTGGGCATAGTTTACACGTCTCACATTTAGAAACTATGGTGGTAAGCCAAACCCGTAAAATGACATTAGGTGTTGCCGATTTATTGCAATTTAAAAATAGTCCTGTTCCTACTGGTGAAAGATGTCGATAAATTAAATTTAGAACAGATTTTTGTAGGGTATTTTATAGTTAGCTTATATGAATACTGTACGAAACTAAAAATGCTTTTTAATTTTAACTTTTTTCTTAAAAAATAATTAAGCCAAACCACCTATATCGAGGCCATAGACATTGTCGATAGTTTCGAGCACGTCACTAAGCACTAAAAGCTGGTATCATTATTTCACAATTTGACATTTGCAGTTGTCAATTTGCTATCTGAATTAAAAAAAAAAAACAGACCATATAAGGTGTCGCCAAAACGTATGTTGTCAAAAAGTATTTTCACTGAAAGGACATTGACAATCTATCTATGGGAGAATTGGACCAAGTGCTGCCCAAAATGAACATATATTGCATTTTATTCCAGACATCAATACTATTCTATTAACTGAAGCGCTTCAAATTCTGGAGTCAAGATAAAATCTTTTTCCTTATGAAATATTTATTACTAGAAATGAACTGAATTCAAACAATAGACAATTTCAAAAAAATATTTATAATAAACTATTATTGACAGTTATATTATTGATGATTTTGAATCCTTTACTGACAATAAAGTATTAATAATCACTGTTATTAACACTGTTAATCATCTACATCGTTATCTAATATAACTGTGTAAAGGAATAATTGAGGGGGGACTCCTCCTAGGACCTTTATTAGCCGTTGACGTTGACGAATAACCTGACAGGTGACTCCATTCAGTGAGGGTGTCATGGGATGGCGGGCCTGCCTTCTCTGTGAGAAGGGATTCTAAGGAACCCTCCTGATAAAGCTGGAGCGGCAAAGGTAGCGGTCGGTCTAAGTTCGTCCAGTGGTGGGAGCCACGGCCACGGTCTAATACAGACCATTGTTCGGCCAAACTGTAAGTCTGACCCAGGTCAGGGACGGTGACTCCTATGGGTTACGAGGAAGACCTCTATAAAAAATAACACCCAAGGGCGGATGGACATATCAAACTTGATTCGATGTTTTGCAACATCAGTCGGGTTTTTTTATTTTTAATAATATACCATAAAGTAGGTACATTGTGATAATTTCTTTACACTTCTACGTATAATCATGTATTTAATTTGATACTTTTCCAGATCCAATTGTGAAGGAGCAAGGGCGAATGGTTTCTTCCAGTTCTCCAACTCCAAATGCATTGCAAGGACCAATAAATACTCCAGAATAATTGTTAAAAGAGTTAATAATTACTCTTTATGTATTGATATGATATACTTGTACAAGATTCCGGAGGAGAGACACTGTAATATAACACCAAAAAGAAGCCACTGATGGTGTGTAAATACATATACACAGGGACAGTGAAAGACACATTATTCTGTTCGTCAAATGCAGATGTAAATCCGATGCTTGAAAATGGAATAATTTGGAAAGACAATATAGTTTAGTGTTTAATATTAGTAAATCTGGTTTATTAATTGTTTTAAAAGTGTTTTATCTCTGGTATAAACTGCTGACATACATTTGTGAAAGTGCTCGTGTACTCTACCTGAGTAGGTATTTAATGGTGGAAGAAGGATTCAATTTATCAAAGTAAATTCTGAAACATCCATTTTTTTATATGAAATTCGATAGCTCATTATTGAGATAAAGAAAAATGCATCGAGTTTCTTTGCACTTGATCTTTTGCATTTATTAACCTATGGTATTTTGTAATTACTTGTATAATATATTGGTAACACCTGCATACCATTTGCAAATACTGGTTAGCAGCTTTTCGTTGGTACTCTACTTATTAAAATTTTGTATTTATGTAATAGAAGTAAAATGTAGATATGTGTGATATAAATACAAAATTTTAACATAATTAATTAATCGTTTTCTTTTATTGCGTATTTTTAAAAGAAACCAGCTAATTCTAACATAATTAGATATTGTCGGATTTAAAGATTGTTTTCTATTAGTATATTTTTAATAAGTTATGTTAGCTGTCCTCGTGCATATATACATTGCTAAAATCAAATCATATCTTCAATTTGAAGGTGAGCCTCATGAAGTATAATTTATTTTTAGTGTGATAACTTCAAGTTGTTGCATAAAATTCTCTGAATAAAAAATACTAACTTTACCTGTAAATGTTTTCGATTATTTACATTTAATAAAAAAAGAAACAAAACTAGTGTCCTCCATTATAGATATCTGTACAGTGAAAGAATCTCGCTTGTGGTCTCACAGGTTTGTCAAACAAACTTTCCGCCTAATTTATAATCTGAAGTTAAAAAAATACACCTTGAATATTAAAATATCTGAAAGGTTCACAAACATTTTATAGCATTTGAATAAATAATATGGCAACGCATACGGAGAAAATATAAATAAAAAAAAGTTCATTATACATAGACCAAACACTAAATTAAGTTATAAAATTCCTAATCAAGGTCATAACATGATTTATGATGTGAATTATACAGAAAAGGTAAGAGCGTATAGGTACGAGATCGTAACCGATCGCAACAGCAGCAGCTGCCGACCCATTGCTGCGACACTACTAGCAAAAGCACGGTCGCGGAGCTGCAAGAATTTCGTACGTTGCCCTCTGGACCTACTGACAGAGATCTAAACTATCTAAACCTTTTAGTATCAAATACAAGTTTCATAATTGTCCTTGCTTTAGTCCAAGACCTTCATCTGGGAGTCCGAGGTCTGTTTAAATATGATGTGACTTGGTTTTACCCGGCTATATTGAGAGCGACTACCGTCTGACCTCCCCGTTAGAGCTGACAGAGTTGTTAAGGATACCCATATCAGGCCTACTTGACCTAACAACTAACAACAACTACTAAATAACAGTAGGAATCGACTTTTAATCTCTTCCAAAGCACGAAAGCGCTCAGATAAAATACAACTAAGTACTACCTAAAAACTATGTTTCGTCCTTCGAATTAATTAAACAATACCTTGAAGCGAGTGGTGAATAGGATCCATCAATAATCTAAGCAGAAGGTCAGACCTTATCTCAGCAGTAAAAGGTTTACGATCCCTTCAATATTTACGCGACAGCCACAGAGATAGGTAGCGTGCGGTCAGCGTACGAAATTCTTTCTATACCGCGACCATAGTTTAGCGACACGAGGCCGGCCGCGTATTTCACAGAAATCGGTGTCGCGACACGTCGCAGAGTCAACCGTGTGCAAGCCTCCTTAAAGCATAATTAAAGCACATCGAATGTATTGTTTTTGCTCTGCGATCACGGCGATGCGTATGATCATGACTCTTGCCTTCTGTATATTTTACGTCTAAGGGTTATTCTACACCAGGCGGATAAATGCTCAAGTACTCTTTATATTGGTACCTAATCAAATAGCAACCTCCTCCCGTTCAGACAAAGCTTAAAACATTTTTTTTTCTTTTTTATAGATAGTAAGTAGCGCGTGTTCGAACATCCATTCCGCGTCCGCGCACTCAGAGCAATAAACCAACCGGAGACGCCACTAACACGCATACCCCGCTGCCAAAGGTATAAGACAGCGGGTCATGCACGTTATATAAAACTAGTTGCCGCGCTTTCCGCGCCATTTCGACGCACGGCTCACTGAGTTAACTTCTCCTATTAAAATGCCGATTTGCTGTGTATTTTGGTGTAAAAAGCGATCAGCGACATCAAATAAACAAAAGGATAACATTACCTTTCACCTGTAAGTATAATTTCGTTCAAATATTATCAATTAATTCATTAAATTATCAAAAAACCAAAAAAAGTATACTAATCGACAGTGTTACCAATGTATGAACTAGACTGAAATCTGGGGTAATTTTTAAGCTAATGCTTCTTACAATTTAATCAATTTTTTATTAAGCTTAATAATATTTTACACGGTATATTTTTTATACCACTTAGATGGCAGACAAGCACACGGTCCAACTGATGGAAAGTGGATACCGAGGCCTATAGCATGTTTATAGTTACTGCGTAAAAACCGCGGTGAGCCGAGTTCATAAATAATAATATTGTTGACATTCTAAGTGGAACATGACGCTCAACTTTGCTTGAAGTTTAAATTATCGCTGTAGTTACGTGTTGAAAGCTATATTTACTATATCGAATAAGAACGAAGGGATCGTTGTTTAAAACAATACCTAAGTCATATCTTCAATTAATATAAATAAATATTTATTTTTAACTAATTGCAACATAATCTAGTTTTTCAAAACCCTGTAAAGATTACTAACATTCAGTTTATTGGCTGCCCTGTTTGCTGGGATAATTATGTGCACATAAGACGTTAATAATAGGTATGTCAAAATTACATTTGCTGTCATAGCATCATAGCCTTTCAACCAATAGTACCAATGCACACAGATATAATTCAATATGAGAGTATTGTTATCTTACATTCGAAAATAAAATATTTCGAAAAAAAAAGCGAAATATTTTGTAGGAAGTTGGCCACACTTTGCCAGAATTAGAGCTGGGACAGCATAATGACCAATATCGATATCAATATTCCAGTACCATATTATTATTAACAATTTTAACGTAAATTTTTAGATTCCCAAAAGAACTATTACTTTGTACCGCTTGGGTCCAATTTTGTGGGAACCATGTTTCGTGGATGCCGAGAAGTACAATTTGCTCACAGCATTTTAAAAGTTCCTGTTTTTTAATACAATCAAACAATAAGAGAAAATTGATTCAGGGCGCTGTACCAACGTTGATATTGCCCAAGGTACATTTTATTATTGTACTAGGTCCTGATTTTCAGCTTAGTAGTTAACCCTTCTAATATTAGGTATACATATGAAATTGGTGTTATAAAACGATATATAAGCTTATTTTTTAACAGTTATTTTATTTAATCAATCAAAGTTTGTACCGTTGTTATCTATGTACTTTTGCCATTTTATAGGCAGTTCATTGATTCCTTTGCTGAAAAAGTCGCGGGAGCGAGAATCAACAATCTGATTAAAGTAGTTTTGTTTCGGACTGCCTAATCTGAATTGAACTTTTTTCAACTAAGAAATACTCCAAAAATACTCCAGATTTGTGGAGTGGAGTGGATCAAGGTCCGGGAAGTATGGTGAGTGATGGGGACATTCCAACATTCCTTCTCTACTTTAACGACCGTCTGTTGGTCTGGTGTGGTCTAACGTTGTCCTGAAGCAGCAGTGGGCTAGAACAGTTCACCAATCTCGGCCGATTAACGGCTAGCTGTGCTGGATGTTGCAGATTAAAATGGCCAGTTCTATACAACGCCAATTTCATATGTAAGGAGTATTAAAAGTGTAGAAAAAGTATTCAATAAAATAAAAAGCCTTTTATTAATCACTTATTTAAAATTAATATAAATAATTAACTTATTTATTGTTACTTTGGTACCTGTATTTCATACGAGAACCCCTTATTGGGGGACTTCATCGTCGGGTCCCACGACTGATTAAAATAACTCTAATGGAATTTATTTTGGACAATTTTTGGCCATTTCAAAGTGCTAAATCTACAAAGACTTACAAAATTATTAGCAAAACCCCTGTACACAGTACCTATTTCATTAAAGAATGCATATTCTATTTAATAAATATAATAAATATTATTTTAACGACGTTATAATACGTAAAAAAGTCATCACATATGATAATTGATAATTACCTTAACGCATTTGAAACACAAAATCCTCGATACATAATATCGACATGGTCAAGCTCTAGCTTGTTTACATTAATGAGATGTCACTGATAGAGGTCCCTGTGTGCGAATGTGAGTGTGTGCGTATAGTTTAAATTAGTGTTCAACATTTTTGTTGTGTGAGTGCATAGCGACGTGATTTAAAAATGCATTAGTAGTTGACAATTAAATTAGTGTGCGTCCCCCGTCCCCCGCTGAAAGTGGCAGACTTTTGTTCGTACAAAATAGCGCGCGAGTCCACTCCGTTTGGTTTATTGCTCTGAGTCCGCGCAGCATGTTCGAGTACACGCGACACTGTTCGAGCAAGCGCTGAGGGTACCTTCAAATTACACGCGATAGTTATTAATTATAAGGAGTGGCGCTACAGCGCTTCTTCACGCGTCTAATTTGAAGGCAGCTTAAGCGTTAATGGCGACCAAAAACTTGCGCACGACTATTTTGCCGCCATATGTGAACTGATCCTTAGACATTTTTTGGAATTTTATTACCTAGTTTTTGATTTTCTGTACCTGTTGAAGCAGTTACTATTCTTAGGTAGGTATTTTAGTTCTATAATAAATTAAAGTTTTAGGTATTTAATTTCATACATTTTTATGATAGCAACGTATTTTTGTTTCTTTCCAGTCTCGTATCCAATTTGGCTACCGAACAAACGCGCGGATTTACTTCTTGAATTGGCCGATATAAAAATTTAATTCAGTATCTTATTTCGTCTTGTAACTATTTATATCTATTTGAATCTAATTACAAACTTTGTCTGTCACTTCGTCTGCGGAATTATGAATTAAAAATATAAATCTTTCGAACGTTCATCGTAAAATTGGACAAAATATTGGGTGCCTTTCTCATTGAGATTCAGTTTTGCTGTATAACATCGAATGCGGTGTACCACATCTTTAATTTCATGCAAACACTTACTACCTTATTCAGCCTGAAGTTTTCTAACTTTATAACGTTCTTGTTATAATTTCTTATTTATTTATGTGTATAGATAGAGATTGGGAAATTATGAAAATGAATATTAGACACGTCAATGTAAATACGACCATCAGTATAATAAAAATATAAACAGTACATAGTATTATTTATTTTTAATAACACAAATAAAAACAATATTTTATAGCTGAAACAAAACTTGTAAGTGTTGTGGTAAGGTAGATTGATTCATCTCTGAATGATTCCTACTGCAACCATAACAAAGATATTTATGAACAAATGGAAACACTGCAGTGTGAGTGTAATTTGTAAAGATATTTGATAATTGAATATTATGATTATATGTATTATTTTCAAATGACATGGTTCTTGATACACTGGTCGCTTCCAGAGCTGATAGTTGCAAGTTCCTATCGTTGAATGCACTCTGAAAAAAAAAACTAAGATAAAATGTAAATTCCGTTTTGTTAGACTATTATTTCGATTACTCAGATGCGAAAAACTTTCCTTTCTTTAAGATTAATTTTATGTTCTACCATGGTCCCATCTCATGGTACTTATCATGCCCAGTATTCCAGAAAATGACATCAGAACAGGACTGAGTTTTGTTCTGGAATACAGCCTAACAATCCAGAAGTTTTCCTAGACTAAGTTCCATTAGTGGAATAGAACGGAATAAATTTTCCGATAAATCTTTTGTCATCTGGATCATGGTCTATCTTTTGAAGACTACTTAGACTTGAGAGGACTTTCGAAGAATTATACCTACCTATGTAGAATAGAACCTAACCAGCAGGGCTAACATGCGCGCGTCGTCAAATATCTCGAATCGAGATGAGATATCATCTCGAGTCTTCTCGAGCGAAGTAACGTCGACATATTTTGTCGCGTCAAACTTTTTCAATTATTGTCTATGGCATACACATTTTTTAAACATGTTAGTTGCTGTTTTAACATTTATTCGATAAAATCGGCCCGATACGGCCATTTGCTCGAAAGCACAGACTAGTTAGGGATGCTAGGTATGAAAAAAAGAGAAAAAAAATAGTGGAAACAATTTTCGACCTTATTGACATGACATGCTATTGAATTTTTTTTCTTATATTCGTGATCAGCGTCATCAATTAATGCGAAAAGACACGTAACAAAGAAAATGTCATTAAGGTCGAAAATGGCTTGCAGTCGCTGTTTTAGTCCAAAATGAACCGAGCTCAAGAAAAGAATACACGAGATAACTTCTCGTCGACCAAATGAACGACGGGAGACAAAACATTTTAAATGTCAAAATTCGAGTAAATAAGGGCACGTATGTTACAATTTGCAGACACCAAGTAGAGATGATTTCTCGAAGTCGAGTTATGTCGACATCTGACTAGTGATGGGTAATTGTCCGAAAAATTTCAAATACCGGAAATTTTTCAATTTATTTTTCTGAAAAATTGAAAAATTGGAAAAATAATGGAAATATATCTTTTTATCGAAATTATTAGTTTAAATGAAATAGTTTATAAAATATAGTTCATAATAAGTTGAAATTCAAATGATTTAATGGCTTTACATGTTGTTTAAAAAAAAAAACAAATGATCAAAGTTATATTTTAATACAGATTCATGGTCAATGGTTTATTTTACACATTGTCGTGCGGTGTTCCACAGGGTTCGGTCCTGGGGCCGCTCCTGTGGAACATCGGTTACGACTGGGTGCTTCGCGTACGGTGCCACCGTCCCGTGTTATGCGGACGACACGCTGGTGACGGTGAGCGGGGCTACGCACCGCGAAGCGACCCTGAGGGCCACGACCGCGGTTGCTCAGGTCGTCGACAGGATCCGGCGGCTGGGTCTCGAGGTACACACTCGAGGTGCACAAGTCCGAGGCCATGTTCTTTCATGGCCCTCGGCGCAGGCCAGGCCCGGGAGCCAGCCTTACAGTGGGAGGCACTCCCATCGACATCAAGCCCCGGTTGAAATACCTGGGGCTCGTGCTTGACGGTCGATGGGACTTCGGACAGCATTTCCGAAGTCTGCGCCCCAAGTTGGTGCTCACGGCGAATGCCTTGGGCCGGTTGTTGCCTTACTTGAAGGGCCCAGAGGCCTCCTGCAGGAGAATCGACGCGGGTGTCGTGCGGTCCATGGCCCTATACGGGTGCCCCGTGTGGGCGGACACCCTGGAGGCCAGATTCCTGCCTCTGCTCCGTACGGCGCAGAGCACGATGGCCTCCAGGGCCATCAGGGGATACTGCACGATATCCTTCGAAGCGGCGAGTCTCCTGGCCGGATCGCCACCGTGGATCCTGGAAGCGAGGGCCCTTTCGGCACTATATCAGTTCCGAAAGGAGGCGCGGGAGCGGGGATTCTATCCCGAGCCCGAGGATATTCGGGCCGAGAAATCCCGGCTCCACCAGGTCATGGTGGCCGAGTGGGAGCGACGACTTGGGCAACCACGCGCAGGGCACGCCGTGATTGCGGCGGTAAGGCCCATCATGGGGGAGTGGCTAGAGAGGCCACACGGTAGCCTCTCGTACCGTCAGACGCAGATTATCACCGGGCACGGTAGCTTCGGGCGGTATCTGCATCTGATGGGTATAGAGCCAACGCCCGAGTGCCATCACTGCGACGCGAGCGTGGACTCGGGGCTGCACACGCTCACCGAGTGCCCGGCGTTTGAGACGCCGAGGCGGGAGCTTGTGGCGGCCCTGGGGGTGAGAGTGCTCACGCTCTCCACCCTGCTCGCGGCGATGGGCCGCTGCGCGGATGCGTGGGCGGCCAGCGCCTCCTTCTGCGAGCAGGTCATGCTCGCGAAGGAGACAGCAGAGCGAGCGCAGCGCGATGAGCGAGAAAGGCTCGCTGACATCGCTGCACGCGCTCGAAGGCAGCTCGGGCGTCGGAGGGCGCAAACTGACCTCCGCCCCCCATGAGCGCGGGCCTGAGGGTGACGGGTGGAGCCGCCCGTCACCCTAGCAGAAGCAGGCCACGGCGGCGGCGCGCATCGTAGGACGATGCGCGCCTCCCCACACCGGGTTTGAGTCGGGGACCGCGTGGTCCCCCCCTTCCCGAGGAAGGCCAGACCGAGAGGGATGGCCCTGGGTCAGCCGGGGTGCGAGGGATATGTCGCATGACAACCTCACCTTCGGCCTAGCACTACGACCCAGAGACGGCGTGCGGTTTAGTCGGTTCGAGTCCGACATAACCTCCCTCCTTTTATGAGTGTTTTTGACTGATCTGACCCACAAAACTGCCATTGTTAGTAGACAGCGATGTCCAAAGGTAAGCACCTAAAACTAATATTTTACTATTAAACAGAAATACCAACAAACTAGTAGGTATCTATCTACTTAATATTGCACGTTCATATAACTACTCGTACACGTAGCATTATAATATATTTTAGACTCAGTGGCTTTGCCTTCGTGTGAGTTTATGTAGGTATGTTTATTTGTTTTTCAGAAAAGATTATACTAGCTTCAGATAGTGAATCAGATACTGAAATTAACTGTAATTTTGACAATATGCGTAATGAATCAGAAAATTTATTCACTGAAAATGCTGATTACATTCCAAGAAAAAAAAAAAGCTTTCAGAAGTCGCCGGAAAAGACAATACTCCAAATTGCAGCTTACCTAGAAGTGATACGTACATATCAGAACCAGATGAGTACAGTCAGTACGCTCAACGTTGGTCTAGTCCAGATTATACAGTTAAAGAATCCCAAAAACAAATCCCAAATTCAGAAAATCAGTTTTGTGATGCGGCAGTGATGACAGAACCAGAGTACAAAGCGGAAGAAAATGAGAACATTAGAATTTCAAACTTAATGATTTGTAAATTTATCTCGCATGAACTTCACCGGTATACCGGTGATGAACGGTATAATCTTATGCAAGAAATCATAAAAGTCTTTAAGAAAAATAATAAATAACAGTCTTAGTAATAGGGTACGGAATCCTAAATATGAGAAATTTTAGTATTTTGATAAAAAGTAACAAATAAAAATTTGTTATCTTGTTTTATTTTCTGATCTTGGTCGACTCCCCATTTTTTCCAATATTTGAAAAATATTTGAAAAATTGAAAAAATTTTGGAAATTTTTCATTTTTTCTTTTCTTTTCATTCCGAAATTTTTCCATTATCCATCACTACATCTGACAGATCGCCATGAAATTTGCCATGTTACCAACAGTCGATATCGACATAAACCGGCAAAATGCCTCGAGATAGCTATCTCATGGCGCGCATGTTAGCCCTGCATGTTACCAACAGTCGACATATCGACATAAAACGGCAAAATGCCTCGAGATAGCTATCTCGTGGCGCGCATGTTAGCCCTGCAGGTCGGATTGCGCAGTTATCACAATTCACTATTTTTCTGTGAATACACCTCTATCTACCCCCTCGGGGATTTACAGGTGTATGTATGTATGTATGTATGTAGGTATGTAATTTTCTATTTTATTTCGAGGTAATTAGCCAGCCAGGTTAATAAATGATGTAATACATAACCGAGATGGTTAAATATCATTCAGGCCGTTAATTGAATGCCGCCGTTTAGTTAACTGCCTAGGCAGTTAATTGGACGGCTGATTTAGCTAGTTGGCGGCGACATAGATTATGAGTCAGGATTTTTTTACCTGTTTGTCACACCACCCATAATACAACACCTTTTATCACATAATAATGAGTGTGGATGAGTAACTCGATAACTCATATGCGTCGATATGCCATGATGACATTTAAAACGATTAAAAATACGTAAGAGTTTAAAATGACCTGGTTCTGTCACGATAAATGGTATAGACCGAGATCCCAGACAGAAGACATAACTTATTTAAGGTTGCCTGGAAGAAATCGCTTCAGCGATAAAACCGCCCATTGTGCATTAAACTTTATAGATGCTACCTACTTGTCCTACGACGAACGACTACCTATCTATCTATCTATCTATTTTCAAATAGATGAAACCCTATGTTCTCAGAAGAGTCTTAGGTACTTTGAATACCTGCATGCTTGTGGAGCCCCTCGTGTTGCAATGAGTGCTACTTAACTTACATTTAAGTGGCAGGTTCTTGTATTATATTTTGTAGAATAGGTATTATCCTAAGTAGTATCATAAGACATTTGCCATGGAATAGAACTTTAGTCAGGCGCTCTGAAGCTCCACAAAAAATAACAGAACGTTGTTATGGTAACTATTACAATAGTAGATTGTTCAACAAGGGATTAAAACAAGCCATAATGACACGGCGAGGGTGGCCAATAGTTCGAGTGTCATTATGGTTGTTTAGTTCACGTTAAACACTCTACTATTCACTTTGAATGCGAGAAAATAAAACGACGTTCTATACAACATTATAATATTTATAATAACAAAGTTTCTTAAAATTACGTATTAATCGTTAATCTAACCTAAGAAAAGTTCTATTCAAAATTCAAATCGCAAAGATATTTGTCATTAATCGGGTTTCACGAAATTAAATGGGTTAACATTTTCAAATGTCATTTTGAGATTATTTCTATACACAATCACTAAAAAGGTGATAATCCTCCCATTCACAAACACCATGATTAGCTGTTAAGGATTTTTCAAAGTAAATTTAAAAAAAATTACTTTAGACCCTAGAGATTAATAAGGAACTTTAGTCCCGATATGCAGAGACAGAAGTAACATTTTCAGAGCATGAGAAGTGAAAAGTTATATTATTTAATTAGAAATACCTATTGTAGTGGCCACACGCGATGTGTGGCCACTACAATAGGTAGGTATTTCATTTAAAAACAAAAATGATTCAGCTATGAGAATCAGCGTGAGATTGAGCCATCAGTGCATGGTCGCTGTAACCTCATTCCCGCCGGCTTCCCAATGGGTCACAAAGGTGTTTTTACCGGTTTTCCCTTTTAAAAATTATCGCCTTGGAACTAGTCACCGGTTCAAGTCCGGCCTTGGACTTTTATTCTTTCACGTTTTATGAAAAAATATTTTCATTTTATAAGTAGTTTGTAAGTATGGATTGGATGGATTTATGTTTGTTACTCTTTAACGTAAAAACTACTGAATGGATTTAATGAAACTTTACAATAATTTAGCTAAATCAGATTAACATATAGGCTACAATAAATTAATAACGATAACCGATAACCGACATAGCTAGCACAAAATATTAATAAAATTGTTTTTGTTTTAAACAACATAAACTCACGCCTTTAGCCCCGAAGGGGTAGGCAGAGGTGCTAGCACACACATTTCGCCAGTTTATGTTTAGGTCCCAATAAATAGGTGGCGAGCTTATTGCCATTAACCGGGCACTTATAAAGCTGCGCTAAATACACACATAACTTCGAAAAGCATTGAAATATCATCGGTGTGTGCCATGGTAAAACCTGGAATCGAACCCGGGACCTCGTCTCAGCAGTCCATTACTCATACCACTAGGCTATCGCGGTTTTTTTTAATATATAATATTATAAAAATAGTGGTTGCCGTGGTATTGGTTCCCGGTGGTGTAGAACCATTAAACGTGTGCGTTCGCGCAGCGGGATGTTGTTGAATTTAAAGATTTTAATTAAAGTTAAAGTTAAATTAAAGATATTTAGAGTATGACGTCGTGTAATTGTGTATGGTAAAAAAAAATTTGTGCATGCAGCCATTGTGGAGAAATTCGCTAAAAACTAATTCCGCTGGGCGAACGTTGTCCTGGCGGAACTTTTTTCTATTATAGAATAGGACCACTCCATCTCTTCTCGTGGATGTCGTAAGAGGCGACTAAGGGAAAACCAAAAGATGGGCAGCGGCGTCTTTTGTGATGCATCCTTATGTAATAATAAAAAAGTAATAGGTTATTGCTTTGATGTGTTTCAATGGAAACAAAGTGTTGTGTGATCTCCTATAATTATAAAAAGAAAATAAATTACCAAGAATTCGGGCGCCTGGAGATACACCATCATGCCTAAGATAGTCAACGGAGAATTGTACCTTTAATCTTCCGGAGGTGAGCTAAAATGAAACCCATACGCTGAGGTTTAAGGATTTATTCTACGCTCCAGTGTGCATTTAAAGTTAGGGTAAGGCTACCCAAAGCATATTAAATTTAAAATATATAAACATTAAAAGTATTGTTATAAATCTTGTCAGAAAACTTGTCACCAATGCAATTTTTTATAGATTTAAGAGGTTAAACTAAGTTAATACTAATGGAACAAGCTCACGGCATTCCTCTGGCGCGCACACGAAGGTTCACAAGCAAACAAAGCCTCAGAAGCGTCCCAAAAGCACGAAGGAAGAATATAAGGTTGAATTTGAAGATTTCAAGTTTAAAGTAGAGCTTAAGGCATAGCCAAAGCTACAGTTTAAGGAATAGTTTAAGTTACAGTTTAAGGCGATTTCATATTGAAAACCTGTAATAAAAAATAATATCATTACAATAAGTTCCAACAAAACAAAGCTCCACGAGGGTCGATAATTTAAGAAATATATGACTTACCGCCTTATATGGTTGATAATAATATCAATGATTTGCATAATCACTGCATTTTTGGCAAAAGATATGCTGGAACAACAAGGATTGCAACGATTAATCTCCGATACGAAATATGGTGGACGCCATTAAATCAATTTCGATGAAATTGCAAACTTACCGAGAAATATGACGTAATCCTACATTAGAACGTTCATGGAGACACAATTAAAGGTTCTACAATATAAAACTATCTCATTTTTATGAGATTTCTGAAGATTATTTCATAGTAATAAAAATATCGACCATCCAAAACGATCGTAGGGAGAAAGGTGCAGTCTGTCCGAAACGTCAGAATGACTTTGACATCAGAGCTGCCATACTAAAAATTCGAAAACAAAACTTGAAAACGAGTAAAAGGAGCCGATGTAACGGGATTCATAAACGCAACGTTACATTACATCCCTCCCCAAAAAAAGAAAAAGGAACATCCTTTTTATTTTTAAAGAAAACAATGAAAGTTAAAGACGAAATCCAAAACCTCAAAAGAAAATAAAATTTCTTGCAACATTCAGCAAAGAAACAAATTTAAAAATGCAAAAGCATCATGCAAAATTGGAATGGTAAGAACGATCCAAAAAAGTAAATTAAAGAATGTGAAAGCATTCTCAAAAAGTAAATAATAAATTTGGAAAGTAATTTCCAAATATGAAGGAAAATAAAGTACAATAATTATCCAACTCAATGGAATAACCAAGGCCAAAACCAAACTCAAAAAGAGTGAAAATTAATCCCAACACCAAGAGTATTGTGAAAATAAATCTTTCAATGAAAAGAAACAAATCCCAACTAAATTCTATTCCAGATATCGATTAGGCAACCAACGCCATCGAATCTATTCCTTGATCTTATCCAGCCTTCAAGCATAAATACAAAAGTGCGGTTGAGCTCCTACGCCACCGACTCTACACCTGCAAATCCTGAAATAAATTTGAAACAAAGATAACGGTTGAGCACCAACGCTGCCGAATCTGAAACAAAATTGGTAAAAACAATGAAGTTTTCCCATTATCGGTTAGGTTAAAAACCGCCGACTTCAAATCCAAACTCCAACATCTAAACGTCAAAACAAAATCATCATAAAGATGTGATTTATAAGCATTGTGATCGGCATAACATAACACCACCGACTTTCCGAGCACAAGCAAAAAATAAAGAAAATATGTCAATTGTGACCAGTACAACACCACTGACTTTCTGAGCACAACCGCATAAAAAAATGACATTTGCGACCGGCTCAACTCCACCGACATTCCGTGCGCAAAGCATAAAAAATGTAAACAATGTGTATAGAAACACAAATGTTCAAAAAAAAGGAAAACGACAACTGCGACCGGTACAACACCACCAGCTTTCCGTGAGCAATGCGTAAAAAAAAATGTAACAATGTGTATGAAAACACAATTGTTCAAAAAAAGAAAAACGACAATAGCGACCGGTACAACACCACCAGCTTTCCGTGCGCAATGCGTAAAAAAAAATGTAACAATGTGTATGAAAACACAATTGTTCAAAAAAAGAAAAACGACAATTGCGACCGGTACAACACCACCAGCTTTCCGTGCGCAATGCGTAAAAAGTTGTGACTATGTGTATGAAACACAATAGCACAAAAGGTCAAAGTCAAGTAGAACCAGTTTCCCAAAAAATGGTATAACAAGGTATAAAGTAAATGCATAAAAATGCGTCAAATCCGAGAATCTTAAAATTAAGAATATAAACCCAGAACTACACAAAAAACTTAAGTTCAAGAAACTTAAATTTCCATTCCCCAAGTGAGTGGAAATAAGTTAAGTGAATTTAACATAGAAAATGAATATTAAATTTCGCTCCAAAACTAGAGTAGAAACTAAATTCCTAAATTTGTACAAAATATACAATATACATGAAACAAATGTATGCAGGAAAATAATCCTATAATACAAAGAAAAACAAAATATAAGATCTTTTGACGTGGAACAATTTTGTTAATATGGAGTAGAAAATTATCAGAAACTAGACCTGAAATGACCTAAGTTATTTTTTAATGAATCCATAATTGAAATTAATAAGTTGATCTGAAGTTCCTAGCATACATCTCCTTTCAAGAACCCAAAACCTTACAAACATCACCTTTTAATGGGTTCATACTTCAAACAAAATACCAAAGACAAAGATAGATTTTGACAAAACCAATAACAATTTTCAATATTTAATGATATCTTTAATGTGATAACGACCAGTATAGTTTTTGTTTAGGTCTTTCAAGACATACACATTAGAGGAAACTTTATCTACTATTTCACACTTAACAAACTTAGGCGCTAACTTAGCCGAAAAGAATGCAGGAGCATTAGACTGAACGAAACTTCTCCTCCACACCATATCTCCCACTTCAAAAGAAATGACCTTTCTCCCTTCATTATAATAACGCGCATTACGCTTATAAGCTTTAAGCAATGAAGCTTGAACTTTAATAAAAATATCACTTAGTGATTTAAGTGAAAAAGCAAAAGAAGTCCTATCAACAACATCAAGTTGATCAAGGTTATCAAAAGAATTACTAAAACGGTGCAATGAAGCATCAAAAATAAGTTCTCTACCGAACATGAGAAAATTAGGGGTGAAATCTGTAGCAAGATTCACACTATTGTTCAAAGCTAATTGAACATGAGGCAAATATTTTGACCAAGTTCTATGATCATCTTTAACAAAACAAGAAATACATGTTTCGACTGTTTTGTTATATCTCTCTACAGGATTATTTTGAGGTGTATACAAAGTATTATAAAATATTTTATTAATATTATAACTTTTCAGAAAATCTACGAACTGCTTCGCTGTAAATTGGCTTCCATTATCACAAACAAGAATTTTAGGCGTTCCAAACCTAAGAAATATTTCTTTTTCAAGAATCCTACAAATTACTTTAGTAGTAGCGCTAGTCATAGGAAATATCCAACAATATTTTGTAAAAACATCTACAATTGAAAGTATATATTTATGTCCAGAATAAGCTTTTGGAAGAATTCCAATAATATCAATAGAAAGCATTAACATTGGTTTATCAACTTTCTTAGGATTAACCATAATTCCTTGAGGAGGATTAGTAGAAGATTTATAAGCCTTACAAATATCACAAGAAGAAATGTATTTTTGAACATCAACAAACATACCTTTCCAAAAATAATGTACTTTTAATTTATTTAAAGTTTTATGAATACCTAAATGTCCTGAATTAATATCATCATGATTAGATCTAATTGTGTCTAAGATGTGATCTTTAGGTATGACAATTTTCCAATTTAAACGATTATTAGGATTATATTTATCTTTACAAAATCTATACAAAGTATCACTTTCAACTTTAAAGTTTTTATATTTTCTAGGAAATTTTTGACAATTGACAAATATTTTTCTATACCAAGGATCAACGATATCCTCGTCTGGTAAAACAATATTATTATTTAAAGGAACATTAATAGCCGAAATTTCTATTCTAGATAAACAATCTGGAACTAAATGTAAAGAACCTTTTTTATATTTAACATCAAAAGTAAATTGAGAAATTCTAGCAGCCCAACGTGCAAGACGACCACTAGGATTATTAAGTTTAAGAAGCCAAGTTAAACTAGCATGATCAGTGATAACTGTAAATTTCATTCCTTCAATATAAGGTCTGAAATGTTCAATAGAATCTAATATTGACAACAACTCTCTCTCAGTTGTGCTATAATTTCGTTCACATTTATTAAGTGATCTAGAATAATAAGCTACAGGATGTGGATCTCCATTATCATCATCTTGGCTCAGGACACTACCAATTCCAACAGAACTAGCATCGCAATGTAAAAAGAATGGTTTCTCAAAATTTGGACAATGCAAAACGGGTGCAGAAATTAATGCAAGTTTTAAATTATTAAAAGCAACTTCAGCTTCTTCATTCCAGGAAAGAGATTTTTTAGAATTCTTGCTTCCTGCCGTTAATTTTGTTAGTGGCGAAGCAATATCAGCAAACTTTTCAATGAATCTGCGGTAATAAGAACATAACCCAAGAAAACTTCTTAACTGTCTAATGCTTTCTGGGCGAGGAAAGCTCTCAATGGACTCTAATTTAGCAGGGTCTGTATGTAAACCGCTACTATCAACAATATAACCAAGGTAACGAAGTCTATCTTTACAAAAATTACACTTTTTTAAATTAATAGTTAACCCAGCATCTTTAAGAATTTTATAAATTTTATTTAAGTAATCTATGTGGTCAGAAAAGTTAGAATTTACTAATATGAGATCATCTAAGTAACAGAATGCTACATTATCAAATTCTGGTCCAAATAATTTATCTACCAGCCTTTGTAACTCCGCCGGAGCGTTAGTTAGGCCATAAACCATGCGGGTGAAGTGAAATAAGCCTTTCCCAGGAACGACGAAAGCAGTCTTCTCACGAGAAGATTCTTCTAAAGCGATTTGCAAAAATGCCTTAGACAAATCAATTGTAGTTATATAATTAGCACCCCGAAGGTTATCTAAAATTCTAGAAGGGTAAGGCAAAGGGTAAGAATCTTTAATAGTTACTGAATTTAATCGTCTAGAATCCAAACATAATCTTGTTCCACCATCGCGTTTTTCAACGGCTAACACTGGAGAACACCAAGGAGATTTAGAAGGTTCAATAATATTTTCGTTTAATAAAACTTCCACTTCATCATAAAGTTCTTTTTGTTTAGCAGGACTAAGTGGCCAATAACGTTGCTTAAAAGGTTCACCAGTAACATTAATTTTGTGTTGAACTAAAGGAGTAAGACCTAAGCCTCTCTTTTCATACGAAATATCTTCGAAAAGTGAAATCATTTTATTAAGCTCTTGTTTCTCAGAAGGAGAAAGTTCAGAAGCAGATGTAACTGCGTTTACACAAGTAGTGGATTCATGTTCAAAAGTGATATTATTCCATAAGTCTTTAGCAAGATTAAATTTCAACCAAAAGTCGAATCCCAAAATAATTGAAGGTTTAAAAGAAGGTATTATCAAAAAATCTACATTTTTAGTTAAATTATCACAAGTGATAGGTAAAACCATTGTTCCAATAACATTGTGTGGCGAACCGTCAGCAGTAACAGCATTACCTTTATGAGGTTTAAATTTATACCCTAATTGCAAAAATGTTTGATGAATATTAGAACCGAGTACACAACTACAAGCTCCACTATCTAACAAACCAGAGTAAAGTTTATTATTAATATTAAATTTTAAATAAGGTCTAGTGTCTTTATGTTTAACAAACAAAACAGGGGCAGCCTTGATATTACTAAAGAAAACTTTCAAATAATCCAACCATTCACTAAATTCTTTCTTACAAGTGGCATCATCCGGAGCATTGCTTAATTTTTTAAACATCGAGTCACCTGAGGTTTTATCAAAAACTAGGGCTCGATGGGGCCTGATACGTTTTTTGACTGAACAGTATTACAAACTTCGCAATTCTTCGTAGTGACACCAACTTTGTGACACTTAAAACAAATAACACCAGGAAATTTAGGGCAATTTTTATAAGAATGTCCAGAGGACTTACATTTTAAACAAACTAATTCGTCTGATTTAACAGCACTTATTTGAGCAGAAGGCTTTTCTTTTTTAATAATTCTGTTCTCATTTAAATTCTTTCTTGAAACAAAATTCTCTAATTCTCTGCTGAGGCTAATAAATTGGTCAATAGTAGAAATAGTTCTACCAAACACAAAAGGTGTGTAAATATTTAACATATTATGTTTAATAATAGTTATGAGAGTAGAATCAAAAATAGGCATAGACAAACGGCTTGCCATATCCATTATATCGGTAATAAAATCCGGCAATGACTCAGTTATCTTTTGTTTACGGGTACGGAGTTCATGTTCCAAATGATAATCAAATTCAATTCTATCGAAACGTTTCAACAACGCAGCCTTCAAATCCTGCCAAGAAGCAATACTAATACGCACACTACGGAACCATTTAAGCGCTGTGCCTGACAAAAGATCAGAAAAGGAACTAACTAAAAAATGTTCATTAAAATTTTTAAACAAGAAATATTCTTCCACTTGAGTAATAAATTCCCTAACACACGATTTACCATCATACAAAAGCTTACTTCGTTTTAAATCGGGTAACTTCGAAACGGACGGCAAGTTCTTCTTCAAATTCTCATTCAATAAAACATTCATCATATTGAACGAAGATGCGGCTCTTGGACTATAATCACCAGCTCCCCGACTATTCGAAAATGGATCAACAACTTCAGTCAGATCAGCCATGACATGAGGCAACTCATGAGTAGATGTACCAACTGGAACGGCATTATCAATAACCTCAAACAAAGGTGGAACCTGTATTTCCTTATCCATATTTATTATATAAAAGGATGAGAATACTAATAAAAAGCTGTATTAAATACAATAAAACTAAGCAATTAATGCAGTTGTAAAAGTTTCAAAGTTAATATGACTTATTGTTGTGATTGAAAAATGCTAAACTCAAAAGTAGGTCAAACAAAGTCAATGAATGGAATGCTATTGTTTTGTTGTAAAAGGCAATTAGGTCAAATGCCTACAGAGATAAAAAAGTGCATTAGTGATTCACAAAATTGAATTATTTATGTTCACATAAGGTAAACAACTAAGATTTAAATATTACTATGTTTTCATGAACTTTAAGTTATATTTTACTATAAGAATAATCTTAATTGTATTATACTAAGGTTATACAATATAAAGTAATGATAACAGTAACTGTAAATGTTATACAAATTGAAATATTCACCTGTAATTGAGAGATACATAGAACAGTACTAAACTTTAATATAATTAGTTTTGCAGAATGAGTAAACAAAAACAATAAAAATTTACTGAAATACAGTAATACAGTAATAAACATGAAGAAAACATTGTTCTACACATGTTAAAGTAAATAATTAATGCAGAGGTGACAAGAAATTAAAGGTATTTGCACACTATCATGTCCCTGTTCGCAAGCGACAATTGTAATAATAAAAAAGTAATAGGTTATTGCTTTGATGTGTTTCAATGGAAACAAAGTGTTGTGTGATCTCCTATAATTATAAAAAGAAAATAAATTACCAAGAATTCGGGCGCCTGGAGATACACCATCATGCCTAAGA
Organism: Eilema caniola; assembly: GCA_949126895.1. NCBI lineage: Eukaryota > Metazoa > Arthropoda > Insecta > Lepidoptera > Erebidae > Eilema > Eilema caniola. The sequence continues at coordinate 16,180,956 of OX421463.1, read as the reverse complement.
TAGTCAACGGAGAATTGTACCTTTAATCTTCCGGAGGTGAGCTAAAATGAAACCCATACGCTGAGGTTTAAGGATTTATTCTACGCTCCAGTGTGCATTTAAAGTTAGGGTAAGGCTACCCAAAGCATATTAAATTTAAAATATATAAACATTAAAAGTATTGTTATAAATCTTGTCAGAAAACTTGTCACCAATGCAATTTTTTATAGATTTAAGAGGTTAAACTAAGTTAATACTAATGGAACAAGCTCACGGCATTCCTCTGGCGCGCACACGAAGGTTCACAAGCAAACAAAGCCTCAGAAGCGTCCCAAAAGCACGAAGGAAGAATATAAGGTTGAATTTGAAGATTTCAAGTTTAAAGTAGAGCTTAAGGCATAGCCAAAGCTACAGTTTAAGGAATAGTTTAAGTTACAGTTTAAGGCGATTTCATATTGAAAACCTGTAATAAAAAATAATATCATTACAATAAGTTCCAACAAAACAAAGCTCCACGAGGGTCGATAATTTAAGAAATATATGACTTACCGCCTTATATGGTTGATAATAATATCAATGATTTGCATAATCACTGCATTTTTGGCAAAAGATATGCTGGAACAACAAGGATTGCAACGATTAATCTCCGATACGAAATATGGTGGACGCCATTAAATCAATTTCGATGAAATTGCAAACTTACCGAGAAATATGACGTAATCCTACATTAGAACGTTCATGGAGACACAATTAAAGGTTCTACAATATAAAACTATCTCATTTTTATGAGATTTCTGAAGATTATTTCATAGTAATAAAAATATCGACCATCCAAAACGATCGTAGGGAGAAAGGTGCAGTCTGTCCGAAACGTCAGAATGACTTTGACATCAGAGCTGCCATACTAAAAATTCGAAAACAAAACTTGAAAACGAGTAAAAGGAGCCGATGTAACGGGATTCATAAACGCAACGTTACACTTATAAATACCGCGCTCGCCAACCCGTTTGCCAAGCGTGGCGAGTATGGCAAGAAACCTCCCAATGAACGGACAAAAAAAGACCAGGCCCCTAGTCCCCGGCAGCCCCGCTATTCCTGGCTCCGGTAGCGGTCATGGTAACGGCGGGGCAGGGGGTGCGAAGAATCCCCGGCAGAGATTCGGCTACCACCCCAAACGGAAACTGGCCCTGGTAACACACAACGTCAGCACGATGAGGACTGACGAGAGGCTCCTCGAGGTGGAAGAGGAAATGAGTAGGTTGCACTGGGACATTGTTGGGTTGTCCGAAGTGCGAAGAGCGGGGGAGGGCACGACAACCCTGAAGTCTGGTCACCTACTCTACCACCGGGAGGGTGACAGAAAGTCACTGCATGGTGTCGGGTTCCTCGTCCACAGGTCCCTTATTAACAACGTCATATCCATCGAGAGTATCTCAAGTCGGGTGGTATACCTGATACTCAGAGTATCCAAAAGATACTCGTTGAAGGTCATCCAGGTGTACATGCCCACCAAGTCATACTCCGATGAAGAGGTCGAGGAAGTGTATGAGGACATAAGTAGGGCTATACATGCTTCCAAAACCTATCTCACTGTTGTTATGGGGGACTTCAACGCGAGACTGGGCGAACGAGGCAATGGGGAGTTGAGGGTGGGGCCTTTTGGATATGGGCAGCGGAATGACCGGGGCCACATGCTGGCGGACTTTATGGAGAAGGAGGGTCTCTACGCAATGAACTCTTTCTTCAGAAAGCCACCCCGGAGAAAGTGGAACTTAGTTACTTTAGAACGTCTTGATATTTGACTGCTTTGCAAACAGTTGGTCTATTCATGGTAAATTGTCCTATAACTCATTAATTACTAACGAACCATCATTGATACTTGGCAACATGTTGCAGACACTTACAAGGTTTGTATAAACGTGAAAATCTAGACCCCAAAGTGGCTACTTCACGAACTAAGACCTAATGAGCGTATTTCACGTTTATATTTTTATCTTTTAAACCCTACGATTTCTTCTAAATCTGTTTTTTAAACAAATTTAAACAAATTCAAAACAACCTATGTAAAAATCTACAGCTCTCTATATAAGAGCTTTATATGAAAACTAGCTAATGGCCAAACGTTCGCGTAGCGGAAACTTGAATTTCGCCGAAGTTTATGCATGCACTAATTTTATTCATACATACACAATTACACACAAATACACACTAATTTTTGGACACATTTCTTTTCTTCTAAGTCCATGGATTAGAAAAAAGTTCCGCCAGGACAACGTTCGCCCAGCGGAATCAATTTTTAGCGAATTTCTCTACAATGGCTGCATGCACAATTTTTTTTTTACCATACACAATTACACGACGTCATACACTAAATATCTGCATAATTAAAATCTTTAAATTCAACAACATTCCGCTGCGCGAACGCACACCCATTAAACTACCGCCGACGAAGTTTGTTTTTGATTTTAACTTAAATAATCTTCTAATATATAAAATTCGCGTGTCACATTGTTCGTTTCCATACTCCTCCGAAACAGCTCGAGTGATTCTTATGATTTTTTTATGCATATTCTGTATGATGTCCATGTGTATTTTTTGGATATTTTTTCAATAAGTGGCATACAAAATAATTTTTTTCACTCCTATCTATCCAATCCTAAATTTTCACTCTTCTATCACCACACTACCACCAACCCCTGCTTTTTTAATGGTCATTTTAATAATTGTATCATACGTTTGAGAATAGGCTACTATCTATCTTTCAAACCCCTAACTGACAAGGGGTGTCCACCCCAAAACAAATATTTTTATTTTTCAGATTTTTTTATACCCGTAGGTACACACTTCCAATACCTAAGTTAGTTTTTTTTGTACACTAGAATTTCTCTGGAAATTATTTACATGGCAAAAAACGTTTGCCGGGTCAGCTAGTAGGTACATCAATTTTAATTTATATATCTTTAATACAACACTAGTTAATAATGACGAGTGACGAAAAAAGGTGTTGTATTATAGGCGCGTGGCGGTATGATAAACAGAAAAAAAACCTGATTGCCATGATAATGGATTTCTTACATTAATAATACTACTTGATTAATAATAAGAATATGACAATTTACCTCACAAATTAAGCATTTGCCTGGTGTAGTACCTTCAGACCCACCAATTTTGTCTGCTGTTTTACAGACTGTAGAGATAGTAGATTGGAAATTATCTTGAAGATTACAAACAAACGAAGCGATTACTGTTTGGAGACTATTAGTTTTATTTATACTGGTACTATGGTGCTGCAACTGCTTAATTTTAGCATAGTAATCTATTTCCTCTTGACTAATGTCTTTCATTGGTCGTAATATTTTTACTTTCTCATCACGAGTGTCGGCGAAACCCTGAAAATAAACCAAATATAATCAGACAATACATCATTTCAGTCTTGTAAAACGAGGCTACCATATTATTTTCTTATTACGTGAGATGACCTCGTCGAGCTTCACCTCACCAGAACTAATGATGTAAGTATGTCGCACCCGACTAAAACCGTACGGTGTTTCGTTAATTGCCACGACAACATGATGTGCTATCAGTGCCGCCTCCCTATAGTCCATAAACTACAATAAACAAAGCTGCGTAAGGCACGACAAACGTAAGTCCACCAAGTGGCAAAGGATCGGGGTTTAGTCAACACGTGGGCAGTTTTAAACAACTGACGGTTTCAAATGCACTTGAAGCTTTCTGCATGAAAAACAACTCTTCGCAGGGAAGTATTCTGACTACTGCTTGAAAGGGTTCACAATTTATCGAATCTTTTTGAGGGTTCCGTACCGTTAAAAAAGTACCCTATTACTAAGAATCTATTGTTTTTTTTTTTTTTTTTTTTTTTTATATAGGACACGTCAATTTGACTTCACCTCGCCTGATGGTAAGCTGAAGGCAAAGTCTCAGAAAAGAGGGTCACCATTACAAACACGTACCATGTTAACAATGGTGGCACTCAGCTTGACGGCCTCATCAGATGCTTTTTCACGCCCCGCTTAAAGGACCCGGGACTGTAGGAAGAAGGAAACACGTGAGCTGGCAAGGAGTTCCAGGTCTTAATGGTGCGACAAAGAAAGGAGTCACCAAACCGCTTGGTTCTTGAGGGAATATTCTGCACCGTATACGGGTGACATCTAAGCCCTGCTCGTGTTGTCCTATGTAGGAAAGGAGAGGGCGGGACCAGTTGGAAGAGCTCATCAGAACATTCACCATGGTAGAGACGGTAAAATACTGCCAAGGATGCAACATCTCTACGCATCTGCAAAGGCTCAAGGGTGCTTGTGACCTCGAGATTCCCAATAATGCGGACCGCACGTCGCTGCAACCTGTCGAGAGCATCTAATAAGTACTTTGCGGAGCCATCCCAGAGCCAGGCTCAGACATGAACAGTTGGCAGAACTTAAAAAGCAATTTTCGTATTACTAAAACCGGGTTTCCGCCGGAAAGTATTCTGGCTCCTGCTTGATAAAATTCTCAATTTGTGGAATCTATTTTAGGGTTCTGTACCCACAGGTTAAAACAGAACCCTAATACCAAATTCCACTGTTCGTCTGTCTGTCGCCAGGCTGTATCTTAAGAATTTGCCTGACAGTTGGTATTTCTATTGCTGCTATCTGTGGCTGCTATAACAAATATTACAAACTGAATAAAATAAATATTTAAGGAGGCTAATTTTGTATGGCTATATGGAACACTTACACACGTTTTTACGCTGTAAAAAATCAGTGATTTATTACTGCGAAAAAACATGTGTGTACTATAGGCCTAAGGCCTGCACTATAAACGCACTGGAAGGCCGACTCCAACTGATTTGTGAAAGGCTCAGAGTATGAAAATGATTGTTAATTTTCCCCGAATCAAAGAGTCCCCAATACAAATTAATCACGGGATTATTGGGAATAATTAATTCTAGTACCCAAATGGAACCTATAATGGAAATCCTTCATAGGAAAGATATAACAACAATAAGCTTCAGAAGTGAGCAATAGGAAGAGCCAAATAGAGTTCTTGGCTAAGTACAGATGCATTATGATTTTTATCACACACAAAAGAGAACAGCCACAGCTCACCACCTTATTGGGTGCAGGCTTCAGATTCAAGATAGTAATGACTTGTGAATGGTCAGTATTGTATCATATGCAGGATTAAGGCCATATTTCCATCATCAGCAGGTTTTTTCACATTTTTCTTTTAAATAATTAAAATAAATAAATTTAAATAAAATATGTAACTTGCTCTTACAATATCATCTTGAACTTGTGATCCTCTGCCTACTGCAAGATTGCACAATAGCTTGTTGGCCAATGTTTTCGTTGTTTCAGCCGTGAAGACAAAATTACATTGTAACAATTTAGCATATTTGATAAATAAGGTCCGTTTTATTTTCAAGAGAAAATCATATGCTGCTGTAGGTGTCATACTATTTAGCATACTCTGAAATTGACTTGTTACATCACAATTCGCATCTGGTATGATATTCTTCTCTGATAATTGATAACTAGTTTTCAAATAGTCTGAAAGGTGTACCACATAGACATCAAATTGGTATTTTTTACATTGTTCCAACACAAAATGTGCTCTATCCTTTTCATCATCTGAAATTATTCAAGTTCAGGTTATTATTAATTAAACAATAGTGTAAGATAGTGATGAAGATTAAGACAAGACTTACCAAATATATGCAAGAAAAAGGGAACTATTCGTAATTTCTTAGTATTGTCTAAAGATATACCATACTGTATTAAATCTAATAAAACTGTGGAGCTTACACCTCCTGATAAACATATCAAAACATTTTCATTTGGTGGTAATACTTTATTTTTACCTAGACATGCACGAAATTTATGATTTGTGTTGATCATAAAACAATTATCACAGTAATAATCTTTTTGTCTTAATATCACTGTTTTAGGAGAATTACATTTTTTGCAGCTCATGTTTGTAGAACACAATTACTTATGCCTAAAATCTCAACAACCTCAGCATTAAAGACACTTAATACAAATACTGTATTGTACATGTACAATAAAATACATATAAACGTGTTACTTGATATATATAACCTATAAATAAATAATTTGCAATTTTATTTTGAAAGTTTTTTTTAATAATGAAAATGACAAGACCACAGGACAGTGTTGCCAGATCACTGTTTCAAATTCACCCCAAAATGGATACGAAATCCCCCCAAAACTTAGGATTTTTTTCAAAATCCCCCCAAAGTTAGTAATATTTAAATATTACCTAAAAAAAAAGTGTAGCATTAACAGCATTCGAATATGATTTTCGGCTAAAACATCAAGGACATAATTCCTCACAGGTTTTCGTGAAAATAAAAGGGAGCCTCGAGCTTTACTCTTCGCCTAGATTTCCACAGGAACCTATTATCGGATGATATTTTCCAAAGTTTACGCGATTATCACTCATTGAGACATAACCAATTTTAACGAACTCAATCGCGATTTATTTACTTTTAAACCGACGTTTCAGCTACTTTTCAGAACCCCTGTTCCTGGTTTGACTAAGGATGGCAGTTGTCATCTAGTTGAAAGTGTAAGTTATCTCAAAGTATACCTATAATACCTAATCGAACGAAGTATAGATTCTCATCTCAGTTTTTAATGCTATTTGTGACATATGCTTAATATTATGAAAAATTGTGAGATATTTTTGAAAATAATGGATTTAAATAAGATTCAGATTATATTTTTAAACATCACAGATATCTTCAAATCACTAGTTTGCAAGTTAAAATCCCCCGATTACCTCCAAATTTATTATTTTCCCTCCGACAATCCCCCCAAAAAAATTGTCCCGCCAAAAAATCCCCCGTAACTCAAAAAAACCCCCAAATTTGGGGGGATTCCCCCAATCTGGCATCACTGCCACAGGACAAGACTTAAATGACAACGGGCCTATTCTGTTAAGAAAAACTTACTTATTACAGGTCAGTGAGCAAAACTCAATTTTTTTTTATATAGTACCAGTACACGTCAATTTGACTTTACCTCGCCTGATGGTAAGCTGAAGGCAAAGTCTCAGGAAAGAGGGCCACCATTATATACATGTGCCATGGTGCAACAAAGGAAAGAGTCACCGAACCGCTTGGTTCTTGACAGGACTATTATTAAGTAATACTAGTCTACCATACATTATAATCTATGAATACTAGTTTCATGGTTCATGGTACAGTCGGAAGTTCATGCGAATATCAAGTATTGAAATAAAACTATATTAATTGTAATAATAATTTGGTCCTGTCCTTTAGAGCACATAATTTCTTTTTGCACAGGAAACGCAACATGAGGCTAGGTTTGACAAAAAAATGAACTACAGAATCCGCACCACTGTGTTGCAAAGTATAAATTTTAATGGCGTAAAGTAAAGTATATGTAAAGGTATGGCTACAGCTAACTACTATGAAAGACGAACAAACAAACAGACATACACTTCCCCATTTCTAATATAAGTATGGATGTTCTGGCTGATTTTATTAGGACGAGAGGACTTACTAAGCAAAGAAAATTTGAGAGCTAAGCTACGAAGTCTGCTCCCACCATTTTGAAGATTTTGATATCAGGACAATCAAACAACTGAAACCAAATACAGTTCCAACAAAGCTTATAGTATCCGAGAACCGAGTTTTCTTTACGATAATATAAATTCAAATATGAACTGCTTTCAAAGCGCAGCGAGTCACATTCGATTTTGCTGGCAAATCAAAATAATTTACCAACATTATTTTTGGGTGTCGGCTCTCGGACTAGTTTAAGCCGTTTCGTGTTTGCGTCGTACGGCATGTAACTAAACACGTAAATGGTATGTTCAATTTAGCAAATACACTAAAGTGTAGTAGCAAAGAATACTAAATGCTTATCGTCTTGTGTTAAAATATGCGGACATTGTAATAAAATACTTTTTCATCTAATACTAGGTAGGTATGTTTAAAGTTGTCATTTTCACATAAGTAGAAAAGTCGTAACAGGTACATAACTGGACTGGTAATCAAATATTCAGTTCTTCACAAGAAGGCAACCCTAACAGCGTAAGAAGAGATAAGAGGTACGCGATAGAAAGAGACGCAGTAGTAGGTGAATAAAATTATAGGTACCTAATGTTGTGCGAGCTGAATTCCACCGTATTGCGTCGGAGCAAGACTGGAATTAATTAAATCTTCTTGCGCAGTGATCCTTCTGTACGTTAGTACTATTAATTATTCTGTGGCAATGCTTCGTTCTCTCGATACGTTTACGTACGGGCACGGGACCGACGGCTTCACGTGTTCTCCGAGGCACGGCCAGACTAATGCAAATACCCATATTCATGCATACAAATATTTGCAATGAGCGGGGAGCGAACCCGCGCGCCTACTGCGTGGCGGCCGCGTTCGCGCCACTGAGGCTGTAAAATTGTTAGTAGACTTTCTTTGACAAAAGATAAATATCTGTGCGTCATCGCTACAGGCGTGTTAATGTTTTATGTATGTGTGCATCATTCCACATTCACACATTGTATGTGATTTGCCTGCCATCGAATGAGATGATTTTCACTTTAGCGGCGTGGGCTCCTGTGGACAGTGTTAGGGCAACTCGAAGGTAATGAGTTCTAATCCACACTATATTCGCTGAGAGTTCACCTTTAGCCTTGGATACAATCAGGAGAACGCATCTCCATGATGATGAGTTCAGAAGTTTCTATGGCTGCCTTCTGATTCCATCATGAATTAAAATTTAATAATATTTAATAAAAATTAAAATACTAGTGTTTGCCAAGATTAAACAAAGGAGCCCAAGCTAGATGGATTGATCATGTCCAGTTTGAAAGTTCCATTCGCCACCTCCCATAAGGTTGCCAACCGTACTTTATAATAAAGTATTGTACTTTATTTTCGTTAATTGTACTCTATATTTTATGAGAACGATAAAGTACTCGAAAATACTTTAATTTTCGCATGATTAGTTTTTTGGTATTACTCTTAAAGTATTTTTGTCGTTAAACGGAATTTACCGAAAAAGCCGCAACAGGAGGAATAGGAATTGTCGTTGCTAGGATCACAAATTATCCAATCACCATATCCGATTTCCCACTTTTTATTATATTTCTGCAATTTTTTCTGTTTTTTTTTCGATGTTACATCTCTAATAATAATAATATTATGGAAGGGTTGTGCTGATTTGAAAAGCTTATATCACGCAAGTGCTTTCTCTGTTTTCCGTTCATGCTACAAGATTATTATTATGATTTTAGTACAACAGATCCTTTAAAGAAGCTTATTAACAATTATATTTTCCATTTTTTAGTTTTAGTAATACCATGTTGAGACTAAACAAATGAGCCCAAACTCGATAGGTTTAGGTATCTTGTTTAGTTTAGAAGTTCCTATGGCCAGCTTCTGACTCCATCTTCATACCTTGAATGCCATGTTATACCAGAGAGTTTGTTAAGACAAACCAAATGATCTCAAATCGATAGGTTTGTCTTATTTAATTTAGGAATAGCTATGGCCACCTTCCTACTCCATCATCAGACCAGCTCCATTGTACCATATTAAATTTGATCAAAATTAGTTGAGGATATCTGCTTCAAAATCGAGTAGTAAGATTCCACCCGAACAAGTTACATACATACATAAATACAGTGAAAGTTAAATAAAAGCTTGTAATAAGTAATAAAAATAAAATGTAGGTAAGTACTCTTTTTTTTTAAGGCTGTACTTTTTTTTCCCCCTTTTGAAATCGGATATCGTAGACGGAGAAAACCTACCTACTTCCTCTAAGTCGGATATACTCTATTTCTTCTAAAAAAAGTTGGCAGCCCTAAACTCCCTATTCCTTCCACTGACCAGCTCCATAACATAACCATAACGCGTTTAGTTAAGGTGACACTGCATTAATATGGTTATTAATGCAGTGTCACCTTAACTAAACGCGTAGGCCAACTTTCAGCTCAATTGGTTACTTACAAATTATCGAAAAATGATTTTCCGATTTTGGATGGACAGTTTGCTTAATCAATAAACGATTACGAAATAATGCAAGTTAAATCATTTTGCCAGAGGTTAGTTCAAAATTTAGCGCATAAGACACCGTTTAGCCGTTTATACTTAGTCTGTGATTAGTGCGAGTCATTTTATGCAAGATTTCCAGGGGGCAGGAGACCCTCCTAAGCCCATGTTAATATCGTTATACGGCTTCACAATTTCCTGCTTTTTTAACTTCAACTTCAATTTCTTCAAAATGGCCTCTGCAGCAAATCGCCCCAATTTTACCAATGTCAAGTAAAATGTATTATTTTATAAAATTATTAATGGCGAAACGCCAATGTCAAGTGTACCAAAGCCACGTTAGCCACGCAAGTAAATCTGTTTCCGTGTGCCTGCCCCCCACGAGATTCAGGTGGTCGATCAGGATGTGTGGTTGGATTTAACGAGGCAGTTTTTTTAAGTGGGATGGAACAATATTTTATAAAAAAAAATGAATTTGTCGGTGGAATAAATAGGTACAGAATAGGCCGCATGCAGCCGCCTTATTCGTACAAAATAGTACATTACTGCCGCGGCCACCAAGTGTAGTGTTGCCGGACGATCGTGAAGTATGCGGGCCGAGGCGCAGCCGAGGCACGCATTACAGAGTCCGGCAACGCTCAGTTGTGGCCAAGGCTTGTATAGTGCTTTTCTCAAACAATGCGCGGAAATTAAAACTAAGTAGTATCTAGGCAGAACTTTTTAGTTACCTACTTTTCAAAATCAATGACGAGCAACGAACAACAGTAATTTTTCACGCGGCGAACTGTTCATATATTTTTTATTTTTCTTAATAACAGCATTCTGTTTGCAAGCCAGTTCTGTATTTAAATAATGCCTTGGATAAGTTACCTCCTTGGTTGCCATGGTTCGAAGTAAAAGATGGTTCCATTTTCAAATTACACGACAGATATGAGTTTACATAGTAATTTATTTGGCCGCTAAAACACGACAGATATGGATTTTCATACAACTTTTGCCGGCCGTTGCTCGCATGTACAGCAATTTCGATTTATCTCGAAGAAGGTTTTCAAAATAATGTTCACATTTCCAAGTATGTTTAAGAAAAATATATTCTTAGTAGAGTACGCGCTGTGAGTACGCGCCACGAAATAAGTCCCTTCCCTTAGCCGCGGCGTGGCTGTCGCAACACGTAATGTTACCAATATCGTCTTTTTATTTTACCAGATCTTTTATTGTTCAGATATAACTATATCTAATAGTAGTTGGATCGCAGAACCTAAGAAGTTATATTCGTGCGTTTCCAACGTTAGAACGTTAGAATGTGATCATGTGAAACACCTAGAAGATGATTGTTTTAAAAAAGAGGGATTAATACATGCAACATCATATCAATTGAGAGTGATAGTGATACAGAATCTGATTACCTATGTATTTAACACTTAAAATAGCGACAGCAACTCCTCTTTACTGATGAAAAACTTACCATAAAAGTGTAAAACCTCATGCTATCCTCAAAAGACCAAAAAACACGTACTGTGCATTTAGAGTACCTACATGTTGTTATATGACAAAGATCTTAGATTAATAATAAGTATAATTCCCTCTACTAAAACATAAAAGAATGTGCTGGCAACTCTGTCATGGCCCCAACCATAGATATAGTACATTAATTACGGAGTCCGGCAACGCTCAGTTGTGACCAAGGCTTGTATAGTGCTTTTCTCAAACAATGCGCGGAAATTAAAACTAAGTAGTGTCTAGGCAGAATTTTTTAGTTACCTACTTTTCAAAATCAATGACGAGCAACGAACAACAGTAATTTTTCACGCGGCGAAATGTTCATTGGTTTTTTATTTTTCTTAATAAAAATCATTCTATTTGCAAGCCAGTTCTATATTTAAATAAGGCATTGGATAAGTTACCTCCTTGGTTGCCATGGTTCGGAGTAAAAGTTGGTTCCATTTTTAAATTACACGACAGATATGAGTTTACATAGTAATTTATTTGGCCGCTAAAACACGACAGATTTGGATTTTCATACAACTTTATCCGGCCGCTGCTCGCATGTACAGCAATTTCGATTTATCTAGAAGAAGGTTGTCAAAATAATGTTCACATTTCCAAGCATGTTTGAGAAATAGTATTATATTATATAGTATTTTTCTCAAACATGCTTGGAAATGTGAACATTATTTCGACAACCTTCTTCGAGATAAATCGAAATTGCTGTACATGCGAGCAGCGGGCAGCAAAAGTTGTATGAAAATCCATATCTGTCGTGTTTTAGCGGCCAAATAAATTACTATGTAAACTCATATCCGTCGTGTAATTTAAAAATGGAACCAACTTTTACTCCGAACCATGGCAACAAAAGAGGTAACTTGTCAAAGGCGTTATTTAAATATAGAACTGGCTTGCAAATATAATGCTGTTTATTAAGAAAAATAAAAAACAAATGAACATTTCGCCGCGTGAAAAATTACTGTTGTTCGTTGTTCGTCATTGATTTTGAAAAGTAGGTAACTAAAATTTTCTGCCTAGATACTACTTAGTTTTATTTTCCGCGCATTGTTTGAGAAAAGCACTATACAAGCCTTGGCCACAACTGAGCGTTGCCGGACTCCGTAATGCGTGCCTCGGCTGCGCCTCGGCCCGCATACTTCACGATCGTCCGGCAACACTACAATTAGTGGCCGCGGCAGTAATGTACTATTTCTTTGCCCCAACCAATCAATCAGTATGGAAGCAAGTCATTTTTAGTTCCATGTTTTGTCGTGGGATTTATTTTGTGGCGTTGACTCTAGTTCTGTACGGCTTGCTACATATATAATAATCTGTGCTCTACGGTGATGTGTCTGGTTGACAGGACCACTGAGACGAGAATAATATTATAAATAATATAAAATAGATACGATTTGTATATGGGCGTCAGCACGCGTGACACGCAAGAGGCAGAGATGGCCTTTGTAGATGTTCTTTTTATTGTATTACTCTTTCCATAAAGGACCTAAATCGTGATAAGTACCTATATAAAAAGCCAAAGCGCGCCCGGATTGTTCTGTAATAATTTCGTTGGCAGCAAATTACAAACGGACATCTGCATTTTTGCGAATATCTTTTTTTTTACATAGGTAATTTAATTCGGAATTTTCTATTTAGAATGTTTTTTTTTTAAAGTACAAAATTTAGTCGATTTCAGCGTATATAAAGACAACTACACACAAAATTTACAAATAACGAACGTCGTACAATTTGGCGCGTCGCTTGACGTAAACAAAGATATATTGCTGGTTTTTTTTTAATTATGAATTCCTTCCCAACGCTCTTTTGTTGAAGTACTTATATCCCAAATTTTAAGAGGCTAGCTTTGGTTTTGTAAAGTTTTTGCGTTAAAAACGCTCTCCTCTCCTGTAAACTAGTAGTCTTGTGCCTAATCGGAATTTTTTGATTTCTTGTATTGAATTATATATTTATTATTATATTATAGGTATATATAGGAAAAATTGCGTAAAGATATACATAATACTTCCTTATTGCTTATATCTATTTAGAGAATTTAATGTAATTAAATAGATATTTTTGGTATAATTATCTTATTAAAAACGATTTTCAATAGTCTGTGATTACTTGACTCATTCGGCCCGTCACTAAAAGGGCTATCGCTGTCGCATTCTATCACAGAGTATATAAGAGTTCTATCGTATTTACTCACTCGTACACGCCTGCGCCGCTCGTATAGCTATCGCGCTACCCAACAACAAACTAACCAATAGACGTCTGACTGTCCGAATGATTTTGCAGATGTCCGTTTGTAATGGGGTATTTGACAACATTAAAAAAATACTACAAATAATGGTCATCCTATCAGATAATAGCGTAAAAAGACATTTAAAACTATAAATTAAACTAAAATAAGCATATTTTTGTGAGAATTTCGCTTAAAAATATCTAATATGTTTTCGAATTTTTTTCTGTGACGAAAACGCTCTGTGATCGATCACAGTACTGCTGACGTCACACGCAAGTGAACACGGCCTTGTGACAGAACAGAACAGAAACAAACAATTTTTGTGGATTATTTATAGACGTATTTGTACATTGTGCAACTACACACCATTTATACACCATTTTATTCACAAAGTTTGAAGAAAAACTTTATTATTTACTTTGACTTCACTGCTTTAAGGTTATACAAAATGTGTGACGTCAAAAGGTGACAGCGTTTTTCGCGCGCTTTTGAAAATTTAAACTTTAACATCGATTTTTTGTTACAACCCGTTGATATTTTTTTGAAATATCGATGTAGTGTGCATATTATATGCTAAGGAATAATTTAAAATGGTTTTCCAAAATTTGTCAAATACCCTATTTGCTGCTATCGATCTATACTAGATGAATTTGAGTCTGTCCACGGTCGTAGCATCCCGTGCAGTCCACGGTCGTAGCATCCCGTGCTATCCTCTAAATACATCCAAGAAACGTACTGCGCGTATAGAGCGCGTTATAGGCCCAAGACACATAATATGGAACAAGCAATACATCGGACTGACAGTTTGGAACCCTTATTGAGTACATAAAGTAGTTTTTTTTTTTTGTAACGTATCAAACATCAAAGCTGTAATAGCTTCTGCTTTAGCTACTCTGGGAAGATGTCTGTACTAGAAATGTAAACAAAAATCCAAAAAAGGCACTTTTATTACTATTACTTCTGTAAATTACTGAGTATACCATGTGTTTTCATTATACTTTGTTGAAAGCAGCTATATCAACACTTTGGACCTGAAATAAAAGAAATTTATGTTAGATTTCACCTTCAAGCAACAGGGATTAAAAAGAAAAAGTTTAAACCCGCTAAATAATATTTTGCAGGCAGATTATTTGATCCACATAACAAGTGTCAATTCATGTGATAGTAATGAAAAGGTGTATATTACACCATTATAACCCGCAGCTCCGTCCGCATGGAAGTCGGTTGTTGTGACTAAACATAGCCTATAGCCTTTCCCATGGTCTAAAAAAGGTTCGGTAGTTTAGGCGAAAATCGAACAGACAGGCAGACAGATTCACTTTCGCATTTATATTAGAATGGGTGTAGGTATACTGGGCAGACTATACAGTAAATGAACTTACAAAGTCTTCAAGCTTTTCAATTTCTTCAATTAACCAATCCACAGAAACTTTGTCATCCTCAACAACACAAGAGAGCTGTAGTTTGTGGATTCCATAGGCTAGTGGTACAAGTTTAGCTGCACCCCAAAGAAGACCATCTGTGTTGATTTCTCTGACTGCTTTCTCCATAGCTACCATATTAGTTTCATCATCCCATGGTTTCACATCCAAAATAATGTTTGATTTGGCAATGAGAACAGGTTCTAAAAATATAATCAATATTATTAAAAAAATGTACTTACCTATATTATAATTACTGGCAATTAATTGACTATTGTCTCTGAAATGCAGGAGTATATATATGTACTTCAGGTAATGCAAAAGTTTATCAAATTATTATCAGTCCTGCCACAGAAACAGAAATATTATATCAATCTCGAAAATGTATAAATTTCATGATTTTATGTAAGAAATTATTTTTTTAAATTTCAATCTCATTAACTATCTTGTTCCCAGTTGATTTCTGAGTCTATTCTGGTTGTGAGTGATCCGGTCTTGGTATGACTGGGTAGTTTTGACTATTTCCTCCAGGTACTTGTGTAATTCATCCATTCTAGTGAACCATGGAGCATTTGCAATAAACTTGAGTGCTGAATTTTGAAATCCTTGCAGAATTTTAAGGTGTAATGTTTTTGCCATACAAGTTAGTTATTCATTATAGAGGTACAGGACATAAAATTAAATATAGGTCAGACATATACATCCCGTTGACGTTTATTATCATATTTAATTTAAATTCTATCATCCCTAAATTAATTTAAATAACAGATAAATTAAGACAATTATGTGGCATTTAAGCAACTAACTTTTAGCTTTTTTGGCATTATATGCTGCTAGTCGTTCCTCTCTAATTCTTGCTGTTTCTGCACTTTCTTCTTCATCATCAGAACCAAAGAGGTCTACGCCATCATCATCATCGTCATGTTGTGGTTTAGGCGGTACTGGATTAGGTACAGGTACCTAAAAAAAAGAATGTACTAAATGTAAAAAAATGAACATGTGGGACTTTGTGGGATTTTACAACTAATATTAAAGCTATCTGCTTCTTTATGTGAGCATCTGCACATTGTGCTACTCCTATTTATTTTTCAAAGTGCCATGAGGTTAAGTATGTATTAACCATTTCCTAAACAAAAATATCTTACTTGAGAAGGTATAGATTTAGCACGTCCAGCTGTTGATTCTAATGTCTCCACTCGGGTTTGGAGGCTGATAACTAAATTACGGAGATCATCAACGGCTCTCTTCAAATCACTGTTTTCCTTCTCCAGGGAAGTGATTATACTAGTAAGTTCTGTGTTAGGAACTCCTGTAAGTGTAGCAACACTATCCATCTGTAATAATAATCATATGATAAAACAAGCTTACAAGTCTTTAAGAATTTGATTTTAGACAAAAAGAAGCACAAAAGTAAATATAATTGAATAGATAAAAATCTAAGCTATCTAATAAAAAAAATCTACAAAATACAACATAGCGCTGTCTAGGCCCATACAAAGCATCATTTATCTATGTTGTTTTATGGGTCCTAGAATGCAATAAATATACATGGATACATTTAGCTAAATATGTGTGAATATTAATAGTTAGTGTATGGTTTACTCACACATTCTAAAGAATCTTTGATATGTTGTCTAGCCTTAGCAACTTCACTGGCCAAAGAAGTGCGGCCTACTGATAGTGGTGTACCATGAACCTACAAAGTTTTAACATACTAATAAATAACTTATACAAAACTTTTATGAAGAATGATCAGAATTTTTCAGACAAATAATAAGAATCACAAACTCGATACAAACCTTTGACAGGGATTCATAATAATTCTTTTCAGCATCATGGTAAATGTTTTTGTCTAACCAAATTTTTTCATGTATCAGGGCAGACATTCTGAAATAATGATTAGAACTTGAAACTGTTACAAATCTTAAGAGCTTTGGAGGATTTGTTATTTTACACCTTATAATAAATGATAAATAATGTTATTCACATTAAAAATGCTTGGGTATAAAGTCATAAAAATAAGTAATACATATTTATAAACTATAAACATCAAAAGCATGGAGTTATTACAAGTCTGGAGTATACAGACAGGGGGCACATACTAAACTTTCAAATTTGGATTACCATTTTTGAGGTTACCATTCGAAGAAAGTCATATAATATCACAACAAATATTTATAATTTTTAAAAACTTACGTTTAAAGTATAAAAAAGTAATAATTATCAGTACACTATGTTACTATTCTCAGAATTAGCTACTTTTAGCCCAAACTTTTGGAGAGAATCACAAACGAAACTCGTCAGTTATATGGTAAGCCAAGGAAAGAAAGAAAAAGACCACAACTAAAAATATGAGATAGCCCGCAATTGTCAAAGTTTGAACCAATCGGAGTTTAGCTTTCGGTTCCACGACTACATTTTCAACATTTGATTGACCACGTTGACATTTGAAATTATTCGAAGGTCTGATTTTTTTTGTCTGCCGTTCGATATATTTTTTTCTATGGTAAGTATAAGTAGAGTTTTGGCGGGAACACGGAGAAGGGCGCATCGCGTTATTAATTTATCTTACGTTTGTATGAATTTGAGTTTTTACGTATAAAAATGGTGGATTTTTAGTCTTATGGTCTTAGACAACGCACACGAGTATAGGAAAGTGGCATATTATAGTGAATTTTGACTTTTCTCGTTCGATCCAAATCTCTCAACGGAGCTTTTAGCAAAGTCCCATAACTTTCCTGAGGCCACATTCATCATTCATCGTCATAATAATCATCATCAACATCATCAACTCATTAACATCATCATCAACAATGAAGATACAACCAAATAAAGTTTTTTTTTTTTAAATGTTTTGGCTTGGTTACAAGACCTTTAAGCCGTGTCTTTATTTAGTTTTGTTTATTCACTTCACTTTCATGACGATGACGATGCGTGATGATTGCCATGACGATGACGATGAGTGATGATTGCCATGACGATGACGATGAGTGATGATTTATGCTACAGTAAAGTTGTGGGGAGTTTACTGAAAGCTCCCCCAGGAGATTTGGAACGAACACGAAATGTCACAATTCACTGTAATATCCCACTTTCCTACACTTGTGTATTGTCCAAGACGTTATGTCTAAAAATCCACCATTTTTACACATAAAAACTCGAATTCACACCTATTTCGAAAAATAAAATAATACCGCGATATGCGCTTTTTCCGCGCTCGCGCCAAAATTCCCCAAATAAAGACATGGCTTATAGGTATTGCCATGGCCAAGCCAAAAATATTTAAAATATTAAGAATAAATTCTTAAAATCATACTTTTTGTAAAAGTCCTTTTAGTAAAACGTAATAAAATAAATATGGATCGAAAAGCACAGTGGTGGCTGGCACCTCTTTTATTTTTACAATTTAATAAGCTGTAAATAAAGTCTGGCTTAAGGTTCTTGTTACCAAGCCAAAAAACTTAAAAATATTTTTAAAGGAAGTTGTACGATGGAAGATTGGAAGCCCGCCATTTTCAAAGTTATAATTGTAATGTATTGCATTTTTATTTACATGACACATATTATGCTTTAGGCTAGATAACTATAATTGTAAATTTGTGTAGAGTTTTCTGAATTTTATTCAAATTACTAGTACAAAGTTTACATAAGAGTGGTTTACTTTTGAAGTGGATAAGAAAGAAGCAAATTTAAATTCACACACAGCTGCATTCGGTAAGTGGCATCGCAATCTTTATAATCATTACTAAGAAGAAGTGTTCTTTTGTGTGTTGTTCCTAAGTGCCACATTCAGAGGTGTACCTAGATGACTAAGTGCCCAGGTTGCAAAAAGAAACAGGGATCTCAATATTATTTTTTTTTCTTTCGAGAACTCCCTCGGGCACGTCACCTTACCGAAGTAAACGATAAGGTGGGCATGTCTAGACCCCAACTAGCCTTGGCTGCTAACGTGCTGTTGGCTTTTGTTAGGTTTTTATATTTCGCTAACGACAACACAACGCATCGGTATTATAAGACTTACTTGAACAATTGCATTTTATTAGAATTTTAGGAGAATTGTTGATAAATGTTGATGTAGAAAAGGGTTGTGTTCTATTTTTTATTAATGTCGTAAACTGTAGCTTTTACAAAAGTTTAATGAACTGTTAAAGTGAAATATTCTTATAAAAATAGTTTTAAAGATATTTGATTTTGAAATTTTCTCGAGCCGCCCGAAAACTCTCCATAATGATTATATCAGAGCACACTGTGACAATGTATGGACTATGTTGCGTTTACACAATATGTACAATAAAAAAAAAAATTAAAAAATTAAAATTGTTTATTTAACAACATACATACTTAGCAATTTACAGATATTTTTTCTACTTCCAGTTTACATTTGAGTAAGTATATTGTAAAGACATTTCGGTTGAACATTTCTAATAATTTCCACACTAGACTCGTGGTCTGTATCGTGGAAATCATACATGATGACTTTCCGTTATTTTATTTAGAGCTCTAAACAACATTGTGTGTTTATGAATCTGCGAGTTTCCTAACAGTATGTAAGTGGTTTATCTATCCAAAAATCTAACCCTACAAGTAATAAAATCTATATTTCTGTTACAACATTAATATCGTTTTAATTATATTGAGTGGGAGTTGAGTGTATGTATGTACCTGTTGTGTGTGTGTGTTTGTGTGTGTGTGTGTGTGTGTGTGTGTGTGTGTGTGTGTGTGTGTGTGTGTGTGTGTGTGTGTGTGTGTGTGTGTGTGTGTGTGTGTGTGTGTGTGTGTGTTTAAACTAGACTTTGAGAATTTCTTCCGTTTCTAAGTAGGAGAGTTTATGGAGCCAGATTTTTATATTTTCCATGGCTTCACGTACTCGACAATTTTTTATGGAGCATTTTTTATTCAGTCGGTTGTAGAGGAATGGGTGCAGGAAATGAGGAAATCGTGTTGCAAAAGCTGTCTTCACTTGAGGAATTGGAATTTTGTAAACTCTATTCCTGAGCATGATTTCATATTCGGACGATTGAATAACCATTGCATGGACCTTGATTGTAGCTTTATAGATAAACAGTTTTCGTACGCTTAGTAGGTTGCATTCCTTGTAAAGGAGCTCAGTAGAGAATCGTCGCGGTCTACGAAGCATGACTTTTAGGATGGATCTTTGTGCTCTTTCCAACATTATCATTTTGGTAATAGCAGAGCCTCCCCAAGTGGTAATACAGTAGGTAAGTACAGACTCACACATTGCGAGGTATATTTGTTTTTGCAGAGGTAGCGGAGCCACACTTCGGAGATGTTTTATTGGGTAAATTAGTTTCCGTACCCTCTCAGAAGTCGCCCTGATATGATCTTCGAAAGTGAGCCTGTCATCTATCACCACGCCTAGATATTTGATTTTATGTATTCTTGCTATGACACTGCAGTTACAGGTTTCGGAAACTTGTTGTTTAGGATAGCAGCATGTGTGTACTTTAATACCTGAAGTTAAGTTAGGTGCTGAGGCTGCAGTTTTATGGAAACATAGGAAGTTGGTCTTAGACGTGTTTAGCGACAGCAGGTTTTGATTCAGCCATTTAGCTATTTTGGAAATGCCTCTCTCAGCTGAAACGATAACAGATTCCCAATTGTCTTCACCAAAGATTATAGCAGTATCGTCGGCGTAGCAGATAATATTTGCTTTGTCCAATTGGAGGGAAGCTATGTCATTGACATATAGCAAAAAGAGGGTGGGTCCCAGGACACTGCCCTGGGGAACGCCAAAATTTACAAATGTTTGTTCGCTTGCATTAGCTCCTATCTTTACACACTGCTTGCGTCCTGATAAATAGCTGCCGAACCAATCCAGTGCAACTCCTCTGATGCCAGATTTCTCCAGTTTAGCCAGCAGGATAGGAATCGACACTGTGTCGAAGGCTTTTGCTAGGTCCAGAAAAACCCCTAGACAGGCCTTTCCCTTATCCAAGTGGTCAGATACCAGATTTGCTACCAGAGAAATGGCACCTTCCGTTGATTTACCTCTACGGAATCCAAACTGGTTTTCTGAAAGGATTTTATTTTTCTCGAGAAAACTTACTATTCGCCTATTAACGACTTTCTCCAATATTTTGGAAAACGTTCCGAGCAACGATATTGGTCTGTAGTTTCCCAAATTATTTTTATCACCACCCTTGTATATAGGAGTCACTGCAGCCGTCTTCCAATCATCCGGGAATAAGCCCTCCGACATACTTAAGTTGAAAATATAAGTTAACGGTTCGAGTATATATTTGGCTAACATTTTTATGAGGCGATTACTAATACCGTCAATTCCTGCGGCACTGTCCATTTTCAGGTCAGTAATAATAGCCTCTATCTCTGCCTCATCTGTTGGTTTTAAAAATAACGAGTCCCTTGGACAATGCAGCTGTCGTGCTCTTCTTGATAAAGATGCTTGTGTTTCCTGGATTTCCTCAAGTATTGTGTTTGCTAGATTTTGCCCTACATTTGAAAAATGTGTATTACAAAGGTCAAGGGAGTCTTTTACGCTATTCTTAATTAATGTGATTTCAGAAAGATTGCTTTTAGATTTTTGCGTGTAGGTTATTTCTTTAATTGTTTCCCAAAGCTTTTTTGGGTTCTTCTTGTTTTCGAGAAGTTTATTGCGTTCATATTCTTGTTTTAGCCTTTTTAGTAGGTTAAAATAGAAGTTTCGGTAACGTTTATATGTTATTTGGGCAACTGGGTCATTCGGGTGTTTTCTCGCCATGTTGTGTAATTTATCACGATTTCGAGAGCATCTGAGGAGACCTGACGTCATCCATGGTTTCCAGACATTTTGAGAGCGCTTAACTAGAACTTGCTTGCTATTTGCCTTTAAGGTGTTATTAAAAATACCTGTAAAATAGTTTACTGCCTCATTTGTTGAAGCCTTACTAGATATCTCCGACCAATCTATTTTCTTAAATTCTGAGACTAAATTAGTGTAGTTAATCACTTTAAGCATTTTCTGTTCCTCTCGTGGTTTGTCTTTATTAATTTTAATTCCAGCAATAACAATATCATGGTCAGTAATCCCCGATTTATAGACTACAGACCGAACCGCGTACCTAGATGTAACACAGATATGATCCAAACAGTTCCCCTTGCGCGTTGGAATGGTTATAGCCGGAACCATACCCACTTCAGCAAGCAAGCAGAGATATTCGTTGCTATCCTCGTCGACATCGTCAGGGCAAATGTTTATGTTGATGTCGCCAGCCACGACTATGCAGGGAGAATATTTTATACTCTTATGCACCGCATCAAGTGAGTTGAGGAAATTATCAGTATTTACAGCAGATGGTGAACGGTATATTCCCAGAATTGTAAATTTATCAGGGACACTAACACATAAACAGTTTGCATCTTCGAAGTTTGGCTCAGTCACTGCACAGTTCCATATATTTTTAACCAAGACTATGACACCCCCATTTTGGTTTGTATACTTTGTAGTTCGATAGGCTGTATACCCATCAATTGATTGAAGTGTTGAGTTATCGGTCAACCAACATTCCGTCAAAACGATCACATCGATGTCCAAGTTTAAACGATAAAAAGCCACCAAGAAGTTATTGAAGTTTTTCTGTGCGCTTCTAATATTGAATGTTAAAATTCTCAAGTTGTATGCATTGGGTATGCAATCACGACATTGTTCTGGTGTTTCGACGGCGTAACAGTCTGCTGTTGAAGAATCGATATCTCGAATAACGTTAATATCAATCATTGTTGAAGTTACATATTAAGTTCAGCAAAGTTTTACCAATGAGAGTTACAGCAAACTGCGGTCGTCGTCGACTATCTGAAGGTGTGTGTAAGGATTTTGAAAGTGAGTGTTTGTGTTGTAACAATAGGTGGCTTAATGAAATTACAGTAACAATAATAATACATGCGAAAGGTACTAATAAAAAATAATCTAACATGCTATAAGGTTCTACAGGGAACAGTGGAAATGCCAGGTCCAGGTCATTCTGTTTTGAGGCTTTCAAGGTCTTTGATTGAGCTAATCCGGATTGCGCCAGTATTTTCTTTGCGTTTAATGAATATGGAGCCTTTAGTCGTCCAGCAAAATTTAAAGCCTGCTTGTTTAGCGTGAAGTCTAGTGTCACGAAATAACAACCTGTTCTCTCTAGTCAGTCTTTCATTTATATAAAAGTTTTGTTTCGGTCCGCTTATTCCGATATCACTCGAATGTAATATCCTGCGCGATTTCGCCTTTTGAAGAAACTCATCACGCTTATCCCGTCTTAGAAAACGAGCCACCAATGGCCGAGGGGGCTGTTTGTCGCTACCCTCAACTACGCTGCGCCGGGGACCTGCTCTCGAAACATATTCTAAATCCATTTCAGACAATGTGGCGCCAATTTTCGCAGCTATGGTAAGTAAAATATGATGTGGATTTTCCTGTGGGGTCTCAGTGACTCCTATGATTTCCAACTCATTCCTGAGCACTAACTGTGCTTGTGCGTTTATATGGTCCTTCAACTCTGCAATGGTGTTGTTGAGTATATGAACATCAGTATTTTGTTCTTCGATAATCTTTATTCGAGAGTCAAGTGATAAGATCTGTGTAGTAAATTCGTCAAGGCGGTCATGGCATCGAGTGAGTGAGGTGACGACCTCAGTCAACTGACTTTTTACCGATAACATCTCCTGACGCAGCAAACGAAACTCAGTGGTTAGTTCTTTGAGCTCAGCAACCGAGAACTTTTCCTCAGGATTGGCAATTGGGGCGTTGTCGCCCTGATGTATGGTCGTATGTTCACCTCGCACGGGGGTAAGCGAATTATCTCCACCCTTTTTTGCGGCGCATCGACATTCCGGACAAGTCCACGTGGGTAGTCGCTCTGGCGGAATCGCCGGAATACAAAGGGGATGAAAGTTGTTTTTGCAGTCTTTTAATTTACAGGCAATGGGATTCTTATCTGTTATTAACTTATTACAAGATGCGCAGGTTTTAGTAGCCGGTGAACGAGGTCGAGGCATCACTTAAGTAGTAAAACGATAATCTAGCGATTAAACGATGTCAGTTGTCGCTATGTATGCAGTTTCGTGGTACTGGATCAAGTGAGTACGTATCGGCAATATATTGGAGTAAAGTAGCAGGTATGTTATAGAATAGATACCACCTTTTCAATTTTCTTCTTAATAAGTCAAAATGCTTAATAAGTTTTTGGTGAAATAACAGTAAACAACTCAGAAAAGTATTCAAAAAACAAAAAGTCGAAAAAGTTGTAGCGCAGAATCGATCCCACGGACATCTGAATTAGCAGTCGAGCGCACTCTACGATGAGCTACTTGAGCCTTGCAGTTTGTGTTTGAATTTATCGACCTTACTGGGACTGTGTCTGAGTATTCAACAAAAGAATTTGACCCTGCCTTTTATTTTCAAAGTCATTCACTTTGTATGATATGACACTTATTCAACTTTCTTGTATATTTTTTTATTGATGTACCGGCACTTAAAAATGGTTTCTTGTTGATTACTTTGAATACAGTTTATACACGGTCACAATTATTACACAGTTCTATTTGTTATTTAGTGGTTTACACACTGATGTAACATTCACACACTAAATCTCGCTTTTATCTACTATTTTAGAATATAATGTACTACACATATAATAACAGGTCTGTCCTTGTTGACGCTCTTGACAGGAGTTCCCAATGCATAATAAGATTGATTTGAAATTTCATAAGGAGTCTAAAAAGTTACAAATTTTGCCTTATTTCATTGTTTTTATTTTAACCTTTTTTGAGAATTAAAATAATGAAAAGTTATAGTTTCAGTTTTAGTAAGGCAACGTCTTAGTTTACTATGCATATTTGTTCAGAAAACACTACGACATTCAGAATTGGTGATGATCATTAGTAGGATTTTCTTTCTATATATATATATCCATAAATATATATAAATATCCATCCATACTTATATATATTTTTTTAATATATATAAGTATGGATGGATGGATGGATGTTTGTTACTCTTTCGCAATATAGATTCGCACATAGGTTACAATTTTTAACGATAACCGATATTACAGCTATAATCGATACCCATGCGGGTGGAGCCGCGGGCAAAAGCTAGTTAATAATATAAACTTTCCTTCTTTTGACCTTTCCTTTTTTAATCCTTCATCAGACCCTGAATATCATGAAATACCAGAGAGTTTGCTAATACAAAAGAAATGAGCCGAAACTTGACAGGTTTATCTAGTCGACCTTTTGACTCCATTTTCAGACCATGAATATCATAATTATAGTGTACCAGAGAGTTTGTTAAGACAAAACAAATGAGCCCAATCTAATAGGTTTATCTTAATTCATTAAGAAGTTCCTGTGGCCACCTTCTGACTTCATCTTGAGACCCTGAAGACTATGTAGTGCTCAAAAGTTTGTTAAAACAAAATCAATGAACTCAAGCTAGATAGGTTTATGTTGTGTTTGTGCTTGCGAAGATTAGCTAAACGCGCCCTAAGTCGATAGGTCTTGTGTAGTTTAGGAGTTTCTAGAGTTCCTACATCGGAGTTCAGAGTGAATACCAGGACAAAACAAATTAAGACCAAACTCGATAAGTTTATCTTGTTTAGGAGTTCCTAAGGTTCCCGATCGAGTATCAAGGGATCATTGCAGGAGTATGGCAGTTACCGCGGTATAAAGGTAAAATTCCACACTATGAAGCTCTACGAAAGGATTATCGACTCTCGGATCAGGTCAGTGAACCTACTCCCGCCCGCCTAGGTCATAATTGGTCATAGGCGGTAGTGTCTATGCTATCTTGGGAGAGAGGCGCTGCTGTCTCCGTTACCCAGGATGCAGCGCGTCGTAATTCCCATCCAAGCACCCCACTCCCCACCTCCCTGGGACTGCCTCTGCTAGAACGACCATTAGCCTCAACTGTCATCCTGGCGCAACCATTAGCTGGATCGTTTTTTAATCCCAACACCCGGTGCACCTTATGCGAAACGGAAGAGTTCACCATTCTGGTACCGGCAAAGAGTGGCATACCACATACTTTAGTTGCAGATATGGCCAATACCCAGTGACTGCAATATAAGACAATTAGCTCCGCTTGCTGCTACCAGAACACGATACGGCTCTATCAACGCCGGGCACTGTGCATTTATCTGAAGTAGCGTACTCATGGAACAGCCCCACGAGCGTGGTAGCATTCGGGCATTAGCGTTCGGCCAGTCATCATCATCTTCATGGAGACGTATTTTACTGATTGCGATGTTTACACCTGACTTCGCACATCCACCGCAGCATTTTCATCTCTGTGATACGCAGCTCCTGCTTGTGTCGCTCCAGCAGCTGCCACGCCTAGCAGCCGTGTAAAAGGACAGGCCAAATGATCGTCTTATAGACCTGCCTCTTCAACCTGACTGGCATTCTAGGATCGCATGTGTCGTCAGACATTTCCCGCCACTTAGCCCACGCGGCGGAAAAGCGTGCCTTCACGTCGTAGTCGATGTCACCAGTCACGTGAAGTACAAATCCCAGGTACTTAACCTGGTCCCTGCACTCGACCAAGTCATAGGCTATGCGGACAGGTGTAGTAGGATCTGTTGAGGTTAATACTATAGTATTCTGACAATTTCTATCGTTGATTGGACTTGGTGGAATTTGTTTGAACACGTGCACACGTTGCACCAATCTGCTCATGTCCGCGTCCATCAGAGTGATATCAGAAGCATAGAATCAAAGAATCAAAGAATCAATTTCGTTTATTCAGTTTAGGCACATAAAGAGCACATATGAACGTCAAAATTTTACAATAATGTCAAGAAATTACTAATATAATATTAAATTAAGTAAATAAATCATGAGCATACATGAGCAACCATGGAGGCTGCTCATGTGAGTTTCTGATGCTGTCGAACAGAACGTCTAATACCACGCTGAATAAATAACGACTAATGAACTAAGGAACCCCGACGGTGATGGGGAGGTTTTCGTATTATCACCAATGGTCTAAACCAATAGTAGTACATTATGCCTCAGATCGTGTCATAGTAGTAAGGCTTTGGAACCGCAGTGCCCACTAGATCGAATGCCTTTTTCGTGTCTAGGAACAGGCAATGCAAGGCAAGGTTTATTCTTCGCCCTGTATTTCTCCGCGACAATCCGTAGGGCAAACGCCGGATCTGGACTGGATCCTGGGACCGGAACCTAGACCGGGACCCATACTGACACTCCGAGAGTTCACTGTCCTCAAGGATCCGAGAGTCGATAATCCTTTCGTAGAGCTTCATAGTGTGGAATTTTACCTTTATACCGCGGTAACTTCTACACTCCTGCAATGATCCCTTGATACTCGATCGGGAACCTTAGGAACTCCTAAACAAGATAAACTTATCGAGTTTGGTCTTAATTTGTTTTGTCCCGGTATTCACTCTGAACTCCGATGTAGGAACTCTAGAAACTCCTAAACTACACAAGACCTATCGACTTAGGGCGCGTTTGGCTTATCTTCGCAAGCACAGAATAGATAAAAGTACTAGTGACTCTGGTGTTACATGATAACACTAAAACGAAAAAATTGCAAATAAAATAAACAAATACAAACAACTCTTATAAAACAATATTTTGTCAAAGCTTGTATCGTGCAAATATCTACTTTCTTTTTTTAGCTTTTGATATTAGTATAACCTTAGCATGAAATTATTTTTTCAATTCACTTGCTCATAAAAACATCGTAACCAACTTTTTGCGAGTCCTATCCGGTAGCAAAACCACTATCACGCCATCCGACGACCAGCAGTTCTTCATGCCAAAATGGTCTCTAGCCGCAGAAAAAGCGTCTTGGCGCGTCTTTGTGAGGAACTCTGAGATGGACATTTTGGACCCCTTTAAGCTGGTCTTGGCATTCCATACGGCAGAACGTTGCGTGGCTGTAGCAAAACGGACCAGAATGGGACGGTTCCTATCCCGTTTAGCGCCCAAGCGATGGCATACTTCAAAAGAATCAACGCTCACAGAAGTCATCTTCATTTGGTCGCGTAATATGTTGTGGATCTTTTGAGGCACATCTTCGGTCTCAGCTTCAGGGACCCCATGAAAAAGAAGGACTTTTCTTCGGGAGTGAGTCTCCAGGCGATCCAATCCGTTCACTAACAATTCCAGTTGCGACTTCAACATTGCCAGGGTGGTCAGAACAATGGATTTGAAACTGAGATAGTCAGCGGAGAGGACTTTCACAGTTGGTGTACCCGCAGAAATGGCTGCCTGTTGATTCTTCTCGAACTCGGACATTCGAGAGTCCATCCATGCTGCAAGTTCTTCCATGTTTTTAGCCAGCTGTGCAGTGTTGTCCATTGTGATGGTGATGATGTGTCAAAATTGGTAGATTGGATGCTTACTAGGGCGTGACAATTAGTAAAATTGTGTGGTGACAAGCCAACTTGGTAAGTTTTAGAACATAAATATTATGTAAACTAATTTATTTTAATTAAAATTATAAGAGCTCAAAAACTTGCTGTTGTCTCTTTCCTGTCTACCCGCAAAAAGATATAAAAAGATATAATGATACCTATTATCAAACTGTGGTTTTTTAATTGTTACAAATCACGAGTGGAAAGCAGATTATTTTTTTAATTTTATTGGTTGAGTTGCATAATTCTTACAAAAAAATCGGTACCTACATAAAAATGATATCAGTTGAACAGATAAATTAATATCCCCACCTATTGCTTGTTCATTTCATGCAACTTCGTATATAAATAGAAAATTTTATCTTGTGCGTGTATAATAAACAAAACTTTCACTCAAATGTAACTTTTGGTTTCTCTCTGTTTTAAACTTTAAGTAAATTTACCATTTTGTATACGCGATAAACAAAAAAAGAATCCTTATTTTTTTAGTCTTTAGCCAATAAGCGCGCATAGAAAAACTACTTAATTGTTCCCGCCAGTCCGCTAGTACCAAAAAATTTCGCAATTCGTTTTTACTGTTGAAATTAAAGTTATTTATTAATTAAAATGTCTACAAGGACGATTTAATAGTTATGTTGAAAACGATTTAAGTATAACTAATACACATATACTGTACAACGTACGATAAATGATGTGATTGATGTGAAGTCCATAATGTTATTGAATGTTTACTACCTGAAAATTACAAGGGTAAATATCTATTTTAGGATTAT
Organism: Eilema caniola; assembly: GCA_949126895.1. Lineage (NCBI taxonomy): Eukaryota > Metazoa > Arthropoda > Insecta > Lepidoptera > Erebidae > Eilema > Eilema caniola. The sequence continues at coordinate 16,151,632 of OX421463.1, read as the reverse complement.
TTTATTCGCAAGTGTATTGAAAAACGTCGTCGCCGTCTTCGGCTCTCATTAGACCCTCGCCTGATGGCTCGGGTCTCAATGGCACCTCAGCGGTAAAAGCTCATTTAAAAACGTTTTATATACTTATTTATTTAAATATTTATTTGACATATTATTGTTTTGAAGGAGCTAAATCAATCGTAGATGCAGGCTGAAAAACAATACTTCATTACTATCCGTTAATTATATATCCTAATGTTTCATGTAGGTAGGTCTTGTACCTACCTCCTAGGTGTATTTGTGTAGTGTGTATGTTAATACAGCCCCGGATGATCTGACGTAAAAAATCTGACTTGCCCCCACCCCCTAGGCTAGAAGCTGGCTGCGCCCATGAATGTACTTACCTTATTACAGGATGGTCGTAAATCTAACAATACCTCGATCACTACACATTTTCGATTTGATTTTGAGAAGTTGCCTTGTGAACCTCTGGTATCCAAGGTCCAATACCAATGAAATTACTGTAGGACTACATACTATAAAATAAAAACGATTAACGAATTCAAAAAAAATTTTTAAAATCAGTGCATGAGCACCGAAAATATCGCTGAATTTTTTTAACATTTCTGCGAACCCCATCGAAGGATACAGGTGCAAGAGGATATGATGTGCAATGGCATAAACACACAATAACATGCTATTACAGAAATCGCGGTTAACCTATACTTGACGCAGCTATGTGCTTACAAATATATACAAAATAAACATCCGAATTGAGAACCTCCCTCTTTTTAGAAGTCAGTTAAAATCACAGTTAAAATTATATCAAAAGGTTGCTTTTCCGTGGACAACATGTAGTGTTGCAAGATTAAAATTGCTAAGATATGTATCTCGGATTGTTTAGGTTGAGACTCTGGAGTGAACCTCGCTTATAATTGAATCCCATCAATCAGTTAAGGGTTGACCAGGTGAAAATCTGTAGATACCAGATACAAAACAGGTGATAAATTAAGATATTAACGAACAGCATCGTATTGTTTCAGAGTGATCCAATATGCGTTAATTATAACTAATTATGTTATACATTCTACCTACCTATATCTATAAATTACATATAATTATTTCCTTCTAGCTTCATTGGTATGATGTTGAACCGTTGATTAAAATCAGATAGGCTTGTTACAACCCAGTGTAATTAGTCAGTCAAATTATACATACCTATAACCAAAATTGCCAGTCTTGTTTTGAATTTTTTTGTTAATGTACAGTGACTAGTCAGTTTTTATTTAAAGTTTTTGTTTCACTTACTTATTTCATAAGACTATATTCATCTACCTAATAGTATCTACCTACCCTACTGTATGTGCCCTTCATTACTTCTTATTCATCTGGGGGCATGGTAGTACCCTAGCGGCGTCGAGCAAAAAAAAGCGGCACAGCCGTACCATTATTTTCTTGAAGTAATTCCATTTCTCGAAGTAAGGCCATTTTCAACTCACTATAACTTCGTTGTGGATACAACTAGAAGCCTGAATTTTTTTGCCACCAAGCAGGTATTGTATAAACGCGGTATATTTCAATCTTCAATCAGTTTAACCAGTAGTTAAATAAATAAATAAATAAATAAATATTCCACAACATTTCACACAACGCTATCTAGACCCATGGTAAGCATAGCTTAACTAGCTTGTGTTATGGAATCTAGAATGCGGATATACATACTTAGATACTTTTTGTTGTAAATACATACATATTATACATAGAAACACCCAGACCAATGCAAATATCCATATTCATGCATACAAATATTTGCACTGAGCGGGGATCGAACCCGCGCCTCCTGCGTAGCGGCCGCGTTCACTACCGCCACGCCACGGAGGCTGTCAGTAGTTTAGGAATTATAATGAGTCAAGTGTCTTAATTTTGTCACTCACTGACAGAACGATCATCAAAATTCTAAGGCACTTCTAGCAGACGTTCCCGAGACGTTTGACGATTGGGTCATTATATATTTCTAACAAATAGCAAATGCACAAACGTACGTGCTTATTCATATGTGAGTAAGGTTGTAAATAACCGGTCGGAAAAGAAAAAAAGGATGGCTATCTACAAAAATAAGAAAGACAGAGAGAGGGCTTTAAGAAAATTCGTTGTTGGCATATGCCTACAAAAAGTAGAAGGTACTGGAAAGAAATGAAGTGGTATTATATATATATAATGAAGTGAATACTTGTTATTTTTATGGGATCTCATTTCTTTACAAAAATACCAAGTCTCGCCTCAGTTGTTCTAACGTAAAAATTGTGAGATCCATGTAATACCAAGTTGGTTATTAATTTATTCAGTCCTTACTTAAGGGACCTTCTGTCTTAAGTTGTTACGTAACTATCTGACCTAACAAAATCTTATAGTGACCATATCAATACGATAAATCTGGTAATTTCACACATGCCTAATTTTTTGCTAATTTCGGTGCTATTTTTCAATAATAGGTTTTCCGATGAACAAAATTTAATGGTGTTGTTTTAGAATACATTAGTATTCTAGATATTTAGAAGGAAACAAAAAACTGCATTTGTTATGGAAATATAACAACCGCCGAAATTGTCAACCCACCGAAATTTTAAATTTTACACGGATATTGCAGACCTTCCACCGAAAGTGCAACATCACACCGAAATTCTAAATTGGGATATATTTATTAAACAATGTCACTGGGTCCCCACTACGAACAAATTTTATTAGTGACTAATAAAATATTCTAGATGGCGTTATGTGTATCAATTTAACATAAAATTCTAAATGCACAAGAATTGAATCCTATAAATATTATTTTCTCATAAAATTTTAATATTTGTTCCTCATAAACATATAATAATGAACTTTGAAACCTAATTTCGACAATTTGTTATAATTATGCAGCGCCCTTCCCGTCTTTTATCGGTACTATAATGATACTGCCGATACTGTGCACTACGTTACACACAATAGATGGCGTGTTATTTAATTCTCTATATTTTCACGGCTGTTACTCAAACAAAAAACATATCGAACGAGATTTACTGCAATTAACAATTGATTAGTTTCTTTTTTAATTATTTTAGGAATATGATTAAAACTAACAATTAAAAAGTTACTTCTGTTCTGTATTTTTTTAACGTTTATTGTTGAAGAAAACCGCTGTTTTTATAATCTACGAAATTTCGTAGGTATCGCCCTTTGTTCCGAACATACAACGCCGCCAACTTGAGTGTTAGGGTTGTCACTTTGTCAATGAAAATTAAACAATCCTATAAAACGTTTAGAATGCTTATTTATTTTTAACCCCCCACGCGAAAAGAATAAGTCATAATAATATTATTTGTTTAAAATTAAAAAAATATAAAAACTCTCGCCAGTGTTCTAGGGTACATATTTGTTCATGTTAGTTCACATATTAGTACTTGGGTGAACAAAAGCAAAACGTTGGATTTTTGGCGCCAAAATGTATTTTGTTATTTTTTTTCGCTCTAAGTTATCAATAAGGTTATTAAAATAAGGGAAAATTAGAAGGCACTTGCATAATACCTTCTGAGGGTGTCAAAACTGTCAAACTAGGGACAGCATTTTGTAATGGCGGTCACTATTTTATGGATTGCACCCCAGTTTACCATTAAGCGGGGAGCAGTCAATTTGAAATATTTAAAGCAATTTAAACAAATTAAGAAAAATAACGCACCTGTGCCGCGCGCCTTGTGTAGGTAATACTAGGTTAGGTAGGTAGTACTAGATAGGTAGGTAGTACCTGCTTCTTACCTATTAGAAATAACAAGGGCTTTTAAACATGCTGAGTACGGATTTGAAAAAAAAAATGATATTTGGAATATTTCTCGCATATTTCTACTGAAATAATAACGGTAGGTACCTACTTTCTGCCTCATTTTTTAAAGACTACCTATCTACTGGGGTACTTTCTGAGTTGGTGTAGTGTAAATAATGAATTTATATAATTTTGCCACAGGCATTTTTCCAGTTTCCACTGGAGTTAGAACTCTTAAAATTACTTTTTCAATCGGTAAGTACCGGGTTTTGGAGCTTAGACCCCCGGTGGCCGACGCCCGACTGAGAATCCGTATCCAAATTAGTATTCTTTCTACTTTTGCACAACCCTGGGTGACCGTTCTTAACATTTGAAGTTATAAGCGATATTAGCCAGGTCGGTGGGTCGGATGGGTGACCGTGAAAATAACAAGAAGGTAGGTAGGTATCTACGTAATACCTTTTAGTTAAACGGCTTTATTAATTGAAAGTATGACATCTCAGGCAGGTATATTGTCGTCTGAAAAGACACACGCCTTCCTACTTACCTACCTACCTATCAAATTTAATATCAGATCAATTACTCAACAGGAATAGGGTAACATTTATACCTAAGTACATAAAGCGAACTTAATAAAATGTATCTACATCAAGGTAGTCAGTAGTAGTAGTACCTACCGCACATACAACGACACACGGCGACGAGCCAAGCAAGCGGATGATATACCTACCTATAACGAGCTCCTATGAGACGACTTTCTCGCTTCTACACGAATATCGCAAATGCGAAATGGCAATCGTTAAAGAAAGTTTGAGCCCTTCGAAGGCCGATGTCAAATCTCTCATAGGATTGGTGACTTGGTGACCATTCCTCAATTAAAGAATTTTTGTTGAAAGATTCCATTAGCTCCATTAGCTCTTCTACTGTCCTAACAGTAGGGGTAGGACCCGTAGGTCAGACGGTAGTCGGTCAGGTAAAATTTAAGGAGTCCGAGTCATTTTGAGTTATTCGTACACCCCCACTGATAAACGGATGGGACTCTAGCGCAAGCTTTCTTCTTGAGGATAGTAGGTCAAACGGCAGTCGCTAATGTAAAAGTCAAGGGGCTGAGTCATTTTGAGCTATTCGTACCACCCACTGATTAACGGATGCGAGTCTGGTGCAATTTTGCTTCTTGAGGATAGTAGGTCAAACGGCAGTCGCGCATGTAAAAGTCAAGGGGCTGAGTCATTTTGAGCTATTCGTACCACCCACTGATTAACGGATACGAGTATGGTGCAATTTTGCTTCTTGAGGATAGTAGGTCAAACGGCAGTCGCTCATGTAAAAGTCAAGGGGCTGAGGAATTTTGAGCTATTCGTACACCCACTTATTAATGCATGCGACTCTGACGCAAGTTTTCTTCTTGAGGATAGTAGGTCAAACGGCAGTCGCTCATGTAAAAGTCCAGGGGCTGAGTCATTTTGAGCTATTCGTACCACCCACTGATTAACGGATGCGAGTCTGGTGCATTTTGCTTCTTGAGGATAGTAGGTCAAACGGCAGTCGCTCATGTAAAAATCAAGGAGCTGAGTCATTTTGAGCTATTCGTATCACCAACTGATTAACGGATGATGCGGCTCTGGTGCAAATTGGCTTCTTGAGGATAGTAGGTCAAACGGCAGTCGCTCATGTAAAAGTCAAGGGACTGAGGAATTTTGAGCTATTCGTACACCCACTGATTAATGCATGCGACTCTAATGCAAATTTTCTTCTTGAGCATAGTAGGTCAAACGGCAGTCGCTCATGTAAAAGTCAAGGGGCTGAGTCATTTTGAGCTATTCGTACCACCCACTGATTAACGGATGCGAGTCTGGCACATTTTGCTTCTTGAGGATAGTAGGTCAAATGGCAGTCGCTCATGTAAAAGTCAAGGAGCTGAGTCATTTTGAGCTATTCGTACCACCCACTGATTAACGGATGCGAGTCTGGTGCAATTTTGCTTCTTGAGGATAGTAGGTCAAATGGCAGTCGCTCATGTAAAAGTCAAGGGGCTGAGTCATTTTGAGCTATTCGTACCACCCACTGATTAATGGTTGCGACTCTAGTGCAATTTTGCTTCTTGAGGATAGTAGGTCAAACGGCAGTCGCTCATGTAAAAGTCAAGGGGCTGAGTCATTTTGAGCTATTCGTACCACCCACTGATTAATGGATGCGACTATCGTGCAATTTTGCTTCTTGAGGATAGTAGGTCAAACGGCAGTCGCTCATGTAAAAGTCAAGGGGCTGAGGCACTTTGTTTTGAGCCGTTCGTCGTGCCGGAACAAAATGGCGAGAGTAGGAACCTAGTCATATTTATTCGTGTATATAGGTGCATAGATACCTACATACGATATTTACATATTCTTGTCCCATTCTAGGTATGCCGACGTCCCACGTCGTTCATAAGTACATATGTAAGGCGGGATTGCTTATGTCGTACTCGACATATACGCGGTGCATCCGCGACGGCTTAGTCGGTTCGAGTTCGAGTCCGACATGTCCACCGACCACCGCGCCGTGCCGCCGCGCCAGCCGCCGGTGATAACAGATATGTTGAACTCGACTGGATATACCTAGTCTGGCATGAGGTGTGCGTTTTTAATCGGTTCGAGTTCAACATAACCACCAAAAATGACACAAAATTCGTACTCAGCACACCTACTCAAAAACAAGTTAGACCATACCCGTATTGCAATATTGTATAAATTGGACTTTGATTAACATCTAATTCATACTCAGCATACAAGAAATGTGAAGTACCCGATTGCAAGTTTGAAGATGCGATCTATATTATTTTACCTCTTTGGTAATTTATATTATTACTAGCTATTGCCCGCGGCTCCGCCAGCGTGGATGTCCGTTATCGCGGACTGGGGTATGTAAAATAAATAGTAGCCAATTCTTAGACTTCGGTCGAGCCGTTTCGGAGGAGTATGGGAACGAACATTGTGACACGAGAATATTAGATTAATTATTTATACTTCTTGACAAACTATAGCACACCACCATCTAGAAGCTATTACTGCGAAATGTAGACTGAACCTCGGGATATTTCGTTGACATCTAGTGGTGAAAAATAATATTTAAAAATAATGCGCAAAATAGCCCAAGTTATGGTGGTCTAATTTTTTTGTAAGGAATGGGGTATCTATACTTTAGTATCATGTTATCTGTGCCCATATTTCAATTTTCTACCTACAGCGCGGCGGCCATATTGGAGGCCAAAAATGACGTCAAATTCGAACTCAGCATACTCGAAAACTCATTAAACCACACCCATATTGTAATTTATCTAGGACACCGCAGCAGCTATATTGGATCCCAAAAATGACATCAAATTCACACTCAGCACACTCGAAAACCTATTAAACCATACCCATGTTGCAATTTTCTACCGACAGCGCGGCGGCCATATTGGAGGCCAAAACTGACGTCAAATTCGAACTCAGCATACTCGAAAACCCATAAAACCATACCCATATTGCAATTTAGCTAGGACACCGTGGCAGCCATATTGAATTCCAAAAATGACATCAAATTCACACTCAGCATACTCAAAAACCTATTAAACCATACCCATATTGCAATTTTCTACCTACAGCGCGCCGGCCATATTGGAGGCCAAAACTGACGTCAAATTCGAACTCAGCATACTCGAAAACCCATTAGACCATACCCATATTGCAATTTAGTTAGGAAACCGTGGCGGCCATATTGGATTCCAAAAATGACATCAAATTCACACTCAGCATACTCAAAAACCTATTAAACCATACCCATATTGCAATTTTCTACCTACAGCGCGGCGGCCATATTGGAGGCCAAAACTGACGTCAAATTCGAACTCAGCATACTCGAAAACCCATAAAACCATACCCATATTGCAATTTAGCTAGGACACCGTGGCAGCCATATTGAATTCCAAAAATGACATCAAATTCACACTCAGCATACTCAAAAACCTATTAAACCATACCCATATTGCAATTTTCTACCTACAGCGCGCCGGCCATATTGGAGGCCAAAACTGACGTCAAATTCGAACTCAGCATACTCGAAAACCCATTAGACCATACCCATATTGCAATTTAGTTAGGAAACCGTGGCGGCCATATTGGATTCCAAAAATGACATCAAATTCACACTCAGCATACTCAAAAACCTATTAAACCATACCCATATTGCAATTTTCTACCTACAGCGCGGCGGCCATATTGGAGGCCAAAACTGACGTCAAATTCGAACTCAGCATACTCGAAAACCCATAAAACCATACCCATATTGCAATTTAGCTAGGACACCGTGGTGGCCATTATGGATTCCAAAAATGACATCTAATTCGTTATCAACACACTCAAGAACCCTCTTTTCTGGCAAACGAGGGTATTACCCTTTTTCTTGCGAAGATCCGCTGTGGAAAAAGCCCGATTGCGAGTTTGGAGATGCGGTCTATACTAACATCATTCACAGCCAATCTTCTTAAATAAATAGTAGTAATATTGTGCCTACCTATGTTTATTTATATTGTCATTTATGTATGACACTTCTTATCGTTGAAAATATAGTACACCACCATCTAGCAGCTACTACTGTAAAACGTAAGCTGAACCTCGGGCTATATTGTTGACATCTAGTGGCGAATATTAATATTTAAATTTAGCCCGAAAAATTGCCCGAGTTATGATGGCCTCTTTTTTTTGTATGGGATGAGGTATCTGTACTTTAGTATTATGTTATCTGTGACAATGTGTAATAACGGCTCGGATGCATGATGCAGATGCTACATCTTTCAGCCAAAGCTGCCAAAGGCAAAATTGCCTTATATTGCATGATGCAGAGGTGGCTGATGCAGAAGAAGCAAAGTTATGTATAATGCAATGAAGGCAGACAATACAGCGGACACAGAAGATGCAAACGATGTATTCTGATTATGTACTACGTCGTCGAATGATGAAGAGGATGTAAGATGGAGACAATTTTTTACGTTTATAGGTTATTACTGCCTGTTTTCAATAAATTTAACTAATGGTCTTAACATGCTCAATGTTGAGGGTAATACTAAATAAAATAAAGATCTGATGAGATCTTCGTTTACTTTATTGAACACTTGAATAAACAATTACAAATTAAGTCATTTTTGTAGACAGTCAGATTCATAATCTTTTATCAACATAATAAACCATAATTAGTAAGTAATTAATTTTACAATCATAAAAACTTTCTCTCTCTTTAACATTGTTTTTTTTTCTAAGTGACATTATTTTCTTTGCTTTAATCTTTTGGTATTTTCGAAATCTGGCAAATTCTTCAAACATAGAGACACATCCGATAAAAATACAGTGCTACTTGGACAAACAGTAGATATAGGGCTAACTGGACATAAAATAGATACAGGGCTACTTGGACATAAAGTTGATTCAGGAGTTTGAACTCTGCTGACTGATGGAGTTATTCGTTTAGACGGAATAAGAATGAACCGGACTACTAGTAAATATTTCGCTCTAAGAACATAGACAGCGAGAAGTGCTTGCTGGAGGACTAAGACTGCGAGGACGTTGAAAGTTGGAATGGCATAAATATACTGCTGTTTCTTTAATAGTTGGGTAATTTAGAATCGCTAAATCCGAATTTCTATTATGAGAAGGTCTTGGTTGTGGACTAAGCGAGCGAGAACGATTTAGAATAGAAGAACTTGTGGGAGATGAGGTACCTTGTTTTTCAGAAGGATGAATTATATCTTTTTGTGAAGTATTTCTTGACAGTAAATTTGTTTCCCGTGATAACTGAGTATTTCTTTTTCTTTTTTCATAAAATGCTTTAAAGTTAGCTTTGTTTATTGCTTCAATCTTCGTGCACGTGGAGTCATTTCACCCAGCGAGTTAAAATTTCCTTCCTCTTTTTCTTTCTATATCTTTTCTTCTTAGCTCTTCACCTAGTACTGGATCATCTTTTATTCTTTTCTTTCTTAATCTTTCAGTCTTTTTTTAGGAAAGTCTCTTCCCTCGATTGTTTTTACTTTCGTTTTCTCATCCTAAAATGAGACAAAATTGAGTAGGTAAAGCATAAAGGGTTTAAATATTAAAGATTTATTATTTCACTCAAGTCTGTAAAGCACAAGCCTACAACCTCGCAGCTACTCTTGGTATCAAAGTCCTAAGGAGAATATAATAATAAAATAAGTAAGTAATTTTATTTTTTATTACATTGTGAGTAAATATCTCACCGAAGTAATGTGAACCCATAGCCATTTTAGTATTGATGCAGTATCGGTGGCAATAAACCTACCACCGAAACCACCGATATTGCACCACCGAAGTTAGAAACATCAAGAAAAAATAATATAAAACAAAACTCAGTGATACGTTCGTCACGTGAGATGTATGATTGCTGGGTGTACCTAACAACACACAACATACTCGCCAAACGTAATGTAAAAACCCAATATTCATTCATGCCGTAACCCACCGAGATTGTATAATTTCGTACTCTCTCTTAGAATTAAAATAAAAAATAGATATTTACCCTTGCAGATTTCAGGTAGTAAACACTCCATAACGTTTAGGGCAATTATCAATCACATTTACAATAAAAATCATTTTCTTCATAATTAGTACTAGAAGATATTTCAATAATAAATAACTATAATTTCAAAAGTGAAAACGAGTTGTGAAATATTTTTTCGCAATAGCGGGCAAGATTTTTTCCCATCAATCGGCCATGGACAAAATGAGATATTTTTTTTTATTCGTCGCGGACTAATTGGGTAATTTAAAGTTATAACAGAGAAACAAAAGAAAATTAGTTAATTGCTTGAAAGTTTTGTTTATTAAACACATACAAGTAGAAATTATTTATAAATTATTAAAATACGAAGTCGCATAAAATGAGCAAGTAATAAATAAGTACACTAATTTGTTTGTACTTCTAGCTTTTGCCCCCGGCTCCGCCCGCGTGGATGTCGGTTATCACTATAATATCGGTTATCGTTATAAATTGTAGCCTATGTGTTATTCTTATGTATAAGCTATATTATTGTAAAGTTTCATTAAAATCCATTCAGTGGTTTTTACGTGAAAGAGTAACAAACATCCATCCATGCATCCATCCATACTTACAAACTTTCACGTTTATAGTATTTATTTTATTGATTTTATTTATTTTTCTTGCACAAACATAAAATAAATGTACGAAGACGGACTTAATGCCGTGGGCATTTTCTACCAGTCAACCTTAGGGTGATGCAGATATTTGTTGAGTTCGGTGCTGAGAAGAAGATTGTTAGACATACATACATAAATACATACATATCATCACGCCTTTATCCTCGGAGGGTTAGGCAGAGGTGAATTGACACTCACATATCACCAATCTGTATTCGTTCCCACGTAATAGGGGATGAGCCTATTGCCGTATTCCGGGCACTATTGTTGACTCGAGCCATGGACCTGAGGCTGAGTCTGGGCTGTACATATCTGTCTGATGTTAAAGTTAATCAGCCCTATCCCTTAGTCGCCTTGTACGACACCAAATGGGAAAAGAAGCGGTGGCCCAAATACTACTCTGCTGGGAACCACGCTTTCACGATTGTTAGAGGAGCGTAGATTTTTAGTATGGTTCGAACCGAGAAGGTGGAGATGAAATTTTAAGTAGGACGTATCGTGGGGGGAATTTAACAATGTATAGACTAAGGTGAGAGCTCTCAGACTGCGTCGCCGTCATGTGGGTAACCAACGCAGCTCATCACGATAAACCGATACGTGGTTGTATTTCCGAAGATTGAAGACGAATCGAATGCAATTGTTGAGAAGTCGGTCAAGTTTATTGAGCAGATCTGCATTCAGGTCGAAAAAGCACACATCACCATAGTAAGATTAAAGTCCGTATGAGCATTATCTTGGTTTTGGGTGGCAGAAAGTTTTTAAGGCGGTAGAGAGCTCTTAGTGTCCCAGGCACCCTCTGGCAAACATTAGTGACTTCTTAACACTAAGCGTGACAGGAATGATTTTAACATCAAATATAATTACTGGCATGGTCCTTCAACCTTTCCATCATATGACTGCTGCCTATTATAATACTCTGGTATTTGTCAGGGTTGACGGCCAGTCCAAACCTGTCACTCCAGCTACGTATATAACCCAAGTCTGCGTTTCATCTGTCGGTAGCCTCGGAAATTTCATCCACAGGGGCTTGTTTATACAGCTGCAGGTCATCAGCATACAAGTGATTCCTACATTGAAGATCGGAAGTTATGAAATTAATAAAAATGGAGAAAAGAAGAGGAGAGAGTATACCGCCTTGAGGGACCCCAGAGTCCAGATTGCACCAACTTGATGACATCTCGTCGGCACAAACCAACTGCTGACGCCCCCGAAGATATGAAGAGAACAAATCCAGGTCATCGGATGAGATTTTGATATGGGCAAGGATTGATAAAAGTATGTCGTAGTATTAGTAGGATTGTACACGACATTTTTTGTATCGAAACTTTTTATAAGAAAATTGCTTGCGAACCTATATAATTTTTAAAAATGATCTATAACTCAATTGTGAATTATAACGTGTGTATAAATCAATGATTATAACCACTGAGGTAAACAATATTATAACAATCAAAAAGCCACAGTTTGATAATATGTGTCATTATGTGCCTAATTGCGGTGAAATTAGAGCCAGTTTATGAGCAAGAGTGTTGAATATAAAATTATTCATTAGTAATATACTTTAGAGAGGAGGCAGAAGCAGGATAATCCAGTTACGCGGAGCACTTGCATAGAAGCAGATGAAGTGGTAGAGATAGAAGTAAATGGTACGCATAAATATCGTGTGTGTGTCGCAGCCAACTAGCTTAATCAGCCGTTCAATTAACCGCCTAGGCTCATTACTGAACGACGCCGTTCAATTAGCAGCCGAAATGGTGTTCAGCCGTTTGATTAAATGGCTAGGCAAATAGCTTGAATCGATGACGTTTAATTACTTGTCTGGCTATTCAATCAAATAGCTAGATTAAGGACTTATTCCTGCATGGTTATAAAACTAAATCACATACCTGGTTAGGTTTTTTTTAGAGATGGGCCGAGTACTCGGTTGCTACTCGGCGTACTCGGCGGGTTTTTTGATACTCGTACTCGGCCGAATAACTCGGTTTTAATGCCGAGTATACTCGGTTTAGGTAAAGCAATATATTTAGGTTGTTGACGTTGACGCAAATGGTCACGATTTTGAGATATTTCCAGCATGTTGGCTTCTGCTGTTGTGTTTTTATTTTTGGTTTTTATTTTTTTGTTTTGTGTTCCTTCTCTTTTTCTATTTTTTAGATTTTTGTAAATTTAATATCTTTCTGTTTATTATTCATGTCGCATGCCCTTCACATAGGAGCCACTCTCTATTGTTATCTACTTGGGTCAACTGATCCAGGTAGGCAATTCCAGCTTCGAAGACGAGGTAAATCGACGAATCCGACTCGGCTGGGCGGCGTTCAGGAAGCTGCGAGATGTCTTCTCGTCCGACATACCTCAGTGCCTGAAGACGAAAGTCTTTAACCAATGTGTGTTACCAGTGATGACTTATGGATCGGAAACGTGGTCTCTCACTATGGGTCTCTTAAACAAACTCAGAGTCGCTCAGCTATGGAACAGAACAAAAGTAACCGACGTAGCCCAGCGGATTAGCTCGTTGAAGTGGCAGTGGGCGGGACACATAGCGCGCGGAACAGATGGCAGATGGAGCAAAAGAGTTCTGGAATGGCGACCGCGTACGGGCAAACGCAGTGTAGGACGCCCAACGGCTAGGTGGAAGGACGACCTCATCAAGGTCGCCGGGAAGCGCCGGATGCGGGCTGCTTTGGATCGGTCATTCTGGAAGTCTATAGGAGAGGCCTATGTTCAGCAGTGGACTGTGTATGGCTGATATGATGATGACCTGCAACGTGACGTATTTGATTGTAAACTAGCAAGCGACTGATAGATGAAAGGCGGGGGCGGGGTGAGGGGTGTATCAACGCGAGTCGGCCGCTCGTGCCGCGCGAATCTGTTCGTACTTGTTTACGTGCCCGAAACGGGGATTTGATTGAACAGAGTTACTCGGCCGAGTACTCGGTAGGAAAAAAATTGAACCGAGTTAAACTCGGTACTCGTTACTCGGCAAAAGTGCTACTCGGCGCATCTCTAGTTTTTTTTTCATTTTTTTTAACGTGCGGGAAATCCCCACGGATTCCCCCCCTTCGGAGCCGAAGGGGGAGGTTATGTCAGACTCGAACCGACTAAACCGCACCCCGTCTGTTGGTCGATGTGCTAGGCCGAAGGTGAGGTTGTCTCGTGACATATCCCTCGCACCCCGGCTGACCCAGGGTTATTCCTCTCGGTCTGGCCCTCCTCGGGAGGGGGGACCACGGGATCCCCGACTCGCCCCCGGTATCGTCCTACAATGCGCGCTGCCGCCGTGGCCTGCATCTGCTAGGGTGACTAGCGGCTCCAGGGTGATCCGCGCTCATGGAGGGCGGAGGTCAGTTTGCGCCCTCCGACGCCCGAGCCGCCTTCAAACGCGGCCAGCGATGTCCGCGAGTCTTTCTCGCTCGCTGCGCCGCGCCCGCTCTGCTGTCTCCTTCACGAGCGTGACCTGCTCGCAGAGGGAGGCGCTGGCAACCCACGCATCCGCGCAGCGGACCATCGCCGCGAGCAGGGTGGAGAGCGTGAGCACTCTCACCCCCACGGCCGTCACAAGCTCCCGCCTCGGAGTTTCAAACGCCGGACACTCGGTGAGCGTATGCAGCCCCGAGTCCACGCTCGCGTCGCAGTGACGTCGCAGTAACTCGGGCGTCGGCTCTATGCCCATTCGATACAGGTACCGCCCGAAGTTATCGTGTCCGGTAATGACCTGCGTCTGGCGATACGAAAGGCCACCGTGTGGCCTCTGTAGCCACCATGATGGGTCTTACCGCCGCAATCACAGCGTGCCCTGCGCGTGGTTGCTCAAGTCGTAGCTCCCACTCGGTCACCGTGGCCCTGTGGAGCCGGGATTTCTCGGCCCGAATTTCTTCGGGCTCGGGATCGAATCCCCGCCCCCGCGCCTCCTTTCGGAACTGATAGAGTGCCGAAAGGGTCCTCGCTTCCAGGATCCACGGTGCCGATCCGGCCAGGAGACTCGCCGCTTCAAAGGATATCGTGCGGTACCCCCTGATGGTCCTGGAGGCCATCGTACTCTGCGCCGCGTGGAGCAGAGGCAGGAATCTGGCCCCCAGGGTGTCCGCCCATACGGAGCACCCGTATAGGGCCATGCACCGCACGACACCCGCGTAAAGTCTCCTGCAGGAGTCCTCTGGGCCCCTCAAGTTGGGCAACAGCCTGCCCAAGGCATTCGCCGTTGTCACCAACTTGGGGCGCAGACTTCGGAAGTGTTCTCCGAAGTTCCATCGACCGTCAAGCACTAGCCCCAGGTATTTCAACCGGGGCTTGATGTCGATGGGAGTACCTCCCACTGTTAGGCTGGCTCCCGGGTCTGGCCTGCGCCGAGGGCCATGAAAGAACATGGCCTCGGACTTGTGCAGAGCCACCTCGAAACCCAGGCGCCGGATCCGTTCCACGACTTGAGCACCCGCGGTCATGGCCCTCAGGGTCACCTCGCGGTGCGTAGCCCCGCTCACCGTCACCAGCGTGTCGTCCGCGTAACTCGTGACGGTGGCACTGTACGCGAAGTCACCGCGAAGCACCCAGCCGATCCCTGTGGAACACCGCACGACATCTCACGCCTACCGACTCCGGTCGAACTCGGGTAGACGACGGCTCTCCCCGTCAGGTACGCCCCGACTATGCGGCGGAGGTAGAGAGGCACATCGTGATACACGAGCGCCTCTCTGATGCAACTCCAGGGCAAGGTGTTAAACGCGTTGGAGATGTCTAAGGACACCGCCAACATCACCTCGCCCCGAGCAACCGCATCCTCCGCCAGAGTCTTCACACGCATGATGGCATCCACAGTGGAACGCCACCGGCGGAACCCAAACTGGGTATTCGCCAGGTCCGGCCCCACTCTAGAGAGATGCTCGACGAGGCGCTTGGCAATGACTCTTTCAAAGAGCTTGCCCACCTCGTCGAGCAGCACTATGGGACGGTACCCGGTCGGCTCATCCGCCGAGCGCCCCATCTTCGGAAACTGGCCCCGCTCCAAACATGCGCTGAGGAACCCTCTCAGTCGGGGTTTGAGACCGTCTTGCCCTAGAGCTAGGACCCATGCGCGGCCTGGAATGCCGTCGGGTTCCGGGGCGGTGTTCTTTTTGGCTCTAAGCCTTCGCACCGCCAGCTTTACTTCTACCCGAGTGACCTCGGGCACTTCGTCGTCAATCACCGTACTGGGCGCCATAGGCGACCGAGGCGGCGGAGCGATCTGCGGCGGAACATGTTCCGCTCGCGCCGGGAACAGGGATTCGACCACTCCCCCGAGCAGAGCCGGCTCGAGCGCCTGGGTCAGCGGAGGGGCCCGGGGGCGCAGCTTTTGTCTTACCGTAAGGTAAGGCCGCCCCCATGGGTCCCGCTCCAGCGTCTCCAGGAGCATACCTGGTTAGGTTAGGTAGTCGCAATCCGACTTGGATAGGTTTATCCAAGTCAGATTGTGTAACTTTCCTATGCCTAATTTTCTGTGAAACACCTCTGCCTACCGCTTGGGGATTTACAGGTGTGAGTATGTGTATGTATGTAATTATCTGTCTTATTTCGGGGTGGTACTACATCTTATGAATGGCCTAAGCATTAGCCAGCCAGGTTATTAAATGTTGTAATAAACGTTACGGCTGAATAATATTCAGGCCGTTCATTGAATGGCGCTGTTTAGTAGTTAACTGAACGGCAAATTAAGCTAGTTGGCGGCCACATATGCACTTAAGTACCACCCATACTTTAGAAATAATAGTAGATTGTTCAACAAGGGACTAAAACAAGCCATAATGACACGAGATATTTTAGCCACCCGAGCGAAGCGAGGGTGGCTAATAGTTCGAGTGTCATTATGGTTGTTTAGTCCCACGTTAAACACTTTACTTTTCACTTTGAATGCGAGGAAAAAAAGCTACGTTTTATACAAAATTATAATACTTAATTTTTTTTCTTTTAAATAGGCAAATATCTTTTTCAACCTAAATATATTAATTTATCATATCGATAACGGGGTAAAGCCTCCGTGGCGTGGCGGTAGTGAACGCGGTCGCTACGCAGGAGGTGTGGGTTCGATCCCCGCTCAGTGCAAATGTTTGTATGCATGGATATGGGTATTTGCATTGGTCTGGGTGTTTCTAGGTATAATATGTATGCATTTACAAAAAAAAAATATCTAAGTATGTTTATCCGTATTTTAGATTCCATAATACAAGGTAGTACAGCTATGCTTACCATGGATCTAGATAGCGTTGTGTGAAATGTTGTGGAATATTTATTTATTTTTATTTATTTATAATAACAAAGTTTCTAAGTTGCACAATTAATTGGTGTAAGTAATTGGTCATTACAACGCAAGGCTTAATACAAATCTATTCAAAATTCAAATTGCAAAGAAATTTGTCCCGCGGTTTTTTTTGTTGTTAAGTGACGTACGGTTTATATGCTTGCATATATATGACGGCGCGTAATAATTATTGTGTGATTAGAGTGAATGAAATTCACTCTGGCGTAATGCAAGACTCTAGTGCTCTATGGTCGAGCGTGACGTCATTCGTTCATTCGGTCAATTTGAGTTTGACAGATCATTGACTTTGGTGGGGCGCGCGGAGAATCGTGATCAGTATCGCTGTGAACCTCGACCGAGCACTACGTGTCTAGCAGAACGCTCCTAGTTCGGTTGAATATACTTGGTTATAGATTGCGAGTGTGTCTGTAAAATGTGTAGTCGGTGATTGATGTAATTAAAATGTGGTGATTCGTGTATTAGGTTGTCCTATCTCCTCGCCCGTAAAATCCACGCAGACTGTAAGTGCAAGCTTACAATGGGCTACTAAGAGGCCCCAGACCCGAAGTAAACCCCATGTGCCTTCATCAGAAGTGGGATACCAGGGCAACAAGCTGAGGAGAATAGCAGTGGCAACCAAAAGACTCGCTAGTCAGATTTACATGAAATAACGTGAAACTGTGTCTGTCCTGATTGTTGGCTGCATCCCGACTACAAGACCCGGTGAGCCCGTTCCTGTTTATTTCGTAGACAGTGTGTGCTTATTTTTTTAAAACAAGTGGTATAACCAAATAATTTCCTGGTAGCGGAATTATTCCACCCTCCAGATATTGTTGTAAAGTTATTACTCGTTGGTACAAATTCGTGTTTGAATAAAGTCTTATCCTATTTCTACTAATCCATGTAGTGCCAGAAGAGACGATAGCAGTTCGGGCAATCCATGAGCAGAGGTTTATGAGGTAGCGGAGTTTGCACCTAATTATATAGGGGCTAAGTTAAATTGTCATTACACGAGAAAGTTTCGAAATATCCCGAATATCTAACTATGCTAGATTCTATACTATCTGTAGCTGTTGATACGGTGAGAAGACTTATTCGAATTGAGTAGGGTACGCTGCAAAAGGTTACTGTGATTGCTTAGATTAGCTTAGAATGCGGTGACGCAATCAGTACGTCCAAGAAGTGAGAACGATAAATTTTAACGAACTACCCTATATTAAAAGGTGAGTTCTTTATTGTCAGTACGCAGATGCCATATCACCATAGTGCAAAGGCTCGTGTTAAATCGTCTTCCATTGAGTGGGAAGGTAGTGAGACAAAAGGAACCAGTTCTCGATGAAATCTTTTTATTTAAGTGACATAATTTACGTAAAAGTGAGTAGTTTGCAGTAAAAACTAACGAAGGACGATTTCGATTATATCACGATTATTACGTGTTGGTTTTTGCGTTTGCTCTTTTGGTTTCCATATCTTTTCGGTAGCAGGTACTGACCCGGTGTGTCTTGTCTCGAGATGTATAGGTCCCTCGGAGTGCTCGAGCTGTGTTTAATTGTTGGTGGACAGATAGGTGAATGTAGCTGTACAGTGTAAGATATAGCTTCCTATGACGAAGGGTGAACTCTGTTAATAATCGCGTGCTGGATTGTCAGTCTAATTTTCTATGATGCAGTAGCGAAGGTGAGCTATGCAGCATCAGCTCTTAACGGGTTTTGTTCGTGTAATATTTCTCATAATTGGGTAGTGGGTAGACTCACCGTGGTGTACTTCACTTTGAGGCCACACTATTGTGTACCTAGGTAGAAAAGGCGTGGCGAATTCTTAGCAAGAATACACGAACCAACAGTTTGGTAACCAAATATTTCGGGTCGACTAAAGGAATAGTTCTCGTCGCCAAATTGGCGGATTGTGGCCGATAAACTGCCCCGAGTAGTCTCTCGTCTTTAATGGGCGATTATATGATCTACATTCTGGTGAAAGCCTCTGGCGTAGCGGTGGTCGGTGCGGCTGCTGCGCGAGGCCTCGATTTTGATCCCCGATCGGCGCGGGTGTTTGTGTGCTCGTATGAGTCTGCTGGCATTGGTCTGGTCTACGTGCTACGGAGGGCCCGCTGCGTCGTATATCCCGGTTGTCGTGTGAGCGTCTGTGGTGGCCGCTGCAAGTGATTGGAGCCCGTGGGGGTCCGACTGGTGTAGCTGCAGAACTTCGGTGCGCCGCTTGGTTGTGGGGATCGGATGGCGGTCGCTTCGCGGGGTGTTTCGAGATGCAGTCGCGCCGCGTTTGTACTGGAGAGCCGAGACCAACTAGGTCGAGAAAGGAGCTCGGCGAATGACGATAGAATGAGTAATTAGGAGTTGATTGCTAGAAGCGGCGGTTGCTGCTAGTTATTTGTCATATACCCTCCATTGTGACGAAATGGAGTAAAGTGTGTAATTACGAGTCCACCACCACCACCAGAATGGTTACCAGCTGATTCCGCGTTGTCTGAATGCTAACAAATTGACACTAGGTTATTGACTGTAGATGGTTCCTGGTGGTAGGAAAACTGAACCCGACTCACTGCAATCACGGGGAAAAGGTGAGGTGCGTATACTTCTGTTACGAAATTTCAGGCGAGATTGGGTCTAAGTACGAGTCATTGATCAGATGTCATGCAGAAGATGACGTACATGCTATAATCAGATGAAGAGGCTGTAATCCGTCACATCAGTAAGTGGTGTATAAGGAGTGAAAATAAAGTGCTTTAGTACTGTGTTCTCGGGTATGAGTGATGGAGTAGTCACAAGCTTTGTGCCTTTGCTTTGAGATGTCTCATTTGGTGAAATTAGAACGTTTTTGATTTCAATACCCTCGCGTACCTAAGATTTAGGGAAAGATGTTCTATTAGCAAGTAATGTTTCATTGTTATCTCAAGTAACGTTTTCTCGTCGTACGTGGTCACATAGACGAAATTCAACCAACTAGGCCACCGTGGTCAACTGCTCGACGTAGGCCTCTCCCAATGTGCGCCATTTCGAAGTACTACATGGATATGGGTTATCTATGTTATATGATTAGAACAAGAGAAGACCTAAAGTTCCAGATACTGACAAGCATTGGCAGAGACATCCAGGTTGAGGATTACTACTTCAGTGCTTGGGTGACTTCTCTTACTTTACAGGGTAGTATCGGTGTCATAGGGCTACTATGTTTAATAGGCAATCAATGAGCTAGATGAAAATGACAGCTTCCCCGTAAGTGTGATAGATATGTTCGCTCCACAGCCGATCGTGCCGATCCAATAGTGACTTCGATGGATCAACACACGGATGATGGCCAGGGTGGTAATGAAACCGTTCTAGTTTGTGGGAGGGCGGTGTGCTCCTCCATGCGTCTTATTTCGCTCCATATTAATGATTGAGTGATGTAAAGTAACAGCGTAGATGTGCAATCCGTGCGACTCCGCCAATGGTCCGGGGAAGCATAGTCGTGATCCGTGCCCTCGTTAATAGACAGGGTAATGGAGTGGTTACGAGAGCCTCTGCGAGAGAAGCGTTGGTAGCTTAGTGGTTAAGCGGTCGGCCTTACGATCGAGAGGTCCCTGGTTCGAATCCTGGCCATTACACAACCGACGTGAACCCACTCCTAGCACAAGCAATTTAGCTTAGTTGGAGGGGTTCGAGGGAATATTAGTAATTTCGATAATTTCGGTTGCTAATATTCTTTTGAAACGAAGCGCGTATGGTAGTTTGGTACAGGAAAGCGAAGTGTAACAAAATTGGCTCCTAACTAATTCTGAACCATATGTTTGTTCTAATTAATCGGTTTCGAGTGTATGCGGATAGAGCACTAAATGGAGTATAGTCAGTGTTGGTTTATTGGTTTCCAGTCTTGCTTTACTTACTACTACTACTACTACTACCTTGGAAACCTATTCAAATAAAGCCTGGCCGCGGCTTGGGCTAGGATGTAGACGCTACTCGCTTCCAATATGGCGGATAGAGCTGGGACACATTGTGTTTGGGCAGACTTCAGTAAATTTCATCTCTTAGCTTCGAACCCCCATGCCTCAATCCGATCTCGAGAGATTAGTCATATGACAGTAGCAGAAATTGACAACGACCTGGCCGAGACGGCGGTCCATAGTCAGAACGAAGGAAGAATTCATGACAACGACACATTCTCAGCGATTAATTCTCACATCATTACTACTAGTCCACCTTTCACAGATCTTGATGCATATTGTAAGTAGGTAGGTCCAGACTCACATTCATGTTCGGACTGGCTCCTTGAGGGTCGATGTTCGAACTATGTAATCTTGCTAGCCTTGCAGGATAGTGTAGGTGGTTGTAGGGGCACCGAGTGGTTGTACGTAGGTCCAGACTCACATTCATGTTCGGGCTGGCCTCACGAGGGTCGATGTTCGAACTATGTAATGTTGCTAGCTTTGGAGGATAGTGTAGGTGGTTGTAGGGCACCAACGAGTGGTTGTCCGGCCCGACTGGTTTGCAGTCGTAGGGGCACCAATGAGTGGTTGCCTGGAGCCCGACTGGTTTATGGTCGGAGAGGCACCGATGAGTGGTCGCCCGGAGTCCGACCGGTATATGGTCGCAGGGGCACCAATGAGTGGTCGCCCGGGATCCGACCGGTTTATGGTCGCAGGGGCACCAATGAGTGGTCGCCCGGGATCCGACCGGTTTATGGTCGCAGGGGCACCAATGAGTGGTCGCCCAGGTTCCGACTGGTTTATGGTCGCAGGGGCACCAATGAGTGGTTGCCCAGGTTCCGACTGGTTTATGGTCGCAGGGGCACCAATGAGTGGTTGCCCGGTCCGACTAGTTCATAGTCGTAGGGGAACCAATGAGTGGCTGCCCGGTTCTGCTCGTTTGTGGCCGTAGAACACCGAGTGATGTTAGGCCTGTGCGGCGATGGAAGTCAGTGATGGACGAGCGTGTCAGTGCGAGAAGAATTAAAGCCTCGTACATTTGTTTACGGACGGATCTCTGGCATTGGTCGCACGAGGACGAGCGACATGTCAGTCTGGCCGTGACGGCGCGTAATAATTGTGTGATTAGAGCGAATGAAATTCACTCTGGCGTAATGCAAGACTCTAGTGCTCTATGGTCGAGCGTGACGTCATTCGTTCATTCGGTCAATTTGAGTTTGACAGATCATTGACTTTGGTGGGGCGCGCGGAGAATCGTGATCAGTATCGCTGTGAACCTCGACCGAGCATTACGTGTCTAGCAGAACGCTCCTAGTTCGGTTGAATATACTTGGTTATAGATTGCGAGTGTGTCTGTAAAATGTGTAGTCGGTGATTGATGTAATTAAAATGTGGTGATTCGTGTATTAGGTTGTCCTATCTCCTCGCCCGTAAAATCCACGCTGACTGTAAGTGCAAGCTTACAATGGGCTACTAAGAGGCCCCAGACCCGAAGTAAACCCCATGTGCCTTCATATATTTAGCCAACATATACAAACTTGAAAAATAATTTAAATCTAATTGGAAATGGATAGTAAAATGAACTTATCCTTAATACTTATATAATAATTAATTAAATTAATATCATTAATCGTGGTTCACGAAATTAAATGGGATATTTTGATTTTTTCAAATGTCATTTTGAGGTTATTTCTATACACAATCACTAAAAAGGTGATAATCCTCCCATTCACAAACACCGTGATTGGCTGTTTAGGAGTTATCAACGTAAATTAAAGAAAAATTACTTTAGTCCCTAGAGATTAATAAGGAACTTTAGTCCCGATATGCAGGTACTAAAGTAACATTTTAAGAGCATGAGAAGTGAAAAGAATTTTAAATTGTTTCTGCCTATCTCGAAGCGAGAGACGTATATCGAATGCATATCATCAAAACTTGTACTTTGAACCCCCGTATTACGATCATCTACTCTTTCTTCTAATTTGGCTTATCTTAGCTTTTGCAAGACCTACTGTAGTTGAGCTACTGTTTGTAGGACCTATTGCTGCTGACCGCCCAACCACAAAAAGAAACACTTTTTTTTACGTGCAGGAAATCCCCACGGATATCCCGGAGCCCGAGAGGGCGGTTATGTCGGACTCGAACCGACTAAACCGCACACCGTCTGTGGGTATATATATATAGTCAATTACATCATTCCACAAAATTGGTGGATTATTTATAGCGGTATATCATTACATCGAACTTTCGTAAAATGGTAGGTACTGCATCTACCCTGTCCGTAATGTGTTACACACCTGTTTTGTGTGGCTTTCACCGCTCATTTCAACAATTCTTGGAAGTTAAATAACCATCCGCAGTCTTATGTTGGCCGCTAGTGTTGAAGATTTATTAAGGTTTACCTAAAAATTACCTATGAGTAAGCAAGCCCTTTTTAATTTTGAAAAAAAAAAAAATAGTTAAGAGAAACCATATGATAAAATTTACATATTATTACGGCACACCCGTTATGCCTGCAGTGGTTTCTGTTGGGTGGGGGTGTATATTTCTATCTGTTTCATTCTAATTTGTTTAACAAAAATAGAAATATTATTAATCAAATACTTCATAAAATTTCTTTAATCAATAATAATAATGAAAGGGGCGCGTGTAAGGATTATGTTGTTAAATTCGGTTTTGTTCAGTGTTTATGCCACTAGCTCTTAAAACAGTAATTACAGTTGGACAAACATTTTATGTCATCAAATGGTTGTGTCGCAGCCAACTAGCTTAATCAGCCGTTCAATTAAGCGCCTAGGCTCTTTACTGAACGGCGCCGTTTAATTAGCGGCCTGAATGGTATTCAGCCATTACATTAAACAGCTAGGCAAAAAGCTTGATCCGTCGCCGCCAACTAACTTAATCAGCCGTCTAATTAACTGCCTAGGCAGTTAAATAAACGGCGCCATTCAATTAACGGCATGAATGATATTCAGCCATCTCGTTTATTACATAATTTAATAACCTGACTGGCTAATGCTTAGGCCAATCATAAGATGGGGCACTACCTCGAAATAAGATAGAAAATTACATACATACATACATATACTTGCCCCTTTAAATCCCTGAGGGGGTAGACAAAGGTGTATTCACAGAAAATTAGTGATAGGTTTATTGTGATAGCTGCGCGACCCGACTTGGTTATGTTAAACGTCATCGATCTGTCGCCGCCAACTAGCTTAATTAGCCGTTCAATTAACTGCCTAGGCAGTTAACTAATTGTCGCCATTCAACTAACGGCCTGAATGGTGTTCAGCCATTTAATTAAACGGCTAGGTAAATGGCTTGGATCGATGACGTTTAACTACTTGCCTAGCATTTAATTAATTAAAGTTAGGAAAATGACTTATTTCTGCATGGTCATACATAAACCACGAAGGAAAATATAAACACGAAGGCTAAAGCAGTGGTTGACCTTTTAACCTAACCTATCCAAGTCGGATTGCGTTACTTTCTCAATGAACCTATCACTAATTTTCTGTGAATACATCTCTGCCTACCCCCGCGGGGATTTACAGGTGTGAGTATATGTATGTAATTTTTAGGGTTCCCAAGGCAAAAACGGAACCCTTATAGATTCGTCACGTCTGTCTGTCCGTCCGTCCGTATGTCACAGCCACTTTTTTCCGAAACTATAAGAACTATATTGTTGAAACTTAGTTAGTAGATGTATTCTGTGAACCGCATTAAGATTTTCACACAAAAATAGAAAAAAAAAACAATAAATCTTGGGGGTTAACTGAAACTCAAATTTTTTGAAGTGAAAACTTCTTTAGCGGCGTTGGATGGGTGTAAAATGTTAAGGAAGCGTCAGGATTAGTTGACCTTTGAACCGTAACCGACGACTGACGTCATACAAGATTAGGTACAGACTATCTATTTTGCAAGCTACGATAGATAGCGTCGTAGCTTAAACGGTAAGCACTTCGACTGTAAGTCCTTATAGTTTCAGATAGTATCGGGTTCAAACCACCTGGCCTTCTGAAACTTTTTGTGATTATTTTTTCTTTTTGTAATTTATTACTTTTTATAATAATTTTTTCTTCCTGTAATTTATTACTTTTTGTGATTATTTTTTCTTTTCATAATTTATTTATTTCTTCTGACAGAAAATTAGCAGAAAATAAGTGATAGGTTCTATGATTAGCGCTATATTATAGGTATGGTATGGTATGTTCTTTTTTATCTTTTTCTATGTATATAACGAAGAAAGAATAAAAGAAAATGTTTTCACTTCTGCCGGCACTCCCAGACTGCAACCCGTCTTTTTTTTTTCATCAAACCCATACCTGTGGGGTCTATGGATAGGTCTTCAAAAATGATATTGAGGTTTCTAATATCACTTTTTCTAAACTGAATAGTTTGCGCGAGAGACACTTCCAAAGTGGTAAATTGTGTGCCCCCCTCCCCCCCCCTGTAACTTCTAAAATAAGAGAATGATAAAACAAAAAAATAAATGATGTACATTACCATGCAAACTTACACTGAAAATTGGTTTGAACGTAATCTAGTAAGTGGTTTCTTTTAATACGTCATAAATCGTATATAAAAAAAAATCGTAAACCGTACACTATTATTAAAACATCGCTCAAAGTAAAAACGAACTACAAGAACTTTTATATTATGTTACTTGCTGCTACGGAACCCTTCAAGGGCGAGTCCGACTCGCACTTGGCCTCTTTTTTTCTATCTGTTTTATTTCGGAGTGGTACTTACGAATGGCCTCAGCATGAGCCAGCCAGGTTATTAAATGTCGTAATAAACAGTACGGCTGAATATCATTTAGGCAGTTTATTGAATGGCGCCGTTTAGTTAACAGCCTAGGCAGTTAATTGAACGGCTGATTAAGTTAGTTGGCGGCGACAGCTGTATATCAATCTGTATTAAGAGATAAGTAACATCTATAATATTGAAGTGGAATCGCGGCAAAATAAGCGACCGTTTTAACTATTATGATAAATTTGCGTTCACTATGACTATTAAAAGCCAATGGATCACCTGACTTGATTAAGCTAACTGATTCACTTTTAATTTGACCTCTGTTCCTCAGGAGGTAAATTAATTCAAGAAACTGGCAGCATCATCGAAATATGTTCAGTTTCAGTTCTCCAACGTGAAATGTCATAAATTAATTATAATCCGAATTTAAAAACGAATACTTTCATGTAAAAAACTCATCAATCTTGTTCAATAAAATTGTACTTTACTTTTTAACCTTTTGAATTCAGATTGATGTGTGTGTAATTACGTTAGGTTGTATAAAACGTATCGCTTAGGCTTCACACAGCTAGAATCTGAGGATCTAGAGAGCTATTTCTATTGATATAAAAATGTGCCGAAGCCACATTATTTTTAAAACAGGAATGAGTAAGTAACTCATTCCATGTCTACCTTACATACAGATTCATTGTGCGTATAATGAAGTCAATTGTACCTACTCTAGAAGATAGTAATATCAATACCTGAGAGTAAACTAACGAGTCTCCGTTACTTTGACCACTAGGGAACTTTTACTCCTCTGTGTTAGTCACCGCGGTTCATCAGGGTACCGTACCCACGTGACTAATAGGTGCCTGACCTTATATGTACTGAGTTCAAATAAAAAGGAATATTACTTATATCGAAGGATGTAATAGTGAACAGCAATTGTTCTAAATCTGAATCGTGTCCATCTGAGACAAGAAGAAGAAATGGCGACGAGCACGGCGACGGCTGAAAACAGATCAAACATTTCGATTACGAATAAAACAATAACAACTATACTTAGCCATACTTAGAGCTATGTTGATAAAATTCAAGTTCTATTTAACTTCAGGATTATCTACAGTTTACCTATAGTAAAAAGTTAATTGCCTTTTTAGTAGGTGCCGTATTTTTGGATTGTTTAAAAATTATTTATATAGAAAAGCTATAACTTAGCTTAGCTAGAACCAGGGAACGTACGACCCAACATACCAATGGTCTTTACCCCTTAAAATTCCTCATTCTTTGAGAATTCGTCACTTCACCTTCATATTCCGAACATTATTAATTAACATTTAAATATAAATTATTTTTAATATTACATAATTGTTGATATCTCGCAAACCAGTAAATCCAGCAGTTAACCGATATATCGCTTGAAAGTTCAATAAGGGAAGTTGCGTAAAGTTGGGTAATTCCATCGTCGCAGATTTTGTAACGGCTGTAAACGACGACGTTGCTGCGACGGTTCGCAGATCGCAGAGACGCGGCGGCGTTCCTCGCCTCGGGCGCAGCCGCACCCGTGCGCCCGCGTCCATATCAAATTTTGGATGTAGACGTTAAGTACAACAAAAAGAACATGATTCTCACTTGTAAACAAAGGATTCGAATAATGCATCTTTGTACTAATTCACAACTACGAGTCTCTACACACTTGAATATAATACTACATTCAAGCTCTTTATTTTAGCATGCATGTAAACAATCCATATAAATGATCTTTCAAGGGACACCCTGGGCAACGTCCTCGAGTAGGAGGGCCAGCAGGCACGGAAGATAAATTCGTCGTTTTGGTGCGTGCGAGAGAAGGCGCGGGCGGTGCGGGGAAGCGAGGAGGGCGGCGGCGCCGGCGCGCGGAGGCTGCTGCGCTCAGAGCACCTGCGCCCGCGCTCCGTAGCGCCGCTCGCCGCGTGCTCGTGTACCCGCGCCCGCGCCCGGCCCGCGCCGAGTCCAGCGTCGTGACGCCTCCCACGGTATGTGAATCGCCGGTGGCGCGTCGGGGTCGGCCGGCAGCGCGTCCGCCACTGCGCTGCGCCGCTTGCTGGCGCAGTCGGTTGTGCCGCCCGGCCGGTTTTGTAATTTCGCCTGACAGGCCGTGACGTCACGATACTAGTTTGAAGCGCGTGCGTGACGGCCTGCGCCAGGACGCCCGCGCCGCCGCCGCCGCCCCCGACCTTAGGACCAGTGCAATGACGTGCTCGCTTGTCTTCTCTGCCAGAGTTAGAAGTGATACTGATAGTGCATCTGTATTCATACCACGGCACAACGGTTTAACGCAATCTAATCCACTACGCCAATTTTAGTATTTAACAAGTTTTGTTCGAGTGACTTTTTATATTCACAAAATTACGCCGTCTTTTCTTAGTATATGTTAATATGATTAATTTTAAAAGGATATCTATGCTTGTGTTTAGTTCTTACATAGGTGTGCTGTTTGTGTAGAATACGCTAGCGTACAGTCATGACCATTCCACCTCTGTGTGTGAGTAAATTATGTGCGCTTATGTCTTGTAACGATGTAGTCGGCGAGCTTCACTCCTCTATGTGTGCGCTCGCACACTTTGACGACTTCGGCTCCGCGGCACAGCCTTTTTGTAATTTTATTTTTCCTCCTTCAGTTCACCGATGTAATGGTCTTGCAAATTTTTCGATTGACTTTCATTCCATCTTAATAAGCATGAGATGATTGCCTACTATGTTTGATGTATCTATGTATATATAATATTGGGTTTCCTATGTATATTATGTGTGAGAATTTGGCGATTTTCGTAAGTCTTATTTGTCATCCATTACTAATATCAAGTATCATTCATGACCTCCAGTTGTTTACTGTTAGGATTGTTTTGGTTTTCACTCGTGAGTTGTTAATTGCCCATGTTTGGAAGTTATCTTAAATATTACTGACGTTCATGACTACTGACTGAATTATAAATTTCATTCCTCTACCTTATCATACCTACAAGTAAAGGTCAACATAAAATGGGGAAGATAGAATTTGAGGTGGTAGGTTAGAAGGCTTCTAGCCAAACTAATAATCTATTAAATATTCAATGGTAAGCGTCGGTAGCTTAGTGGTTAAGGAGTCATCCTTACGATCGAGAAGTCCCGGGTTCGAATCCTGGCTATTACACTACCGACGTGAACCCACTCCTAGCACAAGCAATTAAGCTTAGTTGGAGGGGTTAGAGGGAATATTAGTAATTTCGATAATTTCTGTTGCTCATATTCTTTAAAAAAAAAAAGTATAAAATTTTCGTATTTAATAGACAAAGAACATTCTTCAAAAGACATGCTGTAGGTATATAGTGTAAAAGTTGAATTCTCTCGTGGTAATGTTGGATCATATTCTTGTCCCTGTCGCACGTTCGAATTTCAGCTTCTGTAGCAAATGCATTGAGAAGTCAGTACCTACCTATTCCTTTCGGTACAGCTTCTGAACCTATACCTACCTACGATACTTTGTCTTTATACAAAACGAGAATGATTGCTAGGTTCGGAGTGATCGAGACTTTTGGATTTACATTAATACAAATATTTATTTACAAACCCACTGGTATCTACATATTTTGTGAACCTATTATAATTAAAGTAGAGTTTATTAGTTAAATTAATTCTAGGGATATTTTCTTTTAATTGAAATCATGACACATCCTCGGGATAGCTTATTTGTTTATAAATAATTGTTTACTGACAAGTTTGACAAGCACGTGGATACAATAGTTACCTGTTTGTACCGTTCGGTGGTGATTCTTGTTTCGTATGCCAGCCGCGCCGGAGCAGGGCGGCTGCTGAACAAGTTCGAGCGCTTCTCGACGATCAGGTGCCACTTGATACTCGTTCTTTTCTAACTGGATTTGAATCAGCTGTTAGCGTGGTGCTATTGCCGCTTCATATACCTACGTCCTTGTTGCTGTGAATCTATGTTGCCGTTGTATGAAAGCCTGATTTAGGACGTATGGAACTTTGTCATTACGATTGCGGTATGCTTTGATACTGATAAATAAGAACAATTTATTGAATGGCACTTATCTCGGTTACATTATTTTAAACTTTACCATACAGGCGAGCATGTCATTTTATGCATTGTATTTAGTTAAGATGAAATATTCTTATATCTGTATATCGATAAGCCTTCACCGAGATTTCTTTTTCAGAAATTGTTGTCAGGGCAGTGTTGTGTAAAGCGGGGTGCTCCTACCGGGAGCCTCCGCCCGCACGAAGACGTCGCCCGCCGTGCCGAGGTACGCGTACGGCGCCATGTCCGCGTCGCCGTCACCGGGGCCCGCGTGCGACGAGCGCGCGCGCACGCCGCGGGCCAGCGCGTCCCCCGCGTCGGGCCCGCGCTCTCCCGCGCCCGCGCACGCCGTACTCGCGACCATGACCCCGGTGCAGCCAGCGCACGACTATTATCCGCACAAAGTCGAGATGGACTCCGACGACGGCTACCCCCCGGAGGCGCACTCCTACCGCCACTCGCCACACGAGCTGGCCGCATACGCCACCGATAGCAAAGTCCCTGTTCAACCCGATGTCTACGATCAGGGCATGGAATCAATAGATGAGAAGACACCAATAGATTTAATATACGAGGATGACAAGCAGACAGTTATTTACACCACGACACCGGATCAAAAACGCGTGGAGATGATCAGCGGGCAACTGGATGATGGACATTTGGTGAGCAGCGGTGGTCAGCTGGTGGACGGCGGAGTGTCGGTGGTGGTGGGCGCGCCCGGCCAGCCGCCCACGGTGCTCGTGCTGGCGGACCACGTCGTCGACGAACTTGGACAAGTCATCACAATACCCAGGTAATGTAACTCATTATTGTATTTCTCATCCGTTACCTTAAGTCTTTTTGTAATGTTTTTATAATGGTGTTGATATTACATTTATCGAATTTTGTCTAATAGCTATTTCTATAAACCACACTTTATCACTTCGCGTTTAATAGCTTCCAATTTATGAGATGATATGGAAATATCGTCTCGCCACTGTTACCAGGTGTCTTCGATAGTGGGAAATTCCACTATCGAATTGAGAAATTCCACAACGGGGATAATTTACAATCTATTTGGTATAAAATATTAACGCTACACATTTTTGTTCACAAAGCTGTTAATAGAAGGTAATATATTATGACAATATTAATGTTCAAAAGAGTATTATTCGAAGTATGCCTTATCTCGCTAATAAGTATAACAGAAACTATGTACATATTGACTGTGAGTCGCTGATAATAAACTCATCTCAATAATTAATTGGCGTGCTTACACCTCATCGTGGTGATTTGTGTATTAGAGCCAGTCGATTGTTTGAGCTCGTGAGTGGTATATAGGTAGTTGAGAGAATGAGGTGTTTGTGTCGGAGGTCCATTGTAACGGTCGCGCGCTAGGAGCGGCGCGTGTGGGCGGAGCGACGCGCTCACCTTGAACTTGCCGCGAGAGCTGTGTGCCTCTGGCCTGTGTGCCTGCGTCCGAGCGCCGGGCGCGAGCTCTGTCCCGCAGCGATGCTGTGCCGCACTCCGCAGTGCCGCAGCGCATTGCCTTTGTATGGAGTCTAGACAGCTACATTCTACCTTACCGACCGACCTCCACGTCAATGTGATATTGATTAATATGATTTCTTAAAGTCTGTCTTCTTACCTTGCTCAGGTAAAATTGCAGGCGTAAATGATCCTTATTTAAATAATTTCCTTGTGGTTAGCTCGGTAATGTTCGTTATTCACACGACTTGTTATTATAGTATGGATGCACAGCAGTGACTCATGACAGTCATGACATTCTCGTAAAGGTCTCGCTATGTTAAACTTGAAGACATCAACGAAATTGTAATTAATTCGAGACAAGTAGATGCGACGTTTCATGCGTAAATACATATTTGTCGTGTTAGTGTAGTGAGTTGCTAAAACGTAAGTCGTGCCATTAAATACGGCAGTTATCGCGTTGAACGTAACCGTCACAAAAAGCCGCGGCCATGTGCTTGTGCATGTCATTCATATCGCATGACGATAGAGCAGAGGTTTACATCTACGCGCCGCATGTAGTAAAATTAGTTACGTCTGTTTGATGTCTCAGACGAGTTTTATAAGCACCTGAGTATTTAATGTGAAAATAATACGTGATCATACGCCAGACGCCCATGAAAATGGTTATGCCATGAACTTGATACACACTATAGATAGCTACTTACATATTTAGTGTTACATCTTTAGGTACTTTAGAACTAAAAGCATTCAAAG
The DNA here is from genome assembly GCA_949126895.1 of Eilema caniola. NCBI lineage: Eukaryota > Metazoa > Arthropoda > Insecta > Lepidoptera > Erebidae > Eilema > Eilema caniola. Next base: position 16,119,463 of record OX421463.1, on the reverse strand, counting down.
ATTTTTTAAATCCTTAAGAGAAGGTAATTCATCCATAGAAAAATGTTGTAGTAAATGTAAGATAGGTACGTAAATGTAATATTTATACTCTATGAAATCAGCTCTTATCACATGAAAAATATCTTTGTCTTTCTAGGTACGTAGGTACTTATATACTTCCACTAATCTTATTTATATTCTAATTTTGAATTAAATATTCGTAAATCTTGACCTCACGGACCAACGTCTCTAAAACGACCTCAAGTTTAAAATCATCGAATATCTAAAGCGGTGGATACCTATCTATGATATTAATTTTAATGGTTCTAATAACTTGTTAGATCGAGAGGTATAATAGATACACAAAATAATAGGCTTAATGCTTTAATTCTAAATACAGTGTACAACGTTACGTAAGTATATTATATCTTGATGCTGAGCGTTTACGGAACATGGGGTCTACAGCGTCACTATTTCGACATTGTAAAGTATTCGAACGGCCGTCCGTAACTGTCTCCGAGCTAAAATCACTTACCATAATCAACTCTTCTACTAGCTAATCTTTAAATTATTGATATGTTATCTCTTTCTACAACCAGTTCTCTGAATATATTAAGAGAATGGACTTAAAATGATACAGAATCTATTTCATGAGGTGTGTTGCGTGAGAATAGAATTCATATGTAAAAGTTTGATATAGGTATAGTATAGAAAATATATAGATAACGAGTTTTTATTGTTTCAATTTCAAATTAGATTCTTCTTTCTATAAAAAAGTTGTGTTAGAACCTAATAATAATAATTTAGTTTAGAATATCTACAATCTAATTAAGTTTTAAAATTCGAACACATCAGTATTATTTATGGAACGGATTCTGGATGCAGGTATAACGTTGATAAGAGAATTAAAAGAGAATATCTCTTAGTAAAATGAATAAATATAAGTTCAATATGGATTGGTAAGTGATAAAAACTCGGCTGAATCGTTTAGGACGGAGCGAGAGGCTGTGGAGCCTCACCCGCCGCGCCTCCAACACTTTAATGATGACTTTTTGTTGTACCACGGTTTGGGCCAAGAGCGACTCGCGGTTTTCCCTCTTTACCATATTAAGGCTACATTTCAGAACAATACATTTTTTGTACTGCAAATATTGTATGATGTATCAAAGAAAGAAAAAAATATGATAACCATATACATGTATTGACATTGACGAATTCTGGTAACGCGTTCAACAATTTAGCTTACTATTGTGGAAAAATACAATGAACTAATTTTAGTTCTTACTTTGGTATCTTTGTCGAGACTTACAACAAAATACTTCTACATCATTTGTTATATTTTTGTTTGAAATGTCGTCTTTCAATTTTACTTTAGCCTGCTTCCTAATTCCGACTGGCCAACAGCCGACATATTTAATCTCGTCTGTGGTGAAAAATTGTTTTTAAACAGGATAGAATATTGTCACTAAGTATGTACCAATGCGATAGCTCAGAAGTGTTTTTACATGTGGACTATTTTCATCTATATGTATGTATGTATTCGTAGTTTCAAACATCGCGACCGCGTGTGACTTGCGGTTGGTTAACAGCGACAAGCCTCGCCCCCCGCCACCCGCGCGCGCCCCCTACAGCCTTATTTTATTGCCTCGCTCGCGTTCGTTGCGGCGAGCCCTCGAGATGAGCTTACCATCGCTTGGGCTCTCGCCCCAATCATTATTTAATGTAATTATTTGGTTGGTAAACTGCTTTTTTTTGGGAATCATAACAGTTATGTACATTTTTTATTGAACGGTTTCGACTTCAGCGCTTTCACGTAACTTGCCATATAGTATTCATCACTGCTTGTATTAAGAATTTAATTTGATTACAGTTTAAATTCATATATGTACCTAATTTTAGTATAATATATTGATATCCTAAAAGTATATAAATAAATTATTATCTAACTAACTAAAATGTTAATGCACGAGTCTTGATTGACACTGAACGTTAAAATTTAATAAATAAATAGAAGTATCTATAATTAAAATTATAAATTATAATGGAATGTGTCATAATATTGAAGCAAATAATATGGTATAGAAGGCGATTCCATAAGCAGATGCAGAGTTACTAAGAGAGCGAAGTCAATAAACTCGTGAAAGCGCGAGATATTAAACCTCTTAGCAAAAGACATCAACGGGTTCTCGCGCTACTCCCAGCGCACGATCTGGGAGTTGACTCATTGGTGACAACTTTATTTTGATTATTTTATTAACTTCTAAGCTCGAATGAAAACTAATTCTATAGTAAAATACAATGATTACTTTAAGAAGGGTTTTAAATCAATAAATGTATAAGCTTAAACCGCTGGAACTACAAATAAGAAACCTTGGTAGTTGATATCTGTTATGTAGTAAGCAGCTAAGGGGGTAAACCATAAATAATTCCCGAGTGAAGCCGGGACGGACCACTAGTTTAATACATTTGATAGAAACAAGAAAAAGCACTTTCAATTTAGTGGCCATGATATTGAATAGAAACTGCATGAACCCAAAGTTCAGTGTGTCCTTTAAAAATTAACGATCATCCTTTCTACCTGATGCCGCTGTCCGAGTGCAAATAAAAAACGGTTTCCCCGCAAAGGGTTCACTTCCCATCACATGGAGGTTGAAGCACACACACTAGTACATACGTGCTCATATATACACAAACACAAACACACACACGCACACACACCGGTATGCGCCATCACATACACATCGCTATATAACTTTAGGCATCGAAGAGGCAGCGTCCGACAGAAATCTCAACGGAGGATAAAATTTCTTTACGACGAAAGATTATTGTGGATCTTCCGGGTCAGTTCTTTATTATTTTTCGTGTGTTTATTTAAATTATAAGTAAGAATACTTTTATCTTCATGACATGTGTGTTCGCTTAAGCTGTCTTTAAATTTTGTATGTAATTTTGTGTTTTAAAAGCATGGTTAGTTGTGATATTACCTGAAACTCTTAGCGTATAAAATTGCTGTAATATTCTTGATATGAAGTATCATATATTTTCCTTCAGGTTACAGCAGGTTACAACAGTTTGAAAAAATCTTGTCATTTATACTATTTGAATGGATCTTTACAGTAAGCCGTCGTCGTATACATAGTTACTCACTCATTTACATTTATTTAAAATCTCTTATTTTAATAATACAAACAGATACTTCAATTTTATTTATTTGGATAGATTACTCGTCCTCTTTTTTTCAAAATTTGAGTAGTTTGCACCAAACAAAAAAGGAGCCTTGTTCAGCAATACAGTATTGAGAAAAACACCGAAGAAAAGGTTTCATTGCATTTGTATAGTCAATGTTTACGAGTTGACATTCCAAAGCTCTGTTGCCAATATATTTATTATCAATTTCGGATTTTTTTTTTCATGTATCATAATTTTAAAAACACTTCACAAACAATTTAATGTCTATAAACACCGACCGTAATTTCTGTAACGTAGATATCACATCCATACCCAGAAGTAGACTCATATTTTATTCTTTTTATGAAACCACAGCTCCAGCAAATCCATTATAGGATTTTATTTTCTTACATCAAGGTTTGGAATCAAACAACAACAGCTTGAGTTGAAACACCTGTCAACTCAAAATAACTTCTTTTGCTTATGACATACGGTTGAGAATCAAAGTGCGCTAAATAAGGGAAGTAAAATATTCACAGTGATACGATACTATATTTTTTTAAGGTTCGGGGATTCCTTTGTACTTAGGTTTATAGTGATCTTGGCCAGAATCCGTCCCGTTGTTTATCCTTTGTACATTGTGATTACGTCGATAATTACCTGCGGCTTTTAAAGACAGGCCAATTAATACGAAAATCAATTTTAGGTTTAACTTTTGGTTTTAATTAGGTACAGTAATTTAAAACCACTTTACTTATGACAGTATTAATTTAAACGTATAGTGAGGTCATTAAATTTTAATTAATCAGTAGCATTGAAATACAACTAATTTTAGCGGATTTTGTCGCAATTTATTTTGTGATTCTTTGTCGTCATCATCATCACCCAAGAAAGTAGAAAAAAAGGAAGAGTATGAGAGCCGATAGAGCTTGCAAGCCCTATCGGCTCTCTTGCTTTTTTATGGATTTGTTTATCTCTGCTTTTATGGGAGCGACTCCTGTCGGATCTTCCAGCCAAGAAAGAACAGCCTGCGCTAGAGCTTCGTCTGTTAATCAGCAGGTGAGGTTTACTTGAACCCTGACAATCTTGAACCTCATACACCCATTCTTTATTTCTGTACTACAATTTTATAGACGTTTCGTTTACTATTATGCATGCTCAATAGAAACATCTGAAATTAGTGTAGTTACAAAAATAATACAAAAACGCAGTAAAGTCTTCTACAATTAGTTTTATTTCAATGAGAAGTATTCATTAAACTTTCTATAACAATCGGTGGCGTCTTGAGGAGAAGTGAGATTTGAAGAGTTTATTTTGTTTACATATTATTCTGTTAAGAAAACAGTTTTATTTATCTTAACGTAGAAGCAATGAAGTGTGCATATCTTACAAAGGAAGTCTTCTATTACCTTCAAGACCTTCGTGTATAGCTTGTTCATAATACGCAGTCGTTATAATTTTCGCTCAGTCATGATTTAGGTACGCTAAGGTTGCAGGGGCCTCCTGTAGCGCTACAAAATGCGTATTTGGCTTTGAGGTCGATCGATCAATGTATTACAATTTTATTATACGTCGCCTTTCTCGGAAAGTTTGAGGTGCGGCTGTTGTTAATTAGTATATCTCTGTAAACTGCCATATCTCTTCAGGTTTAATTGGGATTATAAAACATCGACATAGCGTAAGAATGTTGATATATACATACAAATAACATATAATAATAAATACTTTCCGACATTATACATAGCGCTTTCTAGTCACAAACCAAGCATAGTTTAATTAGCTTGTGAAATAGGGTCTAGATTGGGGATGAGCATACTTAGAATTTTTATACATACTTACATACAAATATTTGCACCGAGTGGGAATCAAAACTGCGACCTTCAGCATAGCAGTCGAACACTTTACTATCACGCCACCGTGTAAAACTGCCTATCCCTTAGTCGCTGTCTTACAGTAAAAGATCTGTATGTTCTTTACCACTGGAAACTTATTATGGAATAGTCTATCAACAAAACCTTTGTAAAGCGCATTGAAGAGTTGTAATAGATGTTATTTTTAGCCACAAACTGGAATACCGGGTTACAAATAGAAGATAACAGTGATAAGGCTGACATTAGTAATTGCTATTATTTTGTAAAGATTTGTTCAGTAATACCTTTAAACTGACCCAGTACTTCATAATAGAATCTACCCGTGACTCTTTCTTTCATTCTTTCTTTCTGCAGAAAATAAATCATACCTTGGGTACAAAAAATCCACCAATAAAGTAAACGTGACAGTTTGTTAAAATTTTGGATCTTATTTATATGGTACCAATCAATCGATACGTTTTTGCAGTATAGTTTAGGTTCAAAAACTTACCTTATGCAAAAATCTATGTAATTAAAATTATTTTCTTTTAGAAATCGTATTATAACTTGAATTTGATGCATGTCTCTAGAGATGTAATATTGCTACACATCTAATGTTAATTAACGCATTGACGTACTCTACATTAAAAATACATTTTTTTGATAGATATCTAGGTACTTGTTGTTCTTTCTCAAGACCACTTAACTATTTCAAAATCTATAAAAATAAGTCATTGAATCGTAAAATCAGAGAAACTGTTTATTCATCACATTGACATCATATATACTACACATACAGTGAAACTATATCGGTGTATGTGTAAAGCTTACGCGTGTGTTGTAGCTTATTAGTGCGACAAGGATAGCTGACATGGTATTGATCCGAATGACAGAGAGAAACGAACATCAACAAGGCTAGCTTTACCTTATAAGTATATGAATGTACGTTTTTATTAAGTTGATTCGTTATACAGCTTGCCATTATAATAATATACGGGTACGTATAATCACAATTCAGTCCACTGTTAAGATCTTATGCCGAAATATAATATGTACTTATATAGGCCTCCATTATCACGTCGTGGTACGTTTACACTTTTGTTTGCGTGCACTTGTATTGTATGTCTCGGAATGATCTACGATGAGCTGCAGGGTTCAATTTCCAAGTTGGGAGAATGTTTTTATTATTTTGGTTAGGAAATTAACAACTGGAAACCGGTGCATTGGACCAGCACCTCTTTGCTGCGTCAATCTACCTCCAACGTGGCAGTAAAAAGCTGTACCACTACGCCACAGAGGTCGGCATTAATGTAATTTATATGTAACTTAATCTTACCTTATTGCTCGACACTTTATAAAGATTCCATAAATTATTCAATACATAATGCATAACCGATAAACAACTGCTTCTAAGTAATAGAAAGTAAAGGCATTGTCCTTGTAATAAGAGACACTAATAAAAAGCGCCATTACATAGTACTGCAGCTATTTAAGACATTTAACAGAGTAGGATAATAATAGAATAGGTGTATGGTATAGTGGCGAGGGGTTCCAATAACCCGATTCCCGCCGGCTTGCTCTATAAAGGGAAGCCGTGATGAGTTATCTTACATTGATACAGAAAATTTCCACCGGCTTTTTAAAAATTTTCACCCTCGCCACTGGTATGGACCTGCAAGCTGAAACATCTGCTGACTACCAAATGGTGCTCTAGCGTAGACTTTCCCTCTTTGGGCTGTATTCTAGACAGCAGTCGATCCAAGAAAAGTCGTATAAGCAAAGTCCAACAAAAGGATTGAGTAAGTGGACACCGGGCTCTGGGGCTAGAGCGTCGATTGCAATCAAGAACAATGCTTGTATGTTATTGATCATAATCGAACTCATGTATAAGGTAGCAAACTTATTATATACAGAAGATTTCGTAAAAGATGCTGGTATTATAACTATTTAGTTGTACTTCTAAAACTACTGCATTCGGTTTTCATAATAACAAGGATTGTACTCTCTAATCAATAACCTTATTATTAAATACAACCTAGATTTTTGTTTCGAGGCCGTGTTACAACTGTAATATACAACTAGTTGGACTATGTGTCTTCGTTTGGGGCGGTTGACCAATCAGTATTTTTATTAGTTAGACTTTGGGACATACTCTTCTTGAACAACCGAGCTTTCGGTTTTACGAACGCCCTGCAAGCTTTTCTCATGCGACTATAATATGCGGTTCTTCAAGAAGGGTTTTAGTGTGGGCTGGCAGGTGGGCCGTGTGCTTGTCAGTTACCTAAGTGGTTTTATACTCCTCATAACATAAATTCACAAATAATAAAACACCTGTAAATTGTATTCATGAATAAAAAACAAACGAGATGTAACTTAAAAGCTGTTATTTCAGAAAGTTATTCAACGATCTATAGAAGAAAAGATTTAAAAAAAGACATATTTTCACAATTTTGTACATCCGCGTCGTATAAGCGTCATTGTGTGGCCTATGAATCAACAGCTTTGACCTTTCACATACTTCAAGTACAATAAAAGCAATAAACGCCACATTGCTCATTCTGAACAACTGTACAATGATGAGAAATATTTGTTAAGTTGCTATAATCAATACTATTAATTAGTTAATTATCTTAATAAATTTACCATCCTTACTAAGTACATAACTTCCTTATAATTTTAGATAGATTTTATTTATTTATAATTGCGAGTATGTAGATTTTTCACTCTATAGTGCCACAAATTCACAAGACTAGACAATACGTCTAGTCTTGTGAATTTTGATATATTGTCAAAGTTATACAACGAATTTTTGTAGATACAAAGTTTGTAAAACCCAGAAATCCCCCGTTGTTTTATGATTTTTCGAACAACACAATCAGTATAGAAGATATATTTTAGTGTCTTGCTTTCAAGATATTGCATAGGATATAATTATGCTAATTGCAAGTGTCCTCTGTAGATTATTATAATATTACTAGCTGTCGCCCGCGGCTCCGCCCGCGTGGATGTCGGTTATCGCGAATCGGGGTATGAAAAATAGATGTTGGCCGATTCTCAGACCTACCCGATATGCCCACAAAATTTCATCAAAATCGGTCAAGCCGTTTCGGAGGAGTATGGCAACGAAAACTGTGACACGAGAATTTTATATATTAGATTGTAAGAGAATTTAGTTTCAATATTCACAAACGGACATGATGAGCACCAAAAAAGGTACTTTATGTATTATTTTTTCGTGCAAAAATCCCTTAATTCGTATTTGTACGATTTTGCGGTCGTTCTCATTTAAATTTAATTGTCTTACCAATTCTGTGTCTTAAATGCGCTTTAATACTAAATATTTAGCCATAGGCGTCAACTGATCTGAATAAACTTGGCCTAATTAATGCTAAATACCTAGTTTAAATACATATATATATTATAATATTGTGCTTGAAATATCCTGGTAACTGGCAGTTAGTCACTCTTGAAGATGCAATTCCTAAAATGAAAAGATAGATTGATCTTGATTCAATGTGTAATGTCACGGACTCAGCGACAGTGTACGAAATTAGGTTAATTATTTTTATATTTCAAAACGAAGAAATTTTGAAGTTTGGAAATTAGCATAGTCTGATATATTTTTAAAGTATATAAATAAGTTAGACACTATGGTATAATGGGTGGTATACCGTAGTGTCCAACTACTAGTCTGTTTCCAAATTCAAGCTGTAAAGACATTGTAATCTAATGCCAATATCTTTAACCCATTCACAATTATTGCGTTTATATCTATTTTACAATCCCCGTGGACAGCCAGCATAAACAACTTTTCGTTATCTATGTAATTGGAACTCGATAAAGGCAGCAAAAATATATTAAATGGTTGGTGAAGATAAAATATCACAAATGACTATGCATTATCTAATATATTACATTTTAGGATACTAATGCGATATTTTTTTTGTTGTGTATTTATATGTAGAGTTGAATAAATTGTGAAATTTTCATCTCGTGTTCTTGGAAATCGCGGAGGTCGTTAATATACTTTGTAATTTAACATAAAATAAACTATAATGCAATCAATTTCTCTTGACAGGTATAAAACACAAGCATAAAACCCATCAATTCACAAGACAATATCTGATAATAACTTTTTTCGATACTGATTATTATTTTATTATTGGTTATCCTCAGAAACATCACATGGTGACATAATAGTTGCGTTTACACGTACAGGATCGGAACGAAGGATTTATAACGCACCAGTCCAAAACCGTCGTTCAAAACCAGAACGAACGTGTAAATGTTAGAGACGCACCAGAAACGAACGACAACAGTCCGATCTAATGGTAGGCGCGCGCGCATCGCATCGCAGTTTTGTCCGAGCTCAAGTTGGTATAAAAGATATTATTTTCGCGAAATATCGGCTTGGGGCGTGGAGGCCATAAAAGATCGCAATATATCACCACAGTACGATCCGCAGTTCAAACCGACAGATCGAACCGCAGTTTGGAACGCGGTCCCGTTGCGCGGTTAAAAACTAGACGGTAAAAAAAAAAAAGACGGGTTGCACTCTGGGAGTGCCGGCAGAAGTGAAAACATTTTCTTTTTTTCTTTCTTCGTTATATACATAGAAAAAGATAAAAAAGAACATACCATACCATACCTGTACCTGTTGTTGAATAGCGCTAATCATAGAACCTATCACTTATTTTCTGCTAATTTTCTGTCAGAAGAAATTAATAAATTACGAAAAGAAAAAATAAAAACAAAAAGTAATAAATTACAGAAAGAAAAAATAATCATAAAAAGTAATAAATTACAAAAAGAAAAAATAATCACAAAAAGTTTCAGAAGGCCAGGTGATTTGAACCCGATACTATCTGAAACTATAAGAACTTACAGTCGAAGTGCTTACCGTTTAAGCTACGACGCTATCAATGGTAAATTGCAAAATAGATAGTCTTTACCTAATCTTGTATGACGTCAGTCGTCGGTTACGGTTCAAAGGTCAACTAATCCTGACGCTTTCTTAACATTTTACACCCATCCAACGCCGCTAAAGAAGTTTTCACTTGTCTGTACGTTATTATACCTAAATGTGAACTTACGCTTTCGTGGTTAGTTTAGGAGTTCGGAAATTACATTACTAATAATGTTTATCGATATCATGGATATCGTCTTGAACATTAGGATTTGAATGAAATATTTATTCTATGTCTTTTTCATTTGATATAATTATTATTTTGATTTATCATAGATACAAACATAAATGAATGTTCTCACTTTTATATGACATATAATAAGTTTCGAATGAACAATAGAAAAGTAAAACATTTGTTACGCATTAAGAGCGTATGTATATAAACAAGTGACGCGGTTGACGAGAGTAATATTTTCAGTTTTGTTTCGTGTTGTGTTATTCTTGGGTGTGAGGTAGGATATAAGATTGTACATTCTCTCAGAGAACTCGACCTCGAGATCAGGGTGTATGGCCGGGGACCGAACTTGCAACGACATTGTGACAAGGACCGGCGCAAGGGCGCGCCTCTCACTCACGCACACACGTCACAAAAATGTTGTCGAATGCTAATATAATCAATAAAGTAATCGATATGTATAGTTAATTTTACGAAGACTGAGATATTTACTTTCAATGGTATAAAATACAGTCAACAATATGAAAGAGATCAACGTACACCGTGGTTGCAGTGGACATTTGCAGCTGGGAGTCATTTTTATTTTGTTCGTCACAGTTTGTCTGTAATGTGGCCTAGGGCTTTGTCGCATTACAGATTACGGCCCATACTTTCACCTGCAGTAGTGTAATATCTCGGCAACATTCGGTGCTCTACTGTTAACATCTTTAATATAAAAATTAATCGCTGAATGTGTTGCTAAGCACAAATCTCGAGGACAGCTGAACCGATTTCGCAAATTCTTTTTTTAGAATATTACTTGCAGTACGAAGATGGTTCTTATGCATATAAAAATTTAAAAAATTGCCGGAACGAGTCTAATATCATCACCTTTCTATACTTCCATACAAACGATTTGGAATAATACTTAAAAGTCAGTTTGAACTTTAATACCACGTAATAAAGTTCAAGTGTTCGTGGAGAGATTGAGTGACGCATAATGGCTTAGGAGTGCTACGGGGTTGAAGTATGCCACAGGCAAAGCCGAGGCGGGTCAGCCAGTTATTAATAAAGTCGTTATACTTTATATTTGTTAAGTAGAACAAATAAAAAAAGTCAATGACGGAAATTCGCGTAGACTTCAGACAGTATCCAATTCGCAATGGGATTAACACTAGGATGAAGAAGAAAAATTATGTAATTGAATGATTAGTGTGTGATTGAAGTTTTCTCATCCTGAAGACCAACTACGCCAATCATTTTGGGACCGGTGAATTGTTTTTGTTGTTCATAGAATTTTGCACTAGTCTAGTAGCTTTAGATAATCTACTAGACTCGTGAAAAATTCTGTCTGTCCTTAAACGTATATTTGTTAAGTAAAAAGAAAAAATAACAAGGCAAACATAAGTGAAATCATTATAATTATTTTTTAAAAAGGTCTGTTATGACGACATACGTTAAACTTCCAATTCAAACATATCCTTTGTTGAATTCCTTTTGCGGGGTTCGGTCATTAAGTAATGAAGGAGTAACAGATCAACATCGTCATACTTTTTGATTTATATTGCAGTAAACATAACGACCGGTGAGCACCAAACTATATTTTACTTTATAATTTTTATTAAAAGTTATTGAGCCTACACAAATGAAATATGTATAATGATAAAATTCCTTCATAAAGTGGTGGTAAACTTAATTAAATTATCGTATACAATAAGGTATATAGTTAAATAAACTAACAGTAATTTGTATTCAGGAAGCTGATGACTTAGAAAATAAAATAAATAAATAAAAATAACAATCTTTCATTCTAGGCAACATGGCCCATTTTATCAGGTAAATGTTATGGTCAGATTCAGGTAATTGCCTCTTCGATTCAAAGCTCTGATTATTCTGATTTTTGATAATCTAAAGAAGGAAAGAACAACTGAAGTTGGACGTTTGAGGGTTCAGATATTAATCAAGCAATCAAGACTCCATGCACCGTTTTTAACGGTTATAGAGATAATTTTGCTATAATGTCTATTAATTACAATATTTCAACTGTACCGTTAATTAAAACTTACAAACATCGATGGATGTTTTTAAGTTTTTGCCGACCGTCTACTCGGCAAAGTTAAAGTTTATCTTTTAAATTGAATGCAATCGCAATCTATGGATGAACGTTCTGTGTCGGATCATTAAGCGAATGCTTCGAGTACATTAAAAAAAAAGGAAGCCTGAAGGAGCAATATGGATGGTTTTTTGTGGGATGCAGTGGGTTCCGTTCGTGCCAGCGATGCACGTACAAGGAGTTGCGATCCGCCACGTCCACCGCACTGCGATGTAAATGATCCCCTTGAATAATGTATCCCTTCCTCGGCCATCTATCTTTATTCTGCCACCATCGTATAAGGCACACGACAAACCCCCGTTACTTCTAACTATTCTCCTGCTATGTTAAATTTATATAAAGTAAGTGAATATATCCTACCCACATAAGTGATTACTATTTGAATTATTGTAATTGTATTTACAGCTTGTCATCACTTCCTAATTGACTTTTTCTTTTGGTTTTTACGCGCGCGCGCGCGCTTGTGTGTGTATGTATGTTTCTGTGTTTGTCTGTCTCTGGCATCGTAGCTCTCTAACGGATGAACTAATTTAGGTGTAATTTTTTTAGTCAAAAAGGTGACTTAGTCGCGAGTATTTGATGAAAATCGGTCCAAGATGGCCGCCACCAAAAAATCACGTTAAACATATTTTTTCAAAATTCCCTCAATATGGGTATCAAATGAAAGGGCTTGAATAGTAGAATACTGTCCACTATTACAAATATCGAATCCAAGATGACCACCAAATACCTAATTTCATTTTTTACCATAATTCCTTGAATATGAGTGTTAGGTACATGAAAGGATTTGACTTGTGGGTTAATGTAAAAAGTATAATATAAAGATTAAATTAAAATTTGAAAAACCCTCAACAAAACAAATATAAAAGTAAAAAATTAATCCTAATACATTGTAATATTTGATTTAAATCTTCTCATCTTAGATCGTTCCAATAACATGTGGGAGTGGTTTATCAGTTAGGGACTCCTGACACAAGAACTAGTATCATTATCGTGTTCGCAATACCCGGCTGACTGAGGATCATATAGAATTAGGAGATGGTCGTCGGTTAGCTAGGGTGCGGAGGATATGCTTTAGGCAATCTTACACCCTGGTATAGAAAGAAAGAAAGAAAGAAAGAAAGAAATAAAGAAAGAAAGAAAGAAAGAAAGAAAGAAAGAAAGAAAAAACATTTAATTCAGGACACGCACAAATCACGCACCTATCCTTTGAAGCGGCAAGTCTCCTGGCCGGATCGCCTCCGTGGATCCTGGCTCCACAGGGCCATGGTGACCGAGTGGGAGCTACGACTTGAGCGACCACGCGCAAGAAGCTCCCAAACTTCTTGATGAATGAACACGGCAGGTTTTAAATCAAAATGTCCAAGAAAAGCGCAATTCAATATCTACTACTTAATTGAAAAAATAGATTTTGATAAATTTATACAATTACTAGATGTGCGCCTTGGCATCGGCCCGGTACAATTATAACATAAATTATTATACAATTATAACATAATACAACATTTTTAAATTTTTCTTTCCATACGTATTGTGTAAGAATAGATATTACTCGTAATGGATAGATAGTTGGCATATAATGCAATGCGATTGTACTCTGGTTTGATAACTGTCAAAGACCCCGAGTGCCAGACCGAGAGGAATGGCCCTGGGTGAGCCGGGGTGCGAGGAATGTCACGAGGCAACCTCACCTTCGGCCTAGCACATCGACCCACAGACGGCGTGCGGTTTAGTCGGTTCGAGTCCGACATAACCTCCCCCTCCGTCTCCGGAGGGGGGGTATCCGTGGGAATTTCCCACACGTTTAAAAAAAACCTTGGTATCACCTGAAGACCCAGGACGGCGTGCGGTTTTAGTAAGTACGAGTCCGACATAACCACCCCCATGGCTCACGGATATCCCCAGGGATTTTCGAACTAAACAAAGGGCTTAGAGCGAAGTGTTTCTGTGCCTATTTGCACCTAAGTAGTTATATATTATATGTACCTATTATATTTAATATTTCTGATGTAAATATATAAGTTCTTTTAAAATCTCTATAAATATGAGAATGTTGTAGTATATCATCATCTGAATGTTAAGTCCAGTTGCATCCAAAGTTTGTACTTTGAAACCTTGGTTTATCTTGCCTCTCACTGGAGTGACTGCCGTCTGGATACCCAGCGCGAGAGGAAACCATCCGCCAGAGCTTCATCCGTGAATCGTTGCCGGTTTCGACGATTTGCAATAATATCACATTTATAGCCTTATCTAAGATAGTTGAGAGATACGTTTTCTGCATTTAAATTCTATGAAAAGAACATTGTATAGCGTAAAATATAAAAAATGTGTTATTTCAAAGGTATTATTATACCCATACAATAATTTGCGTTACATCGTTGTTTCTACGATGTAACTGAGTTCATGGCCTCTGGAGACCTACGTTTGAGTAGAAACTACTTTCGAGCGTTGTATTTACGTGCTATAGTTCCATCATTTCAATCTATTTACAAAGTTTGAATGTCGTAGCTATTATATTTTAGATTTTATTAATGTCTCAAAACCCTTAATTTCGTCACTGACTCATCACATCACTTACTGATCATCAATTTGTTAGGGTACTTCCTGAAGTCTTAGAAAGGTGAAATTTTAACTTCTGTGGATAATTAATTTTCTTCGGTTCAAATATTACTTCAAAGACGACAAAAAAATTAAAAATCCGAACCTAACCTATCCCCTGGGAATAGGAGGTGGAAGCACAGATTACCTACTGCGGCTACGGAGGAAGTTTGTATATGAGACTTGCAGAACAGTTTGTGCTACTTAAGCCAAAATTTATTAAAATATTTCTTATAACAAATAAAAATATGTCCGTCATAATTTTTAACCAGCTTACAAAAATAAATGAAATCCCACCAAAAACATTTTCATGTAAAATGTTGCCAAGACAAGTTTACGTAGCTTACCCTGTGAAAAAGTTACCAAATCTCGTATAAAGCCAAGCTCTAAAGACTGCATACTCTAAACCTACAAGATCTACACTACACCTTAGGTTTAGAGTGTGCAGTCTTTAGAGCTTAGCTTGGCAACATTTTCACATGAAAATGTTTTTGGTGGGATATAAGTTACTGCTTTTTAAATATATTAAATTACATAGAAAGTACCATACGACTAAATTAGGTTTTGGAACATCAATAACACGATAAATATAACTAAGGCTAGACATACCTAATAAATTCATGGTTTAGGAAAATGCTAAAATTTTGAAATTGTTTCCTCTACAAGTTAACCTACTAAACAATAGGGAAAATAAGATGCTTTTCCTCCTACCAGTTGAATGTGTTGGCATTATGGGTAGGTATATATTTCAACAAATGTTTATGATTTGAATTTCAAATTTGAAAGTTTATAGTAGCGCTATATTAATTTAGGTTTATCAAGACAGGCCAGAGAAGTTATTCTGCTTGAGTTTTTATCACAGTTGTAATGCGAGTAGACAATGGATTTTAATTGGTTAACAAAGGAGAAAAAACTGAAACAACTTTATTTTTGAAGTAAAAACTTCTTTAGCGGCGTTGGATGGAATGAAAGTGTTCAACTCGCGTCAGGATCACTTGACCTTTGAACCGTAACCGACGACTGACGTCATACAACATTATCTACAGATTGTTTATTTTGTTAGGTACGCTAAGAAGCGTTGTGGCTTAGCGGTAAGCGCTTCGACTGTAAGTCCTTATGGTTTCAGATAGTACCCGGTTCGAACCTAGGCTTCTGACACTTTTTGTGATTACTTTTTCTTTTTGTAATTTATTACTTTTTTGATTATTTTTTCTTTTTGTAATTCATTAATTTCTTCTGACAGAAAATTAGTGATAGGTTATATGATTGGCGCTATATTATAGGTATGGTATGATATGGTATGGTATGGTATGTTCTTTTTATCTTTTTCTTAGTTTATAACGAAGAAAGAAAGAAAGTTTTCACTACTGCCGGCATTCCCGGAGTGCAACCCGTCTTTTTTTATATAACTTAAGTGACAACAAGCATACGACCCATCTGATGGAAAGCGGTTTTCACAGCGTGGACGTGTGCAACACCAGAGGTGTCACTTCACGCTTATACCTCTGGAAAAACCTAATTCCTTCTAGAAGAACTCCATATTGTAGTTGCTTGTGAAAACCACAGCAGGGAGAGCCACAGGCACAGCCACAGGCTGAGCATGTGCGGATTGAGGTTTCCTTTCATACCTCACTGTAAACACCGTTTTCGATTACAATGTGTGAGGGTGAATTCCTTGTATGTGGCCATATATCTGCTAAATACAAATGCACGTGTTCACGTAACGGTTAGTCAATCCGAATAAGGGGGCTGACCAATAAAACCAAAATAACCCGTCCAACCAGTTTTATCGGAATATGTCCTTGTTATTTTTTAAACTTTTTTTAATTTTTTTTTTTTTTACTTTTCTGGAGAGAAGGAAAACTCGAAATAAAACTCTGTATCAACCCGTCTGGCCGGCGTGAAAACAGTAGACCAAACCCTCCCAACATTGGGAGTGACCTATGTTCAGCAGTTGACCGAGATAGGCTTATTAATCGATTGAGTTGTTATTTTATGGAAGTAAATTATGACGAAAATACAATATTTTTAAATTATTGTTCGTTTTGTTATTTTGAGTTAATTCTTTTCCTATGATGCCATCTGAATGTAATGTCAAAGAATATGTTATTTCATTAAGATATACTTCACCGATGTACTTATCTATTGTTCATCCTCCATCTACGCAAAACGCTAAGTGAAAAAGTAACTTATTTGTGTTTCATTAGATAGTTGTCGTTAATATCGACGTAAAGGGTCATTACTCTAACTGTAAATGAGTAAACAGGTTTATTTAGTTGTACATAGAACCTCTTACTTGTTAAATAACGTGACAAATATATAACTATGTAGTATACATAAGAATAATAAACAAATATATCATAAAATTATCTTTAACTACAAATGCATATAATATTTAATGTTAATGTAGTTATTAATCTCAGAAGTGTTCGCAGCAACATTACTATACATCAGTTAGAGCTTAATCCGTATAAATATTCTAATAGTAATATGGATTATTTTGAAACGAATCTGCCTAAGTATATAATCGTCTATGATCTCAGCAAGCCACTATGTAGTGTAGGTTCTCACTGACTCATTTTTCAATGCGGAAAATAAATTTGAAATCTTGCAACAGTAGGTACGTCATTCCTCCGCCATTTAAGCCCATTACTAGTAGCAACTCTTTAAACATATTTTTTGATGCACGTGCAACTCCTTGGATTACATAAAACATGATAATGGAGCCTGTACCTATACGGCAACAATAGAATTAATTACAGAAATGCTTGGTATTCTGAGATCTTAGACTTGATTATCTAACTTTTATTTCGATTACTTGTCATTAATGGAGGTTTGATCCTATGAAATAACGCGATAGGGCAGCCGTTCGTATTAAAATATTTAGTTCCGAAAGTTCTAATATGTTCGTTTAGAAACCAGCGGTGATCATGTGTCTCAGGCATGGGCTAGAATAGATACCGCCGGTGTCGCATTAGATTCAGCCGAGACATTGTACTGTGATTTCAAGTACATATAATTGTGTACTCTATAATCATTGTCTTTGATGTTAAAATAGCAACATTGAGTGCCGGCTGAGGCGCGCGAGCGGGTCACGACTGACGCGCACGCGCGTTCGTGACCTTGCCGCGCGCGCCTCGCAGAGGTCACACTCTTGTGGTGATGCGCCTGTGCTCCGCACTACGCTTTCCATAATTCGAAGCGCAGTCCATATCAACTGCAAATAAGGTTTTAGAATTCTTATTTTTAGATATAATATAAATTATAAAAAAATGATGCAACAGCGTTTGAATGTATGCCTACAGTTGGCAGTCAAGGAAATTCCTCTGATACATGGTTTGTAAAAGGATTTTTAGTCTGGGAAGGACATATTAAAAGAGGAGCTTTAGCATTTTTTGTAGTTGTACAAAGTTTGCTAAAGCTTCTCTGTATTCTGTAGTCAGATATTTAGTTATAGGTAAACTTCATTATAAGCAAAGTATAACAAAAGGAACAAAAAAGACGGGTGCCGACAGACACTTCGGGAGTGCCGACAGAAGTGAAAACTTTTTCTTTCGTTCTTTCTTCGTTTCACACAGAGAAAAAGATGAAAAGAACATACCATACCATAGCATACCTATAATATAGCGCCAATCATAGAACCTATCACTAATTTTCTGTCAGAAGAAATTAATGAATTACAAAAAGAGAAAATAATTACAAAAAGTAATAAATTACAAAAAGAAAAAATAATCACAAAAAGTGTCAGAAGCCCAGGTTCGAACCCGGTATTATCTGAAACCACAAGGACTTACAGTCGAAGCGCTTACCGCTAAGCTACAGCTACCTAACAAAATAAACAATCTGTAGCTAATGTTGTATGACGTCAGTCGTCGGTTACGGTTCAAAGGTCAAGTGATCCTGACGCGACAAAGGTCACGTGCTCATGACGCGAGTTTAACACTTTACCCATCCAACGCCGCTAACGAAGTTTTCACTTCAAAAATGGGAAAACGGTGCCAATTAACAATTTTTAGTACTTAATTTTATTTTAATATTTAGGTACCTACTTAATAATGTTTAACTTAATGTATTATATATTATGAAACAAAGGCGATTTCTTTGTATACTTTACATCAGTCACAGTAGCTGGTACTTTTATCTTATACATAAATCAATATCAAAAGAATTCTACTACTGATCTTTGATTCGCATTGTAAGAATTTATAACAGTGCTTGCAATACCGAAGTGACATATTTACGTGAATAATAGGAGAAAAGGCTCTTGCTCAGGAATGAGAAATGCCGCCATAACAGACCTTTGCGCACTTTCCCCGCTGCGGCTCTCACTCGGTGAGTTTGTGCACCCTTTAAGTGCACAGTTAGCACAAGAGCTATACACAAATAGCAATTAATTAAGATGCTTGTATCGATCATTAAAGTCAAGTATTGATTGGGATGATACCTGCTATAAAACGTGTGACACAATACCAGCAAAAAAGTTCTTAGAATTTGAAGAAAGAAGTTTTAAATCGCCAATTAAATAGTATTGAAAATTATGAAAAGAATCGTTTGAAGTAGTGATGACGTGTGCAAAATGTGCGATAGGTACAACAATTTAGTAAATCAATTTTCGTGTTCTTTTATTGACGGTATGAATCATTTTTATGAGTTCGATTAGCTAACATTTTAGTCATTGTGGTACACGAAGCGCAAGAAGACAGGTGTTTGAGCACAATGATATTCTTACTAGACCAATTTTATCATTGGAGTATAGTTCAGCGGAATGCAACAGTTTCATAATACTATTTTTGCATAAAACAGAAAAATTTAAAACTGAACGGCTTATTAGTTTATGGGGGTATACTATGAATCTGTTTTATTCCCCTTTCTATATCGTTTAAATATACATTTCAATATTATCATCATCATTACAGCGCTTGGCCCGGATACATCCAACGCCTCTATGTATCTATTTTGGAGGCATCCTTGATTGGGAACCTTTACGAAGACATCCTGGGCAACGGATACGGTGGCACCTCTCTCTCTCGCAGGGAAGATGCCGAGAGAAAGAGTTGCTCGGAGGCATTCGAGTGTCCCTCTGACCAGCTAGGGGCAGGTTGGATCTCGGAACCTACCAAAATGGCTCCTACCAAAACGGCTCTATTTTGTAAATAGAGCCATTTTGGTAGGATCTGTCAGATACGGGTACTAAAAAATACTTTTTGTAAAACAAATCTTATTGTCTATAAAAAAACATCATATCTCATTATCATATTATAAAAACAGATTCGATCACAAAATACTTTTTGCTATATCGTTTTGTAAATCATTAAAGAAAAGCGATCACCGCTACCGCCTTACTTGGTCAAAAGTTGTAATGAATGCCGCAAATGGTATCGGGATGGAGCACGTCCACAGGTAGCACACGCTAATGTTCCTCATTAAATACTGGAACATCAATTTGTATCTGCACCACGTAGAAGTATACTGAGGCCATTGATTTTTATTGCTCGGTGACATGTGGAACATTCACAAATCGCTATTAAAAAGCGAATTGTCGGCTACATGATGCTGCACTCTAAGGATTCTATACAAATCCAACCAATAAAATTGTTAACTGATAAATTAATAGCCCTTGATAAAAGCGGACCCTAGACTCCAAGTTGAAAAGCTTCGAATGCTACTGGGATTAATGCTAGGAGGAAGAAGAAGAAATAGCCCTTACCTTCACAGTGTTAGTTCCGATTGCATGTAAAATTTGCACTTTGAAGCCAGCCTTTGACTCTTTTTATTGATTTGTCTTCTGTGGGAGCGATTGCTGCCTAATCCCGAGAGGAAAGTTTTTGCCAGAGCCTCGTTTATAAATACACCCAGCCCCATCATAAATTTTATACAAATCTAAACATTACGATTGTTAATTAATGAATAACTCTGTCTGTTTTAAATTATCATGAGTTCAAGGGCGCTAATGTCATGAATTCGTTTAAGTTAAGTCGTTACGTAAACGCTTGTATATTATGCAAAATTGCTATGGATCCTTAAAAAGTCAAACTGATTTAAATAATGTTTGATACATTGGTTTTAAGTCCTTTACCTTTACATAATACAATGTTTTGGGTATATGGAGTGCACAATCCTTACAGACTAAATCAACGTCACCTTCAATCTGGTACACCTATTGATTGACGGATGAGGTTCTATTTAGGTAATGTGTGGCTTTAGTATAGGCTTTCCTTGCAGGGTTGGGAAGTCAGCCGGCCCCCACTCCCATAAAAGCAAAAAAAAAAACAATAAAAGAATTAGCAGGAGAGTGGATCCCGGGTCCCAAAGTGTAAGCTTTGGATGCGACTGGGATTGTTGCTTATATGAACATAACATAATTATAATGTAACTGCCGATATACTGACAGTAGGTAAGCTAATGTTTTATAGAATACATTTAACTATGATTCTTAAAGTAAAAGAAGCGAAAATAGAAGAAACTACTGCTAAGCTAAATAGTTTGTGTCAAGAGTGGTTTCACGGTCGATAGTGTAATGGCCAGGATTCGAACCCGAGGCCTCTCCACCGACTCCTTAATTACTAAGCTACCGACGCTACAGGTCACTGGCATATAGACCTCTTTTTTACATTCGTTGGCACTAAGCGTTCTTGATCTATGGTTTACAGTAACGAGTTGGTTGTAGAATACGAAAAGATCCCTTTTTTTAGCGAGTTTAGTGAACAGTAAAAGTATTCCTATACATAGGTACAGTCAGCAACAGAATGATATTGACCAGAAAAGTACACAACATGATCTCATTACCGAAATCCCAAATAGTTGTAAGCATTCAGAGTGGTCAAACTATCTTAGCAATCAGTTTTTCGTTATTAAGTAGGTAAGTTAGTAGAGTGTTTCTAAGGAAGCATTTAAATAGCATACTAGCTGTCGCCCGCGGCTCCGCCCGCGTGGATGTCGGTTATCGCGAATCGGGGTATGAAAAATAGATGTTGGCCGATTCTCAGACCTACCCGATATGCCCACAAAATTTCATGATAATCGGTCAAGCCGTTTCGGAGGAGTATGGCAACGAAAACTGTGACACGAGAATTTTATATATTAGATATAGCACCTCAACCCCGTCAGGAAAACCTGCGCTCGAGCCTCATCCGTTCATCAGCAGATATTCAAGACATTCAAACTATTCGATTTGTAGCAAATGAATTGTTAGTAGTTTTTGGAGCTAACTTTCATAACAATAATAATTTAGTGCGGTACACAACAACTAATTAAGCTGAAACCGCGGGAGGTATAGCTATAAACATTGGTAATACCAGCCAAAGCTTTATGTCGATTATATTTTGGAATCGGAAAATGCCTACGATTCAACTGTTAAATCGAGCATTCACTTATTATAATTGTACCGTCTATGAAGGATGACTGAGTAATAACAGTAATATATCGGCTTGATTTTATGGAGATTTGAAGATAACAAAGTATTTGTATTGTTGTATTATTTTATTTTAGTTGATCTGTGACGACAGGTTACAGCTATTTAAGATCTTACGAAATTTAAGTATCCACTTGCAATTTAAATAATGATTTCAAATATATAACAAACAAATTATCATACGCAACTAAAGATCTTTATCTTGAGTCTGTTGATTGTTGATTAATTTCTCCGATTTCTATTTGTAAAACTACCAAGTGTACCCATTCAGGTACCCCGCAAACTACCTGTTGGTTATATTAGGCTAATTCACTGAAGGTAAGATGGGGCCTTGATCAGCGCACCGTTGCCTGTAAGAACCTTCGCGGACTCATCGACTGTCCAACCCTGCACAACGTTTATATGTCCACAAAAATACGCAGCACACCGTGAAAGCCCTCGCCACAGACTGTTTGCCCGGTGTCAAGGATGTCTTTCATACAAACAGTAATTTAAGATTTTTTATGTGATTTAGTTTAAGTTATTTATTGTAATTGTACCGTTTTAATTAACTATAAACAAACAAAAATATAGCGTTAATTTATTATACCTAATTCCATTTCGTGCATCAATACTCTATCTATCAAACTTTCCGCTACAGATTATGTTTTTTTTAGTTTCATCTGAGCAGTTCATTTGATTTCAGTATGAAAATCTTTTTTTTATACCACTGAGATGGCATACAAGCACACGGCCCACCTGATGGAAAGTGGTTACCGTACACTCGTACTGCCGACCCTGTAAACACAGAGTTTCTGTGCTGTAGGTGTAGAAGACAAAGCAGGAATAGCTTTTATTCTTCCCACTGTCAGCGCTACCCTACTTACCGCCGGGAACACAACACGAGGTTAATATGGCCGGGGTATTTTTCTGCGGTAAACTGGCTCTGAAAAGCTATTCAATATATTTTCCATTGTACTTTAGTAGCTTTATTAGTGTAGTTGTGGAATATTTTACTAATTTAACCTTTATAAAGTGTCCGTTCATTGACGTGTTTTTTGTATCCGCAACAAACATAAAATAAAATAAAATTATCTGATATTTCTGACGCTCCATAACAAGTTTCAATTCATGGAATGCGAATAGCAGTAGCTGATGCAGATTAGAGATAGGTATAGAAGTTGTCTCGAATGACGTCCTGCCTCACTTAACTACACCCTTAAGCGGACTTACTCAGTAGGTACTCGACGTCGGATATAAAATTTATTTTTAAATATCAGCCGAGACATTGATACAACAGGTTCTGCCTTAGTTCTTTTTTCCTATTTGGAAATCTCCAGGTACCTATTATTTCGCTGAGTGCACGATAGCTGCGTAATGGGATACTTGACAAAGCACCAAAAGTTTTCTTTCAGATCTACCAATATTAAAATCGTATTGTAAACCGCAGTAACATGCGCTACTGTTCAGCCCATTAGGGTGTTCTTTTATAGAGGCTTTCTTCCGCCATTTCCAAAGCGCCACTGTAAGGGCTTCGATTTATTCGAGCATAGATAAGAGCCAGACCATATCCATCTTTCAAAGTAATCGAAAGATGACAAATTTACGGTCCCGCTGGTTATTTTTACACTGTGCTTACTTAGAGGCGATTCGGGAACCACTTCTAGCTGAGCATAATAATAACCAATAGCCGCAAATCAGATAGAAATTAGGATTGTATTCTATTGTCTAGGATGCATGACGCAGATTCTTCAAAACTCGGCACCCTTTTTATTTGATGTAATATGTCCTATACAATTCGTAATGAAAGATTAGCAACGCTTGTTCTATTTAACGCTAATAAAATTACCAATTACCATGCAAATTAATATGACATGCACGAACGATCGACAAACAGATATAGTTAAAAGCTATTTTTGAATACGTCGAATGATGATAACATTCTGATGTTTCAAAATTCCACTGTCATATTAATTTTTGGATGACAAGCGTACATTGTCTGGCCTAAGTTTGATCGATCACGTCTTGTTAATTTAATGAAGGTTTCTGAAGATGGAGGAAAAACCGTTGGTAAATATTTTTTTAAATCAAGTCATCGTTTTATTCTTAGTTACCTACTTGTTTAATTCTATTCAAATGTAATAAAATATTTTTCAACACACTTGCTTATAAACTGTCTCTAATTTCACTGCAATTAGGCACATAATGACACCTACAATCAATCTTTGGCTTATTGATTGTTATCATTAACAAATGAGTTATGGATTCTTTTTCAAAATTTTATTGGATCAGTTGCTTTTATCTTAAAAAAAAGTTTCGCTACAAAAAAGGTAGTGTTTAATAGTACCAATAAATTAATATACCTATTACTTGTAAATTCATGCAACTTCGTATAACCAACTTTTTCAATTTCCCATAGTTGTTTTAAGTCAGTTTAGTTTCTAGTTTTAAATTTGATTTTAACTTGTACGTATTTACTAAACCAGAGTTTTATTCAATTAACCTCAATCACTTTAGTTTTCTCTGTAACTTAAATTGCTCCGTTTAGTTCGCGACAAATAAAAAAAGAAACCTCCTTTAGTCTATGGCCGATCGAGATGCGCGCGCATAGGAAAACAAATAAGTCTTTCCCGCTATTGCGAGCAAACACGTTTCCAGTTTTAAAATTATAGTTATTTATTAACTAAAATGCCTGCAAGTCCGATATATGATATGATCGATATGAAGCCCTTAACGGTATGGAAAGTTAACTACCTGAAAACTGCAAGGGTGAATATCTATTTTAGTATTATTTTATTTACAAGAGTGTTGAAAAGCATATTATGGTACACGTGTGTATTGATGATTACCGTCCTCGACTTTCTTCAGACCCTCACCTAACGGCTTGGGACTCAATGGCGCCTCAGCGGTTATCACCAACTTTACACACTTGTACCACTCCATGGACTTTGGAAGGTAATTTATTAACAATAATATTAGAATCATAAAATTTTCCTGATATTCATTTTCTGAGCTTTATTTTTAATTTCATTTTTTTACTTACAAATGATTATTAATGATTTTTTAAAGCATACATAATACATAAATATCTACATTAATTCGGTTCTTTTTATGGTTGTTACGCTTGCATTTGGCCAAAATCTCACCTGTTAGATTACTTTGTTTATTTTAACCCGTGTCTCGATTGAATTCCGGTCATTGTCGTCGTCGTCAAGGGTAAACTGAAGAGAGTTTAGAGACGCTTTGAAGTGCGAGTTTTGACAAGTCCTCGTGATTTGGACTCATAATTTTCGTTCATTATTGTCTTCTTACTATACTAATATCGTCTGTACACTAAAGTATTGTCGCTTTCTGTAACGCATGACGTTAATTGCTTATGACAGGTGTGTGACCGAGATGTGCAAAAACAGATTCATCTCCGAAAAATAACCGGAAGATGAATCTTTCGTTTTATGTTATATTAGAGTAATTGATATGCATTGTTTTGCTTTGTATAATGTGAAGTTGAGAAAAAAAGTACTCAATTGTCGGGTACGACAACACAACACCCTCCTCTCTTTCTGGGGGCAAGATGAGGACACCGTGGTTTTTACACTCGAGGGGGCTATCTCGAAACAGGAGATGATTTTTTTGATATAGTTAATAACATAAAATGGAAAAGCCGCCGACCTAAATTTAATATTTTATGAAGTATTTATTACAAATCGTATAAAGTGCACGGGTAGTGCTTAGTAAAAGTATTTATATTTATTATCATCCACATTTTAGGAAACCAACGGACTGCGTTACGCCCTACGCATCAGTAGATATAATATTCACATTCTTCATACCATAAAAATCATTAAAAGTTCATGATTGTTTTACAGGGACATGTGCAATTTAAGGAGATTAAAATTTGTTCCAAGACCTACTACCATGGGAATGTCTTCGTTGTCTATCCTTAAGTTTCATCTTAAGAAATGCTTAAGCATGAGATCACTTTATAAGGATAATGGATTCTAGCAAAATCTTGTCATTTCCTTTGCATAATGAACAATATTAAGAGACCCGCTAAGTATAATTGGGGCTTGAGCAGCAAAGTGCTTGGTTTATGCGGCCGGCATAATTACGTATAATAGGCAACTTTTGCAACGCACGCGCATTCAGAATGTTTAACTCTCCTGAGACAGAAGTTTTGAAACACTTAGTAATTATTATAAGTTATAATATATATATGCCATTAACTTAAATTGTTGCTATTGTATTAAATGGTTTCATGATAAAACATTTTGCATGACCCCTAAGTTTTTGGTCTCGGACAGTATTTTTTTTTACGTGCGGGCAATCCTCGCGGATACCCCCCCCCCCCCCCCCCCTTCCGGAGCCGGAGAGGGAGGTTATGTCGGTCTCGAACCGACTAAACCGTACGCCGTCTGTGGGTCTTAGTTCTAGGCCGAAGGTGAGGTTGTCATGCGACATACCCCTGCTCACCCAGGGCCATTCCTCTCGGTCTGGCCCTACTCGGGGTTTTTGACAGTTATCAAACCAGAGTACAATCGCATTGCATTATATACCAACTATCTATCCATTACGAGTAATATCTATTCTTACACAATACGTATGGAAAGAAAAATTTAAAAATGTTGTATTATTAGGTCCTTAACTCCTTACGTATGAAATTGGCGTTTTGTACGGAAGGAATAAAAAGTCGATTTTTTTTTGTAAAATATATTTAATTAATCAAAGTATGCACCGTTGTTATCTATGCACTTTTGCCATCTTATGGGTAGTTCATTGATCCCTTTACTATAAAAACCATGGGGGCGAGAATCAATAAACTCTTTGAAGGCGGCTTGGACTGCTGCATCGAAGTGGAATTTTTTTCCTTGTAAGAAGTTGTCCAAATTCCGGAAGAAATGGTAATCTGTTGGAGCAAGGTCCGGGGAGAACGGTGGATGTCGCAGAAATTCCAATTGTAGCTCAGCTAACTTAGTGGTTGTTTGTTGTGCAGTGTGTGGTCTTGCGTTGTCGTGAAGCAGCAGTGGCCTAGAGCGATTGACCAATCTCGGTTGTTTAACAGCTAGTTCTTCCTTCATGGTTTGCAGTTGCTGACAATAGATATCTGCCGTAATCGTTTGGCCAGATTTAAGAAAGCTGTAGTGAACAACACCGGCGCTAGTCCACCAAACACTTACAAGTAACTTTTTCTTAGTCAATTTTCGTTTAGGGCAGGATTTGGCTGGGTCAGATAAATCAGTAAGATACCTATACCTATATATATACCTATTTCATTCAAAGGATAGGAACTGAGGCATATTAAATACAACCAACATTGATTTTTAAATTGTAGCGTTATTTTTATTGTGTGATGGCTACGGTTCTAGTGGTACTTCTCGCAAATGGAGTTAATTTATTTTGTTTGCATTGTATACATATGTACACAAGTTAGTAAATTATCACAAAGAGGAAATAGGGAATTTCACCACTTGATATGAAAATCCCAAATATTTATCTTACATTGCTATTCAAAATCAACCGAATGCCACTGACATTACGCTCAATTTAGCTTTACCTCTACTATCCTGTTTTGAAATACTTTGGCGTAGGTACAGACGAGGTAATACGCTTTATGACATTTCAAATATTCTTTCATTTGATTTCCTATAAATTTGTTTCTTATTTTTCCTTTCTAAATAATATCCTTTCACGGAAACACATAAATAATAGGCTTAATGGCCTCTACATATTTCTTGTATACTTTGTATATTTGTATTCTGCATCTGAGTAATGTAAGCTTACAATGTTGCATAATGGAAGTGCTTTGTAGTTATTTTCAAATTGAGCTACCTAACTACATATTCAATATATATAGTAAATAGCTATCGAGGAAATGGTCCTGTCGTGCAATAGATTTTGGTTATAAATTATTGGCCGAGCTTCCATTATTTTTTGATTTATTTGACAGTTAATTGCTGCTCTCGTAATTATTTATTTAGTTGTATAGTTATACCACGTTCACATCAGCCGATAGAAGCGTTGTGTACTATAAAATGAGTTCCATTTATAATAAGTTTTGTTTTCTTTTTCTTTTTTGGTAAGACATTTAAAAATGGTACAAAAAAGAGTTCATACTATAAAACTCACTGGGATATTTACCATGTTTTATGGTCTGTATGGTTTATGTATTAGCGCCGAAATATCGGAAATATAAAAAAAAACATAGTATATCGTATTAAAAACAAAAGTAAATTAATGTAAATAACCATGTCAATTTCAAATCATTTCAAAAAGGAGTTTCTGTGTGCAGAGTAATCTAAACATGCAATATTTGTGACTGTGGAAATCTGTAAGTTTAACGCTTTGATGATGATGAACGATATGACAGGGAATGGATATCAATCTCAAAAGGTTCAGATAGGTAAAATATAGCACTGGTAGGACTTAGGACACGTAGACTTTACTTTTCGATAAACTTTGTTTTTGAGAACTTTCTTAAGAACACAGTTTTAAGTATGGACATATTGGGCATAGGTAATAATATTCTGAGAGAGACAATTTAGAACCAAATTAAGCATAGCTTGTAACATCAGTTTTAGAGTTCTGGTAAACTTGCTTAGAAGTATATATTTTTCCTATAAATACATACATACATATACAGCCTCCGTGGCGTAGCGGTAGTGAACGCGGCCGCTGCGCAGGAGGCACGGGTTCGATCCCCGCTCAGTGCAAATATTTGTATGCATGAATATGGGTATTTGCATTGATCTGGTCGTACCTCGTAGAGCACGTTAAGCCGTCGGTCTCGGTTGTCATACAAACATCTATGGCAGTCGTTACGGGTAGTTGGAGCCCTCAAAAATCCAACAAATGGTCTAGCTGCAATGCTTCGATATCGCCTTTGGGTTGAGGAGGTCAGATGGCAGTCGCTTCACGGAAAATATAGAAATTTAGCCAAATCCGCAGTTAGACTGGTAAAAAGCGGACTCCAGACTCCAAGTTGAAAAGCTTCGGATGCGATTGGGATTAACGCTACGATGAACAAGAAGAAGACATACATACATATAAGTCGTAAACAATTTCAAACCAACACAAATTAAAAAAGAAACCAGGCATACTGAGTATTTACAATGAACGGATATCGAACCTGCGACTTCTAAAGTATTATTAGCGTGTTCTACCATTTGCTTCTGATGGTATAGGAGAATAATAATCGGGATAATAATTCTGAAAAATAATTTAAGCAGAAATTCAGGTATGCCTTAATTAATAGGGACCATTATTCGAAACATTCAGAGTGAGTATGAGTAACATAGTCCTTCCAATTATGGATAACATTGCTAATAAGGTATGCAGAAAAACTGCATATCAATGTGTTTTAAATTGAGAATCGATCGTAGATATTATATCTCGTAGACTTGTCTGGATTACATAGTAAACGGCCGGTAAGTAGATATTTATTACTAGCTTTTGCCAGCGGCTCCGCCCGCTGTCAGTTATCGCGACCACACATAGCCTATGTTCTTTCTCAACGCCTAATCGACTCCTATACCAAATTCCATCAAAATCGGTGCAGTGGTTTAGCCATGAAAGACGGACAAACAAACACACAAAGTTTCCCATTTATAATATTAGTATGCATACTGTGACTGACCAATGCTCTTTTTTATTTACATCAAGTTAAAAATTCTAAGGCTTTTCAACGTTCTACATTCTAATACTCTAAGGTTCTAAAGTTATTTATCGTTTCACAAAATTATAAATGTAGTTGTTACACGCGCTTTTTAACCCTTACCTAGTCTCTGAAGTCATAGGCGTGACCAGATTTAGTTTCGGGGCTGTTGCGTTGCATAGTATAACAAAATATATACTCATTCATTATTCTTGTATACCATTTTACAAGCTTAAACATCCATATATTTTGTACATTATGAATGTTGAACTCTCGCCTTCCCTGACCACCCGTCCCTCCCTCACCGACTGCGCCCATGCCTAGGTTACATTGTGGTTTAGTTACAGTACAATAGATTCAGAAGTTCAAACATAAATATGTAATAACTTTATATGTCTGAATAACTTTACTTATTATATACATTAGCCGTCGGACTCCCGGCTTCGCCCGGGAATTAATTCGTAAAATATATAATGAATGTGGATTATTATATAGCATTACAGTGATGTTCTGAATTATTAATAGGTACATTACGTACCTACTGTAATAAAGATGTTATCATTAAACAATGACAATTTATTTAAATTTATTAACAAGTACCTGTACAGGACTTGTTAAAAAATGCGTACATGCATATACATGTCAGTTAATATTGTTAGTAAAAACATTTTTTTTATATAGAACACGTCAATTTGACTTCATCTCGCCTGATGGTAAGCTAAAGGCAAAGTCTTAGAAAAGAGGGTCACCATTACAAACACGTACCATGTTAATTTGGTATCATTTCTTCAACCTTCAACCTGGTGACCTACCATGCATTCTTAAAACAGGTTAATAATTAAACGGCTGTCATATTTTGTACCATAAAGACGATGAAGCGGCAGTCTATCACAACTAGAAACAAGAAATATTTAACACTAGCTGACCCGCCTCGGCTTCGCCTGTGGCGTACTTCAACCCCGTAGCACCTCTAAGTCATTATGCGTCACTCAATTGTTTTGCCTTCCTTATTATAATGGTAATTGAAGATCAAATTGACTTTAAAGTATTGTTAGATTAGAGTATAGAAAAGTGTTTTAGACTTTTTCAGGCAATTTTTTAAATGTTTCTCTATGTAAGAACCATCCTAGCACTGCAGGGAATATTAAAAAAAAAAGAATTAGCGAAATTGGTTCAGCTGTTCTCGAGATTTGCGCTTACACATTCAGCGACTCATTTTTATATTATAGATTATTTGACCGTTAAGTAAGTCCGTATATTGCATACCTGTCAGTCAGACGTATTATATCTAAAGCACTGCTCGTTGAATCACTTAATCCATTTGGTTGTTATTGAAGTACCATGTAAAGTTGAGGAAGTGACAAATATAAATTTAATTTAAAAGGCTAGTGTTAAGTCCCGCCCCTGAAAGCGTAGTGATTATATTGTCTTTGAACAGCAGGCGAGGAAGCGGTTCAATTATATTATGGGGCGGTGCAAATATTGAACGGTTTTATGGTCAAGATTTGCCATATTAAAATTTCAACAAGGATTTAGTGATTTAGCTGTGAAGAGATAACAAATATAGACAGACCGACATGCAGTTACTTTCATACTCATAATGATAAGATAAGATAAGATAAGAGATTTATTGTTCAGAAAACGTTTTACATTAGCACACTTAAGTTTACATTTACATGGCTTAATTAAGATAGTAAAACACAGTTAGGTGAAGTAGTGTTCTCCTAGCTAGGTTGCAGAACAACCTGTGATAAGGATGAACAGTGGTTGTGCCCCAGTTCGGTTTTTTATATATCTATCTATATATATGTTTATATACGTATTCCATTTTTATGTGTGTGTTTGTGCTTTTGCTTGTGTATGTATCTGTAAGTGTGTGTGAGTGTTTGTGTTGTAGATTATGTGCCTATGTGTGAGATAAGTAAACGTTATTAGTGAAAGGCGTTTACTCCAGAACATCTAGGTATTCTTCAGTTTCTTCATATGATCTACCCACAAGAAATGTCCTCACTGACAATTTACATCTATAGTACGGTTGACCATAGATTGGCAAGGAGGCGTTGATCTTGTTATAAAGAAATGGTCCTAAAAAATTAAAGAACATTCTGGTGAATGAGTAGTGTGGCGTTGAGACAGGGCAGATTCTGTCCTTGCGTCGCTTGTCAATTGCTTTATAAGGAGTCTTACTGTGTTGAGCTAGAATAATGCGAAGAATAAATAACTGCCTAATATTCAAAATGTCACACCCCTCATACAGCTTGGTCGTTGGAAACCGCAATGGTCGGAAGGTAGCCATTTTTAGAATGGCTCGGTGTGCTATTTCCAAAGGTTTTAGAAGTGTTTTAGCTGCACCACCCCAACAGGCTATACAATAATCAATTATCGAGTGGCACAAGGCATAATAGACCCTTCGCATAATGGTCGAGCTAGTAATATGACGTAACGTTTTGAACACATACATCAATTTCCTTACACGTCCTGTTAAGATTTCTATATGTCTCTTAAAGGTAAGGTGTTTGTCCAGAGTGATACCCAGGTACTTGATAGTATCGACAGATTCCAACTTTGGACAGTTGCAATCCGTCGAATCTGTTATTATACAGTTGTGAACTTTAAGAGCAAGCGAACTTTTAGGTTGTGTAATGGTGGATATAGAAAAAGTAATAAATTTAGTTTTAGCTGTGTTTAGTGTAAGGGAGTGAGTCATTAGCCATTTAAAAGTTGAGTTTAGTCCATTTTGAGCCACCTTCTGTAGGTTCGACCATGAGTTTGCTGAGAATGTTAGAGCGGTATCATCTGCAAAGGATACAATTTTACCATTTACAAGGGAGGTATTGAATAGGTCATTTATGAATATAAGGAAGAGTGTTGGCCCAAGGATACTGCCCTGGGGAACACCGTACCTCATAGGAAGCTCATTGCTAAAGTAATCTCCTATTTGTACCGTTTGAGACCTATCGGAGAGATAGCTCCGAAACAGCTCCAACTGAGCGCCTCGAACACCGATCTGCTCAAGTTTGAGCAAGAGTAGGGGAATAGGAACAGTATCGAAAGCCTTGGCGAGATCCAAGAATATTGTTACTACTTTTTGCCGATTGTTTAACTTATCGACTATATGATTAGTCAGATCAAGGATGGCATCATTGGTTGATTTGTTTTTTTGATAGCCGTATTGTTGAGAAGATATCACATTGTTATGTTGCATGTACTGTACCAGCCTCTTATTTATTAATCGCTCGAGTAATTTTGAAAGAGCAGGAAGTACTGCAATCGGGCGATAATCATTAAACGAGCCCCCATTCCCGCCCTTGAATATAGGATGTATAATAGCCTTCTTTAGAGAAGTTGGAAAGATAGAAGTACTAAAGCAGAGGTTAAAGATGTGGCACAAAATTGGTGTTAGGATTTTATAGTATTTCTGAAGTACGGTTGAAGGTATATTGTCCCATCCAGTAGCAGCACTAGGTCGTAGAGATCGTATCACAGATGCAATCTCATCAGTGTCCGTCTTCTCCAATACAAAAGATGTTAAGAAGTTTCTATGTGCTTTTGGTGGCGGAGACGGTGGGCCGTTACCTAAAATTTTTTCAGCTAAATTCTTTCCAATATTTGTAAAGAAAGTGTTGAGATCATTGGTTATTTTCTGTGGATTATCTGAATTTCCGAGTAACTGTGTGTTAGTTTGAGAAGATTTTTGTGTATGAGTAATTTTTTTTATTGTATTCCACAATTTCTTTGGATTATTGGCCGCCTTGTTTATTTCCTGAGTGTCGTAATGTCTTTTTATTTTCTTAAGGATTCTACTACAAAAGTTTCTGTATCGTGTATAAATTATTTTCGAGGTTGCGTTATCTGGTGATCGCTGAAGTTTTTTGTGTAAAAGATCCCTATGTCTAATGCAGCGAAGTAAGCCAGGCGTTATCCAAGGTTTAAGTGTATTTTTCCTTGCGGGGTATTTCCTTGTGATGGTTGAACTAGCAATAGCGCCTGACAACATGCTTATAAGTGTGTTAGTGGCGGACTCAGGATGTTGAATATTCATTATCTGTGACAGATCCATCTCTTTCATTTTTCGGTCTAGCAATTCAAAATCAACTGACTTGAGAGGAGTTGTCACTTTTTGGCTTTTTTGCCCCTCTAGAGTTAGTAGTAGAGAAAAATGATCAGTAAGAGTAGTTTCAAAGAGTAGAGTTTTCGAAGGTAATTTGGTTCGTAGAAAAATGTGGTCAAGACAGTTTCTCTCTCTTGTTGGATAGTCGTGACAGGGTAAAAAACCATGAAACGCCAGTGAATTTAAGTAGTGGTTATAGTACTTATTTTCTGAACCAGATTTTATATCGATATTTATGTCACCTATTATGGCTACTGTATTGAACTTGAAAACTGATGGAAGTATGTCATTTAGTGCACTAATAAATGGGTCAGCATTTTTATTAGAAGGCGATCGGTAGATGCATAGTATAGCCGTGTCCGTGCCAATTTCCAGTACCAAGCCAGAAGCAGTGTTTTTGAAATCGAGTTCATTACACGTGCACACCATGCCTGATTTTACATAAGCAATAACACCGTCGCATTTATTGAGATGTTGTGTTGTATTATACATCGTGTAGTTTTGTATGATGGGTATTTGACAGTTTGTTTTGCACTCTAACCAGCACTCAGTAAGAATCATCAATTCTAAATCAAATGAGATACGGTGTAAGAGAGATTGTAATTCGTTAAAGTTGCGACTGATTGATTTAATGTTTTGGGATA
This sequence comes from Eilema caniola, assembly GCA_949126895.1. Lineage (NCBI taxonomy): Eukaryota > Metazoa > Arthropoda > Insecta > Lepidoptera > Erebidae > Eilema > Eilema caniola. The sequence goes on along the minus strand of OX421463.1, from coordinate 16,084,842 downwards.
GAATTTTAAAATGTTGTTCTGGTTGTTTAATTATGGTTTTAGCGGCTTCAGGAATACAGATGTGCGAGTCAGACACAGCAACTCTGTCGATATTATCCATTACATCTGTTATTTTATCCGTCATTATTTAGGTAAAATAAACGGATGCGCCAGGTGATTTCAGGCAATGAGACATGAAAGTTATGGGATACAGTATTAAAATATGGTATGACGTCAGGAGATGAACGTATACTAGTAAAATATGCATATAAGGTGTGAAAGTAGGTACTGGTATAGTGTGATGTATAGGATGACTGGAGATGAGTGAGTTCGTGAGGATTGGTTTCTGGTTTTGTTTTTGTGGATGTTTGTGTATATAGGCGGTCAACGTGTGTTGCGGAGTGTGAGTGAAGTGAGATATGATTCCCAAATGTGTGTATTTAAAAATTAAATACGTCGGGATTGCTGTTAGAATATGCTGTACTATATAACGAATATTTTGTTTATATAGGTAGGTGTGTGATTCAGTTTTAAATAAATAAATGTATGTATATGACAACATCAGTGTAAGCTTACTGTAAAATATATATATTGACAATTTTAGTATATGACAAGGCATGCAACATTTGTTCGTAGACATTAAAAAGGGCTTGTATTCGTATGCGTACGACGACACAAGCATACGGTTAAATGTGAAACAGTAAATTAATACATTTTCTTTACACATCGACATATAATAATATGTGTGGATGTAACAAGGCAAATAGAATATAGAACTAAGGATACGAGACATGCAAAAAATAACAAAGGGAATTCGCTCAAAATAGAAAAACTTGATAGTACATAGTCATATCTTGAGTTCCCGTAATTGAGTTTCATTTTTAATTAGTATGGCCGAATGTCCTTCATCCCTTCTGATCATAACTCTTCCATTTGAAATCCAGCAGAACTTATACTTTTTTTGTAAGGAAATTTCGCGTGCCAAATAGAATAGTCTCTTCGTGTTTGTGGTTAAATGTTCACGTATATAGATTGGGTTATTGTTTCCATTAAGACCAAGATGTGAGGCAGTGAGTTTCGATAACGGATTTGACTTATTGTAAGTTCTAACACAGTGTAGAACATTTTGCTTGGTAGCAAGGCTACTCAGTTCTACGACGATAGCTCTGTTTGAGTCTTTTTTCCCAGGGCCACGGTGTATGCTTCGTATATCGATGGTCTGGAGACCAACACCCAAGATTGTTGATAATGTAAGCACCATCTGAGACAATTCAGCCTGAGTTTCCTTATCTTTCGATGGTACATTATGTATCTCTAAACTGCTCTTACGCATGTTGCGCTGCATTTCTTCCAATCGCTCCTCTAGCGATCTTATAAAGGTATTATTGTCGATACACTGTTTCTCTAAAATGTCTATCCGTTTAGACATAGTCTCGTACTGATTTGATAGAAACTCGAGAGATTTTTCAATGTCCGTCGATGTTTTATGTAGGTTAGACAGAGACACCTCAATCTTAGTAAGTTTGACATCCTGATCAGCCTTCCAAGAGCTTAGCATCTGCTTAATCTCTTGTTTAAACGCGTTAAAATCATCCTGGGTAACATCCTCGTTTTTACGTTTTGATCTTGTAGCTGCATGTGGTGTAGGTGTGGAGGAGCGTTGTTTAGTATCAGTTTCTGATCCAGATTTAGGTGAGTGCACCATGATTTTTGTTTTTGAAATTTATTAATTTATGGACAATTGAGAATTTTAATAAAATAATATAAGTTGGTATCAGTATCCGGTAAGATTGTTTGAAATAAATAGACTAAGAACAATCTCAAAAAGTAACGGAGAGCTTGGATTTGAACACACGACCACAACACTCGTAAGACCCAATACTGACCAGCGTGCTTAACCGCTGCGCCGCGCCGTCTGTTTATTTGAGTTTCAAAATAGTAGATCGGTTGTTCTAGTAGTAAAGTTGGTGACAAAAAGCTTGTCCTTTGAAGTTGTAGGTAGAACAATAATAAAAAGACTGTAGGTTAATCACAAGCCACTTCACTAAACGTGATCGAAATTTTATTTTTCTATTTTGTTTCACTGTTCTGATATTTTCGGTTAAGATGACACAATTTCTCAATATCTTATGATGTTTAAAACGATTTAGATGAAGCAGTATACTGAATCTATGTATTTGAACCACTTAAAATATTTTTTGTAGACGGAGCGTACACAAACAGGTCTTATCGAATGCGCGGCCGGGCGGGGGGTTCAATTGAGTATGATATTAGATAAGATCGTAAGTTGATTTTTCAAGAGAAGTTGTTTGAAAATTAATTGCTTAAATGAGAACAAGGTGGTTTTGGTCCATATTGGCAACTTCCTGGTTGTGTCCATGGAGAGTACTTTATTTAAAACAATATTGGACGTGGTTGGCATGTAGCCATGACGGCGCCTGGCACATGCTTATCTCATTCCGCCAATTACTCTCCTTAACAACCCTTCTGGTTTAAGTCTTTATTACCCACCAATAACTTCACTTGGAAGTTATTTGGAAGGTACTAACTCCTGGATTATACCTATATAATATTTGTATATTTTTTTCAATTACGTTGACTATACCTGCTGTATCTACCCTTAAATTTATCATCGTAACGAAAATCCGTTACTAAATCGTATTACGTAGGAAAGATAATATTAAGAATTAGAAACGCCTCAGATGATAACAATGGTGACATTCGTGGTGTAATTTACCAGTTTATAAGGAAATTGGAAAATTCGAATAGGAAAAAGTAAACATTCAGGACGTTGACTTTACTAAATCAAATTTATAAGAAAATGATATTTTCTAATGTTTACACGAATATCACTCATTGAAATAAAACCACTTTCTAACGAATTCTATCTCTAATTCTATCTCTAATTCTATCTCTAATTCTATCTAATTTACTAGGTTTGATTAAAAACAAATTATAAAAAATAAATCGCGATAGAATCCGTAAAAAAGTGGTTTTATTTCAATTTATAAGAAAAGTTAAAAATACTAATGCACATTTCTTCATTCATTGAAGTTTTGAAGCCTTTGAAGCATTTCAGTAAATCGTAACCTGTGCAATCACCCAGCACCTTTTGTCTAGATTCTGCTTTTCGTTAGTAAGATAAAATACAGGTAGGTTCGTCTTAGCGTTATTTGAAAAAGTTATGGTGCTGTAATAAACCTTATTTTCAACTCTATGATGTATCATAATGAATAGAGATTTCATCTTGTTTTTCATTCAACATAGTATGTCTATAATATATAAAATATGACTATGACGATAAATGCAGCTTTATAGCTGCATTTATCTTTTTTTTTGCTGGCAATCAAATGTTGATGACCCATGGTTGACGAACTCGTAGCACTCGTAGATCTTAAAACATAACCGTGGCAGTTTCGTAAAACTTTTAACAGATGTCTCTGTTGAGCGCGTCAGCACTTCAATATCTCAGTAATTATATTATTCACCAACAGATGGCGCGGTTAGAATAGTTGTGAAATTGTAGATGTTTGTTTTGTAATTCAAATGATTAACGTGTTTTAATATTATTACCATATTATCTAATGTGTTAATTACTAACATAATGTATATTTTATTTGGTAATAGCAATCTATGATTTCCGTACTTTTATAGGTAAGTAAGTATGGGTAGGTACCTATAGATACATAATCATTATTTGTAACAAATCACTTAAATATAATATGAATTTTTATGGTGAAAACACGTTTTTATTTCAAATATGAACAATAAACTGACTGACCTAAATTTTAAATTATGTCTTACTCTAGAAGAGAGAAACACATTCATTAGATAGGTACTAGCTTTGTCCACATGGTATGCAGTTTTTTCTGTTCTGTGTAGTATGCTGAACGTAACGTGGTAACTATAATACCCATTTTTTGGACTAGCTGCTATAAAGTGACTACAGTAAGTACCAAAATTTGGGATCAGGGTAAATATTTAGTAAAATGTCACCAATTTAGTAAATCGCTATGCAATTCTTTAAAAATGATTTTACTATGATTCTACTACTATTACTATGCGCGTATTCACGTGAACTTAAAAAATATCATTTTCAGGTAGGATAGAACCCAGTTTAAGTAATTTAGCTCAAGTTTACATTTATTTGAACATAGCAAGCTTAAACTAATCTACACCTGAGTTTGTATTTATTTTCTCAAACGAGTTTAGTACCCATTACCTACAGCGAACCTTATCTATTAATAGTCTGCACAGGAAACCCTATAATTGACGCCTATTATAATTTTATAAGCTTTTGCGAACTTGAATGTATGTTATGTACTTAGTTGTTATAAACCTAGTTAAATAAGACATACCTACTATACTTTTACTTGTACTATATGTAATTAGTTTTATGAATTTTGGATTGATAGTCGTTGTAGTAGTTGGATTGATTGATTGATTGATATTTGGATTGATATCGACTAGATTGGATAGTCGAAATTCTTTCATAATTTATACTAAAAAGTTTGTACGTTATCGAAAACCTATTGTCAAAAAGTATATCCACCTTTGTAGGTATCGGAGGAGCACGAAAAGGGACTGCTCCACTTTGGGCTCCAAAGTGCGAACTTTCGATGTGAGTAGGACATTATAGAGTTCTGTACATTTCCATATACAGTATTATAAGTCTGTAGAAACTTGCACTCCTACGTGAACCGGCAATTTTACAAATAAAAGAAAGAAAAGAAAAAATGCGTTTATTTCAGCTTACTGCAGCACACAAAACAGATCAACCCAAATACAAAACTCATACTAAGTATATTGAAGACGAATATCTACATTAAAGATAATTTTACATAGGTAATTTGATTTCAATATTATTATTTTTTACACACAGTTTTTTTTTCCGGCAACATTATGGTTCCTAGTTCCAAGTTCCTCTTCAGCCATCCATCAAATACATAAAAATTGCCCACCCTTGAAATAACTTACAGGCAGTTTATTCGCATCTTATCAAAATCTGTCTTCCGTGATTCACATAGATATTATGTAGCTAATATTCACCATGGCAAAGGTGTCACACGCACATTACTGGCCCCCATTTTCATCCCCAATAAACTCTTCTGAACCTACTTAGGTTAGGTTTAGGTAATAACTTTAATGTCGAGACTTCTAATGAAAATAGACAAATTCTGTGCAATCGAACTAGAACTAAGCCTCCCTTTAGGTACATTTTCTTAGTAGTTATCATATTCATCGCGTTATTGACCTTAATCTTTACAATTTATGGACATTCAGTACACACTGCCATAAACGTTTTATTGACAGTCGTTACTTGAAGTCGTGGATAGGATAATTTTATGCGATTCAGTTTTGTATCTTACTTTTGTTGTGATACTGGTAGCAACTAATGGTGAGTACTTCACTTAAATTAAGTGTCGGTTTGGCAGTATTCATTTCATACCTAGGTACTGCGGAACTATAAAACGAACCCTACAGTTATTGATATTGGAAAGAAATTAGATATTCTTCAACCGTTTTTATACCGCTATTAGGTACCTACTGGAGATTCGATTTCATAGCGTGCATGGTATCTAAAATTCTGTATAAAATCTTATGATTCTCTCAGATTGAGCTTTTAACCTGAGTAACTGACTCAGTTTTATAACTAACAGTTTAATTTATGAACTACTAAGATTGTATTTCTTACTGATGTAAGAAAAAAAAAGAAAAAGGCCAATGTACATTTAGAAAATAAACGTCAGAAGCGAAATCGTGAAACAGGGTTAAAGATACTTTGTGTATTATGTACCTATGGGTAACCATTGTTACTGTTACGTTTATTCTTGTTGCTAAAGAAACAGTATACTTTTAGCAGATAACGAAGCATTTTTTGATATTTCGGCGATTGACTTTATAGTAAATGCAATAAAAAAGTAATATGACGGCTGTGCCAGTGTTTTTTTTTTGCGTTATCGACGATATTTTAAATTCAAAATGAGATTATCATGTTTCACGAGCTGTCCTTAATAGTTATATACATATTTGTATCGATCGCTACATTTCCTTAACGGATAAAGAGATCGTTTTATATCTACTTGTGTTATTATGTTGAAACAATGTAATGTTTACAGTAACTGCAATAAACGGTTTGGTATGTGGATGTGAATCTCTCCAGTAGTGGTCAATGTAGAGGACGTAATAGTAATAATACATCGGTGAGATCGCCAGTACAGTCACGTTTCCATTGTTCGCGGTCGGCAGATAAAAAGTTCACAGAGAACTAATAATTAGTTTCAGGATCGAGACTATCAAGAGTGAGCTCGAAACAAGAAGCTTAATTATAAAATAATTCAAAATTAAATGATTTTAAAGATCATAACGGTTTGAATGCTAAACGATTTTTTGACTTTACCCATCTCTGTTTATTGTGGAGAAGACGTAACACATAAAATTGATATGATATGAGTACCTACTAATATTATTAAGTAAGTATGTGTAAAAACTAGAAAAAATGTACACACATCAACATGGTCTAGGGATATTTCAATTAAACCTAAATAACTAAAATTCTTTTAACTTTTTGTTAAGACACTTACACATTAAAATAAACCTTGTTTAATAGCCTATCTAATCTGATAATAAAATTTTAGATAAAGTTAAATTAAAAAAAAACTTAGAAGAGGAAAACTCAGACAAAATTTTAATATTAACTTTATTTTTAAAACATCAAAACCTAAACAAATCAACTATTTTTTTATAAAAATTGTTGAAAACTTAAAATTAATATACCGTGGATCCACCTCAGACTCTCCTGACACACATCTGCAACGGTTCTGCATACTCAAAACAAGGGTGTCAATATCCTGCCGTGGAATACTGTCCCAAGTCCTACTAAGATTCAAGAAATGAATGTTCGTTAGACCGAATGTTCAAAATACCGAAAGTACAATACCTAAGTACAAAATCTCGAAGTACAAAATCCTGAAAATTATATTTTTGGGTTGGGTGTTTTATATGGTTATTAAAAAAATTACCAATTTCTAACTTAGTCTAGCTAAGCCGGATTGTGCGGAGTCGACATTACGTGCCTCGATATGGATACGTATGGGTTAGAAGGCTATTTGGACGGCCTCCGCTATAATCTTCGTGTTAACCTAACATGACCTGATCAAACATAAAGATAGAGGAGCAACATGAAAAAAAAAAACTACTTCCGTTACATATTAAAATCTTATTTCCGGGATTTTGAACTTTTCAGATTCTGAACTTCGGGATTTTGAACGACGGTATATTATTGTACTGGGGTATTTCGTACATTCGGGATTTTGAAATTCGAGATTTTAAACTTCAGGATTTGGAGTTCGGAATTTTGAATTTTGGTATTTTGATACGTAACATCAAAAGTTGTGTTTTAGAATCTTACCTAGCTACCTTCACTACGTTCATTAATGTAAAGCCATGCATAGCACAAGCTTAGTTTGAAGGATTGACTTGGATAGTAGTAGATAATATTACTTAGTAGGTAAGTTAGAGAACTCGCACTTCCCTGCAATTAGTACTTATGTATTACTGAACCGAGTTCTCACATTTTACTCAACGTCAAAACTATACGTTTTCTAGAAATTAGTATGAAACGACAAAGTATGACATCATTCTTGACCGTGGTCAATTTATTCGATTTTAATTTTTTAGCTAATGAATAATATAAAAATGAAAACATTGAAACTTATGTTACTTTTAGGGTTTTTTGCATAGGACACGTCACTATGACTTCACCTAAGCTGATGGTAAGCTTGAGGCAAAGTTCCTGGAAAGAGGATCACCCAGAGAGAGAGAGAGAGAGAGAGAGTGAGTCCTTTTTCTTGTTTTTACAAGTTTCAAGACACAATAAATAACTGAAATATAGTATTTATTTTTGATATGAAACTATGAAACATCTCCCACCCTCCCTTTCCTACACAGGACAACACGTGCAGGGCTTAGATGTCACCCCCGTACAGTGCTGAATTTTTCTTCGAGAACCAAGCGGTTCGGTGACTCTTTCCTTTGTCGCACCATTAAGACCTAAAATTTCTTGCCAGCTCACGTGTTTCCTTCGTCCTGCAGTCCCCGGTCCTTCAAGCGGGGCGTGAAACAGCATCTGATGAGGCCGCCAAGTTGAGTACCACCATTGTTAACATGGTACGTGTTTGTCATAGTGACCCTCTTTCCTTAGACTTTGCCTCCAGCTTATCATCAGGCGAGATAAAGTCAAATTGACGGGCCCTGAAAAAAAAAATGAATGTAACATGAAATTAATATAACAAATATGATGTTTGTGTTCACAATCACTCAAGGGAGGAATTAACCCTGCACACTACTTTACTTCCATTGTATAACTTTGAGGGGGTGTCATTTGTAATGTTGAGTAATATGCATGCGCGGGCGCATGTCGCGCATCAGGCAGATCGGTGTAGCGATAGGTCACAGCGAGTATGCAAGTGTCGCTAGTCTATCGTGCGGTGTTTTGCTCAAGCCACGTTCCGCCCTTCGCGCTAATTTACTCTGAGCATAAATCTCGGAAGATCGAGTGCTGTGTCTTGTTGCCATTCGTCACCGTTGCAAGACCGCCGGTTGAAAAAGGAACGTGATTTGGTTATTACAAAGCACTAAACGAACCACTTAGTTGGCTCATTAAATAAATTTATCCCATTCGATAGTGATTCGATACGATTGCAAGTTGGAGGTTGGAAGATGTTTGATTAATGCACTTCGTGTGCGAGAGAGCTTTTCAAGTAAATATTTTAATTTGACAATAAATCTCCACAAAAGTGTGGTTAAAGGTGTGTATTTATTGATAATATGTAAATCATTTAATCTATAAGAGAAATACTAGGTTTAGACGATCGGTGCAGTATGGCGTGCCCAGAATAATTGCGTGACTAAATTCTGAGATGTAGTTTCTGTATCAAGCTCGCAATTCATTCTCGTCGGCGCAAGACTGTAATTAATGAGACAATACATTAGAAATGCATTCGTTTTGGATCGATAACTTAACTTAGGTACGAGTATATTACATCTATCTTGAACTTTCTAAAATAAAGTATAGGTACGAGAGAATACAACGACAGTATAAACTTTCCTAAGTAATTTTAGTAATGAAGATACCTGTGGTATAGACAACGGGTTTTTTTTTTATTTTAATTATATTAACTCGTTACCTGAAAACTTGTAACTGGACTGGTAATCTAATCAAATCCAAATAGTACCACTGTTTGGACTTTGATTGAATTTATTGAAGATATAAAAGTTTGTTCGTCATCTTCTTGACGAATACCTACGAGTCATATTTGTTCGTTGTCTAATCGATGAAATTAATTTATTATGTTAATTTTCTTCAAAATAATTTGATAGCTGCCTAAAAGAACCATAAAACATCTACACAATCATTATCAGCAATTTATGACAACGTTTTAAGAGCTTCATCATTAGTCGTGCTACCTATTTTTTCATTCCAAAAATATTCTAGTTTAATTAATAAGATTCTAACAGATTGGGCTTTTACCGTTTTGACAATCGTTTCTTTTATGACTTTAAAGGACGTACAAAATATGTTAGATTTTGATCAACAGCCAGCACTAACTACTACAAGTGGTTTCCCTGAGCCGAGGTGAGGTGTTTATGATAAGCGGCTTGACCGCGCGTCACCGGGTCACTATAAATATTGTTATGTTGAAGTCCATTTAAATTCTTTATTGATTGGTCATGTAGCTCATTAATACTTAGGCGCTAGCAACTTGCATCAAGCATATTCCGTATTCACCATTTATATATACACAACAAATATAATCAATTTGACTAATAATAATAGAGGTATTATGAGGTAAAATAAAATCGATGCTAATTATAATGCATTATAATACCTACCATTGAAATTACTTCTCCAGAAGTTTTATCACTCTCTCACGATCGAACTTTTCTAACGGCCATCACAATTTTTTTAATTAGCTTCCAAAATAGAGCCCTCATAAATTTTATAGCAACATGGAGGTGTAATGTATAGAGTCGGCGGCGGCCGCTGCGTGCGCCGACTCGCCGCCGGCGTTCATTTGGGTATCACAGTTTTACGATAGCATTTATGATTGATTAATCAGTGAGCCCAAAGTTGATCGCTTCCGCACTTATTCTTCTGATTGCAAAACCATTTTATATTTCATCTATGTCTTCGAGTGACTGTAATTTGTCTATTCATGTTGTTCAAATGAATGCCCCATGATATTGATATCGGAACATTGAAATGTCGTATATGACTTTGTAAATATTTTCTTTATTGGCATTTTATATGGCACGGATTAAGTAAACACCTATATTTAACCAGCCAGTTTTGAATACTACGTAAAAGAGCGCGAGTCTTTTTCCATAAAACGACACTTTTACTTGACTCCGGGTTGTTGCTGCAAAAATCGTACTTCGGACTTAATACACAATAGGCACTATCGCTGCCGTTGCTCCACTGAGGTAATCTATCGGATTGTTTTATTATTATCTGATGTGATTAGATGACAATCAACACAACTATGCCGGCAGAGGGCGTGAGCTTTGTGCAGTTACTTGTTAAGTTCAAATTAGGCCACGCGCTATTGTTCTTCTATTGTGTCTCATAAATGGCAAATCAACTTTAACGCTATTTAAGATTAATGGTTTGCATTCTTATAGCATTTGTATTAATAACATTATTTTATGATCTAACTCTGAACTAGTTTAAAACAAATATCTCGATTTGATTAATTCGGCCTGGTTGTACTTACTTAACATTTTTTTCTTTCATTACGCAACTGTCATATGTGGTGGTAGTCATAAATAATTGAGTTCAAACATAGCTTCTGAGATAAACATCAGCTTCATAGAATATCTACGAGTAGATTATTAATACTTGTGCTCTGTAGCCACTTTCAAATGAGTGACGGCTACCAAAGTATATTCGAAGGAGAGATAACGATGCCTAGGTTGCCGCGTTTAGAAATAGCAGCTACGATTTACTTTTTAGAAAACTTTACACTTATAAAATTATACCGAGATTAGGAGTAGAATGTTAACGGCACCTTTAACGACACCAGGATTAAGTTATCGTTTATCACACTAAAAGCTGTTAAAACGACAGCTCTTGTCAGTATAACATAATGACCACATTTTCTTAGAAAACTAAGATGTCAGATACGTAGTAAATGTTAGGTATCACGAGATGTACCCGCCACAATTTTCTTTTGACCTGTGTATGGTATCTGCCGACGACAAAAATTATACAGTAGAGAATACGTAGATATCACTCGGGCATCTGACCGTATAATATTGCAATAGCCATTACGGGCACACCGTAGCATCTTCAAAGTGCTCGTAAACGCGCTACATGGCTACTAGAAATGTAATTTAGCGGTACTGAGAAAGAAACGATAGCTATCTTCAGATGAATGAAGCAGTGTTAGTGCACCGTCACACTTTTTTACTGGTTAAGGTGTTCTGGAAACTTATCTCTCAATCAGATGCCGTAACTGTAGGTTATAAACTTATTTTTCAGATCTGCCCGCCTTGTTTTCGCTCCATAAAACTTTCGCAACTTGTAACACATACGACTCCTGCGCAATACTCAGCCTGTGTACCATTACTAGGTGTAAAAGTGAATAAATTTATTATTATTACCTTGTTATAAGTATGTTACCTCGACGTGATCATGACGTCAGTCTCAGATCTTCTATTCTTATTCTGTTAGGTATATGCCATATTACAATGTTTATAAATTCATTAAATGAAGTCATATATACAATTTGATTCAAAGAATTTTATAGATTTCTTGTATTGTTGCCATTATTCGGTAATATAAATAAATCTAATGTAATTTAATTATAGGCTAAATTATTTCCTTGCAGGTATTGTATTAAGTATACCGTGTACCTATGTTCTTATAATTGTATCTGTAAACAATGGTGTGCTAGACGGATTCGTAAAAAATAAGTACTGTGTGGATCAAATATTTTGAGCCAAACAACGTGACAAAAACTAGCGATACTTTAATTTTATTTAATTGGTTCAGGCGAGAGTGACATTCGAGGCTGTCAGATTTAAGTCGTGTTCAAGGTGATAGTCTCTCTCGTGTCGAACTAAAATGGCGACCGAGTTGGCATTTAAATGCCATGCATTTTTAAACTCATGCGACGTACCTACGCAATTAACAATTCGACTTCGATTACTTTGTCATAAACGCGGTGCGTGTTTATCGACGTCGCACGTTAGGAAGCTGTTTAAGAATTCATGACAATATTACTTAGTGTGGAAATTAACCTGATGATTCCTGTGAATATTGAAAACATTAGCAACATAGTTTACGAGAAAGATATAGGTCTTTTACATTCTTTGTCCATAGTAGCCTGCACTACTCGCGTACTTGCGTCCAACGACAGCCATGTACAATAAAATAGGATCAATATGACATTTATGCGTAGTTGAAGTACGTACTGCCTTACAAATAACTTTACACTGTATTAATCTTGGCCCATACGTCAACAGTACATGCAGTGAATTTGCGTTAATTACGATTATTATGTGTGATTTAAAGCTTCTAGTAAGTGTCTGTTTCAAAGTAAATCTGTTCCAATATTGTTATGTAATTTGAGACATGCTAAGCGCTCGTATTACGGCTGTAGTCACGAAATTAAGTTTACTGTATATTAACGTTAATACCTATCTGACGCACAAGATTACTCATAAATAATACGATAATAGGAGTCACGCATTCTAATTATAGTCCCACTTGTAAGAAAATATGTGTTGTACTTAAACCCTAAACATAAACGATCAATTTTTCCAGACTACGCTACGCTACCACTTTTTTAGACTTAACTTTCTGTGCAACTTCTATTATTTTTTTGACAAGAATTCGAGTGCTAAAATCTGAATCTTAAAAGTAAATTATATAAGCTAACATTCCTTACGGTGCTTCAACCTCTGATCACTTCGTAAAATAAATACGTTTTTAACATTCAATTAAAATTATATTTTAAGTGTGATTAAACACTTTATCTTGTAATCTCGCATAAATGTACAGAAGCTTTTAACCCTTTCATGGTAAGCCGACTAAAGGTTCTGTACACCATTTAAGAGACTGCTTTCAGTAATATAGTGATCATTTAAAATTGGCAATGTGCTTTAAAATAAAAATCTAACTACTAAAGCATTCTTTATACTGAAGTTCATTTTAAAATACACTTAAGTTGAAGACTGTTTTAAGTTCTGCGTTATACATGAAAAATGTTGTTTCTAAAGTAAGTATCTCCAATAATTATACCTAACTGATCAAAGCATAATAAATAACAACCTAATTAAGTTTAATGGCACTGTTTATTTCTAGGCTGTTTCGAGATAGCTTCGTATAACCATTGGAATGTGATTAATTTATTGTTAAATACAGACTTTCCGATTCAAGGTAAAAAATTACAAGAAAGTAATACCTAATCAATTAACTCTTTCAATTTTTAAACACAGCCTCCTTGTTTACATTCGAGTAGGTACAATCTGTACTACTGAGTAAATAATTTTCATTCAAGGACGATTCAATTTATTGGTTTAAAAGATTGGAAAGGTCATGAGAATATTTGAAGAATTTCAAGAACACAAATTTATAGATTTTTTTATGAAGGACACGTCAAGTTGACTTTGCCTTTTTTTTTTAATATAACACATTCATCTGTATCTGATATAGTAGGTTCTGACAATAATAGTAGATATGCACTTTTATTTACTTATACTACATTCAACATGCTAAGACTTATTATCAACTGTGTACCTGACTTCTACTACGTATATATTTATAGTAAGTATAATTCATCTAGAAATTTACAAATTCCGACGGCTCCGAACATGCAGAACCAACAGTGACAGACATATTTCACTGATATCGTTCATGTGTTAGTAAGCACTTACACACGGTTATTAGTGGACAGTCGACGCAGTTTAATACTGCGGGAGGATGGCCGCGACACATCCTATTCTTGTGGACAATCAATTATCCGCCATCCATAATCACGAACAATTAATTTTTTCTCGAGGCGCAGTTAATAGGAATGTGCTTTCGTCGGTTATTTTCTCGATAAGGGTCAAATTGATCCGCCTGCGGCCTATGTGTACAAAACAAGCAATTTACAGCACTCGATACATTACGGTTTTTATTATTATTCTACTCTGTTGCTTATCTTGTTACAGCAGGTTTCTCTCGGTAAAAACAGTGCGCAACTTACACTGTCTGCTATATTAATGTAAAGTTGAGCTTCGTCTGATCGGGCTAAATCGTACTAATCCTATAAATTTATCGAAGTATGAGAATCATAAGCAAACAGTTTTACCTGTTTATGGTATTGCCAGCAAAACATAGATTATTTGTACACAAAAGGGGCTTTTTTGATAAATCGGTGAAGAGAAACAAAGGGCGCATAAATTTATCGTCGACCGCTGCCTTATCACGATCACGTCGACTTTCACCGAGTGTCGATACACTGGTGTATAGCAGCATCACACACGCGGCCCCGCCCCACGCCGCCGCAGCCACTGCGGGTCTCGGGTGCACCGGGCCACAGAAAGCTACATTGATCACAGGGTACCTTGACTTACTCATCACTTACCTATAAGTTGCTTATGCACTTAAATCTAATAGAAAATAGGCATTTAAGATGATTCCTGAGCTTGCTATAATCTGAAATCTACTGGAATTATCACGTAAGAATACTGGAGAAATCCTGTTAAGTCAAACATTAAATATTATCTTATTAAATCAATGTTTCTTAGCTTTTCGATATTACGGTAGGTAATTTAAGACAGCGGGAATATTTCCAATGGATCATAACTAACTGATGTTGTGGTTCTGAGATTATTATTCTTTTATCACGTAATCCCAATGATATTCAAAATGTAAAAATAAACTGTCCTTGCCCTAAAAACTTCTACTTCACATTCAAACAAATTGTGCACACAGTCCACGTAAACCCAGAACAATTATTTGTGAATAACACAACTAAATTGACCAATGTAGGGACCGAACCCACAACTTACATACGTAGGTAGCCTCCATAGTTACGCATATAATATACAAACCGTACAGCAAGTAATCGTTTAGTTTTTAATACTCGTGTAGTAAAATTAACATCAATGGAATTGATAGATATTAAAAATTAAAAGTTTTATAATTTATAATTAGTTTTTGGCAATATAATGTAATAGCGTGGTGTAGCGTATTAGACAAACAAGACTTATTCAGTCCTTATGTGTGGCTTGAGTTCAATTCAACGGTTAAACCAACTAAGTTTTGGATTGAAATATACGATAATAATTCAAAATTTTCGAAGAATATCTACCAACCCATTCTGTTTAAAGCGGTCATTTGTATTTTTAAAGGGGTGTCGTGGACTAACACTGTCTTTTAAACGCAGTCTATTCAAAAGTAAAAAGGGTTGTTTTTTTAGAACGGAGACAAAGTCGAAACAAAGCATTCGATGACCACCGATGACTGGTACCCATGAGTGACCAGTGTGGGAAGAAACTTTTATAACTCTGTGAAAGCTTGACCCTTCCTTTGTGTCATCTATTACAGATAAAGTTCCACCGTGCAAAAGCAAAGGGTCAGTTCAAAGGAAGACTATCGGGGTACCTATTGTAATTGTTTATTTTTTGCACGACTAAAACGGTCAGTTGAATTAATAAGAAAAATAAAAACATTTCTCGTACGAACTTCTCATGCATATATTTTTCCACCTATAATTACGGGAACCCGGCATGGACTCCTCGAGATATTTTCGTGCGCACGACGTGAATGTGAAGGGCTTGTACAAGAAGTGTTCAGGCGTTTCGGAGAACACCAATGTGGTAAATCGGACCGTCCAATTATTATTGCATTCGGTGCGCGAAGGTACTCTCTATACTTATGGTTATTATTGCCCAAAATCGGTACTTATTCTCCTTACGCCAATCATATGCTTGATACGTTGGGTATTCGTGAGTTTACTTAATTATTTAAAAAAAACCCGCTCCCATAATTATGGCTACTTATGATTAGTTAGATTTATTTTTATATCTTTTGATATTCATTCAATAAAACAATATATTCTCGCACTGATCGGAGCATACTGAATAGGTATATTTATTTAATGGAAATGACATGAACTCTGAAATTTATTAATATGAATTATTCATAATATAGTGAGTAGCCGACTAAAATTTAACGAGGATTGTTTAGTTAAATAAAATGTATCGTTTAAAGACCGTTGATCAAATATATAGGCTTGAATAGGGCCTTTGTGAGAATTCAAAATATGTACTATCTATTGTTCAATTTGGATTTATATAGGCTTGTTTACCACTTCCAAAGTATTCTGTTGGGTGCATGAAAAGTCTTACTCAACTAGCTTTGTTTTTGAAGGCCATGGTATGAAAAGATATTTGTATTGGTTTGATTAAATTTGAGCGTGAGTACGACTATCTTACCTACATTCCAAACATTATTAAACGTATAAAGAAGTTTCCTAATTGCCTAATTATAGGATTACCGCGATGCAATGAATGGATTGCATTAAGAGTTGATAATATGACAGCCATTCTTTATGAAATAAGTATATGGTTCACTTTTACATTTGTTTAAATGAACTTAGATGAGAAAGTTTTTTCAGGGTGTATAACCGTGAAAGTTCATTCAGGTCGGTCAAGACACTAATGTACTTTTACTTTTACTGGTTACGTTTATGTCTATATTGCGAATCTTATATCACCATCACTTTTAACTCAAAGCAAACATGTGCCCTGAGGCTTCGCTCACTTTGTCATCTATTAAGCGAATGAGATTGTCAAATTCTAATTAAAAGTATTCATTACGTTAAATACCTCATTTGTCTTCGTTCTAACTTGCACATATACCTACTGGTTACTCAACAAATGAATTCATCAATTATTCGGAACTGTTCGTCCAACATACAGATAATTACATTATTAGGTTAGTGCTAAATATTAAAAATATATAATGTATATAAAAAGTAAGATCTGAATCGTAAATAGAAAATATATATAGAATCATATCAGCAGAGGCATTAGCGATCTGCTTGGCTAGTTAGTATTATTTGGCTACTTAATAAACGAACATGACACATTATCTGTGGTAATCTATCTCGATTGAGTGTGCTTCTCTAATTTAGTTACTCACCGCTAGTGAGTGGGCGCGCCGCGGCCGGCTGTGGTGACCGGAATATATATGTACCGACTCATAAATATAAGGCATAATTTTGTAATTATGTAAAACGGTAAAAAAATCAAGTCTAAATCGTTTGCTATCTGTAACGCAATATAAATTAATAGCCATAATAATGAATTCGTAGACGGCAAATGTTTGAAGCATTTTCTGTTCCAATCAATTGATGCAAGGGTGCTAGTTTTATCATTTAATTAAAATTAGACTACATATATGCCTTGTTAGAAGAAAGTATATTTTAATAGTAAATATGCAGGTTTTATAGAGACACAAATCACATAAAATTGCTGCCAAGCTGACGCGTAAAACATGTTAATGAACTACTACTCATCATTCATATTTTATTATACACATCGAAAATGTTAAGCGTATTTACCGTTTTGAATATGACAAGATTTAATATTTTTCTTATTTACTTACTTTACATTCACGATAAAAACGACTCGAGGCTTTATAAAAAATCGCGAAAAATTAAACCATACGAGTGAAGCCGGAAGGAGACATTCCAAACAACCAAGGACTGACGGTTTAAGCTGTGAACGATAAACGTAGAACTTTTATTGTTTTGTTATGATAATATCGAGTGACTGTACAATCGCTGTGGCTGAGAACGTGAATTAGGTTTTTATATGTTCAGATCTAGGAGGTAGCAACAGTGGCGGTGTACTATAATTAATATGTTGTAAGTACATATTCCTCTCGGCGCCCGGGATTTCCGCGTCGAGGCCCTCGACATCTCTCGGTTCCACTCAAATTTGACTTCTAATTACTCGACCACTACCGACATTTTATGTTTCCTTAGGCCATAACTTTAATTAATTCTTACATCGTATGAGCTTTTCTCACGCTGTATTATCGTAATTAACTTGTAGTGTTAAGGTTCCTTCATTCAATTATTTCTTATAATTATTATATGTCTTGGAACGTTAATATTCAGTGGCTTTGAATTTTTATTTTATGGAAACTTAGTTTTGGAATAAATGTTTGTTCCTATGCGATACAATTTTAGCTCCATTCAAATAAGTATACACTAAAATATTTTGATGCTACTTATTAAATAGTGCTCGTCAAGCTTTTCCTTCGTCCTAATGGCGTTCCCCGTCCGCTCTCCTCATCCTTTTCAAGATTTGGTTGATTTGTCTTTTACGGGCGCAACCGCTGCTATTGTTAGGTCAAGAGCCTGCAAGATATAATCAGTTCGATTCACATTAAGAATTGTCTTCAAGCTTAACATTATTAACTTACTACTTCATACACACTAAAAAGTGTGTATAATAGTAAATTAACAGGTTACTAAGTAGACTAGAGTCAGTTAACGACTAATTGGACTTCTTATAAATTTCGTATGTATAACTACGGAATAAGTACTGCTAAGAACTTATACACATGGAATGTATACCGAGTCCTATTAATTATGAGTTGATAAGATACGATCATAGTTAAAAAGTATTTCAATGTTCATTCCCAGTTGCTCCGTGCACTCGATTGACCTTCACCTCAGCTCGCTTTCCGGCTTTTCCTACTTCACGTCCCACGGTCTTCGGCATCCCTGGTATTAAGATCATTGACACGCATATCATCCCCGAGACCATCAACCAAGACTTCTACGTCTTCCTCTCCAACTGGCACCTGTTGAAGATGGCATTTAAATGTTCTAGAAATATCTACAATAATCGTCTCTTCAGCGTGCAATATAATAGGGGTTAAAGTATGAAATTGCCGTTTCATTGTAATAGGTACTTCGAATTGACATAGAACCTTCATGGTTTGAGATTTTTGAGTGAAACTTTTTCCACATGGTACCTATGTAGTTCTTCATTTAAAAATGTGCAACATTCGATTATCGACTTTCAGTTGTTTTTTTTATTCAGCTTAGACAAGAAAGATGGATACTTCGAAAATTCGAGTGATTTTTGAATACGAGTTCCGACGCGGAACTAACGCGAAACAGCTCGCAATATCAATGTTGCGTTTGGAGAGGGGACTGCTAATGAACGCACCGTGCGATTTTGGTTTAAACGCTTTCGTGATGGAAACTTTGATTTGAAGAACGAACCACGAGGAAGGCCGTTCACACAGGTGAATAACAATGAATTGAAAGACATGGTGGAAGCCGATCCGAGCCAAACTACCCAGGAATTAGCTGCATGGTTTAACGTTACCTTACCAACAATATTGACTCATTTGCGTCAAATCAATAAAATAAAAAAATGTAAAAAATGGGTACCTCATGATTTGACTGATCTGCAGAAAGAAATGCGTGTTGAAACTTGTGTTGCCTTGTTGAATCGATACAGAAATGAAGGAATATTGGATCGAATTGTGACATGTGATGAAAAGTGGATTCTTTACGATAACCGTAAGCGAAAAATGCAATGGCTGACCCCAGGTGAAACGCCACAAGTGTCCTAAAGCAAAGCTTACCAATAAAAAGGTAATGGTAACTGTTTGGTGGTCTCAGCATGGTGTTATTCACTATAGCTTTCTACGATCTGGTCAAGCAATAACGGCAGATGTCTACTGTGCCGAACTCCGAACAATGATAGCAAAACTAGCAGTGAAACAGCCCCGACTCATGAATCGATCTTCACCATTATTGCTCCATGATAACGCGAGACCTCATACAGCACGAGAAACCGTTTTAACTCTACAGGAACTGCAATTAGAAACTATCCGTCACCCTCCGTATTCGCCAGACCTTGCTCCAACAGACTACCATTTTTTTCGTGATTTGGACAATTTTCTATGTGATAAAAAGTTTTCTTCTCAGGAGGCAGTACAAAATGCTTTCACACAGTTTGTCGAATCTAGATCACCAGAGTTCTATCGCAAAGGCATAAATGACCTTCCTACTAGATGGCAGCAATGTATAGATAATAATGGTAATTATTTTGATTAAATAAATACGTTAAATTAAAAAAAAAACGAATTTCAATTTGTCAGTACAAATCGGCAATTTCATACTTTAACCCCTAATATTAAATAATGTACATTGATTCCATTCCTGCAAGAGACATATATTGTTTGATAGGTATATATATATAGGTACTTATATCTCAAACAATATCTGTCTACCTAACAATAAGAGATCTAACAATAATTTATTGTTGTAAGTCCGAATGTATTTTGTGTTACTTTGTATTTTCTAACGTGATATTGGTAGAATATTTACCGGTAAAATTCATTCTTAGTTAACTAACACTAGCGATCATATTATACCTAGATCATAACTACGATCAACTCGAAGTAAAATGTACTATTACTTTTTACTCCAAGAACTTAATTGTTTAAACGTGAGAACTTAGTTTAATTGAGTTTGGGCACAAATATTTATCACTAATGAAATTTGACCTAATCCATGATATTAACTCTTGTCATCTAAACTTTTTATACATAAAAGGTTATTCAAGGCCTCAATGATCTTACTACTTGATAAATGCGAAAGTTTAAATGTATGAATGAATGGATCGATGGATGTTTATTACACAATCACACAAATTTGGTACAGAAGTAGATTATAATCTGGTATAACATATACATAGTTTACTCTTCATCTTGGGAGTTAAGTTCCTTTAGATTTCGGGATCGGAATCAGTATTTGCTAACAGAGCCGTGGGTTGGTAAGCTAGTTTCTTATAAGTATTTTACTAAGCAACTGGCTAATGCAATCTGGAAGCTAATAAATTACAAATTGTTCAATCATTTTCTTAAAATCAATGTCATATTTTTTTAGAATTCATTTGTTAATATAGAGGTACTTGATTTATTCATTCTAGTGTTGTAGTCAATTCAATCAGTTTATAAATATCCTGTCAATCAATCAATTTATATGTAGTTAGGAGCAGAAGTAGGTATATTTTACTAGCTGAAAACCCCGGTTCCGCCGACTATTTATGTGTTCAAAATCGTTAATAAAACATAATTCATGTTTTACACCTTTAATGTACAGAAATGGCTTATGTACAATTTCATAATAGTATAGATATTGTACATAGGCCAGAATATAAATATGTATAATATATTTATGAATCCTAATTGGGATGACAGAGCTCGTTGAACTCTAATATAAAGAGGTTTTATCAAGCCACGTGCATTCGAAATGTAAATTAATTTAGTTTGGTAATCATTGATAGATATATACATTTCAACAATAAAGGGTAAGATTTCAGCAAAATACTGCCCTTAGAATTAATAAATTTACTAGCTTTTGTTACATGTTTTAGAATGTATTGAATATGAATGAATGAATGAATTCTTAGGTATTTTTATTGGAATGCCAATGCCAAGAGAATATTTGCAGTGAGCGGGAATTGAACCTGATTCTAAATTGAATCTGATCCGGTTGAACGCTCAACTGCTGCGTCACAGAGGTCGTCAATTTGGCGTATCGATCGATCTATCCAATCATTGATGAAAAATACAATTTATGTTCTGGAAAACTAGGTTTACTTATTTCGTAGTTACGTAGGATTTCAGTAAAATACTATCCGTATGGCCATCAAATTAATGAACCACTATAAGATAATGTAATAATAGAGGTAACACAAGAGCTCGGAATACATAATAATTATAATAATCAGCAACCCTTTGTGAACGGACAAAGAGGAAGAGCTTTGATGTCACCCTTCTCCGAGTTCGCGAGTGAGCGCTCCGTGGGCCGTGTGGGGCGCGCGGCCGGCGCCGCAGCAGTAGCGAGCGACGCCGCACCCGGACCGCACCGCCGCCGACCGCGCACTGGTAATACTGGACCCAGCGCGCCGGACGCGACACGAACCTGTTCCTAAATCGAACCCCTAACGACGCACCTGGGACAGGGTGAACCGGACACTGCATTGTGCACAAGTGACCCCTATACAGCGAGTGTGACAACTGACCGGTACCTGACCGCGTCATGCAAAACGCCCTCGGATGTTGATGCGGGGATGCCCAGCTGCCCCCTCTGCGACCAGTTTTCAACTTGTTCATCAGGTATTTTCGATTATTGCCGTGACCTGTTCTTCTTGACCGTTGCTCAAACAAGGTATTGAATCATTATGATAACATCGTTAGGCGTGCATGCCGATGTCTGATAGCACTGCTGATTAATAATTACCGCTCATTTGACACATCAATTTGCTACTGGAGGTGGTCTATTTATTACCACTTATTAATGAAAAGAATAATTACTAATATTTTCAAATTCATTTAGCGGTGCTTAACAATGGTTTCACTTACGCACTGACGTTTATAAAGTAAAATTTATTCGAAAATATAATTAATTTAATTATAAGATAAAAAGTTTTTCAAATAACAATGTGTAACAACATTTCTTCAATATAGAACTGCGTGATAATAAAATCAATTTTATGGAATTATATTGATAGATAATATCGCATTAATAAAACATTCTACACAAAGTATAGTCGGCTGTTCTTTGTTTACCATAAAAGTGGCAAAGTATTTTATGATTAGGTATTTTATTTTTTAATCATAAATGCATTATGATTAAGCCAATTTACTGTTCTGTATATTATAACATCATTATAATATATAAATATGTATGTGCTATTTTAGTGATCCGAATAAGAATCTTCACTCTAATCAAGTCTTCTTCGACGACTCGCCCTTTTAGGAACTGCTTCGGATGCAAAACATTGTATTGGGAAAAAGATAATGTATTATTAATGTGAGGTTAATCAAGTAATCAAGCCAGGCGCACCAACAATTATATTGTATAACTATCTGATAGAAGGGCCCGATTAATACAAATTTACGCAAAGTACCTACGAGCGAATCGGCACCTACAGCTTGTTTTTCTGCTAACAATGTTACGAAGTAATAATAGTACAAGTGGATTGAAATATTTATAGTTTAGGTATCTGTAGGTTGTTTATTTACATATAAGGAAAATCGCGTACGAAAATACCGCATGGCGTTTTTTACATTAGGTTTGTAATTTTAGGTTTAAGATTGTGTAATAATCCTAAAAAAGTAACACCTTAGTCTTGGGCTTCATTATCAAAGTAATATCCATAAATTATATTTTTTAATAATCTCAGATATCTGCGAATCTGGTATTAACAAAACGTTTACGAACCTACATATTTATTAATAATACAGTATTACTGGTTTTTTAGAATTATAAAAACACGCGAGTATCAATTTAGTAGTGACGCATTATTTAAAATATATTCAAATTCTTGGTTAAAGTAGATAATTAGGTGGTAATATCTCGGCAACACTTCCGCGTCGGGCTCGGCGGGCGCAGGCGCGGAGGCAGCCGCGCTCGTCAACAGATTTATAGCGAGTTTGACCGTGAGAGCTCAAGCGTGGCCGTTTTTTGCCTAATGCGTTATTTATTAAAATTTGATTATAAAACAACCGAAGTTAATTTTATAAGTTGGAGTCGTGTCAAAAGTTGGAATATAAAACATAAACACCGTCAACTATTGAGTGTGTAATGAATATGTATATACAATGTTCGTATATTTGTTTATTCATCAGACCTCAATTTAGCTAATTACGATATCAGATGTGATCAAGGATGAAGGTTGCACGTACATGTAATTGCTTACTCTAGGTTCACGGTTTAGCAATCCAATATTTTATGTCATTTGTAAAATCGATTACGTGTTATTCTTAAAAGTTGCTCTTAATTGATATCCTTAAATGTATAACTTATGACAACATTTGGAGGCTGCGCAAAAGTGTTGCGCGGCCATTGACGTAAAAAATATTTTTTAATACGTCACGTAATATGTCTAGAGACCAAAAGAGCCGCTAAAGAGCCAGATGCCACAAGTGGTGTCCGTATACTAAGACATACATTAGAATAGTATTTTCGAATATCCAATATTGGTTTTGGCGGCGGTCGTTGTGCAAACAATTAATGTTTATTTCTCTAAAACATCGGGGCGAACGCTCAGTTTTGTTTAGATAATAATTGATTTTTTATTTACTCCTTGAGTGTTGCCGCACGAAGACAACGGCAAATAGTGTTAGGCACATTTTCTCACGGAACGCGGATAGGCAGTATCACCATCGTAGACCGTTATATTTTTCTTGCGAAAAGCTCTCGGTGCGAGTATTGCGTGCTGCATGCGGGCAAAGCAGTGACCGAGCGCGGGCGCTCGTGTGTCACACGTCAGATCAAACATATGAGATAAAACTAAAACTAATGTACACTCAACTTAAAGCTTTTCACAATCACCGGCGAGGGCAATAAATAAAGTTTCGTCGAAGAACGGGAGCAATTAATATGGGCGCGCCCGACTCGCGTGAAAGTAGCAGACGCAGACCGCATGTGTGGACCGCGGCGCGGACGCGGCGTGTCCGCCTATGTACGTATACTGTAAATAATATATATAACGTGGACATATGACGCATACATGTATTGGTACCCATGGTAAGGGGAAGACACTGGCTCCTTTAACAAATTTTTACTTAACTAGATCGTGAGTCGAGGATTTTGTTTCAAATATACCAAAAAAATAAAAAATAATACACACTATCGCCGCATGTAGTGTTCCTACTGTCCTCTATAATTTCAGGCTCTTAACCGCAGGTAGATGCCGTACCTCTCAAGGTACATTTACCTGCGGTTGAGAGGCTTACTATATGATTAATTAATAGATATGTAAGATATGTACTCAATCGTAAAATAAATTTGGGCATCGGCATCGCTCTAGGAACTTTTTTAATTTCATTGGGAGTTAATACTGAATCTCTATAAAAGCTTTAAACTCTTAATTTACCTCTACAGAGTTTTTATATTATGGCATTTCACTCATTCATTATGGCATCTTAGATTTGAAAATTAATAGCCGTTGCGTAATCAACATCCCAAGGAATCTCCATAACGATGCCCATATCAGTGTTTACTTTTTACGTTGATTTTGAGAACTAGTCAAAAGAGATCTGCCCAGAGGCAGTCCCCCTGAGATCAAGTCTGCTATTTTCAGTGAATGATCTTGATGCCTTAATCGTCATTGAGAAAAGATTTTTAAAGGTAAGCCTAATTATACTTTTCTCTTCTCATCTTTACAAAAAACGTACATTTCTACGAAATGTCATTTCATACGTTTAGCTCCAAAAGAATTTTTGTAACATAATTAACATTCATAAAGAGTCAAAAAAAGTCATTTAACAATGAGAACTTTTTCTAGGCCCTACACAGATACTGCCAGAGTTTAGAAAAAGGTTTTTAAAAAAGTTGTACTTATATAATAAAATTGTTCCGATCGATCTAGTTACCAGAAGAATTATTTTCTGAAAATACGTAATTACTTTCTTTTTCCATTCATTTCAACTCCAAACTACAGCTACTGCTTCATAATGTCTCTAAACTTAACTACATAGATCCTTGAAACGAATTTCTCCATACCTGATATCATAATTTTATAGATAAAGCAGAAGTAATATAGGTAACTTATATTGAAGACTGGTTTTTCAGTATTAAATTCATCTTAATTTGCATTTGTGTAAGTGGAAGCAATAACTGAACGCATGATCATATAAACCGTGATGGAAGTTTACGGCACATATTGAAAACATTTATCTTTTGAAATTGCGACTAATAAAGAATAAATCATCATATCATAATAACAGACTACGATGCAGTTAAACATAAATGGCGCATAGGCGTACAATTACTTCTATATCCAATTACTTCGCTGATATTCGGTTGACCCACATTTTAAAACATTTTGCGATACTACCTCCTACGCATACGAGCGACATGTCGATATTGGCTTATCGGTGATTTCAATATGGCAACGGCATCGGTGAAGCAGAGCCCCAGACTCGACCAACCGAGCGTATGCTAATACGCGCCGCGGGCGTCGAGTGCGGCAAGGCACGTCACACCTATGTATGTATGTTACAGAATGTACACATGGTATGCAATTACCATTTTATTAGTTACTTAGCTGCCTCGACTTCAATTGGCGGAATTTCACTCCAGTATGTGGTTGTACTTACCAGCGAGATTTCGGGAGTCCAAAGTAACCTTACCTACTGCAAGCTGATTGATGGACGACGCTCTGATGCAGGCTTTCTTCTCGATGTTGGGCGTTCAGACAGGAGGTAGGTGTTTCCTCGGCCAGATTCTGGTCTCCAAAGTCCAAGCTTCGGGGGCGACTGGGTTTGGCACTAGGTTGAACATATTTTTTAAACGTAGTTATCGGACAAAAATGATTTAATTTTTTAACAAGTTTGAAAACTAGACTACTTTTTATTGTATCTAATATTTTTCTGTTTGATTTATTTTTATTGCGCAAAATTTGTCAGCAGTTACTATCATACAAATGAGTACAGAATCATATCTAAATATTTAATATAATGGTATTTACAACACTCTAGTAGGCGTCATGATATCCTCCACACCTCAGACATTGACTGGTCTCGTATTGAAGACTGGCAGTATTATAACTTCTAAATATATATAACTCAAAGGTTCGGGCCCGGCCGGGCCGGATCGGGCTGAAATTTGGCAAGCAGGTAGATGTTATGACGTAGGCATCCGCTAAGATAAGATTTTGATTAATTCTACCCCCAAGGGGATAAAATAGGGGATGAAAGTTTGTATGAAACTTTATAAATTTCTTTTTGGTTTAATAATTTATTTTAGTCGTTTTATGTTCCTATGAAGATAAATAGATCAAATACACAGTCACTAATAAGACTTTAGGCGCTATCTATCTTTCGAAGTAATCCATACAATGACCGAGAGATATACGTGGTTATTCTTTTCGCCCTAATTGGGCATCGTATTTTTTCGTGTTTATTTAGCGAGCTCTCAAGAATCCCACGCGCGCTGTGTAAGTTTTTCTAGGTATAATGCGTGAGCGCAGCGCGGAATGCGGGCCACATGACTACGCTCTCTCGCTCGCATTCAAGGGTAGGCAAGCCTCAAACGGTCTACAGAAAATGTTCACTACGAAAATAATTAGTTTCTTTTTAGTCTTCGTATTTCTTTTATTATTAATGTATAAGAAGCACTGTGTAATTTAATTCGGTTTAATTTCGGATGGCTGTCCAGGCCGTTAACTCAAGGGAGTGGAAGATCGAGAAAAGCATACACAAGTGTTACAGCTGCCTTCGAGGGGGAGTATAACATAGGAGCTGTTTACTGCTAGGTAATATGTTATTGCGACTTACCAGTTGATCATAATTGCAAGTTGAGCCAGTAAATATTTTATTTTCTAGATAACCACTTAAGCTAGTATACTTGACAGTTCAAGAACAGACACTTTAAACATAGCTACCTACACATAGGTATATTTTTCACACTGAAGAGTATACATAATTTAAAGACGCAGTGTTTATGTTCATACATAGCGTTTGAAAAGATGTGGCTACGGGCTACGCGCCGTAGATCATAATCAGACGAGTATTTATTGGTGCTTGAGCTTTCTAAAGCTGAGCGGCCGCTTCGCTAAAGCTGTATACTCACGAATGTCAAGTGACACGCGATAATATAATGAAGTATATTATTGCAACTTCAAATCGTCAATTTTATCGCCATTCTGAATGCGAGTTGGCCTGACTAGCAGGTGTACGGTTGGATTTATTAGTGTTCGTAATATTATCGTCATCTTTTTTGTTGTAAAACATACCTCAGTTTGTTGTGGAATATTATTATTATTCAAATAGTAAACGGTTATCATAATTTTGGTTTGAATAAATTTTATGACTTCCGCGATGAATTTAAACATAGGTTGTTAATTTTTACTTGTCTTTAAGTTGGAACAAACGGCTTGAGTCTGGAAAATACCGCCACGTTAACCAAGTTTCAATTACCGTGTTCCGATTTATTATATTCATATTTATAAACAAATTTATCCTCAATGTGTTAAGTTTGCTTAGTTGTGTCTATGGGAAATTAACTTGTTGAATATTCACGACGAACTATGAGTTATCCTCATAGTAGTGATACAAAAATATAATATTTTAAACTACTAAACTAAGCATAATTTAGTATGATTTCTAGAATTTAGATAAATATCATATTTTTGTACCTACATATTGTACATAGGAATACCAAGAACGATTTAAATATAAATATTTGAACAAATATTTGCACTGACCGGGAATCGAATTCACGTCGTCTGATGTAGCAGCCGAACGCTCAATCACCACGCCCGCCACCCAAGTCGTTAATTTAACATATGTGTGATGGGTAACTGACGAATTACATTAATTTATTTATATTTATTATGGATAAGTATCCATAATTATAGTAAAGTTTATTTTACATAAAAGAAAAATTAACCCTTGAGCTGTCAATTAAGATAGAAGCGGATTATACGGTTTTACAATACAATTTTGAATGAAATGAAACTTTTAAAATTGCTTCTTAACATGTATTATGAATGATAAGGCTATAATTATGAGTTTGGCAAGTTTTTTAAATATGTTGTGAAAGGCCAATCCATATTTTTTCTTATCAACTTTTACACATTTATTTAGTAGATATTGAATATTTTTAAAAATGCTCCCGATTGGCGGCTCTAGGTTCGCCTCTAGTACGTGGGATTTATTATAATTATTACATAAAACAAAAACTCAAAACATACGAGATAGAATAGATCTGCAAAATTAAAAAAAACGGTTGCATATTTTTCAAATTAAGCTGCTAGGGAAAAGGTCAAGAGGTCGCTTAGGTATCGGCTAACTATCATCACCATGTATATTGCTGTACTTACTCACACAAACAACAAGTCATTTGTAACAATTAATTTTAAAGTAATACATTATTATTAATCTTCCCTATATAAGTATGATGGACTCAAGTAACGGAATGTATAATTTATTGCTTTATTTTAATTAATGACTTTCAATCGCTTAGCATTTGACATATTGACTATAAGACAGTAAGGGGGGAAGTGCATAGCCGGGCAGCGGGGATTGTGGTCGCAGCACTAGTTGGACCGGTGGGTGTCACGCGGTGCTGCGACGACAATCATCTTTTGATGAAGTCGTCAAGCTGAGTGCCACCATTGTTAACATGGGGCGTGTATGTAATGGTGACCCTCTTTCCTAAAACTTTGCCTTCAGCTTACTATCGGACGAGGTGAAGTCAAACTGACGTGGCCGATATATAAAAAGAAAAGAAAAAGAAAGACGGAAACTTGACGTACCATTTCTAATAATAGTTTTCAAATTTTGTTCGTGTGTTTATATTATTTGAGTAAGTCTATATAACTAATCAAGCTAACCATTTGTAAGCCGGTACACCTGTTGATTGATGGACGAAGCTCTAGCGCAGGCTTTCCTCTCGAGGTTGTGACACTTGTGACATCAGACAACAGTGTACACCGAATCAAAAAGAGGAGACAGTATATACCCAGATTACGAGCTCTGAGCTGAAGGCCTTGGATGCAACCGGGAACAACGCCAACATGATGATTATCTCACATTCCGAATATTAGCCAACCGAATGATTGCGTTGGATAGTCATCGGTAATTTCATACAATTATTATTTATATCTTTTCCCAAAAAATAATCGGAGCTAAAGGCATTAATTCAATACATAAATACATAATGCATGTTTTGAATTGATGTGTCGTAGAATGACTGTATTACAATGTTGATAATAACATGAAACATAACACTGCACAACAGAATTTTGGATGATTGGGTTATGTTATATGATAATGGTTCAATTTTTATGACATTTTTCAAATCTGTAAGTAAAATTTCTGTATCAGCTCTCATTCAAAATATGTTTCATTTGTCGTTGTGTAAGAAAATACTACATTTTTGAAGATAATCTTACGCTATATGATTTTTAAGTTGAAAATGTGTTTTTTTTTAACTTTTCAGCTGAAACTGAATGCAGAGATTTGTTCTGAATGCTCTAAATTTGCTTCAAAAATAATCAACCATCATTATGTGTTTTCCAGTAGCCTTGATAGCGTTCCTTCATCGTCGGCAGATTTTGTGTCACTTAGGTCCCCAAAATTGGTAGGAAAATAGTCCAGGCGGTTATGTGTGAAGTGTAACTTAATGATAATGTTACAATCAACATTGATGTGTTCAAAATAGACTAGAACTTTACTCATTTCCCAAAAAAAATTGACCGAATCAAAATAGTACATTACTGCCGCGGCCGCCAAGTGTAGTGTTGCCGGACGATCGTGAAGTATGCGGGCCGAGGCGCAGCCGAGCCGAGACACGCATTACGGAGTCCGATAACGCTCAGTTGTGGCCAAGGCTTGTATAGAGCTTTTCACAAACATTGCTCGGAAATTAAAATACAATTAGTTACTTTTACTTTATGTTACTTACTTTTCAAAATCAATGACGAACAACGAACAACGAACAACAGTTCTTCACGTGGCAAAATGTGTATTTGATTTTATTTTTCTTAATAAACAGCTTTCTATTTACAAGCCAGTTCTGTATTTAAATAATGCCTTGGAGGTAACTTATTTACCTCCTTGGTTGCTATGATTCGGAGTAAAAGATGGTTCCATTTTTAAATTACACGACAAATATGAGTTTACATAGTAATTTATTTAGCCGCTTAAACACGACAGATATGGATTTTCATACAACTTTTGCCGGCCGCTGCTCAGGGCACGCCGTGATTGCGGCGGTAAGACCCATCATGGGGGAGTGGCTGGAGAGGCCACACGGTAGCCTCTCGTACCGTCAGACGCAGATCATCACCGGGCACGGTAGCTTCGGGCGGTATCTGCAGATGCTGCAGATCTGCTATCAGATGATGGGCATAGAGCCATCACTGCGACGCGACCGTGGACTCGGGGCTGCACACGCTCACCGAGTGTCCGGCGTTTGAGACACCGAGGCGGGAGCTTGTGGCGGCTCTGGGGGTGAGAGTGCTCACGCTCTCCACCCTGCTCGCAGCGATGGTCCGCTGCGCGGATGCGTGGGCAGCCAGCGCCTCCTTCTGCGAGCAGGTCATGCTCGCGAAGGAGACAGCAAAGCGGGCGCGGCGCGATGAGCGAGAAAGACTCGCTGACATCGCTGCACACGCTCGTCACCCTAGCAGAAGCAGGCCACGGTGGCGGCGCGCATCGTAGGACGATGCGCGCATCCCCACGCCGCTGTTGAGTCGGGGACCGCGTGGTCGCCCCCTCCCGATGAGGGCCAGACCGAGAGGGATGGCCCTGGGTCAGCCGGGGTGCGAGGGATATGTCGCATGAAAACCTAACCTTCGGCCTAGCACTACGACCCAGAGATGGCGTGCGGTTTAGTACAGCAATTTCGATTTATCTCGAAGAAGGTTGTCAAAATAATGTTCAAATTTCAAAGTATGTTTAAGAAAAATACATTTTCTCGCAATCTCTGTCGCAATGTTCGTAAAATTTGAATCTTTTATGAAGGATTTTATCTCTGGCCTGTCAGAAATATAATTTTTCTTAGCTTTTCTGCACTTCATTTAATGTTTTTTTCATGGAAAACGTAAACAATTTTATTTCCGTAAAGACCTTTATACACGCCATAATTTGTAAACACTAATCATTAAAAATATGATTTTGTAGTTGCTTATACATAGTACATCCTGACAAAAATATGGAACATCTTCTTCGTTAAAAAAATTTGCAAAGATTTTGTTCTCTATTTAGGTAATATTTTCTTTAAGCAACATTTCCTACAAAGTTTCTTCTTTCTCGACCTCAAACAAAAATTTGGCATTGACTAAATCGATCTCTGACAATTTTTAGTTTAAATCGACTTGGTTGGATGCTTGAAAAAAAAAAAAGTTGCAATTTTATTGTGCAGTGTAATGTTAGTGATAGTAAGGCTATGTAAACAGCTTTTGTATTATATTGTATATACGATTATGAACTGAGTGCATAAATATATAGATAGTTGTTACTAGTATGCTTAAAAGTAAAATGAATTTGATTTCTATGTCGGTTTTGGGAAAAGTAGTGGATAAATAAGTTTGGTAGATGATAGTTGGTTATGCAAGTCAATCGAAATAGATATCGCCTCGTCCTTGTAAGTAGGCATAAGTTGGCCATATCTCATCAAAAAATAGTAGAAGTAGTTTTATAGTGCCTTGATAACATCAACCGGTCATTCAGAAATTTTACTTAGTTATAGTTATTAAACTCAAAGTAAATTACTTTTTACTTCAAACATTAGCGCGTAACGAATAATAATCGTATTATTAGCAATCATGGTCTACAAACAATATTATTTCTTGTTCATCTAGATAAATCGCATTTAACTAAACTTGATACTTGACGTTGAATATAACCGGAATATCGGATCCATCTACCGCATTGTCAGTACCAAATTTATCATTTTAGAATTTATATATGTAAAATACAAAACTCTTGTGTGTTATAAATGCAAATTAATGAATACGCAAATTAATATCAAATTAAAAAAAAAACTTACATTTATTATAAAATCGAGCATGTATATTAAATGTATTGTGACATAATATTTTTAAGGATTGCTATAATGATCTACTTTTTTTTCTATGACCATGTAGTATATTTAACATCGTTACTGTTTTAGAATGAGTATGAATCAAAAATTAATTGTCGTTGATGTCAGTAGTAGTATAACTTATTTATTTATTATTGTAGTAATAACCTTTAGCTTCATTATATTTTAATCCGGTCTGAAAACAATCAAGATTAAAAAAAATAGTTAAAGAGGTAAAATTTTGCCTAAGTGCAAAATGTAAGTCTAAACGTGTCAAAATGTTTAAGTCGCGGTAGTTAAGCGTTCGGTGTACAAGACGGGCCGGGGTTCGCAGTGCGGTACCTGCCGTGAGCGTGTGAAGTCCGGCGCAGGCAGGGGGTGCCCTGTACAAAAGAATATTCAAATGCGCTCCTGGACGTGGCTCGCATGAATGTGTATTACCCTATGACCATATTATTTTTAACATGCGAAGATAATAGCTCATCGGGGTGATTCTTAATTTTTTGTAGCTTTCTTATGAACGACCCTTTGTGAAGGCCCGCAACGCTTTAGGGTTTTTGTGCAACCGGCGTATGTTGTCATTAGAGCGAAAAATAATTAATTATTTGCTCGTAACATTTTTAAGGGATCAAAATTTTTATATTAAATTAGTTATATCAAAACCTGGTTCACTATTATTAAAAGAAAAGAAATAATACGTTACTTAGGTTCTTTCTAAAAGCTGTTATTAAACTTTAAATGTTGTTTTTTGAGGTGAAATATTGGCAGTTGAAGATCATTTGTTTTTTAACCGATTAGAATTTTGTGATTTTTTTCCGATTGCGTTCGCTAAAGCTTCAGTTTAATATTTTGCCTTTCCTACCTTATGCTTCCTCTGTGCAAGAGATCACGCTTGAATTTTTAGTGTAGAAAGCATTTACGTCAATATAACCGATTACCTTCACATAAGCCGTTTGATTGCTTGCTCCTAAAGAAGCTACTTGCTTTTGTTAAATGAGGTGGTGTAGATTACCTGTGATGCGTATAAATGAATATCTTATTATGTTTCACGGAGTTTGAAGTTATTAAATCATAATAAAATATCAAAAAAACATTGTCAAATATCAGCGATAACACTCAATTTATTAACAAGAATAAGTATTTTATGGTTATTTTTATTACATATCGGATTAAACGCAATAATTATCGCAGCTGGCGGTCTTTAGTTTGATTCCCCAGCTAGATACTGCTCAAATGTGGTAAACAACAATATTGAATAATAAGTGAGCTATAGTCGACGGCCATAACCGGTGTTTATGACACTTTACCCTGTAATTTGGCAATCAGTTATGTTGCACAGGGTACCGAGCTATTGTGCGTTCCACTGGCGCAGCACGTCGGCTACAGGACTCTGTTATTTTGCGGTTACTTGCAGGTGTTTATTGCGTTAGAGTAGCGACTTGTGATTAACTGCAATGCATAAATTAAGTATAGGATATCTAATTTAGATGCTTTGAGAAATGAATAAGCTTACAATTAATTGCGCATAAAGCTTATGAATTTATGCATTCACGCATGTTTATGCCTGAATGGTTAGACATTTAAAATACACACATTTCTCTTATATTATTTCGAATAGATACTCTTTGGTTTGAATAGATATCACCCGGCCTCTTTATTTAGACTCTATGCTGCTACAAAGAAAACCACAACCAGAAAATTATACTGCTCTACCCACCCCGGGAATTATATTTGAGTTCATACCACTTTGCCGTCGAGGTAGTTGCAGAGCTGATCATAGAATACAGAGCATGTACTATATAAGGGATAGAGGTAACAACTAAAATTTAAGTAGTTTTATAAATATGAAGGTAGCAAACTAACTGACGGCCACCTGATGATAAGCGTGCACTCGCTCAATTCCACCTGCAAAGGGAAAGGAAACAGTTAAAAAGTGAAAATAAAGACGGCAAGCCCAGTACCTACTATCTTAAGCAGTGCGTAATCCACCTTTCTCCCACTTAAATTCAATATGTGACAAAGTTGTACCTACTTCCTTTGTTAGGTCGAGGCATTTGGACTGAGAAAAGTATGGCAACGCTACGATAAGAAACTTTATCAATGAGAAAAAAATGCGCAATAAAACCTAAAAAACATATTATTATCTTGAGGCAAATGTGCCTTATAAACTATTTCTACTACTAAACTTTAATACGAATTTCTGATCTGCCCTTGTTTAACAAATAATTATAGTAGTATTTAGTTGATTTTTGTAAGTTCATGTTACATAGGCTACTTAAACCCCAAGAGAATAAAGAAGTAAAACCACATGGTGGAACAAGCTTTG
This sequence comes from Eilema caniola, assembly GCA_949126895.1. Lineage (NCBI taxonomy): Eukaryota > Metazoa > Arthropoda > Insecta > Lepidoptera > Erebidae > Eilema > Eilema caniola. The sequence goes on along the minus strand of OX421463.1, from coordinate 16,049,901 downwards.
CATAATTTTAAGCGGTCATCGTTTCAAATTAATTTTTCATATTGTATTTATTTAATAATCATGTTGTAAATCGCATAATTCAAATGATTAATTATATAAGACATGCCAGGACAAAGCTCACATGAGTTTATCTTGCAGAAAAAGAACCGAATTAATTTATGCCGTAACGTCCATCTACCATATGAATTAACTTCGTAGAATTCACACGGTGAGCAGTTCACTGACCATTGTCTCCCTATCATTAAAAAGAAAATTGCGAACCCATCCATTGTTGTACCTTCAACCCTTTCTTTGCCCTCTGTCCATGAGCGTTACAGCGGCCCGAGGTTATATCTCACAGTTATGACAATCGGCCGATAGGGAGACACTCATTGTTTCGCAGCATCCGAGGGTCCCGCGGTGAATTTATGCTTGCCTGTCAAAACAGAATGAATTTACGCATTGTGAACCAATATAGCGATTTCATCAATAGACAGTCTTTGTTTCTGGGTGTCGAGCGTACATAATGAATTGGGATATGTCAGCAAACAGTACTATGTAAGAGGATACTTTTAGCTGAGACAATAACTACTCATTTGTATTGTGCCAATATTTGATTATAAAACAATACGGTTAGATAGTTGTAGGTATGGCGGGTTGGAATGTTTGGATAGGTGATAAAAATTAAACGATCGAGTATTTGTAGGTATTATAATTTTATATCAATTAGCCTGACCGCTTTCCTCATGACTAGGGTTTGGGTCTAGGCATTGTCCTAGGAATTAAGTATAATAGTCATTTTGTATTGCAATGTGTGCCTGTATTCTCCCAATATGCGCCATAGACCATAGCAATCGATTCCCAATCAAAGGTATGGTATATAAAGATAATAACCAGCATTAGCTACTAAGTATCCTTTAACACCCACATCTGCACCCTCCCCTCGAATTTACAAAATATTATCTTTTGTTTTTAAGAAAACTCCTCATAGACTTAAATTAGACCATAGAGTTGACATATAGTCTAAGGTGGCTAGCCTATTATGTTTCACATTTTCTACCTATTTTGAATAACCATACCTTTTTGTTTGTCCTTCTTTATTTAGTTACCTACTTCTGACAGTGCAGGATTGCGTCAATAATATAACTGGGATTCTAGTCCACATTCCATTTGACTATTAACATTCATAGCTGTTTATTTGTTCGTCTACTCGTCTTACTGCACAATCATTAATTGTAATATTATTTTGAAACGGATTCAATCCAGTTTTGTGTTTTTTAAACATGCGAATAAAATCATAATAGATTAATTCACTTCGTGCATAATTTAAACATTATTGGCAAAATATGTCAGTGTTTCAAAATAAACCTGTGTTGCTAACTCATCGTACAAAATTGACAACAACTCGGTGATGAAATAGTGATATAATATTGCTATTATTAATCTTAAACACAATCTATCTTTCGTGTATTGTAAAAGTGTTGACTATTGTGTTTCTTTACCCTTGTGTATCGACGGCCACGATCGGCCTCCAAGCGAATCTTACCTGCAAGCCGGTGGCATAAAGTGGGTTTTCTGCAGTCTCGGTGTTGGTAGTAAGGAGAGTGGTAAAGTGCACTGCGGACAACAGTAGGCTCACCCTCTGCTATGCAGGATTGTAAAAATTGCTAGTCAAATGTGTAATATAACTACAAAAAGAAAATAAATATTATGTTTGTCCACATTCATGAACCCATATATATGGTTATTTTGTTTGGACTTGGATGGCATCACATTTGTTAATCCTTTCAATTGTAATTACTAATGTAGCCACAGGTATTTCGACCACCTGTAGGTAACCGGTTATATTGTGGTCAATGGGCGGGCAAATTGGTAAGAAGCAACTGACGTGTCAACGGTCACTAGTGCTGAATTCGCAGTGTTCGCACCGAGTACTGTGTGCCTATTAGTATCTGCAACGACAAAGCTCTTCTCAAACAAGCGTAAGAAAGCGAGAGAAAGCAAGACTCTTAGCTGCTAATTTCACCAATAATAGGAACCGCAATCAATTAAAACTAAACTGTATCATCACTGATAAATATCTTCATCTATGCATCCAATAAGAATATATGTACGAGCGGTATAGCGAGTTATCATTAATTTCTAATCAATTTTATTTTAAGCAGATTATTTATTTGTCACTGTACCATGGTAGTCTAGTTAGTAGCAGATGGTTTAACTTTTAATCCAAAAGCACAGTGGCTCGAGGACATGGTCTCGACGTTGGTTATTCATAACTTTGATAGAAATGATACTTATAAGATACCTAGCCTTATAAGATTTCCTATAAGACAGCTCTAATATTATGAGCCATCTTTTTTGTCGAACTAATAGAAAGCTAGGAATCAGGATCAAAGTGTTGAGACGTTTTTAAATAAAAATATGTCGATATTATATTTTGACTTTTTTTTATTTGTACCTAGATATATCCCTTGGAGATTTATAGCCTAAGTATATATAAAAGCTATGTACAAACTGCAATAAACTGAACTGCGTGAGTATATAATGCTTCGCCTCTCAAAGCTTGCTTGTTTACACTCAATACTGTAATTTCATAATTCAAGCGTTTAAATGCATAGCTTTTCGTGAGCGTACGCAAAAAAGTGCAGAGGCTTGCTGGAACGGCGATTACGGCCCTTAAAATAACATCATACGTTTAAGTTAATGATGGACACACCGACAAAATGCACTTATAATTGCTTATACAAAGAGTTTTGGTGAAAAATTATCATGTATAGGGAATTACGTTGTAGCTCTCCCAGGAGATGAAGCGAAAATACCAGTCATTTAGCAGACAATGTATTTCTTATTATAATTTCTAATTAGACTGAGACAGCATAAGCTATACCCATGTCGATTACACATACCTTAAATGATAAAATATGATTTTATACATTGCAATCGTACACAATTATCACACACATATGAATTTGCTTTATTTGTCGTTTGTAGGAGGTAGGACACGACGGTATTTCCGTCCAATTGAGCAGTCCGACTGGGAAAGTCCCTTCGCCCTACAAAATACTACGGCCATAATAAGCTCATGTTGTGTTCCCGGCGTTGAGTAGGGTAGTCAGAGCTCACTGGAGAGTTTTTGTGCTGTCAGTGGTCTGCTTTATCTTCTATACTGAGGGCACAGAAACTCTCTGTTCTAACAGGGTCGACCGCGCGATGGTGTTGCACAAGTCCGTAGGCCACGGTAACCACTTTCCATCAGGTGGGCCATGTGCTTGTCTGCCACCTAAGTAGTATAAAAACAAAAACTAAATGTAACAAATCAGTTTTTGTATGAAGCTGTAAATATTTAAATAAAAACAGTAATTAAGCAGGTGACAAAAATAATACGATATCCGCAGAGAAATAACCTATAATGTCGTTGTCTCAGCATTTTAAGTTCGAAACTTTGCATAACTAAATTGGCAGGTCTTAGTCGTGGATATACATTAGTAACAGTAGTTGTAAATTCCCGTAGCTAGTTGTTGGTTACTAGGCAATAATCGATGTCGCATATTTGCATAATTACGCTAAGTGTCTATCTACATAAAATTGCGTCTTTTATAGGTCCTCTATATTTAACCATGATGAAAATCAATTTGATCAAAACATTTCCTGGGAAAGAACCCATGGTTCTTAATTAATATTTATTTTGTATAAATTTTGATAGTCATACAGTGATCGAATGATTTTGATATTATCAATAGTCATTATACATGTTATTATGTTGAACGCGTGTTATAAAACTTAATATTTATTGAGTATTTTTTTGAATATCGAATAACATTATTTATTATGAATTTAAATTTATTGTTACGTTTTCTTTAGGTTCTAATAAGAATTTGTCTTATTGGTTACTATTAAAATCTTATTAGTCTCTTCGTATTATGAATGAAATCTAATTGGATTTTCGGATATTAGTAATAGCACTAAAATGTTGATAACACCAATAATAAATATAAGAGAGATAATTTGCATACACAATATGTATTACTATGTACTTAATAATATTATGAATGAATATTAAATTCAAAATTGAGATCTCGTAATTGTTACAACAACTACGACTGAAATCTTTATATCAGTATTAATAACAACATAATTATATACTGTAAGTGATGACTTTGAAAGAAACATACCTGAATGGATTAGCTAGTTACTACAATTATCGTTGCTGCATTATTATTTAAACTCATAAAGTTTCATTACCCACAAGTGCAACTAGGGTTGTGCTTGTATATATGAATTACGCTACCAAGAAACTGATGTAATGTCCATATGTGTAGTACACCTAAAAACACTTTTCTATTAGCCATAGATTATGTATTCAATGATATCATAAATAAGATATGCGATAAACGAGAACGGAAGATAAAAAAGTATAACAGAAAACAATTTTATTACATGGACGTTTCCGTTCGGTCGGATTGGAGATAATTTTTAATCTTGGGACCTGAACAGAGCTAATCTAATTAGATTCCAAGTAGTCAAACTAGTCGATAAAACGGTTATGAAGTTGGAATGGACGCCATCATTGAGCGTCAAGTATGTGTAGATATCTGAGCGGATGACTAGAGCTGTAATGATTTTGTATTCAAACAACTACCTTCCGAATACCGCGGCCATAATAACCTCGTGTTGTGTTCCCGGCGGTGAGTATGGTAGCCAGAGCTCAATGGAGAGTTTTTGTGCTTTCAGTGGGAAGATCAAAGGCTATTCCTGCTTGGTCTTCTACACAGACGGTACGGAAGCGTCGGTAGCTTAGTGTTTAAGAGGTCGGCCTTACGATTGACAGGTCCCGGGTTCGAATCTTGGCCATTACACTACCGTCGTGAACCCACTCCTAGCACAAGCAATTGATCTTAGTTGGAGAGGTTAAAGGGAATATTAGTAAAGTCCATAATTTCAGTTGCTAATATTCTTTAAAAAAATTTGGTGGTTCAACCCCGCATATTATTTATTTCAAGTAGCCTAGGTGTTACTTAGTAATTAACCTGCCAATAATTTTACTATGACCGATTCTTACCCGATGAGTTTGAACCTGCTCATGTCTAATTGCGATATAATATGCGTGTGCGCCAAGTTATTATCAGTTATAATCCTACTAATGTGTTCGTGAGGATAGTTGTGATTTCATGCCTTCACGGTACAACGGATTTGGTTGAAATTTAGTATAGAGTTAGATCATAAAAAGGACTAGCACATAGTCTGAAGGACCTTTTATTTGGGAATAGGTTGCGGAAACAGGATCGCTATTTCATTCGGACTGAATCATGTATTAAACTGAAAAAAAAATACAAAATAATAGTTATTTTTAATGTGCCAGTTATGTCTTCGTTTATAGTTTATGCAGCTACAGTAACGGTCATAGTGACTAGATACCTGGACCAGTATACATAAAGTTTGAACTAGTGCTGTAACTATTGACAAATGATTTTGTGAATTGCGTTTCCTTAAGTACCTTTTGCACTTAGTTTCAAACTTCTAAGAACGAACTTAATTTTGTCTGCACAGCTGTTTCAATAAATCTCTAGAACGCATAGTATTACAACCTATTTAAGTACTTACCTTAACTTAGCTGTACGGATTTGATATCTTCTAGAAGACTTTTGTCTCGAATATCAGTGCCGATAAATCAAATATTAAAATTGGATGAGATTGAGTAGTTATATTATTAGTTATCAAATTCATCATCATCTTAGCTTCATCTTAGCGTCAGTTTCATCCGAGGTTGTCACCTCGGAGCACTGGGGACCGCTTACTACTTCTCATTTTTGTTTTACTTATACTGCTTTTATGGGAGCGACTACTGAAAGCGGAAACCTGCACCAGAACCTCGTCAGTCAGTAAGCAGGTACACAAGCTTGCAGGTAAGGTTAGCTTAGCTTAGCCAACACACCGAAAGGTATATTTACCATCGATTTCAAAAAAAAAGGATTGCGCCATAGTAGTAGATAAATTTTATTATAATTGGCATAATTGCATTGTGAATTGGTATGGTAACCTACCAGAGCGTCGTACGTTCGTGCCCGAAGGCGACTCGACGGATAACGGAGCGCAGGCCCGTGAGGTTGATTTATCTTGGACATCCACCGAACCTATCCGATTTGCATTTAGATAGCACTGCGGCGCGGGCGGAACGGGCGAGGCACCCGGCTCGCAGGAGAACGAGCACGCCATTTTACTCCATTACACGTAAATTAACTATAAAATTATCTCTAAGCAAAAAAACAAAATGGCTGCACATCCAACTAATAATATTTAAACGTATGGTAGTCTATCATTAAGCGACGTACCTATAATGGCGCACCTAATGATATTACGATTTCCTGAGAAAGTTTGAGAAAAGTTGATCAACATGTAGATAAAGACAAGGTATTTCCGTGTTACTTGGAATTATTATAAATCTACCATTTAAATGGTTCACGATAGCTTGTTTTGATTTGTTGTTATTACCACTTTGGTGCTGATTCTAAATGATTTGTATTAATCGATGGTATCTGGTATTTCCTATATCTCACTATACCTACTTGTATTTATTAAACGGTACACTCTCCAACTGTGACTTAAATACTTATTACAATAAAAACTAAACTACATTATTTCAATAGGTATGAGCATTATACTTACTAAGAACAGTTTAGAATTTAGGTGCTAGCTTTGCTCACAACGTCACATAAGTAGACAAAAGTCAGCGTTTGAATTTTTATTCGCGTATTTCTAATTCGTTTGAAAAGACTAAAGTAACCTAGGATCCGTCTTTATCGGTCCAGCTGTTTCGAAGAAAAACCGGCACGAACAAACAGACAAAGTTTATAAGTAAGTACCGTGTATACATTCATATATGTATTAATAAAAATCTGTTATTTTAATATTACAAACAGACCTACACTTTTATTTTATTTATTTGTATAAATTATCACGTTTAAATCAAAAATTCTACGTATTCAGGGTTTATGATTTACTTGTAACCATTACTTTGTAGGCGAGATAAATTACTAAATTCCTCTAGGGCTCTTACTTAGTGCTAGCGGAAGGCTGACGATGACGGCGCTAGGTTATTCAGTCGGCTCGTAAATTATCTACCTCCGCAATTAGAAGGCGCCGATTTGGCGCATTAGGTAGGTAAACCGTTCCAGTTAAAAGTTACCAGCAAATACAAACTAACTGAACGTCGCGAAGCTTTTATCGCTCTACTTGCTGTTGCCCGCGACTCTGCCCGCATTAAATACTTTATATGCACATTTTCATATTTTTTTAACCCACAATCAATATGTAAATACCTAACTAATACCTTAAATTATTATTCTGTTTATTTATCTTGTGAATTATTAGGCCAGAACCATATTCTCCATGTCCAGCGAATAGTCACTAGGTCTTGCGTCTCGCGTTTCTTCTACAGTCACTGGTGATACATATCTCAAATGCTTCATTGACATTTTATAAAGCACAAATTGCAAATACTAAAGATAGTTACTATCTTCATACATTCTTAATAACATTCTATGCAGATGACCTGTACCAATCCTGCAAATAGCAAGTTATCATTGCGCACGTGAGGCGTCAACAAAATGTAATTTCATCCATGACTGTATTTAATCTTTCCGTCAAACCAATGTTATCCAATGTAACAAACTCATCTACTGCAAGGCGTAAAAGGAAGAAGCATACGCCCCTAATTGCGATATGTTCACGAGTATCTTCTACAATATGTAAATAAGCATCGGTGGTAATTAAAAGCTTATCTCGCGCCCTGCCATCTCAAAGCTGCTGATTGCTTCGTAAAATGATTGACGTGCTATTTTGAACAGTGTACCGATAATGAAAACGTTCTTGTACAGTTTAATTCATAGTTTATTTATTGTCGACAATTACTATTTGCACAGGATAATTGATCGCGTTCTCACAATTGTCAGGATGCTGACGAGTTCTTTGCGATATTTTTTAAAAGGCTGTATTGCCGTGAGGCGCCGCCGCCTGTCCTCACACGGGCACTTACCAAGTTTTGTCGTTTTTATTATTTGTGTCAGTTTTTCGCACAGGTTTTTTAATAAATCATCTTAATAAGGCAAATATTTACATTCGTTTTACTAAGCTTATTGACTTGTCTTCAAAGGCATTTCCTAACCGTAAATAATTATGTTTTTGGGCTACGAACAAACTTCTAAATGGTGATGTTGACCAAGCGGTACGACTAACCCGTTTTCATATTAAGACTGAAATTCAAAAAGTGTATGTTGAGTTTTATTCTAATAATAGTTTTGTCAGTTTATATGAGTTAAACAATGAGATAGCAAATCTCAACGCATTAAATCAACATTGTCATATTTCTGTGGGCCGTGTCGCAGAACTTATAGATCTTTGGGGAATAATGGCTTCGCGGTTTAATTATAGTCGCAGGAGTATAACATAATCGGGCATAAATCACTTTATATAGATACCTGCCAACCACAACCTGTTTCAATTCGCACGCCACAATACGCGGTACGACCGCATGGCCGCGCACCGCATTGTGCGCTTGCGCAGATCACGTCGCATCGCTTTTAATTTATATCTTCATGCCGATTTAAAGACAGCAGCCAAATTTATCCCAGAATACTTATCAAAGTTTTTACTATTGCTGCTTAAAATTCATTTGTAGTGTCATTCATAAGTTTTTTATTCGTATAGTTCGTAACTTGAAATTTATAGATGTGGTCTCTTTGTTCAGTTGACCGTTCGGTGAGTACCACGTTTAACACACAATCGAGAACATTAACATTTCCATTGAAACATGCAGGACGATCCGAATCGCTCAGTCCAAACACGACTAACTGACAGAATTCTGCGGTGAAATGAGCTTAGGTACCTACTCCACGTTTTTTTGCTTTTTCTTACTGGGATATCGATACGACACCGCAACGCGACGATTCCAGCATATTGTGTTACGGGCCTATTAAGTTATTAGTTTACATTATTTATATTATTTACAGATTTATAATAGCAGAGTGTCTGATTTATAAGAAATCTTGTGAAAGCTATTAAGTAACGCCTTCTCAATGAACATGGACCACACACGGCATTCAAATGAGAAAAGTCAGACAAAACGGAAATGAAGCATTCATTTTCGGTTTAGAGAAGAGCAAGCGCTGCGGGCGTTCATTCTTTTTAAACTCGTAACTCTTCTAATAAGACGTTTTACGCGAGATTAACTAGAGCTTAATGTGTGCAAGTTTGATTGTATATATCATTTTGATTTGTGTGAAAACGAAACACTTACGCTTCGAGCTTCGACCGTTAAGACGATTAAAATATTATTGTTTATGTATACCATTTACGGTCACACATATTCTCAGTTTACTAGTTTATAAATCCAACATAATAAAATGTCTACCATTTAATTCATATACATTTAAAACGGTATGTTAAATATATAGTTGAAGATAATTCGTTTCAAAATGATTGACGATAAATGGCGGTAAGCTTTTTGTCGTGTTCGACGGAATATTTGCGAGCATATTCTTTCGCGACATAAAAAGGCACAGCCTTCAATTCCGTCTCTATTTCCGTACTTCCCCTCGGACCTCATTCTTATGATGATAATACGGTCAACATCAAATGAAGTCAACACTACAATCATGTTAAATATCTTCTTTTTTGAATTCATCATAGATCAGCAATTGCAAAGTCACATTTTTAAAAGACGAACCGACCAAGTGATAAACTTCAATGCTGACAATCAGTGGTGAATACCTAAATGTATAAGTAAATGGACATTTCTATGAAGTAGATATAGATTCTGTCTGTAGGGGACGCGAACGGGCTTCATGTGTCGGTCGAACTTGCACAATACAAAGATCAATTCTTATAATGGCGAGTTACGGCCGCATTCATCTATCCCAGTTCGTGTCAACCCAGTGCAGCCTTGTCACTCAACGGTCACTCAATGGTTTTCAAAAGAATTATGAATACACACTTTAATGCGTTTTGAATCAAATTTTATTTCCTGCCAAATGTCACTTTTGAAATAAAATCACGTCAGTGAATCTTGTGGTCTGTGTGACATGAATACGGTCAACTTCAGTTTGAGAGCAGTTCATATTCTGATATTATTATTATCAAATACGACGGTTTCAAACTATGGATGATATAAAATAATAATCAGCAATATTATGCTTCGTGTTTATTGTTAAAAAGAATTAACCCTATATAGAATGGCCTTAATCGATGTATCAATATCACCCCTTTTATTTATAAGCGTACAATAAAATAACATTTCGTCAGTATAACAAACAAAAGTCAAGGAATAAGTTGCTTCATGAATCACTAACGCGTGTATATCATCCATATAAGATTAGATACCGGGACCCTATATTTCATATATCCCAGCCTAATGCTGATCAGTCCATTGTCTTTGATTCAGTTACGATAATGACAATTATAGAGCGAAGTAAATTTTCAGACATGAATACCAATAGTTACGCAGACAGGAGACATGACTTATTTAGTGCCCATGTTGCGTTTCCATCTTTAATCTGCGTGGGTGCATATTTCTGAGAAAACATTTCTTGTTGACCGTTCATAATGCTGCCGAGAAAACAGAAGTAATAACGTTGGCCATACTTGTACGGTGAAGAACTCCGTAAATGAATCATCGCATATGCGTACCTCGTCAGGACGCAAAAAGAGGTTTGTCGAAAATGTTCCTCGTTTAGTTTTACTCCGCGTGTGTGCTTACTGCTCCCTGCACCTACTCATCCCTTATTTATTTATACTGGTATGAAGAATGTACATTTTTTGCGCTACCATAACAGTGTACCTTCAGCTCTGCCACAGTCCGACGGAGCGAATTCTTTAATTGACAAAATGCAGTGAAGCCACATTCCAACTCGAATCGTTAGCTTTAATGTGGGAATACGAAATGGGTTTATTAATGGTACATTTTCAATTTTCATATTTTTTTACAATATTACCTACTTGATTTGATGGTTAGCATCTTTTAATACAAGCATTATGATTCATTTTAAAAAAGTGCGTACGTGCACACTTCAAATTATTTACCAAGTAGTGTAGGTTATAAGTTAGTTGAATTATGTTAATGGTTCATAGTAGCAGTGCAAGTGTAAAGCAATTTACTGCATAATGAAATATAATCGCTTATACCATCAGTTTCTGTCTCGTCAAACTTAGCAGTGGTTCAAAGTGGATAATGAGTCGTTGGTTGCGATAAACACTAGTTTCTCTTATCATCAATGATAAAACATGCGTAGCTTCAAGCCGCACCCTGCACTTTCCCTTGAAGTACGTAGTGTACGGTGCACTGCACGGACTGCACCTGCCGGGTGAGCGAGGTGAGGCTGTGGGCCTGTTCCGCCGTGATTCAATATATCTGCAACGAGACTCTAGCCTTTATAGGTATGTGGCTTCGTGAGGTTATTGCATATGAGACAGGTTAAATATACATAGGCACCTACGTGAAAGTTTCTTATGCACGATAAATCTATGATATACCGCATAATCGATTAGTAGTTGTACAATAGATAATCCAATACAGTATCAGGTGTAAAAAGTCAAAGAAATAACTGGAATCATAATATATTTTTAGAGCTTAACGATTGTATACATTTTGGTTGTTCGTACATCAAGAGTTATTACCTACTTTTTACCTGCTAGAGTTTTGATAAAATAAACAGACATTTTAAATTTTTATGGTAAAGTGTAGGAAGACGTTTGCGTAGATACGAGAGATAATCATGGAGTTATTCCTTTATCTTATGGCTTTCAAGGTTTTAAGATATTAATTACTAAGCAAGAGCGTGAGAGGCAACGACCGGAGAGGATAAGCACGGCAGGCGGGCGCACGCAACCCTACGCGACATGCGTGCCGCTCCGTTACGACACCTACACCAAATTTTTCCACATGCCCGAGCAGTAGATAAGCGTCGAACGACGCCAACGTGTTATTTATTAACGAACCGAATGATCGATAGTTGGACGCGTCACCGGACGTGGACGAGCGCCGCCTTTCGAAACAGGCCGGTGTCGACTGATCGTTTCGCTGTACGCTGTGCACCTCAGATAAATTCATCCCGTGATGTCTCCGATCCAACCGAGTTTAACATGGAACTTTAAGAGTTCACGACCGAGCTTTCACTTAAACATATTTAAACTCCTCATTTTTTATTGTTATTCTCTTTGATTTAGCCTGAAATGAAACATTAAGTGATAAAGATCACCTCTAGAAGAAGTAAAGACGTGACAGTTAGTTGTCTAAGATAAAACGAATGTATGTAACTATGTATAGCGAATGGCCGTATCGAATGCTTTGTTTGCATTTCGATGGCATCTTCAACCCTTTGCTCAATGATCCGTTCCGCTCCAGCATACGTCACGTCTCCATGACAGCTGTACGCGATACTTTCTAATCGCTCCATTCAATTCTAACAGCAAACAAATACATGAGGAGTAGGAACTTGCGAAACATTAAAAGGCTCGAACAATTGACTCTCGAGCTACGAAAAGAGTTATCAATTAATTATTTATAGGCGAGGCAGTGTTGCTACGTGAGCTTTGTCAAAGATATTGCATAACATCTTGTGCCGAATATTTTCAGAACTTAAGACATTGAATGAGTTCTTAATGTAAACAAGCTCGTATGTTTACAAGTCAAAGCGAATATGATAGAAAATGTTCAGAAATTCGAGGTTCAGCTGTACAGGGCAGGTTAGACCAGTCCCGGTGGCCTCGCAAGGACTCCAGCAAACCTGTTAGATTCGTTGCACGATTTTTACGTGCGCACCTACCGGAATCTCATTCACGTGGTGCAGCCGCGCCGCCCGGCCCCCTGCGCAACCGCCTGCCAGTTAACTCGTCAAATGACTCACGCTTCGGCTGGTTAAATGCCAGAAGCTGGCTTTTCCAGTTCTCTGATCCAATTCGCACATTCTATTCTTGCTTAAGACTAATTTGACATTCTATAGGCAATTTTTTATTGATTGGATATACAATTACCTACCAACTGGTGGTCTGCTAATATCTTCGACCAAATATTTTAAGAGATAAGGTTTTTTTTTATTTTGAGTATTTATTGTAAATATTTCAGAGTGTCGAGTACTCTGCAATGCTGAGTTGAAGTCTCTTGTAATACTGGCACATAGTTTACACACTATTTGATAGAGTTAACTACAATGACTGAAAATACTAATTCGTGACCTAAATAACTAATAATCTTCAATCAAATAAACAAGAACTAAATCCTACTAATATTATGAACGCGGAAGTTTGTAAGTATAGATGGACGGATATTATCTATCACGTAAAAAAATGAATATATTTTAATGAAACTACAATTATATAACCTTTACATCAGAATAATACAGGCTACAATTTACAACGATAACCGATATTATAGTGATAACTGAAATCCACGCGGGCGGAGTCACGGGCAAAAGCTAGTAATTTCATAAAGCATAAATCGTAACTCACTTAGGGTGATGTTTGAGAAAAGATGAGATCAGCGGGTCGAGTGTAGTTGGGATAGCGGTGGTGTATAACTATGTCACAATTCAGATAGCAAATACCAAGATATGTTAACACACCAGGAACAGGAATCAGGTAGAACTACGATCCGGTCAAACCCGTCCGACGCGTGCTTCCAACATTTTTTATTTATTTGTCTGCATCGTCGGATACCGCTGGGCGTGACGTCAGACGACCTAAACTGGTTAGCGAGGGAGCAGGGATTTGCCTCGTATCCTTCCGGTTCTGCGAGTGGTTCGGACCTGTTCTACACCAGGTTGCTCGGCACCAGGCGACCCAGTACGTGACGTATGAGTACTACTGCGAACTTGCATAAACTCACCCGAATTAGACGTCGCCCCTCGTGCGCGGCGAGCTAGTTCCGACAACTAGTCTCTTCACTCTCGCACCGGACACCAGTTCTGCTGACTCACGATCTGTAAGCGCAACAATTAGCAAACGTAACGTCACATCATACGATGACCGTCATTGGGTACCATCACAGGTCAGTATCCGTACCAAAATAGTCACGCCTAATAACTGGTTCGTAAGTTGTAGTCGGCTCATTCGTAAAACCACAGCGGTTTTGTATACCACTATTATACGCTATGTTTACTCAATTTACACTACGGATTGAATGAACTGTTACACGTAGAAAAAGGTGTCTATGTTGTAGTTGCTAGACACGTATAGAATAATTTATTAAGTGTTTTGTTTTGTTCGCAGGAGACGCAAAGAGGTGATGGAGGTGAGCGGAGAGTCTTGGCGAGCATACTACTCGAGCGGCGCGGAGCATCCGCTGAGTGCAGCCACATCCGCGGTTTTAGGCGCCATGGATGACTCTCAGCAGCAACCTATCGAGTACTACAAGCTGCCAGCCCTTGCTCAAGACACGCATCTTACTTTGCATAAAGATGCCAAACTTGTCGATGTCTGGCCGTGAGTCCTCATCAACTGCTTTTACTTGGCTTTCATCCAATGAAATGAGTCTACTTTTTATCTAAAAATAGCCTTCTATAAATCCATATTTAGGTTCATTTTAGTTTATGTATAGAAAATTGTAACTATGTTTAACTACCAAAGTCTTCATTAGTAAGTGTACATGCATATATGGATATTATATAATTTTACATCTATATGTTAAACTACTCTTGAAAATCGATACTTAACAATCAAGTGATATCAGCAAATGATCGCGGAAAATCAATTGTTGATTCTCACGGCCGTACATCAATTCGTGTATCGGAGCAATTATCATTATAATCGCCGAATTTCGTGGCGCGGTGAATACGGAATGAATTCGCGTAAAATTTATATGTAAACTATGATAATACGCAGTCTTTTTGTAGTGAACTTTTTTATGCGTATTGATAAGCAGGCGGGGCTGTTTGTTGCTGAGTCTCACGGACGAGTACACTGAGACAAGACGCCGCGTGGCTTCCGGCCCCAAAGAAAGGTGTAAGAATAACAAATAATAAAAATGTAAATGTTCCACTCAATAAATCATAGGTGCTCATTTGAATTCCTATAGCGGGATTAACGAAATGCAGTTCGCAACTCTGGCGAAACCCAACACCCCTTATACCTGCTTCTACATTATACCGTACATAATTCATAAATTTATTTACATATTTTTGCTATTTTGACTCCGTTGTGCAAAAACACATGTCTTTATTTTGAGCAATAAACATTGTCAAAAAAAAACACAGATCCTATACCAATGCAGAAGTTATAAAACATATATATTTTGTTGCACAGTAAATATACCTATTTAATAAATAAGTATGTCTGTTAAGCTTACATTAAATTTCTGTTTTTTTTTGTAAATAGTGTTTTGAAGTAAGATTAAAATAGAATAGTGTAACAATAAATATTTAAGAGAAATAAAGTAGCTACGCAGTAAAAGGTTTATGAATGTCTTATGATTATAAATGCAGTCAGTTTATTCAATGACTTCCCATAGAAATGCGACCCCGATCAAATTATACTCGCTCTTTGAATGAGGTTGTTAACAGCATCCTTTGAATAGCGCAACGCAAAAATGAGCAAACGCCGTGTCACATTCTTAATACAAGCGAGTGCATAAGGTTAACTTGACCCTATACAAACCATTTAAACTTTTATGAATGTTTTATTATGTTCCATAAACACCAGCTATAAAGGAAACTAGTTTTAAATCCGTGAAAATGTAAATTTCATGAATAACCTTACATAGTACAAAAATTGTTTCACATCTTGTTGAGTGTACATAAATGAATAACTCGCGTAACTATAAAAGTTGGTGTTATAGCATGTAGGTTGTTCACGTAAGAATAGAGGATTGTAATAGTGGTAAAAGCCTCCCACGTTTCACCACACACGTCGGCGCGGCCGAGGGTCTGATGGTAGTCTGTTTTGGTCGACTGGATGTTATGGTCCAGAATGTGATGCATGGCGTACACTATTCCGCCTGTCATGCCCGTCACTGTTCACGGGAGTGCATAATACAAATAATGACAATAGACGGATGTGGCTGGAAGCGGCTCACATTGACAAGGACGCCCAGGACTTGTCTCAAGTTATTGTCGGCACGCGTCCCACGCATTCGGTTCAACGCGCGCCGCTATTACTCATTCATACATTCAAAATCATAACGAATGTTCCAACTCGCCCGCACCCATCCACGCGTTCTGTGTCTCTGAATACGTTTGTATGCTAATACTTCAGCGCCAGTGCATCGTCAGGTTTGAAGCACACTATTTGTAGTCTAAATCGCTTGTATTATTAGAATTGAATGCTCGATAGATGTAGAAATGAACTAGTTCCGTCTGTATTCCTCGGAGATCGGTTGACGTAGGCGTAAATTCGTTGCGTAAACGCATTGCGCATTACTCAGGCATAGGTATAGCCTATGTATAGGAAGGACTACATGGATGTTACGGGTATTAAATGAAAACGGCGGCTATAACCATTAATAGTTGTCGGTGGCTGTCGAATACTAACGCTGAGATTAGCATAGAAACGCGCTGCGGGCTGCCTACGGGGAGGGCCTGGCCCTCTTGACCCTGTCACTGTTCACTCTTACCGTAGGTACTAACGGGTTGTCGGTTTCTCCACACTAATGTATCTAACTTATTTTAAAGTTGATGATAGAAATTATCTTTGTATTTAATTACTATGCAGCTACGGGTAAGGTAGGCATTATCAAGATATGTCCCACAATTTCAAAGTTATAAGAAACATAACAGAATATGTATATTGCAAAAATGTTATGAAATATGTTAAGCGGGTTCAGCACATGTGCCGTTAAAGTCGCGATGGTTTAACAAAAACTCAGGGAGTTGGAACCGTGTGACCCATTTAGGACTAGAACCGGTTTCCTCTTCAAGATACATCGGCATTGTTAGAGACAGTAGTTAATACTATTCAATTTGCTTGGATATAACCGACCCTCTTATGTAGATAATGAATAAAAAGATGGTAACATAGCGATGTCCCTGTCGCGCTTATCACGTAGCGAAATATAAATTGGGGGCTTGACCATTCATTCTTGACCGTTCTTTATTATTACCATTTTTTATCTTGCGAATATTTTCCACTGAAACAGCTGCTCCAAAAACATATACTATAGTCGTTATATAAACGTAACCTAAATCAGTGACCAGATGTTTGTGTTTTGTTTTTATTTAATATTTTTGTAGTTGAGTCATAAAAGTCTTATTAGATCAGGGCATCGTTAGTTGACCAGGGCATTAATGAACTATAGACAGTTACGCCCAATGAAACACCCACTTTAATGGCTAAGACAAATGGCGAAATCGTTTTCAATTAAAGTTTTTGATAATGTATTAGTTCCGTGAGAAAAGTAGCAATAAACCTACATTCAAACGAATGATATATTCAAATAGAATGAAATTACGTCGCTCGCATCCGCTGCAAGCGCCTCCTTGGTCTCGTTTATCGTTCGGTAGATTCTAATCAATTCGTCAAACGATGGATAAACTGTCACCGCTTCAGATGTTTTTATAGATAGAGACCGGTGCATTTGTGTTAGCTTATTATCTCGAAGGTTCCGTTAAATAACATGATAGTTTTGAACTTTATACAACATTCTATAACATTAGTGAATAATGATAACATGAGAATTAAAGAAATTATGGAACGAAAACAATCTTGACTTGACTTTAAATTTTGAATTCAAGATTATGATTTTAGAATTACGCATTCCTTACCATAAACCCAAAATAAAAATAAAAAGTACCTATGAATGGTTCCTTTGTGAAACGTAAGAGGTATTTCGATAAATGCATTGAATGCATGTATGAGCACGATGCAAGGGTCTGTTGCACCCTAAGCATCATCGCTTTGTTGAAATCTCATCATGTGTGAAAGGGTGTTAAGTAAACATTGCAAATAATTATAATGCCAATTGCATCCCAGCGACGAAATGATTCAACTTTGATAAGAAATTTTATATTTGCATGTAAAACGTTACTAGAGATGATGTTCATTCTTGCTTTTTATTACGTTTACTGTTATGTTAATCGCAAGCAACATGACACTGATATCAGATTAACAGTTTGAGAAATTTATTCCGTTACCGGATGGAGCTTTGAGAAATATTCTATAGTTTGGATTATAAAGTTTCTATATAATATATACGATACACGACTATTTATCAATAATACTGAGATAATTTATATAACGTTGATGTACAAAATTACTAGGAAGTTATATGTCATGCCAGAAGTTGTATTTTATAAATTCGATTTAGTTTCAAATCACTTTCAGGTCAGTTTGACATAAATGTGTTTACTCTAGAACTTACTATCTTTTCGTCTAGAATCTTATCGAATAAAAAAACATTTATTGAACTTTATCTACACATAATCGTAAGTAACTACGTCGTATCTTACAGTTAGATATATTGCCTCTTTAGTCCCGTGCCATAAGTTAACGAACGATCATGAAGTCCTGGGTTCGAATCCTGGGACGGGCAAAGTATTATTGAACTGTTTCAGATGCAAATTTTCAGCAGCAGAACTTACTTGCCTAATATGTATTACGCAATCTTTAATAACAATATGTTTAAACGGTATTAGGTGGAAGAAATAGCACTCTTAATGTGGTTGCAAAATAACATTTTGGGTAGAACACGCGAAAAAAACTAAAACGACGAATGATATGTTCCTAAAAAACGAACTGCATTTTCGACATAAAATCTATTTCATGTTATTGTTTAGCATTGATTTCAATGTAAAAGTAGCACGAGGAAGCAGCTTCTAATGTCAAATCTAAAGGCGCACAGGGCTCGGTGATCTCAGCTGTCATCAGAATACTCTTTGTCTCGTTTCTACGGGCGTCAACAATAAGCGACAAGCAAACACTCTATTGTGCTCCATGCATATGAATAACGATAGTTCAGTTCCGCCGCCGGCGTACCGACCTCGGATTAATATCAATAATTCAATTTGCACGTCACGAAAAAACTATGATCGTTACATGCAACGGTGGTAACGAACTATCAATTAGATCTATGCAACTTTAAAATGATTAGATCGTTACAACGTTGCATGTAATGAACACCTATAGAAATGGAAAGCCTGAAAACTCAATATCACTTTTATAGAAACAATTAGGAAATGGTCTTTACATATTTTTCATCCTAAATAAATTTATATATTTCCCATTAGAAAACAAGGCTATGACCCAAAATATAAATTACAAAAAAATCGTTCTCACGATATACTGAAAATTAGGCGTTACATTAAGAAATATTTTCGCCGCTAAAGCATTATCTTACCGAATGAGCGATTTCACACTCGTCGCGTTTCTCTTACCAATCGCGTGCATAAATCGTGAGCAAACCGAGAATTGCAATCGGACACGGGTGGCGACCGGCGAGTCACGTCCAGCTCGCGGGAGGTCGCGCGTCCAACCAATTCGGACTCATGAAATAGTGCCGCGAGACTCTCTTATCTAAAATAAACATCTGAGCGCCGGTGTAACATGTCTTCAATTATCATAAATCGGCGCGCACTGACAACGGCCAACGAAAACCGCACCCCGCACCGCGCATGCGCGAAGGTGCCTGCGATTGCACATGCAAACAAATCATAATGCTTGCGTTAACATCAACTTAGAAATGCTTATTGAACTCAGTAAATCTATTTTTGATTGTGCCATATAATTGTTTCGTGACGGTAATGTTAATTAATATTTGGAACTGAAGTGATGGATGTGCAACAAGTGGAACGGATCTGGATGAATTCATGGGACTGAGATAGATAGTCTGTAACAGCACAAAGGATATTTTTTGTTCCGGGAATGTCTTCTTGCGGATACCGGGCACCTGATCAGAATACCACGCTGGTGGAGCCGCGGGCAACAACTAGGCTCTTATAACCACCGTTACATGTAAGAAATAAAAATAAAGCTTCACATAAACTAGGTACTGGTACAGAGATGATATAAACTGATTCTGTTATACTTAGATGCTTTCACTAAATTGCTGTTTATATGTTCTCGAGATTTCATCTTGATGTTTTGTAGATGCCACATATAAACTTTGTTTTCATGCTAGACATAGCGACGAGGACTATCTAGTGAGCCATTTAATCATCTAAAACTGATATTGTACAATGAAAGTATGTTTGTGTTATGGATTTGCAACATAAAATATGATATTGCTAACAAAGCTTGCTACGAACTGCTACGAAATGCTGTAGCGGTTCGTAGCATTGTGTCATTGTTGTAATACTTTTTACTATGCCGTAGTTTGGGCGGCATTTTCTGTAACTTTCCAGGTAATGATAAAATGTTGAATCGTTTCTTTAGGATCTAATATTAATATTACTACTGCGAATCTACGACCTAATATTAGGTCCTTACGTATGAAATTGGCGTTTTGTACGGGAGGAATAAAAAGTCGATATTTTTTGTAAAATATATTTAATTAATCAAAGTATGCACCGTTGTTATCTATGCACTTTTGCCATCTTATGGGTAGTTCATTGATCCCTTTGCTATAAAAACCAATAAACTCTTTGAAGGCGGTTTGGACTGCTGCATCGGAGTGGAATTTTGTTCCTTGTAAGAAGTTGTCCAAATTCCGGAAGAAATGGTAATCTGTTGGAGCAAGGACCGGGGAGTACGGTGGATGTCGCAGACATTCCAATTGTAGCTCAGCTAACTTAGTGGTTGTTTGTTGTGCAGTGTGTGGTCTTGCGTTGTCGTGAAGCAGCAGTGGCCTAGAGCGATTGACCAATCTCGGTTGTTTAACAGCTAGTTCTTCCTTCATGGTTTGCAGTTGCTAACAATAGATATCTGCCGTAATCGTTTGGCCAGATTTAAGAAAGCTGTAGTGAACGACACCGGCGCTAGTCCACCAAACACTTACAAGTAACTTTTTCTGAGTCAATTTTCGTTTAGGGCAGGATTTGGCTGGGTCTCCAGGGTTCAGCCATTGCGATGAGCGCTTCCGATTATCGTACAATATCCACTTTTCATCACAAGTAATGATTCGATTTAAAATCCCTTCATTATTGTGTCGGTTGAGCAAAGTAACACAGCAGGCGACCCGTGTTTGCAAGTTCGATTCACTCAATTCATGAGGTACCCATCGTTCGAGTTTTTGTACTTTCCCGATTTGCTTCAAGTGGATTAATACAGTTTTGTCACTTACCCCGAAGCCTGCTGCTATCTCTGAAGTGCTTTGTGATGGATCCGCTTCCACAATAGCCTTTAATTCTTCGTATTTCACTTTGATCTCCGGCCGTCCACGGGGTTGGTTCTTAAGGTCGAAATTTCCAGAACGAAAACGTTGAAACCAAAAACGTACCGTGCTGTCTTTAGCGACACCAGCGCCGTACACATCATTAATTCTTCGAGCTGTTTCTACAGCACTGGTGCCACGGTAGAATTCGTACTCGTAATTATACCGATATTTCATGTTTTCCATTGCGCGGTAATAAGCGACGCCAAAGAAAAAATAATGAGGAAAATAACAAATGAATGACTGTATTCCAAAGAAAAAAAAACCAGCTATATGAATCTATTAATTTGAATTTGGAATTCTTAACCAAAGAGGAGATATTTCAGATCAAATTGATCAGTACGACAAAACGCTAATTTCATACGTAAGGACCTAATATTAATATTAGGTCTTTACAGATGAAATTGGCGTTTTATCGAACTGGCCACTTTGATCTCAAAAATCCAGCGTTTGGTTAGGAATTCCAAATTTAATTTAATTTCAATTTTAAGCTTGTCTATTTGTATTTTTTATGTGATAATTCATTTGTTTTCGTGATATTTAATTTTGCTTTGACATCGTTCTGTGCACAATATGGAAAACTTAATATATTGCTTTATTTTCGAATACGAGTTTTATCGCGGCACCAGCGCTGCAGAAACAGCTGGATGGATTAAATATGTGTACGGAGGAGCCAATGTTAAAGAAAATGCAGTAAATTTTTGGTTCCAACGCTTTCGTTCTGGAAATTTTGACCTGCAGAATAAACCTCGTGGACGGCCAGAGACCCTAGTTGTCTATGAGGATTTGAAAGTGATCGTGTAAGCGCATCCATCTCAAACCACGTCAGAGTTCGCTGTAGGCTTTGGTGTGAGTGGTAAAACCATTTTGAGTCATGCTTAAAAAATGGGTACTACATGAACTAATTCAAGCAAATCAATAAACACGAGTCGACTGCTGCGTCACGTTACTCGTCTGTCACAATAACGAGGGGATTTTGAATCGTATCATTATTTGTGATGAAAAATGGATCCTATACGATAATTGGAAATGTAAATCACAGCGGTTGAACCCTGGAGAACCGGCCAAATCCTGCCCCAAGCTAAAGTTAACTCAACTGCTTTAGCCCACTGCTGCTTTAGGACAACGCTAGAGCACATATTGCACAACAGACGGTGGTGAAACTAGAGGAGCTAGGATTGGAATGTCTACGTCATACACCATACTTCCCGGACCTTGGTCCAACGGATTACCACTTTTTTCGGAAATTGGATAATTTCTTAGTTGGAAAAAAATACAATTCAGGTGTGGCAGTCCAAAACTTCTTCAAAAATTTTGTTGATTCTCGCTCCTGCATTTTTTTCAGCACAGGAATCAATGCCTATGAAATAGCAAAAGTGCATAGATAACAACGGTGCATACTTTGATTGATTAAATGAAAAAAACTGAAAAAAATAATAGTTTTTCTTTTTTCATATAAAACGCCAATTTTTTATGTAAGGACCTAATAATAACGTCTGTTTGTTTCGATGTGGTGTGGTGAACGACATCCTGTGTTCAGTTCCCGGGTCGGGTAAAAAGTGTTTCAGAGATATTTTTTAAAGTTGGCGGAGTTTTCAAGAGTGACGTGATAAAATTTCTTTGAAGTCTTCTAGATAGTGAACACCATTTTGAGATCCACAAGATCCGGAATAGTGGTCTGTACTGTCTGGAATACACCATATAGTAGGGAAGGCGACTATGCTAAATGTGTAGTTACTCAAAGGTCGTGAAAACCTATTAGAATTGGTAGATTAGATGATAGATGATAATGTTTCTACTTTTAGTGGTGCGAGAAGCGTCTACATAACAATATAATAAATAAATTCATATGTCATACATCTTAATTAACTTAATTAACGTTTTGTATTACTTTGGTCTTATTTAATATTTTTCAGTTATTCTAGTATGTTTAACTCTAAAATAAATTGAAAAAAAAAATACAACTACGCTCCAGTAATTCAATATTCTTTATACCATTGAGTTGGCAGACCCCTTTAAATACAGAGAATTTCTGTGCCGTTAGTATCGAAGACAAAGCTGGAATAGCCTTTGGTCTTCCCACTGACAGCACAAAAACTCTTCAGTGACACTGAAGAGTTCTACTCGCTGCCGAGAACACAACACGAGGTTATTATGGCCGCGGTATTCTGTAATGCGGACGTACCTACTTCCCTAGTCAGACTGTTCAGTTGGACGAGAATACAATCTTATCCTACCTCTCCTGATTTTCTCCTAAATTGACACTTATGAGTTAATAACTTACCTAGCTTATCTTAATCTGACGCATAACTACGTGTAAATTCGATGTTCGAATTTTTTTTTGCGCGCCCTACTGTCAATATTTATCTAGCCTCCCTTATTGTAATCTGAAACGCTTGAGTAACTACCGAATTTCCTTCTACGTTTTCCCTACTACTAGTTTCTATTCATTCAGCGATGTGCACTCAATTGACGGTCCAAACATAAAAAGCTTGAAGTAAGAAAAAAGTGATCAGTTGATGGTAATAGAATTGCTCATGCTTCACTCCACCGTAGCTAAATTGTACAAAAATTACATTCAATACCACTAGGAATATATTTAGCTAAATTTACCTAGATGTAAATTGACTGTAAACGAAGTAATAGAAAGAATGAGGAAATAGGAACATAAACCTACCTGAAATCTTAGGAACTTTATTTTATACAATGGAGCAATTATAAAAAGTAATAATTGTCTAATGTACAGTGTCAGACGTTCTTCTAAAGAGGTTCCCATTCTGTAACACAGATGGCACTAGTAGTACTATTTATAGTCATATTTTATGATGTTGAGCCAAGAAAGAATCAAGACAGGTTTTGCGATAAATAAAATAAATAATTAATTTATGACGCACGCACGCATTATTGACCGATAGCAGATTTACAACGGTGTAAATCAAAAATCAATCTAAACTGACATCCCATATTGTGATTTTTAAATTGGAAAACACAATATCTAGGACGGGACTTGACCCTATGATACTATTACGCTAGAAATTACTATGCCAACTGAGCTTCATAGGTCTACAAAACAACCCCTATAGACGAAACTTGAGCATAGATTATATTATTATAAATTCTACAAAATTATTTAGTAAAGTAGGTAAACTTTATATACCTTTAATAATTATATTGTGAGAACATTTCAAAAAATCACTATACATAACTTATTTTGAAAATATTTAATTTTAAAATAATTATTTTAAACTATTTTTGGGTTCTCATGATAATATATTTTCGTAATTCCATATATAAAGTTTAAGAAATTCCCGCAAAAATTGAGGTGATTAACACGATTAGAGTATATTTTGAAATTATGTATTGTAATGTACTTGCAGAACTAGATATAACTAATATAACTTTATACCGTAGGAGCATTACCTACTTAGCAGTATGAAGTGAACCTTGGAATCATGTAAATATTATTGCACTGTGCAACAAGTATTATAATTTTATTTGTATTTTGATTGCTAGGAATATACTATAAGACAATTTGACAGTGTCTAACACCTAGAGCGAGAATAATAGTATGACGAGTTGGCGCGCGCATGGCGAGGTCGGGCTAGAAGTAGCGGCGCGCGCGCAACGTCGCCAATCACGTGTGTCTCCCCTCCGCAGGGCCGGCGGAGCGCTGAAGGCGGCCAATGGCGCGCACGGGGCGGAGCTGGCCGAGCTGTCGGGTCTGCTCCACGCGGGGCTCGTGAAGCGCGAGCCCGAGGACCTGAGCCGCAAGGTGGTTGACGAGCCCGAGCCGCACGCGCTCAAGCCGCCGCGACACAAGGTGCGTCACACGTTCGCACGCCGCCGTCGCGCGCGCACGCACTCACACACTTACTTACCGGTCACTCATGTATTATTTATCGCGGTTTTCGTACGATGCGCCGAGCACCGCGCTCGCGACGCACTAGCCGTGCCCGCTCGTGCCCTAGTCCGGCCGGCCTGTGCTGCCCGCCCGGTGCATGCCGACCACAGGGGACCATTGATATAATTCGGGATTGCACTCACTGATAATCGTGTACGTGATACGATTGAGCGACATTAGTGTACGTGATACTGTGAACTGTGCTTCGACGCGGCATGTACGCGTCGACGTTGCGAAGCGGACAATTGTCGTGGGAGAGCGCGTGTAACAGACGCGTGTGTCCGCAGGTGGCGGTCGGCGAGCCTGGCGAAGCGGCTTCGCCCTCTCCGGTGCCATCGCGGGCCTCCTCGGCCGGCTCCTTGCTGCCAGACGCGGCTATGTACGCAGCCCAGATGTTTGCGCCACCGGGAACCCCCAGTCCCACTCCCTATGGCGACCAGTACTCCAGGCAGCCGGCAACCTTTGCCAGTGAGCCTTACTACAGAGAGTACTTCGTCGGGGAGAGTTACCAGCAGAGAGCAGCGCCTCCTTACGCAGATGCTGAACCTGCTTCTGCTTCCGCCTTTAGTGATCGATACGCGACACCTCGCTATCACAGCAAGAGCGTGATCGCAGCCGCTGGGCTCACAGTGGACCTGCCCTCACCAGATAGCGGCATTGGAGCAGATGCTGTTACTCCCCGAGACCACACGTCCACGGTTCAACAGGTCGGTGCTACGTCAAGGGCGCGGGCGGGCGGGCTTCTACGCAACACAAACATTACAACAAACACACTCCACACTCTAATGTTTCAATTATAATCATTACAGATACAATAGTAATACAATAGTATTCATTCATTCATTTGATCACATTTTACTAATACCTTTTGTAATTGGCAAAAAATTCGCCATCTTAACGATCTGGTGACGTCTTGCCTTCACAGTAGAATTACTTTAGGCACATATATACAATTGCATGTAACCATCTGAACATTGTAATGTAAAAGAGCCATTTCTTACGAGTGGTCACTTGCACAATCGCTGAAGCCCACCCGCGCTCTAGACTGTTATTTGATTTTTATGTAACTTTACATGTGTAGCTTTGTTGTAACTATGAAATGTAGTGATATTATGCCAATATAGTATTTACATGTGTATATTCGCGCATCATGTATCTATTTGACTAATAGATAAGTGAACAGAGTTCAAATTACTAACTAACTAACTAGAATCTATTAGTCACAAAATTTGACCGATGCATAGCTAATAGGTAAGTGTATTTAGAGGTTAGAAGGTTACAACTTTGTAGTTTTGTTATATTTCATAGAACTTCGTTTCTTACGGTCATGGGCAAATAAAATTGGTCGGTATTGGCATTGTTCTATGTCAATAATTGGAACATCAGTCGGGTCGCTTGGACTTCGACAAATACAATGAACAGAACCACACAGGCAATTGCTAAGTCAGTAATTACGAACACGTTGAGCTAAGACAATAGAGTCGATGCCACGCAAGGCCTTCACATAACACTATTATGAACACCTCGCGTTTGACTTAAAATTTATGAGTTTACATAATAACAAATTGATTTGCCTGAGATCTGATCTAGAACTAAGTGGTTTTGAAGGACTTTGTAGATTCCAGGGCGTGGCGCTCACGACTATTGTAACTAGGTGCCTATTTACCCACTTGACTGATCTAGATTGCATGTTATTTACTGTTTCTCTTTTTCTCGTTTCATATTAAACACCTATGAGAATTACAATTTGTTATTTAAATTATAATACAAACGTATAAACACGCCTTCATCCCCAGAGTGTTAGGCACAGGTGAATTAACACCCACATTTCACTAATCTTTGTAGTCAGTCCCACGTAATCGGATGAGCCTATAGCCGTATTATTTAATACAAGTAGGCTTTTAGAGTTCAATCTCTTTACTTATTTTAAGCAAAAAAATTCTGTGGTCATATAATTCAGTTAATTTCTATCTACACTCAGATCTATCTACTATCATCAGAAACTTGAAATTTCATAGAATAAATGTAATTAGCTTAAATGTATTGAGTCAGGTAACGATGACGTAATAAAAATGATATTTTAATTTGTAACCATTATCGTTAATTAGTTGGCAATTATAATTAATTTATAGGAAATTACAACACCATATTACTATCTATTTACAAGTATCAATGCTCTTAGTTCTGAGATTTTAGGTAAGTACTTATCTGCTGTATTTTAAACAGCTGCTTATGTCAAGTCAGAGGATTGAAATCATAAAAAATTATATGACAAGTATGGATCTACCATACTTGTCATAGTTACAAATATATTAGAGATAAAAGTAATGAAAACGAACCTGCAAATTGAATCTCCTCTCGTTTTAAAGTTGCTTGGTCTACAATTAGCCTAGGTCATTAACGTTAAGAATTTGATTGTTTTCTATTTCTCTCTTCCTACCCATCGCATTTTTCATAGATCATCATAACAATGAGCACAACCATTAAATAAGTTAACGATACGATTTAAAAAATAAAGCCCATACGCCGTAAAGGTTTTTTTTTTCAAATACGTTATTGATCCTTACATACTCGTGTGCCTGTACACATTCATGAATTTTATTTCTCTCTGCATGCTTGGTGTTTTAACCGTTTTGCATTGACTGTTCAAATTTAGTATTAAGGTTGAATTTCGTTTAGTGATAATTTAAGAGACACTCTGAGCTGATTTCAGCAACGGTACCGAGAACAACTAAAACTAAACAACTTTTATTGCAAAAAAATGTGAAAAGTGAATTCAGTTGTACGAATTTCCATTAATAAAGTCCAACCTAAGCATTTTAAACGATCACTAAACTCCATATTTACACCTATGTGTGTTATCTTATAAGGTTTGAGGCTTCAGCCAGTAATATCTATAATTATTGTTGTACCTACTTGGAAATATATCAGAAATAAAAAGTTAGATAGAATTCTAATTACTTCTCTCTTAACATTTCGCTTTCCGAACAGTGGTTGTAGTAAAATCCAAGGCTTTGAAACTATTTATAAAAATATATTCAATCTTATGTTTTGTACAGTCACCCTCAGAAATTAGAGAACAGTTACAAATTTACAAACGATTATTACTTTCAAATAATTAAATAAATGATATGATTGACCAATATTTTTTTTGAAATCTTAACAGGTTAAATTTAACATTGTTCGATGTTTGTTTAGCATTTTATTAGAAGTTTTAGAACCAAGGCGGTCGTTAACTTGGAATGTGTTAAGCTAATACCGACAGCGAAGTAGGCGACTTGTACTTCGCTATCGGCATCGGCTTAAAACATTTTAATTCAGTAATGACTTTAGCGTTAGACCTGACAAGTGTATAGAACTAATAGTAGTGTACTGTGTGTGCAGTCCTTCGACTACACGGTGATATGCCAACAACCGGGCGTCGGCGAAGACGGACGAGGGACGCCTTCGGCGCACCATTCGCCCGCTCAGGCCCCGCGCACGCGTCCTTGGCACGACTTCGGCAGGCAAAACGACGCAGACAAGATACAAATCGCCAAGCTGTAAGTACTCACTCATACTTCTCTAGATCAAAAGATCATGTACCAAGACATAATACACAGCGCCATCTAGATTCTTATTAAGTATATCTAGCTTTTAAACAAACAAATATGACTGCTATGTATGGTCGGATTAGTGTAAATAATAAAATAATACCAAATAAATCGCAATAAAATACAATTTCGCATAAACTGTCAACAATATCATAATTAGGTATAGCCACAGAATAGATAATAGTACTAGCGTAGTATAGCTTGTATTTAAGGTGTATTTAAGTTCTAGAATGCAAATAAATCATACCTGCAGAGGTATGTTCATCTCTTTTGTAAATTGACATATTCTTGTATACAAATATTGGTACTACGCGATATAATTGAACCCGAGACCAATGACGTAGCATGGCGACACAAGCCATGCCACACAAGGCATCGTCGCAAAATCAACCGTACATCACAAAATCTACAATTTAGTATCTACTCCTATAATACGCAGTATCTACATAGGGACTTCAACGTATTAATAAGCATTGAATCCATACCAAATTTCTCAACCAGTCATTGGAATCTACTCATATCCGTATTTAAACCATATTGGCATTTGTCTATAAGTGCGATATCGCCAAAAGCCGCTTTGTGAATCTCTAACTGCACTACTGCAACTGCAATAACGTGTTCATATATAGTAATACGACATTCATTAACACGCAATGTCAGTTTTTATACACCAAACGAAAACAGACGAAATCAACAGCTCTAATTTATTAGAATTTTATTATTTTTACTTAGAAATTCTTAAGTTAAATCTGAATACTTAAATTTTGAATAGGTACATTATATAATTTACATCACATTAATATGTATAATATGACGTCCACATGTTTAAATAACTTTTTTAGGTTTAACATAATACATTTGTATTCATTATAAGACGTATGTAGGCACAATAGTTAAGCGTTTATAGAGCAGATATAGCAAAAAGGTTTCACACAAAATAGGAAACAATTAAAATTTAATCAATTGAGTTTTTATGATGAAGTATAGACAATATCTACATATTATACATAGATATGCATAATTCAATGAGATGTTAATTTATTGATTATTATTATTATCATCATTTAATTCTATTTTTTACTAATTTATTGATTTCATTAGAATAATGTATTTATTTATTCATTCAAGTACCTACAGCATCTATTTCTTCTTGAATCACCTTTTTTTATCAAAGCCTCAAGTCATGAATATTAAAACTGTACTGAATTACTTAGTATTCTAAAAGTTTGTGATGTGATATCTTACTATCGATTGTTATGACGAAAAACAATCCTATTAGTAAGTATTAGTTTTTCGAAAAATATGATTGACTTAAAAAGAATTTTAGTACATGACTTTGGAGTTCGGGCTCCGCACTATTACTTCTTCTTTCTATTCATTGCTTTATTTTGCCGTTTAACACCAAGTCTGAGCCAGAATTACAACCGTATCCAGCAGGTGTGCGAACCGTGTGTGACGTTTAATTGGTCCCCGAAGATTTTAGAGCTCATTAACCTACTAATATTATAAATGCGAAAGTTTGTGAGTATGGATGTATGTATCGGTCTTTGTTACTCTTTCACGTTAAAACTACTAAATGGATTTTAATGAAACTTAACAATAAAATAGCTAATACATCAGAATAACACATAGGCAAACATCATCACGCTCCTACTCAAGGGAGCGAAGCAGTGATTATTAATGCACGGCATATAAAGAGAAGTGACAGTGGAGTTATTTCTGTTGCTAAGCCACGGCGCTGTGCATCGCGCAAGCGCGCGGTCTTTGGCGGTTGGCGGTCGAGCAGGCCGTCACAAATTATTAGAACAAAAGAATTTACGCGCTGATATTTGGTACAGGGATGGATAAAGCTCTGCAACAGACATATGCTCATGCTCCCTCTTATCGCGATAGAAGGAGTTAGGAGGGGGGGGGGGGGGATAGGCATAAAAATTTGTAATTTTATATCTATTTTCATCTTCTTTCATCATTTCATCATCTTTCGTTGCTGTCTATATAAACTGCCTCTGTTTAGTAACAGACTGAAGACAAACAAGGAGCGACCGGCACAAACTCGGAACGTAAACAGTCAATTCATTTTGATATAACCTTTTTTCTTATATGTAAGTAATTTGCTGGTGTGAGTGGCCCAAGTGACAATATTGACCGAGCACTTCGCACCTCACCGCAAGACTGTTATAATGTAGCCCTTTCTAGGAAACGTAGATATTTTGTGGTCTCCTCGAACACACACATTGTGTTCAAGACAAAGATGGAGCTCCTAGAAATATGTGGTTGTTCATAACTGTTAAGATATTTCTAATGTTTTTAATTTTGTTAGCGTTATACATAAATTGTCAAGAATATTACTTAAGTATTCGTACTACGAGTAAATGAGAATTCGACTTTATCACAGTAAATAACTGTTGACGATGCAAGGCCCGCAATCGAGTATACGAGTATAGTCTATAGGAGATAGACATTGTTCTTGTCGATACTAAATGCCATGTTATCAGTAACTGTGTTATCAGCGTAGGTTTCTATTCATATGTCTATAAGTAGCGAATAAGATTTACATACTATTTAATTAGTTAAATTTCTATATGTAGTTTAAAGTTACGTTCATGTCTTGCTGCTGAATTGATAATAAGCAGAGAATTTATGTACATCTCACACACAATTTAGTGTTGGTTCCTCTGCTGGACATAGGCATATCCGAATATGTATCATAGCACCCGGTTATTAGGATTATATATTTACAATATATTTCTGAGTATGTTTAATTGTATTTAATAAGCTGGTTAAGTTGTACTACTTCAGGTCTAGATAGCGCTGTTTGTATACTGTGTGTATTATAAGACTATTGTAATACACATATTCATCTGATAATGAAACAAAACAATTAACATCTCCGTCCACCTATCTGTAGGTCGTACATAACAATTGCCTCGATAACACTATCTATATGTATAGTTGTCCTTTTTGTAGATATTCAATTAAGTCCAGAGTGCCGATACTGGCCGAGCGGCTGTATTCATACGATGACCCTATCCCCGCTATTAACTTGTTACCGGGACGGTTTTCTAAGTGGTGCTAACTTGTATTTCGTGATCTTTGAATACAACCAGTAAAAGCAAGTGTGAATTGGTAATTTCCTAATAGATGTAATAGATGAGCTACATAAAGGGCTGACGGCTTAATTAGCTCTTTGCTCAAATAGTAACTTTAGAAACACTAGTGAGACAACGGAATACTTTGAGTTTACTTCGATTGAAGACAGTTATTGACGTATAGTAGCGATTCTAGAAAACCTGAGAAAAGTTATTCCAATAGAAAAGCTGCAGCACCTAATTTGGCAGTAGTAGCAGGCGAAATGTTGCTTACGTTCTAGGTCAGGGCAGCCGTCAATCATCAGGTGTAAGCACATGGATCGTTAGCTACATTTGTAAATAATAAACACATGAACTTATAACCTTTAGTTTTTGAAGTCAGTGAAAATTGTGACAATGCATTGTATGTTTTCAAGGATGTGTAAAGCATTTCTGAAGAGTTTTGATTACCCTAAAATGAACATGAATACCTAATTAGATACAGTTACACCTCTTTCCCTTTCTGGCAAACAAAGTAAAATGTTTAAACTTTGTTAAAATAAAACCTAATATAATATAATTTAAGAAACACTAATTTTGTTTCAATTAATTAGTGTTTCTTAAATTAAATAATGTTCAGGTGAATAATAGCATTCAAAGAGCGTAAAAAAGTAAACTTGAAAGATTAAAGTCAATATACGCTTTCAGTCAGTCATGTTTTCAGTAGGTATGTAGAATTTCATTTTACTTTAATATGTATGTGGTACAAACTTATCAAAGGAAGTACCTATCTACAAATGGTATTCAACAACAAGTATAAAATTCTTATTTACGTGATGACTCATTGCGTGTACGTTGATACATTTCATTAGAATTTGAGTTTATCCACCCCAAGTAGTACATTCACAAACAGTCGCTTCTTAAATTTAAGTATTCAATTGTCAGAAGTGAATTAGTACATTATGGTACAAGTGCAAAGTTGGTGATTACCGCTTGAGGCGCTATTGAGAACCGAGCGGTTAGGTCAGGGTCTTAAGAGGGCCGAGAGTGGTAATCAACAATACACATGTGTATCATATGAAGTTACTTTATGAATAAAATAAAACTAAGTAAAAAATCATTTTATGTACTCTCATCCTAAAAAGTAAACTTAAAATGTTTTAAACTAGACTATGGCGCTCTTTACTTTTTTGTTTCTATTTTGCTTTCGGAACAGGCTAAGGTACCATAACCATACTGCTTTGTAAATAGTGAATGACGGTCTTTTCGCACAGAATATCAAAATCAATTTTAAAACTTCAGTTTTTTTAATACATAGTTTGTGGACGCGCTTTAGCAATCAGCAATTATGATATATAATTAATATCTAACATTTTATTTGAATTAAACTTTTAAGCTTTTTCATGCTGAATATTCAAATCCAAATTCAAATAGAAATAATTGAATCGGTCGAGGCGGGGTTTGAACCTGCGATCTTAGCCTTACAGGGGCAATGCTTTGACCACTATGCAAAACCAGACCTATTTTTGATGATCGGTCAGTCAGTGTGTGACAAAATTAAGAAACTTTGACTCGTTATAATTCTTAAACTACTGGTTAAAATTAAAAGATATTTAATTTAAAATATACCTTATTTACACAATGCCTGCTTGATTACTGAAAAGCTTTTTTTTGCTTTACTTGATTATGCTTGATTACCTATAATTATCTATTTTTGAAGACTTAGTTTTGTTTATTAAACACATGCAAGTTGAAATTATCTACAAAGTTGAATGAAATGAGCAAGCAATAGTTATATTAATTTATTTGTACTATTGAACACGATTGTTTGTGACGAAATTTTTGAAGAATAATGCAACTCAACCAGTAAAAAAATCTATAACTCACTTATGGAATTACAGCAATAAAAAGACAGTCTGATAGCAGGTCACAGTTTGATAACAGGTGTCATTCTGTGCCTAATTGCGGTGAAGTTAAAGCCAATTTATGAGTAAGTGTATAGAAAAAAAAAACAACTCATATATACATAATTATACTCTCGCCTTCTGCTTGTCTTTACACATTTCATTCGAGTGTCCAGTAGACACTCTAGTGTTCATACTATTGTTTTATTTGAGACATGTTTAGTGACGTTACTGACACACCTAAATATTGTGTACATCCTAAGTATTTTAATATTTTATTACTTATACATAATTCAAATATCTTATTTCATACCAAGAAGTTAAGTTGTAGTCGTGACTAATTATTTTATTTTAATAATGTATTATATAGGTATATATTGTAATATTAATCTGCTATAAACTTGTTCATCTTCCTACATAGGCATAGTTAGATTGTAAATATGTAAACACGCCAAATACACGAATAATTATAATATATTATAATCAGGTGATGCTCCTTGTAAAAAACTATGAGACATATTTGTCTATTACGGAAATACCTTTTATAATTTTTTACAATAATGGCATCTCAATATTCGCGTTACTGTATAATGTAATACTGTTTAAATATTAATGATATTACGAATTTTATAGTAATAATAATTAACATAAGTAATATCCTTTTAAATTGTCGTTACCGGGTCCATGTCTAAAATACTACTGATCTTAAGTACCTACATGTTCTGATGATTGACAATAAACACTTTAAAGAAAGCTTATATGGATACCTGAGTTTATGTTCTGATTGATAAGTAATCTTAGTTTACTCGTATGAATAGAAGGAATATAGCCTTTTTCTAGTAAAGATTTTTTTTTGCTTTCTTTTCCCCCTTAGAAATATAAAGTTCATTTACTATATGCACCAACGCATGTAGCAAGTGCAGTTTAAATAAAGATTTTTATCGAATAAAAAAAAATTTAATCGGTCTAGGCGGGGTTTGAATCTGCGCACTTTGCCTTTTGTAAAGTCTTAATAAAGTTTTTTTTAATTTAGAATTGTATCATTCTTGTGCAAAAATAAAAAAAATATCTTGAACCCTTATTTTTAAGGGTTCGAGGGGAACGTTTAAAGGGCCATTTTATACTTATCCCTGTTACGCAATATTCTTGACTCTCATCAAGTGCCCAAGCAAAAACTTTTGTCGAGGTACTACTTATTATTTTGCTTTAAGGCGAGCATATTTTTTCTTACTCTTTTTAGGGTTCCGTAGCCAAATGGCAAAAAACGGAATCCCTATAGATTCGTCATGTCTGACTGTCTGTCCGTCCGTATGTCACAGCCACTTTTTTCCGAAACTAAAAGAACTATACTGTTGAAACTTGGTAAGTAGATGTATTCTGTGAACCGCATTTAAAATTTTCACACAAAAATAGAAAAAAAACAATAAATTTTGGGGGTTCCCATACTTAGAACTGAAACCCAAAAATTTTTTTTCATCAAGCCCGTACGTGTGGTCTTTAAAAATGATATTGAGGTTACTAATATCATTTTTTTCTAAACTGAATAGTTTGCGCGAGAGACACTTCCAAAGTGTTAAAATGTGGCAACTGGGGCTGTAACTTCTAAAATATGAGAATGATAAAACTAAAAAATATATGATGTACATTACCATGCAAACTTTCATCGAAAATTGGTTTGAACGTGATCTAGTAAGTAGATTTTTTTTAATACGTCATAAATCGTAAACCGCAATTTACCTACTTGCTGCTACGGAACCCTTCATAGGCGAGTTCGGCTCGCACTTGGCCGCTTTTTTATATACAAGTACGCTTGTACTGAGTTATTTTAATGCCTGTTGAAATTCAACTGTTTTCGTAGGTATATCTAAGAGTCAGATCTTATAGCCACTTATTGTCTTGTTATAGTCTTGAAACTACTGTCAGCTTTTTAAAGACGTAGGATCACCTGGGAACACATAGTTCAGCTCCTGAAATCAAAAAGATGGTGAACCATGCTGTCATTGCCGTAATAAATATTTAAATTTGCTGTCAATGCCAAGACATTTTTTGTAATAATACCTACTTTTTGTAAATGAGCATAAATTTGTCGCAACAAAGGTGAAAAGTCAATGGAAGAGTGATATAAATATACCTACTACAACTGACGAGAATATTTTACAACTTTGATAGATTTTGGCTTTTAGACTATGATTAAAATGACACTTAGAAGGCCTTTGAGGAAACCAGCCTTTTACTTAAGTAATTTCACATACCTAAATTCATTTTTCACCATCAGCGCATTCCTTATCATAATTATACAATTTTGTTATACTGTACACCTAAATTCACTTCTTAGTTTTTTTATAACAATCTTAAATCAAGATTACTCGTAACGACTACTAAATATAACATTAATTTGTTCTTTACATGCTACCTCATAATTGGATTTAAGCAAAGCAATGAATGTAAGTATTATATTTTAAATATAGTCTAGTAGGTATAATTATTAAAATATAAAATGTAGAAAATGTTTTAACAATTATATAAGTTCCCATATGTTAGCATGGCTATGAATGTTAAAATGTTATTAAATACCTAATTTAGTAATATAGCGAAAGAGTTTCCGTGAGATAGCAGCAGAAAGCTTCCTTCTCTTTGAAGATAGTTGAATTAAAAACAAAATATACCTATTAGGGTCTTCAGAATTTTATTAAGTTTTTATAAATAGATGTTAAATATTATTATAATTTTAGTAATGAAATGGATGGATTCAATTAGTTGATGGTAGATTTGGATTGTTATTTTTTGTTGTATTCGATAATTCTGACGATAAGGTTAATATAACATTTAAATAAACATTCGAAAAATATAAATGTCAGTATCCTAGTTAAAAATGCTATATTAGAGTCAAACACTGTTCAAGAACAGATTGTGGCCCCAAAAATTCCCTAGATAATATTATTATTTAGAGCTTTACTCACCGTTAATATCTTCACTGTTATCAAATCAATTTGTTAATAAATTGTGAGAATTAACTTGAACTCAAAAATGAGAGAACACCCTTCAAATGAAATCGTTCAAAACGCGCGTCGCCACGGCGGAAGCGACGACATGATAAGTGCATTAGCATTATTATCTCGATAATTACCTGCTTGCATTTGCCCCAAATAGTGCGGTCGCTTCTATCGTCTTAAATTACATCCGATGGCGATATGCGCTCGTTCGCCGTTCGATTACCAGCCCTCGCTTCATCGCCGAGTTATTCCAACGTCCTCACAAATGTTTGGTCTATTACTTACCGACCAGTACTCAACCAATACCCACCTCTTAATGTATCAAACGACCACTTTATTTACTCGTCGAATTTTTCACATAGAAATGAGCTTTTAACTGGTATAAGAAGTTAATCAAGCAATATGTTTGTATTTGATTATCATTTGAAAAGGCACGCGTGCTATCCGTATAATAAAATTAAATGTTTATTATCTTTTTTAGTTAACTAATAGTGTCACGAGATTCGGTATTCAAGTTTATCTGGTATGTAGATACCTAATATAATCTTTGTTTTAATGTTACATTTCATACAATACCATCAGTATTATATGTATATTTCTCGAAATTAAATAAATATGTCTATGAAATTAGGATACATAGGTGCAAAATGTCATCCATGTTTCACCCATGCGGACTACGCAGGTAGATCACGGCCAATAGACTGATATAAATCTGTTTGTTTTAAGAAAAGAAAAACAATTTTAATGCCGATCATTGATTTTTAAAGTAGGTAAGCTAGCCACCTTTAAAAATCAATGTAGATAAACGGTGACTATTGGATATGTAAGGGCTGTTAGATACGGGTGCATTGCTGATACACAGTGCTCAATATTGTAGCCTCTGGGGAAACTATAATTTGATAGTCATTTAGCCCGAACTATAGTCAGGCTAAAGTTATAGTCGATAACTCAAACAATCAAGATTTTTGGGAACCTTTGCATCCTTTGAGAAATTTGGAAACTGAGCCTGAACCAACTAAGAGACCGTTGGAAATAAATCGAATTTACCATTCCAAATCTTATTTTTATACTGAAGTAAACGCTCATAACCTATACCTATTGAGCGTTTAATTCCTTAAACGTATGCAAACTTAATTGTAAATGAAGTAAATTTCCAAATACCTTCTAGTAATTCTAAGAAACTTTTCCTTGAATCTTTTGCAAGGATAGTAGTAGCTATAAATTATAATAGTACGGCTATGATGATACGGTAGTGGCGGTGCGTGTGTTGGTTGTCAGACGCACCCGGTAATCAGTTCACCGCCATTACGCTGGTAAGCGTTCTCATTAACCAGCCGCCAGCCGTGATGCGCTGCTACCATACTTCTCTACCCAGTATATTCTGTGCCTACTCCGCCCTCCGCCTATGAAAAGACTATATCTTTTAATTCCGATATTTTATCTTTTTTGTTCGACAAATTTATAGAGAATAGATTATGCCGGTTATACGGTACGGTACGGTCCGGAATAACACTGATAGTCTTTCAAAAGATATGATGCTTTAAAAATTTGCTGCCCAACAAAGGAGAACCAGATCTTTCAGTCAGATACGTACAGTGACTACAGAAAATCGCTCACACATATATACTACCTACGTGAAAAGCACTGAGTTGAAATAGCTTTCTGTAATGTGGTCGTGCTTTTTCGATATAATTATTTTCTTATAACAGCTTGTGTGAGAAACAAAACCCGTATTCTTATATGTTTAAAATATTCTTATAAGAATTCATTTGCTTAACTACATTACTACGGACTTGGCGACAAGAGAAAAAAGTTAATGGGTACGATTTATTTTCATGATCATTCCAGGCAATCTCAAATAGCTTTTTTATCAATTGATTTTGTAATTATAGAATACTTATACCTATCAGTTTAAAAAAATCCTCCAAATAAGAACTTTTCCAAGCATCATAAACAATTACTTGCGTAATGTAATAAGTTAGTAATAATTATACGAATGGTTTTTCTGTTAAGTTTATATGGTTATAGAGTTTCGTATTTATGCGCATCTAATTTGGCGCAGCAGCGCTCGGTCTCTCGGCGGGACGCTGGAACCTCCGTCTGTTATCGCGGCATGCGTTTTTATTGCGAGTACTTTGTTGTCGCTACGTTCCAAGCCTTTTTGCGCATTCATCAATTTCCGCGCCTCACCGATTGATTTATTCATGAAAGCCTCTTGTATCCACTCAGGAAGTAGCTTTTTTGGTTACCCCTTCAGTGAAATTTGTGATGAAGCTCATTCGAAAACAATGTGTTATTTATTACTGAAATCAACGAATTCATGTACTAAAAATGATACTGACAATAATGGCAATATCGATTGCTGCGTTTATTCCATTAACCCTACCATTGTTTATGCCATTTATTGAGGGGTAGGCATTGCAAAATTATAATCTAGCCGTAGGATGGTCAACAGTCCATCAAGTATAAGTAAACAAAGGATAAGGGTGGTTGAAATGACAATACAAAGCAACATTGCAAATGTAAATTGAGTTCGGAATCACTTAGAGAGCATCAGATAGGCGAGCGCCGCCGCGACCGATCCGTCAATGTCGGCCTGCGTTTGCATTACACGGCTTTTATCTTCACAAGCTCGGTTCAAATCGCAAACATCAGCAGGGCTGTTTACCAAATTGTTTTCAATAAGCTTAAGTAATGGTACAAGCGTGAAACTAAATCGACACGATTCCGCATTCCTTAGACAGATTAAAGGATTTATACATTTCATAAGGATTTATTACTTTTTGACATGTTATATAAGTTGTATTGCGGGCACAATGGGGCGAGTCGATAATGACTTGTTAGTTCGATAGTGCAGTT
Source organism: Eilema caniola (assembly GCA_949126895.1). Taxonomy (NCBI): domain Eukaryota; kingdom Metazoa; phylum Arthropoda; class Insecta; order Lepidoptera; family Erebidae; genus Eilema; species Eilema caniola. The sequence continues at coordinate 16,010,321 of OX421463.1, read as the reverse complement.
TTCTCTTTGTGCGAGAGGCGAGCGTGGGCCGAGATCAGCTCGGTGACAAGCGTGGTGGAGTCGCGCGCGGCTGGCGTGCGGCTCACGCGCTGCCTCGGTGTCGCTAACGAGTCGAGGCACGCGATCACATCTAAATTAGTGGGGTTTTCCTTCCACTGGTTCACCACTCAGGAAATTATGGGAAAACTAAGTTTTTCATTGCGCACTCCGGACTGGTCTCCGCGCCTTTATGTAACGACACCGCTGACAAGGTGTACCGGCGCAATTAAGATTTCAACTTTTTGCACATTTTTATTACTCTACTTCATGGAAACTTTATTGTCGAGAACGTGTACTCGTAGATAAGTATCTTAAAGAAGAAATCGCACATTTTCTAAATGATACACAAACCAGCTCTTATTGTGCATTTTATGTGCCAACAAACATTTATGGCGACTCGCCTACTGCGCTACTCCGTAATGCGCAGGTTTTTGTGGGGTTATCTTAAATCTCGTTGTCGCAGGTGTCGCACAAGTCATAGTGAGTCGTTGTTTCTCGACGGTGGTATAAATACTTATTTTTACTTATGCAGGTTTTCTCCTTACGGCTTCAAGTACCATCTGGAGACGGCGAGCAGCAGTTCACAAAGGCGCGAAGATGACCGAATCACCTACATTAACAAAGGCCAGTTCTACGGGATCACGCTGGAATACATACACGATCCTGACAAACCTCTCAAGAATCAAACGGTTAAGGTAAGTTGTAGATTAGAATGGCAGCAAAAATACAGATTCAGTAAATTAAAAAGTCAATAAAATCATCGATATGTACATACAGTTAAGTGGCCGGATGTTTACATCTTACGAACCTTAGAAAGCTGCGCCTGTACCCGCTAAACGTATAGGGAATCGTAAAACATGGCCGCACCTCGCTGCCTCTCGACGAACACCTTAATTTATAACTCAAATGGCTACTGCTAAAATAAAATGACCATTTCAATCATGCGGAAACGTAATCAGTTTAAGTATTATTTATTATATATTCTATCCACAAGTGAAACGTAACACGCATAGTTTCATTAGGTAACCTATATCGCCTACGCCTAATGGACGCGCCATTACTTTTATCAGTGCTTATCATCAAGTAGTTCCTGTATTATTTTACATTTCAATCAATTAAAAGCATTAAGTAATGTATATCATTTCTTACTTTAGAATAAAATAAACAGCAACGAAGTGGGATTAACACACAACCAAAAATGTATTAACTGACAACTATAGTTGAAATAATTCGATAGGTGCATTATGACAGATGCCCTTAGTCATAAAAGGTAATTTGGCACGATTGAAACGAAACATAAAACTATTATTATTTAAGTTCAATAATTTAATGTAATGTTTAAAAATATAGTGTTACATATTTTAGTTTAAATTTTTATGTTTAAATTTAAATTTAGAGTAAAATAATGTAAACTATGGCGTGATTCTTTATTGCTACGTGACCTCGTAAGACAGCGAGGTTTTATGGTTTTAGTTTTTTAATTTGAACGTTGTGGCTATATTGTCTTAGGTTGTTAAATTTTAATCGTAAGAAGTTTATCTATTCTCGTTACTTTTCGTTACATTTTGTTAAAATATATGCAATAAAGATAACAAAACAGTGTTACCTCACGATGGAACTGATATGCTTATATTATTACGCTTTAATTGATAGTTGTTCAACCAAAAGTAAACTTTATTGTTATAATGAAAAGGAAAAGTTGTGGTCGCTGGCATCCCTGGCTATACCTCTACCGTTCAAAAGATTTTTCATACAATACAGTAGTAATCACCGCGGTGATACAGCCTGTGATTTGTATAATGATCAAATGCGATACGGGTCGAAAGTAACGTAAAATGTAACAAAAGTTACATTCTGGCAGCGATGCGATTACTCTTTTGTAACTTAAATCGAGTATTCTCACAACCGATCTAAGACAGTCCAACCCTAGACTACAACTGTCATAAAGCACTTTTTAAATTATTTCAACTATAACCTGCAATAACACTAATGTGTATCCTACTTTGTAAATACTTCAAGCAGAATATCTTTCTTTCTGAAGAAAACAACACACAAAAATATTCTTGTGTCTTATGAAAATTTACAAATACAAACTTTAAGAAAACAGTATTGTAAAGTCATAAATAGGGTATAAATAAATCAACAAATTTTATCTCAATCAATCATGACTACCCCATAACGCATATAATGTTTGTGACGTCATTAATAAGTAGAATGAATTTGCGTAATGATTGGTAACATGTCGTGCGATTATTTTAACAAGGGCTACTGTAAGTGGTGGTAAGTAGATAAGTGGGAGCGTCGCCACACGCGGGCGGCGGACTTGCGCCTCGGGAGTCGGGAGCCGGTACTGCCGACCACAGGCATCTCGGTGTCGGTTTCACCCTGTTCCTCGGCTTCTGGATCACCTTCACGTATTCACTTTCAACGTATTTCTTTTTGCATCATCTACTTTAGTTACAGAGCAAGTTTTTTTAATTGAAATTTGTTTTAACGAAGTTCATAAAGCGTTTTATATCATTTCACTTACTATTTATAATAACACGGTAACGTTATAATGACTAGAACTACTAGTCTGGTCTAGTTCTGGATATTAAATTTATGGAGAACTAGCTGTTGCCCGCGGCTCCGCTCGCGTGGATGTCGGTTATCGCTTAGTGTTGAGCCGATGCTATTGAGCATTTAATTCAGCTCTCTGCTCAACTTTGTCCTCGACTTTTTTTGAATTTATGATCACTGCTTCGCTCCCTTGTGTAGAAGCGTGATGATATATAGCCTAGTATTATTCTGATGTATAAGCTACATTATTGTAAAGTTGCATTAAAATCCATTCAGTAGTTTTTACGTGAAAGAGTAACAAACATCCATCCATCCATACATCCATTCATCCATCCATCCATACTCACAAACTTTTGCGTTTATTATGTTAGTAGGATATTATATGCTTCTATATCACCATAGTACCATCAAATCGTCAAGTACCGTCGTCGTGTAATATCAGTAGAAGAAGCCTGTAGAATTTATAAGGACAGAAGCAAATACAAGGCTATTGTCTCTGCTTACATTCAAGGTAGAAAGACGTGACTATATAAATATGTATTTTAAACTTGATGACCTGTATATTTTTATAACATATACCCATTGACCAAAAAATTTTTCACTTTACAAGAAATACATAAATAGGTACGTGTAATACGTAACATATATTTCTAATAAATGCTACGAATATGCATTCGTGAAGAAAAATGATATCTAATGAAAAATGATGGGAGATAGCTAGTATTTGTAGCTGAACTTGATGCAACAATTAAAATATAACCGCGTCTCAATAAAGACACAATGACGTAACCAAGCAATCATTTAACTCATGAGAAAATCTGTTAGAACAAAAGATAAACCGCATTGATTTATTATTACTAACGTGTGTAACGTGTTGGCGTGGAAATCGGAAATCCCATCTTTATTGTTTCCTGTCGCTTCCCTGAAAATACTATGAGAAATAGTATTTCCCTAGAGATGGTTGACACAATAAAATTGCACCTTACAATAACTGTGTGATCTTGATAAACCAGAAATTCCACATTTGGTAATCTGGTTAATCTGGTTTAGTTAATTGAGTTAATTTTTTGTATTGTTTTGATTTTTTATATAACTTTATACTCTGTAAACAGGTGGGAAATGTACTTATACTACATAACCTATATTTACGTAACAATATTGTGTTATATACGAGTCTATGAGCGGTCATTTGTAATTCATTGGTAAAACCCAACGGCAATTACTAAATGTAGGGTCTGGTACATAGTAAGTACGCCTATGTTTTTACAATTACAATTTTCTAACTTAAAGAAATCCAAACAATTGTTTATGTTTTCATTGCTAAGTATACTTGTTCAGTTGCATCTAATAAAATTAGTCTGTACATTGGTAGAAATTTTAAGATTTTAGCAGCGCGTAACACACTTATGCACGTTTTATCTCGATTCAATAGGCTTAGATCGGCATAATACACAGATACAATGCGACATACGTTTGAAGTTATTATTAAGGCTATAAGTGGGCCGCGGATCCGGCCATAGCAGGGCCGTATCGCATTCAATACGAACTCAGATAGGTGTACAGAGCTTATCTCGCCGCAATCGAGTCCGCATTGTATAGCCGCGCCCGATAATTAAGACGACGCTTTTGACATTCGCCATATAGGAATACAATGACCGCCCCGGGAGTCCGTGCCTCCGCTCGGATAATATCGCTCCCTTTAAACAATAACCATACTGTATTATGATAAAACAATTTCAATGCGGCAAACATCGTGTTTTCTTAACAAGAATTCTTTTATCTTTCCAAAAAGAAAACTACGCTCAGAACTCTCAGAAGTATTTCATGCCGCAGATTGTTGTAGTCTCCACGGATACGACTTGAATAACTTCGACATAGCGGTAATTCAATTTTACAGTATTTTCTTCTGATTTTGGCGCTATGGCGTATCCTATCTAAATAAAGATTCTTTAATAGCGTTATTAATATCCACACGAGCACAAAATTGATAACCATGCCTATACTATATCTTCGAAACAATTTTATAGCCTTATCAACCATAGCAAAAGACTTTAATCCACACGCGATGTGAATTGAATACATTTTGCGTGCCAAAAAGCGGTTAAGAGATTGTAAGAAATTTTAGTAAACAGAGAGATTTGGCCTGTGAGCGCTGTGTGCGTGGCGGGATTGTAATTACGGTTGGCACGCCCCTGTTTCGGCAGAGCTTTGCATTCGTCCGCGATACCATCGCCCGTGGCTTTCTTACAAAGTACACACGACACAACATGAATTCAAGATCCTGTACCTAATTAAACATTGGACCGAAACTATGGCTGACTTAATATCCGTTAACATCATAAGTGTTCACACGCCGGGGCTAATGCTATTTACATATTAATATCTAATGACAAATATATTTATAAAATGTTGCCTTGAGAGACGTTACCCGAGCTGAATAGATTGAAATATAGAAATAGTTTGTATACAAAAACTTGAAAGGAGCTCGATCAATCACAGTGTGTAGAGGCAATTAATCATCTTCCTAGTAACAAGGATTAGTTGTTTGATATTACGCATCATTCAAAGGGTTGTGTACGTCGCGTAGCCCCGTATTGCGAATATAATGACGCATATTTTAATAATATCTTTAATCATTAATCACAACAGACTTCAAGAGAGCTATTTACTGTATACTAAACAAATAAGAAAACGCACCACTTTAAGAATGCTCAACAATTTTATAACTTTTTTAATTACTATTAATGAGGCTATTTGTTAAGTCACTTTTTGGTGAAAATTTGAGTAAATAAATATTGCAAATCAATATACTGCCTGCCAATGCACTGCCTTAATTTTGGAATAATTCATACCTACATCCTTATTTAAAAAAATAGAGTAATAACGGACAGAGAAACACATGAAATGGCAAAGGCAAGGTCATGTTACTTTTTCTGATGCACATAAGGATTAATTTTATCATGTGACTGACTATTCATTTTCATAGTAATTATCACTAATTAGTTCGAAACGTTGTTAATAAACATCCGCTGGATCTATCTTTGTGTTGAGAAGCCTTGTATTGCGTGTCCGAAGCACGTCTACTCATTCAGAGTATTTTTTACTCGACTTTTTACCGGCGTACTGACATCATTGTGTTCACTTTCGTAGCAACGGAAACTCGCGTAACGAGACACGTTGTTGTTTATTTTCTTTTTATAATATTTCGCGACTTTAATGATTGCTCCCGTTTGCCTTTTTAAGGCATTCGTTAATGATGCCTTTTACACTGAACATATCGCGCTTGATGAGGGATCATAACGGTTCACATTCTGAACGTCCAGTTCCTACTAGCGTGCACCTTTCGGCTGACTGGCTCAATACCGACGAGTGAAGGGCTGTCATACGAGACAGACATAATGTTTCTCACAGAGGGCACTCGGGTGTAATGAAATTTTTGTACTCAACCTCGCAAGAAAGGTTTCACAACCTCGTATAAAAAACGCATGCGAAAATTTGCATGGGCTCCGTTGATGGTTGCAAGTTGCCAATCATGGTCGTAATCAATCACGTGTTGAGATGTCTCAATTTAGCTTGCATGCACCCTTGTCGTTTCGGCAACGGCGATCGAGCACCCCGCGCTCCGCTCTCAGCCCTGCCGAATCAGAAAAACGTTAATGATTATAAATTGCAAAATTATACCACAGAAAGCTCTCTGTAACGGCATTTTTTTAAGTTTTTATTTACTTGGCATATACATTTTGTCAGATTAAAAATATAATTATTCAATAACTACGGTACCTGTTCATATTATTCATACAAAGGATTTTTCTTCTTCACGTCTAGGTTGTCTAGGTCTAATAGGTGTAACTCATTTCCCAGCTTTCGAAGTCTAGCATTTAAATATAGAAAGTTGCCGTGCGATTCTTGAACATTTCTGTTAGAGTATTTGTGGTAATTATGTGTTCTGTGAACAGGCCATCCTTTTTATAATTTGGTTAATTCGACTTTGACGAGTTTGAACCCCCAACCAACATGTGCTAATTAGCATGTGTACCTTGCAAGTGATGTTAGACTGGGTCTGATGATCCCGGTAGGGCTTCATACACTCATGAGACCACGTGACCCGTAATTATGTGAAACCAGGAGAAATATCGATATGGTTATTTATCAACGGCAGTGTGCGCAGCGTAATGTACTTTTTATGCATTCCGTTATTTTTTTAAAGTATAAATTATGGGATTTTAATGTACGTAATTGCCTCCTTCATGTTTTTTGTTTTACTTACTAATAAAGATTTTGGCAATTGCATTCCGAACGAAAAAATGTAATTTCGTAAATGAAGTGTACCGTTATTATAAAAAATCGATCTACAGTATGTATGTGTTTATTATTGAATACTTGTGTGCACCAAGTGAAGGGTATATAGGAACTGGTGGCCCAAGCCAACCATACCTGCAAAAGGCGTACCAGCGCCTGCTGGTAACATTAATGGCTGACAAGGCTCTGGCACAGTGTTTCCTCTTCAGGTCAGACGGCAATAGCTCCAACAAAAGCTAAGATAAACCAACTCATAAGAAAGGACGAATAAGAGAGCAAAAACCGAGCTTCAAAGTTTTAAATTGATCGAAGGAGATCTGTAAGTAATGCAAGCCAGAAAGGCTGATTGCGTCTGGATGAAATTTAGCGCAGAGACAAATAATATAGTATGCAGTAGCACACAGGCTTGTATTTTTATCTCTAGATTCCCGGGAGTCAGTTCTTGTGCGATTGGAACCATGGACAACAGCTAATGAACGCATAAATGTGTAACAGGAGTTATTACAGCTAGTTATGTAGTTTCAATTGTTACATGTGAAGATATTACCGAATAATACGTAACAGTTTGAAAGTGTAATAGTTATCGGGTGGCGTTATGCGAACCTGAAACCGAACGTGGAAAATTCACGCTCGGTCGAGCGGCGCGCGTGCACCCGCCGTGGCCGATCTACGTCGCGTTTTTGCTTTCTGCCCGATTTAAATGAATGTTATGACTTGTAGATATACAGGCAATAAAGGTAATTAGGCTCACTTTCCGTTCGAAAAGTCTCTTAGGCTTCACCGGAACTAACATAGGAGTATACTCGAACTTTAACCGAGTAAAACTGTACGGTGCCTCTCGCGTCAGCCTTGTGGTACTTACGAAGAACTAGGTGTACCTACTCTTAAAATGATATCTCAGAGACATGGTATTGGTGCTCCCAAGGCGTTGTTAGGGTCTGATCCAGCCCCCTATAAACGGAGGTACGTGACACGTCGCCCCGCCATGTGTCTAATTAGGTTCAAGGTGAATGTAGCATATTAATAGGATAAATAAAACAGTAACGGCTTATCTAGGTTCATAGCATATTATTAACAAACAGCTCATGCGTCACCTTGAAGATCACTCCCTAATTAATGACCGGCAATATGGCTTCAGGCCGAAACGGTTAGCGGGTGATCTTCTGGCGTATGTTAACCATATTTGGGGTGAGGCTATGGACAAGCACGGCGAGTCATTGGCAATTAGTCTTGACATCGCCAAAGCTTTCGATAGAGTTTGGCACAAATCGCTTCTTTCCAAGCTACCAGCCTTTGGTCTGCCTCCTAGACTGTGCGACTGGGTTGCCGGCTTCTTGCAGGAGCGCCGTATTCGCGTCCTTTGTGATGGACGAGCCTCGGAGTTCTTGCAGGTAAATGCCTACCTAAATGTAAATGTAAATGGGATCTATCCTATCGCCAGCTCTCTTTCTTCTGCATATCAATGACATGCTGTCGACCGGCAGCATTCATTGCTATGCGGATGATAGCACCCTACACGGGAGTTATCATGGACGTCCTGCGGATAAGCAGACGCATATCGCGGAAAAAAGGCAGCTTCTTGTCACTGAGCTTGACCGGATCCTGAACCACATTTCCCAATGGGGCTCTGAGAACTTGGTCGAGTTCAATGCCAAGAAGACGCAGGCATGTGCGTTTACAGCAAAGGTACCTTCTTTCCTTCCCCTTCCCACTCTTCAGAGCACGCCACTGCCACTGCAGGATAACCTCAATATCCTCGGTATGGATGTTCGCTGTAAACTAAATAACAAAAACTACATCGAGAGTATCATCAAAACAGCCTCGCGTAAACTCGGAGTCACAGAGTGAGACGCCGGAGCAACGATGTCTTCTATACAAGACACAAATTCGTTCCTGCATGGAATACTGCTCGCATCTCTGGGATGGATCCGCAAAGTACTTATTAGATGCTCTCGGCAGGTTGCAGCGACGTGCGGTCCGCATTATCGGAAATCCTGAGGTCACGAATACCCTCGAGCCTTTGCAGTTGCGTAGAGATGTTGCTTCCTTAGCAGTATTTTACCGTCTCTACCATGGTGAATGTTCTGAAGAGCTATTCCAATTAGTCCCACCCTCTCCTTTCCTATACAGGACGACACGTGCAGGACTTAGATGTCACCCGCATACGGTGCAGAACATTCCTTCAAGAACCAAGCGGTTCGGTGACTCTTTCCTTTGTCGCACAATTAAGACCTGGATTTCCATGCCAGCTCACGTGTTTCCCTCTTCCTACAGTCCCGGGTCCTTTAAGCGGGGCGTGAAAAAGCATCTGATGAGGCCGTCAAGCTGAGTGCCACCATTGTTAACATGGCACGTGTGTATAATGGTGGCCCTCTCTCCTGAGACTTTGCCTTCAGCTTACCATCAGGCAAGGTAAAGTCAAATTGACGTGTCCTATATAAAAAAAAAAACCTAAAGAGCTGAGGTCGTAAAACACATTGTAAAGCTTATATGCTTTACAATGTGTTTTACGACCTCAGCTCTTTAAGTTAGATCTGTAATGACATTATTTTTAATTTCTTCCACTTTGAACGAATGTACACAATTACAATAAGACGAATTTTGCCGGCTTCTATAGCGATTTATTTGGTCTTATTTTGCTAGATATATTTAGGTTCTATATTTTTCAGTTACTTTTAAGCAGCAATGGTCACGGTAAGACTAGACTTCGATATCGCTTTTGGGTTGTGGAGGTCAGATGGCAGTCGCTTCATGGAAAATATCGAAGTTTAGCCGCGAATTCGGACCGACAAAAACGGACCCCAGACTCCACGTTGGAAAGTTTCGGATGCGACTGGGATTAACGCTAGGATGAAGGTCACGGTTAGACTAAAAAATAGATTTATTTCAATGTACTACAAACTTTTGACATACCTATCATAAGCACGCAAATTTTCTTGTTCGTCAAAGCGCCAAACCCGGTTTAACGCTAAACAAATCTTAAGTAGTCACTTTGAAGCCTGGAGTTCACTCTCTTATTCCCTCTTTTTAACCGAGTTCCAAAAAAGAGGAAGTTCTCAATTCGATTGGTATTTTTTATGAGTTAGTTGAGTTGTTGTTGTTGAGTTACTTGATTTTGAAGTTTATTGGGGTCTGCCAGAGCATTGTCCTTCAATTAACAAAAGTCCGTCACTCACTTACCACAAAATCCTAATAACACTTTGACCGATCTGGGAATTGAATTAGGGAGAGTAAGCGCAAATTTACGCCGTGGGGCTAATGGACCCATTATAATCAAAAATCACTATAGGTACATGTCATTCGATGCTTAAAATTCGTGTCGGGCTACTTTAATTAAAATATATTTAAACGATGGCGGACCATTTAGTCCTTAAAAGCTTTTAACGATATTTTTAAGTCGAATAAAAGTGTAGTGATTTTATATAATATGGGTGTACAATGCCCGATGAGTCCTTTGAGGTGCGAGCCAACCTTACTTGCTAGCCGATACACCTGCTCACAGACTAAGTACTGGTGTAAGATTCTGGCGTGGTTGCTCCCGTAAAACGAAATGTATGAATCCGTAAGAAAAGAAGGTAGTAGGTATGGTAGAATTATTCACATGAGCCATCGCTGGTGGATTGACAAAGACACACCTGTATATTTTATATGCGTACGAAATATGGTGACTAATTGAGGAGAAGCAGTAGCTAACTTATATGTCTATTTATTAATTATTGTATTCATAATTCGAATTCACACATTTTTAGTGGTAAATATTTAATACACTTTATTAGCTCCATGAAGTTTGTGACCGATCGTACAAGATAATACTAATACAACGGTACAGTGTAATAATATATGTAAAATACACAGCGCGTTGATGTCTTTTCACATTTTTAGCTGTATTTTCAAAGTTTTATTAGTTTTTGACATGATTTTGTTGTTATAACATGAACCTAAAGTGAGGCTTCTGATTTTTTATACATTATTTATACCTATAACTAGATTTATTCCATAGGTTCATTTGGCTCGTGAAATTCTTATTCATGTGAGAAATCTTAAAATATGTAAGATCAAGTGTATCCTTCCTCTAACTCTTTGATATATACAATACTTTTTTAAACTGACGTCTGCGTATTCCTGAGAGGGTACTCTGTGACAGTAAATCTTGGCGCGTAAGTGATGTTACACAACCAAGTCCGTCATTGTTTCGATATTGGTGCTGTCACGTCGCGAGCGTATTTAGCGTCAATCCTTGATACCATCGGCGGCTGACAACCGCCCGTAATCAGCGACGTTAGGGTGATATAAGATACTATTGCGCAACACCGGACTGACTCAAGGCTTAACTCCGGCCCAGCTGTTGCCGACAAAACTACCTTTGTTATAGTTTTCGAACTGTATCTATTAGTTAGTGATCTGGGTAGTTCGAAAATCAAACTTATTAGCAACATATTTGTTGAAAAGTTAATTAGGTACACCTTCGAATTTTAAAATCATATAATATGCATAAAAGTAGTAGGCTCAGGGTGTACAGGATTCATCGATCGATTACTCGATTTGTACAGGATTCCACCAAAATCAGTTTAATACAGCTATTTTATTGGATTCTATCGAGATTTGTCTGGTGATCTTATTGACCATTGCTGCTAAAAGGGAAGTCAAATGTCGAGTTCAGTCTAAATTATAAAATAAGACCAAATAAGTCGTAATTATAGTTCTATTTTAATGCATAACATTCGCTTAAGCTTCCGACAATATCATATTTATAAGCTGTAATAGTAAGTTTACATACAGACACTTTTATTTTATTTTTATAGACGAACAGAAAATCAGTATCTTTATTCTCTGACATGCTGTGTTCGTGAAATTGTGATTAGAAACACCACGTACGTACGAACGAAGATTTACACTTGTTTTTCAACCCAACAAATTTAATATGCTCAATTAATTATGATTAAGCGGAAACATTTATTGAAAGTAAGAACTATTAAATTAATAACATGTACTTATAAAGTAGGTAGGTTTGATTGGCATGATATTAACATTTTATATAAATTAGACTACTAATAGAAATACTTTGTGAACTGTAATAGTCGACTTCACAAGATTAGTAATGAATCCCAGGTAACTGTGATTCTTAATCAATTTGAAAGTGTAATCGTGACAAAAGTTTGCAAAAAAAAACATTTTATACAAATCAAGAATATTTAAACAACAAAAGCGCGGAAATGAACTGTTTACAGCACTATGCCACTCGAACAAAACATTATAATTAGATAAAGGAAACAAGTTTGTACAATTATTTGACCGTCTCTGTCATGGTAAATGTTGTGATGAGCTCTTCCAATTAGTCCCAACTTCTCCTTTCCTACACAGAACAACATGTGCAAGGCTTAGATGTCACCCGTATACGGTGCAGAATATCACTCTTACCTTTGTCACATCATTGAGACCTGGGACTCCTTGCCATCGCACGTTTTTCCTTCTTCTTATAGTCCCGGTTCCTTTAAGCGGGGCGTGAATAAACATCTGATGAGGCCGTCAAGCTAAGTGCAACCATTGTTAACATGGTACGTATTTGTACTGGTGACCCTCTTTCCTGAGACTTTGCCTTCAGCTTACAATCAGGCGAGGTGAAGTCAAATTGATGTGTCCAATATAAAAAAATAGTCCAAAAAAGCCCGTCCAAAAAAGTTTCTTGACGGAATCTTCTAAGGACGAGGTCACGTTGTGGTCTGCTAGACATTAGTCCAGTTTTTTGACATTGAGTAAGTTCCGTTTTAATGGTCTATAAAGAATAAACTATCATTTACTTATTTTGATTTTATAAATTTACACAAATCCTCGCATACATTTGGGCACCAATTCTGCTTTCTTATAGAACTTCCAGTTTTAATTCTAGGGTTCGCTTTTCTACTCTATAATTGAAATTTGTTTTGACTGACGTGAACGACTGCCGTATGGTCTACTAGCTTTGAAAGAGCCTTCACGAACTTGCAGGAAACGTTGGTTCTGGACCTCTTAATTCCTGTTACTATTGTTTTTTACATTATGTATTATGACGCCAGTATTTATAATAACTTGGAAAAATAATACTCTAAATCATTATTGGCGGGAGTAATGTCCATGATTGAAGGCTGTGGCTTAGCGGTAGGTAGTCCAAGTTAATCCACATCACGCCCCGTCTGGAGCCCTGCACATTACAATCTGACATTTCCTTTCGACATTTAAGCAGATTAGTGTTACAACGAAGCTTCGGATGTTAATCCGACGCTCGACGGGTCGCGGGAATTGCTCCGATTTAATCGAGATTTAGCGCTCTGCGTGCGCTACGCTATATAACAACCACCTATTCAATTAATCTAAATAGTCATCTTTCATCACATTTAGCATACTGTGCGAAGTGGTGGTTAATGACTTTGAGTATTACACCAGGGAATTCCGGTTCGATTCCCGTTATTGGCAATAAATATACGCAAAAATAGGTATTTTTTGCATTTCTTTTATAATTGTTCATTCTGAATGCTTTGTATAAAATATTCCAAAATATTTACTTATTTTACAAATATACTAATTCAAATTCAAATATGCGCGTCGATAAAAAATGACACACTGATTTACACATAAATGGTCAGTTATCACGCGAGAATAACAGTTCGTAAGTAAGATGTATGCCTGTGAGTACTTTAACTAATAAAGGCTGTCTTACGCGTTTAATATTCAATTATAGACCCCGGGTGTAGCGGCGGATGCACAGGAACACTGGGCAATTTGTCCGGCGGCGGAAGCTGCACATCTCTGACAATCTCCCGTAGCTCGCGGCGTGCCCCCGACAACACTGTGGCTCCTCGTGTAGTAGACGCACGCACGACATAATGTGCTCTTTAATATACACCTTCGAGATATTAAGTATTTTCACTACATGCTATCTCACTTCATTTGCATAAACTTGAGCTTTTCTTCGCTTTATCTGTACATATCTATAACTAGGTAAATGCCAAGCATATCTCTTCATCTTAGATTTAGATTAGAAAGTGAAGTATAAACTCGGTTGCAAGTAGCCAGCTAGCTAGCACTTTCAATTCCGAATAAAAGTCTATACGAAAGGAAATACATCGGGTTATTGTTTTGTTTACGGGACAAAAATGGTCATTGATATATTTCACCTGATGTGAAATAAATACCGACACGTAGGCAACTGCGCGGCAGTTACACCCACAGTTTCGCTCAGAATTTATGTCGAAACCGACATTCACTGCAGAGAACATTCACAGCAAATAACCTAGGCGTTAAAACAACTAGCACAGACAACTAGCGCACTTAACAAACAGACGTATCCGTATCAGATATAGCGTATCGAGACGACAGGACATTACTTCTGCGCTATCGATAAAGCTCAACGGTGAGCAAAATAGTTTTGCCACGCAGTGAACATAAATAATTGTCATAAAATAGATAGGAGCTGATGGATGGGCAGCGCGCCTGGCCCGTCGCCTAACGAGGAAACGTTTGTGACGACTAAAAAGCTATTCAACTCCTCGAGTTGCAAGCATGCACCCACTCGCGATTTCCAACATTCAGTACGCTCGTATGTTATAAAGTGATGATGCATAATGATGATTCGATAAATAACGTTCCGCTAGTTGTGGTGGCCACGCACTACTTGTGTATTTATGCACAAAACGTAACTCAAGATTATATCTGAAGTAATTGTTACGTTAGCTATACTATGAACTCGTAACTTATGTTACAATAAGACAGGTGTTTAATTACTCTGAGAGCGGCTCTTTTAGGTTTGCCGACCACACCAACAGTATTCATAAAATAAAACTAATTATTCAAAAAAAACCGGACTGATGCTGAAAAGATCGAAGCAGGCAGTATCCATTTATTTTTATCCGGTTTATGATTTGCAAATGAATCTGAATGATCTTTTCAGCATCAGTCGGGTTTTATTTTTAGTAATTTTATTACTTTTTTTATACTTTTTAGTTATGACATTCATACATTTTTGGAATCGCCTTCTAATTTCCTTCATTTTGATAACCTACTCGATAAGTCTAAATGAAAATATTCTTTTGACAACATCTAACATATAGCTTTTGTTTACATTTTAAGTATCTAAGTACCGCTGGAACAAGAATACCATCAATGATATCCATAAATTGGTTCAGAAGATATGAGGTAATACAGAATATTACAAACATACATACATACATACATACGCGCGAAAAAAAAACATTACCCTTCTTGGCAGTTGGGTAAAAATAGGCAAATATGGAAATAAAGTGTTCGAGCAATATACTTAATTAAATCGTTTATCTACTATGCGACGTAGGCTCCTCTGTTGACGTAAATTGCGGTTGAATAAAGTTACGGAAACCAGTATAAATGAATGCAATACGCACATTTTATCTATTTGGACACTTCAAAAATATTTATTATGGGATGATATCTCTGAAGAATTAGGCACGTCACGTACTAGTATTGAAATTCGAAAGTTGAAATCATTTTCTATGAACCAGATTTGAATGTCGTTAAGTATAAAAATGTAATCGAAATAAAAAATTTGAGGTAATGTTTTTCAATAATGAGCATTTACGATAAGATTAATGTGGTCGTTAACTGTCATGTGTAAATTTTAAATACAGTCCATCTGATTGCGTTGTGAGATGTATATAAATATGCAATCGGTTATTTATTCAAATAGAGTGACGAAATTAATGCAGAGTGCTTGTCGGAGCGTAATCGCATCCGAGAGCGACACATGGCCACAACAGTCCCCGGGCGTGTGTGACACACGCCGCGAGAGAAAGCGTGCTTAATCAGATAACTCAGATTGTCAACCGAGCTCCTGAAATCGGGTCGAATGTCGATACACTCGATTAATTAATTGACGGTCCGAAAAGTTGGAAGTAACTGGTCCGCAAACCAAAACTGTAGACGGTCTTGTGAAACTGGTGCAATGTTTAAATGAGAAGTAAACGGTAATACCTACTATATACATAATTATATTGATATAATATAGACATTCTTATTTCCAATTAATTTTGGACACCCACTGCGAAACATCTGTTCATACCATTAATCACAATGATAAACTTGTATTTTTAGATATTTTACACATTGACGGATTTATTACTCTTTAATCCTTAAGCTGGTTTATTAGCTCGCTAAAGAGCTAAAATGATTTAAATGTATCTATTGCAGTTGCTAAATGGAAGTATTGATAGTAAGCTAGCTAATTTCGTACTAACTAACCGGTATCCGTATATGTACAAATCATTGTCATAGGTACACTTTAACGTTTTAAGAATCAAAATCCGACACCAGCCGAGTAGATTAGCTGTTCTTATACGAAAATCACGTATTACGTTGTTGGGAGGGTAGCACTTCAATGCAAAACCTCTTAAAACTATAATATTATCTATGTATTTGTTTCACGTGTTACACTTATAGTAGTGGTAGACATGAATCAAATTTTACATCAACCATTAAATCTAATTGAATATGGTATGGCTCAATATACTTTAATTTAATTTCACAATATTGTGAAACATAATTCACACCTGTATCTAACGTTTTCAACTAGGTATAAAATTATTATTCGTTTCATATATAATGCAATATCGGTTACAGTTATACTTAAGTTAAACGTGATTTAAGTTAGTGTTATGGGTACGCATAATTCTGTCATTTTGGATTAAAAATCCAATTAACGCGCGTGACAAACGCGGTGCGCGGCGCCCACGTTTGCGCCTGCGGCCGATCTACAGCTTGACAAATAGTAATCAATATGATCACGTGACATACACCAGATCACTCTCATAACTGTCCAAATGTATACAATTTTCCACGCATGCAAACTTATTTACCACAATGTCATTTGTAATTCATTGCCAGTTGCTATCTAGGTACTAAGTATGTATAGATAAAATCAAGTTTTGATTTTTTTGAGGAAAAGTAATTATAAATAAATAACAATATCGAATGTTTATTGCTCAGACGTTCATTTTAATATGATTATAATAAATATTCTTTTATGACTATGTTAGTCATAAAAAAATATTTATTAAAATGATTGTTGTATTATAATTGAATACCAAGAACCTAAATAAAATGAGTAAATACCTAAAAGTTATTGTGTATTCTTCTGGCTAAGGTAATAAGTTGCGGGGATTGTTACAAGAATACAGAGCTCCACAAGCTAGTGGAGCGGCGCGCGTGTCACTGCCATAATATCGTATAAGATTTCATAAAATTTGTACACCAAAGAGACGGTGAATAGGGATCGGGAGACTACTATCCTAACATCTCGCAGAAGGTACACCTGACGTCATCGAAGTGTGCTGAACGATTACGTGAGTAGGTCTCTGATAACCTAGCAGAAGCAGTCCCGATAAGCTGAAGGGAAGCAATGTTCCGTGCACGCCACGGTGAAACATAGTCAATGTCTGCTGGAGCTTCTGTGAAGACTTTTTACCTGCGTTATAGTCAGAGTCCCCAGCAAATTCATTTTCCGAATGTATTTGTTTATAATCGCGGAAAATGGTTATGTACTGTAAACAATGTAGATCTACTTTTTTGCAGTGGGATAAAATGACCTGCGCATGAACTGGAACGACTCTTTTAATTATCTACACAAAATAAGTAAAAACGTTAACTATGTATATAGGTTCTAGATGTCTTAATATCATAATACTGCAATCAAATCCACCATAACGGGCAAACAATATCTTCAAATATTAAATTTACAAGTGTACAACACAAACAAACACATGCACAATCCTACTTAAATAAAGCAGATTAGCATACAAGCGGTGATTAGTTAAAGTCTAGGCAATGATTACTACACAAACGATATTAATTCAGCAACGAGCCCGGTGACTTGTATATAATGTCAAATTAAAGTTGTTAATGAAATCAAAGTAAAGCCTGTCTCGGATAAATTGTCCGTTAAGACAAACAATTATGATTGCCAGTTATTACAATGTATCTTTGTCATGCAACAATTGCGAACATTGTTCACCACCAATTGTAACCAGAAAATAGCCACTAAATTACGTAAACCGTTACCAGTTGGACTTTAAATTAGATAGCAAGTGTTTATGAATCATTAGTTTCAATACGATATATAGTACGATAAACAAAAGTACATTGTTATGCCACCGACTATCAAGCATGAATAAATAATAGTAAACTTAAAGTTAATAAAAATAATAGTCCTAGATATACGTTTTAATTCTATTACTCGATGTCTACCTCCATTCGTCAGATTCAGTAAATACAAACAAAATATATTGTGAATTCGAGTTTATACAGTTAGAAGATATATATTTCATCGAATGCTTAAGAGTGCGTTGAATTCTAACAAAGTAGTAAATGTTTATGTTTATTTATTATAAGCGATGAGACTGTTAGTAGAGGCGGTGTTAACCGTTACAATTTTATACATGGGCTATCTATTAGTATGCACAGTTCCGTTGGGTTTACGCGTCGGGCGCCGATCTCCGGAGAAAGCCCGTGTCCCGCTTATACACCAGTTGAACTATTCGCCGACACAAATTACTCGTAAATTCATCGATTTACCATAAAATAGTCTTTTTATAACCACCAGCCAACTCTGTAGACGAGAGTCCTTGCCGCATTTAATTGCAGTGCCAGACGTAATTGCTGCATGTGGACGCCGAATACTTCATCTTATTTAGCTTATCTTTTTCTATGCATATTCATGAATTGATAATAACGTCTAAGTCACTATTAAGCTGTAAATAGCTATTTAAGCTGGAGACAGTTATAGATACGCAACTTAAAGAGTTGCATATTAAAGTTGCAATTGACCGAGAAGAAGGGTGCGTCAATGTTGTGCGTACCTACCTATCATGCATGTATAATTTATGCATTGAAAGTTTTAGTACGTAGAAAAACATACAACTTGAATACTTTCAACAGCCATTTACAATCTAATAATGAGATTACGATACATAATTGACGAAAGTATTACTGATGTGAAACTAATCTGAGGAATTGTTATGTATATGCTGTGTTTTATTTTTGTGGCTCTGGTGCCGTGGCGTTGCTTACGGAGGAAGAAGCGGGCGCGGTTGGCCATCATGTCTCTAGTCTCGTCGCATCGATTTATCAATCCAAGGCGACGATCTGCGGTGCTTTCTCATCGTTAGCCCTATAAGGCACGATTGGTACCACGCCTTGCACTAGCTACTTCTTTTCCACTTTATTTTCTAACGTGGCAATAGAAATCGTCCAAACAACATATTTCACTTTTTCATTAAAACGGAAACGGTTAAAAGGTTTCACGTAATTTTTAAGAGCTTTTACATATGTATGAAATTAAGATGCCCTCCGTAACGACGTAATCGCACTCATTTAATATAATAGCTAAGAAATGCCAGCTTGTAACCGCGTTTTGCGTATTCGCGAAATGCTTACGGCGCTTCGTCTGTGCTTTCGCCATTAAAAGTTTGTAATAAATAATACAGATTCTCGATGTCAGATGCGTCTTATGGCCACCCTCGGAGTTAATTTATTTACAATATTATTAACACTTATAATAGTGATTGAAGCATAAATTGTAAATACAGTTTAATCTCATTTAATCATTCTTTTTTTGTTTCAGAGTGTCGTAATGCTGATGTTTAGGGAAGAAAAATCTCCCGAGGATGAGATCAAAGCGTGGCAGTTTTGGCATGGCAGACAACATTCTGTCAAACAGAGAATACTCGATGCAGGTGAGTCAAATTAATGAAAGCAATATCTTGCGTGTTTAACTATAAGCACATAGGTATACACGTAATTAGTAGACAAAGATGACGCTTATTAAATCATTTGTAAGTTTTTGCTAAATGCATGTTACACAGTAGCGTATTCAAGAGGTTAATACACGATAGCTGAACAAAAACAGAATCGTGCTCGAGGCGACACAGAAACATGCTGGAGACATTGCGTGCGGCGGCGGAGCGCGGCAAGCGGTGGCGCTGTGGCCACATGCAACTCCTAATTACCTGCGCTGCGGGCAGATACGGAGACGCCGCGCGTCCTCCCCGCACCCTCGCGCCAATGTCCGCCACACCACCATTATATCTCGTTAGGACATTTGCATAAATAACGCGCACGATGGCCGCGGCCCACACCGACCGGCAAACCTATCAATCGCTGCGACTAAAAATAAACACCTTTGGCGCCGCCACCTCCTAGCTTCGGTGCCTGCACCCGATGCTATGAGATTTATATGACGCTACTTGTAATAACGCATTCCGACATTAACTAGATTAGAGATATAAAACTAAATGTAAAGATTCCTCGGCGCGCAATCAAATGAAACTATGTAATAAAGATATCTGTCACGATGAGCTCAACGAGAATGGGTAACAGGAAATCGTTAAAATTCGTGAGAAATCTCTTACCTTGTCAAGTTGATCCACCTGCTTATAAATATAACCTGTATAACGAATTGAAAATTATGATAGGCATAGGTAAACAAGTGATGAGGTTCTGAAGACAAGTTAGATTAACCGTGTCCAATATGTGCAAATATTGCTAGGGTACATTATTATATCCTTATACGCAAGCTTATTATATAGTATAACCGCGCTTGGACATAATTACGGCGATGATATCTGAGCACGCTCATTAGCATGTTAATTGCGCGTGGAGCCTCGGTGTGCGTCGGCTTGTAGTCCCTGTCCGCCATGGAACTTTAGGGAAGATCTCAACGTGTTTTCTTTGCTGAAATCTTCCCTAAAATTGCGTGGTGTAGTGATATTGACTTTAAATACCCAAAAATTATTAATGTGTGTACTATACGTACATACCCATATTATGAATTATAAATATTATATTGTGTCATATTAATACTGTCGGGTCCTAGGATAGATACGTAATTATTCAGGTAGTTACCCAAATTACTTTAGTGAATGATCAGTTTCCGTTTTAATTAATATTACGAATAGAATTTATTGAAATCGTTGCCAGCGATTTAACAACTTGAAGTTATTAGTAACGGTGTGACGTCATGAATGGACGCTTATTAAACGGTCGGGTCGGGCCGAAGTAAACAGCGCTGATGTATACGATACTTTACACACTCTGACTTTACTTTAGTGAGGCCTATAGCGTTTATAATGAGTGACGCCGCGGCAACAAGCACTGTCTATAAATTAAATCTCAAGGAAAACAAAAACATGGAAGCCATTAATTTGCGCGCTCGGGCCAAGTTTAATGTCAAGGTTTTTAGCTTATCTCGATGTTAGTTAAGTTTTATTTTTCATTTGTTGACGTTATTACATTAGAATGAATTAATGTCTAAACACAAAAGAATTTTGTACTTTATTTCTCAAAAGACTACATTTAGTTATTTACTTGTTTGTTTTCGATACATAGCTGGTTGATTAGTATTATTTATGTTTTGTTGTTTACTTTTTCGACTTCAGGATACCTAATAATATTACTAGTAATATACCTCAGCCTCCTTGGCGTGGCGGTAGTGAACGCGGCCGCTACGCAGCAGGCGCGGGTTCGATCCCCGCTCAGTGCAAATATTTTTATGCATGAATATGGGTATTTGCATTGGTCTGGGTGTTTCTATGTATAATATGTATGCATTTACAAAATCAAAAATCTAAGTATGTTTATCCACATTCCAGATTTCATAACACGAGCTAGTTAAGCTATGCTTACCATGGATCTAGATAGCGTTGTGTGAAATGTTGTGGAATTTTTTTTTTTTTTTTTACCTGTTCTAATATAGGTCTCTAGGTTTGTTAGTTAAGCAGCATATAGCAGATTATTTAAGCTATCTCGTTTATATTTCGAATACAAAAAACTAGGCAAATCGAACGATTACAATTGTAGATATAGGCACAGATAATATAATTCTTATGTATGGGTAATCTAGATCGTTGGAGAAGCACCAAGTGGTGATATGTCATGGAAGAGTGGACTGATAGCACCCCTTGAGCGTATGCAACGAACTTGGGAGCAGCGTCAAGGGCGACATCGGACACCTGTGCGCAGGCGTGTGAAAGCGCGGCACGAGGGGCGCGGGGCAGGGCGGGGTCGCAACGCACCGCGCGCCCGCACAATGCCTTCTCCGATTACCCACGTCTTCTTGTATCGCGTGTCCGCGTCCATTGCAGTGCAGCTTCTTTACTTCCACACATATTTCATTTGACAGTTTTCTTTTAAACCACGCTTCACTGATTCGACAGATTACTCTGCATTAAGCCTTTGTTTTGACGATATTTTGTAATATCAATTTGTAACTTTATACCTCGAGGGTCATAACTGTTTTCTTTTTTTTTGGAAATTTTATATCGTTTTGATGTTCCGTCACCGATTTACGTATTTATCTTTATAAAGTTAACAAATATAGGTAACTTAGCTTTCGCAACATTGCGTATGATATTGGATATTTTTTTTGCAACTCTTGGTTGCTACCCTAAATACTGTAACGAGTGGAGTTGCGTGGTCACTTTATCACTGCCAGTCAGCCAAGAATCCGAGATCACTTATGAAAACAAAAAAAAATTAGAGGTCACGCAGCTGGAACCCATTAAAAATTCAATTATGATTATTTACTGTAGTGAAACTGTAAGTTGCTAGATATTTTTTGTTTATTAATTTCCTAACACATTTATCAAATGCTTCCTCTTAGAAAGTTCTGAGCTGCGTAGGCACATAACAGGATGTGGTGTGAACTCGTAAATTTGAAAGAGGCTGTTAAAACAATAAGGTTATTGGGGGCGGTGCAACAGGGACCTCGGGCTCTGAAGCTGAGTACCCACGGCTGCTCATAAACACGTCAGCGACGACGCGACGCTTGCGCCCGCACAGATTGCTCGCGACGACACACTGATAGCCAGCCGCCCACACTGCACCAATCGCACTAACAAACAAACACCCCCACAGTACCGAGAACTGCTAACGACTGAACCCGCTACAGATACTAAACTAATGCACTAGGCAAATAGCAAACCAATGTTACTCCATTCACAATAACCTTTACGAGTGTAAATAATGAGAATTGCCTACGAACCTAATAATTACGTAGCAGACGATAAATGATGGTTTAAGAAAATACCATACAGCAACTGCCTGTTACGAAAATGTTAATTGTAAACTGCTAACGTAAAGCTCGTAGTTATTATTGTACTGGAATTTTTACGTTAAAATAAACAAATTTAAAACGTAAACGCAATTTTTACAACCGAAGGCACAATATACAGACGAGAAGCAGCGAACAGCGTGAAATAATATGCATAATTATTGTCTTAGCTTTGTAAACATACTAACTAAATAGGTGCATATTTACATAGAAATGAGTATACGACATAGACATTCTTATATGGATAGTGCAATGGAACTTAAACCTTAAAGAAAATCGGAAAATCAACGTACGTTTTATACAGTGAGCCGCGTGTAATAAATATAGAATGCAAATGTGCTAATTAGTGCCCATAAACCTTAATCTAGGAAGGGCAGCTAAGGAAACATTGCAGTTGTCAATAAATTGATCCTATCATGTTATTATTCACGCCCAACAAATAAATTTCCGTCCTCGATGACGTATTGTGCGTTGATATCTTAATCGAAATCTCTGCGGCCATTTACTGCACAGTTACCCGAAGACAAGATTAATGACAATTTGTTATTTTGTTACAGACACGAAAAACAGCATCGGTCTTGCAGGTTGCATCGAGGAAGTGGCGCACAATGCCATCGCCGTCTACTGGAACCCGCTCGAGAGCGCCGCCAAGGTACGTCTCGTATTTACTAACCCTTAACGTATGCCTAGCATAATTTTCCTTCCAAGTTATTTAACATTGTATTGTAACTAATTGAAGTTTGAAATAACTTTGTAATGTACACGCACTAATGGGCTTATATTTCTTCCTGTCAGTGTGACTACGCGTCGAATGGCTACTCAGATCAGCGATGCAAAAATATGTGCATATTTAAGCGCATATATATCGCTGCCTACCGACGTGCCCTTTATGTACAATATTAAAACGCTGATCATGATTTTACTACACTTATTAAAGAGTAATTAAATAGAGTCCCGTAACCTTATTTGGTCGAGTGGTTTTACCAGATGAAACAAAAAACTGAAACATAGGTCGGCTGCAAACCGCGCGCGGCATCCTGCGCTCGACAGCGATGCGTCCGCCACGAACACTCATTATATTGTTCAATAATAAACACTACTCTTTAATTGCTTACATAAAATTATATTGTATCTAATTCCAACGTACAAAATCTTATATCTTCTACCTCAATCATAATGTTATGTACATTGCCTGCCTTTTAAATATTCATAAAACAATTAAAAGACTGCGTGAAATAGCCTCAATTCTATGACAGTATGCTAATGCTACTTAAGAGAGCAATTACCGTTTAATTACTTCTACATCAAATCACAATTTTGATCCTGATCATAAAATTGATAGCTAAAAATCAACCTATACAATACTGTATTACAATCGTTTCGAATAGAATCGAAGTTGGTTTTTTTTCTTTGATTTATTTGATTGCTGTAAATTACTTGCGTCCGACTTGTGGCTACTGGTCAGTTATCAATATCAGTAATTATTTATTGTTGGATAGCGAAACCATAGCGGATGCGAGTTGTTTGTGACACTTAATATGCGTACGGACAGCGATCGGCGACGGTCTCGGCAGCGGGTAAAAACGCGCGAGAGTCATTTGCATAGACCGCGGTAATGAGCGGCCGTCCAGCCCCGCCTTCCCTCGCTGGCCACTTGCCGAGCTAAAAGCACCCATGTCACTGTACGCAGTCATCAACGTACATGTACACTGCAATCTCAATGAATTTCATTGAAACGCCTATACTTACACAGCATTTTATACTGTGTTTTGCGCATAATTTTATTTTCTATATCGTTGTCGTGTTGTTGCTCTTTGATGTTGCGGCGCCGGCTTTGTGGTCAAACATATACATTTTGTAATGTACAGTTGACAATTTATTTAGTAATTTTTTTTTTTTTACAGATTAACATTGCGGTACAATGCCTGAGTACAGACTTCAGCAGTCAAAAAGGAGTGAAGGTAAGACATTAAATAAACATCTTGAGAATAAAATAAATTACTTACATTTACTATCAATACATTTTTAGGTAGATACCTATTTACTTACGTTATTAACGTAAACTACAATTATTCTGTCAATACAATGGTTACTGCGCTATATCACTTTTGAAGTATTTAAATTGATATCAATAAAACATATAAAGTTGTTTATATATTTTATCAAAGGCCGTATCAAGAAATATGCTAATATATGCATGTATGTGCATGTAGTCATTAGGTATATATCAATCATAAATTATAAATTACATTGTTCTTTTTTGTATTGTGTTTATTGAACGTGTATAATAGGCCTTTGAGTTCATTATTTATCTTTAATTTTATATTTAATGGGCGTGGGAAATAGGAGACGAGTCAGACGAACTTCTACAAATATGTCGTTAAATTTATTTTGTGTTGCGAAATGGTAATTAAGTTCACCACATTGGATATGTATAAACAAATGTTACGATAAGTCGACGTCAAGACTTGAGGTCGCTAACCGTGTCGTCGCCGGAGACGCCTCGATAACCGTGGCAGCGATGCACGGGCATGAGCGGCTCGCTCGGCGCAAGCCACAGCCGCGAGCCGGCCCCACTCGCTTATGCGCCGACCACCTGAACATTGACCACAGTTTAGACTTTCTTACGAGCCGACAATTGTGACATCAGTTAGTACTAATTAGTCGTAAGTGACTAATGATACAGTACAAGCGACCCGCCGGCAGGCGACGCGGGTACCGGCCGATATGGAACCAGTCCGCTATCAGCCTCTCGATTACCTATCCAATGCGCAGTGACGCCGTCGCAACAGCAACCTCGAACGAACGCAATTAAGACGTTTTAACGCGATTCGATTCAGACACGTGCATATTTTTTCCTTATTCGTAAATTTATCGCAATTATCCCTTATGAACGTTTATTAAAACTGTTTTTTTTTTGTTATCATTCTAAGATAAGTGTAGACTTCAACCGTGAAATCGCTTGACTCAAAATATAGTCGATTTGAGTACGTGTGGGATCACACGGATACCAAAATAGCGTGAGAGCTATGTCTTCAAGTAATTGATCAATTAGACCTAGCCTTCTTTCTCTATTTCCCATTTTGCTGAAATTGACATACATGGTTAACCATTATTTTGCAATTAGAAATCAAATATTTGAAAGTGTTACTGTGGAAACTGAGCTTCATTTTACTGTTTCTTGGTTGCAGGGTCTGCCGCTTCATATACAAATCGACACATTCGAGGACCCCAGAGATACCCAGGTCTATCACAGAGGGTACTGCCAAATTAAAGTGTTCTGTGATAAGGTACGCCACATTTCCACACATACTACAACTTCAGCCATTAAATGACCTATATCAGTCTAACATTGACATTTATCAATTTCAGGGAGCCGAAAGGAAAACAAGGGATGAAGAGAGAAGAGCGGCGAAGAGGAAAATGTCGGCAACAAATAGGAAGAAATTGGATGAAATTTACCATCCGGTGACGGAGCGCAGCGAATTCTACACGATGGCGGACCTAGCGAAGCCTCCCGTGTTGTTCAGCCCCGCCGAGGACATCGACAAGCTGGCCGGCATGGACATACAGGGCTTCTATGGACACGACGAGTCGGCTCTGGCTGAAGCGCATCTCAAGGGTGCATCTCCATTCCTTTTGCACGCGGCAAAACCTCAAGCGCCGACACTCAAGTTCCACAACCACTTCCCACCAGATGCGCCCGGGTAAATATACATACATTACTAAGGTTCCATTTGTATTGACTACACGTGTACGTAATAGAACCACTGCTCCATCGATACGTCACGTTTTGTAGTAAAATCACAATACTTTAGTTTGTTAGGACGTTAACATTGATTAGTGATTATAATATAGATACTCATATTGCATACTGTAAAATTAAAAAAATATAAATGTGTAATCGTAGGTATTATATCTATTTATTTATATTACTTCGTATTTATGAATAATATTATAAGTTTGTGGAATATTTAATGCGAATATAAATGATCGTTAATGAATGTCATAGGTACATATTACATAAGCATAATCATAACAAACACCTACAAATTATCCGTTTGCCGTTTAAATCAATGTTTTGTAGATTAATTCCTTTAACGAGCTATATTACCGACTTAGCTGTAGCTTAATGAAGTTTTAATAACTTTATATTTATTTTGGCAGTATAATAACATTTAAATTCATATAATTGTAAAGATACATAATACACAATCGTGCTTTGTGAGCATCTTCAATCCAGATACATATTTGAATATTCAATGCACTACAATGCTTTCTACTTACTACGCGGTATCGTTACGCTACGGAGTACTGTAGCGTAGCTGAAGTTATTGCTACGCCAGGGATGCGGTTTTGATTCCGGTACAGTGCAAATATTTTTCTGCACGAATATGAATGTTAACTTGGGCTTAGATGTTTATATTTTAGAACTCATAACACAAAAATCTATTAAGATAAGAACATTTTTGAATCGGTTCTTTCGGGGTTTGACCCCGTGATCTTTCTCTTACAGGGAGAATGCTTAGACCACTAAGCTACCGAACCTTACCTGAATCCATCCAAATCTTCCCTTATTATCCGTCATCAAGGCGATTTGCATAATTAGCATGCTAAATGCTTTAAAATTTCATACAAGCCAGTTACTCTATGTCTACTTTAGGTCTCGATAGCGTTGTGTACAATTTAGTGCACATATGAAATGTAGGTGTTGTGCCCTTAGGTACCGAGAGGTGGGCGGGCTGTCGCCGTACAGCGACCGCAAGGACTCGCTGGAGCTGGAGCTGGGTAAGCGCGCGCGCCTGAGCACGCCGCCGCTGAGCGAGCGCGTCATGCTGTACGTGCGCCAGGACACCGAGGACGTGTACACGGCGCTGCACGTCGTGCCGCCCACCACGCAGGGCCTGCTGCACGCCGTGAGTACCGCTAACCGACAATGGGGATCTAACCTAACTGTGGCGACGGGTCAACACTCCCACGATACAAGCAGGGACCCTCTCTCCTGACACTTTGCCTTCAGCTTACCATCAGGCGAGGGGAAGTCGAATTGACGTGTCATATATTCATTAAAAAAAAAAAAGAAGCTGGTGGAAAAATTTATTTACCTTGATCTAGTTTATCAAATTTAGACATTTCTACCACCATCTATGCAAAAGGAAGCCTGCAGTTATAAGGACCCCTCGCTACTGTAACCTAACCATAATAGAATGCGAGCGAGCGAGAAGGTTTCTCGGTTTCTCGTCGTTCGACAGTAGAAGTGTTCTGTGTTGTGAAGTAAACGCAAGAGATCGAGACGCTTCGTCCGGCGGCGAGCGCCGCCGCTGTAACCGATTGACGCTTCATAACCCCGTCTAATAAACACACGACCATCATAACCGCATGTTGTAATTAACATCCGCACGGCCGAGCACCGGGCCCCGGGCCCTCGCGTTGTCCCTTAGAAACCACTAGACCGGTTAATGAACTTTCGGTTCCGTTAGACGAGACGTCTCGGTTAAAAAGGCGAAACGCCCATTTGTAACTCTTTTGTTTTTTGCTTATTTTCAGATTGAGAATAAGTACAAAATTTCAAG
Source organism: Eilema caniola (assembly GCA_949126895.1). NCBI lineage: Eukaryota > Metazoa > Arthropoda > Insecta > Lepidoptera > Erebidae > Eilema > Eilema caniola. Next base: position 15,981,743 of record OX421463.1, on the reverse strand, counting down.
TTCGGCAATTAATAATCTTTATCGAAAGAACAAGAAAGGGTAAGTGGTTTTCATTGGCCTCAGACAAATTTGTTAGAGTAAACTCACCGGCCGCCTCGCGTTAATGGAGCATAGCTTGTCCCGAGGGCGCGCCACTAACTACGCAAAGCTTTACGTTACGAAACCCCCAGTGACCGTCTAATGAGCTTATAATAGGTGCCAGTTAATCGCCTCCCTTAATCCGATACACCTTAATCAACAAAGTCCAACCCTACTGCATTGCTGGCAGACACTTGCACCAAATTAATATACCGTGCACCTAATTACGATATTAATTTTTAACTAAAATATCTGTGTAAATGTTTAATCACTTAGTCCTTTAGACCGATATCTGTTTAACCTGCACGTGTTTGTTTGATGTTACTACGTCAGGTTTTTAGTTCGGAGTCTCGTCGGCAGTCGCTAACGAAATGTTTATTTCAGGATTACGGCCAAAATTGACGACGAAATGTTGGCGTACTACTGTAACGAGGACATGTTCCTGCTGGAGGTGCGGCCGGCCGGCGCCAGCGACGACGAGCGACTGTACGACATCACGTTCGTGGAGCTGCCGCTCGACCCCTAGCGCCGCCGCCGCCTGCCCGCCGGGACCGGCCGACAGTTTTAAACTAAGCATTCTCGATTACTCGGAAAATCTCTAAGGGATAGGGTTGTATCAAAAGTGTCGATCTCAGGTTGAAATTTACTTTTAAGCGATCATCTCTCTATATGGAAACAGAATGTCACAAAATCTTGCGATTATTATTATTAAGCGATCGTGTCGAGACGTGGTGTAAATATCTACTCTAGTGCCTTATGACATTCCATCGTGATCCAATTGCCTTGCGATGGCAGCAGTTAAATTGATGATTGGTATATATAAGTGAAGAGAAGTTGTTTCTTTTTATTTAATGTAATTTCGTTTGTAAACGATGTCTGTTGCTGGATATGAACGCGTGTGCCATTCACTCCGTTATCATAGGTATGTAGTTAACATTTCAACAGGTACCTTTTATTCTTGCCATGATGATAAAGTAATACATTCTTGTCACAAACTTATACGTAGGTATAATATATCTACACTGAGAGAAGCATGATGTGCCTTCGTCATAATAATTAATGTTATCATAGCATAATGTAAGTGAGTTAAGTCAAATTAAATGCCATCCACTTTGTTAAGTTTTGTAAGCCTAAGTTTGCTTTATAAGCTCGCTCAATTCTTACAATTAGTAAAGTTGATATTAGTTTAAGGTACAATAACGTACGTTGCTTCCACCAGATGAGGAAACACTTGGAATATCTTGATAACTATATAATATATTATTTATTCATTATAAATTAATCCATATTTCATCAAATTCAAACTCGGTACTTTTGACCTTTAGCGCGAAATAATAAATGACGTCCATTCACAATGGAAGCAATGATGGCGTATATTACAAGTTTATAAGATAGAGCCGAGGTATTTGCATAATGTTGGATGTATAATAGTCATATAACATAGTCACAAAGTCGTCCATTCGAACAACATTAACATTTTCATCGATGGGAGTGGTTTGTGTATAATTTTAAGATTTTTATTAATACATACATTTGTTATTATAAACGAATTTCGATACGTAGGTTATCGGGCCATGACAACAATTTAGTGTACGAAGTTTTTTATGTCCAAGACTTATTTATATTATAAGATTTCGCGCCGAATAGGACCATACCCACTAGTGGCATAAGTTTTTTTTTTAAACCTATCCGTAATGGACTAGTTGAAAATTTAATTGAACATGGTTGATCATGATGATTTTATTCAGAACTGCTTATATTGATAGATATATATAAAAAAAAACATAAAAATTATTGTTAAGTTATCTCCACCGATTATTCAAAATCCAGAACGTGGTTCTGTGTGAGTGTAGCGGTCGCGCTCGCAGCGCCGCCGCGCGGTGCGGAGTGCCGAGTGCGGTGACGGACGGTTTGATTAACTGCCATATTATGATATAATTTAGAGTACTTAATGTTCTTAGACGTAGTCCTTTAACATAACGTTAGTATTTTCACTGTCTCATGTGACTTGCAGGTAGGTATCGAATTTTAATTAAGTTATAATACATATTATATGTAACGTGTTGTTTTTGTTTCGCTCAGCACTGGCTGCGTTGCGTTGTGACTACTTCTGTCCTTCGCGTTACTTTATCTTCCATCCTTTGGTTTTCGTACACTTGTTATATCTTTCACAACTGGTATATTCTAATTTCTTTAAAATGTTATGTTTTGATTACGAATCCGTTGCTCAAGCCTAAGCCTTCGGGCTCTAACAGCATTGTTTTTATACTCATACATATACAAGTAATTATATTTATTTATATATACTTATTATTATAAATTGTGCAGCTTTAATATTTACTTACAATGATGTTAGCTCGTGATTCAGAATCTCGTCATAAGTCACAAACGTCAGTAGCAATAATACAGTCTAGTAGTAAAATGGGCGCGTCCGCGAGGGTCTCGCCGCGTGGTCGCGCGGTCCCGCGGTCACGCGGGGCGGGCTCGGCGGGGCCTCCACGACCAAGGTTGTGCAATCAGAGTTTTACTATAGAAGTTGTGTGATTATATTAAATTGGGAATTATGACGTCAATAGGATTGATAATTATATTATGTGATGTCGGGTGTGGGGCGGCGACACGGTCGCGGACGCGCGGGCGCGGAGATGTTAGTCACACTAGTTAAACACAACCCGAAAGTGGTAGCACATTTTCGTTATTAAATTGTACTGTACTTAAGGTTTAAATTGAATAGATGTTACGTTATTCTTTTATATGAATATTTGTAAGTTGTCATAAAAATATTATTAATATAATTATTTTTATCAAAGTTTATAATCTAAATAAAAATGTTTTTCTTGAAAACATTACTTTGGTTTTAATTGTGTTACTATTATACCCTTATATGTCCAAAAGTGAAGTTACTTTGTTTACGATTCTATAATATAAATCCTATGGAACATCATGATGACAAAATCATACCGGTATCGGTAGTGAAACTGGTTGCGATGATTTGCTTCATTTTAATAAGCATAATGTAAGCAGGTATGTACCAATTAACCTTTGGGTATTAAAAAATGTTGAGATAGGTACCTGCTAAATAAACGTGGTAATTTTATTTTACATTTTTTTATTTGTATCGAATACCATTTTCATAGTAGGTAGAATCTACGGTTTGTTATGTCAAACTGATATTACTGAGGAACACAGCAAAGATAGATCTGTCACTAGATCCGAATTCGGAAAGTCATGTTTGAAGAAATTAATTACCATCTTCCATTTCTAAAGGAAGTAATTAAATCGTAGAGTTTGAACCATTATAAACATTTTAAAAGAATTTTCTTCTAATTAGTATAAAAAGACTGCAGTGGGCTAATTGATTGATTGATAGTATAAAAAGAAGACATTACTTTACATTAGGTGCTATTTTATAAATAACAACCTCAAAGTGTTGATAACGTTTTTAAAAGATTGATTATAGCATTTGTACGCATATTAGTTTAGTAAGAATTGAGGCGTACACCCACATGTGCCTACATGTGTTTATACAAACGCGACAAAGGATAAATTGACCATATTTAAGCACTGGAACAGTACAGAGAATGGATTAATGTGATACCATTCTGCTTAGGTAAACACGGTCAATTAAACATGCACGAATTTAATTTCTAATTTTACGGTACTGGGACTTGGTGACAACTACACAAAATTTCAACAGGTAGTCAATTATTATAAGGTAGTTTCTAGTTTCTAATATATCTCCTACAGCTAAACTAGTATAAATGTCCAATTCAGTCTAGACGATTGTTCGAAGTGTGTACGGCCTAAGTAAGACCGTCGTCGGGGCCTAAGCCGACTTTACTTAATAGTCTGTACACCAGTTGGTCAACAAACGAAACTCTGCTATCGGGGTTAGTGGAAGTCGGTATTCGTTCATATGGGTAAAACACATTTAAAAAAATTTACCAACATAACAATTAAACTTGTTGTCTTTTCAATTTTTGTAAAACGTCGGTTCGAGGTTATTATCGAAACCATAACCAACCTTTCTCGACTGGAGAGGAAGATTCATGTTGGACAAAGGTAAAAAAAAAACTGGCAACTTTCATGGTTACTTTTAATCTTAGTATATTTACGATAACAGTTGTTAATTTTCATACTCTGTACATTTAAAAGCTTCAAAGTTCACAAAGCGTCAAGACAAAGAGTTGAAATAAGACTAAGTACATGCCAGTAACTATCTCAAGAGCATAGACACTCACACACAATTGCAGCGATCCTCTAAAATAGCGTTTCTAACTTCTCCTTTAGTGATGTATAACGTTCAAAATTTAGAAAGACACTAGGGAAGAAAATACTGTCCAATTCACAGCCTTATTTACTCTGAGGTTTCGGGAATAACAAGCAAAAAATACCCATAATAGGAAATGACGTCATGTCACATTATTAATACAAACTTCATTTTATAAATTCTAATCATATCAATAGAAATATAGTTCTGTGAAATTCACATTATCACTAAGAAGTTATGAAACGCTACGGTGGAATATAAGTCACAGACATAGAAAGCAAGCTAGATGAAATATTTTAGAAACATCTAATCTGAAGATCAGTCAAATATTCGTAATGTAGTTAGGTACCTAAAGTTATGAGATACAAAAATTCTTCAAGTAATGTTTTCCTACTCTAGGTAGGTAGTATCCCAGTATCGATCTAAAATAAAATAGACAAGCATCTCCTGACGTTCCAACAGGCACTTAGTGTGAATACGAAACAAAAGGACAATAGCCATCAATTAAACAATAAAGGACTAAATTTACCCTCAAATGTTGCATACATAATTATCTATTTACTCATCTTAAAACGTAGTTGACAACAATGATTTAAGGTATATTAAGAAGAGGTCGACGTTTCGTTAACAGGGGCCTGATTCAATAGAATTATGTTTCTATAACGTGTGATCCTATAATTTACGAATATTTATAAAATTAAAATTTCAAAATCTAATTGAAAACGAATTTACTATGAGTATCCGAAGAATTAATAACATCGCGAAACCGTTAGTGTAGGTAGGTTTTGTTCTGATAGATTATACGGAAATTACCAAAGTATTTTTAACAAAATCGGGCCCCATCACTCACCCCAGAAGGACACACTAGTCTGTTCAGTGCGAGCGACAACCTTATCCATCCATAACATCCATAGCTTCTGTCACACAACGCGATACATTTTCAACATGGCGATAGCACTGAGATAACATATCTACCTCATTTTAATAGAAGATGGTTGACAATCACATGATTAAATGTAAAGAATTATAAAATCCAATATAAGTATTTACAGAAGCTTGCTCACAAAATACTTGTTATATTGTAAGTTTTTTTTAATAATATGAATAAAATTTACATTCGCTTAATACCGTATACAATAAAACCATGAATGCATGTAAGCAATTTATACATTTATAAAAATACTTAATACATAAACTTTATGGGTAATTATCCAACCCATAATGTCGATAAGAGTATTGCTAAAGAAGCTAAATTAATGAAACGTTCTAGTTTTTGTATAAGACAAATAGGTATTACTGATTTCTAAAATACCAACGAAATCTAATCTTTATATTGTAATTTTCCACTAACAGCGGGACACTAGATAATCTACTACGGCTATAATCATAAATTATACGTACGTATTTTTGACTCACGAGGTCACAATTTAATGACTTTACGTTATTGATAGTTTTCTAGCTCCCACACGATTATATACTACGGCACACTGTTTATTAAAATTTATCTGTAATCACTAATACTTTCACATTCCGAAATAATAGACCTACTTCATTACTTTCTATTTATGGCACATGAATAGGTTGCAACTAGAGCTTAACTGAAAGAACCGGGACTTAGTCAAACAGAGTCCATAATGCCAGAAAATAAATCCGACACACCCCAGGCAGGATTCACCAGTGATAATCCGATAGACTAAACTAGGTTCTTTTTTATGTAGCGCACTTCAATATGACTGCACCTCGCTTGTTAGTAAGTAAGCTTAGGGCAAATCTCAGATGCGAGGGTCACCATTACAAATATTAAATTATGCTACCATAGTAGCCCTCAGTTTGTCGGCCTCGACAGATGCTTCTTCTAGCGCCGTTTAAAAGATTCTGGATTGTAGGAGTAAGGTCCTTTTTACTCAATGAAATTTATTAAATGAAACGTAACGCAGTTTAATTCAAATTGATCATAACGCGTATCAGAATGGTAAAATCAGCTCTTAAATTCATAGCGATTCAAGACTATCCTCACACGTCGAACCGCTACAATACTTTGATACAGATACTTTGATACAGATTATAAAGAATTCGAGAGAAATTTCAACACTGCATTCCATTAGATCTGTATTTTGAACCGTTCCCCTTCGGAGCAGTTCTGGAATGATTGCTATTGAATGAGGGGAGAGCTCTGACTGTCGCTGAAGTCGAGAGTGTAGTACATATCAGTGGTGTCCAAGGCGGCAGAGGGTGGAGGGAACGGTGTGGCAAGGGGAGGAGCACGTTTGTCCTGCAGCCAGTGGTGAGTAGGACCTGGCTCGGTAACACGGGACAGGCGAGACAGTAGACGAGCATACGTCTTGTTGACTCTGCAATGGCAGGCTGTCACCTGAAAGGTAAATAGAGAAATGCCATCAGGTATCTTATTCTCACTTGACGAAGTGTATTTGTAGACTAGACATAACGTTCAATATATTTCGATTCGATAAAGTACATAAGGATTAAAATGGTTCAATTAGCATCAACAGAACAGTTACTTCCGTTCTCGTACAACTGCTGTCTGTCGATAGATATTTCGTATTGGAAATTCCTAAATACCAAAAGTATACATACAATGTGTCGTTATCCAAATTTCTTAAAATTTGGCTTATACTACATAAATATAGATGTTATTTTAGTTGCCATTGTATCACAGAAATTTCGAAACGTATTAAAAAGGTACAGCAAAGACGTGTGTATATGTATAATATTTAATATAATATAATGGGTGTACATTATTTTATTTGTGCTTATACTCACCACAACTCCTACAATAGCAATTGCAGCGCCAAGGGTTCCGGCCGCGATATACACATTATGCAGTCGGTCGTGGTAGAGGCCCAGCGGCATGCGCACTTCGCGCACTGAACCCCCACCAAGGTTGTCACTCCGCCCTCGGCTACGGGATTCTATGTCCATGCCGTCGTCACTCTCCACTACGGGCTCCAAGATGAAATCCTCTGAAAATTATATTAGTATTTATTATACAAAGGCAACGACAGTATGATTTCACCTCGCCTGATGGGAAACTAAAAGGAAAATCTCAGGACAAGGGACTCCGATTTACGGTCTCAATAAATTTTTGACGAAATGCTTGATGGATTGTACGAATATTGTGAATATAGGTAGCAGGTATGTTATAAAACTGACTAGGAATATTGAAGAGCTCCTTCATCTTTTAAACTCTCTTTATCTTTATCTGTAATCTAATGTATCTTTACACGCAAAATCTTCTTAGTGTCTTTTGCCAGTTTTCTATAAAACAGATGTGTTAAAGTATATGTGCACTGGTTGGTATATATAGCTCATTTACTTTTAGAGCTTTTGTAACCGATTTACTTTCAGCCTTTACTCACCTTCGCAAAGTTTTCCCGTGAAACCAGGTTTGCATGAACAAGAGAAAGAGTCTATGACAGACCAGCAGGTTCCACCGTGGGCGCAAGGATTGTTGTAGCAAGGCTAAAATGACAAGCACATTATTTGACAAATACAAATTTTAAGATAATTATCTCACGTTTTACATATTGTTTCCTGTTATTTAGATAAAGGTAAGTATATACATTTTAATATAGATAAAGGATCTATTAAATCTATTACATAATTATATTCTTATCGCATTTCCAGATAAGCCGATTAGGATAATGCGTTTGTGTTTAAGATTTTAGGTCGTAACATATGAAATTGCCGGAATTTTCTTACAGACTCATGAATTCGTTCTTCCTGTAATTTAACAGCTATTTCCATTATTTATACTTTGTTTGAAAGTTGATTTCAAGATTTTACAACTCTGTATTAAATTTTGTTTTTGTTGGCCGCTTGATAAATTAAATTCGATCTTCAAAAACAGTACTTCCTAAATGCTGTCCTTTTCGATGATAAATTTCGTATTACTTTTTTACAGCTGTCACTTTTCAAAAATGTAATAAAAGTTACTGTTAGCTTAATGTTGTCTCATTCATACACAAAAAAAAACATAAAATTTGGATTTGTCATTTCAAAAATGTTAGTACTGCAAATTGGGTTTCCTCCAATTTCTTCAATAAAACGGCAATTTCATATGTAACGACCTATTTTATGAGTTAATAGTGTTCAAATCGCCACATTAGTATACTCTTCTCGCCATCCGTATAGACATTTCCTAGTTGTTTCCAAAGTTTGTACTTCGGAGCCTCAGGTCCACTTATTGTATTTTAATTGGTATGTTAGCCTTGCCGGACCCTGAGAGGAAAGCAAAAGCCCAGGCCGTTAACAGATGCAGTTGCTGGTGAAGTTGATTTGAGCCTTAATGATTTTGATAGGGCCTTGTAAATGTAATGAATATCCATACAAATATACTCTTCAAACCCTCAGTAAGTGAGCTTCCACATACCTATTCTTTGTGGTATACATTGGAATGGAGACAAAAAAAATTGAAAGTATAATAATTAAGTGATCACTTTACTTTCATTCAGAAAAGCTTACAGTTTAATGAGTTTTAAAAAGATACATGCATTTCTTTAAGTTGTCTGCGATTCAAATATTTAACTTGTGTAAAAACTCTTGGATTGTAATACAAATTTAATCTGTTTATACTTAATTACCGACATAGCCGGCAAATGACAGTCCTCGCCCACATATCCTTGTGGACACTCGCATGAATATGTGTTGCCATGATCCCTGCAGAATTTACGCGCTGAACATGGATTTGGGGAGCACAAATCCACCTAAAACAAAATATAAATGTATAACAATTTATATCGTCAGCATACTTAGATTTGTAAATCCAAAAGGCAACGAAATCTGCATTTGGTTTGCTAAGCTGAGCTGCTAGAAAACTTCACGGCGCCGCTGGTGTGGCTGGTTATTTATTGACAACATCTTTTTATTTTCTTGTGATAGTTGAAGTTGCTACGTGATAGTAGTAAACGTTTTGGATCCACTGAAATTCTCTGCGTGACCCTTATTACTGGTGACAGAGAAACTTACCGTGACCGAAAGGGATGAGTGGCTGCAGGACTTCACCGTCTCTAATGTTCTTTAAAGCAGTAGATAATATGGACTGTGTTCTTATTGGTTACTGGTCATACAAAATATTATCAGTCAGCTCTTATAACTCATACAATATTTTATTTAGTTCAGATCATGAAGGTAAGGGTTCAGAATTAACAACGAACTACGGGCCTAGATAGGTTTTTTGGTAGGGAAGAAGAGTGTTAGGATTGTAGAAAGGGATGAGTTTAAAAAAAATCACGAATCAATAAAAATGGGTATAAAATAGCATAATTTTTCATTTAAAAAATAACACGGTTTTAAATTTCTTCAAGGGGAGTTGAACCCATCACCTCCTCCTCTTACTAAGCCCATGCCTACTACGTACAAACTGGGTCAATTGAGAAAAATAAAATATAACTAATATTGACATTAGTTTACATTAACCCAGTAACATAAAAACAACTTAAAAGCGATCTGTTATCTTATTATGTTAAAATTAATGTGCAGTTACAGCTCTAAAATTGGTTTGGACGGCTGATAGCAGTCATTAGTATTACGTACAAACATCTCATTTGAATGATATGTGGTATGTGACCTTGAGCTGGCAAGTGTTGCCGGTATATCCGCGGTCGCAGGAGCACACGAAGCCTCCCACGCGGTCCGTGCAAGTGCCTCCGTGCGCACACGGCGAAGATTCGCACTCGTTGTATTCCATGTCGCAACGCTCACCTGTGTATCCTGTACACAGAAACAGAATGATAAATGTATGTACATAGATGGGTCACCGGCGTAAAAACAACTGATCCCGTTCCCATAGGTACCCCTACTGCAGAAATAAAAAGTAGCCAATGTATGATACGTCTACTATTGCGCGGTTCATTCTCTGGTTAGGTACATGAATTATTTTTTTCATACTGGAGCACTTCTAGTTAGTTTACGTCAGATTATATTAATCCAAGTACTTAGGTAACTACCTCCCATCATATATACTATACATATTTCAAGGATAAATTGGTTGCATCTTTATCACATTCTACAATTTCTACTTGCGCAATAACAATATTGTGGGCACATGGCGCCAACGCAGCATAACAGCGTTTTCATATTATCCGATATCTGATATCGTAGGAAATCAAATGTTTGACATATGTATCTGTCTTTCACATTGTCCTGCCCAATATCGGTTATCGGAGCCAACACCGCTGTGTTGGCCCGATATCGGAGCACAAAGAGACTACAACAGTGACTGCAAGCAATTTTCGTCCTTAATGACATTTCTTAGTTAGCAATCTTTTCGCGTTAATTTATGACGCTGATATTACTATTATCTATTCTGTGACGCTGATCATGAATATAAGAATAAACCTCGATATTATGTCATGTCAATAAGGGCGAAAACATATAATCACGCCTTTATCCCCGGCGGGTTAGGCAGCGGTGAATTAACACCCACATTTCACCAATCTGTATTCGGTCCCACGTAATAGGGGGTGAGCCTATTGCCGTATTCCGGGCACTATTGTTGACTCGAGCCATTTATCTGAGGCTGAGTCTGGGCTGTACATATCTGTCTGATGTTAAAGTTAATCAGCCCTATCCCTAAGTCGCCTTGTACGACACCACATCGGAAGAAAAGGGGTGACCCAAATTCTTCTCTGCTGGGAACCACGCGACCTAATCACTTCATCCACTCATCACACAATACTTTCACACATCACACAATCACTTTTTTCGTCATTTCATCCCTAGCATCACTAACTAGTCTGTTTCGAGCAAATGGCCGTATCGGGCTGATTTTATCGGATATATCTGAAAACAGCACATGGTGTCGGCGTCCGACACCGATATCGGATATCGGATGAATGTGAAAACGCTCTAATGTGGCGCATTGAACATAGTTGCGTCGTCTCCCTTTAATGGGATACTTATGATAAACATTTAAATTTAGTGACTGTTTCGCAATACACTAGATGTACCCATGAGAAATAACTAAGCAATACAAACTCACAACCGCTCTGATCACAGAATTATATATTTTTTTATACAACACTTAGGTACCAGACAAGCCCACGGGAGGTACTTCCCCAGTCGGACTGCTCAATTGGACGGGAATACCGTCGTGTCGTACCTCCTACAATATATATGGTGTTTTTACGAATCTAATATAAGTAAGATACTGTAACTTATAATCTGAGCTTCAACAAAAAAAAAAACAATTCGTAGACTTTCATGGTACTTTCTAGCTCTGGCTAACTTTCCTCCAAAACAAATCGGAGTTGCCTCCGCAAGATTTGCGTTTACGAGTACGCACTTCCGTTCTGACTAGGTCATCATCATCGCTCCACGATGCCTGCTTAGAGAATTACGAATAGTGCTCAATGAGCTCGAGTGCTCATGTCTGTCACGGGTTCAAGTCCTGTCTTCAGCATTCACTTTTTTCAATCTAAAGTTATCTGACTAGTTATCTGTAATATTGAATAATTATAACACTTGTACTTTTCAACACTTTATTATATTTTTATTTTTAACCTGACCGGTTTCACCTCACGGCATTATCAAAGGTTTTGCGGTTTTTAACCTTATTAATTTTAATAAAGTGTGGAAAAGTACAAGTGTTATAATTATTCAATATGTGTAGCAGATTCCACCAAGTGCCATCAATTTCCAGTATAAACAGTTATCTGTAAGTTAACGAAAATAGTATAAAATCCCCGAGTTCGCCCAAGGGTTGTTTACGTGCGTACGCTACGGTTTTGCGGTATCAGGTAAAATATTGCCCACCATGAAGAAAAACACTTTTAATTTATTCAAGGCAATTTATTTCCGGGTCGTAAAAAGGCTATTTACGGATTCCAAAATATTATACGTAGGTATTACGTTTTTCCTTATTGATTGAAGACGCTGAACAGATTACATTTGAATAGATTACAATGGTACCTCATTATTTCGATTTGTATTTTTTACAATACATAGAAACTAGTAATCCAAAAATAGGTGCGGTTTATTTTAATGAATTATGGATTGTAAGTAATAAGCAGATGGTTATCGTTGATTAAGCAAGATCGCGATAAACAATGACTACAACTTCCTTGTTGCGACATGGAACAAATAAGGTAATGTTTAAGATTTTTAAATATTAATTAGGATATCAGGTTTATACTAGAAGTAAAGTTAAACTGTACGGATGACAAATATACCAGGCAAATGTATGTAGGCCAGACGGTCAGGGTCAACCTTGAAAAACAAACACGACTAAATTAGCAATGTTCTAAAAAAAGCACAGGTTAGAAGGTTGAAAGGTTTCATGATGATAGGGTAAGCTCATGAGGTATTTAAGGAAGTATGTATACGAAAGACTATTGCCGCTGCAAAGCTTCGAGTATGTGAGTGTGGTTGAATGTATGTGCCTAATTATAAAAGAGCTCACTGGAGAGTTTTTGTGCTGTCAGTGGGAAGGCCAAAGGCTGTTCCTGCTTTGTCTTCTACACTGACGGCACAGAACTCTCTCTCTGTTTACAGGGTCAGCAGCACGAGTGTGACTCCCCTGTTATTACACACGTCCATAGGCCACGGTACTCACTTTTTATCAGGTGGACCGTGCGCTTATCTGCCACCTCAGAGGTATAAAAATAAAGAATTCAACGTTATGCTTTGAGTTGAAACCGTATAGACGTAGCCGTATCAGTCACCACTTAAGAGTACAGTTGACATTTCAACAATTTTTTTTATTTTTTTATTAATCTACATTTCACTTTATCAACAGTAATGTTAGATATTTTAATTTTAAACTTTGCAATGAGACAACCAGCAATCAACAGTTCTCAATTATTTGCTTAGTCATTTATGCTTCATTGTATGGTAATTGTTAGAGGATCAACCTCCAGTAATTAACTTATCTTTAACATAAATGTTATGAGAAGGTGCAGATTAAAATAAACTAGATACAGTTTATTTTACAAAAAGAATTGAAACTCCAGGCGACAACAACCAACAACAGGTAGGCAGGTTCGTTACAAACTCGAATGTTAATCAAACTGAAAACATCCCTACATTTGATTACAACGGCCCCGGCCATGGTTCGTATTAGATTACGAATCCAAAGCCATATTTCATCTAATCCAATTTATACCTAAAATATATAATTAAAAACCAACAAAAACAAGTGGAGCATTTTACCTTAATTTAATAAGTTTTTGATAGATAGCCTGATGAAATAAAATTGGTTGGGGTGGTTCGCCACCACAGTTCGAAATGAGCAGTGGGTGAAACCGCAACACGGCTAGCGTAGTGGGCAGCGTTCCAACTCTGACTCAGATAAATCAAGGCTATACAAGTTTCAGCCACTAATAAATTGACCTAACTTCAACATTCATTCGACCTCTGAACTAAGTACGGTCGCATATTTTAATTGACTGATAAATATTACAAATATATTTTGACTTTTGAAGTTATTTTGTTAGTTAGATCAGCAGAGACGATTGTAGAGATACGTAAACAAACAACTTCAACAAAGATGTTGTACCTACGATATATTAAATTAAATATGTCACTCAAACACGTTCTATATTATATGCAAATATTTATAAATAGCACACACATCGAATAATGTCACTAAATGTCCTTTTATATAAATTCTGGCTATTTCTAATAGAAAAATAGTTTCCAAGCCTAATCCATAAGCATTTATAAATTAATTAATTATGTTAATCCTCGAAACACATTTAACGTACCGATCGAACATACAAGGTTTTAGCTGACTGAGAGAATAGAGATTAACAAATGCATATTCTAGAGACAGAATTCTTGTCTAATGTATAGAAAGATAAGTAGTTCCTTCTTCCTACCATCCCGGATTCTTTAAAAGAGGCGTGAAGAAAACATTCCTCAAGGTGGTCGAGGTAAGGTCCACTATTTTAAGATCGACATCATTTGGCATTCCAGATGCTGTACCTTCGGAATTTCACCATTGCTTCTTACCGTCCAGCGGGGTGCTGTCAATGGTAGACCACCATTCCAGATGCTGTCGATGCTGTACCTTCTGGATTTGACACTTCTATTGTCACCCAGCAGGGTGCTGTCAATTGACGGGCGGAATAAAAAATGTACCTTACCTGCCTAGTTCACGAAAAGACAAACAAAATTCACAGTAGTAGGTCTACAGTATTAGTGACGCTTTGTTGGTGACCTATCAACCTGCCACTTACACAAATTGTGCAAATGACATACATACAAATTGTTCCCAGGCGTGATATTGGGCTTTAGCGAATTGAATTTCATGGCACCGTCCCTGAAATTCATCTCACTCGACAATAAAAACGTCGTTGACATAGAGATCAAACAAGAGCACTTTGTTTTATAACACAATCTGCAAGTGACTGTTGTTTATGGTTTTTTTCCATTATTTGTACACGACAACGGCAAAGTCAAAAGAGAGTTATTTTAATTTTATCTAATCCTCTAATAAAGCCAGCTATATTTTCTCCTGGAGCATTTAAACCATATATTATCACACTTACAAATTAATGTCTTCTATGTGGGCCCGTCAATATGTTGCTTCGCTTAGTGATAAGGTAAAGGGGAAGTTTCAAGAGTGAGGGTTATCGTTCAGGTACCAATAATGTTACAAGGCTCTCTGCTGCGTGAAAGACTCGCGATTGTAGGAAGAAGGAAATACGTCTGTTCATAAAGAATTCTGCGAAAGTTTGAAAGTATGTATGTTTATTTTAAATCCTGTTTGTCCATCATCGGTACAAGCAGCTGAATAGATCTATATGAAATTTGTCACAGAGAAGATTATAGTCTAGCAGGGCTCTTTCATTTGGTCGACGAGAAGTTATCTCGTGTAAACTTTTCTTGTGCTCGGTTCATTTTGGATCAAAATTTAGTACCTTTGTGCGACTGCAAGCAATTTTCGACCTTAATGACATTTCCTTTGTTACGTATCTTTTCGCGTTAATTGATGACGCTGATCACGAATATAAGAACAAAAATCGATAGCATGTCATGTCAATAAGCTCGAAAATTGTTTGCACTATTTTTTCTCTTTTTTAAATTAAAATGTTTTGTCTCCCGTCTTTCATTTGGTCGACGAGAAGTTATCTCGTGTAAACATTTTTTGTGCTCGGTTCATTTTGGACTAAAACAGCGACTGCAAGCCATTTTCGACCTTAATGACATTTCCTTTGTTACGTGTCTTTTCGCATTAATTGATGACGCTGATCACGAATATAAGAAAAAAAATTCGATAGCATGTCATGTCAATAAGGTCGAAAATTGTTTGCACTATTTTTTCTGTTTTTTTCATACCTAGCATCCCTAACTAGTCTGTGCTTTCGAGCAAATGGCCGTATCGGGCCGATTTAATCGGATAAATGTTTAAAAAATGAGTATGCTATAGACAACAATTGAAAAAGTTTGACGCGACAAAATATGTCGGCGTTACTTCGCTCGAGAAGACTCGAGATGATATCTAGTCTCGATTCGAGATATTTGACGACGCGCGCATGTTAGCCCCTTCCGGAAATAGGTTCCAGTGGGTCGCGAAAATGGAATCAATATTTCAAGCGGGCGAAGCCGAAAGCGACAGATTAACTGTTTAATTTGTATTCCTAGTTAAGGTAGGCCTTTTGTTCGTGTAATTTGACAGATCAAATGATGAACACACATTATCATAATACAAATAATAAAACATCCAAATTTCGCTGAAACTTCCCAACTGCCAACTCTCATCAAATTGGAGTTATATTACGCTTAAATATGATCGGATGGTACTGAGTTATTCCTCTAAAGTCATATCTAAGTGGAGGAGGGCAAGTACGTTCGATTATTGGTTTAATCACAACAAACCATTGCGTCGTAGTATCCGTAGCATGATGTATAATAGTGATAGGTGTAAGGTATCAGTATCTACTTTTGGAAGTAGTAGGTACATGGTAAAAAAATAAATCAGACATGAAGTGCTTGAGCAATATTGAGATGTTCTTCTTCTAAACTAAACCCTAATAAGGTTGTTCAGTGGCTGTAGAGCAATATTATGTAAGTGCACTGTATGACTACGCCTTGCCTGTCTATCTGAAGTAAGTATGTATTGGAGAACGTCGAAAAACGGAAGGGTATAAAGACATAATTTCCTGGTTATTTTTCCTTTTATTCCAGCTGTTTAATCCGATCGCTGAGTGCGCATAGAAGGATTTCACTATTATATTATGATATTCTTTTGAAAACGTGGCATTACTTAATCGGTCCTAAGATGCGTTACTGTGTTGCCCACTAAATTAAAGCCCTTATTTTATTATTGGTTACTCACCTGGTTGACAGAAACAGCGATATTCTGGTCCATCTTCCTCACTATCAGTCTGTTCGAGACAAATCCCCTTGACGCAAGGATTCGATGAGCAAGCGCCTGCCTTGACAGGTATGTCGCAGTGCGTGCCTGTCCACCCGTCAGCGCATGCGCAGTGGAAAGTCGCAGAGCCGTTCATCGCCGCCATGCTCATACAAGATCCACCGTTCTTACAAGGAGATGAGTAACACGGATCTCTCTCACATTTTCTGCCTGTGAAACCTAAATGGATAAAGAAGACTTGATTTATATTTGCTTAAGAAAAGAATATGAATATACGTAAAGTTCTAAGTAGTAAGTTCTAAGTAGTAAGTTCTAAGTATAATTTAGGTATGAGATTTCTGATGATAATAATTCTCATACATTTTAACTTTATTCCATATTTGTTAGCATCATATAAAATCTATACATTTACTCCCCTATATAAAATTTATACATTTCATTTCATTTTACATTACACAACAATTTTTACTTGAGATTATGTTTTTTTTTTAAACTGGATGGCGGGCAAAATAAGCCGCCCTTTTTTAAATTATAGCTGTTACCCGCGGCTCCACCCGCGTGGATGTCGGTTATCGCTTAGTGTTGAGTCAACGTAGTAGTTTATGCATGCAAAGTCTCAGCCCGATCGGTTTAAAATTAACAAAGTTTCATACAAACTTTCATCCCCTATTTTATCCCCTTGGGGGTAGAATTAATCAAAGTCCTAGCGGATCACAGTCCTAAGTCTTAGCGGATGCCTACGTCATAACATCTATCGGTCCAGTGGTTTGGGCTGTGCGTTGATAGATCACTATGTCAGTCAATCAGTCACCTTTGAATGATGTATATATATTTAGATTATAATATCATCACTCTCTTAGCCTTAACTTAGTTGGGATCGGCTTTCAGTCTTCTGTGATGCAGCTGAACTTCGATATTTTCCGTGAAACCTGACCTCCAAAACCAATTCACGATATCATAGTTCTGCAGGACTTTTGAGGGCTCCAACTACCCGTTACAACTGCCATAGATGTTCGTATGGTAATCGGGACTGACGGCTTAACGTGCTTTCCGAGACACGGAAATATCCAGACCAATGCAAATAGACATGAATATGCATACCTATCTAAAAATATTTGCACTGCTACCGTCACGCTACAGAGGCTGTCTTTAATTTATTATAGTCTAAAATATACCTATAATAAAGTAAAACTTTACAACCTAAACTGCATACCTAATATGCGATATGATGGGCATTTTGAAAAAGATTCCATGCTTATCTGTTTTTATAGGTTCTTTAACTCACTGTCAATTAAAATTCAGTGTTTATAGGTACGCGTCAAGACTTCACCAAAATGTAGAAGAATTTTAATACAAGATTTAGCTTCAGATTACTTCAAGGACGAGACTTTAAACGTAGGTTATTATAAATTTCTCTTAGATCTCAGAATAATTCTCGAGCTTTTTTAAAAGCTTCCAATAAATTATGAACATAAAGCTATTATTCTTAAAGTTATTTCTTTTTAAAGCTGTTTTAAAACCTATATTTCCTTCGCTAGGTTTTCAGCTTTTTATTTATGTCAATCCAGTTATACACTACGACGGCTTAAGAAATTAGTAAACAACTAAATTATATTCTACTTGACCCGCCCCGGCTTCGTACGGTTGCAATGGATTTTATTAAACATATAAAACTTCCTCTTCAATCACTCTATCTATTAAAAATAAACCGCATCAAAATCCGTTGCTTAGTTTTAAAGATTCAAGCATACACATTGGATATAGGGACAGAGAAAGCGACTTTGTTTTATGCTATGTAATTATGATATTGTAAACAAGTATACAATAATACCTACACAATATATGTTGGTGTGAAACAGTTGCATAGTTACGTAATGGCTGCGGTCGGTCCGGTCACCAGATTACGTCACATTCGCGTTTAATTCGCCAAAATACACATTTTATTTTCAGAGCACGAACAAAATTGCTTTTGATTTGTTTCAAGCGAATGAGTCAGTGCAATATATCTGCCCCGGGGCAGCTATAGTCTTTCCTTTCACTGATTTATATTCGAGGTCACAGGCTGATGAAATGTTTATATAAATAATAATAATAGGTATTATTTCTGTAACGAAGTTCAGGAAGTATTGGTGTAATGGCTCGTGCACGATCTGTCGGTGTACGTGATTAAGCAGAAAAACTCGAACAAAATCTTTATGGCCTTTTAACTACCTACTCTTTTAACGTGAATTACATAATTTTGGTAACCCCTTAAGTTTGAGACTCCTCGTACCTTTCATTATAAAAGCTAAACGTTTTAGACGTGAGTACCGTAACGCGAATCTTAAGGCAAAAGGCACAGGCACGCAATTCAGTTTGTATGCAATAGAAGGTAATACCATAGTTTTACAAGAACAAACTGTAGCATTATTCTATTGCGTTTCTAAGAATAAGATTGAAAATGCTTATTTATTAGTTCTTATGAAAACTTTGAAAGTTAATGTTCATAAAAGTAGTAAAAATTGGACAACCTGAAGGTCGCTTCCAGTTGAGGAACTCCTTTTTTAAATTTAGCCATAAAACGTGAGAAGATACATGGGTGCGAGGGTCACCTCGACACATTAATCAAATGACACACAGCTTGGGTGCCAATCTTGCAAATGCTACTATCGCTCCCATATCGGACTTTACAGTCTTAAGAACAAGACACTCAGTACTTAAGAATAAGTATGCCGCACCAATTTTGCTGAAATCATCTTATTTAGATGCAAAGTGAATAAATCTTTACCTTGTAGCATTATGTAATTTCGACACACAAAAGATCACCTTTTTAGAGTTGTTACTTCTCTTTTATCACAATGCCCTATATTTACTACAACTTCCTTAACACGTATAGTTAATACCACAATAGCGAAATTGCTCTCTCTTCTCTATAAACGACTTTCGCAGTTAATAATAGTGTAGGACACAATCCTGACACATAATTTAGTATACGAAGGCACAGACGTCCGCCGGGTATAGCTGTAAGCTTCTCAGACACAACGGGGATAGAACATATAATATTTACGTTTATTTAACGAGTACCAGTTCCGAGCCATATAATATAAAACAGATATATTTATATCAAGACATTTCTGTTTCAAAGAAAAATACTGTAACTATAGGTAAGGGTTAAAAAAGGGCTCCATCAAGATGTTTGGTGTCAACTTTACCTACTCGGCACCTGCGGACTGATGACGGATAAAACGCACTTGTCAGGGCTGGAAGGTCAGACGGCCGATACCCCCTTACAATATCATTGACCAAATTAACCAAATCTTAAAAAATGCTTACTCCAGACTCCGAGATGAAGAGCTCGGATGCAATCGAGTTCATGCTAACATGACGATAATATAACGCAAGGTCACATACTCGTACATACTTCAGTTAACCCCTTACATCTAAGTATAGTTTTCGTCCATTCCGTCCATCCGTTATATATACAGTCACTGCACATTAGGTACACTGGGAAATAAAAGCTCCCGCCACCCACATTAATGGTTGTAGTCAGTGGGGTGGACAGGTCCACATTCAATGAATAATGAGATATGGTAGTATACTTGTGGCTTGGTAGCAAGTCCTACATTTCCGCTACCTTGCTATTTGATACTGCTGCTTATCATTTAATACATGCATATCAAGGAATATACACCTTAAATAATTTAGTGAACGCATTGTATGAATAACCTCTAACGTGATCTCGTAGAAATTTATTAAAATTATCCGATTCACTGGTGCTGATATAATATCTACTTTTAACAGCCGCACCCAATAACTTGTCTCATTATTTGCAAGCCGCAGGACCAGAAATGTATATAGATACAGCCAGAGGAATACCTGTGCAAGTTTTTAACGTAAACTCTTCTATAGACGCGTTGGGCATTGAGATGGGAAAGAGCATTGAACTCGCGACATTGATACCTCTTTGACAAATTGTGACAATTCACATGTGACACCTTTGTATAATAAGTGTTTCATAAGTATATTGGCCAAGTTTTCACTTCTATCGGGGCTCCCGGAGTGCCACTGTGTTTTCATTCGCCGAGTGCCCATAAGAATATAACTTAACTTCAAGCAGCCCTGCTTCCCTACCTTGATATTCTAATACGTATACCTTTAACCTTATGAATCGTTTATAATTTATCTTTTGCCACAGAGAGACAATAACTATAACACAAGTACTGAAGGCTCACTACTTTGATCTCCAATAAAGCAGACATTTCCATTATCTACCAAATTTAGTAAGCATCAACATTAATTATTGCTTTGTTTAGAATTTGAAAGTGAAATAGGAAAATGCTAGACATTATACAGTTAAAAATATAGGTACGTTTGTACAAGTGTTGCTTTAACTGCTTTAACTCTTACCGTCTTACTAATAAAAATGTGCATACAAACATTTGTTATAACAGCTGTATATACCCTATGTAAATTTTATTACTTAGGTAATGAAACGTGTTTAACTATATTTTTTTACCTACTGAGCTGAAAAATTATTTAATTAACTGAAACTCTGGTTTAGTAGTAATCACTTTGTCTTTCACATCAAACCCATTAGTTTTGTGTTAATGTCATATAACACCACTTTACAAGAGGTTTTCTATCGTTATTTAAGCATCACTAAAGTACCTTTCTAATGGTTGACACAATTACGTCATTAAAATTGCCAAGACAGTTGATACAAAAATACTGAGCACGGGTATCAGGTGACCTAAATAAAGAACGATGACAAAGCAGTGATGGAAAGGTATTCTTTGTGGGAATTGCACTTTAATTTTCCATGTAGCTTGCACAAGCAGAAAAGCTTCACAAAAAATAAATTAAATTAACTTTTGTGCAAGTGACTTACCACGGTATGAAAAAGTACTTTAAAACATTTCGTTTATTTCATACACTTATACAGAACAACATTTATGAAATGTAGATGTTTTAGTTCTTTTTTTTTTTTCTTTTCTTTGATAGGTACCCCTAAAAAAATCTTATATTTCATTTTATGTACCTCTTTGTCGACGAACATATCTGTCATAACTGTACATATGTTTAAAAAGCTTCTATATACAATATTTATACATAAAAGTTATATATACATACCATAAGGGCAGAGACAACGGTAGTTGGCACCATTGAGAGGTTGCGTGAGGTCGACACATATCCCGTTATTCAGGCACGGTGATGGATTGCACGCGTCCCGCTCCTCACAGTGGGGACCCACGTAGCCGCCGCAGCATTGACACTCGTACCCTTCCTACAAACATACAACATCAACTGTGGTACGAGCCATTTACTTGTATACTATAGGTACTAAACGTAATGTTAACGGGAATTAAGTACCGCGATTATAATATGGGATTATAGACCGGTATAGCGTTAGATTAGCCAGACGTTCCGGCCAGGTCAACAGGTCACAATAGCTACACAGGAGGACTAGCTCAATGGTCCAATTCAAAAGTGTGTATATATCTTAATTATGATCGTGGATAATTAGTCCCTGTAACTTTATTGTTTAACGTGTTGGTTTAAAAGTTAGTTCTTACCATCGAAACATTAGTATAACACACGCCTTTTCCAGAACAATCCTGCGACTCGCCACAGTTATCCGCCTTTACTGTTACTTTTAATCGTACACATTGAGACTTCCAATTTTCCGAAACAACTGCAAAAAATATTTTTTCAAATAACGGCATTTCCCTTTTAAAATAAATCTTCTTGTACCATTTAAAAGACGCCCAATAACCCGCGTGAGTGAGTTTTTATAGCCACGCCACGGTCCACAGTACGCAATACATTATACGGCAAGAATTCCCACATATCCATTGTGCGATCAGAGAATAAAACCGAAGCCGTCGTTTGCGTGTTTCCCTTATAGTTCCTTCCGTTTGCGGGTCTATAACATATATATCTTTACTATTTCATTGCGCGATCTGCTTACAGTCAATATTTTAGAAAAGAAATATAAAAGAGTAGGAAAAATGTACAAGCTGGATATGTCGATAACAGAGACTATAAATTGAGATCTATGTATGCTTAGTGTGACACTATTAATATGTGTGCTCTATTACCTATTAGCAAATTGACACCCTCAGCAAGATCTTTCTCATAAAGTGTGAAGATCTTGGCGCCATGCTCATCTAGAGCGGTAATATCCAGTAGCATCCCATCAGAAACGTCACAATGCTCGTGTCCCTGACGCGTCACCTGGTATACTGCCGGTTGCAATAGTGTCCGGTGTAGTCTGGAAATTTAACACTCACAGTATGGAATTTGAAGGAAAATTAATGGCAACAACTAGCATGAACAACATAGCACTGTTTTCTAATATAACTAACCTCTCCCCATCGGGGTGTGAAATGTTTGGCACTGAAGTGTAATTCTTCACTTCGATTTGACCATAGGATTCGAGCAGTATGGAATCTGCGATGCGAACTATAAGAATGTCTCCGCTCTGAATGTCGGCGGAGCCCTCCCATGACACGATGACCGGGGGGCACTCCTCTTCAGCCGCACCCGAGGTAACACCCCCGCCGCCACCGCCACTCCCGGCACACTCCTCCGCCATCCGTACCGCAAAGTCACACAAATACATTAATTAATACGTTAATTAATTAACAGCTTATATATAAAGTAGGGGCTACTTGTTTATTACAATTGAATTACCGACAATACTCGTAGTCCTCATATTTCGGTTTAAACATAAGATACATGAAATTATAATGTAAGCATATTAGGTACCGTTACAAAATAAGGTAGTAATGTTGGAATGATAATAAAGGACAAAGGTCACTATTAGTAATAAACACTGAAAAGGTAGGTACACGTTGTTGCTATTTATTTACTATGAAATTTTAATTACATAAAGCTCAGGACATGTAATGTGAAACTTAATAACTATCTCTTAGTCAATAATTATAATTATAGATAAGTATGTAACAATTAAACGATAGCTATGATTATGAAATTAGGGTCCAATCGTAGGTACATAAATAATGGATTAGACGTTTGAATAGAGTACAACCGCTAGAGCAAAAAACCTTTTCCTTATTTCTCCTTCGGCTACACGATTTATGGCTTATTTATTTGACCTTGGTATGCTCGTTGCTGTCATGATCAAAGTTGTGCGAACAAGAATATTATGCTTTGAAATATGGGAAGAAAAGACATTGTATAAATTGCCCAAGGAGATTAAGTTTAGTAGGTATTATATATTCACATTTCACGTCTTGAGTTCTTATTTATTGTAGATTCCGTGCTTGCCAACCTTAAAACAGCATTGCCAGAGTATAATAATGTTTAACTTGTTTACAGTGTATACCTCCTTAGCGTGCTTACCTAATTATAATAAAGTGTGCTGTGCAAATTCATGCCAAGGAATTGACTAATTTGTATTTTATGACTAAAGATAAGTACACGTTCACACATATGTAGTTACTAAACTGTTATTAGTCACAGAGTCGGATATACGGAAACAATACTCAGCACTGGTTCAAATCGAGGCAATAAAAAAACTAAACAGACTCCGGCAAGAACCTCAGCGAGCATTTTTGTAATCTATTTTCACTTCTCGTGCTTTCAACCCTTAAGAGTTAAGTTCGGTCACGCTTAATACGATCAGACTGTGGTGACAGAGAAAGAATGCAAGTAACACCATCCTATCTCATCCGAAGGATGTCGTAAGAGGTGACTAATGCAGACTATATCACTGCGATAGAAGAAAAACTCGAAATAAAACCCTGTACCAATCCGTCTGGCCAGAAAAAGTGGTAGTAGCAATGGACTCTGATAGGCTAATTCATTGATTGACCCATCATCAACATCATCAGGTAGTTTACTGATGATTAGTGGAGTGGTTACTATGCGGATATCGTGACAACTGGGGCAAAAACTGTACCTCTTTTATACGTATACTCGTAGTTACGTATTTGTCTCTATTATCTCTGTTTACTAAGTAAGTAAAATATTATATTTTTAACTCCTCCAATTTTATTAACAGAAATTTTGATACGGATTTATTGGTAGTTTAATGTTTCCTAGGACATTTTGATTAAAAGTGTCATTCATTAGGTACTCGTTGCTTTTGTGGGTCACTAGTGTAAGTAGTGGGAATGAGTGGTATTAGTTCCAATTGTAGGTCAAGGAAGCTTTTTGTTTGTTTGCAATGTCCGAAATTGAACTGAAATGTAGCAAAATTTGAAAGTCTGTGAGACCGTTATAGATCTTTAATTTTATGCTTGCGCACATTCCTGAAACAGATAAACGAGTAGGCTGAAAATAAAGTGGTGTTTTCCTTGCTTGTACCTACGGAACCGGCAAAATATACCAAGAACCCTTGCAAAGGTCAACGAGGGGAGGCTTTATGTGTTTGAGGGTAGGCACTATTTATAAACAATACAAAATACACACGTTGGCATAATGTAATTAAATAGAATTTAGCCTTCAAAAATTACAAGTTACTTTCTGAAGAAGAAGATGTTATATGATGAAAATCAAGCTTTTCATCATTTAACATCTACATTACTACTATTCTCTCGCGCTTTACATTTTTTAAATTCGAATTAATTTGAACATCTAGACTTTTAATATCAGAATATAAGGTCCTTGGCCAAACCCGAGAGCGGTTATTTAGAAAGTAGACAGTTTTCACAATTAACATTTTTTTTTTAAATTTTAAATTTTTCAACGGTTTTTTAAATTAAATCATATCATATATACGTATGTGGCCAAATATTTTCCATTATAGGTAAGAAAAGAATATTTTTGTTTACAGTTCTTGTATAGTTGGTATGGCACATTTTCAAACATTTCCAAATTAAGGTTATACAGAAAAATGGAGGACAAAATAACAAAAAGGGAAAAACGGAATCGGCTCTAGAAATTGGTCATAACGTATGCATACACCCATACTACAACCGTAAAAGCACTATACGTAACCTTCTGACACACCTCATGTATTATTAATACAAGAAAAGCAAGAGATAGGTAGCTTGAAGTCTGGTGTACATATTTACTAGATACTCCACTTTTATAAGCGTTTTGGAGCATTTTGATGTTATAATATCACGAAAGGTATTTCAAAATAATGAAACTTCTTTTACAGTCAGCAAATATCTGTAATTTGTCTGTTACTTCTTGGCTGCTGAGGAATGCTTCAATTTCGTTTTTATGATTGTTTTACTTTATTCCTCTTTTTGAAGGATCCTTATCAGTGTTCTCTTGTTATTATGATTACGCTTTTTCATAAAAATGGAATGATAAATTTATGCGAACGATGTTGCCTTACAATATCAAACGTTAATTTTCTTGCAAGATTTTGTGTGAAGTGAAATTCAATCACCTTGATCTTTTAGACACTTTTATCTCACAAATGATATTATCAAACCTTCAAAAAAATATAGTAACTAATTTTATGCAGAAAATTACTTTTAATTTATTCCTGACCTTTGTTGCCCTTTTACCATTTGAAAGATGGTCGCAAAATGATAATTATTATTTTTAGAGTAAAGCTCATCAGTGATTAAACCGAGATATATTTAACTTAACTATCCCAGTAAGAACCAAGTTTGGTTAGACGGATTTTCACCGGCTTAGTAATCTTCATATCTTAAAGATCAGACAAGAAAAATAGTAGATTAAACAATGTATAGTAAATAGCAGAAAAAACGTTATAGCTATTAACATTATTATGTTTATTATAAACGATTTTATTCAAATTCGCAGTTAGACTGGTAAAACCGGACCCCAGACTCCAAGTTGTAAGCTTCGGATGCAATTGGGATTAACGCTAGGATGAAGAAGAAGAACACACGATTTTATTTAGAAGAAGCACTCCAACGTTTAATTTAATCGCGTAGAATAAAATGTTTTTGGCTGCTTACAGCTCACAGCTTTATAATTTTTAATAACTTTACTACGCACTAATAAAATTAATGTAATAAGTACTGTAATTATGTCTGCAAATAATTCGTCGGTTTTTCTTATATCTTAATCAGAATTTCAATTATTAACTCAATCGTAGTACATAACTACCAAAAGAGCTTCAGCACTACTTTTAATTTAGTAATGCAAGCGCATTTTAGGTATCATATTTATTTAGAATAGTAACTTTTATAAATAACATATGTTTTCTAGTGCTGTTTCCCGTAACACAGTCTATTTGGTATCCTTTTACTAATTTCGTTCCTGGTAGCCAGAGGAGACTTGCCGGCAATTTCAAATATTAAATTTGTTTTTTCTGGGGTGATGGAATTGCAAACAAATAAAATGCTGCTATTTACATAAATATTATTTCACTCATTAATTTAGTTTTTTTTTAAACGATCATTTGATGATCGTTTTTTGTTTTGATCCGGTTCCTTGTACACTTGTGGACACATCTATTGGCCCACCTTAGAGTTTAGGTTTCGATGGCCGCTACCTAAATATGATTGCTAGATTGAACAAAAACTATTGATGCAGTTTTAAACCTGATGCATTTTACCATCTTTTTTGATCGTATCGTTTTAAATTTGAATTCAGAATACCACAGGACATGGAGCTACGCCTAACAAGTCGCGTATGCGCCTTGATGAGTGCAGTTGATTTTTGAATAAAAAACATGTTTTATCAAAATAAAGGTTTAATTATCAAATAAAGGTTTAATTTAATAACGCGTGTTGCCTCCATGGGCATCTACGACAGCTCTCATACGATTAGGCATAGAGTTTATCAACCGTTCTATGAAATTTTGAGGGATCATCTCCCATTCCTCTTCTATGGCAGTTTTCAACTCCGGCATCGTCTGGGCAACTGGCTGACGAGCCCTAACACGTCTTTTTAGCTCGTCCCACATGTACTCAATCGGGTTCATGTCTGGGCTTCTGGCTGGCCAGTCCATAACTGTGATATTCCTATCCCGAAAATAATCCCTAACGATGCCGGCCGTATGGGCTCTTGCATTATCATGCCTAAAAAGGAAATTTGGGCCCACATAGTCCACGTATGGTATCACGTGAGGTTCTAAGCACTCACGAATGTACCTTTCAGCATTTAATGTGGGCAACCGTAGTCCCGTAACAACCTCAAGTTGAGTTTTGCCGCTCGCGGATATACCGCCCTAGATAGTCCATGAGCCACCGCCATAAGCAACCCTCTTTTGAAAGCAGCATTGTGCAAAACGCTCTCCCTTACGTCGGTAGACCATCTTCCTTCCATCATTGCCATGTAACGTAATTTTATACTCATCAGTAAAGAGTACACGGCTCCAATGCTGCTGAGTCCAATTTAAATGAGTGCACGCGAAAAGAAGACGCGCTGTTCGGTGGGTTCGCGTTTGTTTAGGGCCATTAGCTGGTTTGTGTGGTACCATATCCAAACAGACTCCAAATTGTCTGTTGTTTCTTTAAATTCTGTGTTCGAAATTCAAAAAAAGACTATTAAATAAAATTATGAATGTGCCTGGTTCAAAACTGCATAAAAACTTTTTGCTCGACCTAATATAATTTTTTAGCTAGGACTAAACGAAACTTAAAATGCAAGGTGGACCAATAGATGTGTCCACAAGTGTAATTTTATACTTAAATAGGTACAATTTATAGGATGTTCATTTGCGAGTATAACAATATTACCGTGTCACGTTTATTTTGTAATATTTTTAATCAATATTAATTGAAATAGAATATCGGCCTAACTGCAATGCTTCGATATCGCCTTCGGGTTGTGGAGCTCAGATTGCAGTCGCAACACGGAAAATGTCGAAGTTTTGCCAAATCCGCAGTTGGACTGGTAAAAGCGGACCCCAGACTCCAAGTTGATAGCTTCGGATGCGACTGGGAATAACGCTAGAAACGCTGAAATATAATATCTACTTTGCACAGTACC
Source organism: Eilema caniola (assembly GCA_949126895.1). Lineage (NCBI taxonomy): Eukaryota > Metazoa > Arthropoda > Insecta > Lepidoptera > Erebidae > Eilema > Eilema caniola. The sequence continues at coordinate 15,953,190 of OX421463.1, read as the reverse complement.
TAATAGACAATCTATATATAAAAATGTACCCCTATTTCCCTTGGTCACGCCATTATGCGTGAACGGCTGGACCGAATCCGCTAATTCTTTTTTTAGAATATTCCTTGCAGTACGGGGATGGTTGTTACGTAGAGGAAAATTTTGCCAAAAAACCATTGTTTTTGTGGTGATAACTTTACATAAGTACCTACTAGATTATCGCAAACAAGATATAACGTCATTGGTAGGTACCTACACAATATGTTCAGTGTCCGGTCGATCGAAGTAAACCATATGATATGAGTGAGGCTACAACTCCGTGGGCTACAATAATTCGCACCCGGCTGAAAATTGATAGGCTTGTTCAAAACACCATCATAAACGAAGTCTAAAAAATCCTCATAAATCCAATGCCTGGAATTTGGTTTTATTCAAGGTCAAATGTCACAAAATAGGATTTTAGCGATTTACAGCCAAACGGTAATTTTTTTCATGAAAGAATCTTATTTAATCAGTTTAGTTTACAAAATTAAACTGATATTTAATGAGATAATTTTATTTTAATTTTGATTCAAATTATTGACTTTGATTGTGCTTTTAATTGTTAATTTGGATGTTATTTTTAATTTTATTTGGCGGCGAATCTGTATCATGCTGGCAGGGCCTACTTATCTTGGCGACAGATAAATAACGTACTAACATAGCTTATAAGTGTTTTGTATTACTAACAGTTGTATGGATCAATCTTTTTTTTAATTATTATTATAAGTAAAGATTAGATTATCTATAAGAAATGTTAATTATATATTTTTTCTAAGAGCCACCACTTCTGAGAGTTAACAAATCGAAAAAGCTGGAAGAAGTGCAACTCTCAAGGGTTGAAAATGATAAAAAATCTTTTTCTTCACAATGCTTAGAGGTATCAAGTTGTTTATACCAAATACCGAGGTCTGCACCGTCTTGAAACTGTGAAAAAATTTAACTTCTACGTCAATGCAATGAAGAGGTACTGACGTTTATGCAAATTTTTATATCACGATAACCGCGACTCCATCTTCCATCTTCGGCCATCCCATATTGATAATGAATATAAACAAATAGATTTATGACAAAACTTACTGTTTTGGTGGCAGTATCGAAAAACTCATTCTTATGACGTTTGAATTTGAATTTAAAAAAAAAGACGGGTTGCACTCCGAGAGTGCCGGCAGAAGTGAAAACTTTTTCATTCTTTCTTTCTTCGTTATATACAGAGAAATAGATAAAAAGAACATACCATACCATACCTATAATATAGCGCCAATCATAGAACCTATCACTAATTTTCTGTCAGAAGGAATCAATGAATTACAGAGAAATAATCACAAAAAGTAATAAATTATAAAAAGAAAAAATAATCACAAAGGTGTCAGAAGCCCAGGTTCGAACCCGGTACTATCTGAAACCATAAGGATTTACAGTCGAAGCGCTTACCGCTAAGCTACGAAGCTTCTTAGCGTACTTAACAAAATAAACAATCTGTAGCTAATGTTGTATGACGTCAGTCGTCGGTAACGGGTCAAAGGTCAAGTGATCCTCACGCGATAAAGGTCACGTGATCCTGACGCGAGTTTAACACTTTTTACCCGTCCAACACCGCTAAAGAAGTTTTCACTTCAAAAAAAACCAGGCACCGGATTTATGAGAACTCTTTAGAGTTTGTTTATGATGGTATTTTGAACAATCCTATACCAACTTTCAGCCGGTTGCGAATTATTGTAACCTCAGATTTTTATCTTGACCGGGGTATTTTGTTTACAAGTCATATCGTTTTATTAAATCATTGTCTACTAAATCCCATTAATATTTAAAATATGAAGATGTTTGGATGTCCATTACTCTATCACGCTCTAATAGCTGAACAGGTCTGGTTGAAATTCAGTATACATTATTAGGTATATTAGGTAAAATCTGGATAAAACATATAGGTTACTCTTTATCTTTGAAATAGATAGGTTCCAAATCTTTGGAATACATAAGTCCCTGTGAGTAACGACAACGGGCACAGTATTTAGGTAATGCGGACAGAGTTACGGCCAACAGGCCATTTTAGCTACACATGAAACGCTAACGTACTTACCAATGACATAAGCAAAGCAATAACTACGTAAAATAAGTAAATGTCACCCCTTCCATATACCTATGTGCGTGTTTTTCATTCTAAGAAAAACCCAAATGGATTATTTTTTTGCCTGACTTTATGCTACCCTTTCAGTCGTCTTCAATAAGCCATATAAAAGAAAGAATATAGCATGATAAGCATAAAATGAATACTTACAGTGACTGGTAGATTAAGTTCATGAGTTTCGTTGCCGCGCCATAGCCGGGATTCCCTCGGCAGCACGGGCAGATCGCAATCTATAGACCCCAGTCGCTCTTGTAGCCGAGCCGGTGAATAGGAGGCCGCGCTGAGAGCACTAGATCTAGTGTTTAACTTTTGCCTTCTTGCACTTTTCACTACCCCCCTTGTGCTTGTGTACACTTTAGCAGTTGAAAGGCTCGCTGTGGCGGGGTTCGCCGTTGTGGTGTACGCTTTTGTTGTTTTTAAGTTTTTCTTTGTCATTGACGATATTGTCGTAGAGACTACTGCTGACTTTAATGGTTTTAAGTAAAGCTTTGTAAGTGGAGAAGTTAATGGAGCTTGAGAACTTGATACTGCTTTAATCTCTGCCTTAGAAGATGAAGTATCCTCACAGTAACATGCGCTGGCTAATGATAAAATTAGCGCTATCGCTGTTAACAAAAACTGCCTCATTGTGTGCAGGTTGCTGCGTTGTTTCATGTTTATTCGTAAGTATTCTGATTCTATAGTAAATCCTTATCTATTTTGGCACAACTACAAAATTTGCAGTTTATCAAGATTCAGTATACCTGGCGAAACAAAAGAAATAAAAAATATTTAATCTGAAATCAAGAAAGTCTTATCTTCTATCTTAGCATAGTGGGTACCTCCAGAACTTCGAAAATTTGACATGCTTTAAATATGTATTGTTTTATAGTCAAACCTGGCTGTGTTAAGGACGCATTTAACTATTAAGGCAATGTTTAGACTATGAATTCTTAAACTGTTGGGCTACTAGAGTAAGTCCAACAACAATATCAATAAAAGCTCTAGTTTATACGTAAAACGTGAAGCTATGTAATTGTTGTACCTACACTACGTCATGCCATATAAGCTAGACAAAAATTTCAGTAGACTAGACTCCTTTTTTATTTATATATAAAAAGAAAATACTGTTATATATCAAACGCGTCTTGTGATCCATAGATATAGGCAAATCCCATAAAGTTATACAATACTTGTGATAAGGTTGTTTCGCTATGTCTCTTATGTTTTTTATAGAAATAGAATACCTGTAACATACCTATTGCTTGTACATTTTATGAGCATGCATTAGAACGCGCAAAAATAAGCTTTTAATAAAAACATCTATAATTAGACACGCTGTAATCCTCTCATAACGAGTGGCGACCCTCTTCAAAGATGAGTGCAGCCTTCGGGATGAACTTAGGGTAGCTTATTTCCATTTTAATCTCAAAGGTTAGACTCTCGTCTCACTTAATGTTAAAGGTAACTCAACAGGGCTTTGAATAAGAGCTACCTAATGGAATTCAAATGACCCAATGCAAAGTTTTCTTTTCAAACTCGCTCAGTAAATGGACTTATCTAATGTTTAGTCACGTAGCAAAATTAATGATTATTGATTTTCTAATAATCTACCCCTATATTATAACTTTATTACAATTATAACATAATACTACAATATACAAACATAAACTGCTAAAAATAACCTTCAATATATCTTTTCACGGGTCACGAACAATTTATACTTACATAAGAATGCAGAAATGATAACAATATTATCAGCAGAGATATTGCTTGTTCAACAAATCCACAAGAAAGATAAACAATTTAATACCATCTTACGTTACCACTATATTAAAATATTAATTTCGATTTATATTACTGTTTATAGTAAAAATAGCAGCCCTTCAAAAAATAAAACATTTGGAGAAATATAACTTTGCATAGATAAGTTGAGCAAATGTCAAAACAAATCAAGCAGTGATTAATTTATGTGGAATTAGGCAATGTTTTGGCAGGGCGACACGTAGCGCAGGGCGGGCGGCGAAACCGTCCGCAGCCTCCGCGACACTGAGGGTGCTCGGGGCGCCTGGTGCCGCGCCCGGCGCACCCCGCGCGCACCCCTTCTCGCCTGTATCTTTACTTAATTTTGCTCCACGCTTGTACTGCAAACGTTTTCCCTTAAGCCCTGAAGTAAGACTTAGTGTTACATTGTATTTTCCTTACGCATTAAAATTTTACTTCAGGGATTATATTTGTAATGCCCCTATGATAATTCTGCATTGGTATCATGTGGTTTTATAGAGATAGGCTTTTGTCAAACTTGAACCGTAGTAGTGCCGCACCGCAGCCAGTGTAAGAGACACTGGCTCATGAAATCCCAGCCCCGGCGTAGAAGACGTAAACATCTAAGTAAAATGCATCATCCTCGGCTACCTGCTGTCGATATTTATTGCGTTACATTTCATTAAAACGATCCAAGTTTGGGTTGGAAAACGATATTTTTTTGTGAATTATCAGGTTGACCCTCAGGAGGCTTACTCTATATAATTGGAACCGTGGTATTTTCGAACATTAACATTATTGGAAATTGTTATTTTCTAATTGATTACATTATCTTATATGAACTAAAATAGTAAGTATATTATATGTGTACCTATATGTCGCCGCCAACTACCTTAATCAACCGGTCAATTAACTGCCTAGGCAGTTAACTAAACAGCGCCATTCAATTAACGGCCTGAATGATATTCAGCCGTCTCGTTTATCACATCATCTAATAACCTGGCTGGCTAATGCTTAGGCCAATCGTAAGATGGGACACTACCTCGAAATAAGATAGAAAATTACATACATACATACACCTGTAAATCCCCGAGGGAGTAGACAGAGGTGTATTCACAGAAAATTAGTGATAGGTTTATTGTGATAACTGCGCAATCCGACTTGGTTAGGTTAGGTTAGGTTAGAAGGCTAATGCGAGAGTGGAGCGGAGCGGAGCGTAGCTCCCGCATTAGGCCTTCGTGGATTTTTTATACCCATGCAAAATAAGTAATTTTTCTAACTGTTTAATTAAATGGCTAGGCAAGTAGTTAAACGTCATCGATCCAAGCTATTTGCCTAGCCATTTAATGAAATGACTGAACACTATTCAGGCCGTTGATTTAATGGCGCCGTTTAGTTAACTTCCTAGGAATAAAAACGGCCTCTATGGCGTAGCAGTAGTGCGGACAACGTCGGAGGTTCGGAGGTTTCGATACCCGATAAGTGCAAAAATTTGCATATATGATGTTTCTATGTAATAACACAATACCTAAAAGTGCCTATATATTCATTAAAATATGTATTTAAGTATGTATATCCAGAGTCAGTACAAGCTTGCTAACCTACTGTTACTTTGGGTCTAGAGAATGAAAATGCACTGTGGAATTCCTCCACATCGAATGCCTATTATGGTAACATTCCCGACACGGTACGAGAGGGGCAAAAGGTCACCCTAACGTCTCGACATATATACCTACAAAAAGAACAAAATATCATTGAATCATAAAAATGTCATGTTTTTACAACAAATTATCATTATAATCTCAGTGTTAATTGAAAATAAACTCTTTTTTTTATAATAATAGATAACTATAATAAACTCTTAATGAATTTAGCAAAAAAGAAAAATAATGGCTGTATTTTGAAAAAACAATAGGCAAGTACTTTGTCTACACTGTCTAGTTACACAAATATCTAGTACCTATCTATATATTATTTCTCTGAAACTATGGTGAAGTAATAGATAAACACAGACAGATCACATATGCGTTCAATACCTATCCTACTTCAACAGCCAAGGTCAATAACTTAGCAATTTAGAGATTGAAAGCTCTCCTTTCTCTTAAGCTATCTAACCAATGAATATTAATGAATTGAAGCAGGCTCTTGGAAGTACAACAACTTATGTAGAGCTTCAGAAATGTAATTGCTAAAAACAGGGTATTAGGTGCAGTTATTAAGAAAAGAAGCATATCAAAGTTTAATTTATGTGTGCTGTTCATACATTTATTACTAAAAAATTAAATGATATAATTATATTAAGTTTGTCTTTTGGGCATTCTAAAGCTAGTTATCTATACCAAGATAAATCAGTTATTTATTCAACATGTAATCCAATTCAAAATAGCTTTGTACATGTATATTTTTGTGTTAAACTATTTTTGTCATCGACTGTTGAGCAAAAAACTAAGTACCTAGGAAGGTATAATAGAAATATATTATATTGTCTGTGGTATAATCCATGTATAGTCACATCATGGAAGACATAGCGGTAGAACAATTGACTGCTGCGCCATAAAGCAGATTCGATTCTTGCTCAGCAAAAATGTTTATATGCCGAAATTTATTTAATTGAAAATAAAGGTAACAACAATACATTAGGTCACTATACATAATACAAAATACAATTTAGTAAATAAATTAATAATTAATCAAATAACCCGCCCCTGACCGTTCCCGGCGCAAAAGTACCCATCACACTCGTCGCGTTGCCACGCTAGATTGCGATGGCTAGCCTTTGCACCAGGAACGCTCCGGAGCGGGAGTCACCAGTTCTATGAGCCTCTTTCCGACTTCTTTTATAAAGATTTTGGCCTCCCTACTCCGGCAACCCAAGGTCTCCACCGCTATCGGTACAAAGTGGTACAATAGCTTTACCTCGGCATATTTAATGGTCTTTTTTGAGCTGGCAGACGCCGCGGCAGACGGAGAGTGAACGGTGCGACTGAGGTGGCTGGCGGATACTGTGTTGACGCAAGTTGCAACCCAAATTAGGCACTTGCCGTTCTTCCAGGGCACCAAAGTCAGCCCGTCAGGCCTCTTACCGTGTGACCTGCTCAAAACTGGAGGCTCCAGCACGCAGGGGACGTTTGCATCATTCAGAGCGTGGTGACGTTTAAATCTCCCATTACACCGCTGACAACTCAGAGCGTGAATGCCGAAATATGTCTATTTGCATTACTCGGAGTGAGCACTAGTTATGGCATCTAACAGTTTTTATAAAGTATCTTCGTAACCGAAAATACTCTCCAGCTAAACTAAATTGCTTGTAAGTATTAGGAGTGGGTTAACATCGGTAGTGTAATGGTCAGAAATCGACCCGTAATAAATTGTAAGGCCGACTCCTTAACTACTAAGCTGCCGAAGTTTTTATTTAAAATCAATCCATTCTAACATTAGATATCAAAGCAGAGTAGCATTTTAAAGATAATGAAACCATAATGAAATCATTACTTAATAAGTTTAGCCTATGCTTATTACATAAACAGAATCAATACAAGATAAGCAAAACAAATTGCCGTAATCACAACGCGCGATTGCTAATCCCGCAGGATTGGGTAAACAATAAGACATTAATTAGACGTTAAATAAAAGGGTACACGCTCCCGGGAGCGAAAATATACCCATGGATAAACACAGAATTGTGTGTACATTCGGAGGTGTATCAACATTAAATACTACCTAAATCTTTCCAAACTTTTTCTTGCCCAGAATTTTACTGGGGTCCTTCTGAGACGGGACAGTCTATATTGGAATATACGCCTGCCCCTAAGTATTTAGGATATGTTCATAATATTACTATTTCATTCATATACACTGTAATTAACAGATAAGTTTAAAAGCTCACATTTAGGAGCACAAAGACACGACAAGCTGGGATTGTTTTACAAACATCTGGCGGCCAGTCTGATGTAATATTTTGTTCATGGGTCATAATGGAAAAAAATAGCTATTGACTTTAAAACTATTCAAAGAACTAAAGAAATCGAAAAAAAAGGTTCTTTAGAACAAAGCGATATTCAATGGGTTTAAGCGTTTTGGGTACAAACAGGATACTTTATTTTTAAGCACATGGTATTTAAATTATCTTGCTTGAACGAATTTGCATTCGTTCAACGATGCAATGCAACGATCGAAACGATGGTATTCATATTGTTGGAATATATTATTTATGATGACTAAGTAGGTGGACTTAATGTAAATGCCATAATTAGGCACCATATAATTGTAGATTTATGCGAGTTTGATCCATGGATGAAAATGGCCAAAAATGCAATTAAAAAATACATAAAATCGAATTCGATCAAAAAAATAAAAATAATGAGAGCTCCGCCGAGATAAGCGCATAGTACTATAATATTTATGTAATTATATAATTAAAATGCATGACCAGCTGGTTAAATTGGTTAAATTGAGTATATACTGTTGGTGTATTATTTATATTATTATACGGTATCAATTTGCATGATTTGATATTCTGTAGAATGGAATTAATTACATTGCACGTAGGCATGTTATAATTTGAATGTAACTATAAGCTTGCAAGTTAATAAAGAGATTCGTTTAACGAATTATCGCGCTTTGTATACAATGGTGCCCGTCGCAAGCGGCTACCTGAGGGTGTGCGCGCGGTGAGCCAATGCGGCGAGGGCGCAAAGACCCTGCATCTCCATAAAAAGTGATTTCTGACGGTTGTGAGGACAGTTGGGTTTGGGACACCGCTTTGGCACATGGACTGATTACATTGACATGTATTTAAACTTACTTTAAGCAAGTGTAAATAGTGACGAAGTGAGATAAGACTTTGTGCTGAGTCGTGTCTGGACGCAACGCGCTTCTGAATCGATATTTAGAAGTTCCTAATTACTTTATCATACCTTTCTATCAACACCTATATTCCGAATGAATCGCTGTCATTTGATAAGTTCTTATAGGTCTGGGAGTTGAGACTGGCTTCTGGAGGCGATTCGAATACCTTTATCGCAATCACCTAGGACTACGTGATCTAGTTGTAGAAAAGTCTAAAAACTAGATCACTCCCTATTCCACGTAGCTAGTTTCAAGTTTGTTTTCCTTTACACAATTCGCAATACACACATATTTAAAATCTTACACATCCATGTTCGCCTTGGTAAGGGTTTGTGGTTGAGGGTTCACACTAGGTGTCTAGCTAGAATGCAGGTATAGACGTTCTATTGCGATAGAACCTAGGAATTCTTACGAGAATTAGAGTGGTAATTTATACATTACGTTTGGTGAAAATTTAATTTGTGCGTTTATTTTGTGTTAATATAATAATTGAAATTGAGGTAATTATACGTTATATTAACGTATTATATTTTGGTATAAACTAATAAGCAGATTATTGTGCGGTTACAGTCGGGGTTTATTCAAAATAATAGTGACAAGTGTAAACTATAATTAAATTTTGATTGAAATTAGTATATTAACTATATACCTAAATCATATACATTGATTAACTTTACTTTACTTTTACAAAGTCAGTACATTGATTAAACAAAAGGCTTTATTTACTGAGATCATTAAATTCAGCACACAGTTGCTAATGAGAGACTAATTGACATCTCCGACATATATAGATCTCACTCATTACATCATATCATAGCCAAAGCTATACTCATTGAAACATCTGTAGGTAAATTCAGCTAGCTCCTGAGTCATTTGGACCAGTATTTGAGCCCAAGTTTGTAATGTGTAGTGACATTGGTTTTTCTACTGAAGCCATCTGAGAAATTAAATATCCAATTAATAACTGACAGCCAACCGTTGCTGTGAAAGTACTATACTGTTGTTGGAATAATAAGACCCATTATCATTATCATTTTGTCTTCATAATTGCTTCAGTAGAATCATCAATGACATGAGGCGAAAGGGTTCGTCATTTTGTAATGGAGTTGGAAGTTAAATCTGAAACCTACGGTATACAATGATGGTCAGCGAAGGTATTACAAACTAAATTAAACTCATTATTGTGACGAGTTGAAGGACAGCTCGATCTGTTGATCAGAGCTATCGATTCTTCGGAATTGATCTAAATCTCGCTCTTAGTAGCTTGAGATAATTGTGTTGCAATACACAACAACAAAAAATATATAATTGATCCGGATCCCATATTACAAATCATATATGATATCTACGATAATTAAAGGACTATAAAAATATAAATACAGCTGAAAAAGACGCCCAAAGAGGCCAAACATACATCAAACTATCACAGACCTATATTTTGAATTTAATATTAATTCATTTTATTCCAAATAAATCCACAGTCTTGTCATCATAATATATATTCCATACATACATTTAAAGTTAAGAGTTGGGATAAAGCATCACACTTTATATACCATTAAGGTGGCAAACAAGCACACAGCTCACCTGATCTGTGAAACTATATAATATATTCCATACATACATTTAACTTTTCTATACCACTAGGGTGGCAAACAAGCACATAGCTCACCTGATCGGTGAAACTATCGATTTAAATAGACGTTCTTAGCATTTGTTATACGAATATATACTTACATATGGTCAGGAGTCAATATTGAATGTAAGTAGGTTAGTGTAGTGGATTTCGACGATAGCAATTTAGACGATCACAGCTATATGTAGCGTAGGCCCGTAGGCCCTAAGTCCCGCTACACTTCGTAACTTTAACATTATTTAAAAAATGTAATAACAGGTTTAGAGTACAAGTCAACCTCACCTGCTGATTAATTACTTAACGGACGAAGCTCTGGCACAAGTTACCTCTAGGGTTTCCACGGAAAAGACCGCAGTCATTCTCGTAAAAACCACGATAATACCAATTAATAGAAATGGCAGAAGAGCAGGCTAAGGGCTCCAAAGTGATGGCTTTAGATGCAAGCGAGATGAACGCTCATTCAGGCTACACAGCTCTTGAATTTCTACATTTTTCTTCTAATTAACTAGCCTACGTTTTGAGTATATTTATATAGGCACACGTGAACCTAGACCGAAAGGGGAAAAAGGAAAGGGAAATAACAAACTTTCCCGGTGACAACGCTTCAGGGCGCGGAAATCACTGAAATAGCTACCTACGGCCTCCATAAACGCTGTGTACTGACCTGAGGCGGTCATAGTTATTTGTGGAACTTAGAAGATAACACAATGAACAGGAATTTACAAAAAAAAGTATCTATGTTTAATTATTCATACAATCTATACAATCCATACGATTAACACAATTCATACAATATTGTGACTAAAACTTCACTGACAGTGTCGAAGTTCTTTGCTAAATCTATGTTTGGCACTCTATTGAAAAAAATAATTCCGCTTTTTTTGCTGCGCAATCTTGTTTGAGCTGCTGAAGTGAAATAAAATTATCGTTTATCGTTGAGATGACTGAAATGGTAAATTTACTTAAAGTTTTGAACAGAGAGAAAAAAAAAGTTACACTTATTTGACTGAAAGTTTTGTTCATTATACACGTACAAATAATTTTTCTATTTAAATACGAAGTTACATGAAATGAACAAGCAATAGGTAGATACATTATATGTTCTTGTGTAATGTAATGTATGTAATTATATGTATTATTTGTTCGATTGAACACGATCTTTTTTGTACCGATTTATGTTTTAAGAATAATGCAACTCAACCAATAAAATTTTAAAAAGTCTATATTATCCCACTCGTAATATAATAACAAATAAAAAACCACAGTTTTATTATAGTCATCATTATGTGCCTAATTGCGGAGATTTAAATCACCATATCATGAGCAAGTGAATTGAAAACAGTTCATCACAACCATGATGGATCCTCATTAATAAAGGTGGATTGCGGCAATATTTCTAGGCAATAAAAAGACCATAAAGACTGCAAACAAATCGTCAGAATCCATTCTAATAATTATAAATGGGAAAATGTACGTGTATGTCTGTTTGTTTGTCCGTCTTCCACGCCTAGACTACTGAACCAATTTTGATAAAATTTGGTATAGGAGTAGATTAGACCCTCAGAAAGGACATAGGCTATGTTTGGTCGCGATAACCGATATCCGCAGGGGGGTAGCCGCGGGAAAAAGCTAATAATGTTATAAACATTTCAAACTTCAGATTGCCTAATAAGTTTGAAGTCATAAAAGAATGAGTCATTTCTATCTCGACTATGCACATTTCGTTAAATTTAATAGACGTGAGTGAAGAGCAATGTGAACGAATTCAAAAAGATATGAAGGAGATGGAAAATATGTCACTGGGAAGTTAGTGAGTCTCAATGATGGCAGACTACTGTTGGACGCTTCAGAGACCTTTCAGATGCTTCAAACAAGCTAAAATGTAGCAAAATGAGTCTCACTGGGCAAAAGAAACGCTTTTAATAAGCACTATTGCTATCGAATGTTTTCTAAATTTTTTTTCTTTTTAGTCTTTAATATTTTATTTTCAGATGATAGAAATAGAAAATTGTTCAAAATTGACACCTACTGACGTACATTGTCTGAAAACGTGACGTGCTATGACAAAACGAAAGTCATTTTCGGATTCAGCACACCCAAAAACATAAGAATTACGCTACAAAACCAAAACAACTCTCAATTTTTAATTTATTTTGCAGACATGTGTAATCTGTATCCCACTCGTGATATATAACAATTAAAAAACCACAGTTTGATTATAGGTATTATTGTATACCTAATTGCGGTGAGTTTAGAGCCATTTTATGAGCGAGTGAATCGAAGAAAATTATCGTTTAAAAAAATTATACGATTTTTTAAGAAGGCAGGTATCGTTTGGGTAATTGCTCTTTTTCTATTTTTCTTTTTTTGTATTGTTTTATTCACAGTTAGGGAGTTCAATTACCTACTTAGTTCATAAAACGGGCTAAGTTGACGACAATAGGCTCACCCAGAGGACAGCGACAGCATGCAGGACAGAGGACTGCGTCTGTCTCTCTTAGGCTTAGCCAGAAGTGCAAAACCGCTGGCAAAATGTTTGTCAAACGTAGGTAGACCAGGTGTAGGCAGCATACTGGCTTGACTATAAGTATTCTTAAATAGAGTGAGTTCTGTAATTACCGAAGCAAGCCAGATTGTTTATCTTGGGAAGATCGATGGGTAGAAGAGGGAGACAATAAGTACCTAGTAACTTTGTGAGTGACTCTTTCGACCCTGGGGTAGAGCATTCGAAACAGTTTTTTTTGTTACTACTACCTATATGCACTCTTTTGCTTTCATGATTTAATAGTATGACAGACGTAATCGTAAATAGACCTTACTTTAAAGATTTTTTAAAGCAAACTTTTTTTTCAATCTTCAAACTTTCTCGCGTTCCATGATATATAATTTACGAAACGGGAATTAACGCGATCATGGTATAGGTACTTACATACCTTTGATTGCCTGACGTTTCGACCAGGTTACACGGCCGGTGTAACCTAGTCGAAAGTCCTGGGGGCTGTTAGCAAAACGCATAGGTAGGCCCACAAATATTACCTAAGTACATCAAAGAGACGTGCTAAATGGCGGCAAGTTATACATAATTGAGATAGGTACCTTTACTCTTAATTCATTACACTCAAATACGGTAGCTAATAACCTGTCAAACTGTAAAACCACACATGTTAATTTTCTCACGTAATTAATTATCCCTTTCGCATCTACGGTTCTCAAATCTTATCATGTGTGAAAATTCCCTTTTGATTGCGGGTTTCATGTTATCTGGGGGCACGGCAATGCCCCCGCCTAGATAAGCCAAGCGAAGCGCAAGGGCACTACCTACCTTTTCTAGAAACGCTTTGTCGTTTTTTTGAACTCTTTTTGAACTTTGCTTTCCTAAGTTGCCACCGTATCTCCATTGTCGACTAACATGTACCTACCTTATCAAAATAGACGTATTAATAAGTAGGTTTTACCATCCCATGCTCAATGCTTCCAAAAATAGGAATCCTACCAAAAAAAAGACGGGTTGCACTCTGGGAGTGCCGGCAGAAGTAACATTTTCTTTTTTTCTTTCTTCGTTATTTACATAGAAAAAGATAAAAAAGAACATACCATACCATACCTATAATATAGCGCTAATCATAGAACCTATCACTAATTTTCTGCGATTTTTTGTCAGAAGAAATTAATAAATTACAAAAAGAAAAAATAATCACCAAAAGTAATAAATTATAATAAGAAAAAACAATCACAAAAAATCCCTGAAGGCCAAGTGGTTTGAACCCGATACTATCTGAAACTATAAGGACTTACAGTCGAAGTGCTACCGTTTAAGCTACGACGCTATCTATCGTAACTTGCAAAATAGATAGTCTGTACCTAATCTTGTATGACGTCAGTCGTCGGTTACGGTTCAAAGGCCAACTAATCCTGACGCTTCCTTAACATTTTACACCCATCCAACGCCGCTAAAGAAGTTTTCACTTCAAAAATTTTCATGTAAAAATGTTGCCAAGACGAGTTTACGTAGCTTACCCTGTGAAAAGTTATCAGATCTCGTATAAAGCCAAGCTCTAAAGACTGCACGCTCTAAGCCTAAGGTGTAGTGTAGAGCTTGTAGGTTTAGAACGTGCAGTCTTTAGAGCTTGACTTTATACGAGATCTGATTACTTTTCACAGGGTAAGCTACGTAAACTCGTCTTGGCAACATTTTTACATGAAATTTTTTTTGGTAGGATTCCTATTTTCGGAAGCATTGAGCATGGGATGGTAAAACCTACTTATTAATACGTCTATTTTGATAAGGTACATGTTAGTCGACAATGGAGATACGGTGGCACTTTTTCATATAAAGTAGTATTTAGGTAGGTAAAGGTGCAACCGTATTTCCTTTGTCGGCTGTACTTAAGTGAAATTAAAAAAACTGATCATCTGGCCGCCGAGTCTGCTAATGTTATGACATAACAAGACCACTGTGATACCGCTGACATTGCATAAAATGTAATTAAATTCAAGACTTTATAGCTGAGTTTTAAAGTCCAAAATTAAAAGAGGGAGTGATTATAAGTTTTCATTCACTCTACATGATTGTCATTTAATTTTAGACTTTAACAGTATTATTGTAAAGTCTAAAGTTGAATGGCATTGGTTACCAGTGTCTTAGGTACCGCGGTGGTTATAGCAGAATCAGGGCCCAGGATCGAGTTTTAAGATCCTGGATGCAACTATGAAAAACACTAAGATGATGATGATGCAAGAATAAATCAAATTCATCTTCTACATTATATCTACATCGATACGATTTCATTAAAAATCAATACATCGTCAGAAGGTAGGTACTTTATGCATCATTACAAAAAAAAACTTTTAAATGACCTACAGAGCAGTAGACTGCGACTCAGAACCATATTTTACCAAGGATATTGTATGCATTAACATGCTAGTCAGAAATGATCTAACGCTTCATATTAACGCAATATTAAATGTTTGGTTTTTTCATTCTTATGTAAAAGTTGCTAAGTGCGGGGGTGGGAGGCGTCCAGGGGGTGGTTGGCGGCGTGCCAGCTGCCAGCGCTCTGACGCGTGTGAATGACTACCCTTATCTCAACTTGGTTCCACTGCCGACATGGTTTGCTTTTCTCTCAGCTAGCGACGTGACAAGATATATCAATGTATCTAATTGTTGGTATGAACACTGTAGATATTAATCAATGCCGTTTCAACGAATACATGATTAATGGATTATCGGAAGCGACGTTTGCGTAGACTGTATATAGCTATACGAGACAGTACCTACCTATATGACTGGACTGCACTACCAGCACGTTATGATAGCTGTTTTGACGTTTGTCCACTCATGAAAGTCAAGAAGTTTCGTATTCATTAGTAATTACATTTGAAGAAGCAAATGTCTAAAGCGGCACTAGTAGGTTCGTATCAAATTTGGTTAGGCAGGAAGGGGAACTTGGGTAGTGAAGGTGAGTGTTGATGTACATCAACAAAAGGGGCCCATTTTAAACCTACACTGGGGTCGCAAGTCCCAGGCACTGTCCCGAGTTCCCAACTCAGCAACGCGATGGACCAGGCACCCGCACGGAGAATCCATGGATTGCTAAGAATATCGTCTCTCTCGTCTCTTTAAAGGAGACTGGGAAAAGGTTGTGAAAAGAACTGTAAAATTATTACCTAAGTGAAGATTATGAAAGAAATGTGAACATAGATAACATTTTAGAAAACCGAACTTATAAGTAATATAGGTGATGATAGCGATGACAGTGAAAATAGCAGTATGGACGAATCTGATTAAATATGGCCCTTTTTTTGGTCTCTTATTGTATTAATTTGTTTCTCGTGTGCATATCAGTTCGTTCAAATATATTAAGTAGGTAAATATTTATATTTTTGTTTTATTAAACCTTTTTAATAAGGTACTACTTGCAATATAAACTTATGGATTTCATTATATTTTATCAAGAATAAATTGAGATTTCACATCACTATTGTAATATGTCAAAACGGATATCATAGCGCATAGCGCATAGCGTGTCGCAAGTATAAGAGCCCGTGAACGCCAGACCTTCGACATTTTATAAACGCAGAGTTTGTCAGCGCATACTCCCAACACAAGTAAGAACGATGGCTCATTATGAAGTTTAGGTGATAGTGACTTTGACAGATAAACGGTACTAACGGCGTAAAAATAATAGTAAGTAGAAAAAATTTCTGCATTTTTTCTCGACCAGGTCCAGCCTCTGGTGCCGGCTGTGATCCTTGAATCTTGGGGCATGTTGTAGGAAAATCAGCTTTTATACTATAACATTTATATACTTTCATGAACATTAAGGGTGTCTGACAGGGGTCACCACCATGTTATAGTGTCTGTATATGAATGACGCGATTTCTAATAATACTGTGAACGTAATACCTAAAAATCACACTTTATATTTTGAAGAAAGGACATAATGCTTATTCAGGCCTCCATAAAGAATCTATGATTTTACCTAGGAAGAAATGGGGCCATTATAGCATCACTTCGTTATTTGTCTGTTTCTGTCTGTCTTTCACACCTTTTGCGAGAAATTCGTGAAAACATCGAATTGAAATTCATATTCATCTGCCTTGAAGCTTTGAAAAAATAAAACTTTTAAGTAAATACCATCAAAAGATACAGCTGTTTAGTACAAAATTTCAAATTCAAGGGCATCGCAACAAAAAGCTCCATAACTGAGTAAACTAAAATGGTTAATTCCTGTTTCTTTAATAACAAACAACAAGGAAATAATACATAACTCATTTTATTATTATAATAATATGCGTACAATATTATCATAGGCTTAATTATGCAGGATGTTGAATTAGTATTAAGTATGTATGTCCATTACAAAATATTTTCTTTTCACATAATTATATTAATAGGCACTATTACTTTGGGACATAAATATCTCAGATACCTAGTCCTCTAGTGCCAAATTTCAATCGCTGATAAAAAAAATTGATCAACTTTGGAAAATAAATTTACATTAGAATTTGTAGGTTCACTACTTTAATGGTGATGCCAACTGAGCTTTTATCCTTACAGAGGGCGCCTCGTAATGGCCAATGTTAACTGTCAGATGACACACGTAAATACGTAGATTTCATTGTTTGTCTCGAATCTCGTGGGGGGCTGTCCGCCTCACGGAAACAAATTTACTGGCGTGTCTAACGTGGCTCTGGTACACTTTAGATTGGCGTTTCGCCATTAGTAATTTTTTAATACATTTTACTTGACATCTACTCTACACCTTGAGGTTGGCAGAATCATCGGTACCTATATAACTGATGCAAAGCGCCATTTGAATAAAATAAGAAGAAGATTGTTTGTTTCTTCAAATCTGCCAGCTATGAGTTTGTTATTGTTGTTGTGTCATTTGCTGCTGCCATCTACAATTTCTTTTGCGTCGGCATCCCCATTTATTGATCTACTAACCGAGGATGTCAAATAAGAATAGGATGTAAATATTTACATTTATATTTGTAGTCATTCTTACGCTACATTTCTATTTAATATTGTGATTTTAACGCAAGAATAATAAAATATTCAAACTATATAAATAACTAACATTTCTGACCTAGATAATCGTTTAATTCACAATTCCGAATAGTACGTAACATTTATTTCTACTTATTACATAGCCTCGACTTCGTTCTTCGCCACGGGTACACTCACACCTGCTACATCGTTCTTGATGTTATAATCCTGAAAAGAAGTGTTTGCTTATTATTTTGTCAAATTCAAATTCTTTTTTCGGTAACAAGATATAACAATCGGCTTGTGATTGGAGCCTCCTTTTAAGCAAGAAATGCTTGTAGTAGGAACTCCGCACTTCCATATCATAAATTTTATTACAAGGTAATCAGTGAGTGAGTGCCTTGTGTATTTTTAAAATAGTATGGGTGATATAAAGTTTTCTAACAGAAAGTAGGTAACTGATTTGATAGAGATTTTCGGTAGGGAGTCGAATTGGCTTAAGATCCATTATGTTGATCAGCGATCTTTGTCCTTGTTCGACCTCGATAAACCTTGTTTATATAGCGCCACCCCATACTGTTATACAATACACAAGAATGGATTGTGCGAAGGCAACATAGATTTCATTTAGGAGATTCCTAGAATGCCTTGATATATTATTTAAATTAGTTGGTACCACGTGTCTTAGGGTTTTAAATATATAGCCTAATTTTCTAATTCGCTTTGTTACATGTTCGAGATGTGGGAACCATGACAAGTTTTGGTCTAATATGACACCTAAGTATTTCGTCTCTAGGACTTTGTTTATTTTAGGACAGGTGCAGTTTAAAAGTTTACCACAGGAATGAATTCTAAGACCAAGATATTCCTTTGGTTGTGTACGTTCAGTGATGGTAGACAAATATAGTTTGTTATAGCTGTGTTTAAGTTCAATAAGTTATCGTTAAGCCAATGACTTATCTGAGCCAAACCTTGCTCAGCACTACATGAAACAAAACAGCAGTGTCATCGGCGTACGACAATATCTTTGCGTTATTGACTTTTAAGTCACAGAGATCGTTAAAATATATTAGGAATTATGTAGGGCCGAAGACGCTTCCTTGCGGCACGCCATATGACACTACTACTTCATCACTGGTATATTGTCCTATTCTGATTCTTTGCTTTCTGTTTGTTAGGTAAACCTTGAAAAAATTCAAAGGAATGCCTCTTATCACGAATTTTTCAAATTTAGTCATTAGGGTTGGAACAGAGATAGTGTCAAACGCTTTTTTAAGATCTAAGAATGCTGTTATGCAGTTCCCTCCCTGTCAAGATGCTCAGTAACTAAAGCTGTGAGTTCTGTGACTGCATCCTCTGTGGATATTCCCTGTCTGAACCCAAATTGTGTTTTTGATAGTAATTTGAAGTTTTTAAAATAGATTATGAGTCTTATGTTGGTTAATATTTCTATGAGTTTGATATCGCTATTAAAATGGAGATAAGTCTATAGTTATTGACATCATCTCTGTTCCCTCCCTTGTGTATCGGAGTTCTGATAGATTGCTTCAATGGAGTTGGGAAAATACCCTTTGCAAAGCAGAGGTAACAAGATGTGTAAGAATAGGTACGACCTCCCTGCGAACGTACTGCAAGAATCTGGCAGAGATATGATCACATCCTGGTGCACTATCCACTTTCATACTCATTAGCGTTCTTTTAACTTCCTCGGGGTCGGTGTCTAAGAGCACAAGGGAATTGACTGACGTTGGTAAAAGTTTGAGTCGATCATTAGGATTATGATTTGGTGTGGGTTGAATTTGTTCTGCTAGTTTTCAGCAAACACTCGCAAAGTAGTCGTTTACCGCATTCACAGATTCAACAGTCGGTCTTATGTTCAGTAATTCAGTACATGGACTTTTTATCTTTTTAGTGTATGTTATAGACTTAACATTTTCCCAGAGTAGCTTGGTTTTTGTGATTGAATTAGCAAAGTAGTTCTCTTTCATATATTCTTTTTATTTATTTAAATGGTTGTTGCAGTAGTTTCTGTCTCGGCCGTAAGTGATTTTTAATACTAGATTGTGAGGTTCATTACGAGATTTATTTTTTAATTTATTACGATTATTGATACAGCGCAGCAATCCTTGAGTGACCCATGGTTTAATTATTCTTTTACTATTAGAAATTGCTGTGGTTATAGTGCTCTTTTTAATTGGGTTGGTTAAGTTTCTGATTGGTTTGTCTATAACTATGTTTGAGTTTTTATAAGAAAGTAATTGCGGAAGGTAACTTTCTTGCAAGTAATTTAAAATTTATTTTAGTGGTTGTTTTATTAGTGGATACATCGTACTTTTTTTTTTTAAAGCGTCTTGTGTATCTTATCATCATGAAATGGTCAAGGCAGTTTGGGTCTCTCGTAATCGATGTGTGCCCAGCCAATATACCAAACGCCGACAGCTTGCCTAAACAACTCATACGGTTTTTCCTATCCTGAGACAACAAGTTAAGTTTGTTTTAGTCTTAACCAGTATCCATTGCGGTATATGCAAACCACAATAATATAGCTCCCGCGTTTCGATTACTGACAAAATATGCGTCTAATTTTTCACGATTAGACATTTTACCAGAAATTCTTAAATAATCATACCTAACAAGAATTTTCTTAGCTCTCACTAAGAATGACATAAAGATAACTTCCTATCCAAAACAAGAAGTTTGACCATGTTGTAGAAATTTGATTCTCTCGCTGAAATGTACGGAAACCGTTTTTGTCGATTTCTGTCTTTCCTAGTACTCGAAGGAGTAATAGTATCTTAGAGTCTTGATCCCCCACATGACAAAGGATCGATATGGATAAAAAAAAAATTTGGCTTTTAGCATGTTCCTCGATTTTGTGAAAATCTATGAATACAATTTGAATTAAATTTTTAAGCATTTTGCATGCTAAATATTCAAATCAATTAGGATAGGAAAATCTTATAATCTATGAATGCAGTTCAAAATATCTCAAAAACTTAGGGAAGGTTTAGTTAGAACATTTTGCTGTAACTATAGCGGTTAAGGTACCAGCAAAAATACACCCTGTACATTTTTATATCGTCATGACGGCGTCGCACATTATGACGTCTATCGAACGTGACGTGCGGGACGTGAAGATGACGCGAATCCGAAAACTACCCAACGCACCTAAAGAAGTTTTCACTTCAAGCTTACCTCCTGCATAGCGATATGGTTGTATGGCGCGTAGGCGTCGTGCGACTGCGCCAGCTTGTCGGGGTGGCAGCGCAGGCGGTGCGAGCGCAGCGTGGACGCGTACGAGAAGCGCTCGTCGCACCACTTGCACGTCAGCGGCTTGTCGCCCGTGTGCGTGTACATGTGCACCTGGACAATACCGACCAGTTTAATCTTAGACGATATACTGTATAGACACAGCTTTGCTAAGAAAATTCATTACAAAAAACGGCGTGAAATATCGGTTTTGTGTGAGTAAGCTAATGTCAGTATTGTTATTTAAACTGTCAATGTATGCACGCCATGGAATACATGAATTACGCCGTTTTGAAATGACACTTGCCACGTCTATAGTTTGTATATAGTCTAAGATTTTGATGTATTTTTTCGTTCAGGGTCAATCTCCACTGAAAGAGCAGCGGCCGGCAGCGGATTTTTGAGACCAAATCCGACCATTTTGAATCTTATCTACGGGACAAAAAGATCATAGTAGCGAAACACAACGAGCATTCTATCAATAATTTCTCAAAGCATTTATAGATTATGCATGTACTAAAATTTTAACTGAAGTTATTGAAAATCTAATCTGTTACAAGGTTACGTTGTAGAATTATGATGAAACTTTTAATTTGGCTTTTACTACTATAATAGCACTAATCAAGTTAGTTTACCTACCTTTAGCGTCTGCCTCCTCTTGAAGGCCTTATTGCAGTAAGAGCAAACATGTCTGCACTTATCTTCGTGCACGAGGAGATGTTTGCGGAGCGTGCGCCGACTGTTCAACACGCGTCTGCATATGTAGCACTCGTACGATGTCTCTTCGTGAGTGTCCATATGCGTCTTCAGATTCGAATATGTTTTAAAGCTGCAAAGATGTAAAAAAATATATTAACAGATTTCGTAGTCTTTTATAGAAACGAAGACGCGGAAATTTTCAAATAAATCATCAGTCCAATACAAAACGTATCAATTTTTATAATTATACAGCATTATTAAATTTATACAGCATAAACGTCAGTTCTTACTGCAAAGCTTCGAAATGCCAATGTGTTGTGAAAATCAGATGCTTCGGACTCCACCAGAATTAATGCTAGGATAAAGAAATGGTCGTTCTAAAGAAAAAGAGGCAATGCCACGTTACCTATCATCTAAAGTAAGACAGGATGTTTTCTAATCGAAATCCGTTATGTTATTTACAGTTCTTTGATGTACACAATGAAAAGAAGTTTATTAAGAGCCTGGCATAGTTTATTAAAACCGTCCTTTAAGGTTTCATTAAGTTGCAGTTATCTTTACAGACACGTACCTTTTAGAACATTTCCTGCAAGCGAAAGGTTTATCGTCGCTGTGTATGGCGCGGTGTTGTCGCAACTCGCCGTTTGTGCCACATGCGTACCCGCACAGATCACAAACGTACCCTTTTATCTTCTCGTGAACAACGCGCTTGTGGGACGCAGCCGAAGACCGCGTTGTAAATCTTGTAAATAAATAAATTATTAAGATATAAAGCTGTATTTCTTAGGTATTCCTAAGGTTCTGAACAACGGCAATATTACGCACCAAAGCTACGAGAATCAACCCGCTGGACAGGTATTTTCAAATTCAATATTCTTATTCATTGCATTGGACTTTATGCTAACGCACATAAAATAATCATAAAGGGTCTTAAGACAATTGTGTTAGATGAACAGGTTTACCAATCATTTCCAAAACTGTAAACGCAGCAATC
Organism: Eilema caniola; assembly: GCA_949126895.1. Lineage (NCBI taxonomy): Eukaryota > Metazoa > Arthropoda > Insecta > Lepidoptera > Erebidae > Eilema > Eilema caniola. The sequence goes on along the minus strand of OX421463.1, from coordinate 15,930,383 downwards.
GACCCAGTGCGTCGTGCACTCCTATAATCACTGCGAATCGATAGAATGAAAATGAGACACTGAACGACGAATTTTGATTTATGGATATTAATATGAACTTTGTCGAAATATATCCATAACGGCGGGTGGAACAAACTTCACCAAATGAAGAAAGAAAGTTGATTACGTAAGGTAACATAAGGGAGGCATACCCTCAACAAAGGAAAAGGGAAGATTTACAAAAAAGAGGAAGCCATTAGTCGAGAAAGGCTGCAGAAGTTATACATAAAAAAAAAATAAAAAAAATTGACATAAATTGCAATTGAAATAAAGGTACACAAGGTACAGACTAAATAGGACAAAAAATGTGAATTGTTACACCACAAGCACAAAAAACTGGCAGCAACAGATGGCAATTTAGTAAACTATTCACCTGTTTATGGGGAATTGGAACGTAAATATAAAAACTGTGTTGGTGGATGGAATAAGAAATTTGAAACCAAATCTATAGATAAGGGCATATTTTTAAGACCATACTGAGTAAGATTCCTAGTGCACCCTGGTTCGATGATTTAAGATTACCTAGGAATTATGTAAAGGTAGCACTAAGACTCAGGTCTGGACATTTTCCATCAGCAAAGTTCGCATACTTAATGAAGAAAACGAATTCCCCCAATTGTATTGTCTGCAATACAATTGAAGACATACAACATTTGCTAATGGAAACATTTGCTGATGGAAACATTTGCTGATGGAATCATTTGCTGATGGAATGTGTCCGGAATAAAGATGAACGCGATTTGCTGCTGAGCGAACTTAATCTAAATAAACTGGATATAGGTCTCATGCAAACGATCTTAGCAAGACCGAAATCGGAGGAGGCTATGAAGCTATACCGTTTGGCTTTGGTGGTTCAGCAGTGAATTGATTAAGTTCATATATGTTATGTTATATATTTTTTCAATTCTTTTATTCTATGTAATGTATGTACCATGTTTAAAAGTACGATGGGATTGGCATATACTTTAAAAATCAAACTAAAATAAAGATTTAAAAAAGGCACAAAAAGGATCAAGATGTTTAAAATATTATACTTCACTTACTTCATATTGCATGTCTCACAGTGATAAATCTTACGTTCCTCTATGGGTATATGAGATCTTTCATGAGATTTTAATGCATCTTTAGAAGTGAAAATTTTCTCACATGAACTGCAACAGAATTTTCTTTCGGATTTTGGTATATGTCTCATCTTATGTTTATTTAAGGCGGCTAAAGTCTTTGTGACCCGTGGGCACTTATCGCAGCTAAAATATAAACAGATTAGTATTTAGTGTAGTTACCTAGAGTATAAGTTATTTTTATTTAGATTTTATTTTAGTTATATTTATTTAAGTGAATATTCACATTACACTTAGTTGGTGGATACAAACATTGACTTCAATCTTTTAATGTTAAAGCATGTAACAATATTATGTAAACAGTACTTACGCTAGTAAATTTGGATTTCTATGGTCTTGTACATGCTTATACATGACGGACTTTGATTTAAGAGTAATGCCACAGCTACAAGTAACTGTGGGCATTATTTTATGAGCTCTTTCACAGTGAGATTTTAGAGTGTACCAACTTGTATTATTTTTACCACACTTTGGACAGATGAATCTGTAAATTGTATGCAAACATTTATTACATAGCTTTATTTAAATTTATACGAGGGTCATGCCAAATGAAATTAGATATTCTAATACTTTATTATTTATTCTTTATTGTACCTAGATATCAAACTTCTGAAAGAACTCACCCCCTGAGCACATACAAAGGTTTCCATAAGTCTAAACTATTTAAAAAAGAGTCATTTTCCCGTTTTTTCCGAAGAACCTTTGAAATCTCGAAATTAAACGCAGCGAGTGCATATTCTTTGCTTTCAAACCTCCAAACTTTTAATTTTTCTTTTATTTTTGAAAGCAGGTAAAAATCGCAAGGTCCTCGGTTAGTGGATAATGGCGGGTGATGTAGGGTAGGCGCATTTTCATATGGAAAAAGCCGAGCGTTCTGGCAGCCGTGTGTAGTGTGTAGTAAATAAACGACCACTATTCTCTCCGTAAGTGTTGTTCGAATGAGAGCCGCACTCTCATTCGAACAACACTTACGGAGAGAATAGTTGTCGTTTATTTTGATCTGCATTGCTGTTGACTTTCACCCACTCCCACTTCTCGTTCAAGCTGTACATATGAAATTCTGTGATTTTCACGAACAAGGTTTTCAACTACTCAAACATGTTCTTGAGTGACCACACTAACCACTGTTGGCGGCCGACCAGTTTTCGCCTCATCTTCAAAGCTTCCGTCTTCTTCTAAAGTCAGCAAAGCAATTAAAAACGTTCAGGTGAACAAGCAGATTCATGAAAAGTAACCAAAAATTCCAAACATTCATGGGGCTTTCAACCTTTTTTATAATAAATGTTTGATTACATTTAAATGTTCCATATCCAAAATAATTAGTTGATAACTGACCTAATAATTTACACAAACTGGTCTAATAATTTGACAAACCAATGAGTAAAGAGTATCTAGGCTTCTTTAGGCATGACCCTCATATAAATGAAGTAGTGAGTGAATATAATGATTATGAATTATGCATGAGTTTTCATGATACATATAATTACCTTATAAAATCTTTTACGTTCAGATTTGAATATTTTACATCAAGTGACTCATCAGCTGTTTCTAAATCTGTCCTCAATTTTCTACTCTCAAGCTTGTGATCCGATACATGTTTGTAAAGAACGCTCTTAGATCTCACAACAAAACCACACAAACAGTATACATAAGGTTCACTTTTGTGCACATTTGTGTAATGTGCATGTAAACTATTCCAAGTTTTGCATTTTTCTTCACAAAAAACGCATTGTAACCTAGAATTAAATCAGGAATCAATATTGTCCTTTATTTTAATTACGACCTTAATTTAAAGTAAACATATAGATACTTTGATATTGAACTTACTTCACTAAATCCTTAACTTTTAAATTCGGCTTCTTGAGAACTTGATTGAATTCCTCTGCTTCTTCTGGTGTTATTTCTTTTTTTCTAATTCGCTTCATTCTAACTGGTTTAAGGGCTGCAAGGGCTATCTTGTCCAGATATTCATCATCAGTGTCATTATCTTCATCTCCATTATGAATATCAACATCATCGTTTTGGATGTCAGTATCACTACTATCTGGATAAGCATCTATTACTGATAATGAGGCATCATTATTCAGTGCACCTGCCAAAGGGAAGTTTATATGTATAAAACAGCTTCACTTAATTATGTTTGTAGTCGGTTGTGGAGTAGAATATACTCACTCCATCTCTTCTCATGGGTATTGTGGGAGGCAACTAAGATATAGGGCTGTTCTCTTACAGTTAATATACAGTCCATGATAAGAGGAGAATGACATACGTAAAGCTCACTGCAAGCCCAGTACAGACTAGTGCAGCAAGAGATAAAGGAGCAGGCCGATGCCAATAAGTACACCAATACTACTACATCTAACAGCAGCCAAGTTATCAAAAGGAAGTCTAGGAATGAATAAACTAACTTGTTATTCTTTTAGTAAATGTGCATACTTACTTACAATATCTTCAGCAGTGACTTCATCTTTAACCTGAAAACAGTAAAATATAGGAATTTAGAAATGGTTCATATAAAAGGCAAAGAGCTGAGGATATAATTATTAATATTAAATCATTTCCTCAATTTCTTATTGAACAAAATTAGTATTAAAGTTTTGTGGTAGAGACTGGTAAAATTGTAAGATCTATAGAAATTAACACATCTACTATGTAACATAACAATTGCTTATGATGAATGCCATTTAAAGAATGATTTTTACAATATTCCTGTAGATAAGGCATACATTTTTTTTTTATTGCACTTTCTTTCTCATTATTTCTTTAGAGACTTCATAGCTCACATTTGGATATTCAAAGGGTTAAGCTGATCACTATTTAACTAATTAGTACTGGATACCTTTTTACCTTGATCATCATTTGGCTAATGAGTTTTAGATACCTATTGCAGTTGATCATTCTTTAAATATTTATGGTCAGTCAATCACTGTGATGCAAGCTTGTTTTTGTTTATATATAAAAGAATATATCTCACCTCAGATTTGATTGACACATCATAGTCTATAGGTACCTTTTCAAGTTTTATATCCAAAGAATCAAAACTATCTTCATACATCTTCTTTAGAGTTTCTTGAACCTTATAGCACTCAAGTACGAATAATTGAAATGAAACCATTTTTTCTTCACAATCCAAACATATTTTAGATGATAAATTGTCGTTATCATAGACCTATAATGAAAGACAATAAGATATAAGGTATATACATCATCAACAATATTATTATTTAGAAAATCTCAGGCAGAATACTGAAACATGTCACATGCAGAGGCATTTGCTTTTTAACATAATGAATACATATAAAAATTACTTACCATGATTTGTATAAAATCTTGTATTAATTTCAATAGATGTCTATTACTTTCATCTAATAAATCCTTTGAAAATTCGTGCTTCTTTGCACATAATCGACAAACATCTTTTAAGACCATAGCCATTTTGACAATTTCTTCGAAGTTACAAATAATTAAAGTTAGTCACGGCATAATACTTAATAAGCTAAAATTACTACCTAAGTTTAAAGAAATATTGATATCAATCAACTAAACAGAACCAACCCAGAATAATAATAATGAATAATAAATATATGAAAGGAATTAATCAGATCCACAGATTCCACACAGTCCTCAGCTAGAACACGCAAGACTTCAAACTTCAACAAAGGTTGTCAAAATTGTCAAAAAAATCAATCACTTTTAATTAAAAAACGAGTGAAAACTTGAAACGCTGAAAGTTGAAGTTGAACATGTTATAGGCAGTTTTAGGAAAACAAAAGCACATGAAATGATAGTGAATGTGATTCTAAACCATATTGAAACCAATAAATATTAATAGGCTTAAAAGCCCTAGCATCACTGCTGTAGAAAAAGTAATTAACTGAACTGCCAACAACTGCCAAAAGAGTTAAAAAAAAACGCGAAGCTTGTGTGATTGTGTTGTGTATAGGTATTTTATTAAGCCAACTAAAATAAGAATATACGTACTATTCCTATAACTTTCTACAGTTTTTACAATTAATACGAAGTTATAATGTAGCTGTATGTCGTCCGTATAACAGAAAATTAAAAGTATTATGAACCATGTCACAGAAATTTGTGTACTTTGTGTTTTGTGTTTGCAGTTAGTTATAAACATGTTCTCAAGTGTAAATAACTAGATTATTACGTTTACCATGGGGTTACAGTAGATTGCCGCAGATATTAAGTCTATTATCTAACTATGGATGTGCATTCAGAATTTATGTCGCCCCAATCAGCGTTGTCTTTTGAAAATATCAATTATTATCCAACGGAGGACAGCGGCTATCACACATCGTTTGCACCAGGTTCTTTCGCACAATCAGATCTATCTAACGATTTCGATGAATCCTTATCACCGAGGAGGACAGCGTACATAGGTGTTACTCCAGAATTGAATATTCACCTGTCTACATTTGGTCCATTAAAACAACGCAATGAAATATTAACCGACACTCCGCCACCAAGACGTGGTACCAAGCGCCCTCATCCAAGTGCCGAAGTCGTCAAGCAAATTACGACCGTACCAACTCCAACAACATTGATAGCCGGCAAAATACAAAGCTTAGAAGTTAATGAGGACAAAGAAAATGCTACATTTTCTATACTATCCGAGACTGCTTGTTCTTCAAAAAGCAGTACGAGATACCTTTATAAAATAAAAGTACCTGACCAAAAACGGCCTTACCCCATTACCCCAGTGAAAAGAAACTGTAAATTAAGCCCCTGTGCATCTGCTAAGAGACTTGACTTTTCAATACATTCACTCTCATGTAAAACACATGAGTTGCAACCAGTGCCTGAAGAATCAGCAAAAATACAAATTGTACCTATTCTAGCCAGACCTAACCAAAAAATAGATATAGTTAGATCATTGTATGAAAACCATGCTACACCTCCATTAGAAAATATCTTACAGCATCTTAATAATGAGGACACCCATAATTTTTGCCTTGTAAGCAAGTCGTGGTGTGAAATATGGAAATTGTGCAGTAGCAAAAGGCTAAAGCAGACTTATAGAGAATACTTAAAAACATCCCAAGAAAACCAAGAAAATTGCTCAAGAGAGATTGTGTCTTCAATAAAATTCAACAAACATCATGGTGGATGTCTTAAAGAAATTCACAATGAGATAATTGGCAACACAGCAAATAAAGCAGTCAGTAGCCCTCCAAGTTCACCAAGATCCAATAGATTCAGGAAGTTCACTAAGGTATTTTTTTTTGTATAGTATTTACTTTATCTTTTTAAATTTTTTTACTGGAGAAATATTGATTTAAATTGACTGTCACCAGCAATAATAACTGGGATCAAGTTGACTGCTATACTATATTTTAAGCATGACATATTGAATGTTATCAACTAACTTCAAAAACTAATGTGAGAACTCAGTTTTAATTCCGATGTGAGACAGGGGCTACATTAGTTAAATTTTTAAATAAGACACCTAATAAAGGATGTGATTGATTATAAGACTCAATATCATTAGTGTTAGTCCTAGTTATCTCCCTGGAGTCCGAAGTATACTTACTTACTCAATATGATGTCTTATGTAACAGTATCTCCTTTCACCCATATGCCAATCACAATCATGTATGAGGCATGCACCAGGTGTCACTCTTCTGCACCTCTTTTATTGGGTTGTTTTTAATAAGAAGGACTGCTGTTGACTTCCTAACCTTAAGAGGAGAATCTGAACCAGAGACTTGTCTATCAATCAGCAGGTGTAGTGGTTTACAGATGAGGTTGTTGTGGAGGTCTTGTTGGACCCTATATACATCCCCATCTTATGAACCTAATAGTCTACATACTGCAAGTTATTAAAGTTGCCATGATATGAGTGGCATGAGACAGAATCAAAATTCACACCATCAGCACAATCTTACACCTACATAAGACTTAAATTAATGGATAAATTATTTATGATTTCAGTCAGCATCATTGGACTCAAGATTGCAACTGTCATGTGTGAAATGTTCCCACCCTGCTAAAGTAACAGAAGAACCAACTGGAGAAGAATGGGTTGAGTGTACCAATGTAACATGTTCATATCAATTTTGTAGATCATGTAATTGCAGTAGGCATCCAGGTAAGAGTTGTTTTCAATATGATCTGAACGCTCCAAGTCCATCAAAGAGAAAAAAATGTGAATACGCTGTTGGAACTAAAAAGAGTAGAAAGAACTTGCGTAGATTGTTGTAATTTATTGTAACATTCCATGTTCTGATATAATATAAAGTAGGTAAATTAGTAATAGTTATGCGAGTGCCAGAATTTTAAATTTACTAAATTTACAATGATATTTGAGATTAAGGGGATATGCTCCCATGTCTGACATTGTGCCATTTTTTTTTAATGTTGACTATCAAGCTTCTCTCTATTACACTTTCTAACACTATTCAATCAATGGTAATATTAGGCAAATTAGGTACTTACTAGAATTTGCATAAAAACTTACCCACATCAAAAAGTGTCTAGGTATAAGCAAGTGCTATGAGATGTCTTAAAAAGATCAGTGCCAAGTTGGGCCATAGCCAGACATTTGTCTATTGAAGTCAATTTCATAAATGTGCCATAGTCATATAAAATAGGCAGTGTTGGATTCCAGAAGTACAAGTCAACCTAGTGTTTAGTTAGTTACTCTGTATAATTATGATAGATATGCCGTTTTAGATGTTAGTTTTTGAGTGACCCTAGCAGTAGATATGAGTACCTATTAACAATTTGAACAAAGCTTAGGCCTTTAAAAAGAATACAGGAGAAAAATAATACTGAAATATAATTCAGGCCATTGATTGAATTTATAGTAAGGAATATATCACAAAATCGGTAAACATTCCGCCTGGAAGCTATAATTTTAAGTATGCTTTAGTCACGGATTTATATGGGTTTACCTATAGTTACATTTTATAACTTTCGATTTAAAAAATCATCACATTTGTCTTTAATACTTTTTTAAAAGTACTCGTAACATACATCGCTCACTTCATATTTTCACAATATGACATATGAAGTATAAATATACACCTCCTCGGTAATTTGACCCGATTTATTTAAATATGCTTTTAGTTTTAAAATTTATTTAAATTTTATAGCTACTCTAAATAGGAAAAATAATCATTTCTGATCTAGAAAACATCAAAAAATGTTCCCTAATTGCAACTATTTATTCTTTTTGTAAATAATTTATTATGTGCTAATTTTGTTTATAACATAACATAACATAAACTCACGCCTATATCCCCGAAGGGGTAGGCAGAGGTGCTAGCACCCACAGTTTATGTTTAGGTCCCAATGTGGCGAGCCTATTGCCATTAACCGGGCGCTTTGAACCTGCGACTTCGAAAAGCATCGAAAAGTCATTGGTGTGTGCCATGGTAAAACCTGGGATTGAACCATTACCCATACTACTAGGCTCCGCTTGTTTATAATTTTCTATAATTTAAAATACGCGGATACAATTTTTAAACCCCGACATTACTTTTCCTATAGGTATTTTGGTCAGCTTTTAGGTTTACAATGATCGCAAATTCGTAATATGGTCGATGGCCTCAGTATCTTAGGCCATATTTATAAAATATACCTACATAATATCAACATTATATAGTCAGTCAATTCAATGCAACTACCTAGTTTTTGTGTTCTTTCGCAAATATCATTAATACCCGCCAATTTTATTTTAATTTTAAATATTTTTAATATATAATATAATTGTAACTTTTACAACATAATTTGTTAATTCCTGAGTAGACGGGATACGTGAGGTATATGTTATAAAAAAATAAGCTTTTGTAAGTAGCTTCTACTTAGCTATAAATAAAAGTCAAACTCTCATTTTCATCACAATGATTAATCGAGACTGAATGGCATACTAATGGTGTCTTGTCATCTTGTCTATCAAAATGGAAACTCACAACATACAATTCGATCGTACACAGTACTCAACAAAAGCATAAAGGGGAAACTGAAATTAGTGTTGCAAGGTGCGATGGAATGGCACGATAGCCAGCTGCAACTTTCCGTTACGCTGCACAATGCATTATTATAGACTGTTTACCGTACATTGGCTTTTCATTATAAATGCATACCAACTGCTCTAATAATTCAAAAAAACGTTAGAGTAGAATTGTCAAGTGAGAAATATTCAAGTGGAGGAAAGAAAATAAAGGACTTTTCATACATTTTATTTCGGTTTAAATGGTTCACAAATTATTAATATCATTAGTTCAAAGTGAAATAAAGCATATTGCTTAATTATTTCTTCATTTTAGATGACGAATCTCGTAACTTTCTTGAAGTCAGATGAGTTCGTAAGTAGTTTCGTTAATAATATTATTCAAAACTGATGTCCGAAAAATTATCCATTATACTACATTGTGCGCTGCTACACTCACAGTTAAAAATACAGTAGATAGGTGCTTAACCCGTAAAATCTTATGATATATGAGCTGTCGAAGATTTATGATCGCCTTTAACAGTAATCAGTAAGAAATGAAACTAAAACAAACCTAAAAGTAACATATTACCTGAGATCTAAAATACTAAATTTGTGTGTTTTTGTTGGTGTTTTGCATATGTGAGATATGAGGTTTCACATAGGTACATTTGAAATTGTAAGACCACTTCCATTATGTTAATGGCGCCCAGGATACTTCGACAGCGATACATGTCGATTGTTAACGCCAGATAACTCCTTATTATTTTATCTCTTGCATTGTTTAAATATTATGCAAGTTAGCAAAGTAACTTCTTAAGACTTATTTTATTCCTATGTGTAGGCAGTCATGTCGATAATCGTTCCTAGTTCTTTTAAAATAATTAAATATCTCATACTTCAAGTTGATTATTTGAAATAGCAAATGCGTAAATAACTAGACTTTAGGTCTTCGTATTATTGAAGATAGACAGACTTACGTTTTCTGTATTTTACAGCCTGTGTATTTTGGAATTTGAAGATACTTAAACTTTCCACCGTTTTTAAATAAAATTATGGGTAGATAGATGGGTATATGACGTCAGTCCTATCTGTCTTAATTACCCATTGAATTATGATTCTGCCTTTGTCTATTTAACCAATATTTTAAGACCAGTAACATCACGGAAAAGGCTATTTTATTAATTTTTAAATTATTTTAAAGAGTATGTTTGTATTTCTGTAAATAGAAATAAAAGTGCCTACCCGTTTAGCTCATAGGATGAAGGATGTTATTGAAAAGAGCTAGTTTTTAAATTGTATGAGGGACCAAGTAATTTTAAAAACATGTAATACTCAAAATTTATACTTAATGTGACGATCTGCATTTCATAGTATTTGATTTTAATGAATAACTACTTAATTTTAATTGCCGAAATTCATGACAATACATGTATTTTATTAGTATTCATTTTATGTTGTAAATAGTGTTATTTTAATTATTACTCTAATTGATAATAAAAATGTTTTGATAGCAAAAACTGTTTTAATTTCCAAGATGATCGAGAACGCGTATACGCTGCATACGCAGGCTGGAGTATGTCAAGGTTAGCGCCTTGGGGCCAACTCTATTTGGTATCAAGAGTGACTTAACGAATATTATTTCTATTAATCGTATCTTTATTAATTTGCTTACCCTCACCTGTATCCCCGAGGAGGACTAGACCGAAAGGGATGGCCCTGGGACAGCCGGCGGCGTGCGGTTTAGTGGGTTCGAGTCCGACATAACCTACACAACATCGACAAAACCCACACCACACCGGTACAAACCCACGCAGCATAATATGCCAATTAAAGAAAACAACTGATTAGTCGTATGATTTTATTATACAATTAAGATAAACTATAATTAATATTTACAATAGTATGAACAATACGAAATAAAAGATTTGACGTGATCAGTAAACATCGAAATTAACTGGTCAAGGCGAAATAAATAATTACAGAATTCAAGAAAATTAACGTTAAAATTTAACACTTATGATAAGTCAAAGCTATGGTCTTTGTAAAGTATTGTGGGCACCTTGCTATGACATGAGTCCGGTGGTCTAGTAATTTGTGCACATTATTAAATTAGTATTATCTTCAGCCGAGTCCCATCACGAATTTTGGTATTTGATACGCCACTTGAGGTAATTGCATTATCATGGACATCCTGAAATAACAGATATTAATGGTTACACGCAATCGTAATGTAAAATTTAACAATTTGGGTAACTGAATTTTTATTCTATTGTACGCTCACGTATGTCCCCGAGATTTCCCCGTATTTCTATTTCTATAATTTTGGTCTCACGTAACAGGTAGCGACCTCATTGATGTTGACCGGGCACAATGATTCAGTGCTGTTATTGCTCATTTCATATATCTTGAACCTTAAATTTGCTCCAAATGTGCTCTATACGCGCAGTACACGTTGCTTGGAGGTATTTTGAGGACAGCACGGGGTGCTAAAGGTGATTTTCCACCAGAGGGGCGAGACGAGACGAGGCGAGGAGAGAATTGAAATTTGTATGGCAAATTTTCAATCCTGGAGGAGAGAATTGAAATTTGTATGGCAAATTTTCAATCCTCTCCCAGTGCATCTTTGGTGGAAACAGTGTGGATTGACGAGAATATTGACGCCTAATTTTTGTTCGGAGTTTTCGGCATTGACGCTAGAACAAAGTTATATCGAGCATTGTGTGTGAGCTGTCTAAAATACATTTATATATGAAGCATACGGGCGGCGGGGCGCGGCGGTCACGCGCGAGCTCGCGATGGCAATTTTTAGTGGAAAAGGGTCTCGCCTCGTCTCGTTTCGCCCCTCTGGTGGAAAATCACCTTAAGGCGGTGGACGAGCTCAAATTCACCAAGCATAGATTGTTACGAAAAACAATCCGCGCGCGCCAGGGCCTTTTATACATCGTTATTTCGGTCCATAATATATGGAACGAGCAATACTGTCAATTTTATTCATACAAAGCAAATGCCCCTCGCTTCCTACAGCTACGCCACCCAAAGTCTAATTTCTATGACTTGTTATAAACCTTCAGTGTTCAGACACAGATTAGTCTAAATTCTACCATTACTTGGGGATCATCGTGTTATTGTAATTAAATTAACAAAGAAAAGTGTAGATGAGGAGTGGGTATCGGTTTCCTAGTAATCTACATAGGTACTTATTTACATCACGTGAAACAAAAATAAGACATTCTCTAAAAAGTTAACCAGGTACCGACTACTAGTTCTAGGTACTAGGTACTTGCTGCTAAGAATTAAGCAAGTTAAAACCCATTTCCAACTAAATAGTTAGTAGTAGTTCTTCGGAATCGATTAATTAGATCATTAGAAATTAATAAAGATAGACAAAATAATTTTTTTTTGTGCAAGGAATGAAATGAAATAGCAAAAACGTAGTACCCAACACCAGTGCTTATAATTAATAATAAAAATATTAATTATTTTAAAAACAATGTAGACAAAATAAAAACATTTCTTATAAATGTTATATTAAACGACTTGATATCTACTTAGTTGTTAACAAATCCTTAAATTATTAGTAAATAAATTTTGTACGATTAATAATATTCTTAAATTTTATAGACTCCTTTAAATTAAAAGGTTACGAATTTTGTTAACTTCCGCAGAAAATGTTAAAAATTGTGGTTTACTAACCTTAGCAGGCCTGTGCACGCAACTTAAAACTACCTCCACCATCTAGACTTGCTGTACAGAAGGACCCTCGCTGTAGGTATATAAAACATATTTACAATACAACTATTACTGAAATAATTGTAACATATACAATCGCTGGAAGTAGATGGTAAACTCTAGTAAACTCCATATGAGCAAATGATGTTATCAAAGAGTGAGGAAAGAGATGTAGAATGCTAAGTGCCTACAGCCCCTCTAGACAAGTGGCAATTCGGTAACCGGCGTTTGATGGAATAGAATAACGAATGTATGGTATTTGACGTATTTGACATGCGTTAACGACTGTCATATACGTCAAATCCCATATATTCGTCATTCTATTCCACCAAACGCCAGCTAGCGAATTGCCACTTGTCTAGAGGGGCAGAAAAAAATCGACTTCAAACGTCTCAGATATTTTAAGTAGTTTCTTTCATAACTATAGGAGATAACATCTAGACTGGCTAGTAGAGTTGATAGAGCTTGTCAAAAAACAACTAAGGTCAGATTATTATTTACAAAGTAACCCATAAGTGCAGGATAACAGACCACCTCGTTAAAGGAAATTAATGAACACACGACGACCTTGTTTGTAATTTAACCTTTAAGTGTACCTACATTTCGCCAAAGTTGATGAGCCCTCTGAATACTGCGATTCGTAACTCGCGCTTGTCATTTTTGTAAGCGTTATAAACCATATTAACAACTAACTTTAATTTATTAAATAAATATTTGCTGAGGTACAGTCGACAAAATCGATAGTACCTATCCCACCTTTACATACAACTTTATATGTAAAGCTGGGATACTATCGATTTTTTCGACTGTACTGTCTTGATTAATGAGAAATTACCTTGCAAAGATAGATCATCAACTTTGGCGCAACATCTATGTACAAGGCAAACATAAATTAATTTAAAAGTTAAGAAAGAAACAAGATTGGTTAAGCTGTAGCAAACGGCATGAAAACCTAAGTCATATTTACAACCTTACCCAGCTAGAGTAAGTATTAACAGTGGTCTTAGTACAATTACTACAATATAGCAGAGCAGTTGTGGGGTAAAACGAAATAGATGGTAGATTCGCCTCCCTTACCCGAGCTACGAGTACAAAACTGAACTTATGATTGGGTCCGGTCCTACGATCATAAGAAAGCTCTTGTCGTTCTACACCGTGAACCAAGTATGGGGGAGTGGCTAGACCTGCGCCTGAATGTCTCTCGTACCGTCAGACGCAGGTCATTGCCGGACACGGTTACTTCGGGCGGTACCTGCATCTGATGGGCATAGAGCCAACGCCCGAGTGCCATCACTGCGACGCGAGCGTGGATTCGGGGCTGCACACGCTCAACGAGTGTCCGGCGTTTGAAGCACCGAGGCGGGAGCTTGTGACGGCCCTGGGGGTGAGAGTGCTCACGCTCTCCACCCTGCTCGCGGCGATGGTCCGCTGCGCGGATGCGTGGGCAGCCAGCGCCTCCTTCTGCGAGCAGGTCATGCTCGTGAAGGAGACAGCAGAGCGGGCGCGGCGCAGCGAGCGAGAAAGACTCGCGGACATCGCTGGCCGCGTTCGAAGGCGGCTCGGGCATCGGAGGGCGCAAACCGACCTCCGCCCCCCATGAGCGCGGGCCTGAGGGTGACGGGTGGAGCCGCTCGTCACTCTAGCAGAAGCAGGGCACGCATCGTAGGACGATGCGCGCCCCCCCCATACCGGGGGCGAGTCGGGGACCGCGTGGTCCCCCCTCCCGAGGAGGCCCAGACCAAGCGGAATGGCCCTGGGTCAGCCGGGGTGCGAGGGATATGTCACAAGACAACCTCACCTTCGGCCTAGCACATCGACCCACAGACGGCGTGCGGTTTAGTCGGTTCGAGTCCGACATAACCTCCCCCTTCGCCTCCGAAGGGGGGGGGGGGGGTATACGTGGGGATTTCCCGCACGTAAAAAAAACCGTGAACCAAGTAATAAAACGACAGTACTAAATGATTTCAACCTCAATTATTCTATTACCTACCTAAAATAGAGGTATGCATTTGTCTGTCTTTAATCTTGTACTCATAACAAGTCAATAGTAAGGTGAAAACGGATTACTAAACTTAGGTACCATTCGGTATGTAGGTTTTGTACTGAAAAGCATTATACTTTCTGAAACTTCCTTCATAATATATTAAACTTCCCAGTTCCCGTGAAAGTAAAACTTGGCTAAACCCGTGTATCTAAGTAACGACCCAAGTGAAGGAGGCACGGTCTAACGGTAGAGGTTTTTAAAGTCAAAACTTCTTTATCAATGTTAGATGGGTAAAAAGTGTTAAACTCGCGTCAGGATCACGTGACCTTTGACCCGTAACCGAAGACTTTGTAGGAAGACATGACGTCATACAACATTCCTAGCTACATAGTGTTTATTTTGCTAGCTTCGTACCCACTTTTTACCCTTCCAACGCCGGCAAACAAGTTTTCACTTCAAAAATAAAAAAATGAAAATATTCCAAAATATCGACGACTCGCGGGAACAACCCCTACACTTTTTTCACGAGGCAAGTATAGAGTAATGAGCCGAAGGTAATTTAACTCTGAAGAATACCCGAGTCGAGACACTGCTCTGCTATATAGTCGTGTAGGTCTATTGTTTTAAGTGATGTTAGAATTTATGTACAAGCAATTGATGAATGACGGTCGAGCGTGCTATAATAACTCACGAGACAGACAGGCCATTGTATAACCAGGCGCGCCACGTCTGGGGGGTCGGCGCAGCACCGTCGATGCGAGCCTCGATGAGGCCACAGAGCGCTCGCCGGTCGTGAGAGCGCCCCGAGCGTGCATCACACACCAATCGCTTGCGGCATTCGCCGTCACACGTGCCGCGACGTGGACTGTTCTTCCAGTAGTGCCTGAAATAAGTATGACTATGTTATCAGACTGGGTTCTCCGGCGCACTTCTTAGGCGCGGTTTATACGGAAGAAACATGGTGGGAACGTATGGCGGTGGCGGACAATTTAAGTAACGCAACTCGAACCTTCCCCCTGTAAGGGAAAGATCGTGGGTTAGAGTCCCACCTGAGCATTCACTTTTTCCTATCTTAATCGATTTGAAAAGTTAGCATAGTAAATGCTTCAAAATTTCATTCAATTATTTTGGCGGAGTCATCAAAAAACAATGTTTAAAAATGATTGCAACATCATTCATTGTTTCCGATATTTCGTATGAATGTCGGAAGATGGCTCCCACCGTCACCCTAAGACGGTAGTATAGGAGAATTTGGATAGCTTCAGGCGTGGCTCGGTGGCTCAGTGGCCAGAGCATTCCCCCTGTAAGGGAAAGATCGTGGGTTCGAGTCCCACCTGAGCGTTCACTTTTTCCTATCTAAATCGAACCGAAGTAGTGTCCGTAACATAACCTAGACCTTGATTATGTTATCTGGACATGACATTAATTCTTGTGGTGTAAATCCTAATAGAGATCCTATGTCATTTTTGGAGATTTAAAGAGCTGATGTCTTTTGGATAGCACAAGAACTTACGAACTATGTGCTGTTACTGACCAAGCTGCTCTTGGAATATGGGCTGCAGTTGACAATGAAATAACAGATCTTACTTGTAATATAAATTGAAAACGTCCTCTTTAGTCGTCATGTCATCAATAAATTTGTCCCAATCTTGCGGCCGCAGCGCAGTCATGAGGTAAGCTGATCTAGCTGAGTACAACTTGTACCATATTGGATAGCCGAATAAATTCGCCTCCTTTAAATTCATAATCCATGTTTCATGGTCCACCACTTGCTGAAATACAAATATTACCGTTTAACTATTACCTACATTCATCAGACTTGCTTATCCTCCTAGCTTTATTATCACCTAGTATGTTAGGGTTGGCTGCTAGCCTTACCCATAACGACCTTATGGCATTATAATTAACTCCAAACAATAACCAACAAAAAATAGATCACCAAGGTAACTACTCGTAGGTGCATAGTTAAGTCTAACTTTCTAAATGGTACCTATTTAGAAAGTTAGACTTAACTATGCACCTACGAGTAGTTACCTTGGTGATCTATTTTTTATCCTTAAGAAATTATTTAGATAATTTAAGGTTGACATACTCGAGTACTTGCTTCATGATCACCATCCACGTAATATATTCGATAGCCTAAGTTCAAATCGTAATACGGCGAAACAGAAGGACCTACATATGCAATACTCGTAGCTCGACCTGAAAAAATCAAAACAAAATGGATATCTGTCATTTATGAGTGTATGTCTATCATTATAATAAATGATCCTCATTTACATCGACAAGGTTCACTTACTAAGGTCGTTCGGATCATAAAAAACTTCGAATTCGTCGAAATGAGTGTGTCCGAAAAATTGTGCCGTTATCGTGGATTCATATCGATTAACTATGGCATAGTAATTACGGCTCCATACTTTTAAACAGTCTGAATGGCCTGGTGGAATGTGGCCGATAATGTGAACTTTTTCGCCACTAAACTCAGCTGATTGCAGTTCGTATATTAGCCATTGAAGTTCCGTCGCCGGATCAGTGCTGTTCATCAACAACCACCTGAAAGGGGTAGAAGTACAAACTGTTATGACTTCTGATAAGTAAAGTACACGTAGATATATGTTCTTTCTTATCACAAGTCATAACAGTGGTGATTTTCTATTATTTAGGTGGAACAGATGGCGGGCTTCAGAATTAAGAGGGCACTTTCCAGACCTAAACCTATATTCGACCTATTAGGTACCTAGGTATCTAAACTTAGTATCTAAGTAATAAATTAAATATAGGTTCATCATATCAAACATATTAGATACTTTGAGTTAGGTTAATTTTTGTATCTACACAGAAACATCCAAACCAAAGCAAATAGGTGCCTAGGTGCTCATAAAAATATTTGCACCGGACGGGAATCGAGGTGCTCGTGATGTCCTAGCTCTAAAAAGTGTTTAGATACATAGTTATCGGATGCATTAATTTAGGTAGGTAGGTACTATATAAGTGTCTGCTCACCAGTTCTTATTGTTGCAAAAGTTCATATTGAGTGATACGATCCGGAAGCCGGGCCTGACGAGCACAGAGTAGAAGGCTCCGCGGCGGACAGTATGTGAAACCCCCGCGGGAAGCCAGCGTCGCCACTGCTCATCCAGTGCATCGTACAACCAAGCAATGTTCAAGTCCGAGGAAGAGATGTATGGCGGTGGGAAACTGGAAGTCACCAAGTCAGGTCAGCCAATATGTACCAACTAATATATTATTATTTAAGAAAATGTTATTATTATAGGTATAAAATTTAAGACTTTTCTTAGCAAACCCTTACAAAGGAACCACGTGCATCTCATGTAACCTTTTTAAGAGTTTGCAACTTTGCACTCTCATATTTCACACTCTGCACAATATGTAAGTAGTTACGTATGAGACTAAAGACAAAGACAAATATAGTATAATTAAAGGTCACTGTCCAGAAATAGACGATCACACTAATTAGATGCAATATAGGGCCTCTAATTAAGACGACCTCGATAACCTCATTGTACTCGTACCTTCTTATAATGGGTTAATCTAAGTATCTTTCATACCTGTTAACTGGGGACGCTTCGTGATTACCGAGTGCAGGGAAAATGGGAACACCCGGGAACATATCCGACATTTGAGCAACTGTCTCCTGAAGTACCTTCAAGTTCTCCTCTTTTGTTTGATTCCATACATCGTGCGGTGGTAGATCACCCGTCCATAAGATGTAATCAATATCCTGAAAATTACAAATAAATACTATTAATGGACGATTTCTTTTTATATCTTACTGAATTACAAGATTGTAAGTTATAACTATTGATATCCAATAAAGTTAACTTTGGGAAAAGCCCTTGCAAATCAAATTCGGAAACGAAAAGAGACTTGCGTGTGCTGTCAGCACGCATATAATAGTTATATAATGCAACCATTGCATTAAATGTAGTTCGTTCTGATTATATAATCTGATTGGTTTATCGTCTATCTAAATAATATATAATCGAAAGGAACCGGGTGTTTAATGAAGTATGGAGAATATGCATTGTTTTAGTTGCCACTCAAAGATTATTTTCCTTACTATAAGAAATAAAATTGTATGACGATAAAAAAATTGACTTGATTTTTTTTTTACATACATACATATAATCATTCATTAGGCAGAGGTGAATTAAAACCCACATTTCACCAATCTGTATTCAGTCTCACGTAATAGGCGGTGAGCCTATTGCCGTATTCCGGGCACTATTTTTGACTCGAGCCGTGTGGTTCCCGGCAGAGTAGAATTTGAGCCACCCCTTCTCTTCCTATGTGGTGTCGTACAAGGCGACAAGGGATAGGACTGCTTAACTTTACCATCAGACAGATATACAGCCCAGACTCAGCTTCAGATTTTTTGTTTTCCTTACATAATATACTTTCAAGTAACATTATTCGCCATTTCTGTCGTTCCTAGTACGCATACCTACCTTATATGGTCCGATAGAGACTTTTGATCCCCCATATAAAATAGGATCAATTGGCAATAAAAAGAGTGAAATTGTAGAATTTTTTGCTGACTACAATTTTGATAAAATCTGTAAATGCGCTCAAGAATATCTTACGGTACCTGCCCTTACTGCCTGGTTTCAAAAATACACTCTGGATGTTTAGTTAATAATAAGTAGAAATATCTTCAAACTGTTCTCCAACCTAAAGTAATAGTTTAGTTAAATACCCCTCATTAATTAATTGCATAATTAAGCAAAATGTATGAAAGATTGTCAATTCTAAAAAAATAAGCTTTAGTAAAAGAAAATCCAGGTCTTTAGTGAAAATAATTACTTGACTTGAATACATACAGTGTGAGTGTCCGCTATATGTTTCAACATGTGATCGATGGTGCGTTTTGGTGTATCACATTTGCGGTAGTCGCCCCAACGGCCAGCTCCTCCACCTGGCGTCAAAGCTGGTCCGCTTGACGCCCGACAGCACAGTGGCTCGTTGCATTCAGCATTTGCACCTGAAAGCCAAATAATTTAATTGGTTACACCAAGTGTTGTAAAATTTTAAATGAATTAAATAGTTCCAAATTCATACCTTCAGCGTAATAGGGATCGAAGTGCGTATCAGATATTTGCAGTACTTTGAACGTTGGAGCTTTATCAATAGGAGTGTCGAGCGCCCTAGGCGCAGGTTTAGGAACCGGTGGGAATGTGACTTCCCACTCGTGGTAAGGATTGTAAACATCGCCACATGCGTCCCCGATCACAAAACTGCATATTTCGTCTGGGCCTATCGTAATACGTTTTAGCACGTAGACTACTTCACTCTGAAATAACAATTAATTTAAATGATGATAATTTCTAACGTATCACGTAGGACTCAAGTTTATTTTAGTCAGAAGGTCTTCTCACCCCAAATAATCTTGTGATTCCTTCACAGACGCGAGCCGATTGGATTTTTAGCGAGACGCAGAATTGATAGATCATTTTATTGATTTCGTCTTTGCTTTTACCTAATCTAATATAATGCTGTAACAGTCCTGCTCCAGCTTTGCAGGCAGTGCACGATACTCTGGACATAACAGAGTGCTCTACTTCATAATATACTTGTTTTAGATTAAGAAGCTTTAATGCCTTCTCTACAAAAACAGGTAAATTTGTGCTCTTATCATTATCCCATAGGAGTCGAGAATAATTTCTTTTTAAAGCTGCCATATGGGCAATAAGTTCAGTCTCATTAGCTGATGGCGGTAGTGTATGATTAAAGTTATATGGAACAAAAAACGGTTCCTCATTGCGTGGCGTATCGGTCCAATTCCAGTCATCCGTCGGTGGCATCCATTTTATCACGGGTTTGAGAGCTTTTCCTGTTTGTTGAAGAAATATCGGGTTACCTGAAATTACATCAAATAAATTAGACCTGTACACCGTAGCAAGTTATCTTTTCAAGGAAGAGATTGAATGTATATACCTGATGTCAAAATGCTGACCGAAACAGTGAATAGGCATTGCAGAAGCCATCGTATCCGTATTATCATTGCTGGGAAGTGTAGATAAGGGAAGAATCTGAAAAATAAAAAAATAACATTAAATACCTACATAATGTACACATTTACAAATAATTTATATGACGACTGGACTTGATCTATGATCGTATGATATTTTCATTTCTAGCAATACCTCAGCTGTACTCGACTCCGTCCGGGCTACAGCACCTACTGTTACATCACTATGGCTTAACTTACTAAACGAAGTGAGTGAGTTACAAATTAGATTCACTTACTTTGAAAAGTGACAAAAATATTTTTCATGAATAAATTGCTATCTGTGTTATTTAAAATTTCCGGATACCTTCTTAATAGATACAATGATTGTACTTATACATATATTATATAGATTTAAGAAAATACGAGCGTCGTTTAAATCTTATGTCATAAAATCTACTCTCTCTTCCTTCGTACATTCTGTCCTCAGTTATTCATAATTGTTGATGTTAAACTGGTAAATAAGCTTTCGTATTGAACACTTCATCATAGCATTATGATCAGAGAAAGTTGAGGATTAATGATACATGACCTATTTTTTGTATAGGAGCTTACATCATAGCTTAATCTGTAACATCTATGACATTTATGAATGACCCCTGATTTACGAATCGACTTAAAATATTTATTGGATATAAGCAAGTACTTGATTATACGGAGCGATTGAGTACATGTACGAGTGTTCTTTCGTGTTGCGTGTAGCAGCCATAGTAATGCTTAGATCCGTGGAACGAAGACTTTACGTACCTAATTAATAATCTTGGAATATAATCTATAAATGAAAGTGTGACTGCGAGGATCCCATTTAATTTATATCTTGTTTACTTATCTGCCTTTAGCACCCCATCTTAGGTAAAACGAATGACATAAATGAGGTCACGAGCATCGAGCTATAGGTACTATTTATGTACTGCTGTTCGATTAAAAACAAACTATGAGCGCACTTAAGTAAGTATTAAAGGGTAAACTGATTTGTACGCTAAAATATAAATTTGTTATTAATGAATAATCAACGAAATTATTACACGAGATGAAGCATTAAATGGAGCCGTTGGCCTACTACAAAGTCGTACGATTAAAGTATCCACTTCTTTAAGATGTTCATTTAAATACCGCTGAAAAAATCTGGCATTCTGTATTTTGTATGAATTATCTGATTGTTTTTATACGCCCATATACAGCGTATACAAATTAATCTCTCCGTTACTAGGCGTAGCGGTATCGCCATATTCTTTCTTTCGTGGGTAGAGCGTTCGACTGCTAAGTCGGAGGTTGCGAGTACAGTTCTCGCTCAGTACAAATAGTATATAATATGAATATGTACATTTAAAATGTTTTAGTATATTTTATATGTATATGTAATATATTTATAAAAGGAAATATATCTAAATAGTTAAAATTTCTCCGCATTCTAGTACCCTCGTCAGCGCTGTGTAGTTTTTGATATAGGTAACCAGTCCGTCAATTGACTGCACTCTACCAGGTGGTACTTAGCTAGATATGAAAAAAAAAGTACGTATCTAAGTATGTTTATCCGCATTCTAGATTCCATAACACAAGCTAGTTAAGCTATGCTTACCATGGGTCTAGATAGCGTTGTGTGAAATGTTGTGGAATATTTATTTATTTATTTATTTATTTATATGTAATATATTTATAAAAGGAAATATATCTAAATAGTTAAAATTTCTCCGCATTCTAGTACCCTCATCAGCGCTGTGTAGTTTTTGATATAGGTAACCAGTCCGTCAATTGACTGCACTCTACCAGGTGGTACTTAGCTAGATATGTAATATTTTTATAAAAGGAAATAAGTATATCTAAATAGTTAAAATTTCTCCGCATTCTAGTACCCTCATCAGCGCTGTGTAGTTTTTGATATAGGTAACCAGTCCGTCAATTGACTGCACTCTACCAGGTGGTACTTAGCTAGATATGTAATATATTTATAAAAGGAAATATATCTAAATAGTTAAAATTTCTCCGCATTCTAGTACCCTCATCAGCGCTGTGTAATTTTTGATATAGGTAACCAGTCCGTTAATTGACTGCACTCTACCAGGCCCCCGATTCTGCTAATTTTATAACATAACAACACCACTATCATACCACTGACATTGCATAAAATGTCATTAAATTTTAGACTTTATTTCTATGTTATTAAAGTCCAAAATGAAAAGAGAAAGAGTTTATAACATTTTTCATTCACTCTACACGATTGCCATTTAATTTAAGACTTTGACTGTATAATTGTAAAGTCTAAAGTTTAATGGCAGTGGTTACAGTGTCTGTGGTACCGCAGTGGTTTTGTCATGAGAAAAATAATAGCAGAATCAGGGCCCAGGTGGTACTTAGCTAGATATGTAATATATTTATAAAAGGAAAT
Organism: Eilema caniola; assembly: GCA_949126895.1. Classification (NCBI taxonomy): domain Eukaryota; kingdom Metazoa; phylum Arthropoda; class Insecta; order Lepidoptera; family Erebidae; genus Eilema; species Eilema caniola. The sequence continues at coordinate 15,907,145 of OX421463.1, read as the reverse complement.
ATATCTAAATAGTTAAAATTTCTCCGCATTCTAGTACCCTCGTCAGCGCTGTGTAGTTTTTGATACAGGTAACCAGTCCGTCAATTGACTGCACTCTACCAGGTGGTACTTAGCTAGATATGTAATATATTTATAAAAGGAAATATATCTAAATAGTTAAAATTTCTCCGCATTCTAGTACCCTCGTCAGCGCTGTGTGGTTTTTGATATAGGTAACCAGTCCGTCAATTGACTGCACTCTACCAGGTGGTACTTAGCTAGAGTCATGTGCAGAAGATAAGAATAACTTAATCGGCCTCGACAGATGCTTTTTCACACCCCGCTTAGAGAAACCAGGCATGTATCATAGCATATTATTAGTAACACAGATAACGTCTTTTTGTGAAGTCAATTACTAGGAGGACATTGATATAAACAAATTCTACGGAGGATGTGTGAATGTTACATGAGTCAGCGGATTTACAGACGGCACACGGACGTAGAGGTCGGCACTTTCACCGCGCTTCATTGACTTTGTTGGAAAGTGACGGTGGTGTGGCGCACGATGTGTTTGTCCACATATTATAACACGTTGCCAACAATGCAATTGCTTAATACCTACATATTGTTATAGTAATCAGCATCGCATCTCTTAACGTATGTTATGTAGGTACCTATTGCTAGATGTGCCTGCGACTTAGTCCGCGTAGACTTACATTTTAGTTTTAATGTTTTTACGGAGAACACTAATACTTTTTCTAAATTAAAAGTAGTCTTAGTTATGCCTGATAACATCAGTTATCTGCCAGTGAAAATCCCGTCAAAATCAACCCAGCAAGTTGTGAGATTAGCCAGACAGAAAGATTGAATCGTACATACGCGTTGTACGCGAACATACGTATCTTACATATGCGTTTTTAAGAAGCTGTAATTGTAACATTACAAATGTAAACTTTAATTCTATGTATTTGTATGATGAGTTGACTCTTTTAATACCAGTGCTGGGGGTCTACTATCGCTCTTGCGAACTCCATGTTCGTAAAAGTCTCGCTCTAGTAACGATACCTAGGTCTTATTTTTTTATAATGCTCACCAAACTTATTTTGAGTAGGTACTTGTTTATTTATTTCATTTAATATGAAAAGAAATTCGACGTATTTTTATTCTTTACTCATAAACAATGGTTGTGTGAGCCAGGCTATAACAATTACCGTCAATTCCATACACGCTAGTCGGACAAAGACTTCAATAGGCATTCATTGACATGCTATGTAAGTAGTTAGGCATATGTAGGCAGTGACTGGTTGAATTTGTTATGATCTTTAAGCAACGATATTTTAGAAGTCAGATGCTTTACTTTTATACTGAGCGGAGTTGAATTTTTATTGGAGTATGGTATGACATACTAATATGAAACTGAATATAATATAGGTACAGGGTAGAATTCTTGCAGTGCTTCATCTGTTTACATTTAATTTATAAGTTTAAATTACTATGTTTGTGAGAGAGATTTGATCCTATCGATTGATCCCATAAAACAAAAAATATCGTTTGGTATTTTACCCGGTTCGATAACTGGGTGTGGCAACAAAGAATCTGGAAATATTTGAAGAAAGATTTATTTATTGTAAAAATAAAGCAAAATTTGCTATCTTTATTATTTAGAGTCACGGAATAGAGAAGACAGTTTTTTTCTGTTCTGTTAAGAGTACTTTCCCTCCAGGTAGGGTAAAAAAATTCGACCTTGTATATAGATTACAATTACGAGTGCGACAGATAATATGCAGAAAGTGATACTTAGTTGTCAGTAGTTTTTGGCCTAATATTTGTGGCACATATACAATTTCATTATCTTTATATTATAAAATTGCAAACACCTACAATATTGAAAGTGGGTATTTTTATATTACCGGAGGCTACATCCACGTTCTGCTTTACAACACATACTATTATACAACAGTATACATCTTATATTCCTACCTACATTCATTTATGTATCTTTCTTAAAACGAATTCAACAAAATGATTTCACAAAATCAATCAATGCTGACCTCTTTTTTTGTATGAGTGTGGTGAATACAAAGTTTAGTGATATTTGAGCCACCATTCCATGTGACCTACATTTTATATAACACTGCGATAGCAAACGGTCTGTTACCAAATTCTATAAACATTATAGGGTGACATAATTAAAACATTGTGTATTTTTAAAGTAATTTTCCTACTTCCATTAAAAGACAAAATTATGGATGAATTTATATATTATGAGTGTTTAGTACTCAATCACGCCAGAATAGCCAAACAGATTTGCAATAGCACATAGACTCTAGATTCGAAATGAAAACATATGTATAGCGACGCAACACAAATTTTTTCACTTCGTGTTGATCAAAAGTGCAACCATAAAAAAGCAAGAATTATATTTTAATATCAAGATATATAATTGTAGATCATAAAAATATGAAGTATAGGTTATAGGTGTATTGGACATGCAGAGCAGAAAGTTTAACTTCCTCTTAAGTATAAAACAATATTAATATCGAGTAACGTGACAAATTTTCCTCTGCTAAGGATTACCATGGCCGATTTGCTTATGATTATAGGATAGAAACAAACAGGGAGCCGGCAAAACTTAAAATATTTCTTTTATTTGCTATACAAAGAACCGAACAGCGGCGTATGCAGGGATCGTAGCATATGGAAAAATGTTTTTCTACGTACCTACCCTAAGGTGTGACTACATGTATATAGGAGGTAACGCGAGAGATCTTTTATTACGAAATTTAAGAGAGAGAGAGACCCCCTATCGAGTTCGATTACCGAGTGTGGTAACTGGTAAGTGTGTTTTGGAAATCTTTGAATGCAGATTTGTTTTTTTAATGAAGGAATAATTCCTTTGAGTAAATTTTGCTATCTCCAGTATTCAGACCACTTTCCCTTCAGGTAGGGCCCAAAAATTCCACCCTGTATTACTATCTACAATAAATACTAGTCAAATTTTTACTTCTGTCGGCACTCCAGGAAGTAGTAGTAGTTTTTTATTCTCAAGTGTGTCTGGTAGTAGTATAAAATATATAGAGCTAGAATTTTATGAATATAAAATTTGAAATACGTTAGCTAAAAATAAGGTTACGTACGTCTGTGCCCTACATCCCAAGCGAGGTAATTGATTTTCCATTAATTAAGAGGTCATTAATGATTCTTCAAGTCACCATATCACTATACAAAATTATTTTGTTACAGATAGATAACGTGGCCTTAATTCTAATTAGATATTTCCTAAACAATTTCTTTCTAAATTATTGGTATCTAGCTTTTGCCCCGCGGCTCCGCCCGCGTGGATGTCAGTTATCGCTATAATATCGGTTATCGTTATAAATTGTAGCCTATGTGTTATTATGATGTATAAACTATATCATTGTAAAGTTTCATTAAAATCCATTCAGTAGCTTTCACGTGAAAAAGTAACATCCATACATCCATCCATCCAAACTTACAAACTATCGCAGTAGGATTAATGTAAAAATAGAGGAAACTAGCTAATAGAGATAAAAAGTATATCAGATACTTTCACACAGATTAACCATAACCAGACGAAACGTCTGGAACGCAAGTTTCACATAGACCACGGCCAAACAGCCCGGAAGCAGTATATTCTACATACAGATTAACCATTAATTGGCCTTTACAGGAGTGCTCGTATTGTGCCCAACACTCCTCCGGCCCTCCCTAATCCCGAGAATAAAGCCTGTGCCAGAAGGTTAGATTAGCAGGTGTTGTTGCCTTACATACAGGTGAGGTTGGCTTGGGTCGAATCATTTAGGTAGGTAGGTACCTAAATTAATAATTATTTATGCATTTACAATTTCTTTTACATAAGTTAAATTATTTTCCACAAAATTATTCCAAGTCGTCATTTTCACTACAATTGTGTAAGAATTTAAGTGCAAATACAGTTCATACCTACGTTCATTATTTGCATGCAAATACTTTAGTAACGGATATGTCATCGTTGAACAACTTACATAATTTACTTCAGATAGGTTACGTAAAAGATACTTTGGGGATTGCTTGTATGAATTTTAACTTCAGACTTTCATTTTTATACCAGAACACAGGACATTTTTTTTTTTTTTTTTGTAAATAGGCATAGTGTTTATGTCGAATCCGAAGCATTCATACGCTGATATCAGATCACACTGTTGAAAAGTGGAAAGTCCTATCTGAGTCTATGTTCTCGAAAACCTATACCGAAGTGGATATAGGTAGACCTAGTTTACTTTTAACAAAATAAATCAATGCTTTACCACCGAGGTTGAAAAGTTTTACAACCCCGGAGTACCGCATTTTTGTTTTTTACTGATCATTGTAACTAGCAAACTCGAGTATCAGCAAAACCTGTTTGTCGCAATAACGAAGCGCATCGTACAACAGATGCAATAAGTACCTAAGTGCGGATGTATCTTCAACGCAACGGCTGGTACCGGGTTATCTCGACACATCAAACGAAATACTATACTTGTGTAACACTTACCTCCGTGTCGTAACTATCGTACACAACAATCATTTTATGTGTACACTGTACAGTCGGCATCAGATCGATCTTGATAAACAAAATGCTCAAAATGATCTTAATTCCTTAGTTTTTTGGTTTCCGTCTCGTATCTCCCCTAGGGAAGACATGAATATTTATTTCTTCAGTCCTGTTATCTCCCCTAGGCTGGGGAGATATCAGGCCCTCGATTCTGCTAAATCAAAATCCACTGTCACACCACAGACACAGCGATAAATGGCATTAAATTTTAGACTTTATTGCTATTTGCTTAAAGTCCAAAATTAAATGAAGAGTGTCACATTTCACTTTTTTCATTCACTCTACAAAAAGCCATTTAATATTAGACTTTAAAAACATAAAGTTAAAGTTTAAAATTATATGGGTAACTCTTACAGTGTCTGTGGTATGACAATGGTTTTACTTTAGTAGAATCGAGGCCCAGAACTTATATTTAAAATAATATTTTGAGTACTCATGTCTACCCGTCACAGTTCCACAGTTTGTACATACTGGCTACTTGCAAATAAATAAGTATTAATGTAATATTTATTATGTGTGAGTTAAAGACCTATGTTATCTATCAATGTCAAGTTTAAGACTTGTCATGTATTTTTTCTTTTACGGTTTAATGTAACACATACGAATACCCAAAATAATCCTGACGTCTTCCCTAAGGGGGCAAAAATGGAGACAAGATACCCAAACCGGCTTATTCTATAATTTTGTATACAATATTTCATTCGCTCAGGCGCTATTCGGCTGGGTGCTCTAAGTGGACTGCACCTTCAATGTCGGCCAATTTAAATCAATAACAAAGTTTGATTTGCTCTTAATACGAGAGTGTTAAGATCATTTTGAGACTTTGTAGTCAATATATTTCTGACGCTGACAGTACATATAGCTCATCTATTCTGTGGTTTCCAATTTATGTTAGTAGTTACAGTTACTCCCCGTATTGTGCCTTCTTATTAAACACACCGAATAGGAAAGGAAAATGGGGGTATACTTACATAAACTTTAACAAAAAGTGCTGTCGGTCTATAAGCTTGATAATCTTCAAAAAAAGGCTTATGAAATCATTCGAGTTCGAGCCCATGGTAAATAAAGATGGAGGCTTGTATGTATAATGTATACTTACTATAGAGTTTCATATACCGTTCGTTCTACGTATAAGTATGAAAGGAGATAATACTCTATACATTAGTGAAAAAGCAATGGGTAGGTGAAGACGACCCTAAAGAATTTTAGTAGGTAAAGTTTTAATTTCTATTTAATTAAGTTATTTAAACTATAATCAGACCAGTAAACAGAGTCTTTCGTAATTATTTCTAAATACTAACTTAATAAAATTTCGTTTCTAATCATTTCGAAAGTCTAGCACTTATTTTAGTAAACTTTTTATGCAGCAGCACATGATTTAATCTTACACAAAGTTCAATTTCTGACGTAAATAATGTATAAATCAAATATGAATCTTACAACACAATTAATATTGACATTTTGGGGCAATCTTTATCTCAACATAAGACCAAATAACGCAATCTGAGGGCATCCTAATCATAACAGTGCGCAGCGTTTAGAATTAGGTATAGGTATTGACAAAAATATACTTAGGTACTTAATATACAGCGAGAACACTAACATGCGTATTGTAACTAACACACAAAAATGCGTATTCCGCGCTGAATACACATTTTCCGATGGTTTTCATCCCTCGCCGGGTGGCTCCCGACAGATTAGACTTTGGGCCACCCCATCTCTTCCTACGCGGTGTCGTACAAGGCGACTAAGGGATGTCCTATCTCTTAGTAGCCTTAACATCAGACAGATATATACATCCCAGACTCAGCCTCAGATGCAAGGCTCTAATCAACAATAGTGCCCGGAATACGGCAATAGGTGGTGAATGATTGGTGAAATGTAGGTGTCAATTCACCTCTGCCTAACCCTCTGGCGATTAAAGGCATGATTATATGTATGTTTGATATGTACACAGATCCCTCATATTAAATATCTTTAAGGGATATCATTTCTAAGACCATAATTTAAGGGTTACTTGTTTGCTCATCGCGACAATTAGGAAATCATTGCCATGTTAGTCAATAGGTCACTGTTTACAAGCTCTTAGCATTAGCATTTTAAAGCCACACGACAGTTATTTATTCCTCATCTATCGTTATAGACCACTATTGGGCCTTCCAACCCAATAGTTTAGACCTTGGCACTACTATTTTAGTAAAAGAAAATATCGTCTATACTAATATTATAAAGAGGAAACGTTTATTTATTTAATTGGTACACTCTGAAACTTCTGAACCGATTTAAGTAATCTTTCACCATTAGAAAGCTATTTTATTCAGAAGTTAATATTAGAAATATTTTGAAACTTGTATACGAGGATCTTATAGAGAAAATGAAGTCGATATCAGGAGCTTAGTAAAGAATGCCTACAATGATGAAAGCCGGAAATATCATAACCGGATGAAGCAAAGCGCAAAAAATAACTATTATTCATTATTATAGGTGACACATAATATAATGTTTTCATATTACTTATTTGTAGTATTCGCTTTATTTTGCTTTAAATTCAGGTTCGTTAGATGGAAATCATGAACTATTGGTATAAAGAACATAATTAATACCTATTAACGCTGTCTTAATGGCAAAATCTTATACTGCACAAGTACAATTCGAATCGTCTCTATTTTGTTTTTTGTTGTGGCAACAACAGTAGCAAATGTCCCTAGAATATGAACGTTGCAGATGAAATATGTATGAAATAATAAACAAGTGGCCATTTATGGTCTTCTTATATCTCCTACTTATCTGCAAATGAACATCAATTATGCAATCTGTCCATTTTAGACGCACGCTCTAAACTTACAAGCTCTACACTACACTTTACTCAAAATATATGAGAAAGAATGTAAAGCCAAGATTTTTGATCTATGCGTCCTAACTTTACCAGGCCTACCTTCACAAATTCTACATTTTAGTCAAAACGTGTGGCTAAAAATTCTAGTAATATACAATATATACATTGTAGTAATATTAGCTTACAAATTTCAGCTTTCTAGGACTTCAGGAAGTACCCTAACAATTTGGATGATCAGTGAGTCAGTGACTAAATAGAGGGTTTTGAGACATTAATAAAATCTAAAGTAAAATAGCCACGACATTCAAACTTTGTTCGTTTAATGATTGTACTGATGGCATTCTATCTTGAAAATTTTAACTATTTAGTTAGCATCATCCAAAGCAAAGTTATGAGAGTTCAAAAAAACTACGAAGCGTTTCGAGAAAAGGTAGGTAGTGCCCTTGTGCTTAGCTTGACTCGTCTTGTAGAGGGCACTCCCGTGCCCCTAGATAATATACTTAGATACCTAACACATCTATAATCTTATTTACAAAAAAAATTGTTTACTTGACCAAGTTAAAGACATGCGTAAATCTGTATTGCGTAAGGCGAAGGCGAAGACGAAAGCTTTGTTTTCTTTTCAAGTTCTTTACACGGGCTCCGGGGCTTACTGGTTACGCAGCCGACCTTATCGCAATATCCCGGGTTCAAATACTGGTCATTATACTACTGACATAAACTTACTCCTCAAGCAATTTAGCTTAGTTGGAGGCCTTAGGGGACTATAAGTAACTTCAGTTACTAATATTGAAGAAAAAAGGAATATAACTATAGTACCTCTATTTCCTACATCTGAAACAGTAATTTGTGATTCACATAAAATGAGTATCGTGCCTCCGCCCATGTAGCACTCAGCACAGTAGAATTGACGATTGGCTATGCTATATGGCCTTGGGCCTAGGTAAACTTGAAGAGATGTACTAAAGTTATTTTAGTTTTAACGAGTTTAACTGCAATTTGACACCCACTACTTCAAAAGGAAAGCTTGTATCAGAACCTCGTCCGTTTAGTCAGAAAGTGGCATGCTTTTGAGGTACGGGACCTTTCGTGTGAGACTTGCACTAAAACATAATTATAGTTGACAACGCTAACCACATAAAGTTATGAGTTTAGTGACCTCGTACTTAATAGTTCAAGATATTTTTTCATAGTGGAACCATTATTATAATAAAATGATATGCGGGCTTAAATGACAGTTTGCCCATTCCTCGCAATCTCTATGTATGTAAATAAACCCGCATTACATTGTAGGCGAGCCAGTAATACCTGCCCATAAATAAATCAGCTCTGTCATAATAATATGTAACATATTAACCTAAATGAAGATAATTTTAGTTGAGAAGAGTATTTTCAACTTGGATTCAAATTTGGATTATGTGCCAATTAATTTTATTATACGTATAAGAATTTACAGATTAGATAATAATGTTATAAGCTTCATCAGTTAAATTGATCCCCGGCTCTCTATTTTTCTCAGGTAATATTGAAATACATTATCATTCTAACTCAAAAAGTTCTCGTGTGAGCAAGTCTGTCTCACATGCAATCTTTTGAATCAGATTACTCAAATTGTTCATCGCCTGTCTAACTAAACGATTTTTTCCTTAACTACACATTGTGTTTTGGTAATTAGGTACATAATTCTATTTTTATATTGTAGGGAAATGAGAAGAATTTAACCCTTTTTTGGCCTTGCCTTAAAATAACATTTGCCATAATAGAAATGCTATAAACGGGTCCTCGAACAAAAATTCACACATTAAATATGCTTCAGATCAAACGAATATTTTGGGACAAAATAATTAATTTAAATGAAACAGGGAAGTTTTTGCAATATGAACCGATTTAAAAAGAAGTTGTTGATGAAAAATATTACATTTTGAGTTTGAAATAAATAGTTATACTTAGGTAGGTACATTATATTTGTTTCCTTACGAACTGTGATTTTTATTTTCCATACTCAACCCTGAATAAAGGTGATTTTCCACCAGAGGGGCGAGACGAGACGAGGCGAGGAGAGAATTGAAATTTGTATGGCAAATTTTAAATTCTCTCCCAGCGTATCTTTGGTGGAAACAGTGTGGATTGACGAGAATATGCGAGGCGTGAATTGAAATATTTGTTTGTGCAAAAATGAACCGTATTGGTTCCTGTATAGAGTATAAATCACCTTCAAAGTGATTTTGCACCAGAGTGGCTAGGCGGGGCGAGGCGAGGAGAGAATTGAAATTTGTATAACAAATTTTCAATCCTCTCCCAGTGCATCTTTGGTGGAAACAGTGTGGATTGACGAGAATATTGACGCCTAATTTTTGTTCGGAGTTTTCGGCATTGACGCTGGAATAAAGTTATATCGAGCATTGTGTGTGAGCTGTCTAAAATACATTTATATATGAAGCATACGGGCGGCGGGGCGCGGCGGTCACGCGCGAGCTCGCGATGGCAATTTTTAGTGGAAAAGGGTCAGTGCGATTTCAATTCTCTTCTCGCCTCGTCTCGTCTCGCCCCTCTGGTGGAAAAGCACCTTAACGCTTGGGATTTTAAAGTTTTCTTGCAGATATTTATTACATAAACTTAAATCTAATTTAGATTTCTTATTATGTTAAACATATAGGTCCCCAAGTAACTATCACAGTAAATGCGTAATAAATTATACGCTGTTTGTTGATATTGCATGTTAAAGTTTCATTCGGACTACATGAATATAACAAAATTAGTAATCTTAGATGAACATGGGACAGGTACTGACGGAGCAAGTCCTCCATATTCAACATGTCATCAATATTGTCTTCCCAAGTAGGTAGGTATAAGCAACAACAAAATATGGAATAGGTACTAAACTCTCGAGCACTTCACAATGCTCTGAAGAGTGGTTTCTGTATTTCCGCAAGAAAAAAATATTCACAAGAATGAACACTGTCAAAATGCTTTGTTTATTGTTAAGACTTGCACTTTTTACTTTCTGGAGAGCGTTCTGTTCACACGTAAGTCCCTCCCGGCTGGCATCCAGAATCCCTTTGTAAAAACTTTCGTTTGGTTCATCGAACTTACTTTCACCTATTGTGAGCACATGTTCTCTTCGGAATGCACTTCAATTATATTTGTTAGCACGTCTCACGGATTAGATATACATGATACCTATTGTGTGTTATGTATTAGATATTAATGTGTTTTCCGCTAGAAATGTTAATTAGCTTTCGTTAAAAACATGTGTAAACGTTTCTATATGCTTACTCCTTGGTTTCAAATAGAATAGAAACGTAGAAATTAAATAAGATTTTATAGTTGGAAATTATGGTCAACAATTCAGTAAGAAAGATAAATGACCGAATCTGCTTTCATTGGCAAAATTCTTTTAATTCTTGGCACGCACTCATGTAATGATAATATACTTTCATTCTTAAATTCAGTTAAGTGAAACAGCGTGGCGCAGGCAATGTCTCATACTCTCACACTCTCACACGTCTCTCACAAAATCTTAAAAGCAAATTAAGCAGAGGTTGTGAATTGGTTGGGGGCGGCGTAGTCATTGCTCCGATTTTTCTCATTGGCCATTTAGTGTTCTAATAGCGCTGTCCAGGCTATCTATAGTAAAGTATAAATAGTGTTAGTAACGAGTTGGACGACGGAAAACGTGTAACATCCAAGCAATTGAATTTGAATATATTTTCAGTGCAATATTCAAAAAAATATCAGCCCAACAACGCGAACTTTTTTCACGTGAGTTACCCATCTTCTGAAATTATAATAGTCTCTACAACTTCTTGAGTGTAACAGGTAACAACAAAAAATTAAGTTAGTTTAAAAACGAGTAGGCACAAAATAACACCACTTCTGGATACATTATTTTTTGTTAAATTAAATTGTAATATGACATACTTAATCGCATAACTGTTATAAGTGTTATGATAGCTATGCATAATGTGATTTTTGAGAAAAAAATGTTAATTTTACACGATGTTATCCACGAAGTAATTCATTATAAAATAATTAACATACCTGCAGAATAACACCCGTTAAAAAAAATTACTTTCCTAACTTAGCAAATTTTTTGTTGGACTTAACACTTCTTAAAACTAACATAACTTTTCTTTTTTAAACAATTAAAAATAATTTTAGGCATGCATGCGGTCGTTTGCTATAGATATTTAACACGTTATGAGACAATTTATTGCGCTCAAAGACTTATGATGAGGCGACAATTGACCTCAGCGCCTGATAAAAAGACTGACCTCTATAGACATGCGATTACCTACTCAGACATACACATTATTTTTATGACGTGTACAGAGAAACGTCATTACTGCTTATTTAGATAATTTTTAACCCATTTTTGACCTATCACGACATAGACAACAATATTATGCCATAACCATTGTTCAAAAAAAAATTGTAATTTGACATTAAGTAGTCACGGGATACGCAACATTTTAACCGAGGGAGGTGGTATACATCCAGAGCGATGTAGCAGCTGGTTCCTGAAAGATCTTGAGCGCTTATACTGGCCTTCCTGATACGAAATGAACGGAAAAATACGCGATATCACCACTACCAGACAAGGAAAACTCGAAATAAAACCCGGTGCCAACCCGCCTGGCCAGCGTGGAAATGGTAAACCAAAGCCTAACAACATTGGGAGAGGCTTACGACCAGCAGGGGACTGCTATAGGGTAATTGATTGATTGACTTGTAGCTCTGAATAGACATGATTTCTGTCGGATCGGCAGGTAGATGTCTTTAAACAAATAAGTACCGGGTAAAACGGGGTGAATAGAGATCGATGGGTGAATAGAAATGAAATGGTCTGCGAAATTCTGTAGTTATTAGCTTTCAAGTGAAGGTATGGACCAGTCCAATGATATAATGGACAGACATACTAGATATCTGGTTAGATACTTTAAAATTAGTCAAAGAAATTATTTAAGAAAATCTAACGACCATTTTCGATCTCCATTCACCCCGTTTTATGGTAGGTAGCGAAACCGCTGTCTTCATATGGAGTATTTTATAAACGTTTTCTGCCTAGTCTCGAAGGCTGATAGGGCTTTTATCAACCATCTCTGCCAATCTGCAAGAGGGACCGGCAAAGTCATCTTCCTATTTTCTTTAAAATAAGTACCTTTTGCTAACCAGAGGAATATTCGAAGAATTAATTAGTTAGAGTATTATCCAATTGTCCTTTTTTATTATTTAGGTTTAGAATATATGTCTCTTATGGGACTAAACAGTGAAGTACATAAGTTATTTGAAGACTCCCTTGTGATTCTGAAAAGTGGAGATCAAAAAGGAGACACTGCGAGGGATGTTTGAGCCATCTCTGTATTCTTTACGAATACTTGATTCTGAAAAGTGGAGATCAAAAAGGAGACACTGCGAGGGATGTTTGAGCCATCTCTGTATTCTTTACGAATACTGGATGTGTACGGAAAGTATGGCGGAAACGAACAGGTACATACAACATTTTAAATTCAAAGTGCTCGTTCGTCTTATCTTTAATTTAATGCCATGATTACGTAATAAGGAAGGTTAATTCTTGTCTGCCCTGTGATATCGTCTTCGAACACTTAAAACTAATAATAGTACTTAATTTACATGTAATAGGTAAAAGCGTACGCAGTCAGACGTAAGTCATTTAAGTTTGTTTGTTTGTATTTATGTTTGTTGTAATTTGTTACTGAGCACTTAGGTGGCAAACAAGCACACGGCCCACCTGATGGAAAGTGGTTACCGTGGCCTAATGGACGTGTGCAACACCAGGGGCGTCACACCCTCGCTGCCGAATATGCGAATATTTCCAATAATCTTTTGAAGTAAATGTTAATAACGCTTGGCAGTCGAATAATAATATTATGATCGGTTTTTAGAAAAAATGTTCTAGTATCTAGTGTTCAATTTAATTTTACAAAAAATGCCTTCTTGTTTTATTTTAAAAATGATGTTACTAGGTACGGATTTATATGTACGGATCAATTAATTGTATTTAATATTCAGTTGTTCAGCGAGATCTCATGATTTTTTTTATTCAACATCATAAAACTTTAGCTCACACTTTCTATTATAATCAATAAAAAAATGCAAGACATTACACGCGCTGCCTAGACCCGAAGTAAGCAAAGCTTAACTAGCTTATGTTTGGATTCTAGATTGCAGATACACATTATATAGATACGTTTTTTTTTTTTTGATTTTTTTATATATTATACAAAAAAATATACCCAGACCGAGAGCGGGCTTCGAAGCCGCGTCGCCTGCGTGATAGTCGAACGATCAACCACTACGCCAAAAAGGCCGTCTGATGGAATTGAAACTATTGCAACAAGGAAACGATATATTACAGATTAGAGTAGAAAATCGCAATGAACCAGTTGTCAATCGTATGTCACACGCTATTATTAGTCTATAATTGCATATGTATAGTTTCACTTAATGTAAATCACTAAATAATAATATGACGAGTCACGCCGATGTAGAGATCTATACACTTGATCTGGCAATACGCATAGGCACATAGCCATAAAACGGCTTTGAGTGTAGTGAAGTCACCAACTGGATATCAAAAGCTCCTAGAAATACAATCAGAAAACACTCGCATTCAACCCAAAAAAGAACTTTTTCGTAGCTTTCCATAGATTAACGAGTTGCCTCGCGTGGTAGATAACGAAAAGAGAAAACTTGCAGTTGTAACAGATCTTATTGTACGACAGTGACTGGGACTGAAAGCTCGTGGCAATCTAAGGTATTTAAGCAAGTTTTAGAGAAACCATTTCCCATCAGGTGGGCCGTGTGCTTGTCTGGCACCTAAGTGGTATAAAAATATACTATTTATAACGGCAAACACTATACCTAATAACTATACATATAAACACAGTATTATTTTTTATTATTCTATTTCTCAGGTCGTACCTAGGTAGTATGGCATGCATCGTGCACTCTGCAGGTCTCGATTTCATTGCTAAAGAAAAGATTATCTCTTTATTCACCTGCTTTTTTATGAACCAGTCATATTTGTCTGTGTCAGATTACGTTAAAAGTTATGAAAATTATCTTCAACTTCGTTTAAATAAACATAAGTGTAATAGATGGTCATGCTCTGACGTTACCAACACAATAGGTACTGCGTATCATAATCGTAGCGGACACTCAATAAGCGTAACTAAATAGCATTTAAGATTGGTTAAATTTATTGATTTCATTGATAAACCTAGTTTAGTTACTTGATTGGATTTTCAATGGTGGAATCCAACATATACTTAACATTATGTAAGATTCTTTGCACACCCTACACTCTGGTACTATTTACATAGTACTTAATTAACAAAATAAATGTAAAAAAACTTACTGCTAAATGCAAATTTACATTAAGGATGTCCTCATGTAAGAGGAAGTTGCATGGGTAAACTTTCGTTTCTAGAAATCGAAAGAGACGCAAACATAGTCTTTTGAAATCGATTGATATTTTACTAATATTATATGATTCCTGGTCAAGTAAAATACCATCTCTACACGTGGATTTTGTAAAAGGCACCTAAGGGATGGGACTATTCTAGGCCCGATAGTATAGTCACAATAATATTATAAACGCGTAAGTTTGTATGAATATATCTTACTCTTGCACGTAATAACGTCTTAATATATCTGGTTGAAATTTGGCATAGAGTTGATTTGATTTGGAATAGACATTCGCTACTTTTTATTCCGGAAATTAAGTTCCCCCGGGCTGCCACTCGCCTTTATACCTATATATTGACGTATGTTCAAAATTTGCACTAAGTTTGTGAACATTATTTAACCTATTTACTTCTACCTCCATGATGCAAACTCAGAATGGATCCTCCTTGATGTTTCTACTTTTTTTATATTTGCTTTGCGCGCGCCTATTTACTCAATCGCCTAATCACTCGCTGAGGTGGGAAGTTGCGGGTTGCCTCCAGTCCAAAGATTTATGACCTCGTGCTCTCTTTGAATTCTTCGCTTACTCCGTCTATTTCAATTGATACAATAATTAACTTTTTAAATTTATTGTAGGTACTTAATACGTATATTGTCTAAATAAACTGTTGTCTGAAATACGGATGGTAAGTTATCTAGTACATACACAGATGTTCTATTAAATGAGATATTTGGTAGAATATGATCAATGTATAGGTTTTTGTGCCAAAGAATGAAATAAAATAAATAAATTTAAAAAAAGAACATAACTGCCTACTAGCTAC
This sequence comes from Eilema caniola, assembly GCA_949126895.1. Lineage (NCBI taxonomy): Eukaryota > Metazoa > Arthropoda > Insecta > Lepidoptera > Erebidae > Eilema > Eilema caniola. The sequence continues at coordinate 15,891,481 of OX421463.1, read as the reverse complement.
TTATTATTCGTGACAATAAGGATGAGTTAGATTTCAAGTACTCAAGGAAAAACTAAAGACATTGACTATCTATTGATTGTTTAAAGAGTACCTAATTACAGTTACGAATAAGGCCCTCATTACAATTTTATGGGATTCATGAGGATAATGTAGGCAAAGAACAATACCGCTAAGCTATTTTGGTACATTAAATTAGTTCATTGTATTCAACTTTTCATATAAAGCCTCTCAGGGATTTCAGGCACTACATACTACTTACAAGTAGTTTAGTTTCTTGGTACATGAATTGTCCTCAATTTACCGAAGTTTACCAAAGTTTACCAAAACATGGAGGACCATGTTCTGCAATCAATTTGGTAAACTTTTGTTGAACCGTGGGTCACTACAAGCGTCTCTACCGACTAGCTTGGGTGGGCTCGGTATTCACAAAATTTCAGATGTCTGCTTACCAGCGTTTTGACTTCAATCCACAGTACTGAAGAATTAACTAGGAAAATCCTTGCACCTACACTAGTTAATTCTGAAGTATTAGGTTAGACTGAAGCAGTGAACGCTTGGAAAATTGCTTGTCCAAACACTGATCTCCTAAGGAACCTTTTCACACAGCGTCAGTGGGACAGGCCGCTCTGCAACTCAGTAAGACAAAATTTATTAAATTCATGCACTAATGCTGCTGAGCGTGCCTGTTTACTGGCAGTTGAAGTGTGGAAATCGGGTCTTTGGTTATAAGCTCTTCCGTCACCTAACGAGGGGACTGTGTTAAAGATGACACTACTTTCCGCCTCGCGACGTACCTCCGCTTTGGTGCTCCATGTATTCCTCCGCATCAATGCCATTGTGGAGAAGCAGTTGACCGACTCGGACACCATGGCCTCAGGAACCTGCTGCAGGAGCACTGGGCGAATTCCACGGCACGCCAGCCTCAACGACATAATCTGCCGTGCTCTTGTCACCGCCGGCGCGCCGGTGTGCCAGCTGAACCAAATTGACGATGGCAAGAGACCGGATGGTATGTCATTAATGCCTCGGAAAATGGGTAGGACTCCGATATGGGACGCAACATACATCGACACCATTGCCCCTACCCATTTACCTGGCATGGCTGGCTGTGCTGGTGCTACTGCAGCTTCTGCAGAGGCTCTTAAGCGGCGCAAATACTACTAGATTATGAATTTGTGCCGTTTGGAGTCAAAACGTTTGGGCCTTGGGGTCCGAGCGCCCGCAATCTCTTCAGGGAGATTGCGAAGCGTATGGTCGACGCTTCTCGTCACCAGAAGGCTGGCCTCTTTCTAGGCAAGAGATTAAGCAGTGCCATAAAACGTGGCAATGCTGCCAGTCTTCTGGGAACGCTACCACAAGAGGCATCAGATGCGGATGAATTCCACGACGTATTTTAACTTTTAGTTTTAGTTTTTTACTATTGTGTATATAAGTAATTTATAATTATTTAAAGATAGTTAAGATATGGTAACGCTTTCCATGTACAAATAAATAAATAAATTAGTAGAGTCGAAATGCTATGTAGTGAAAACAGGATAAAATATAGATATCTACGTACCCGTGGAACACTTAGTATTTGGTATTCCACGGTTCTACTTATTCCGTACTTCACTTAAAAGGTGTTCGACAAATAATTAGGACAAGATTGTAACAGCGCAAAATATGAAACAGTAATCGTACTTAATTCTAAAACAAACAGTTGGCTTAGAGGAAAATAAGTTAACAAGTATAGTACTAATGTATGTAGGTATTGGATTGTGCTCCATGATACACATTTATGATTATATTATATACTAGCTGTTACCCGCGGCTATGCCCGCGTGGATGTCAGATTTGATGACATTAATGATCACTGCTCCGCTCCCTTGAGTAGTAGCGTGATGATATATATATTAATAATTACTGATTGGCTGATTGACAATACCTATGTGTTATTCTGATGTATAAGCTATATTGTTGTAAAGTTTCATTAAAATCCATTTAGTAGTTTTTACGTGAAAGAGTAACAAACATCCAAACATACATCCATCCATACTCACAAACTTTAGTATTTATAATATTAGTAGGATTAGTAGGAATACAATTGACACGATTAACAATTGATATAGTATCAGAGGCACCCCCCTCCCGAGGAGGGCCAGACCGAGAGGAATAGCCCTGGGTCAGCCGGGGTGCGAGGGATATGTCAAAAGACAACCTCACCTCCGGCCTAGCACATCGACCCACAGACGGCGTGCGGTTTAGTCGGTTCGAGTCCGACATAACCTACCCCTCCGGCTCCGGAGGGGTGGGTATCCGTAGGGATTTCCCGCACATAAAAAAAAATAAAAAAAGAGTATCAGAGGCATTCGAAACAGAAAGTGAGTCAAATAAATAGGATTCCGGTAGTTAGATATTGTCGAGGCTTCTAGGGCTTCAACTCGAAAAGTAACAAAGTAGATACTAAGGATTTTTTTATTTAGTAATTACTCATACGTACCTACACGGAAAAACCCGAAGTATTTGAAAGAATAATGACAATGTTATTCATTAATGTATGAATTCATTAATTACGTCATTAATTATTTACACTTATGTAAAATATCAAACTTTCTCCGTTTACTTCTGTCCTTGTCTAACCATTATTGATGTTTCCTTTCAATTTTGAGAAGGTGTCGGTTTTTGCTGTTCCTACACATTCATGATACCTGTATAATTTCTAATTACTACTTACTTCTATCTAATACCACTACTTTTCCACGTTGCATGGATACCTAATTTTCCTCTTGGGTCTAAGTATATGGAAACAGTAAGTAACTTATGACCCAAGTATCTGAAAAGTCTCTTCTCATTAGATCAGATTGGCACACAGGACAGGCTTTATCTAGTGTGGGGTCACAGTATAATACCCAACATTGTAACATTTTATTTGGTAATAAATGAATTTTTATTTAAAAAAAAGACCTCCTATAGAAATATAATGTGGCTAAATAAGTAGTCACCTTAAAAAAAGACTATCACAAATTAATACTAATCCTTAGATTTTTCGCATAGGCTTACCAACAGATATTTTTGGTTATTTACCTATATACTCGCTGTCTATTGTACGCAGTTCAGCCTTTCCTACAGAGGCTGGATGTTACCATTCAAAATTCGTCCACCAAAACTGAATTCTCACGGTTTACATAAATAAGTTGATAAATATACCTAATACGCAACTTTAGTTCGCCTTAATAGATAGTGAATTCCAGCCTCAATATAATTCATAAAGCAGACGTGATAACGCAGCTTTTTTTGAAGTGAAAACTTCTTTAGCGGCGTTGGATGGGTGTAAAATGTTAAGGAAGCGTCAGGATTAGTTGACCTTTGAACCGTAACCGACGACTGACGTCATACAAGATTGGTACAGACTATCTATTTTGCAATTTACAACAGATAGCGTCGTAGCTTAAACGGTAAGCACTTCGACTGTAAGTCCTTATAGTTTCAGATAGTATCGGGTTCAAACCACCTGGCCTTCAGGGATTTTTTGTGATTGTTTTTTCTTATTATAATTTATTACTTTTGGTGATTATTTTTTCTTTTTGTAATTTATTACTTTTTATGATTCTTTTTTCTTTCTGTAATTTATTATATTTTGTGATTATTTTTTCTTTTCATAATTTATTAATTTCTTCTGACAGAAAATTTGCAGAAAATAAGTGATAGGTTCTATGATTAGCGCTATATTATAGGTATGGTATGGTATGTTCTTTTTTATCTTTTTCTATGTATATAACGAAGAAAGAAAAAAAGAAAATGTTTTCACTTCTGACGGCACTCCCAGAGTGCAACCCGTCTTTTTTTTATATAGGACACGTCAATTTGACTTTACCTCGCCTGATGGTGAGCTGAAGGCAAAGTCTCAGGAAAGAGGCCACCATTATAAACAAGTGCCGTGTTAACAATGTTGGCACTCAGCTTGACGGCCTCATCAGATGCTTTTTCACGCCCCGCTTAAAGGACCCGGGACTTTAGAAAAAGGGAAACACGTGAGCTGGCAAGGAATTCCAGGGCTTACTTCAAATGTAGGTGGTTTAACAGTTAAGGATTTGGCCTTACGATCCAGAGGTCCTAGGTTCAAATTCGAATGGCCATTATACTACCCGACACGTGAACGCACTTCAACACAAGCAATTTAACTAGTATTGGAGGATGCAATTAGGGGAAATATTAATAATCATTTCTGTTACTAATATTCTTTAAAAAATAAAGCTTCGATTGATCTCGATTTCTACGATCGGTGAAATCTTTTATTGTGTATCAGTAACGCAATTAATGACCAGTTATATTCCTTGTGTTGACTTTTACTTTTAGGCATCCACTTAAAATATTTACCTCGTGCAACATAAATAAGTATTTTTTTATTCAACACTTCAAAGTGTTAGGTACTAATTGTTGCTCAAATTAAAACTCTTACTTTCGAGAAAATCTTGAATAAAAATAATTAGTAAATCAGTAATTATTTATAGTTACAAATATTTCCTGTCAACGTTTCATAAATATTGTAGCTAAGTAAGTAATTAGTATAATGAAATTTTAAAATAGAAATGGTTAGTATTCATTTTTTTTAAATAAAATAATAAAAAGAATGAATACCCACAAAGAATGAATCGAACGTCAAAATATTTTGGCAGTATGAATGAAAAAAACTTGAGTTGAATGCATATTTTATGGACTGAAACATAACCTCCTTTTTGAACGAGTCAGCGGAATAATGCAACACTCAGTAGAAAAGCTTTACGATTAATAGATTCTTTTTAACTAGGATACGTCAATGTGACTTCACCTCGCCTGATGGTATCGCATACACGTACCATGTTAACAATGGGTTTGACGGCCTCATCAGATGCAATAGGATCAACTCAGTGATGAATGTAAGAAAAAAGGAAATGCATTATTCAGAAAATTAATTAAGATAATGAATATTGTAGAAATATTCACTGATTGCAGTTCTAAAGTATGCCATATTAACTATATTCACTTACGGACTCTTCCATCAATATTCGTTGCGTGCGGAAAGTAGGTACCTACGGTTCTACTAAAAGTAGGTTACCTGAGATTTGTAAGGCCGTTTTTAACATATTTATCTTTAAGACAAAGAGGTTAAAAACGGAAATGCATTCGATTAACTCGATTTTACAATTACCACTTCTTTAAACAAGTATTTATTAATGTTTTTTCAATTAATATCCACTTTATCTATTGTCTTATTGCATCCCAGGAAATAGATACAGCCAATAACATAGAGGCTTTGGAAGCAGTACAAAGCCTCATCGCTTGAAGCGATATCTACTTACAAAGCCCAAAAGATACTTAGGTATATTTGTGTGCTATTCACCTGGAGGACAGAATAATCTACTTACCTCTGTACTTAATTTTATCTAGATCCGTCCAGTCAATTAGGGCCCTGATTCTGCTATTATTTTGTTCATGGCAAAACCGCTGCGTTTCCACAAACACTGTTACCAATGTCATTTAACTTTAGACGTTACCATTGCACTGTTAAAATCAAAAATTAAATGACAATCTTGTAGAATGAATGAAAAATGTTAAAAACTCTTTCTCTTTTCATTTTGGACTATGAAGCTCTGCTATAAAGTATAAATTTTAATGACATTTTATGCAATGTTAGCGGTATGACAGTGATTTTGTTATGTCATAAAATTAACAGAATGGAAGGCCTGACATGTTTGAGTAATAAACATACTTAAAACGCCACCTAAGTCACAATCAATTCTAATAATTATTTGTATAGAATTGAAAGGCACTTCATATTTTTGTAAGATATTCGCTATATCTTTCATCATTATTTTAAGTTGCATCCGAGACTTACAACTCCTTTTTTTCCTAGCGTATATGATAGGCGGACTATTCGCAATTGGAATCACGTATTGAACACATATAGTTATTCAACTAGTTTAAATAAACAGTCTGCTTGACTCGCAAGAAAGTGAGTGACACAGTTATCCACCTCTTGTTCTGTCCGCGATGACTGCGAACGAATCAAAATAACGGATAAAGTTGAGCCCTGCGCAATTAACTAGGTAGGTAGTCAATAAAAAATTGTCATGTGTCAGATATACCAGAATGCGCAAAAGCGATTTAGTTTTGGAAAATGGTTCATAAGGAGAGGGATGCAGCTATACATAAACTTGTATAACTCTTCCTCTCCTCTTTTGAACTGCTAAAAATAAATTTGTAGTATTCCTAAAATTTTACCGAGTAGGTAACTGCATTAATCGATTTCAGTATTGTAAAAAGAAATCATTTAACATACAGTCGGGGCACTTGAAGGTATTAACTGTTTTCCTAACAAAATGATTACAATTTAATTAGCCGTTAAGGTTAATGAGCTCGTCATCGCCATTTTTATGTATGTACGAATATAACTACTTCGTCAATACTATATAGTATTCGCTCTACGTTGTAACGATAAAAAAAAACTTGTTAGACCACCTGATATTTAACTAGTTAATGAAATCTTACGCCCAAAAGTTTGTTTTGTAGTAATGATCTGTCTGATAGGAATATCTAGGAATTGTTCATAAAATATCAAGGGTCTATTTGTAAAGTTGCATTTACATAAGGTAAACGCTTGGAATCCAAAAGTATTATCATGATTTTTAAAGTATTCGGAACTTAGCAAGTTACGAAATCGAAGAAAAAAGAAGACATAAACAATAATTGCAACCTCTGAAACGGTCTTACCGATTTTTATGAAACTTTTGTATATTTGGTTGGTCATAGGCTTTTTTTATTCCCGGAATATGTTCCTGTGAGTCACGACCACCCCAAGCAATGCCTAGTAATCTATCTTCTTCTATTTATAAAAGCGAAATACCACTCACAGATTAATCACAAAATCTCAGAATACCTACAAATCTACAAACTTGAAATTTGGCATATATGTTCATTATAGGGTGTAGAATGTAGACACCCACTTAGAATTCCACGAAACATTTATTGCATCGAATTTTACGAAACTCCACCCTTAAGGGGGTAAAGTGGGGGGTGGAAGTTCGCTATGTTTTTTTTTATTAAGGGGAAGATCAATTTTACTTCACCACGCCTATCTTTTTGAATTATGGACCACCTTTTGGGGTTAAAACAGGGGATGGTAGTTTGTATGAAAGTCTAAAATTTACTCCACGCGTACGCCCGCTAGTAGGTACATAATATTAAACGCACACCAACACTTAGTTTCTGGCTGTCTTTAATATATGTTTTTTTTCCGTAACTGACCGAGTTTCTCTATTTTAAATGGGCATGTCAACGTTGCTTAAGAACTAGAAGGTATGTTTCAAAATCGTTTAAATTATTTAAATATTATGCGCGTCATCCATAATAATGTTAAAGAACTTATACTAATGTAACATAAATAATGTTAAAAAAATAAAGATTATACGGCCTATGAAATGTTACAGAACGGAAGTGTAAGGCCACTGCCACCTGTGTCATCGTTCAAATTCCTAGGATGTTCATCCTTTGAGGGGCAATCTTTACAACTCGCTTGAAAACAACATATCTAACTTAGAAAATAAATGCATGTTATAGCGTTCATCCTATTGTACAGTAGCGTTCCTAAGAACATTGCCTTTTTTTCGCAAGTCTTTCAAAATTCAAAGTTCTTTATTTAGTGAAAATGGTACAAAAGTGATGTTTACATTATAATGTCAGATGCATGTTTTTTTTTTCATTTGTTAGAAACTTCAATGCTGCAGTGATCTCAGTAAGATTTATGTATACGATTAAAAATGGTAACATAAATTATACTGGCTGCAGTTTACGCGAATATCACTCTTTGAAATAAAACCACGTACCTATTACGAATTCTATCGAGATTTATTTACCATTTACATTTAATAGGACGTTTCGGCTAATTTCCAGCAGCCATGGTCGCGGGGTGACTTCGCTTGGTACTTAGTTGCCACTCTTGTCACATTATCATTATCACTTTCACACATATTTAGACCAAAAAAAAATGCCCGCTGAGTTTCTTGCTGGAGTCTTTTCCTGGTCGGGGTTGCGTTTCGAACAGGCGGTGGTCCATTTGCTAAACAAGACTACAATTTTTGAAGTGAAAACTTCTTTAGCGGCGTTGGATGGGTGTAAAATGTTAAGGAAGCGTCAGGATTAGTTGACCTTTGAACCGTAACCGACGACTGACGTCATACAAGATTAGGTACAGACTATGTATTTTGCAAGTTACAATCGATATCGTCGTAGCTTAAACGGTAAGCACGTCGACTGTAAGTCCTTATAGTTTCAGATAGTATCGGGTTCAAACCACCTGGCCTTCAGGGATTTTTTGTGATTGTTTTTTCTTATTATAATTTATTACTTTTGGTGATTATTTTTTCTTTTTGTAATTTATTACTTTTTATGATATTTTTTTCTTTCTGTAATTTATTATATTTTGTGATTATTTTTTCTTTTTATAATTTATTATTTTCTTCTGACAGAAAATTAGCAGAAAATAAGTGATAGATTCTATGATTAGCGCTATATTATAGGTATGGTATGGTATGTTCTTTTTTATCTTTTTCTATGTATATAACGAAGAAAGAAAAAAAGAAAATGTTTTCACTTCTGCCGGCACTCCCAGAGTGCAACCCGTCTTTTTTTTTAAATTAGACCAATTGTAAGTGCCCTTTTAATGTTCTATACGGAATAAATGATTTTTGACTTTGACTTTAAAAGGTACCCGAATTATGATGAATTGTTGGTGTCACGAATGAACTCAAGTCTTGCTATATTTTACTTTTACTAAGGTTTAATTAACCAAATGACTTGATCCCAGGCTGGTGGTGCGCTTCAACCATCTTATATCTTAAAATTAGGGATGATCTGATAGGGATGATGATACTGATCATTCTTGGTTTATGTTCTTTTGCGAGTATCTATGGTTTGACGAATCTCAAGTAATGGTTGGACACTTGTCCACATACAGTTAACTTTGTTGAGCATTGGTGTTTTATAATTATCAGCTATTTGTTCTTTGATGCGATTGGCAATGCTCCACTTAGTTTGACCTAAGTATATATGAGTTCCCATAGTCACAATCTATTTTACAGACCCTCGCATCTTGTAGAAGAATTGATTGAAGCTCGCTTCAAGATTTAACATAATGCGCAAGTAACTCTGTCTGTCTATCTTATACACTTTCACGCCTAAAAATTTACACGCAATAATCTAGCTATAATCTGCTATTCTGCAAATCACATCTACGAGTACTAGGTTCTTACCTTAATACTTATTTAATACTTATACATATACTGACATCAAAAACTGTGATGGCAATGATGCCAAAGTTCTATTCAATATGTATTGTAATTTTTACACCTGCCTACCGTTTGTAAGTTGGACACAGGCCATCACGTTTCATCACCATTTCATAAAATCCCAGTGCTATAAACCCATGCCATGCATACGAGTGTTCTTATTAGTTCCTACTGGTTGTCTCAAGGCGACGACGCAGTTTTCGCTGTATGACACAACATCGATAAAGACTACGAAGTTTATGTTGATACGTAGATACTATTACATCGTGAATTGCAACTTCGCATAATAACGTTCTTTAACGAGTTTATCACATAGCTAAGTAATTGTTCTTAATCATATGCTATGAATGGAGTTGTATTTAGTATCAATATGTATTACCTATAGGTTTAGACTTTAATATAACTTGATATAGACCTCGCCTTGTTCAATTACAATGACTTTATGTCAGGATACGAGTATTGGACAGGCAAACATCAAGATCGAACGTTGTGTGAAAGTCATCTACGATAATAAAATAACGCAAAAGTGGAAATATAAAGAAACTAGTTGTACCCGTAACTTCGTACTCGTCTTAAAAAGTGTTATGTTATCTGTGACATAGGTACTAAAGTTCACACATGTTTATTCTACCGAATAATATACCTATGTAAATAACAATATAAAATAAATATTTCACTCAAACTGTTATTTATATTCTATAGTAGTGCATATAAGTACTCTACATCGCTTTGCAATTCCGAGCACATCGAAAATCGCCGTTAACCTCCTTCGGCTTGCCAGAAAGAAAGTAGTCGCAAGTCGCAACACTTCAGCTTTAATGACATCATTCATCACAATCACAACATTAAAGTTACGAGTAGCTTTCTGAAATGGATTGAATAACGAAGCAGCTTATCTCTTTAAGGAGCTCTGCCCCTCTATACAAATGGCAATTCTTTGGCCGGCGTTTGAATTGACGTATATGACATGCGTCAACGACTTTCATATTTGTCAAATCCTATACATTCGTCATTCTATTCCCTCAAACGCTAGCACACGAATTGCCACTTGTCTGGAGGGGCTGCGCTTCATCCTTCGAGCCTTTTCCCAACTCATGTGGGTTAAATTAAGAATCTAAATAAGAAATGGTCAAACCTCGATATTTTCTATTAAGCCACGATAACGAAGTTCTATAATTAGTACAGAGACAGTTTTTTTCAAGGATTCAGCTATCCGTACAAAAAGCTATCTATAAATAACGGTAATAGGCTCGCCCGTTGCCCTCTCGTGTTTTCTTACACCATTGTCCAATTTATTTGGATTTTCATAATATCCGTAAGCATTTGCCGACAATTCGAATTTTCAAATCATCCTGCGACATCTATTTAAACTTAAATGATAACTTTGGGCACCTTTTTCTCCTCTGTTGGTTAATAACTTTTTTATTCAGTAGCTTTAGTTGTTATTAAAAATAATATTGCCAATATTGAATATTTTACAATTTTATGGTCGAATTTCGATCACCTTCTCCAAATTACTGAGCTTATTATTTACCCATAAATTTTATTAATGATGTTGATTCAATGACTTCATCTAGGTCAGGGATGGGCAAAGTACGGCCCGCGGGCCAGTTCCGGTTCGTGAAACTATTTAATCCGGTCCGCCAAAGATCCTTTGACATAATAGTAAATGGCCCGTGATAATTTATCTTGATGGGCGAGAAGTATGAAGTACGGTGTCATCCGTAGCTGCTTGAGAGCTGCCTCTACCTCGTTTCTCGAGAACGGGTATTAGACGCCAAGGTGGGAGCTGGTGGCTGCCCTAGGAGTGAGAGTTATTCGCTCGCCGCTTTGCTCACGGGGATGGTGCGCTGCGCGGATACACCGTCACTTCCTTCTACGAGCAAGTAATGCTTGTGAAGGAGGCGGCGGAGCAGGAATGGAAAAGACTTATCAATCACAAAGCCCACAACAAATGAAGGCTACATGGGCCTCGGAGATGGCATCGGCCAAGGAGCTCCGTCCCCTATGAGCGCGGGCTTGGGGGTACCGGATAGAGCCGCCCCTACCCAAGCAGAAGCAGGCTGCAGAGACATCGCGCGGCGCGCGCCTCCCCAAACCCTGGGGCTAGATGACTCCGTGGTCCCCAAACCCGAACACACAATCTCACCTCCGGCAACTAACGACCCACAGACAGCGTGCTTCTTAGTCGGTTCATCTCTTCGCAGGGATCAGTGGGTGGGCTGCATCCGTGATAAATCTGACCCTCCTCTGATATTCCTTCAACTTTCTAACCCCTCAATATCAAAGTTTGCCCACCCCTGATCTAGTTTGTTTATAACTTAGATAGCACTTGCGATGAAGTAGGCACTTCATATTTATTGTCGTCTTAGAAATGTACTTAATTGGTAGAGTCTACAAGAGAACAATGGCAAATTCTTGCCCTTGGCCTAGAAATGACATCATTCAATATTAATTATACCAGTTTTTTAAAACTTCTAGTGACAGTAATTAATAAGTACCTACATATTATTATGTTATTTTATTTTAGGGTTTCTGAAAACTTACAGGTAATTTTAACAATAGCAAGGTCAATTACGTACCTAATACTGGCTAATTAAAAGTTGTCACAGATAGCTTTAAGTACATTGCTTAAAGTAAAAAGATCAGAACAGATCTTTGTTGACGTTTCTGCAAACCATATTAAAGGTACGGCTTGCCCTTATTAAATAAGAATTTCATCTGTAAGTAGTCGCTGTTAAAGGAGTCTGTAACATATTTGGTCGACGTAATAAGGTTGGCGATACGCACATGCCTATTTTATTAACTAATTCTGTATCTGTTAATCCATTGAAAATGCTAAATATAAAAGATAAAAAATCCGCTATTTCTTCTCCTATCTATATAATATAATATAAAGTGGAAGTAAATGAAATTTTTTGCAACGTGCATGGTAGTCAGGCCGAAAACACTTCGAACGATATTGAATGTACCTTAAAAACTTACGTTGTCTCTCTAATCACTTGTGAGGCATATTCAAGTCCGACACCTTATGTGCTATAATATAGTTGAAAAAAATAATTGCCTAACTATAACATGGCGCCCAAACAGGGATTATAGTCGGGCATACTGTGATTGGAATTTACCAATATTACCGATATAAACCGAAATAAATACTGTTACAACTTACAACCCAACGAGATTTTAAGAATTGTAAGAGTAAAAATACAGATAAATCCTACGGTAACCGGCTTACGTACCTAGCATTTCTCCAAATGAATATTACGTGCAGAGAGCTGTTAAATGCATAACTGTATACAAACGTATTTCTTTCACTTCAAGTTAATTTATCTTTTGTTAGTTACTAACTAAATCTACCATATTCTTTAGCGATCTGCGTAGTGCGTATCTATAAGTTAGAGGCAAGTCTCACTTACATAAACTCTATTTTCCTTGAGAAAGTAACATAATAACCAATCACATCGCATCATCTGGAAACAGCTGAGCCACATTTGTTACGTTCAACTCACTGGATTCACTAGAACAGTATCATGATTTGCAAACAAAATACGTCTACCAAATTAAGTACGAACGTGACTGTGAGATCTGTTGTTAATCTGTATAGGTACAAGAATAGATTTCATTTTTTTGATACTAAGTAGAGATAAACAGTTAGAGAATTTTTAGGCTTTACCAATTACCTGCTATCGCCCTCTCTTACGCTCTCTCCTGTGGCTTTAACAATAAAAAAGTTTTACTTAAGTGATGCCTTTTTTTTTTTTTTTCACGTGTGGAAACCCCCACGGGCTTCACCCCATCGGTGCCAACGATGGGGTAGGCGTGTCGGAATCGGACCGACTAAAACCACACGGTGTCCTTCCCAAGTGTCCATTGCCGGGCACCCCGGGTAAGCCCTCGAAAGGATAACCCCAGGGGTTAAGTGATGCCTATAGTAAATTGAATGTCTTACAAGTTATATAATATTAATAAAATACCAGTGTGACTTATCCTCTCGCTCTTATCTACTTGTAGAATTTTACTGGCTCTCTTTGTACACATCACAACATACTCGTACTTCATTACCCACCGATATCATTGTGTATTTGCAAGTATAAACAATACTAATAGTGCATTACTGGTAATTATTTCCCTATTCGGTATTATTCTACAAGGATAAACACTGTTAATCAAGTTAAGCAGGTTTCGTTTTGCCAATCCTGAATGCCTTATAACTATGGGCGTCGGATGCAAATAAAAAATAACGGTAATGAATATTTTTTCTTCACAATATCGTTTTGGCCTAGTCTCATTTTATACCAACTCAAGCGTGCAGTTACTTATATAAAATGACTTACAGTTAGCACATAACAATATTTATAGGATAGGTTCGCTCGCTATATCTACGAGGAACCTACGCAGCCTTCAAGGGAAATTGGTCAGGTCAGGTGTGAATAATATTTACCGATTGTTTACTTTAAAATTGTAATGTTATCAGTATATGCTATTTATGGTAAAAGGTCACTGTTATTAAACAAAGTTGTGTAAGAAGTACACAAATAATATTTATTTACTTCTAATATCTGCTATCGAAAAAATGACATTACGAAGTTCCTTGACCAGATTGCGCGTCAGGCGATGTGATTCATTCGTTTATTGGTAATTAGAGATAATTTTAAAAAGGAATTTAATTGTGTTAATTAAAGGTGTTTAGTAATAAGTTAGTAAGTCAGATATATTATTACCACTCTAACTGAATAGCTTAAGCAAATTAAATCAGCAGCCAAATTGTTACCAATATACGGACGAAATAACAGTTTGCTACTTGGTAGGTAGCTCGATGTCGTTTCGGTGAGAAGTGGGACATCTGGCTTTGTGACCTACACACAATATTCTCGACACTAACTTAAGCAAGTAATTTGTAGAAGGTAGGTATCACATCACAAAACAGGACTTGTAATAATCCACTAAGACCTAATTGTTTGTGCAAGTTGTCATAGTAACATTTGTGAAAGTTTGCGAGAACTTGGTAAATAATCGGAAACTATAAAGTGTCTAACTCACCTTAACTGAAAAGAAGTGGTCAGTCCCTCACATGAAGTCTATCCAAAGGTGAAGCGAATGCGTGCTGATCAGTGAGCGAGCAACATTTCACTCGTTTTCGTGTTGAACAAATAAAAACGTCGCATTCACATACTAATTAATTTTCGAGAGAAACTGCGCGGCGTACGGTATAACGCGCATACGGATAGCTGTGTGACAGAGCACTGAGGTGTATGTCGGAGCCGCAGCACGTCCGAGTGAACGAGGCGAGGAGGTGGGCGAGTGACCACAACCGCACGCGGCGCGCGCAGTGAGAGTTGTGCTTTCTTCCAGTTGCGTATCGTAGCCATCACATTGAGCACCGAAAGCCGCGACTGCATCCGCGAGATGCTGCACACTGCACATGCACCCGTGTTGCGACAGATCAGTGTTTGTGGGATCGCGATTCGGCGACGGCCCCAACGTCTATCAAAGCCGGACGCGCGCGTTTCACATAAACGTCAATTTCAGCAACGCGGCAACATCCGCATAAAACTCTGTACCAATTACTGTGAGCTCATCCTCAATGATATGACTGCAGATGATCTGTCAACGATCGGCTGTAATAACAAGTGAATGTTATTATGACTTAAGAATCAAATAATATAATAAAAACATGAGATCATGCTCATTTGTTACCTAGGGGTCGTAGGTTTTGAATATTAAAATCTAAAGTTATTGTAAAGTAGCCCTTTCAGAATTAGGATCAAAGTTATGCTCTCTGATGACCATTCAAATATACTTTTTAAATATTTCTTTGAAATAATATAAAAGGTACGAATACGCAACACATTATTTACAGACGCAGTTGCATTGCAACACAGGTAAAGTCATGAACACCAACCAAACTTCTAACTTAACATGTAGAGTGAATGACTAATAAGGAGCTTTGCCCGAGCTTAGTCAGTCAAGCCTAAAACAATTTAAGTTTCGATGAAAACACGCACTTTGAAATAGCACGTTTATTTATTTATGGTTTCTCTACGTTTGGACTTTGTAGACTTTGTAGGACCTTGTAAATTAAGTTTAGATAACAATTTTAATGGAGCTTATTTATTCCTCACCTATCTACCCTTGTTACTGGTATTAGTAAGACTACCTACCGTTAAATTATTGACAGGTTAGGGTAACAGATGTTCATGTAGTTGCAAACACACCACGTGTCACTCTTCAGTGAGCACGGACCTTGGCCAATGGTACACCATGAGGCACCAACCCCATTATTACATCCCTTTCTACCACTGCTATGGTCGTATATCTAATCCTTATCGCACATTGTTTCGCTGTACGGGGGGTGCTGGTGTTGCTGTAAGGTTGTTAGACGTTGTCAGCGGCAACGGTAGTCCGATACAAGGCACGCGGCTGCATAGCGACCAGACGTGTACCGTACGAACTGTACATAGCTTCCATTTGACAATATCTTCAACTGCAAATTAAGTATAGAAATCATTGAAAAAGACCTTAGTGAACACCAACACAATATGTAAGTAATATCACTTAGTTATATAGAGTTTATAATCCAGAAGTTTTTATGCCGTAAGTGCTATGTGGACATTTTTTCTAGTCTAAACGACGGTGAAGTGTTAGCTTAGTCTAGAAATTGTACTTGACCTAGCGCCTAAGTGTTTATTCGTACTTATAAATGTTATATTTTGTGTACCTACTGCCCTGTTTAAGCACAGTTGATCATTGAATAACATCTTCATATTTTACCGTTTTGTTTATTTGTAATGTAAGTGTGATGAACATGTGAAATTGTACTACATATTTATTTATTCATGAAATCAGAATAGGTATACTAAATTATATACATTATGTCACCGGAAATGAATGCACACTAGCGTGTTTTCTTTGAAATCTCACTCGGCTATAGTGAAATAAAATAAATTACTATTATAGATATACTCACTAATCCTAATATTTCAATAATAATAAGTTGTATTTATTTCAACATTCTCTACATTTGACTTTTATTTATTAAAGGAGTACTGGATGATTAGAGTATTGGGAGTATTACATAATCAGCTGTTAGTGGTATTAGTTGCGTAAGCGTCAGTGTCGTTCCAGGATTGATCTCGGGTCCACCGAGCTGTGAAGGTTGCATTGGACAGCTAAACAGTTAGATGAATTCGATAGACAATCTGGTGCCACAGAGTGCTCTACATGTGATAGTAAATACCATTAAGTGTGGTTGGTTCTAAGTTAACTTAAGAATCAACCACACTCATGCTTATTACTATTATTAACAAGGACATAACTGATAAGGAACAGATATATAGGTACGTACACATAAACGTATACACACGGGTGTATGGGGCCAAGCCAACCTCATCTGTAAGCCGGTGCATCTGCTGATTGGCGGACGAGGCTTGAGAGCAGGCTTTCCTAACCGGTAGTCGCTCCCATGAGAGCCGTACAAACCAAACCAAGAAAAGAAGGAATAAGTACCGGGGCTTTGAGGTGAAAGCTTTAAATGCAACCAGGAATAATGCTATGATTATGATTAGGATAATTAATAATTAGGGTGGAAGCCATTTTGCGATTTTACTTGCTCTATGTTTTTATGCACGTAATGAACACTGAACACACTGGTACAGACACAGCCAAGGGGTTCTGGGATAGATATTGTCACTCAAAGGAGGTATTACCCCTCTTTTTTGAGTTAGTAGCTAAAAGTAGCAGAACACAGTAGTATAGTAGCTAAAAGTAGCTCGCTTTTGAGGTTACTCGAATTATCCACCTACTCCTCTGATTAGCAGTGGGAACAATTGAGAAACGGTAAGGTGGCGGAAGGATTTACAACTCCGAAATCCTATCTGTGCGGTGGATGTAACCAGACACAGACTTGTACGTAGTCAAAACGTAAGAGGTCACTCACTGGCAATGGATAGAAGCCGTGACACTGTTAAGAACAGCTAGAATTAAAACTTCGTGCCTGCCTTCTCAATATAGACTTGAGGACTCGCTCTCCAACGAATGAATGATCGTGGGAGAGCGTATGCTATCAATCACCTGCAAGGAAGACCTTCGCCAGCTAGGATCACTTAGGTTTTTTTATACCGCTCAGGTGGCAGCCCAGCAACCTGATGAAAAGTGGCTACCACGGTTTATGGACGTGAATAACACCAAGGAGTAACGCTGCCAACCTTGTAAGAACAGAGATTTTAGGTGCCGTCAGGGAAAATATTTTCTTAGTTTTTATTTTAATATGTAAAAAAAATATTTTTTATCTACTTAAAGAACTTAATTTTTTTTTTAATTACTAGCATTCCCAGGCTATAATGCTGTCTGGGTGTAATACATCCTTATTCTTTCCGTAATAGTACTTTTAATATCAGGGACTCAGCTGACTATACGAGTACTATCAATCTTGACTCTACATTTGTGATTTATGCGACGTCAAAGTGATTATTTTAAACTAATGAGCAATTATGGCATTGTAAATATGTATTTACATTTAGTAAAATTGAAATTTAATTAAGTTCATACATCTTATTTACGAATACCTACATACATAATTATGTGTATCTACCGTTAATATCTACTGTAAACGATATCGTTTTCACACGTCAGTTGCTGGAATTAAGTTACTAAAAAGTAATTACACGCCAGCGTGCACTTTCCCCTTTACTTACTCACTTTAGGTCTTCCTTTTACATTTATTTTAATCAAGTTAAGTTTACATAATAAAAATTTTATGAACACTAGCTTTTACCCGCGGCTTTAACTGCTTAAGCCATGTGATTTTTGTTTCGATTTTATTTAATTCTCAAGTAAGTAATTAAATCTAAATCTACATCTACATTTACATCTACACTACTATTATAAAGAAGAAAGATTTGTATTTTTGTATGTTTGTAATGAATAAACCCAAAAATAATCAACCTGAGTAACATAGACTATATTGGATTTCCACGGGAACGTTTTATCCCACCCGTGCAAAGCCGGGGCGGAACGCTGGTATCAAATATTTTTTCTTTATTAGCAAATTGTTGATTATAATTTTGGTATTGTAGAATTTTGACCCTACCAAATCTGTTGCTGTGATGTTTCACGGTGGACTAGTATAGGGCTACCCCATTTCTTCCTGTGGGTGTCGTACAAGGCGGCTAAGGGATAGGGCTGTTGTCCATCCGACAGAAAACATACAGCCTATGACTAAGTGCCCGTTTGACGGCAATAAGCGCACTCCCTATTACGTGGGACCGAAACTCATAGTTGGAGAAATGTGGGTATCAATAAGTACACTTCTGCCTTCACCTTCGGGAATTTACAGGCTTGAGTATATGTGTGTATACTGCTTAGAAAATTTTGAACAAATTTTAGTACGTAATCGCTACTAACGAGGTGATCCAACTATCATCAACATGTCTACGCACTTCGATTAGGCACTAGTGTTAGATATTTATAAATTAATTGTGAAGTTAACCGAAATGAACTTTCCACCTCATCACCCCATTAGTGCGACAGCATAACAACTCACAGGTAATACCTGTTTGTTGTTATACTGTCGCACTAGTACCTAATACTACCTAGGTATAGTAAGGATGAAAATTTAATCGCTAAATCTAAAATATATGATATTTTATGTAAATCCTTAACATAAAAACATCAGATTTTACATAATTTTGGTTCAATAAATACTGAGATCGGACATAAAATTTACTGTACACGTAACCTCTATAAGGGGGTTCGACACGAATTTCATTTTTGGTGGATAGCGTGAATACCTTCCTACTACCTGAAATAATATTAGGTACGAACTCTATTTATGGAATCCAAAGAATACGACATCGCACGGATTATTAGCTACACAGAACTCTGGCACACGGCCTACCTACCTAAATAAAAGCTAAAGAAACGATTGTGTTTGTTTCAGGTTTATTACTGTATTGGATCTATGATACTATGAATATAGCGACAGATAAAGATTTGATTAGACATAATGTCATTAACACGAAGTTTCGAGGATCCCTTATCTACCACTGATGTCCGCGATAATTCCATTAATTTAAACTCTTTGTACTGCTCTCATCTTTGGACGAATAGTAATTTACGAAATGCAATAATAACAGGACCACCATCGAGAAGTAAAAATATGATAACATATTGTTATACATGTAAGGGTAAAATAAGAAAATATGAAGTTAAGTCACCAAAAAACTTCACGCCACATAATCATTCCACTCCTAACAAAGAAATAACAATAGATAAAGAGGAACCGGCTGTGAATGAACGACAAGAATATGCTATTGATAAAAACACAAGTCAAGGAGTTTGTTCTTTCAATAACAGTATTTCAAATGACTTCGAGTCCTCAAGCGGAGAAAGCAAACAACGCATTCCTTCCATATCACAACAGATTTCGGACAAAACTACCATTCATGGAGATTCCAGCTTTAGACACAAATACATTTCGTACGAAATGGAAAATAGTGGCATTAGGCAACAGAGACTGAGAACAAACCTAAAAGGTTTTGGATGTATTGTTAATTTTGCTATGACTGACAGCACTATGAAAAAAGGAACTCAAATAAAAGCCTGCTCAATAAGTATAATGATTGTAGCTATAGTACTAATAAGTTTCGTTTTAGTAAATTTTACGAGTCCAAATTTTAAAAGTGTATCCAACAATACTAGTACAACCGTAGTGCCAATTAAAATCCTAGATTTCAATGAAACCTCGTCCACTATTACTGATGTATATTCAGATCTATTGCCACTATCAGAAATCAACGTTACAGAAGAATTCTTAACCACTTCAGAATTAGCAAGAAATGTAAGTAATGAGAAATCAGTGGTGCATGTAAATGTAATATCTAAAATACGCAAAAATATTAGGACCTATCCAAAAAGTTCGAACAAAAAAGAACTTACCTCAAAACCTGAAGACATTAATAACGAAAACTTATCGCAACAATTTTGCTCGTGCCAAAAAGATGAAATCTGTATGTTGGATGAGAACAGTGGAACCTCAATATGCAAAAAGCCAAGAGACAATGATGATCCAACAGGTGAGATAAACGAGATTTATCAGATTTGTTTTATACTTACTCGTATTTCCATGCCGTTTTTTTTATTATCAAAATTTTGTACTACCGAATCATTATCTATCTATCCAACAAGCTCTTTATCGAATATTCGCGCTATTATATTGAACAATAATGTAAACATTTTGAAGCCTACAGAAAAGAAATAAGCATTATTCATCTAGCGAACGGTTATGCGGATTTATTTGGTTGCGTGCTTAAACCGTATTATGTTATCTTATCACTTTGTTAGAGGCCTACCTAAGTCTTTGACATAGGTATAACTTACTTAAGGTACATTTGTAGGTACCTACCTACGGGGCTACCCCAAAATAATATGTAGGTAAAACAGTCACACAAGTATGTATTTAAGTCTTCAGCACTTCAACTAGGTTGTTCGTAAAATACTAACCTACATTTTATTGTGTAACAACAAAACTTGGAGTTCGGACAATTTTCTTTGTTTTTTATGTAAATTCCCCCCTAAAGATGTTGCCCTTAAATCATTACAACAGTAAGTATTCATTTATTTTAGGTTGTGGTGGTCTATGTGCTCTCGAAACCGAGGCTTGTCAATTGGTGGATAAATCTCGAGGGGTTCGTGTATGTCGCTTACTGACACTCGTAACATGCTCACCCGAAGAATTTCGGTGCCGTAATGGAGTTTGCGTACCTGCAGCAGCTCGATGCGATGGTTCAATTCAGTGCTATGACCGTTCTGATGAAATACATTGTGGTAAGGCGTTTTAGGTAGATATGCAAGTGTTTACTAGTATCCTATTGTTCGATTTTTTTCCATTTTGAAAAATATTTATGTTTGCAGATTGCGATTTAACGAAGCAGTTTCGGTGTGGTCTTTCTATATCCTGTTTTTCGCATACAAAACTATGTGATGGTATTATTGATTGCTGGGATGGATATGATGAAGTGAATTGCACTGTTGGTGAGTTTATTCCTCTCTTGCCTTCGATTCTATAAGACTTGAAGCTGTAAAAAATCTAACTTCTAGGTCAACACCATTTATTATGCAGCGTATTTACACTTGTATTCGGTCCTTACATATGAAATTGGTCATTGGTTTATTAAGAAAAAGAAACTATTATTTTTTTTAGTTTTTCATATACCTAATCAATCAAAGTATGTACCGTTCATTAATTCCTTTGCTGAAAAAATTGCGGGAGCGAATATCAACAAAATCTTTGAAAGCGTTTTGGACTGCCTCATCTAAAATGTTTTTTTTTTTTCAATTAACAAATTATCCAAATTCCGAAAAAAGTGGTAATCGGTTGGAGTAAGGTCCGGGGAGTATGTTGGGTGACGGAGACATTCTGTTGTCTGACACACCGTCTGTTGTACAGTGTGTGGTCTAGCGTTGTCCTGAAGCAGCAGTGGGCTAGAGCAGTTGACCAATCTCGGCTGTTTAACGGCTTTTTCATCATGGTTTCCAATTGTTGGCAATATAGATCTGCCGTAATCGTCTGACCAGATCTTAGGAAGGTGTACTTAGTGAATGACTCCAACGCTGGTCCACCAGACACTAACCAGTACTTTTTTTTAAATCTATCGCTTGGGGCAGGATTTGGCCGGTTCTCCACGGTTTAACCACTGTGATTTGCGTTTCCGATTATCGTATAGAATCCATTTTTCATCACAAGCAATATACAATTCAAAATTCCCTCGTTGTTGTGATGGTCGAGTAATGTTACGCAACAATCGACGCGTGTTTGTTTGTTTGCTTGACTAAGTTCATGCGCCTACCTATTTTTCATTTTTTTTAACTTTTCCATTTTGTTTCAAATGACTCAAAATGGTTTGAAAGTGTAAAATGGTTCGGAATATTTAAATATTAGGGGTTAAAGTATGAAATTGCCGATTTGTACTGACAAATTGAAATTCGTTTTTTTTTTAATTTAACGTATTTATTTAATCAAAATAATTACCATTATTGAAGTTATACTTCTTTAGGCGCGTTATGAAAAAATGATGAGAGTGAAATTTTAAGATGCGCGCGCACCTGTGACACAAAATTAACAGTATGAAGTTAGGCGCGTTATGAAAAAATGATGAGAGTGAAATTTTAAGATGCGCGCGCACCTGTGACACAAAATTAACAGTATGAAGTTAGGCGCGTTATGAAAAAATGATGAGAGTGAAATTTTAAGATGCGCGCGCACCTGTGACACAAAATTAACAGTATGAAGCCGTCTGCTTAACCGCTCATTAAGTCAAAGAAGTATAACTTCTCACGCGCGTACATAAGTACACGCACCCATTTTTTTATCTATACATTGCTGCCATCTAGTAGTAAGGTCATTTATGCCTTTGCGATAGAACTCTGGTGATCTAGATTCGACAAACTGTGTGAAAGCATTTTGTACTGCCTCCTGAGAAGAAAACTTTTTATCACAGAAAATTGTCCAAATCACGAAAAAAATGGTAGTCTGTTGGAGCAAGGTCTGGCGAATACGGAGGTTGACGGATAGTTTCTAATTGCAGTTCCTGTAGAGGTAAAACGGTTTCTCGTGCTGTATGAGGTCTCGCGTTATCATGGAGCAATAATGGTGAAGATCGATTCATGAGTCGGGGCTGTTTCACTGCTAGTTTTGCTATCATTGTTCGGAGTTCGGCACAGTAGACATCTGCCGTTATTGCTTGACCAGATCGTAGAAAGCTATAGTGAATAACACCATGCTGAGACCACCAAACAGTTACCATTACCTTTTTATTGGTAAGCTTTGCTTTAGGACACTATTGTGGCGTTTCACCTGGGGTCAGCCATTGCATTTTTCGCTTACGGTTATCGTAAAGAATCCACTTTTCATCACATGTCACAATTCGATCCAATATTCCTTCATTTCTGTATCGATTCAACAAGGCAACACAAGTTTCAACACGCATTTCTTTCTGCAGATCAGTCAAATCATGAGGTAACCATTTTTCACATTTTCTTATTTTATTGATTTGACGCAAGTGAGTCAATATTGTTGGTAAGGTAACGTTAAACCATGCAGCTAATTCCTGGGTAGTTTGGCTCGGATCGGCTTCCACCATGTCTTTCAATTCATTGTTATTCACCTGTGTGGACGGGCCTTCCTCGTGGTTCGTTCTTCAAATCAAAGTTTCCATCACGAAAGCGTTTAAACCAAAATCGCACGGTTCGTTCATTAGCAGTCCCCTCTCCAAACGCAACATTGATATTGCGAGCTGTTTCTGCCGCGTTAGTTCCGCGTCGGAACTCGTATTCAAAAATCACTCGAATTTTCGAAGTATCCATCTTTCTTGTCTAAGCTGAATAAAAAAAACAACTGAAAGTCGATAATCGAATGTTGCACATTTTTAAATGAAGAACTACATAGGTACCATGTGGAAAAAGTTTCACTCAAAAATCTCAAACCATGAAGGTTCTATGTCAATTCGAAGTACCTATTACAATGAAACGGCAATTTCATACTTTAACCCTTATTATTTCGAGCTGCTTCTGCAGCGCTGGTGACGCGATTAAACTCGTATACGAAAATAATGCGATATTCTTTTAAGTTTTCCATATTGTGCACAGAACGTTGTCAAAGCAAAATTAAATAGGGCGAAAACAAATGAATTATCACATTCGAAATACAAATAGACAAGCTTAAATTGAAATATAGTACATTACTGCCGCGGCCATCAATTGTAGTGTTGCTCATTGTACGCTCAGTTGTGGCCGAGGCTTGTATAGTGCTTTTCTCAAACAATGCGCGGAAATTAAAGTATCTAGGCAGAATTTTTTAGTTACCTACCTACTTTTCAAAATCAATGACGAACAACGAACAACAGTAATTTTTCACGCGGCGAAATGTTCATTGGTTTTTTATTTTTCTTAATAAACAACATTCTATTTGCAAGCCAGTTCTGTATTTAAATAATGCCTTGGATAAGTTACCTCCTTGGTTGCCATGGTTCGGAGTAAAAGTTGGTTCCATTTTTAAATTACACGACAGATATGAGTTTACATAGTAATTTATTTGGCCGCTAAAACACGACAGATATGGATTTTCATACAACTTTTGCTGGCCGCTGCTCGCATGTACAGCAATTTCGATTTATCTCGAAGAAGGTTGTCAAAATAATGTTCACATTTCCAAGCATGTTTGAGAAAAATTTAAATTGGGAATTCCTAACCCAACGACGGATTTTGGAGATCAAAATGGCTAGTTCGATATCACACCAATTTCATATGTAAAGACCTAGTAAAGACCTAATAACTAGGGAATAAAATTTATAGTACCTACATCCCAGTACGGCAGTACATTTGAACTACCCACCTTTTTCAAGTCGTCAGTTCATCTGGCTGCCAGCCAGCTGACAGCCTCTGTGGTGTAGCTGTAGTAAATACTGCCGCTACGCAGGAGGCGCGGGTTCGATCCCCGCTCAATGCAAATATTTGTATGCATGAATATAGGTATTTGTATTGGTCTTGTTGTACCTTGGAGAGCACATTAAGCCGGCGGTCCCGGTTGCCATACCAACATCTATGGCAGTCGTTACTGGTAGTTGGAGCCCTCATAAGTCCAAAAACTGATCTAACTGCAATGCTTCGATTTCGCCTTAGAGTTGTGGAGGTCATATGGCAGTCGCTTCACGAAAAATATCGAGATTCATCATAATCCGCAATTGGACTGGTAAAGCGGACCACAGACTGCAGTTGCAAAAAGCTTCGGATGCGACTGGGATTAAGATTTTAGTTTTCAAAAATACATGTACATTAAGGTGTCATATGTATACAGTAACTTAAAGACATAATCTAGACACATATTGATTCACTGAACCCCACACTAGGATGCCATGTGTCGTGGAAAATGCTTAACGCTAGGATAAAGAAGAAGAACAAATTCATCTGGCTGGGGTGTAGGTACATGTGTCCCATTCAACATTTTGTTTAAGTACTTACTGATTCGAGCCTTTAATCAATAAGTAATTTGAGTAGAGACCTCGAATGTCGAGGTCTCTACAGTCTACTCTAGCAACCACTTGAGGAACAGTCATCTGCTGATGGTTCAATGAAAGGCCTTAATGGCCACATGACCAGAACAGTTCGAAGACTCCTAACTCCTTCATCAGTGTGGAATGAACTTACATCCTTTAATTCAGTTTTACACGAAACCCTCAGCGGGTGAGCCCGGATCGGTCTATCGGTTTTATCTATTTGTTGTATTACCCCTTTTATGTACCTACCTAAGTACCTACCCTTTGTCCAGCTAGGTACAATCTGCCTACGCTACAACAGTTTATATTTTCATTTCATTTATTATATTTTTTATAGCATGTCCGGGCGACCAATTTACATGCAACAGTGGACAATGCATTGCGGCTTCGAGATTTTGTGACAGTCTAGCGGATTGTATGGACGGCAGTGATGAACCAGATGGTTGTGGCGGTAATTGCGCGGCACATGAGATACAGTGCAAGAACCAACGATGCGTACCCCATAGCCTTCTTTGCGACGGACATGACAATTGTGGCGATGCCACAGATGA
Organism: Eilema caniola; assembly: GCA_949126895.1. NCBI lineage: Eukaryota > Metazoa > Arthropoda > Insecta > Lepidoptera > Erebidae > Eilema > Eilema caniola. The sequence continues at coordinate 15,865,579 of OX421463.1, read as the reverse complement.
ATTACATTGTTCTTAATCTAAAACTCATCCAAAACTTCAACACCATGATTTTATAAGTTTACTAATATATTTATAAATAGTTTATATTCACCGGGTCTGAAGAAAGTAATAAAAACATTTTACTATTAACTACTACTTTTTGTCAAATTATTCTATACCTATTCTACATGATTCTACATAATATCTAGATATCTATGCCCTAATACCTGAATTCCTCTTGATCAATTTGTCGGTGCGATTTGAATAAAATAATAATGATTATATTATAGAAAAAAAAAAAATTATGAAAATGTTTTATATTGGCCTTAAAGACCTGTCACCATGGCATTTAAAAATTTAAAAAAAATATAAATTATCATTGGCATCAGCATTGCCAATGTAAGAAGAATTCCCAATTCAGTTGCAGAATTTGTAGAGAGAGCGCTTGTGAGGGGAAAATGCGGGGAATTTAGACATTTACTTAAATATAATATAACTGACCATGATATCCCACGGCCTTACCGTCGAGTTTATTTAATAGCAACATTCATAACCATAATAAAATATTAGAAGTAATTAGTGAGTTTACATGGAAACTTCGTATACAGGACGGAAGATTTGAACTTACCTGTAGGGGATATACTCTAATATTGAAGATAGCGAATTTGATGGAAAGAAACATTCCTTTATTTTAAAAAGAAACACAACTGCATTCAAAGATTTTCGAAAACTCGCTTGACATAGGCTGTAATCGAACCGACGAAATCCGAAAAAAATGACACCTGTATTTTATGCCATTAATCGATAGTGGCAATCATAGGTATCAAATGTCTCTAATAAACATAGTTAAATTAAGGGATCTACCTGAAACCTAAACTTATAACACCAAGGATAAGTCGAGTTACCAGTAACCCTGTATAACGATTTTTGACTATAACTATAACTGAACAGTTTTCTAATAGCAATGTTTAATTTGTATTTACTCCTTTAAATGCAACTTTGTGGTAAATTTATTGAAACTTGCCACCAAATTGGCAGGGGCAGATTTGATACGTTGGCTACCCTAGGCCTACGACAGATTGCCGCCTTCCTATGTGGTTTAAAGCTTGAAAAATTAAATAAACTATAGAAATTATATTAAAATGAATTAAAAAAAAAAGACGGGTTGCACTCTGGGAGTGCCGGCAGAAGTGAAAACATATTCTTTTTTTCTTCTTCGTTATATACATAGAAAAAGATAAAAAAGAACATACCATACCATACCTATGATATAGCGCTAATCATAGAACCTATCACTTATTTTCTGCTAATTTTCTGTTAGAAGAAATTAATAAATTATGAAAAGAAAAAATAATCACAAAAAGTTTCAGAAGGCCAGGTGGTTTGAACCCAATACTATCTGAATCTATAAGGACTTACAGTCGAAGTGCTTACCATTTAAGCTACGGCGCTATCTAAAGTAATTTGCAAAATAGATAGTCTCTACCTAATCTTGTATGACGTCAGTCGTCGGTTACGGTTCAAAGGTCAACTAATCCTGACGCTTCCTTAACATTTTACACCCATCCAACGCCGCTAAAGAAGTTTTCACTCCAAAAAACAATAAGTAGTAGTTGTGGTGTGGAAGCAACAGACAGTTCTGTAAGTATCAATCAGGTGGTAGCTTATAGGTAATTAAATTAAAATCTGCAAAAAATCTTATCATCTACTTAAAAAAAAATGTAAAAAAAACACAACCAACTTTTGCCGCCCCCTAAATTTTACCGCCCTAGGCCCGGGCCCACTCGGCCTATAGCGAAATCCGCCCCCGCAAATTAGGGATTTTAAGACCGTGGCACGGGCAACATTGTTCTTGCCAAAACGAGTGAGACGAGTGCTTTCCTTTCATTTATTCTTAATATATTATTCATAGCTTCATTTAACTTCATTCATCAGCATCAATCTCTACTCTACTTGTCTTTACTTTCATTCATTCATTTTATTGCAAATCATTCATTTCATTGTCATTGACTCTTGCTTGACTTTTGACCACTGTTTTACTCTTTACGCGGTTTTACGTGTAAGCATCGTGATAGGTGATAAATACAAGAAATATAAAGTTATTTTGTTTAGTTAAGAATAGTAACTATGGCTGACAGTGATGATGAATACGATCGTAAACGACGCGATAAATTCCGTGGTGAACGTGGTACCGCTGAAGGAAGCAGTTACCGCAGCAGCGACCGACGCGAGGAAAGAAGTCGTGGTCGCGAAGACTGGTCTGAGAGGTATACACGATAAAGTGGCTAGCTACACTGTGTCTTTCGTATCCAAATAATATAAATCTATCGTTTGCGTTCCAACATTTCAGATCCCAACCTCAATCCTTTGAATCATCTAAAATTCCGACCCAACTGCTAAAACCTACAAAACAATCCATAGCTTTTGTTGTGAGGTAATTGTAAAATGGATCATCTAATTCGTCACTTTTACTATAGCATACTTCAAATTAGATACTACTTATACTTGAAAGATATTTATTTATTCCATAGATTGAGTTGTCCTACATAATTTAGCAAGTGGGTCACCATTCATCAATAACTTCTTTAGTAGTCTTAGTAATATTCGCTTCTTATCTCTTCTTCTTCTATATCTTCTGTGGTCTTAGAGTTGATTTGTTTTAGTTATCTTGTTGTATTAGAACTTAAGGGTTTGCTTTATTTAATATTACATTTGCATAGACAGTCATCAGTGTAGAACATGACTTTTTCATAATTATCAAGCTGTTATCTGCAGCTCCTCAAATTTATATGTAATCAAGAAATTCTGTGTTCTTAACAAATTATTATTTATGAAACAGTACTAAGACAAATGATAAGACAATGATTAGTGAAATGTGGGTGGTAATTCATCTCTGCCTAACCCTACAGGAATAAGGCGTCTTTATATGTATGTTTGTATGTAATAAAACATTCAAACTAAAGTTTTTAAAGTAAGCAAGTAACATAATATTAAAATAACTACAACTACACATAATAACAAAATCAGTATGTTATAGTACTTGATTTTAGTTATAAAACAAAGTAAAATATTAGTTTAGCATTGTAAGTAGATGTCAATCATACCGAAATAGTATCTACAAAGTAATATGATAAATTTTAAACACTAACAGAGATTCTTGGGCTGGAAGATCTCGTGGAGGTCGTTCCGGTCCTGACTACAGGGATTACCGTGGAGGTGCAAGTGCCAGTCGTGGGTATTCTCCTGTGCGAGGAGAGGGCCCACCTAGTAAGCGCATCAGACCTGACTGGCCATTAGATGACAGAAGATATGGAGGGATGCCTCATGATTCATATGGTTATGGTTGGCCACATGATCATTTTGGTCCACACCCAGCACATCAAGGCTATGGGCAACCCATGCCACCAGCACCAGCAAGGTAAGTTATACTACTTTGTGTCTCATTTTATAGCAATTTCTCTGCTGCTGCACTTCTGGGTTTGCTGGTAGAAAACTCTTGAGTTAAGCTCGCCTTTGTAAATTATGTATCCCTATTATATATTGTATAAATGTCAAATATTGTGTTCAACAAAGAATAAAATAAATAAAAATAAAATCTATTGTAATAGCATCATACTATTTTACTTCTCCTCAGCAAATGGTCTCATACTATTGAAATTTTAACCTTGTCTCTACAAGAAATAAAAGCATCAATAGTTTTAAGTAGTAATGATGAAAATAAATGTTGAATGATTGTAGTGGTATTTAGTACTATTACATATGGTATTATCACACTAAGTAACATTGATATCAAGGGATTAGTAGATGATGGTATTGACCAATAATGCAATATAAATTAGTAAATTGTAGAATGACTGGTTGATCATTTATAAAATAACATTACATTAGGAACATATGGTCCTGGATATAGCAGTAATTAATTGCTTTTAATATTCTAGGCTATATTACGCAATACCATCTAGATATCTAGATCTAAAACATAGCTTGTAATATGGGTTCCAGAATGCAGATAAATATACCTAGTAATATTTTTTGTGATTACAGACGTTTTATCCTACATAGACCATTGCAAATCTTCACACATAATTATTTATATTCTTTAAAGCATTAAAAGCATTATTTAATCACCAGGGATGCTGTACCCATGGGAGCTACCGATGGTCCACCGGCAATGATGTCATTCAAGGCATTCCTGGCTGCTCAAGACGACTCCATAACCGTAGATGATGCAATTCTGAAATACAATGAATATAAGCTTGAGTTCAGGAGGCAACAGCTTAATGAGTTTTTCGTTGCTCACAAAGATGAAGAATGGTAAGTAACTTCACACATATCACACTCTTTAGACACTTCAAAAATTTTAATGCGAAATACCAAATTAAATTGGTTTCATAGCATGTATAAATTAATCTGGACTTTCAAATATTAAATTTACATCTATTGTACCAAGAGAGAATCAATCCATTACTGCCCTTTGTATAATTTGCTGGTAATCGAGAAATTCTAAGCATACATTTTTATTCATTTTTCTTGTATTACTATGTAGAAGTAACTTGAGCTATGCTTAGGATTTTTCAACGATGCTATGCAAATGTTAACAGTGACCTTTTTTCCCTACAGTCTACAGTGTATTCGTGTGGATTGCCGGACAACATTAAGAAAATTTTATCAAACTTTATGCAAATGATTAAATGTCGTGTGTAGCTAGTTTATCTCGCGTTGACCAGTAGCGCGCAATGCTACAGGTTTCGTTACTGTTAGGGTTAGGGCGGTAATATTCCACATGTGTGGAACAGGTGAGATTATGAAGATTTTTTAAATATATGTATACTAAGCAATTTTAGTTTTCTGTGATATCAAGTTCAACCAGTATGGATGTATAACAAAAGGTGGTTTATTTATTTACTTAACTAGCTATGATTACCGATATTCATACAAGACCAGTAGCAGAAGTAAACTTTATTATAGTTTTATAACTTTGATAATAATAAAAAATCTCATATGTATAGAACACACATAATAGCTACCTCTAATTTTAATTTTATTCTTTTGACTTAATATCTTATGTATATTATTATTATTTATATAACGTTATATTTTGTATTAAAATCGGTATTTTCACTTGTTTTTATTGTTATTATTTTATCATTGTATCAACTGCTTGTTAAGAAGGTAATTGAAATTAATGTAAATATTTTGTTTATTAGGTTCAAGATTAAATACCACCCTGAAGAATCAGTTAAACGAAAAGAAGAACAACTAAGTGCATTGAAGGTATTGTAAGATACACAAAAGATATCATTACGTAAAATTTGATTGCAATGACTTCCTTGTAGTTAGACTTAAATTAAAAATCCATACAAATCATTGTTTGATTGGTAATAATAATCTAAATTACGTAATGCATTGCAGAATCGACTCAATGTGTTCCTAGAACTACTGGAGAAAGGTGAACTTGATAAGGTCTCAGTAGATGTAGATAAGTCTGACAAACTGATAAGGCTTCTTGATACTGTAGTCATAAAGCTTGAAGGGGGCACTGAAGAAGATCTTAAAGAGCTTGATGAACCAACGCCTCAAGAAATTGTTACTAATAATGACAAAACAGGTAATTACTATCATTTAAACATTCGTATTTCATGGCAGACAATAATGATAACAGGAATTAACGCGATCATGGTATAGTTCACACGTCCATTGGCCAGTATAACTACTTCCTATCAGGTGGGCTATGTGCTTGTCTGCTACCTAACTGGTATAAAAAAAGGGTACAGTCAACAAAGGAGATACGGTTGCACTTTTTCATGTAAAGTTGTATGTCAATATATTTAGTCGACTGTGCATACATATCTTTGAATTGCCTGATGTTTAGGCCAGGTTACTCCGGCCGTGGGTGTGGTCACGTGGTCAGGACGGTGATGTGACGAGTACGGGTGTAACCCCCTCTAGACAAGTGGCAATTCGCAGGCATTTGATGGAATAGAATGACGAATGTATAGGATTTGACGTATTTGACATGCGTTAACGACTGTCATTTACGTCAAATCCCATACATTCGTCATTCTATTCCACCAAAAGCCGGCTAGCGAATTGCCACTTGTCTAGAGGGGCTGGTCGAAACATCTGGCAATTCAAGTGTACCTATATCATAATCATGCTAATTCCTGTTGACATTATAGATTTTATTTTAGTAATTTTATTTATCGATAGGTTTGAAAGATTTTTAGTTGCTCATGTAGAAATGTTGAATTATTTTCAGAGAAGAATAATGTTGATAAACCAGTAATTATAGATGTCGATGCAGTCAAAGTCAAAGAAGAGAAAGATGACAGTGAGAAACAGGTTTGTTTGCAGTTTGCTACTCTAACCTTAGGGTTGCCCTAAAGGATTTTATTTTATTGTATGGTAAAAGCAGCAATGGTGGACACTGATCCAATAGTGAATGCCTGCGAAAAAAACCCTTATTGTCAAAAAAGTAACTAGTAACCACTTTTGCTAACTCGACTACAATCAACCCTTGAGCTAACTGGACTTTAAAATGTAAATGTCTAATTTACCGAAACGCGATCTCAAAGTACTATGTATCATTAGGCGTGCGAGTAAGGGATAGAGGAAACGATCACTTAGTATAATACATAAAAATAACATTAGATGGTGTTAACAGGCATTGTATAAAACACTGTTATAATACCTACATGTTCAAAAATTCGCAACACTGTCGTGAACTGGAGCCAGTTCTTCCTTAAGAATTTTGTTATGGGTAATGATTTTTAATAGTAGTGATTATTTATTTATTAATAGTGACTATCACTAATTTTAGTATGTAATAATAATAATAATAAATATTCCACAACATTTCACACGACGCTATCTAGATCCATGGTAAGCATAGCTTAACTAGCTTGTGTTATGGAAACTAGAATGCGGATAAACATACTTAGATACTTTTTTTTTAAATATATACATATTATACATAGCAACACCCAGACCAATGCAAATATACATATTCATGCATACAAATATTTGCACTGAGCGGGAATCGAACCCGCGCCACCTGCGCAGCAGCCGCGTTCACTACCGCTACGCCACGGAGGCTGTATGTGTGTTATAAATATGTAAGTTGTTAACCTACGTAGACTATTGCCATATTTTATGGCTAGATTTTGGATCAGTTGTAAGTGATAGTCTACTATTGGTACTTACGACATAGTGTATAATAATTTTATTGAAAGCAAAATTATAATAGTTTTTAAAGATTTTTATCTACAAAATTTAATGTCTAAATGTTGCTGGAACAATTAAAAAACAATTTAACGACCATTCTGTAATGAATAGGTATATTAAATTTTGTAGACTGAAGTTTGATTAACCCTTAAAGCGTTCGCCATTGGTGCTTTTACTTTAACTGTATTACTTTGCTTCGTAAAGCAGGAGAAAAAAGCTGAATCGCCGAAGCCTACAGCCCCTCTGGAAATGGAAATAGACCCACACTTGCGTCAGCTTCAAGAACAGGCAAAATTGTTTTCACGTTTCAATTCTACTGGCACTGAACCCGAACCTGAGCCAGTGGAAAAGGAACCTCGTAAGTAACGACTTAAAACAATTATATATTACACTAGCTGATGCCCGCGGCTTCGCCCGCATGGAATTCTGTTCCCGTTCCCGTGACAGCTTAACCCTTATTTAAATTTTTCTCGCCGTAAAAACCATCCTTGAACTCCAAAGAACATTTAAAAAAAAAATTGGCCAAATTGGTCCAGGCGTTGTTGAGTTATGCGCTTACCAACACATTTTGCGATTCATTTTTTTATTATAGATTAATTGAAGATATTTAAAAAAACTATTGTGAATATTTTTTTAATAGATATACCTTGGTCAGGCTTATATAAATGCAAATAAATGCATTATTATTTTACTGTTTCTTATTTAAAATCTTACGTTTGTTTCATCGTAAGTCATTAGGTAGAACCGGAGATAAGACTAAAAGTTACGATAACCTACACCTAAAACTAAAACCTAAAACCGCGGGTATCAGCTATTGCCTAAAATTCTCTTTGACTGTAACTCTCGCTTTTTTTTTTTAAAACAGCACCTCCAGGCTCGTCGTCTAGTTCCTCATCCTCTAGTTCATCATCATCTAGTTCAGACGAAGAAGGCGAGACCACAACTCGTCGTAAATCAAAATCCAAATCAAAAACTCCAGACAAATCACCGAAACAAAAAGAAAAATCAAAATCACCAAGTGCAGAAAAAGTTGTTGAAACTATTGAGAATGACAAGGACAAAGATGGTGATAAGAGTGGCGATGAGAAAGAAGAGTCGGTGAGCGATGTAGTTGTGGAGAAGAAGGAATGTCGTGCGTTGCATAAAACAACGTCTATATTCTTGAGAAATCTGGCACCCACCATCACGAAAGCTGAGGTTGAAGCTGTAAGTGTATATTTTATTTGTTATGCATTATTTCATTACAGTTCACAGCTGAACATAATATAACTAATGTCATGTATTTACATTGAAATGTTGATCAATATCATGCTTGTGTACGTATATTGGCGCCTGTTTCGTACAATTAATATGGAATTAACTGTGCAAAATGCACAAAAGTCGTGCAAAAATGTGTATAAGCGCTTTATCCTTTCCCAGATGTGCAAACGCTATGGAGGTTTCCTACGTGTTGCACTGGCCGATCCCTTGCCAGAGCGTCGGTGGTTCCGCCGCGGTTGGGTCACCTTCCGTCGTGACGTCAACATCAAAGACATATGCTGGAATCTTAACAACATTAGAGTAAATATCGAAATGCTCTACATTTTTTCATTATGTCATGAAATATTATAGTCAGATTCAATTAACCTATTGCAGTCCACTGCTGGAAATAGGCCTCTTCCAATGTGCGCCATTGCGCCCGATCCTCTGAATTCCTAATTCTGTTCTATCCCAGCCACGTTTTCCGAGTCGTCAGTCCATCTGGGTAGTCAGATTATTTAATGGCATTACAACTAAAGTAAATTAACCACAATGGTATTCGAATGTTATGTTATAATTTTACTAATATTATTGATACGAAATGTTTCATGAAAATGTAATAAATCCATGGCATATTGCGAAACCCTCCCTTTATGCTTTATATGGCCACAATTGAATCATTTTGAAATGTGTTAGAGTTAGTGTCTTTTATGCTGTAATATCTTAAAGGATTTGAGTTTTTTTTTTTTACCTTTTGAGTCTAACCTAAACTAAAATCTTATCTTACAACAATGATACAATACAAACCAATAGCAGTCCGACATGACATAGTAGCTGGTGAAGACCTAACTTTTCATCGCACTTTTTTATTTTAGCTCCGAGAGTGCGAATTGGGTGCCATAGTGAACCGTGACCTCCAACGTCGTATTCGCCCTGTATCGGGCATCACTCTGGAACGAGCTGTACTGCGCTCTGACGCGCGATTAGCGGCCCGACTTGCCCATCTTCTAGACACTCGTACTAAACTCTGGCACGAGGGTAGCGACGACCAAACTAACGATAACGATCAAGGAAATCATGCTGGGGTTTGTATTACTTATAATACGTACAAATGTAGACACTTAGCTTTACATAAAATAAAAATTGCGGCTTTGGCAGGGTGGTCAGTGTTGCCACATTAATTTTTAATTTTATTTATTTTGACATTACTTCTATTATTATGACATAAGTAATTAATTTCATTTAATTCTGATTCTGTTAATTTAAGCAACTCGATTGACTCTTATTGTATTTTATTTCGAAATTTAATTGAAAATTTGCATGCTCATTGGGTGGAATATGGAAAGATCCAACGACTTTCAAATCTATAAAACTTAGTGTACCTGTACAATTCGCAAATAAAATTATGATTACTTATTTTATTATTTGTTGTACAGAATTTCAGTTTGAATTCAAAGAATCCAGTCTTACATAAAATTACTGAGCATTTAATTGAGGAAGCGTCAACTGAGGAAGAAGAACTACTTGGTCTAGAAGCGTCATCAGAATCCTCATCCACAGAACAGTTAGACCCAGAGTTAATGCGCGTCTTGGATCGCTTAGTACTCTACTTGCGTATTGTGCACTCTGTGGATTATTACAACCACTGTGAATATCCCTACGAAGATGAAATGCCAAATCGTTGCGGTATTATGCACGCTCGATCAGGCCCCCCCGCTAATAAGGTAAATCCAACATATTTTTCACTGATTTTCCGAATTATCTCATTTAGTTATACCTATATGGGCCAATTTGTTGTTCTGTACTAGTTTTAGTTTAATGGTATTCTTAAATTGACTCATGTTATAACTTTAATCCATTTATCTGTTCCAACAGCCAACTCAGCAGGAGATACAAGATTATGTAAAAGTGTTCGAGGGTAAAATGTCTGCCTTTTTGCAAGATGTGAAACCACTTTCTGATGAAGAGTTGCAAAAACTTGGAATCAAGGTAACATACATGTTATTGAAAAAGGTGAAATAGAAAAAACAATGTTTGCGTCAGGTCCTAGCAAAGCAATAATTTGAAACCACTGCTAAAACGAATAATTTAGATTGGTTGAATCCATTCTAGAAATCAATCCAGTGCTATTATAAATATCAGAATTTGTTTGATTCAATCTTCATTCACAATTAATAATTCATTTTGTATAATTATGATGACTTTACTGAACTTACGTATAATATAAATTTTGTTAATTTGGCTTCACTATTGATTCATTCATTATATATCATATCACAGAACTGATTAGTTAACTTATATTTGTAGGATACTGATGCTGAAGTGGAGAAGTTTATCTTAGCTAACACCCAGGAATTAGCAAAAGACAAATGGTTGTGTCCTCTCAGTGGCAAGAAGTTCAAGGGGCCCGATTTTATTAGAAAACACATATTCAACAAACATGGTGAAAAGGTAATCGTCGTTTTCGTAATACTTTAGACCTTACGAACCTGAAGACTTTCGTATACTATAATTAAACTCTCGCTTGTTTATTTTTTATTCAAGAGTACTCTATATAGCATTTTTTTTTTTACATATTATGAATAGTTCTGTATGTTAGTATACAACCATTTTATTTTGTACTTTTATAGTGCTGGTATAAGGAGAAGGATGAAGCTATTTAAAATGTACTACTCCCGTTCCCGTGGCTCATGGGAACTATTTTTTTAAAGAAATTTAAATTAAAAAATACTATTTTTTTCCGTTAAGCATGCGAAAAAAAATAGCTGATATGATTTGGTCGAACATTCATCTTTCAGTTATATAGATAACACCATCTCTCTCGTTCGAAATACGAATGCTTTAACACGTCATTGTAGAGTTACAGTCTTAGACCATATACACCTTATACAAACTCTATACCTAACCACAAAGGCTAATGCGAGAGCTCTGCGCCGCTACACTCCCGCCTTAGCCTTCTTACCTAACCTATTCAAGTCAAATTGCGCGAAGTGGAGACTTCGCGCCTCGACATATATAGGTATTTTTATAGCCACCCATAAATGAACCATAGGTGAGACGTCATGAACCGTAGCATTGAAATACCAGTCGATCAACCTTAGTTTGAACAGATTATAGTAGAATAAACCAAAAAATTATTATCACCATTGTACATTTGTAACATTACGCTGCCCAAAAGGTGATGTGCAATATGTATAATGCCCGGTTAATTTAATTATTTGAATAATTGCCCTCTCATATTGTGCATTATACACAATGACTGGGTATTACGTATATTGCACACTTGATTACTTGGTCCATAACATATACAGTACTAGCTTTTGTCCGCGGCTCGGCCCGCGTGGATGTCGGTTATCGTTATAAATTGTAGTCTATCTGTTGTTCTGACATATATGCTATATTATTGTAAATTTTCATTAAAATCCATTCAGTTGTTTTATGTGAATAAGTAATATCCATCCATCCATACTTACAAGCTTTTAGGTTTTTAATATTAGTAGGATATGGTGTAAGGTTGCAGTAACCAGTTGGTTGGCACAGTTAACAAGCGTGGTGTTGGCCGCAGGTGGACGAGGTGCGCCGCGAGGTGGCGTACTTCAACGCGTACGTGCGCGACGTGCGCCGCCCCGCGCAGCCCGAGCCTGCTGCGCGCGCGCCGCCCGCGCCGCCGCACGCGCCCGCGCCCGCGCCGTCAGTACACGCCACACACCACACCACTACTCACTGCTACTTACCATTGACCACCGCATTAGTGACTCCATCTGGAGGGAAACTACCCTATATACTATGGATAGCAAATTTTGTTCAAAGAAACCTAAACCTTTTTTAAAGAAAAAAATTACGTTCAAATGTTTTTGAAAATTTGCTCGCCTCGACCGGTAATGGAAATGGAAAAATAACACCTGTACACACTTTATTACATCAATATTCTATTCTGCAACACATAAAAAGTAATCAACCAAATGTGCTATCTTCAGTTATAAAGTATGTAGTTTCTCTCCAGATAGAGCTGTATCAGAACCTCACCCGAGCCTTTTCTTTATTTACTTAGACTCGGCTTTTAGTCTTTAACTTCAAAACCGCCAATCTTCGATATTATTCGTGAAGCAACTGACATTCGACCCCACTGGCAATATCGAAGTTCTGTGCAACTAGAAGTAAAGTGGGGAGGAGAAGAAATTCTGTAGAAATTGTTTTAAAACCCGCAACGAATACCACAGATCATCAAAATTCAACCGGGGCCGACGGCATAACGTGGTCTCTGAGGCCCGGCCAAGGCTAGGCATACTGTTTAACCCATTCAGACTCGGATACGAAAAGTGATAAATGATATTAAACTCATTATCATTTACTATACGTCTCCTTTTTTCTCACTTGTTGTAAAGTCAGACTGGAAAGATTTCTTTAGACATTTTTGTCCAGATTATGTCATTTATATAAAAATAGGCGAACAACCTTTATTTGTACACTAAATTGACATATCTATTCCAATAATATTCAACTCATATATAGTCGGCTTCAATGGTAGGAATGACCTTTTTGACGGCAAGGCTGAGACTACACTTGCGACAAGTGAAATAGTTAATATTCTCGTTATACCCACTCTATTCACCCAATATCAAGGGCGTTCTTTGATTTGTTTAAAAATAATTTATAGTCGCAAGTAACGTTAGCTTTTCTTTTATATTACTTGCGACTACGATAGCCATACTCGTTGTTGTCACTCTGTCGTCAGTCATAGAATATTGTCCAGTGTAGACTCAGCGTTTTGATGTCAAATATAAATTTTGTAGTTAGACTTGACTTCATTTGCATTACTAATTCTGTGCGAGTTTTTACTTAAATGCTGACACCTGTACTTCCTCCTTATCTTATCTCGTATCTTACAACCAAATGTCATCAACTGCATTTTTAATCTCACGATGGAAGGAGGCTGCCGTCTGCCCAGATTATTTCTAGTACAGAAAGTATCCAATAAAGTAACTCAATAAGCGGGGCCAAATATGACTAGAGACCAAGCCTACCGCACCTATAAGGTGTTAATTAGTCATATTTTTAACTCACTGTTCTCAATTTATATGTTTATTTTTATGTTTGTACGCACATAGTTGAGTCATCAAAGTCAAAGTCCTACGTGCATTTTTATATTTTCAGTTATTTGTTAATTATGTTTTTTTTTCCTTTTTTGTGCATTTTTGTTCTAGAAGTCGCTTCAAATCTGTAATTCGTAAAATTGCGTTAATTAGCAGGTACGGCGGGGCGCCAGGCGGAGGCCCGGGCGCCGCGCGCGGCTGGGGCTGGGGCGGCTGGGCGCACCCCGCGCCCTACGCGCCGCGCCACCCGCGCTTCTCGCGCCCCAGGTAACCGCCCGCATTCCTTGTAGCGCTAGCTCTGCATGCTTATCTGTGGCGAGGGGTGACTGTAAACAGATTCCTGTCGGCTTGCTCTACTCAGGGAAGCCGTGCTAAAGATAACTGAATTTAAAGTATGCTCGTTCCGGAAGAGGTAAGTCTTTTCAAACGGCTTGCCTCTTGAAAATTTTCACCCTTCGCTATTGATGTTTATGCCTCGGGACACGTCTTGGGCCTGAGTCGCGATACTAACGAACCCCTGGCGCGCGCGGATTGTTTAATATTAGGTCGTTACATATGAAGTTGCCGAAATTTTCTTACAGATTCATGAGTTCGTTATTCCTGTAATTTAATATGTAACTATTTCCATTTTTTATTCTTTGTTTGAAAGTTGATTTCAAGATTTCACAACTCTGTATTAAATTTTGTTTTTATTGGCCGCTTGATAAATTAAATTCGATCTTCAAAAACAAGCACTTCCTAAATTTTGATGATAAATTTCGTATTACTTATTACAGCTATCACTTTTCAAAAATGTAATAAAAGTTGCTGTTAGCTTAATGTTGTCTCATACATACGCAAAAAAAAAATTGGATTTGTCATTCCTAAAAAAAAGCAAAAATGTTAGTACTGCAAATTGGGTTTCCTCCAATTTCTTCAATAAAACGGCAATTTCATATGTAACGACCTATTAATAATCTATGCTTGGTAAATTTGAGCGCGTCCACCGAGCGACAAAACTATCCTCAAAAGATACCCAAGAAACGTATACTGCGCGTAAAGAGTATATTTTAGGTCCAAGATGTGCCGAGGTATACTAACATTCCAGCATGCTACATGAAGTACAAACTCCTAGTCATTATAGTCTGTATGGTCTTGTGGACAAGATGAAACACAACCAGTCTTAATATATCAAGCGAATATGACGTGGTAGCGTGAAACATATTTGTTTACCTTCATAGACGGGACCATCGTTCGTTATCATTGTGCTTAGCATTAACATAGTATAGCATTGTGCTGTATGCATAATTAAAAACATGTCATTTGGGCAATTCGAACATACAGGGTGTAGTTTGTGAAACGGAACAGTAAGGGGAAGTACCTTAACTGTTAAAGTAACAGCAAAATGTTCTTAGGGGACCTCCCCTAATTTTTCAAAATATTTAAAACTGTATTCACAGATTTTGGCAAAATCGTACAGTCAGAAAGAAAAATTTAAAACTGGAAAATAAAAATTCTGCCAATCTATCTTATTTTATGTGGGAATCAAGACTCTACTCTCGTAGTCAAAGCTAAAATGGTACCTAAACCATTTTAGCTTTGACTACGGGTCCAGTTTTTGGTTTGGGTCCTAAAGTGGGTAAGATTGACTGAAAAGTAAATAGAAGAATTTTTACCTACAAATTTCGAACCTTTGTCATTCTTAGTGTGATCTGAGAAAATTCGTGTTAGTTATTATTTAAGAATTTCTGGTAAAATGTCTTCTAATCGTGAAAAAATGGACTTAAAAGAAGCTCACACTAATGCAGCTACCGCAATTTGATTATTGACAGATCTCTCGATTACGCTTCTTATTTTACAAGATTATTTGAAAACAAATAAAATGGTTTCTAAGTGTCTTGATAAATAATTTATTTTTTAATCGATAAATTCTAATAATATAAATTACTTATGGTCACAATTTTTTTTTTGATTTCGTCGTACAATTTTGATGAAAAAATATATTAAACTTTTTCAATTAATGCAAAAAGGTAGATAATAATTAGTCAAACGGTGTTGGTATATAACCTCGTAAAAAATATCTCTTGCTTGTGCATGATTGTGTGTAAAAGGTATTATTTTTATATCAGTTTTATTGTAAGCCAATATGTCGTTTTGAATCAGTGGCACATTGATCGATCGAAGATCGATTGAACTCAAATTTATGGGTTGAGTACGTGGGACTGGGGAGAAAAGTTAACTAGCTGTTAATCAAAATCTTGGATGTTAACTTTTTTAGGCGTAAATCTAACAAGAGGCAATATTAATAACTAAAAAAAATAATAATACATACACTGCAAATAAAATAAAAAGTTCAAAATATTTAATACATTCTGTTCTTAGTTTTGATATTTTCGTATCATTTTACAGGGTTCCGTACGTTAAATAATAAAAACAAAGAGACTTTATTGTTCATCTGTCGTCGTAGAAATCAATTTTGAAACGTAGATAAAACAATGATTCTTAGACCGTTACAAACGATTAGGCTCCTGTCTGACTCATGCAGTACAATTCCGTTTAAAAATAGCAGTACGTGCCATTAAGCTCACGTCATATTTAGTCAGACCCTTAAATCTAATGCCAAAACTGCTTTCAATATTGCAATTAATCAGTATTCTACATAAGTATAGGTATATATTTTCGCTTTCAGTCGACCAGTGCGACTGAGGTAAATGCCCGATTTGAGTGTAATAATAATTTAGAATTGTCCTTTGAAAACTAAAACATACGAAGACTGACTATGATAAATATTTTCAGATTGAACTTTTTGCATGACCTTAACATTTTGATTTATGTATATTGTTACAATCTAAACGTGCCTCAAATATTATCAACTGCTTCATTATGTGCCTGGGTTTTTGAATGTACATCGCTTATTTATTAGTCACTGCATATTATTATTTGCAAATTGCCGTTGTTTTAAGTTGAAAGAAATAATTTCCAGGGAAAATGTGGACCGGTCCCGGCCTATTATTGCATACAACGATCTCGACTTCCCGGACAATGGTGACATATTTTAAATTCTAATAGATCCCAACATAAAATATAGTACTCGACTTTGATTCGACACGTCGGAAAGGAGAATGAGAGTCCGGACTAAAATCGGTTTACATCGGTTTTGTGCCTACCTGGTAAAAGTAATTCGATTGTGCTTCGGTTTTAACTTTTTTTTAAATGTATCAAACGTTAGACATGTGCTGTGCGATAAAGAGAACGCTCTACGAAGTCTACAAGATCGGAGCAAGCCGATCTGTACCGAAGTCTAACTCTTCCTCCCAAGCGACGTGCCAATTCAAAACGCGGGTAGGGTACTGTACGTACAATAGTTTATATTACAATATGACATTATAATATTATTATAACAAACATTCCGTTGTAAGTGTCAAAAGAATTTTATTATTAGCTAAGATCAGTAGGACTAAATGGAAGTGATGCATTTTGCAACCAAATTAAAATATTGTCGTCATTGTATTTACTTAGAAATTTATGATTTTTTTTAATCTATAATAGAATTGCCAGTCTAGTTTAACCTTCTACTTCTTAATGGCTTCTATAGCGATCGCCAGTCTAGTTTAAAGTCACATAATATGAAACAATATTTTCATTAGAGATGGCTGAACCGATATAATATGCTCAACTTATTTTGTATCATTCTTACGTTTTCAATTTCAGAACTTTACTGTGTATTCTTAACAATATATTTGCTATAAGAAATAACAACAAAATTATGTTACCTTATACAATGATATGTTATATATACCATAGTATTTATTGTACATTTTTTAATAAACTGTCCTAAATTCTAAAAAAAAATATGTTTTTGTTCATAATTACCTTCTTCCCTTGTTTGAAAATCAATTGAATTAAATAGTATAAATGGATAAAAAATATAAGAACCCTCCCCCCTAACCCCCGGGAAGATGAGATTTAAATATCAAATGCAGTGTGATATTTTTTTAGCTCAAAAATTAGTGTTTGTGAGTGTATTTTCGCTTGTGTTTTGGGTGAGTTACTGCTAACGTAGTTAATGTGGTTGATTGTTAAAGGGGCGGCGGCGCCGAATTCCGTCCGGTGATACACTACCGGGACTTGGACGCCCCGCGCGAACCCGACGAGTTCATTTAACGGACCATTGGCACAACGACTTTGTGAAGGATACAATCATTTAAATACTGTCATTTTACACAATCATTTGCAGAAACACCTAATGTTGTATTTTCTGTAAATAGCTGTATTTTAGTAGCCAGTAGTATTAAATTAGATATGATACAACTATTAATTTTACATGTGAGGATAGTGGTCAAACCATATAAGAAACAATTGCACATATTTTTGAATATGCTGGTATTCGACGAATACATAAATATTTTTTATTTCTGATATTTTATTTGTTTAGAAGTAGAGCATTCCTCGTAGTTTTTAGCAAAAATCTCTTTTGTTTGCAAGCCCCTTTTTAGTGGTTAATGGATTACATAATTTCTATTTGTTATAACAACTGGGTTAGGTAGTTAACTATTACTTGAAGAGTTGAAATTACGTAATCTGACAGTTCATTTGACAAACTACTAAAAGCCAACATGAATTCACATTAGCCTTTGCCATGTCAGCAATAAACTAGCGAAATTCGATCTGGTGATCCACCAGGCCCAATCTCATGCAAAGGTACTCTACCTGATTTAATCAATCAATTAGCCTATAGACATAGGTTCTCTCAACCAGATTGTCCGACACCTCCTCAAGTAAGTAACACAATATGCCGGAAGCAGACAACGAGCTCCCGCAGCAGGCGAACCAGTTTCGTTCCCTTATCGAGTAACCTTACACCCTAGTCATTGAGACCGGAGATGACATGCGCTTTTAGTCGTTTCAAATCCGACATAACCCCTGCTGGCCAACAGGAGTGGTGATATACATAGAGTTTTCCGCACGAAAAGAAGGTACCAGAATGGTAAGTAGTCTTGGCTTTAAACCGTGGCATGGGCGCGTCACCGTCGTCTTCCTCAGTTCCACACACCCCCTTGTAATCAATTTATATGTATAAGTCTTCAGGCTTTCACGGCCGGCGTTGCATGTAGAATATACTGCTTCCGGGCTGTTTGGCCGTGGTCCATGTGAAACTTGCGTTCCGGACGTTTCGTCGATCACTGAAGATGTCGACCGCAGTGATCGACGAAACGTCTGGAACGCAAGTTTCACATGGACCACGGCCAAACAGCCCGGAAGCAGTATATTCTACAATTTATATGTAGTCTAACAATGTTCTCTTCGATGCAATGCCGTGATTGGACTGCAAGTACAAGGCGCCAATTTCGGATTCTGCACGCTAGAGGAACTACCCTGCTAACGATTGTGTCTACCTTTACAGGATTATGCACAATAACACCGTCCATTGGGAGAATGGAGCCTTACTAAGATCTGGGCCAAAGCCAACCTTATCTGGAAGCTACTCTACCTGCCGAATTTTTAGAGGACTTTTTTGTCCGCACTTATTAGCTTCTTTTTAGGGTCATTGTGCGTGACTCGACCTGCCGATTGATCGACGAGGCTGTGTGCTACTGGCGTAGGCCTAGTGGTTACGTATGATAGCAGGCGCTTCCGTAATAGTCACAACAAAATTATTAGAAGGATAAGTTGAAGTTGACCTCAGGCTTTAAAACGCAAGTTATGTGCTATCACTAAGAAAAAAGAGGCACAAAGATAATTCGCAATATATCCTCTAGCGCCTCGTATTTCTCACTAGTGAGTGGAGGAACTTTAGCCGCAGTTTATCTATACTGAACTTTAGGTGTTATCGAGTAATGACTACCGGCACCGTCTGTTGGAGCCGGTTGCCCAGCTTCACTAGGATTCACTCCGGCGAAAAGTAAACGGACACAACACATGTAATAAAAATTCTCTATTGTCCCATACAACCCACTATATGGGTGGGTAATGTCTCTACCTACCCTAGTGGAAAATAGGCGTGAGCATATGTATGTGTGTACATTGTAACTGGCACTATGGCCGGATTTTAATTTATTCTAACGAACCATACATAGACCCATCACTTGATCTTACTTTACACGCTAAACCCAAAACCTACCACACTTTTTAATTAGGTACCTACTTAAATATAAGGTAGGTAGGTAGGCACAAGGTATAAAGCCAGGTATTAAGTCCTACCTAATATGAAAACAACGTTTGTAATCAATTCATAGATATTAAGGCAAGATAAAATTCTTTCTAATAACATTGAGGAGCATTCGTTATTGTATTGGCCTTCTCCTTGGACGATTCTCCGAAATTAGGCAAAAGAGGAAAACATAATATAGCTGATGTTTTTACTGTGTAATCCCAACTAAAACTACTTGAGTATAACGTCAAGTTAAATCATTGCGATGTTAATGACATCGAAGTTCCTATATCCCATACGCAGCAGCCAGTTAAAGGCCTTGACCTCTAAAATTACCTTCGGTACGACCGATTAACGAGTACTTATTTACATACGTATCCCACAGATGATAGCATAACTATAGAATTAATATCATTAACATCACATTTTTAATGGCGAATGTAGGGATGTCGTCAACTTATGTAAGTAAGAATATGTGACTCGCTTATTATAAGATTTATTGTCTATAATAACATTAGATAGCTTATAAATAGCTACATTATCGGCGGCGCGTCACCCGGATATGTGGTGGTTGCAGTGCCACACGCTTGCCTGCGGTCTCACGACTCGACTAATGCGAATACCACATATACCTACCATTATCTGTCCTCACTCCGACGTCAACTACTTAAGTAGCTAAGGAACTAATGTCATGCATCACTGATGTGTACCTATTTATCATTTACACACGTGACAGCTGCTAGGCATTTTCTCTTGATTTTAAATCCCGCGATGTGAGGTACCTACGTAGCCGATTGTACCGATGTACCTATCGAAATCTAAACCGCTTGAATCGATTTCAATACGATTTTGATTCCCAACTGTTATTCTAATTACTTGTCTGTGTTTGATGGTAATTTGCCAATCGTGTCGGCAATTTTATTGTTTGCCTAATGAAACAGTCGAATACTAAAATTACTGACTATTGGTTACCTATGTACTAATAGTGGATATGTCGCCGCCAACTAGCTTAATCAGCCGTTCGATTAACTGCCTAGGCTGTTAATTAAACGGCGCCATTCAATTAACGGACTGAATGGTGTTCAGCCATTTAATTGAACGGCTAGGCAAATAGCTAGGATCGATGACGTTTAACTACTTGCCTAGCCATTTAAATAAAAAAAAATGTCTTATTTCTGCATGGTTATAAAAAAAATCATCACGAAGGCTTAATGCCTTCTAAATGCCTTCTAAAGCCTTCTAACCTAACCTAACCAAGTCGGATTGCGCAGATATCACAATAAACTTATCACTAATTTTCTATAAATTCACCTCTGTCTACCCCATCGGGAATTTACAGGTGTAAGTATATGTAGGTATGTATGTAATTTTCTATCTAATTTCGAGGTAGTGCCCCATTTTACGATTGGCCTAAGCATTAACCAGCCAGGTTATTAAATGATGTAATTAACGAGATGGCTGAATATCATTTAGGCCGTTAATAAAGTGATTGGCGCCGTTTAGTTAACTGCCTAATAGGCAGTTAATTGGACGGCTGATAAAGCTAGTTTGCGGCGACTGATACACAGTACGCAGAGATCCATATAAACTTATGTAATGCTATGGGTTCGATTCCCACAAAAAAAAAAGATCTTACAGTCCAAACTAAATCTCACCTGCAAGTCTGTAACTAAATGTGTTGATCGTCATGGCTGGGGCACAGGTGGTTCTATATTTATTGCGTTGTTAGATTAATCTAACACGGATACAGAACCATGCCTTAGCGATTACGGGTAGTTGAACAGGAGCAGCACAACCCTGAATTATTGACAAAATACTTTTTTTTTTCTTGAAAAATGTCAATGCGTGCTTTTTTGTTTTAAACTCCTGAAAAGGCCAAGTGATTAAGGAAAAAAGGCCTTACCATAGAGAGGTCCCAACTTCAATACCAGGCCATTACACTATCAACGTGAAGTCACTTCCAAAAAAGTAATATAACTTAAGTAGCTGAAGGGAATACGGGTTGTTAGTTGGTACCTAGTCTAAAGAGAACTTCAACCAAAATTAGGTAAACTTCTGTCATGTCATGCTTACCAATTTGAAAGTCGAAGGTACAAATTTTTGTAGACATATTATAATATAATATTTACATACTCTTATGTAAATATTTACCTAGGTAGGTAGGTACCTATTTGCATTTAAGAAAATCATTTATGGTGTCTACGTACAATAGTAACTTAATGCTTATTTGTATAATGTGACACATCTAAATAGCCAATTAGTACCTTGTTCACATCTCAAAAATATTACCACAACAATAAAAATACTGAACCGGAGATAGAACGTACCGTCATACCAATGTGTTTTCCCGCACCATACTATACCTACATTATTGAACAGAATATATGATTGGGTGACTAATAATTTTGTGAGCTCCTCTGTACCCAGTCACAACAATCGACACGGGGAACAAAACCTTCTGCCTACGTATATACAACCTCTGATTCGCAGTAAACGCCAACAGGTTTTTGCTATAATATACATGAGTCTATCTGTATCGCTTTAAATAAGCAAGCGGCTGTTGAATAAAAACATTGTGAATGAGAAGCTTCACAATGATGGAGCTGACGACTTGTGCTTTTATTGTAACACTCGTGAGCTTAGTGAGTGCTACTCCCTATGGATATGGTGTCAAAGGCGGTGCCGGCGCATTAGCTGCAGGTAAGGCAATATCAGAACTGAATGATTTATGTATTAGGTGACAAATGGTGTTAAGTATTTAATGTAAAACAATCAAAAGGAATTTCGAATTGGCCTTCAATACAAAGGTGACCATTCCTTTTCCTTGGTATTAGAAGGAGATTTCGAACATCCGGGACGCGTTCAGGTAGCTCATTTGGTCAGCGTATTCCCTGTAGAAAAGTGCTGGTAGCAGGTACAAGTCCGGCCCTGGATTTTGTGTTATTCCGAATTTATTTTGTAAGAATTGTTGCCGTACTAATTGCTTCGAAGTTTTATGACTAGGAACTCTATTCAGAATGATCTTTTTAAACCAAACAAACACGACCTCAACCGTTCAAGTAATAGAGTTACAATACCAAAAGTGTCTGTTATTGTGTACCAGTGAGTTTGTTAATTAAATACGATCTAGGAACTCTGGCAGTTCTATATTTGTCAGCAGAAATTCAAATAAGTAGGTACAAGCCATGGTAGACTTATTTAGCTTAGGTTTTCAGTAGAGTGAAGCCATTTCCCCAATCAGTCCATCTAAATTTTGATTTTAAATAATAGATTCCACCCATCCTCAATGTTCGACCAGACACGTAAATTTTACAATCAAGTAGGTACCTACTTAATCATCACTTTTTAATAATATTATCTTTTACTAAGTACCTATACAAAATGTGAAAATGAAACATTGACCTTACGAACATTAATTACCTAAAAATATTTTGATAATACATTTAAAACCAAGTACCTACCTATTTGTTTTTTTCTAACGAAGGTAAACATATTATGTTAATAGTACCTAATGACTTCATAACTATTGGTCGATAACCTTCGACACTAATAACTTACGTATAGAATGATAAATAGATACCTAATAGGTACTAAACGGTAATGTTCTATTTAAGCAATTTAGGAATAGTATTAACAGTTTGATTATATTTAATTAGGTTTATAGATGCCTTGATTTGAGTGTGGTTAACCTCATTGTACAGTCAGCATCATTAAAATGTTGCTAACAAAAGTAGTCAAAATAATCCAAATACCAAAATTCCAATTTTATATTGGTTATTAGAGTACTCAAATAGTTGTAAGTGTCCAGAGTAGTCCAACTATCTTATCAATCGGTCTTCCAGAATTATGTAAGTTAGTAGAGTATTCATATTCATATACACAATCACGCCGGTCGATGGTATCCAGACAAGTATAATTTCAAAAAATCTTGACATTTATACTTTTCTCACTAATGCAAGTTGATAATTCATGGCTTATTCAACTGTCAACTTAAAAAAAATATAAAAGACATTGTCAATTGACACATTTTGTATCTTTTTCTTACTCATATACCCATCCCTTATCATCCTGCCATTTTGTGAAAGGGATGGCTTTACAAGTAAGAAAAGGATACAATATGTGATTAAATGACAATGTCTAGATTTTTTGAAATTATACTGGACTGGATACCATCGACCGGCGTGATTGTGTTTATGAATATGAACACACTACTAACTGACATAATACTGGAAGACCGATTGTTAAGATAGTTAGACCACTCTGGACACTTACAACTATTTGAGTACTCTAATGACCAATATTAAATTGGAATTTTGGTATTTGGATTATTTTGACTACTTTTGTTAGCAACATTTTAGTGATTATATTATGATTAGATTATATTGGTTATTAGAGTACTCAAATAGTTGTAAGTGTCCAGAGTGGTCCAACTATCTTATCAATCGGTCTTCCAGAATTATGTAAGTTAGTAGAGTATTCATATTCATATACACAATCACGCCGGTCGATGGTATCCAGACAAGTATAATTTCAAAAAATCTTGACATTTATACTTTTCTCACTTATGCAAGTTGATAATTCATGGCTTATTCAACTGTCAACTTAAAAAAATATAAAAGACATTGTCAATTGACACATTTTGTATCTTTTTCTTACTCATATACCCATCCCTTATCATCCCGCCATTTTGTGAAAGGGATGGCTTTACAAGTAAGAAAAGGATACAATATGTGATTAAATGACAATGTCTAGATTTTTTGAAATTATACTTGACTGGATACCATCGACCGGCGTGATTGTGTTTATGAATATGAACACACTACTAACTGACATAATACTGGAAGACCGATTGTTAAGATAGTTAGACCACTCTGGACACTTACAACTATTTGAGTACTCTAATGACCAATATTAAATTGGGATTTTGGTATTTGGATTATTTTGAGTGCTTTTGTTAGTAACATTTTAATGATGCTGACTGTACCTATGTCATCGGTAGAAATGAACCTATACTTACTTAAGAAAATTATTGCTTAAAATTATTTTCAGACAGCTTTTCAAATAGTAGTGTTTTGTACATTTCAGCCGAATCTAGTGGAGTAGCAGGTGCTTATGGAAGTCGAGGCGATATACCACCAAGCACTCCACTTGGAAGTGGTTTCGCAGGAAGCTTTACCAAATCAGCTTCATCCAGTTCTTCTTCATCGAGTGCCAGCTCAAGTTCTAGCTCTAGTTCATTCAGCTACACTGGCTCCATACCACCAGGCTTCGCAAGTCCAGGAACGAATGACAATACGGAATGTTCATATGGAAACTGTCAAAATTCTGGACGTAATGAAATACCAGGACATCAAGGTGCTAGTTCAGGTGTTCAAGGACACAGCGCTGCTAATTCAGCAGCTATAGCAGGATACGGAGCCGCACCTGGAGCCAATTGTCAAGGATCTCATTGCAATAGCAATTCTGGCAAGTGTTCATCGGGTCAGTGTCAATCTAAGCCACAGGCAGAACCCTTGCCAACTGGTCACGATTCGACTGAAAAATGCATATCTGGAACATGTGGTTCAAGTACACAATCAGGCCCATCTGCATCTGAATATGAGAACACTGAAGATATACATTTTGTGGCTCACTCAAAAGATCAGTCGTTCAATGATAAAACAAAGGTATACACATCTGGTTCTAGTTGCCGAAATGGTGATTGCGGTCCATCAGCGAGTAATTCTCAACCTTCATTCGCTCCAAGGCCAACAAATTCTTACTACAGTTCGAATCCTTCAAATAATCCCTCTCCAGCAAACGCAAATTCTGGAGTGACACCTGGTTACAGTATTCCAGCTACACATTTGGAAACTCCTAATCTAAATTCAAACTGCAACTCGGGTACTTGTAAAACGGATCATTCTAAACCAACTTATGGAAGCTTACCTACAAGCTACAATGCTCCTAGTTATTATGATAACGAGCAGAACCCCTATTGTACAAATGGAAAATGTGATAATCAACCAAACGGAAGTTATTCTCCTACACCTAGCAATCCATTATCTACAAACTATTTAGGACCACAAGATGTACATTCATCAATAGGACCTTCCTATGCTAATCCAAGTTCAAGCTGCAGTGGTCCAAGCTGTTATCCTCAGTTCGCAACTGGGGCTCCAACTGGTCCTACAGGCCCTACACCCCAACCTGGACCACATAGTTATTCTCAACCGAACGATAAATTCAAACCACCCAGTGATAATGTTCCCGTCTATACAGGCGGATTCGGTGGTCCTCCAGGATTACTCAAACCGAATGAATACGATATACCTAGCACTGGGGCTAATTATCCCGCACATTCAAGTACCACGCCTAATAAACAAACGACCTCGGCAACTACGCCTACAGGATGCAATACACCCGGCTGTTCAAATCCAGGCTCTTCACACGGGGTTAACCCACAGCCACATTATGGCAGTAACAACCCCAGCACACCCGGAGAAAAACAACCAAGTTATACAGGTGGTTTTGGGGGACCTGCTGGAATACTTAAACCTAATGAATTTAACATGCCTTCATCTGCCACAGCTAAGCCAATATATTCTTCAAACCCAACATACAATACGCCATCAACTTCTGTCACAAGTTGTAAAACGTCTAACTGTTTTGGATCTTCGTCAGCGGCTACGTCAACTACTGCACAATCTGGGTCATATGGTTCACATAAGGAAAGTGTAAACGTAAATGGACCTGATAATAAGACACCCATATACACAGGAGGTTTTGGAGGACCCGCAGGGATGCTGAAACCTAATGAATTTGACATACAAGTACCAATACATTCCGGTGGTGAATTAGACATAAAAGTACCAGTACATTCTACACATCCATCATATAACAGTCATCCACTTGCATCTTCTTCTATAGGTTGTAAAACACCAAACTGTAATGGATATCCAAGTAATGCTCCGGTAGGATCCTATGGAGCTTCCAGTGCACATCCACCTTTCACCGGTGGCTATGGAGGTCCCCCTGGAGTTCTGAAACCTAATGAATATCATGTTCCGCACACTACACCTAATGGCTACAAGCCAGCCTATACAGGAGGGTTTCCCAATTCGACCCCGACAAACAATAATATCGCAGGTTGTAAAACACCCGACTGCGTTCCAATTAGTGAAAATGATAAGACTCCTCAATCATCTTATGGTATCCCTAAGCCCATTGCTGCAAATCCCTCTAGCATAACTGAATATACAACCAATTATAGACCTATTGGAGTAACTAATCCTACTCCCCCTGCTGTAGCACCGATTAGTTTAAATTACGCTAATACACATCCACTTCACCCTCATGGCATTTACTTTGATAAATGTAAGACAGGCAATTGCGGTGCCCATCCCACTAGCGGCGTTGACAGTAGTGCTCCATCTGGATCCCATGATAGTTCTACAGGATGCAAAACAGGTAACTGCGATAGTTATCCCACAAGTGGAGCCGATGTTAGTAGTCAGTCTGGATCGTATGACATTAAAAATCAGAATACTGTTGGAAAACCAGCTAGTCCCCAATATTCTGGCGGTTATGACAATCCTTCTTATGCAGCTACACCGAGTGATTATACAAGTGGCATCGGATCTCTTTCAAATACCGGGGTTAATACTCAATCTAGTTCATACGCTGGATCAAAGCAAGAACTTCCGACTTATACTGGTGGTTTTGGAGCTCCTCCTGGCTTATTAAAGCCTAATGATTACTCAAAACCTGATGTTACTTCACTGCCTAGTAAACCTTTGTTGGGAGCATCAATTCCAATTACATGCACTACAGAGAAGTGCAATCCTAAGGGATCATCACCATCATTAAATGGTTACAATGTTGGATTAAGCGGAGCTCATGCTACAGCTTCGAGCTCAGCCAGTGCTGACGCTATTGTATATTCTGGAGGTTTTGGTGGGCCCCCTGGTCTCCTGACGCCGTATGACGAGGGTAAAGTAGATTTTAAGAAAATCATTGGAGAAGAAAATCAAGGTTTACATTATGGTGGTGCCAATACTCCTAGCACAAGTGTTTCCGGCCCATCAGGCACTCAATCAAATATAGGATCATTAGGTGGTATTGTAGTGGGTGCAACTGCTGGCTCAGCATCGATAGCAAGCGTAAATTCTGGTTCATATGGCTCCAACAATTATGGCATACATCAAGCCGGAAATGGGGTCAAGGGAGCTAGTCCATGTGGTGGAGGTTGCAGCAGCGGATATCAAGGTGGTTTACAAGGCACTGGCAGCTACGCAGCTGCTGGAGCAAAGAGTCTCTCAAGCGTCGGCGCATATGGTACTGGAGGAAGTTATGCTAGTAGTTCTGCCAGTGCGCACTCATCAGCAGGGGCCTACACGAAAGGAGGTAAGGACTATAAAATAAAAGTTAGTAATACTTACGAATTTAATATGTAGTAAAATAAGCCTAAAGTTCTTCGAGGCCTAAGTCAACTTCAGTCACAAGCCGGTATGCCTACTTACAGACGAGCGAGGCTATGACGCAGGCTCTCCTCTCGGGATGCAGGGTTGGAAGGCAGTCGCTCCCTTAAAAGTTAAAATAAACTAATTTAAAAAAAATATTCGACTCCCGCTCTATGTTTTTTTTTGTACCACTTAGGTTACAAGCGCACGGCCCATCTGATGGAAAGTAGTTACCGTGGCCTATGGACTTGTACAACACCAGGGGTGTCACACTGGCGCTGCCGAGCCTGTTAGAACAGAGAGTTTCTGTGCCGTCAGTGTAGAAGATAAAGCAGGAAAAGCCTTAGATCTTCCCACTGACAGCACAAAAACTCTCCAGTAAGCTCTGGCTACCCTAGTCACCACCGGGAACACAACACGAGGTTATTATGACCGCGGTTTTCTGTAGGGCGGAGGTACTTCCCCAGTCGCACTGGACGGAAATACCATCGTGTCCTACCTCCACTCACACCGCACATATTATATTATACAAGTTAGTTAAGCTATGTTTACTTTAAGCACTGTGTAGTGAAGATTTTCATAGAATATGGAACTGGTGTAGAACTGTAGACTGTAGTATAAACTTAGACTATTTAGATCTTTTAGTAGATAACAGTGTGTAAAGTGTGGTTCTTTTTTGTTCCAGGTTATGGAAAACGATAATATGCCAACAAGCTACCTACTGCCAACGAGTATTAAATTTAGTACCTAAAGTAACGAAAACGAAGACTTATTTAATGTAATTTATATCGTTTAAGTATAATTCATATTTATGATACCTGAATATTTGATAAGGACAAGCCTGTATCCTGAAGCATTTGATTGTTAAAAGAAAATAAAATGTTTCAATCAATGACTTGTTTTTTGCATCCTTGATTAAACAAATCAACAACCAAACTCTTCCTCGTATGATTCTTATATCATCCATAACAAGAAAAAAACATGAATCACTCGCATTTGTTTGTAAAGTTAAGTTAAGGATAATGTTACCAACCTTCTATTAAATTTTGACTGTTTTACAAATTGCGTGATAGTTTTGTATAATCTATACCTACTAATAATAAAGCTTATGCAAGTCAGCACATCACTTCTGGAATTGCATGAACAGTTCGAAAAAAAATTTTTTACGGAAGCTTTTTTTTTTTTTTTTTTTTTTTCTTTATTTATGGAGCTTAGTCACAATGCTGACTACGTCGCTCCGTCGTAGCCACTTTCAAATCATCTTCAAGTACAATGTATACAGTGTTTTTGCAGCATCTGACATTGGATTCGCTAAAACACTGTTTAACTGCCCCAAATTATACGTATTTAATCTAAATAACTGTGTTCTGATATGGCCGCTTCGCACACACTCCATTATAAAATGATGTATGTCTTCTACTCTATCACATATTTCGCAATTAGGAGATGGCGATATGCCCATTAGATGGGTAAACTTTCTACATGGAATGTGTCCGGAACGTAGCCTCATAGCAGATACACATTTTTGCCGACTAAGGGTACAGTTAACAATCCAAGGAATCGCTAAAGGTTCAGGTTGTATGGTCTTGTACCAGATGCCCTTTTCCACTGAACGTTCGTCAAAATACTCCTTCCAAATTCGCTGACAATAATCTCGAACTGTGTACAAACACTCCGAATAATAAGGCAAAACCGTGAGAGGGATGCCCACTGAACAAGCCCGTTTGGCATATTGGTCGACTATCTCGTTACCAATAATACCTACATGTGAGGGGATCCACTGGAGTTGCACTTCCTTAGAAAGTTGCCCTAACTCTAAAATTTGTTTGATAATTACGTAAGCAATCGGTATTCCTCGAATTGTCGAGGTACAACGAGCCACGTGTTGGAGCGCGCTTTTAGCATCAGTTAAGATTACAAATTTGTTGTGGTTAATTGTGCGAATATAAGACAAGGCTTCGCTTATAGCCAGTAATTCAACATGCATGATGGATAATCTTGAACTAGTATTGAAAAGTATATGAGTATCTAATTGCGGATCAAAAAATGCGACTCCAGTGTCACCTCTGTCTTTGGAACCATCTGTAAATATTTTGTAGAATTCTGCATACTGACTATCTAGATAATTGCAACATAGTTCTTTTAAAGCAGCCGGACGATAGTGCTGCTTAGACTTAGTCATGGGCTTAATGTTGACTTTAATATTACATTCAAGATTCAAGTAACCAATCCATATCTCGTTCGTAAACATTTCCAAACGTTGGCTACATTGAACATGTATTTCTTTTAGTTGATTATGTACCACAAAGAGTATGGGATTTTTATTTCTGCGCCATGAATTACGGAAGCTTATACGCCATATTTACGTAGTGCTAATAAAGAAGCTGAAGCATTTAATGATATGCCTAATCTCTGGTATACCTACTACATATGCAACCGAAAATAAAATTCTTTATGCATTTAATAGTCCAATTGTCCAGGTGAAGACTACTAGGTATAGCTGACATTGACGTGAATGGGTGGGCAATGCGACGCAGTTAAATATACGAAACGAGGACGGCAAGCGAAACTGTGGGGTATACCTAAATAGTATACTATAAGTAGGTATAACATTGATCATTTTCCAAAATAGAATTCGAGGTGAAGGCGTCAGATGCGAGCAGAACTAACGCAAAGCTGATCCTACCGATATCATAAATGTGCACGTTTTTTAAGATTTTGATGTCTTTTTTTTAAGAATATTGGCGACCGAAATCACTAATATTCCCTCTAACCCCTCTAACTAAGCTAACTTGCTTGTGCTAGGAGTGGGTTCACGTCGGTAATGTATTGGCCAGGATTCGAATTTTTGTAAGTTGGATAGGATATATGTATTATGTTACGCTAGTACAATTATCTATTCTGTGATTATGTATATAGTAACGGACAACTACGAAACGGCAAACAACTTTGTCTAACAAAACTTTTGAGATAAGAATTGCTGTTTAGGAGAGAAATGCAAGAATCTAATTTATTTGACCTTTGACCTTGAATAAACAAAAATTCCGAAGTTCCATCGATGGGGACTTTTGATATTTCTTATATTATGGTGTATTTAAGACCGCCGCCAATATTCAGCTTTATGCGAATTTATGCACGTTCAAATGTGTATGTATAATACTTACTGGATTATTTAGCTTACATGACCTCAAAACCTCGAAAAGGAAGCTTGTACCAGAATCTACCTTGGTTTTGGCTAGCAGGTTCACATATGTGTAACAAATAGGTACAACGGGCTTCTTTTTGTAGCCTATGTACAGACATGTAATGCTTTGTTTGAATAGACACATATACCGAGTATTATACACGTAGGAAACACGTAATGTTTAATCATCTATTACTTTTATTAGCATCATCCACGGTTTCACCCTCTTGATTTCCTTGAAATATCGGTATTAAAAGTAGCCTAGGTTACCTCTAAATAAAATAGCATCTTAAGGTGAAAGAATGATTAAAATAGGTTGATCACAATAGTTTGAGTTTTTAGATTACAAACAAACTATTTACTCTTCATAATAGTTTTTGTAGTATTTTTAGCAGTTTCCAAACACGTGGATAATTGGAAATGAGACGAAGATCACAACAAACTTCATTAGTCAGTATCTGCACATTACTCATCCGCATCCCTCATTGGAAACAAAATTTACCTTCAGCACTTTGTAATTACTGGAAGTTGGTATTTACCCATCTGAGCGACTCTACATAAAGCCATAAAGGGATTCACTTTACGTACCATAATATTAGTTTTAAGAAATAAATGAAAGGATCCTCTTTTTGATGATTTTCCTTGATACATAACCTAGAAAATTCATAATAATCGATCAATATTATTATCCATTCCACGAAAGGTCATAATGTTTTTGTTTCGGATGCTATGTAAATTTGTACTAAAGCATATTACTGTGACTGTACTGAAACTAGCGACGAGAGTACCTAACTCCCAACGCAAAATTGGTGTCGTTTGTCTGCCTGTGTCATCTTAGTAGTCTCCTTTATCTATTACTTAGGTATTTTGCTTTTAAAATAATTCTTTGTTACTTTGTAGCCACTTTGCACCATCATAAAATTTTATGATATATACGATAAATGTATCGCAGTCTATCATTATGGATCAAGGGAATAGTAATGATGGCAATCATTACTCGCAGCCTTCTAAGGACATAAACAGCTCATCTTATTCTGATCGTAAATCACTCGCACTGTGTCATACGTTTGCTGATATAATCATCCACTTCTCTCATCCATTGTTCACGACTAGCTCACGGATGCTGTACAAATAAATTATTCATTAATGTTTGACGTCCATCTGCACCTCCCACTTATCAGTATCATCAACAATACTTATTTATACAACTTTTTGCAGTAGTTCTTTTTTCAGTGAGTAACTAATCCTATAATAAAATCTCCCAGCGATCTGCAATAGGTATAGATAAAAAAATTAAAACTATATTTAATTTCCTTACTATACTAATAACTTTTGTTTTTAGATTAGGTGATCTATGGACGACTTTTTATTAAAAGAGGTAAATTGATATAGGAAGTCTGTTACTTGGCTGGTCGAAATGAATTCTTCTTTCTTTGGCCTCACCTTTTCCCGCTAAGCGGGGCCGGCTTTCCTGGTGCTGAGGCGCCACTTATTCCGCTGGTATACGTCGTCGTCTGAAAGCCCCAATTGCTTCATGTCCTTCCGGACATTCGTCATCCACGTAGTTGGGGGCCTTCCCCTCCCTCTTTCCTTTGTAGCCATGGAAAGACATTTCTTCACGACATGGTCGTCTGGTCTTCGCTGTATATGACCGTACCATCTCAGCCTAGACTCCGTGATTTTTTCTGCAATTGGTGCAACTTTAAAGGTACCTCTTATGAATTAATTGCGCACCCTGTCCTTAAGTGTAACTCCGCCCGCCCAACGCAGCATTCGCATCTCGGTCGTGTGTAGCTTCTGTACATGGCTTTTCTTCGCAGCCCATACCTCGCTGCCATAGAGGAGGGCTGGTCTAACAGCTGTTTTATAGACCTTGCCTTTTGTTCTAACTGGCATTTTGCTATCACACAGTACTCCTGTAAGAGTACGCCATTTATTCCACCCACAAGTGGTCCGATGAGCTATATCCGCTTCAATGGATCCATCCACCGAGATAACGGAACCCAAGTACTTGAAAGTACTCACTCTAGGTAGAGCTGTGCCATCTAGCCTGACCTCTGCGTGCGCTGAGTTACTTGGATCGAAGTTAAAGACCATGTATTTTGTCTTAGTTCTACTGATGCGCAACCCTTTTGTCTGAAGTGCCTCCCTCCATTGCTCCAGACTGTCTTCTACATCTTGGAGGTTATTGGATATTAGTGCTACGTCGTCGGCATATAAAAGGTTCCACGGAGTAGTTTTTTGTATTTTTGCGGTAAGAAAATCTATCACGATGTTGAATATCAAAGGGCTCAGGGCGCTTCCTTGATGAACACCCACTCTAATATCGAAGCTGTCTGATAGCCCAGCTGCACTTCGCACATGCGTCTGGATATCTTTATACATGTCTGCAATTAGTCTTATGTAGATTTCTGGTACATTTTTTGCTCTTAGTGCCTGCCATATTATGGACCTTGGTACACGGTCGAAGGCTTTTTCGAGATCAATAAAGACTATCCATATGTTTTGCTTATTAGCTTGGGCTTTTTCGATGATAGTATGTACCACATGGATTGCATCCGTAGTTCCTTTACCAGCCACAAATCCAAACTGATTTTCTGTCAGAGTGATATGCTGTAGCAGACGCTCGCTTAAAATCCTCTCCCATATATTGAGAGTATGTGAGGTAAGTTTTATACCTCTGTAGTTTCCACATTCGCGTACATCTCCTTTGTTTTTGTAAAATGGTACTAGTGTGCTTTTCCGCCAAGAGTCGGGCATGGTTTCGCTTGTAATGATGTTGTTGAACAAACTAGTAAGCCACACTTCACCGTCCTGTTTAAGAAGCTTCCAAAGTTCTACTGGAATGTCGTCTGGTCCTGTAGCTTTACGGTTCTTCATTTTAGAGATTGCTTTTCTGACTTCTGCTACGGAAACTTCATTCACTGGTCCTTGCGTCTTCGATTGTTCTGATTCCGGTTGGCGTGGAAATTCTTCATTCAGTAGGCTGCTGTAATATTCATACCAACTCTTACATATTTCTTTATCAGTGGTTAATAACGTACCTTCCTTATTTTTCATGTATTTTGTGACAGTGAAATCTTTAGTATTTGTATGTCTTTGCTTTGCTATTTTGTATATTTCGTTGTCGGTTCAGCTCTTTCTTTCTCTATTGCGATAGTTCTTTTAGATAATTTTTTAGCCTCTTTGTATTTTTCCTTATCTTCGTCAGACTTAGTTTCTTTCCAGGTCTTAAATAGGCGTTTCTTTTCGTCTACGCTGTTTTTAGTGCGATTGTTCCACCAGCGAGTTTCTTTTAGATTATGAAGGGCTCCTTTGCTGATTCCTAGCACTTTCTTGGCTGTTTTAAGACAAAATTCTCCAAAGTTTGACCATACAGTCGAGGGAGTGTCATCTTGAGGTACACTTTTATCCAAATAGTCAGCGATATCGTTCCGTAGGTTGAATCCTTTTTGTGAGTGAAGCTCATGCCATTTAATTTTTGTAACTTTAGGTTTCCTAATATTTATAAATCTACGTAGTTTGAACGCTGCTAAGAGTAGTCGATGCTGCGACGTTAGCGGTTCTCCAGGGATAACCTTGCAATCTTTTATCTGTCTAAGGTTTCGCTTATCAGCTAGAATGTGGTCTATTTGTGATTTTGCGTTCCCACTTTTATATGTAATTAAATGTTCATCCTTCTTTTTGAAAAAAGTGTTTACTACTGCCAAGTCATGTGATGTGGCGAATTCTAAAATTGTTTCTCCTTCCCTATTTAATATTCCGAATCCATAGCCACCATGCCGCCCTTCGAAGCTACCCATGTCTACGCCTACGTGCCCGTTAAGATCCCCACATATAAGTGTGTGTTCGGTTTTGGGTATGGTCATTTGGTGAGCATGAAGGTCTTCCCAAAATTCAAGTTTGTCTGCTTCCGGGCAATTAACCTGTGGTGCGTAAACAGAAATAATATTAAGACATGGCTGATTTTCTAAGGCGAGCTTAACAGCTACCACTCGATCGCTGATCCTTTTTATGTCTATTACATTTTGGCTGAGATAGTGGTCTAATATAACTCCTACTCCATTTCTAGTGTTTTCCTTTCCATAATATATGAGTTTATACCCCTTTCCTATTTGCCGTGATTCTTGATCTTGAACGCAACAGATATTTATGCGACGTCTTTCTAGAATAGCGCTGAGTTCAGCACTGCGTCCTGTCGTCGTTCCAATGTTCCAAGTGGCTATACGCACTTCGGACATTGGGGCCGTGACCTGTTGTTTCTTTTCGTCGCTTTGGGGGAACGCCCTAATATCATTCGCATTTCGATATTCTCCGTCACTTGAGGGCGACAACCTAGCTTTCATATTCTCTCTTTTCTTGCTTTGCCTCATTCCAGTATAGATATTGGCTTATGTTTTACGATCGGTTGCCACCTGACATCAAAGTCGTAGTCTTCCTGAAAGACTTGAGCGCCGCCGTTGACCCATACAGAGTTCTTCCGCCGCCTGCTCTAATGAACCCTCCGACCTGAGAGCCCATCACAGCCAAGGACCTCTGCTCCAAGTACGACGAAGGAGCTCCGTGGCTGGGTTTGACTACGGAGTTTTCTCTCCGACCTGTTGGTCCGCGGGAGGTATTTTATTTCCCTCCTACCCTACAACCGTTGGTTGGCGAGCATTCCCCTATCCGCTACCTGGGGACGCGCTCTCTAGGGATCAGGCTTCCCCGAGAGTACCTATGTTATCTTTCAAAGTCAAGTTTAAGATTTGTTGTGACCAAGATCCAAGGAGGTCGAGATTGAACCTAACTCTACAGGCATACCGCTTCTTTTGGTACAACAGCATTCGTGGATGTAATTTAAAATCAGTTTTAGTCGCTTCGACTTCAAACAAACATCGTGTCGTTGAGCCCAAAGATGATATAAACACGATGACACGATGATGCCTCCTTTTTCGTGCAAAAGTCCTTACAGTAAAGTAGTAAGGAATTACAGTAGCTCAATCTCAAGTTAGTAGGTTTATTAAAGATAAAAGAAAAGGACTCTTGTAGTTCAGTTCATTATTATCATCATCATTTCCTCTCCGATGCTTGACTGCCCAACAGTGGAACAGTAATGTTTTAATGGTAGTGTCATTAGGTAGATTCACTTTTTTTGTATAAACTTAATATGTATTTTTTATATTTCATTCGTTCTTTAAGTAAACGATTTTTTGCTCCAACATCTCTTAAAATCTCATGAGTTCCGGTAATGGCACAATAGGTGACGGATGATAAAAAGGTTGCTACAGTACTGCTGTTAAATTATTAGCCTTCTAATTTGGTTGACCTTTACCGTAACACCTGTTTCAATTTTTATATCTTTTGGTAACCCAATACCCCAAACTTCTAACATAAATCAATTTAAATATTTAATCATCATCCAATCTTTAATCCATCATTAAGATACTTCGGTAATTTAACTTCTATTTTAGGATTCCATATTACAGGTCAATATCTCAACTCAATACCCAAGAAAACGGGAAAAATCTTTATGGGAATTAGCTCCTATTTCGGATAAAATACAGGATGAAATATAGTAACAAAGTCACAGCCGCATGGCGTAGTATCATATATAAATTTCGCCCTATGAAATTAATCAAGAAACAGATTTCTCGATTAATATTAGGGCGATTTTTTTTTTTTTTTTGGCTGTACTACCACTAATAGCCGTCTGTGTGTTCATCGAACTTAATTTATTAATGAGGTAGTTGCCTGTTAAATCTTGCCCTTTTCCCCTGACTCTCTCCGGAAGCAATAGTGAGGAAACTCTCAGTCAATCAAGATATAGAATCAAACCAAACTTCTGGCTGGTTGAATCCCAAAGCAAGCTGTAACTTGTATCAGTGCCAAGCAACATTATTATGTCCTCCATAGATGTATTTGTACTCACAAGTAGGTGTTGCAAAGCCAAGACCATCGCCAATAAACTGATATAATTATGCGAAACTTGTCACGAATCAAGAAGTGCGCAAGTGATAGGTATACACAGGTATATAAAGTACTCTGTACCCGATTTTCTTCTTTGTACCTTATTTTATGTTGCAGTTGTTGTACTCATTGAGTCTACGGACCTCAAGAGGGTGAGCCACGGAGGGGACATGACCCCGTCACCAAAATAAATCCAAATGCCACCACTCCTAAGTAATTCCGTGAACATCCGCATCACACACTTGCAAATTGCCCCGCGTGGAGCCGAGCCATTGACGTATCCTCGTTACAGCCGCTGAAGTAAATGGAAACGCCTTGCTTTAGGACGGCTTTGCTTGGCGGCCAAATCTAGTCTTGTACATTCCCGGTCACGGAAGGCGCGGACGCCGGAGATCTCACCTCCATAAACGTGGGCTTGGGAATGACGGCTTTTTAATATTTGCTTTATCTTTACTGATGCTGTCGCAAACATTTATTCAGTTAATTTATAACGATGCACTCATAAACTTATAGGTATCTGAGTGTATCATAAGTAGTTCGTTCGCAGAACAATCTATTTGTAAAACTTACATCATGAACGTAATTTTATTTCGATGAATTTAATTTTAACAAGTTTGATTTATTTCATTGTAAGTATTGCACGTTAACACACCTTAAATGATTCAAACATCCTGTTTTAAATGGAACACGTGATTGAGAGACTAGGACGCGAGTGGTTCATAGGAACATTATGGACCAATGTATAAGAGAAAGGCGAGGCAAACAGGGCGCTAAGGAAAACATCACAATAAAATAATTATTTAACAGTAACTATTTATTAATCTGTGATTTAATTCATATCTCATCTAGATAGGGAGCTACGGACTCTGTAGTGTGGCGGTAATACATTCGATTGCTACTTCAGAAGACGTGGGTTCGATTTCCGCTCAGTGCATGATTGTCTTTATCTGCATTGTTCTGCATGTATCTATCTGCGTTTCCATGTATGGAAGATAGAATCGTGGGTTCGATTTCCGCTCAGTGCATGATTGTCTTTATCTGCATTGTTCTGCATGTATCTATCTGCGTTTCCATGTATGGAAGATAGATAAATAGATAATATAAAATAGAAATACTATAAATGATACTAAATTCAATTTAAAAGTAGAAACTAAAACAAGCTAAACTAAATATATGTAATACTAGCTGTTAACGTTTATCGCGACAATTCACACACTATCTTTATAAATTGTAGCCTATGTGTTATTCTGATGTATAAGCTATATTATTGTAAAGTTTCATTAAAATCCATTCTATAGTTTTTACGTGAAAGAGTAACAAACATCCATCCGTCCATCTTTCCGTACTTATAAACTTTTGCGTTAATAATATTAGCAGGATTTAATAACTCAAGTTAGTTAAATTATGTGTACTTCGGGTGTGGAGAGCTAGCGTGATTATTTTTACTTCTAGAGGCTCATAAATAACAACGGCTGTATGGGGACCCCGCAAGGTCTTCAGGGCTCAAGCTAACGTCACTTGTTACTTCAGTAGCGGCAACAGTCGATACTGTAAAAGCAAAAATGCATGCAAACTGATATTATAGATGCGAAAGTAACTCTGACATGACACACACTGTAAGTGATGAAATTTGTTATAGGGTAGATTAGACCTTAAGAAAGGACATAGGCTATGTTTGGTCGCGATAACATCCACGCAAGCTGCGGGCAACAGCCAATAAATGATTAAAATAGATGTAATAGAAGGGATTTCGTGCTCGCGAGGGATATGCACTGTAGCTACCTCACCTTCGGCCTTGCACTGCGACCCTCAGACGGCGTGCAGTTTAGTCGGTTCGAGTCCGACATAACCTCTCCCTCCGGCTCCGACTGGGGTGGCATTCGTGGGGATTTTCCGAAACAACAAAAAAAGGGACTTCGTGCTCCAAAGAGCATACTTTAGTTGATTGGTACAACTGCGATGGGTAGACTTTTACGTAATCACTTCATCACAATGCAATTCTTGCACTTGGTGCCTGTTCCAATAGTTGTTATAGGCTTCTACATTCCACATCATTAACAAAATTAAACTTTCTTACCGGTCATAAATATATAAATTTTCCACATTATTTCTTGAATATAGTTTGCGTATTTTTTAATGCCCTGTTTGTTTAAGCCCTCGTATAAATCGGGATTAATTCAGAAGGCCTAGTCAGTATACTGTGATCAAGACACATCCATCACTACCTAAATTAAATCGGTTTCGGTCTCGTGTCTCCCTTGGTGGCCCCCCTATTCATCCATATCAGAATTTTTATAGTCCTATTGTCTCCCTTAGGCTGGGAAGACATCAGAAATTACTTTTAAAACTATATTTTGAGTACTCATGTCTCCCCTCGTAAATATCAAGCGTTACGTTAATTCCGTATAAGAAAAAAACCCATGTTAAATCTTAAACTTGACTTTGAAAGATAACATAGGTCGTCAACTTAGTCATAATAAATATTACATTACATTAATACTTATTTATTTGCAAGTAGCCAGTAATTACAAACTTGATAGATCTGTGACGGGGAGACATGAGTACTCAAAATATACTTTTAAAAGTAAATTCCGATATCTCCCCAGCCTAGGAGAGACAACAGGACTGAAGACATTCTGATGTCTCCCCTAAGGGGGATATCAGGGAAGACACGAGACCAAAACCATTAACAAATTAAAAATTTGTAACTGACAACACTAACAATTTATGGATTTTATTATCTGAAAAATAAATGATTATTTTTATTAAATCACATTTAAAATTGTCTTCTAAAACATGGAACACCTTGAGACGAACTTCGTTAAATTGTCTAGTAGCACAGAATAAATAATAAACTTACATTTTATCACGCAGACATTTTTATTGTGCAATGACTTGAAAATACATAAACATCCTTTATTTCACTGCATGCAAGCTCTCATGCTAGTAGTTATTATTCTACTTTTACCTAGATCACAACATAGCCAACTACCTAGTTAACTTAAACTTATTTCATATTTGAATAATGAAATCAAAATTGGTTGAATACAAATACGGCACCTAATTATTACTCACTATTTACTTAGAATAAGTTTCTGGAATAATGTAGAGACCGTTAATCAAGCCACCTGCGACGACATTCCTTCTAGTTTAATTCACCTAAGCGAACATTGGAAATGTTGAGTTCATATAGTTCGTCGTTCCACACCCA
This sequence comes from Eilema caniola, assembly GCA_949126895.1. Taxonomy (NCBI): domain Eukaryota; kingdom Metazoa; phylum Arthropoda; class Insecta; order Lepidoptera; family Erebidae; genus Eilema; species Eilema caniola. The sequence goes on along the minus strand of OX421463.1, from coordinate 15,825,129 downwards.
CTCAATATCGACTAAGGTTGGTCAGGGCCATATCCTGTCATACAACATTATATTCCGTACAAGGAACTGTCGTATCATGAATAAACATAACTTATTTACTTTTTGTAGAGTATTGTTACATTTTCGATTAAGTTCACAATAGATACTATCTACAGTTTAGATTGGTACTGGACTTGGACTGGTATTGTAGAGGTATTGCAGATGCTATCTTATTTATAACAGTTTTTCAAATCCTTTTCATCAAATTTCATACCTCTATTTGAATTAAATTTATCGTCTCTTGAAATCTGAGTAGGTAACATGTAATTAAAATCTATGTAAGTATTAAGAATGTTAAATTGGTTTATACATTTTTAAAAGCTCTGCATTGATTGAGATACACTCGAGAGCAATGAATCCGGGTCACTCAAAGAATCCAAAAAATCTCGGAAAGTAAGAATGATAGGTTAATGCAATAAATTGTATTTAATAGACAATTTAATACTCCTTAAATGAAAGTATTAAAACTTCTTAGTTATTGTAAAGTTATATCATAAAAAATCAAATTTGAAAAGGGAACACTGTCGAAGATGGAACTACGAAATTACAGGATTTGTTTTTGCTTTTGTTTGTAATCTGTCATTTATGTTGGTACATAAACCAGGTTGATAGTGCTCAATATTCATTATTCAAGCTGAAATCATGTCGCTTACACTTGAAGAATGCACCAGAATACTTACATTGGTGGAAACCGGCCGGAGTCAGCGCGATACAGCCAGGACTGTCGGTGTGTCGCTGTCAACAGTACAAAGAGTTCTCCGACGTTACGAAGAAACTGGTTCTAACCTACGCAGACCAGGAACGGGCAGAACTAGGTGTACCACAGCACGAGAAGACCGATACTTGGTGAACACCATGCTTCGAAATCGCTTTCTCACAGGAACTGAACTCACAAATCAGTTTCGACGCCTCGGAGGAAGTAACCCAAGTGCATGGACAGTAAGACGTCGGCTTGCTGAATCTAACTTAAAACCCCTTAGACCTGCAAACGGCCCTAAACTGGAGCGTGGCCATCGTATTTCAAGACTAAGATATGCCCAGAACCACGTAAATTGGAGTATTGAAGATTGGTCGAAAGTTATGTTCTCCGACGAATCAAAATGTATGCTCTACAAGCACGATGGAAGACACAGAGTGTATAGAAGACCAGGGGAAAGATTCAAGCAAGCATGCATCGAAGAAAAAGTAGCCTACGGTGGTGGGTCTGTACTTGTGTGGGCCGGAATTTCCTCTGAAAGTCGCACAGAGCTGGTGATCATAGAAAACGGCTCTTTAACTAGCGTAAGATATGTGGAAGAAATCCTCAACGAACACGTTGGTCCATTTATGGTCAATTTGGGTGAGGATGCTATATTTATGCATGACAATGCCCGACCTCATACAGGTAGGATTGTGAATGACTACCTTCAAGAGATGAACATTACTTGTATGGAGTGGCCAGCGCGCAGCCTGGATATCAACCCGATCGAGCATGCTTGGGACGAGCTAGGGAGATGCGTAAAACAACGAAACCCTCCCCCAATCACGCTTCCTGAGCTCAAAATTGCTCTCACAGAGGAATGGGAGAATATTCCCCAAAATCGTATAAGGAACTTGGTGTACAGCATGCCAAACCGCGTAAACGCAGTAATGGAAGCACGAGGAGGTAATACGAAGTATTGAAATTCAAGAAAATCGTCATAAAGTTCAAAAATTTCATGTTTCCTATTTTTGTTTTAAGGAGAGATCAGCAGTTTTTTTTCTTTATGTAATTTTGTGTAAATAAAATGTATGGTGACTCATATTTTTTTAACTTTCATTTAAGGAGTATTAAATTGTCTATTAAATACAATTTATTGAATTAACCTAGCATTCTTACTTTCCGAGATTTTTTGGATTCTTTGAGTGACCCGGATTCATTGCTCTCGAGTGTATTTAAGAACCCATAACACGGGCTGGAGCCATAAGTACCTACTTACATTCGTGCTTTTTTCTAGACAGTGCTATGTGAAATATACTAGAATATTATGTTTATTTGTTACACGCCCAGTAAAATTGACAGTCGATGTAAGTAAGTATATATTTGTCGCCGCCAACTAGCTTAATCACTTGAACAATTAACTGCCCAGGCAGTTAAATAAACAGCGCCATTTAATTAAACGGCTAGGCAAATAGCTTGAATCGACGACGTTTAACTACTGCCGTTTAACTTGCCTAGCCATTTAATTAAACAGTTAGAAAAATACCTTATTTCTGCAGGGCAGCTATCACAATAAACCTATCACTAACTTTCTGTGGATACACCTCTGTCTACCCTCTCGGGGATTTATAGGTGTAAGTGTATGTATGTATGTATGTAATTTTCTATTTTATTTCGAGGCAGTGCCCCCCCCCTCTTACGATTGGCCTAAGCATTAGCCAGTCAGGTTATTAAATGATGTAATAAACGAGACGGCTGAATATCATTCAGGCCGTTAATTGAATGGCGCTGCTTAGTTATCTGCCTAGGCAGTTAATTATTCAAATGATTAAGCTAGTTGGCGGCGACAGATATATTCTTACTATGTCATCGCCAAAATATAAAACAGCCATCTGTATTCCTAATGCCGCTGCAGGACCTGATTCTATAATTATTTATTAGGTACAAGATACGAAAGTGGTGACTAATCTGTCTGTGTCGTGTGTATGATGTAAGTATTGACTTAGTTACACATTTTAACTAGCATTGCAATAGGTCAATACGATCTGCTAAATTATTCAAAACTTAGGTATCTACATAATAAAATATTCGCATTTACGAACATTACGTTACGTCATTCTACAAGTTTGGTTTTGGACGAATAGGTAATAATAAACAATTAAGTCAGTAGCAATTATATTTCCTTAAACCCATTGACTTTTTTCTGATCGTGACTTCTAGCGATTGGTTTAAAAAAGGCTGGTTTCAAATTAAATGGCTATTGTGTTTTATGATATTTTAACTTTGAAAATATCTACAGAATATCTCACGCGTTTTTCTCTAGGTACACGTGCCATCACGTGCTTTATGGTGTTCTATTGGTAAAAAAAATATAATTCGAGCTCATCATCTCGCCAGTCACCTTGTGGCACCATACGTACGATGACCGCTGTTTTTACTCACCCAATACAATTTGTGCAAGAGTTGCAAGGTCACGAAATATTACACCTATTATGCTTTTATTTACCTTAAATGAAAAAGTAATAAAGGCTGATTATGCTATTTAATCACACGATATTCCGTGAAGACTTCTTTACATATCGAATGAAATTTTTAAGCAATTTATATGCTTAGTATTCAAATCGATTATTACGCCAGTCATCTAAAACATTCTACGTGGCAAAAAATTGCAATTATAATTTTTTGGGATGTTGTTAGGATAGATACCAATAGTGTAAAACCAAATTTGCAACCTCGAAACACCTGTGCTAACTTCGTGGTGCTAGAAATATTGATTAAGAAATATGACAATAAGAGCGATAGGTAACTGTTCAAAACTCTATTTCTTGCAAAATCAAATTTCCTTAATGGACTATATACTGGATGAAATGAGACCTATTGATCCTAAAAAGTTTCTTTAACACTTAAATTAAAGCTAAAAAAATAATCTATAAATTAATTTCTGATAACTTTACTCGTAGAATGAGTATTTTAGCCACTATTTTCTTCGAAAGTCTAGCCAACTACAAATTTACAACTTTTTGGAAAAAATTGCCCATTTTTGAAGTATTATATCTCGAGATGTGATAGACATACAGAGCTGTGGTTATACTCAAACTGTTGCTCATTTTGTATTCTTTTAAAAATACCATTGATGAATTTGTTGTAAAAAGCATATTTCGGAGGTTTCTCGAGCACCACAAAGTTAGCACAGGTGTTTCGAGGTTGCAAATTAGGTGTTACACTATTGGTATCTATCCTAACAACATCCGAAAAAATCATAACTTTGCAATTATTTGCGACCTAACGCGATTTTCATGTATACGGTGACTGGCGTATATATAGGATAGGAAAAAGAGGAAACGACTAAGCGGGACTTGCACCCGTGACCGAGGGTACTGGTCGCGGGTTCAAATCCCGCCTAAGTCATTCTTTACATATCTTTTGTGAGGCCCATTGGTAGGCCTCGTAAAGACTTTTGCAGTACAGCCAACTTCATCTATCTCTGTTGATTGACGGACGCTCATTGGGGACTCACATGCAGGAATTCATTCTTAAAGTTGGGATGTAAGACTGTAAGTCAAACGAAAAGTAGCCTACTAAAAGTAAGCTTACTCCGGGCTCCGAGGTGAAAGCCTCGGATGGAACCGGGAACAACGCCAAGATGACAATAGGAGTTCTTTACATCTTTATCTTTCTTCATTAAATAAATAGCATAAAACTAAGTAACTTCCTGTCTGTACGCTTAGACCTACTAAACTAATTGAGCAGTCCGACTGGGGAAATACCTACGCCCTACAGAGTACCGCGGCCATAATAACCTCGTGTTGTGTTCCCGGCGGTGAGTAGGGTTGCCAGAGCTCACTGGAGAGTTTTTAGTGCGGTCAGCGGGAAGACCAAAGGCTTGTCGGGTTCTATACTGACGGCCAGAAACTCTCTGTTCTAACAGGGTCGGCAGCTCGAGTGTGACGCCCCTGTTGCACATGTCCATAGGTCACGTTACCGCCGTATTCTTGTCTGCCAACTAAGTGGTATAAAAAAAAATTAAAAAAATACACTACATTCATGATACACCTAAGGAAAATATAAAAATTAAATGTTTCGGAACAACAGATGTCTGGGTACTTTTTCTTATAAGTTATTTTTCTTACTAAATTGTAACCTATACCTAAATATGTTACGTACTTAATTTTCTTTTCATTATGTAATCGTACACGTCTTCCCTCTTTGCTGATAGAAAACTCATATTTACTTAAGCGCGCCTTTGCCATTGATAGGTAATAAAATGCCTACTTCTCTGCGCAGTTTTATTTATATTCTTTTAGTATAGATAGATGTACTTTTATATTTATTTTATGTTGATACAACAAAGAATATTTTTTAATATAAATGCGTTCATTGTACTATACATTGTAACTTATAAAGGAATAGATATGTACATTCTTACATGAATGTTGAGGAATGTTGTTCAATAAATACAGATCATATTTCTCGATATGAATAATGAAGAACTCAGTATTCTACTAAGAACTTTTTATAATTATGACATTGACTCTTATGAGGTAGAATTGAGGAAGTCTATTTTGCTAATGAAGTTCGTTATTGTTTGTTGGAAACAACAGTTAATTGTGAGATGGACCCATTAGTGATATGTACACAGGTGAAGTTGGCCCATTTAGTGTTGTGAAAAAAAAAGTACATAAAGTTTACTACTCTTCTTCTTTGTGTGACATGTGTAACGCCGAAACTATAAAGGGGGTTCCTTCACCCTTTAGTGAAATAGGTGAAGAAACTAATAGGTGAAAAAATATAACACAAAATCACTAACAACATAGGTATTAATTAATCTTAGGTAAAACAGTGCTATTCCTTGTAGAGATAAATTGTTTAAATAAATCTAATCAGCAAATTTACACTACAAGCAATGAAAAATCGTTACCCTTTTTAACTAACTCACCTTCCAATTAACAATGAACCTTTTCTTTTTTATTCCCGAGTCACTGGTTACTGCCACTTACACTTAATTTCAAGTTGATAAAATCCAAGTAGGTACGTATACCGCTTCGGGGACCAGACCGAGAAGGATGGTCCTGGTTTAGCCGGGGACCGCGGGATATGTCTCACGACAACCTCAACTTCGGCCTAGCGCTACGACCCACACGGCGTGCGGTTTAGTCGGTTCGAGTCCGACATAACGTCCGGCTCCGGAGGGGGAGGTTATGTCGGATTATTGGAACTCGCTATAGACTGTCCACAGCTAAAATTAATTCCGTCGACTGGTTTGACTGATCCTTGGATCAATGGACTCCACTCATGCCACTTTGAAATAAATACTCACCACTCGGGTATACGTATATCATTATACGTACCTATATATAAGTATTTTTTCTGAAACAGAAAGTGTTAATTCAAAACGCCTTATATTTTTTGAAAGGAATATATGCGAATGAACTGGTACCTTGTCGTCACCGGCGGGCATGATAGAAACTTGAAAGAATAAATTCTTTAATAATTTGTAACTTGGATAAAATGTGTCCCAAGGATAAAAAGTTAAACAATGTGCCAACTTTCAAGTTCATTGTTTATTTATTCATTTTGTACCTAGTCTTCTCTCACAGTGTTAACGGTATTTCAGTAACATGAGTGATTAAAGAGTCATTGACGCATATGAAGACCCGATAGTGGAATTAGTAAAAAGAAGACAGTCTGATTTGGGCCAGACCATCTAAACGAATCTTCGATGGTCGCAATTTTTGGGCTATAGGCACCTAGTACTGTAATATCCACTGCCATAACCAAAGTAATCCTGGTCAGCGGCACAAAATTGTAATATCCTGGTCACGCGGGACCAAATTGTAACTGATTGTTGCCATGACCATTGAATCTAGATGTATAAAGCTATCCCCGTACGCCTACAATTCCCAACCGCCCTATCGTCTAATGACCTTTAGGACGCTTATCGTGATACGTAGTAATCCGTGATTCTATAGAAAAATGGGTTGTGAAAGATCTATTCCTTATCGTATTTTATCTACAATAGAATTCATGTATATCCCAGTCCTAGTTCCCCAACCTAAAGTTCACATACTCTTATGATTGTAACTCGTATTTACTTTAACATACCTCTTAACAGATTTGTCGCTATTCCAACCTTACTCCGTAGTCAATCCACAGTTCGTCACCTTATTTATCATACTAAACTCACAATATAACATACAAATTCACTTATTTACTTAGTGGAATAAGACCAGACAATCTTTTGACAACTAGCATTCATAACGACGTTCGAAGTTTGACAATACTCAACGCCCTTCATTCAACACTTAGCACAGAGACACCTACCACATTACGCTTGTACTACACGTAAAATTAGAATCAACAAAACTAACTGTCAATCATTCAATACTTCAAATTATAATTGTTTTCGAGGATACCAACAGAGGTCGTGTTATTCAAAAAGAGACACAAACAATTACTATCAGTGATAATTTATAGTTAAGATCAACTCATCGTTGAAACTTCTATAAATCTTTATTATTTCTGTAATATAGTGTATTCCCCCCCCCCCCCTCCGTGTATACGAAATGTGGCCCACTTAGTTTTAAATACTTCCTATAAATAACGATAATAAATATTATATAAGTTGGATAAATTTATTGTGATAATTTCTATTAACCTTTCCTATTCCTATAATATGTGTATACTTATTTGGGTTTTCCCCAAGGTGGGTTTCCCCCCCAAGGTGGGTTTCCCCCCCAAGGTGGTGGCCCCACGCTCGCCACTCACAGTAGGACTCATCCACTATTTTTATAGTCATAGTCCTTCCTATGCCTAAGTAGGTATTTAGAAGACAATTTTAAAGTCTCCTGCCTACTGTACCGGGCATCCGGTATACAAATCCCCAATTCTATTTTCAGAATAGCGTAACACTAACGCAGGACTTCAATCCTATTGCCGTAATTCCTTTAATATAAGGTATTAAGATAATAACACAGAATCATCGTTCTAAGCGACACTTTAGGACAATTATATTAGTATCTATCGCAGTAACTTCTGCGCTGATTGTTAACGATAAGTTTAATTAGGTAAAGCTCATTTATTAGCACAGACCTAAAATAATTATAGTAAATACTAGAACCAATTCACTTCTGAATAATATTGTCTATATAGACACTTCAGAGAGAATATATTCTCACCGAACACATGTTCAAACTACAATAATTCAGCTCAGATATAGCTTTTGCTTCACCCTAGCGGATGACAAAGTTACTATAAAATAGCGATCGAGCGATCATGTGCATTCAATACAGTACATATAACAACTGATTATGCAACAGTGATTAAAATGTCCAAACATCATTATTTGTGTGTTTGTAGCCATGGTAATCTCATGTGTAAGATCTTGCTCGTACACAAAGAACAATAGTAAAATAACTACCTCTGTAGCTAGTCTGTTAGATACTTCCGACCCTTCAGACTTCGGTGGTCTTGCACATAATTCTGTAGCCAGAAAGGTTTCACTAGTGCGAATGTACAATATACCGTTGTGTTGTTGTTCAATAATGAACCAGCAAGGATCTATATGTAAATAGTAAATATTATATCAAAGATGGTTAGGACAGATCAATCACTGTGTATTTACCTTTAACAATATCTGAATTCTGTAATGAATACACCAGTTCACTGCCTCCATTTCACTCACAATCACTCACTTCACTATTAAATCACTCGTCGTGGTGTTGCAGCGTTCGCTTGTAGTTTTATTTTCACCATAATCTTAGCGTAATTATTACACAATCCTGTCACTATAATCCCAGTAAATTCCAACAACGTAAATCGACATGAAAATTGGCTTGCAAAAATTAGCGGGAAAACTTTCATTCTTCGGTCACAAGATGGCGGTCATTTACAAATCTGCTATGTTGTAATTGAACCAATTGCCTATCTAATTTCCCAATCAGATTATCATGATTTACAATAATAACAACTTAGATCACCCCTTTACATACGCAATTCTACCTACCTAATATATATATTCATATGTTTGCTATTAGTGTGTACCTACTCACCTACCAGACTAAACTAACCATGTATCAACAAACATTCAACTACGTTAAACGTGAAATGTGTAAAGCTAATCTATCTGACTAGGGTGCAGGTAGTAAGCCTGACTTTGATCTATCACTAGTACCCCCTACGAGCAAGAGACCACGGCCGAAGCCAAGGATGTGTTCTCTCACAGGACAAGGACATAAAGTGTGAATATATACATATATAAAGATAGACAGGACTGATCCGCTCTGGAGAGCGACAACCGCCTCCCCTCCAGTCACAAACCATCCTGGAAGCTCACGGATCCCTTTCAGGCAAAATCCGTGTGCTGAGCGCTTCAGACTATCCTCAGCATGCCTAGCTGAACAGAGGACAAGAGCTTCGTTATCACCGATAGGTATCAACTCAAGGCAATCACGTCGATTGACTTCCTAAGCGGGGGAACCTAGCTAATACCTATGGCCTCAACCGTCCCTAGCCCTACCAAAGTCCCACAAAGAATCCCTATATAAACATTTTATCTCATGTATGGCCCTGTACCGCAGACTCACAGTACAGCTGATATTCTGAATTGAACACGAGATTCAATTCTTAATCCCAGAGATAAAGGTGTCTTGTCTGGCTCATACGATAAAATGTTCATTTCGCGAATTATAAACTTCAATAAAGGCGAGCTACCTAATTCCTCTTTTCACTAATTTAAACACTATATATTTACTAATTAAACTCAATTATTCACATACAAAGTAAAAAATCTTCACGACTTTAATTGTAAAAATCTCAAAATTCCCGCCAAAGTACATTGTACAGAATACCTTTCGCGAATCGACCAACCCCGAAGCCAGCTCAAAGAAAAAGTCCTTGAAATCCCTCGTAGACCTAGCTTCAAGGTCCCCAACACCCCCACATCCAATCAGAAGATTCGATTTTCCCGCCAAAAAGTCACAATTCATGAATAATTGACAACAGCGCTAAATCTGCGTTAAAATTCAGAACTAAAGTTCACTTCCGATCAACCAATCAAAATATTGAGATTTGAATATTTATAAATCGTTTATATATATATATTAGTCCTAGATGCCAATATAATTTTAATATTATTCAATTAGTTTTATGTTAAATACACATTCCAACTGTATTCAATAATGAAAATAGATGATTATTCAATAGCCATTTGACCTTCAAAGTCAGTAGCCAATCACAGTCATTTCCTGCTTTTCATAGCCCTGAAGCACACAGATAATAAATAGTATTTATGATCTCTTTTCAACAGTACTTTATTGCATTAAATATTATAATTATTGTTCCTTGTAAATAATTAATAAATTTTAACTTTATCCGTTTATTCTTTTCTTTATTATTTTTCTTTATTAATTTTATTATAAACAATACACAAAACTATTATAATATTATTCTTGTGTAAATATCCATAGACTATTTTTCTTAAATTCTTTCAATCATAGTCCCGTCTATACTGTCTATATTAAACTACATTTTAAATTTATTTGTTCATAAAACATATTTACTTGCCCTTTGCAATTTAACAGAATAATTTCTTTATGAATCGATTTTTCTTTGACCACATACCATAGTGTATATTTATTCATCATTTTATTTACGTATAAAAAATTCCTTACTTAATCAACTAGATGGCGTTTTACGACATTGAATTATTTTCGTTTTATAAAAAACCAAGTGATATTCAATTTACTTGTAGAAATTCTTACTTAATCACTAGATGGCGTTTTACGACATTGAATTATATTATTTATTTATGTTTTCTTGTTTTATAAGAACCTCGAAACGGTGTTTCAGTCCGTTACATCCGACCCCCTGAATCATTTACGCAGGCACAACCATTCCCCCTTTGTGTCCGAAGTAAAGATTCACTAACCTAGCTATAACTCTAGTCTAAAAGATCTGCATGAAATTAAAATTTATTTTGGTAGTATACATATTGTTAGATTGGTTAAATCCAATTTAGGTCCAATTTCTATATGTGTGTGTGTGTGTTTCAAAATTGGGACACGATATCGCTTGCTCCCACATTCAAGTTTTAAGGCGAAAACTACGGGACCACGTTATTTCCTGCCAGCCTGACCAATTCAGCGGGAAAAAATGGTTGTGAATCATCTCAGCGCTGTCGCATAGAGTAGAAGATCATAGGGGACTTGTAGCATGATCCATCTACGTCGCCCATGATCCGCCTACCCCATTCCCCAAAATTAGCCAAACCTTGTGGACAAACAAAAATAAAGGGGCCAATAGCCTCCACTCCACCCGAAGTAGACCCAAGGACACACATCCCATTTCTCAAACAAGCATGTAGAGTGTGCTTTCTTAATTGTTCCTAACGTGTATAGTTGAGACCCTGTGAAGGCCCATTAACGGCATGCTTAGACTTCTAGTCCTTCCTTAACCTAACACCTTGCATAACCTTCACAAAATCTATTGTAGTGTACATAGATAATTGAACCAAACTGGTATAATAATTTTAACACTTTAATTATAGTATTAATCGGGATGGCCCTCCATTCTGATTTTAACAATCTCATTCCATCAACTCATGCAATTCGCTAACATATACATCTCATATAACGAAGAAATTCATCATACACACTTTCAGAACCAACTTCCGCGGTTGTGCTCACTACCAACCGACCAGTACTAATAAAGTAAAAGAGTTCTCATTATTTGTCTTCCTTCCACCCCCCCCCCCCCTTTTTTTTGTCTCCTTTAATATTGACATTATACGTAAACATATTATTTATTTATTTTATTATTATATATGTTTCCTTCATTTCCTTTTTTTTTATATTCAACTTTACTTAGTTATTATTATTTTATTTGGGTGGAGCCACCTCTACGCCCCACCATCTGACGAAATGAACAAGATATATATAAACATATCTGACCTTTTTAATATTTGACTACATGTATACAGAACTTAAGAAATTCTTAAACTGCCACATTCTCCTTCACGTCCTCAGATGGGCTTCACCCCTTTCCTCCTTTTATTATCATTTATTAGTACAACAAAAATTACAATTCCAACAATTTTAACATTAATTCAAAATTTTACAATTCTTTGTTTAATTCATTTTTATTCATTTTATTTTGAATTTTTACTTTACAATATTAATTTTACTCTACCTCAATAATTCTCAATCATGTTTAACAATTGTTAAACATTTCCTCCCCTTTTAAAGTGTTAATTAAATCTTACAATTTTCAATTTTATTACCTTCTTTAATTTTAAAGAAAATTTTCAACCTTTAATCAAAATAAATAATATAACTTTCTGTTAACAACACATTAGTTACTTACAAACGTAAAATTATCGTAACAAATTGCTCCCTTTCTGGAGAAAGAAAAGAGAAAGAAAAAAAAAACTTCCAATAACTTCACTAAATACATATAGTTAACCTTTCAACCAATCACCAATTTACTTTGGTGTGACTTTGAATCACCAATTCCTAACTCAGAAGTTATAACACAAATACGGTTCAATTTAATTTCGACAGATACAGTTAGCCATTCCCATTGTTCCCCAATCCAGTCTTAACCTAGCCTTAATAACATCTCCCACTATCATCCTTTATGACTCCTAGGAATCAACCCATGGTGTAGCAATTCCTATCATGGTTCTTTATAATACCTCGATAAATGTATAGTATTAAACTTTCCTTTCACTTCGTCTGTTAATGGATTTACCAAAATATAAACATTCTTACAGGGACTCCCCGCTATGACATAAGGCCCTTCATATAAATTTTCAAATTTCTTAGTAATTTTTAACTCAGCATTAGATTTATTTAATTTCCTTATTTTGACAAAATCTCCCACTTGATACTCTATCAATCTATTTCTTTTATTGAATCCCAGCTTCCTTTTTTCCGCAGCTGATTTCAGGTTCTCCCTCACTGAATTCCTAATTTCCACTATATCTAACCTATCACTATCCTTCCCTATAGCTTGGTCAAATGATAGTTCAGTGCTAATCCCATATAGAATTTCACAAGGAGTATAGCCAGTACTTTCATGGTATGTATTATTATACAAGTTTTCTAATTTTGGCAATGTATTAACCCATCCCCTGTGATTACTACTATTATAAGTCCTAAACAGTCTTCCCAATTCTCTATTTACTCTCTCTACAGTATTAGGCCTGGGATTTCTAACTGTGGTATAAATTACTTTAATACCTAACAATTCCATCCCTTCCTTCCAAACTCGACCAGTGAATTGCGTTCCATTATCTGACATAATTGCCTTAGGTTTTATTATTTCTAAATATTTTTTCACCTTGCTAATTACCGCTCTGGCTGTTGCCTTCCTCAAATCATAAAACTTCACAAATTTACTAAAGGAATCCTGTAAAACTAATATGTATCTCATTCCAAACTTCCCCACAGGTAAAGGTCCATATAGATCTATCATCACTAAATCTCCTATATCTTTAGACACAATGGGGCAACATGGACCCACTTTATTATTATTATTATGTTTAGTTAACTGACATACATTACACCCCCTTACTTTGCGCTTTACATCCTTAGTCAAACCTTTCCAATAAAACCTCTCCTTTATATATTTTAACATCTTATAACTACCTTGATGTCCCATCTCCAAATGTACCTGTTTAATTACCTCATCTCTAAGCTTATCTGGCAAGTATATCGAATTTCTCTTTCCACCATCCCTCTCTATAACCAAAACCCCATCTTTTAATCTACACTTATTAATCAGCCTAGACGATTGTCTACCTACCTCACTAGGATTTTGTAATATGTTAAGTAATTTGCTAATCTCTTCATCTTCCCTTTGATATAATTTTATTTGTTCAAGTCTTTTTAACAATTCTTTATTTTGTTTTGACTCCATGTAAAGAATACTAGGCATTTTAATCTTTTCCTCTTTTAAACCTTCCCCTCTGGCGGATAACGTGATAATATATCGGCTACTATATTATCCCTACCTTTAATATGTTGTATTTCATATTGGAAATTTTCCAAATAATTTATCCAGCGAGTTATTTTTGCATTATATAATTTCCAAGTCTTCACGAATAATAAAGCCTTATGGTCAGTCTGAATAATTACCCTTGCACCCCGTAAATATGATTCAAATTTCTCTAAACAACAAATCACTGAATAAAACTCTTGTTCTGTTGTAGTCCAATTTAATTGTGCACCCCTCAAAGCTCTACTATAGAACCCCAATATCTTCTGCTCATCATTACTATCTATCTGGTATAAAACCCCGGCCAGCCCTATTTGTGAACAATCAGTTTGTAAGTAATATGGCCTAGTAAAGTCTGGATGATGCAACATTATAGTTCCTAAAAACAATGATTTAAGTTGTTGAAAAGCTATTTGTTCCAAATCTCCCCAATTCCAAACCCTACCCTTTTTTAATAAATTATATAATGGCTGAGCCTGTCTATGATAATTTGGAATAAATTTCCTATAAAAATTACATAACCCTAAAAATGCTCTTAATTGTTTAATTTTTCTAGGTGCTGGAAAGTCTTGAATAGCTTTAACTTTCTCTGGATCAGTGCGTAATCCCTTTGTAGAAATAATATAACCTAACATCTTCACTTCCTCACAACAAAACTCACACTTCTTGAAATTACAAGTAAGGCCTGCCTTTTGTAATTTCCCAAGTACTATGTCCAAATGCTCTAAATGTTGATTAAATGATCCTGTAGTAATAATAGCTAGGTCATCTAAATAATTTACACAATACTCCCTAACCTCATGTCCCAATATAGTGTCCATAGCCCTACTAAAACTCCCAACAGATGTCTTTAACCCCTGCGGTAATACGTTATAAACATAAGACTTCCCATTAAAGGTGAATCCCGTATATTTCTTACTATCCTGAGATATTGGTATTTGAAAGTACGCATTGTTTAAATCTATTATACTAATAAATTTAGCCCCATGGAATGAGTTCATAACGTCTAATTGTAAAGGCGGTTTCTCAGTCTCAGCTACCATAAACTTGTTAATTTCTCTAGCGTCTAATAACACTCTGATGGAATCATCCTTTTTGATTGTAAAGGTTAAGGGACTACAATATGGAATTGAAGCTCTACTAATAATACCTAGATTTTCCATTTCGTTTAACTTTAATTCCATTCGCTCTCTGTAAGCATAAGGTACTGGATAACTCCTCTTAACAATGGGGACGTTCGATACCATAACTATTTTATGTTGATAACAATTAGCTCTACCCAACCGTGATGTAAATAAATTCTCAAACTTTTGTAACAATTTTAACAGTTTATCCCTTTGATTACTCTCTAATACAACCCCCGTTTCTAACTCTGACCAATTAACTTCATCTAATCTAGTCTCTATTAATAAGGACTCTTGAACTTCTTTAAAGCTACACCCGTTGTTACGTTTAACGAACGGAATTACGGATAACTGATCCCCCTGTTTTATCACTAAACCTCTATTTTCCCCACTGGTATTAAGAGTTACTCCATGTCCTTTCAGCCAATCAAACCCCAATATTAAAGGATTTATCAACCCCGGAACTACTATGAACCCCGTCTCCGCAACAAACTCTCCTAACTGTAACGGTAACAAAACTACCTTCTTTATTTCCAAACTTTTATGCCCTACAGCTGTTCTTATTTGAAAGGGTTTAATTGGTAACCAGGGTATCTCTACCTCCCGGCCTAACTTTAACTCGTTTAAAAACTCTTCTGACACACTAGTAATATCACAACCTGTGTCAATCAATGCTATTACCTCACACCCGAAAACGTGTACATATACCTCCGAAGTAAAACTAATTTCTCCCTCTTTACCTTCCTGTTCTTCAAATACTACCCCTTCTACCCTTGGACTTATACATTCTACTTGTTTAAAGTCAGCCTTCCACTTAATTAAATCTACTATTTGCTCGTCAATATATAACTGTTTTGGTTCAAAATGTCTATAACCTAATCCTTCTTTTGCCTTCCTATCTAATAATACCGGCGCCAGTGGTGTCCTAATTCCCCTTCCCCCTTTTCCTAGCATTTCACCTGGTTTCCACCCCATTTTACGCATAATTTCTAATGCAGCGCCCCCTTTAATTGAGACTGGACCGGGAACCAAATTTCCAATCCCTCCTAGTTTAAACCTTCCCTCGCTGTATCTTCTACTACCACCGATGAATCCGAAGCTGCAACGGCTGCTACCTTTGACTGCTGACTAATTGCTGGTCTTGGCCATTTCTTATAATTTTGACGATGCTCCTTGAAATTACGGTCCAACTCCTTCTTCCTCTCCGCCTTTGCCTGTTGAACCCCACTGTCTACTCGTGCGATGTCGTCCATCTCCCTTAAATAATCCGCCGTCTCTATGATTGTGTTCAATTTAGAAGTATACCATCCTTGTTGTATGTACTTAGGATACTGTCTGACTATATCATTCACTAGTTGTCTCTCTGAGATCTTATAGGTAAGCATTTGCGCCTTCCCGGTTAAATTCAAAAAGTGCCCCAACATAGTTGAAGATTTATCTTTATCCCAAACGCCATTTACGATCGACCTCCGCAGCTCATTCAAAGGTGGATAGAAAATCCATCTTGAAATCCTCAAAATTAGTCCAACGCAACTTATAAACCCTCGCCCAATCCCTGGCCTCTCCTGACAGACATTCTTGTATTAATTCTAGTTGATTACCCCCTTGTCCAATCTTCTTAAGATAAGTTTCTAAATCTTCTAAAAAGGTCACTGGGTGCAAACCCATATCATCTCCATACTTAGGCTTATCTAATGTGATATTCCGTATATGATAATTAATATTTCCTGGTAAACCTTGATTATTAAACTCTTTACGTTCTCCATTATCCAAACACACTCTGGTTTGTTCGTGTGAAGAATTCGAAAGTTCTGGTTCCACTGCAGAAGGATTCCCTACCTCGGATGACATTTCCTCATTCTGATTGACAGACGCCGATTTAACCTCTTTCACCTCGGCCCTCAATGCCTCTATCTGTGAAGTCAATATTCCCAATGCCTGGTTTATCTTCTCTATCACTGAACAATCCATTGGCTCCACTACTTTATTAGAGTTCAAACCCCCACTATTCCCTTTATTTACTCGCCTAGAAACTGGGTGAACGTTGAACGACTCCTCAGAACTCAGATCTCCCATGCTATTTGCACATGTAAACCCAGTATTTGACTCCCTATACCGAGCAGGTGTCTTACGCACTCTACCTTTTGGTTTAACCATCTTCTCTTAGACAATTATCAAGGTAAAATTCTAAATATATTTAGTTCACTAGAACCCACGCTCAGTTCACTCTTTGTGCCTCCCAATATCAAGTAGTACCACAACACAACAAAGTCACACCGTATCTAGTTATACTTCATTAAATCACAGTTTATCAATTACACTTTATTACACTTTACTAAATTTACACATTTTCAAATTACACTAATTCAGAGTACACTTTATCAAATTACATCCCTTTCTTTTTTTAATAAAAACCGACCTTTAGTTCTAAAAATTAATTCACAATTGCATTAAACTTTGTATATTGTATAAATTTATTCACTATTATACTACACTCCTGTTCCCCCCCATTTACTCCCTTATCTATCATAAATTCTAAAGACGACCCCCCCATTATTAATGTTATACTTCATCTTAGTTTAATTACTATCTCGACCCCCCATTTTCTAATATTTTTAATTTTAATTATTACTATGTAACCCCCTCTAATATATTAATACAACCCATTTCCCTCTTACCTATATATATTCACGGCAACAAATTGTACGGTATAGCATAACCATACCGTACCTTAAGGAACTCATTAACTTATATTAACCCCAAATAATTTCACTCAATACTTACTTACTTTCCCCTTAAAAACCACCCCATAAGACCCTCCTTTTTTCCTAACCTTATACCAATATATTTTTGCTTTAATAGCAATATTTCTCCCTCTTATTTCCAACTCATAATAATTCTTTAAATCCATTTTGTTATATTTTTTTTTTATAAATACCTAAACTGTAAGGAAATCAATACATCAATCTAACTACAACTATATATAATTCTTGTTTTTATTTAATATAACCAATAATAATATTTTCTGGTCAATGATATTTTTTGTCTACATCTCAATTATATTATAATTCACAGAGTGATTGTACCGATACCTAATATATTCTAATTAATGATACTAAATTATTAATACCATCTTGTGACCATAAAACTTCCATTCTATTCCACTCCATATTCTCCGCTTAACATAAATGCATTTACTTATTTAATACCAGACCCTACTGGATCCTGGTTTCAAGATATTAGTATTATACCTACTCCCGTGCATCCCTAGCTAGTCTTGGTCGCACAGTACCAAGTAGCACCGTGATATTGACCTTCCCGGGACAAACAAACGTTAACATCCTGGTTAACGACACAAAATTGTAGTGTCATCTTGTTTACCAGGCACTAAATTGTGGTGTTATCCTAGTCACCGAGCACCAAATTGTAATGTCACACTGCCAGGACCAAAGTAATCCTGGTCAGCGGCACAAAATTGTAATATCCTGGTCACGCGGGACCAAATTGTAACTGATTGTTGCCATGACCATTGAATCTAGATGTATAAAGCTATCCCCGTACGCCTACAATACCCAACCGCGCTATCGTCTAATGACCTTTAGGACGCTTATCGTGATACGTAGTAATCCGTGATTCTATAGAAAAATGGGTTGTGAAAGATCTATTCCTTATCGTATTTTATCTACAATAGAATTCATGTATATCCCAGTCCTAGTTCCCCAACCTAAAGTTCACATACTCTTATGATTGTAACTCGTATTTACTTTAACATACCTCTTAACAGATTTGTCGCTATTCCAACCTTACTCCGTAGTCAATCCACAGTTCGTCACCTTATTTATCATACTAAACTCACAATATAACATACAAATTCACTTATTTACTTAGTGGAATAAGACCAGACAATCTTTTGACAACTAGCATTCATAACGACGTTCGAAGTTTGACAATACTCAACGCCCTTCATTCAACACTTAGCACAGAGACACCTACCACATTACGCTTGTACTACACGTAAAATTAGAATCAACAAAACTAACTGTCAATCATTCAATACTTCAAATTATAATTGTTTTCGAGGATACCAACAGAGGTCGTGTTATTCAAAAAGAGACACAAACAATTACTATCAGTGATAATTTATAGTTAAGATCAACTCATCGTTGAAACTTCTATAAATCTTTATTATTTCTGTAATATAGTGTATTTCCCCCCCCCCCCTCCGTGTATACGAAATGTGGCCCACTTAGTTTTAAATACTTCCTATAAATAACGATAATAAATATTATATAAGTTGGATAAATTTATTGTGATAATTTCTATTAACCTTTCCTATTCCTATAATATGTGTATACTCATTTGGGTTTTCCCCAAGGTGGGTTTCCCCCCCAAGGTGGTGGCCCCACGCTCGCCACTCACAGTAGGACTCATCCACTATTTTTATAGTCATAGTCCTTCCTATGCCTAAGTAGGTATTTAGAAGACAATTTTAAAGTCTCCTGCCTACTGTACCGGGCATCCGGTATACAAATCCCCAATTCTATTTTCAGAATAGCGTAACACTAACGCAGGACTTCAATCCTATTGCCGTAATTCCTTTAATATAAGGTATTAAGATAATAACACAGAATCATCGTTCTAAGCGACACTTTAGGACAATTATATTAGTATCTATCGCAGTAACTTCTGCGCTGATTGTTAACGATAAGTTTAATTAGGTAAAGCTCATTTATTAGCACAGACCTAAAATAATTATAGTAAATACTAGAACCAATTCACTTCTGAATAATATTGTCTATATAGACACTTCAGAGAGAATATATTCTCACCGAACACATGTTCAAACTACAATAATTCAGCTCAGATATAGCTTTTGCTTCACCCTAGCGGATGACAAAGTTACTATAAAATAGCGATCGAGCGATCATGTGCATTCAATACAGTACATATAACAACTGATTATGCAACAGTGATTAAAATGTCCAAACATCATTATTTGTGTGTTTGTAGCCATGGTAATCTCATGTGTAAGATCTTGCTCGTACACAAAGAACAATAGTAAAATAACTACCTCTGTAGCTAGTCTGTTAGATACTTCCGACCCTTCAGACTTCGGTGGTCTTGCACATAATTCTGTAGCCAGAAAGGTTTCACTAGTGCGAATGTACAATATACCGTTGTGTTGTTGTTCAATAATGAACCAGCAAGGATCTATATGTAAATAGTAAATATTATATCAAAGATGGTTAGGACAGATCAATCACTGTGTATTTACCTTTAACAATATCTGAATTCTGTAATGAATACACCAGTTCACTGCCTCCATTTCACTCACAATCACTCACTTCACTATTAAATCACTCGTCGTGGTGTTGCAGCGTTCGCTTGTAGTTTTATTTTCACCATAATCTTAGCGTAATTATTACACAATCCTGTCACTATAATCCCAGTAAATTCCAACAACGTAAATCGACATGAAAATTGGCTTGCAAAAATTAGCGGGAAAACTTTCATTCTTCGGTCACAAGATGGCGGTCATTTACAAATCTGCTATGTTGTAATTGAACCAATTGCCTATCTAATTTCCCAATCAGATTATCATGATTTACAATAATAACAACTTAGATCACCCCTTTACATACGCAATTCTACCTACCTAATATATATATTCATATGTTTGCTATTAGTGTGTACCTACTCACCTACCAGACTAAACTAACCATGTATCAACAAACATTCAACTACGTTAAACGTGAAATGTGTAAAGCTAATCTATCTGACTAAGGTGCAGGTAGTAAGCCTGACTTTGATCTATCACTAGTACCCCCTACGAGCAAGAGACCACGGCCGAAGCCAAGGATGTGTTCTCTCACAGGACAAGGACATAAAGTGTGAATATATACATATATAAAGATAGACAGGACTGATCCGCTCTGGAGAGCGACAACCGCCTCCCCTCCAGTCACAAACCATCCTGGAAGCTCACGGATCCCTTTCAGGCAAAATCCGTGTGCTGAGCGCTTCAGACTATCCTCAGCATGCCTAGCTGAACAGAGGACAAGAGCTTCGTTATCACCGATAGGTATCAACTCAAGGCAATCACGTCGATTGACTTCCTAAGCGGGGGAACCTAGCTAATACCTATGGCCTCAACCGTCCCTAGCCCTACCAAAGTCCCACAAAGAATCCCTATATAAACATTTTATCTCATGTATGGCCCTGTACCGCAGACTCACAGTACAGCTGATATTCTGAATTGAACACGAGATTCAATTCTTAATCCCAGAGATAAAGGTGTCTTGTCTGGCTCATACGATAAAATGTTCATTTCGCGAATTATAAACTTCAATAAAGGCGAGCTACCTAATTCCTCTTTTCACTAATTTAAACACTATATATTTACTAATTAAACTCAATTATTCACATACAAAGTAAAAAATCTTCACGACTTTAATTGTAAAAATCTCAAAATTCCCGCCAAAGTACATTGTACAGAATACCTTTCGCGAATCGACCAACCCCGAAGCCAGCTCAAAGAAAAAGTCCTTGAAATCCCTCGTAGACCTTGCTTCAAGGTCCCCAACACCCCCACAGCCAATCAGAAGATTCGATTTTCCCGCCAAAAAGTCACAATTCATGAATAATTGACAACAGCGCTAAATCTGCGTTAAAATTCAGAACTAAAGTTCACTTCCGATCAACCAATCAAAATATTGAGATTTGAATATTTATAAATCGTTTATATATATATATTAGTCCTAGATGCCAATATAATTTTAATATTATTCAATTAGTTTTATGTTAAATACACATTCCAACTGTATTCAATAATGAAAATAGATGATTATTCAATAGCCATTTGACCTTCAAAGTCAGTAGCCAATCACAGTCATTTCCTGCTTTTCATAGCCCTGAAGCACACAGATAATAAATAGTATTTATGATCTCTTTTCAACAGTACTTTATTGCATTAAATATTATAATTATTGTTCCTTGTAAATAATTAATAAATTTTAACTTTATCCGTTTATTCTTTTCTTTATTATTTTTCTTTATTAATTTTATTATAAACAATACACAAAACTATTATAATATTATTCTTGTGTAAATATCCATAGACTATTTTTCTTAAATTCTTTCAATCATAGTCCCGTCTATACTGTCTATATTAAACTACATTTTAAATTTATTTGTTCATAAAACATATTTACTTGCCCTTTGCAATTTAACAGAATAATTTCTTTATGAATCGATTTTTCTTTGACCACATACCATAGTGTATATTTATTCATCATTTTATTTACGTATAAAAAATTCCTTACTTAATCAACTAGATGGCGTTTTACGACATTGAATTATTTTCGTTTTATAAAAAACCAAGTGATATTCAATTTACTTGTAGAAATTCTTACTTAATCACTAGATGGCGTTTTACGACATTGAATTATATTATTTATTTATGTTTTCTTGTTTTATAAGAACCTCGAAACGGTGTTTCAGTCCGTTACAGTACTGCCAGTGGGGATGCCATTAACCGGACGGGTGATCAGCCCTTCTGTGAGGGTCATTTCACCAAATAGTACGTAGGTAGGTCACTGTAGGCAGCTGTCACTATGCTCAAATAATTGTCTAAATTTCAGCCCTTCTTCATTGTATGGAGATTGGCTTTCTTCTTTAGCTAACTACCATTCTTTTTCTAAGAAGTAGATAATTTAAAGATGCCATGAATATTTTTATTGTGTCTTTACACTACTGCAATTGAATAAACTTCATGTGCGTTCCCTCAGTAGGAAAATGTTGTAATATATCATCATTTGAGTCTAAGATATAATTAGTCTCTGTAATTGTTGTGTAAGCAGACGTGGCGATCATTTTTAGTCATTTTAGAAAAAATATTAGAAGTTTTTCTGCATTCCTTGGTTTCTAAATAGGTATTGCATATTCTTACCTATGTAATGAACAGTATCTATTAATACATAAGACTGGATAGTAGATAGATAAGGATTAGTAATTTTTGTACTTTTACGTTTTAAATATCTAGAAATTTGTGGTTGATGGAGTCATCGTGTAAAATCGTAGATGATGATGATGACAGCAGATTTTCACTCGCAGATAGCCGTTTAAAGACGTTATTTATACCGCTTTTGTTTCAGGGTTCTGTGCAAGCTTGGCTAGTATTTTCTGAGATAGTCATTAGCAAACAATATACGGCCTAACCGACATTTAACAAATATGAGTTAGGTACATGACCTTTACAGCTATCCGAAAATGGTTTGTTGTGGAAGAATACTGGCCGAACATCAATTTGTTATACCGTCCAGAGACGGCGGTATAAGAAATCGTTGTTAGCCATCTTTGGATGACTCTCTGCTAACTAATTTTTGGTCAAATGTTGATTAGTCCCAATTAGGCTGTTGTTGCGCTCGGGGCCTCATTTGTGGAGCAAGTTTCAAAATCATTACCTAGGTCTTTTAGTTTAGTGCTAAAAGGAATCTAGATTGAGTAGAATCCTAGGTGGTATTAAGGTTATTTATATTAGTTAGCGTCTGACGTTAACTAATATAAATTACCTAAGAACTCACTTAGAACGACACTTTATTTACTATTACATCAAGGAAACTAATAATGTATTATCTTTATTGCCTGCATATATTATAACCGTGCGAGGGCATTTTGTACGAATATACTCTGTCATGGCATTGTGTATGCTCACTTTTCTGTAAATTTAAATTGGTACAAGTCAATATCCAGGATGGACCCCTTTCCAGCCCCATCTTGAAGGGAGTGGTCTGACCCAGATAACTGTAATCTGAAGTCGTCCTACTAAAACGTCTGCCGTTAAGGAATTCGGTCCTATGGCTGTTATAAATAAAGTGCTACGTATTACCACTTCTTACGTAAAGCATCGTAATTACATTTGATCAACTTTTGCCGTGTAGTAGGTCGAATTCAGTAATGATATTATACGTAAAGAATGTCGATGTATGAAAATTTAATTTATCGTCTTCTTCTTCTTTAATCCAAGTCGTATCCAAAAACTTTCATTTCTGAGTCTGGTGTCTGTTTTTCCTCGTCTAACTGCGGGTTCAGCTAAACTTCGGTATTTATTCATCATCTGTCAGAACTCTAATACTAAAAGCTATTTTTTTTAAGTGTGTGAATCTTATATTGTTTCAGTATTTACTATTGAAGAGATATACAGTATATTGACCTTTAAATACTTCCATAAATGTATCTGCTCTTTTCTACGCAATCAAAAAACAAAGAGCCAAATATACGTAACGTTTACTCTAATAAACCATAAATTAGATAAAAACTACTACCGTAATATGGCGGGAAGCTTAATCTATGTCTACAATGGCATGGCTTCACACTCACTATAGTCAGCGTAAAAAATAGTTGAACATTTTCAAATTCTTAAAATTATTACGAGTATCAGAGATAGGTATTATCCTGATACCTCTAATAATAATGTGAGTGACCATGATAGTATAAATACCTATATTCTTAAAATTGGTTTTGAGCTAAGTCCCTTATTTATATGTATTAATGAAGAACCTACTTAAGTAATGTTGTCAGCAGTGTTTGTTCAATCTAAGATGCCTTTTAGTTCTCATAAACAAAAAAAAATTATGCTAAAATTGTGTCTTCTGAAGGTTAGAAGAATAATATTAATTATTATTACATATTTGCATAGTTTCATTACAACGTAAAGATTTGCAAAGTTTGCAATGTTAGTGGTCAGCAAACTTCTGTCTACAACTGTACTGGCTCTGCTATATTTCAAATAGGTAATGTGTTTCTGCTGGCTTTCTTATCGGGGTTTGGAGGACAGGCGGCTGTCGCTCCAACAAACGCCCAAATGAGCCAAAAAGGATGGAAAAAAGGAAAAGGTACACAAATATAAAAAAAAAATCTACTTAATTACAAATTTTCATTCCGATATCAATTTTGAAATCTGTGCTTTTAACGGTGACTGTACCTCGCCACCTGACGCCACCGTTGCGCGTCGCCCGGTCACCTGGCCACTTTCCATTACCCATTCTGCGTGAACTTTAAGCTGGTCAAATTTTAAGATAAGATCGATAACCTCATATAAATCACACCACTCCATTGAATACCAGTAGAAAATAATTATCATGTCACGATGTCTATCGCTATAGAAAATGATATTCATCACGAAATTGCTGACAAATTAGGTAAAGTTCAAACTAATTTCTAAGTGTATGTTAATATAATGTTGTGTAAGTATTCTGGAATAAAATATGTTTACATTTCTGTTATATATGTGCTCAGAAAATGTTAAGTGACTTTGAGTTATATTACGTATCAAAAAATTGCTAATAGTACATTAGACATAAACGCGTTTTAGTGTCAATGTGTGAATATGTTTGTTTGAGCAGGCGCAAGCCTCCTGTTAGCTTCTTTGATCAGTTTCTTAATTATTATTAGCTAATGTAGCTAATTTATTAAAGAATATAAGTTTTTTTCACATATTTGAATTTCATCATCAGGCTACCTCGATTACGCAGTTATATCGTCTAGGATTCGATTACCGGGTTAGCGAAATGATCTTTGATTTTCTTCTAGAAAATTTTCAGTAGTTAGTTTAAAAATAACCGCATTGCGCTAATAGTTCAATTGAAACAGTGAATTATTGGCGTATACCTTTTTCCACCCTCCTCTCTTGATGCCGTCAGTCAAATACTGTTAAATAATATAATGTTAAAGAGGCCTGGCCAAAATATTTGGGGCTTAAACCAACAGCTGATGCATCTACTGACCTACGGACAAGATTATGACGAGGGGTTTTCAGAGTTGAGAGGGTAGACGGTTATAAGCTTCGATGGCTTAGTGGTTTAGGACTCGGCCTTACGATCGAGTGGTTCTGGGTTCAAATCCGTGCCATTAACTACCGACGTGAACCCATTCCTAATTCATGCAATTTAACTTACCGGAGAGGTTACTGGAAATATTTAATGGGAGTTAAAAATGGTAAATTTCAGTTTTACTAATTATTATTGTTATTTGGTTAACTAAAGTTACGATGATAATAATGACATATGTACCTATTCAACTGTACGACGAGGCCTTCTTCAGAAACTATGCACGTCCTAACGACGAATACTTTGAATGAAACTGGGACTGACGCAGTGCTGATGATGAGCCCTAAAGGAAAAACCGTGGGGCGGGACAAGTAAACATAGCTATCTATTCCATATGAAGTTTGTAATCGCATGGCTGTATTGAGCAACATTTCGCAAAACGCTTCTTCGACAACAATACCGTGACAAGCGGTGAAGACAAACACCTACCTTGTTATCTTATGAATAATGCCGATTATGTTGAGTAAACACATGCACACGCGACCGACTGGATCTTTCACGAATCTTTATCGTATACAGTGTGTGGTCTATTGTTTTTTTTTTCTTTTGTTTATGAAAATAGTTTTGTCATTGGTTGATTTGTATTCATGAGTAAAATAACTCATTCATAGCTTAGTTACATCATTGTGGTCAGGCCGATGAAGCTAAAATTTGAATGAGTAAAAGCTCTAATAGGGCACGGTGATTTAGTAATGTTTGAGACGAAAGTGACTGATCGATAATATCGTAGAGTAAGTTTTTTTTTACAACTGAGGCAGCAGACTAGCACCTGACGGTAAGTGTTTACCGTGGCCTATGGACGTGAGCAACACCAGGGGAGTTACACTCGTGCTACTGACCCTGTAAAAACAAAGGTTTTCTGTGCCGTCAGTGTAGAAGATAAAGCTGGAATAGCCTATGGTCTCCCCACTGACAGCACAAAACCTCCTCAGTGAGCTCTGGTTACCCTACTCACCGCTGGGAACACACAAGGTTATTAACGCCGCGATATTCTGTAGGGAGGAGGTACTTGTCTAGTCGGACTGCTCAATTGGACGGGAGCACCGTCGTGTCCGTGTTGTCTCAGTTGTATCCAAAGTTATACCTTGGGCCAGCCTTTGACATTATTGCTATTGAGTCAAGAAGATCTATACTTTAAGCTCAATATAACCTAGTATAGAGTACTTATGAAACCACGACAGATCACACCAAAAAAAGGTGTTATATGGTGTGCAGTTTAGTGATGTACATATGTAACATTTCACCTCACTATCTTTAGCTTAGTGCTATAGACGGTTCTCAGTCCTTTCTCAAACTAGAAATCACTAAAAACAGAGATTGTCCCTCAGGCTTCATTTCGCCTTTACTGATCTTTTCACTAGGGACATGAATATTGTAATTGTAATATACCTTCTAAACATTTCCACTTGATTCGGACCATGAACCCCGGCGAGTCAAAAGCATCTATTGCAATAAACAAGCAATTTTTCTGGCCGTTATCTAAATATCTTTCAAATCAAATCAAATATTTTCGAACTACTTCATGATAAAAAAAAACTTAAAATTCACTACAGTATATCAAGAAAACATTCACGTAAACTCTCGCTTTCCTTTCCTTTGTACTCGTAGATTGTATTATGCAATCACTAATCAATATATTATATCCCAGTGTATATAACACTAGCTGATTTTTTTTTATTTTAGTTACAGCCTGTGCGTATGGTAGGCGGGCATCGGCGCACGAGTCACCTAGATGTCGCGCCTATTGTCCACGCCGTCCAGCACTGGGTGAGCCAGCCACGCCATTACCTCACACTTTCAATACTGGGTTACGAGAATTTTTCTTCAAGGTCCTATTTTAGGAACAAATAGAAGACGTATAAATTCAAAGACGAGCAGGTATGGCACGCAGTTAGAGTTCAGCAACTCGACCGAAAATGTCTGCGTACATTGGTTTTGTAATGTGCTTTTTTGTGGGTACGTGCAGTGAAATTATTTATTAGTGAATGCAATTGTCTATGTTACGAATATAAACAGTGTTTTTTCTTTGTTTATAGGTAGTGGGTTAGCGTATTATCCGCAAAGAGAAGCACCATACCACACAGGACCAAATGATCCGTTTTCAGTGGAAGTAAGCCAGCACGCATTCAAAGAACCATCGCAGCGACTGTTCTGGGGCAATCAAGGCAGTAACCAAGTTGGAGGCAATGGACTGTGGGCACATTTGACAAACAAATTCCCATTCCTAGGGAACATGTTTGGAAGACTTGAGTTACCTTCGGAATACGGCGTGCCTAATCAGAACAATGTACCTTTTACGGAGTATGGTGTTCCGGGGAACCAAGTACCGTACTATCAGCAACAACAGCAACAGCAGCAATTCTATCAACAACCTCAGTTTTACCAACAGCCTCAACAGTTTTACCAACAGCCTCAGCAGTTTTACCAGCGGGTTCCTCAGCAGTCTGGACAGCGCTTCCTTTCTTCAGGTCGTGACGTATCAATAACTGATGACGCGGTCATAGTGACTCCTCCGTTTGTGCCACCAGTTGTCCAGCCCGTGCCCGCCCCGGCCCCAGTGCCCGCACCGGTACCAGCACCTTCCCCTGTACCTGATCAGGGATACTCGTACAACAAACCTCAGTATAGGTTGGAATTGCCAAACAAGTAAACGATATACGAACGCGCCATAACAGCTGACTGATCGTAGAATTTAAGTAGGTAGTAATGTCATTGCACTGTCTCTTAAATTTTTTAAATTACGCAATATAAAGACAAAGAATAGATAGTATACACATTATTAGGAAATTATATTATTAGAATGGAATTTATTTCGTTTTTTAAATCTTGTTTTCAGAGAACTCTCTACCTTGTTTTAATTGTAATCCACTTTGTCTCTTTTTACCTGTGAAGTTATCACTATCAGAGATAGCTTTAGTGCATTTAAAATTTCTTATCATGAGCACCCTAATCGATAGTCTCTTCACCTCTGTTCATGACACGTCCATGCAATTTCAAAACAAAACCTAGTAAACCGATACTTTCATATCACGGCATTGCGGTTGTTTTATTATTCAATTTTGAAAGTCTTCGTCGTAAGGGTGTTTGAGATATTTTGAATTACTAATATACCTATTGGGAATCGATGCTTTCTGATCTAGTGATATGCAAAGTTCGAAATCCCATTTTCTATCAATTGTTTTTACAAGGTTTTGAAAATGAACAGTCAAATAGTGTAAAGTTTAGCACAAGCCAATAAATCTCTCATATTATTTTAATTAACACAATTACGGGTTTCACTTGGAAACTAAATTTAGCTCTCTTAAAAATAAAATATTTTTTGTATTAATGGTAAATAAAAGTACTTTTACATGAATAATTTGTTTAATTGATTAATAGATATGTATTGTATTCCAACCTGAACCGATTCCTGTCCTGCTATGGTATGATGAATAATTATGTAAAAATTTATAATAAAGATTCTCAATACTGTACCGCGCCTCCGGTAATTGCGAATTGCTTTAACATTATTAGTCATTTTATTAAGTACAAGTAATTCTTATATCCTTATTTAAACATTTTAAAATAGGCATATTTATAATAATAAGTTCCCTTTACATTTCTAAATTAGTCTACTTGTCAAGGAACTGTAGTTCCAGATTCAGTGGCACTTAGTTGTTTGAAACTGACTGGTAGTAGTATCCGTTGCCGTCGGCGCCTAGACCCACGGATGTGACGGCACTTACCGACCGCCCCTGTGCTGCTCCATACGTACTGAGGGTCTCACCAGAGCTGCAGACATACACAAACACTTTTCAATAAATGTAAACATTTCACAATGTATAACCACATCTGCAGTGCAGGTGAATGGTAGACGGTACAGTTAAATACAAAGTCAAATTGCGCACTTCATTTTTCTGGTGGACAAAACCATTGATCATGGATCGGGGTATCAACGTTGTCTCTGACATTATAACACTCGGACTTCAATAATCCTGTAGTTGATATGATCATCATAGTTAATTTCCACCATTAACATTAGATTTTAATAATCAAACGAAAAATTTTCATCTCATCTCAGCGAGGAAATAATAAAATGGCGCATGCACAGCACGTTAAAAAGTACACCAAGGAGATACTGAGTTTCTAACAAATTAAAAAGAAAGATAAATTCGACACCATGAAGGTATCTAATGTATTATGAATTCACAAACTTAAGAGAGTTTTGGCACCAACGCAAGGGTGCATTGCGGTATTATTTTAATTTACGAAATTGGTGTCAATTCGAGTTTTTATTTCTGACAGTGGTGGATTTAGACATGTTTTGGACAATACACAGAAGAGTATGAAAGTGATATATTACAGTGAGATGTGACTTTTCGTATTGGTTCCATATCTCCCTAGAAAGCCCTAGTGAAGTCTTCACTGCTTTACTGAGGCAGCAATCATTTCATTGATCGTCATCTTTATCATCAACAAGGAACAAAGCAACAAAAAAAACATCTCACGATATTCTAAATTCAATTTACCTTTCTCCTTTAGCTAGAGGACAAAAACGACTTTTCCACTCAGATATCGGAGAGCATAAATACTCTTTTCAAGATGGTGAGATAAAATAGTTTTTTTTTTAAGAATATCAGCGACCGAAATCACTAATATTCCCTCTAACCAAATTGCTTGTGCTAGGAGTGGGTTCATGTCGGTAGTGTAATGGGCTAGGATGAACCCGGGACCACTTGATCGTAAGGCCGACTCCATAACCACTAAGCTACTGATACTTGAAGTATATTATAGATTGTATGATAAGGGAATAAAATATTATTTTTACGGCGAGCGCACTTTTTTGAATCCAGAGCGAAGTGAGGGATTCTAGAGTATTTTATTAGAATCCTGAATGTAGCGAGGAATTCAAAATACGTCATCCGAGCCAAAAATATACTTATTTTGCACCCGAGTGATAGGTACACTTTACTTTTCATCATCCACTGCGAGAAAATAATCGGCGCCTCGTAATTGGATGGCACTGAGTAAACTAAGTACTGGAAGTAGGCCAAAAACACATATTCTGAAAAATTCTAGGCGCCTCTTGCATTTCTTCATTCAATAAAATTATCATAGGCTCTCATATATTTCTCACACATTTTGCAGGTAAATTATATTTCTTGTGTCAGTTCTAATATTTCCAGCAGTAAATTCTATACTTTCACTGTCACTTGAAGAATTAAATTTTCATTACAAAATCATCGATTTCTAACAATCCTTGAAAATTGACGAAAAAGTGGGGTAGTTCGCGTGCTTTTAATTTGATTGCTTTTTTAACGTTAGAAATGTTTTTTCGGTCACGTTGGTGGGGGGTCAAAGTTTGACGAGTCTACAAGATGGTGTAAATAAATTTGAAAAAGTAAAAAAAAATATATCGAAAAAGTGCAAAAATAACGTGATTTTTTTGCGACTTCTCAACTTAAAACGACGATATCTCGAAAATGAAAAGTGATATAGAAAAAAATCACTCGGGGTATTGCGTTGGGTTACAATTTACAAAAAACGGAACCTCGCTATCTGTAATGGTGTAATAGGAGAAAGCTTTACACTGTTATACGGCGGAGTTTTCGCAGTGTGTTTCGTGTAGTAAAAAATTTTTTTTTATTAAAGTTGTAAACGTTGACGTTTTTAGACAACATTAAGAAAATAATGACGAAGAGAATGATTTTATTTTATTAATTTTTGTTTCTACAGGCCGTTCCTAAAAAATAACGGTAGGTACTCGCCGGTACCTGCTTCTAACCCCTTTTACCCTATCTAAGTGCATTTCTGACTGGCTGGTACGACGGCCTATAGCCGAACCAACGGCTTACTAAAAAAAATCGCAGATCTTGTGCTTTTCACGACCTTCTGGTACAGTTAGCATCATAAAAATGTTGTTAACAAAAGTAGTCAAAATAATCAAAATTCCAACCAATTTTATATTGATTATCTACATTTCTATGATGCTGACTGTACCAGAAGGTCGTGAAAAGCACAAGACCTGTGATATTTTTTTAGTAAGCCGTCGGTTCGGCTTTTGGCCGTTGTACCAGCCAGTCTTTATTCAAACAATGCGCGGCAAAGATAATTGCGGCGCACTTATAAAGAGGATTAAAAACTCATTACTGCCCGCTAAAAGTTTCTTATAGAAAACATTACCTTTGGGTGCACTTAAAGGCGAACCAAGTCGTCTTTTTCTAATAGATGGGTGAAAAATATATTGCAATTGAACTGCTAATGTCCTTCTTTATAGAAGTAGGTTATTAATAAATTTAGCCGATATCTAGTCAAGTAATGTTTTCTACGCTGGTGATTTAACGATCTAATCAAAAATAAATAGTGATTAGGAGACATCCCATACTGAAACGGCGCAATATTAATTAATTAAACCTGCTACATACGATGCTGTCAATCAATCAGGCTCCACTTCAGAGAAAATGTTAAAAACATATATTTATATAAATGAATGGCTACAGGTGGCTGCAGGTTACAAAATCAGCCTGCCACCGATCATTATAGTTGCATAGTTGCTCTGTCAGTAAAAGTGAAATAGTCCTTTATTATTATTTCCAACTCAGTTGGGATCGGCTTGCAGTCTACACAGTTAGACTGCAAGCCGATCCCAACTAGTTGGCGGAACTTCGAAATTTTCCGTGAAGCGACTGCCATCTGACCTCGTGAATAGATGCAATGCAAATATACATATTCCTGTATTCAAATATTTGCACCGATCGGGCAAATCAAAAAAGTATCATTAGAACTGCCTAGCGTAAACTCGGAGTCCTGAACAGAGTGAGATCATTTTTTACGCCGGAGTAATGGCGTCTTCTATACAAGACACAAATTCGGTCCTGAGTGGAATACTGGTCGCATCTCTACTTATTAGATGCTCTCGATCGGTTGCGTTGAAATGTTGCTTCCTTGGCAGTATTTTACCGTCTCTACCAAGGTGAAAGTTCTGAAGAGCTCTTCCAATTAGTCCCACCCTCTCCTTTCCTACGCAGGAAAACACGTGTAGGGCTTAGATGTCACCCACACACGGCACACTCCTTGCCAGCTCATGTGTTTCCTAGTTCCTACAATCTCGGGTCCTTTAAGCAGGGCGTGAAAAAGCATCTGATAAGGCCGTCAAGCTGAGTGCCGCCATTGTTAACATGGTACGTGTACTTATGTAATGATAACTCACTTTCCTGAGACTTTACTTTCAGATTACCATCAGGCCTGGTGAAGTCAAATTGAGGTGTCGTATAAAAAAATACTCTTAGGGTCATCACACATACGCAATAATATCGACATCAACTGGTATCTACTTTACTTTTTAATTAAAGGGTTTTACAGATTAAAAAATGTCATAAGTCAATTACTATATTTGACCCAATAAGCAGACTAAACTAAATAATATGCAGGACTCACACGAGTGATACTACGGGGCGATGCTAGTTTTCAATGTTATTGCATGTGTGCCATACTACTTACTTATTTATAATGGAGTAAATACAAGAATTAATAAATAACATGATATTTCTTAATAAATTTATTATGTTATTAATTTAGTGAACTAATTTGTTACAATAAATAGGAAATCAATCTTCCGGCAGTTGCACTGCTTACTTGTAGTTGCGCGGCGCAAGGGGGCGCGGCGCGAGCGTGCAACTGGTGGAAAATACGCGTTCAGGATGGATGAGCCGACACCATGGAGTTAGTCTGAATTACGTTGTTGCAGCACACTAATAGCTATGAACACACAAAATGAATTTCGTTAGACATGAACCACACCAACAAGATCTACAACTGTACGTCGTTCGTTAATAATAAGTTATTTAAGTAAATAGGAATACATTAGGTAGGTACTGGAGGCCATACATACTCCAAAGCAGCAAGCAGCTGACTTACAGCAAACGTTAACTTTTTGCGTGCAAATTTTTTACTCCTCGTGTGTGCATAGGTAGATATATAGGTAACTGTATGCACACAATAATTGCTTCCAAAAATATTTGATATATGCTTATTGCTTGCTGCATTGGTGTGCGGCCCCCATTTCTTAGCAATTCCCGAGTTCTCAGCAAAACAATAATTTATTATTTCTTGTATATATGTTTGTAATATTTCATATTACCTCATATCTTCTGAACCACCGTACGGATTTCAATGATTCATGTTTCAAATGAAAGGTATTTATTGCCCAAGTGTTCTTGAGTACATAAATTTTAAACAAAAGCTATAATATGTTAGGTTTTAGACGCCAAAATGTAGGTATGTGGTATAAAATGAAAATCACTCAAATTTATCGTCTAGGGTATCAAAATGAGGACAATTAGAAGACGGTTACAAAAATATATATGTCATAATTAAAAAGTATAAAATATAATAAATTATTAAAAGCAAAAAAATTGATGCTAAAAGATCGAAACAAGCTTTATAGCAGGCAGTACCCATTTACAAATCTCATACCAGATGACAATTAATATGTACCGCCTGCTACAAAGCTTGTTACGGTCTTTTGAGCTTCAGTCGGGTTTTTTGTTTATAATTTTTTTTCTAAACCTACAAGTGTCTATTTATTGTATCCCACCAATGTTATGATAGTGAAATTTCACGCAAATTCCGTAAAACGGATCTGGATCATAATTAGCACATAGATAAGTTATGGTCTGAAATATCACTAGGTTACTTTGTATCCCGAGAATGAGTTGACTTCTTATTTTTTATCCTAATAGGTATTTGATACATGGAAGCCATTTTTTTTATTATGCTCCGTTAATTATATTTTCCGTGAAGCGATTGTCATCTGACCCCCACACCCCACTGGCGATATCGAAGTTCTGGAAATTAAACCACTAAAGACTTTTTAAGGTTCCAATCCAACAGTATTGGAACCCTATCTTAATTATTGATATTAGTGGTTCCAGTATGGCATCTGAAACCGACGACCGGCGACTGACGAATGCAACATATTTTTTATTGTAAAAGTAATGTTATAAGCACATAAGAAATCGATCAAGATTACAATGCTTGGACGGGACTTAAAACCGCGACCAGTCACATACAAGGATACCATTGTGCTACCGAACCACGACTTAAGCAATTCGAATTATCCTATACAACCGTCTTGGGACGACGTGACGTTAGCAGTCCTCTACCGATCTTCATAACTGCTACGACAGTATAAGACTAAGATAGCATAGTCGTAAGACTGATCGCTGCTCAGGTCCCGTCTAAGCATTTCACTTGTAACAATCATTATAGATTTCTTGCTTTAAAAATTCCATTAAACACATAAGAAAAATTATTTACCCGAGTGGCCTTGAAAAACCGTAGTTGCTTCCAGCAGGACCCAAGTTAGTTGCGCCGGGGTAGCCTCCGGGGTAGCCCCCGGGGTAACCACCGTTCGAAGCGTAAGAGTTGGCATGCGCTTCCCCTTCTCCGTCTGAAAATGATTGCAGTAAAAAATAAAAATTGATGATTGATGAAACGTGTTGTATATTGATCAATTATATACATTTGTAGGATCCAGATCAGCAGGTCTACCGTATCGTATTGGGATAATATTTATTTCGTCATACGGCGAAATTTACACGAAATTAAAATCTACTTAGTAAATGAAATGTTGTGATTCTGCTTATATGAGTGACCATTTTACGAATTTTATAGGAATCTATTGAGATCTACTGGAAATTCATAAAGTTATTCGTTTTCGTAGATTCGCTCAATGTGACCTTTTTAGACCCGCAGATCAGATATCGTGATAACAAGACATGCACACAATATTTTAGCAATTTGGTCGGGGTTTCTATGTAGATATAAGTATGGAAGATACCATACCTATATATAAATATGTGTTAATACACAATATTAAATTCATACTGAGTACAAGCTATGTTTTCTTTGGGTCAAGATGGTGCTGTGTAGTATGTACAGACAACATCATTAAAATGTTGCTAACGAAAGTACTCAAAATAATCCAAATACCAAAATTCCAATTTTACATTGGTTATTGGAGTACCTACTCAAATAGTTGTAGGTAAGTATCCAGAGTGGTCCAACTATCTTAACATCGGTCTTCCAGAATTATGTCAGTTAGAATAATCTAGACATTGTCATTTAATCGCATTTTGTATCCCTTTCTTACTTGTAGCGATGGGTATTTTAGTAAGAAAAGGATACAAAATGTGTCAATTGACAATGTCTTTTATAATTTTTATAGTTGACAGTTGTAGCCATGAACTATCAACTTGCATTAGTGAGAAAAGTATGAATGTCAAGATTTTTTTAAATTATACTTGTCTGAATACCATAGACCGGCGTGATTGTGTATATATATATATACTCTACTAAATGACACAATTCTGGAAGACCGATTGTTAAGACAGTTGGACTGGATACTTAGGTACAACTATTTGAGTACTGTAATAACCAATATAAGTTGTTATCAACATTTTAATGATGCTGACTGTACAGTGGATAAAGGAGATACGGTTGCACTTTTAAATACAACTTTATATGAAAATATGCACCCGTATCTCCTCTTCCGTCTGTACCTACATACAAGCGCATTTATTAACATTAGTACGAGTGTCGTTTAAACCAAGGTAGAAGAAAAAAGAAAATTTCCTCTTTCTTTTCTGTTCTATCTATCGATTAATATGCCTGATATAGGTTTTCCTCCCGGGGAAAGATTCCTTGGGCGGGCCGTAGGTATATGGCTCTGCTTGACTATAGTCAAGCAGAACCATATACGAGTATATAGACAACAGTTAGTTTTAACATAGAGTGAATGTAGGTACAGAAATGACTCAACTGATTATTAACTAAATTATTTTCTCATCAATCAAATAGATAGTAAATACCAGATGATTGATCTCTGCGTGTACGTGTATGTGACCTACATGGTCGCAATTACAGTCATTATTTAAAAAAAAACATTCCTAGCGTGGGCCGCACCTACTCTAGTTTTAACAAATCCAATGTGACGTTTATCGATTTTTTAAAGATATCCGGTTGACCGGTGAGTTTAGAATTCAAAAACCGTTAGACCAACGGTGCGGCTTCGACTACAAGATGCAACAGACGTTTTAAGCATAGTCTGGCCGTGTCGCGTTCTACATTCAAACTCAAAAGCAATATTACCGTCTATTTTATCATGTTTATGTATGTAGTGTTGGGAAATGCACCCAGTGCATAATAATGCGCTAGCTGGAAAACATATACCTAAAATGACGTCATTGGAACGGATTCGGTGATTGATTTAAGATTGACCATTTATAAAACTGTTGCATAATACCTAAGGGTTCTTAAAATACAAGTATGATTTAAAAATATTGCCGTAGTTTTTATAGTATCACACGAGTGTTTTAAGACCAAATTATGTGCGCTTTATCTAATCTCATGAAATAATTAACATAATTTGCTTAAAATGATACCTACGAAAGTTAAACCAAAATCCCTTTGCTAATCGTGCGTATGCACGTTGCGCTACGTCCACAGATTATGTACTTAGAGGAAAATGCATTGACACCTCCTTGCGTCCAGCTGAAGCTGTATCTTAATGTAAAAAAATGTTTAATATTATAATACAGATGCCCATAGAAACGATTGTCATTAAATTTTTTGACATTTCAGTATGAGAGTATATTAGAAAAAAATATATTTTTTAATTACATTTTTAGGCCTATATCATGCCAAATATTTAAATCGATTTAAATAGAAAAAATTGAATCGGTCTAGGCGGGGTTTGAACCCGCCATCTTTGCCTTATAGGGGCAATATGCCACCACTACAATAAGCTACTAGACCTCGCCCTGCCCTAACCAATTCAAATTTTACCTTCTATATCTGTCTCTGAGGCGACAGTGGAGTGTGTCACCGATATTCTTATATCAATGATATTTTTATCGCGCTTTTTATCTTAGACCTATGTATAGTTTTCTTAACTTTACTTCTTAAATTGAGTTATTGACTCAAGTAGAGGTACCTACTTAATTTGTTTATGTAGGTATTTATTTAATTAGGTAATAGATTGCCGTCTTACGTATACGTAGCGTGGCAATAGAGCGTTCTACCGCTATATCATTGATCATGGGTTTGATTCCTGCTCAACGCAAATATTTAAATGCAAGAACGTGACTAGTTGCATTTTGATCTCGTTCCCCAGCTGTACTTAACCCATTTTAGCTTAACTACGATTAGATTCGGTCGAGGTAGCGCTGCGTGAAATTATGTTCAATAGTATTAATGTTATAATAGATTTAAAAAAGTTAAGGACCTCACGATTTAATTTACCATGATTTCCTTTAGATACTTAATTATTTGAGTAGAAATTCGTGACTTTAAGTAAAATTTCGATTATGTATATGTATATACCTAGCTACCATACATACAAATTACCTAGACATGTATTTCTATGTGTCAATAATAGTCACCTCATCATCACTGTGTAGTTATGTTTAACACTGCTTATGGACGGTCAATGTAATTGTTGTAAAATTCAATGGTAATGTGACATTCCTCACAATAAATACTTAGCTTCAATTGACACAACCTCATTTAGCTGTATTTCCGGATAGGTTTAATTATGAAAAAGGGTCTTGCGTTGCCATATTTCTCTTCCGAAGCATTTCCGAAGCATTTTTAGACATGACCACTTTTTACTTACATTGCACTCAATAGATAAGTACTGATGTGCCACGTAGGTACAAACGACTTACTAATAAACTGATTAGAAACCAGTCGATTGACTGACTTATATATTGTAATGTAAGTCAGTAACCGAAATAATTAGTGACTCCCCTAACTCTCCAACTAAGCTAAATTGCTTTTGTTAGGACTAGTTTCATGTTGGCACTTCACTGGCCAGACTTCACACCCGGGACCTTTCGATTAGATTGTGTATTATATACTTATATAAACAATTGTAAATAAACCTAAGTAAATAAATAAATTGAAAAATAATAGAGCTTCACTTATCTCTATCTGTGTGAGTAATATAAATTTAACAATTGAGCTAAACAAAAGAAACTATTTGATTAGCGTATACCAAATGAAACTGAACTTACTATTGATAGCTATAGAATTGGCATCAGCACTACCACCAGGAGGCCTATTGAAATAAGGTTGCAGCGACCTGCGCAGGCGTCGGAGCGGTACTCTTGCAGACTCGTGTCCCTCCGCGTCTATCGTGTAGTATGCACGAGGTACATAGTACTGACCTTCTGGAACAAGGCATGTGTCAAGCGATTTATTCGAACAAGGCACGTTGGTTAAGAGCTAGCAAGTAAGTAATAAAGTTAGACGTCTTCGTTAGAGTCCTTAAACAAGCGAGGAAGAGTATATGCTATAGCAAAGACTAGTCTTCCTTTTATTTGAGCTAATTCCAGTTTTATCCCAAGCTTGCACTTTGGAGCTAGTGATCTAATCTCTTACTACTCATCTTTATAATTTGGTTTCTGCAGGTGCAATTGCGTCTGATTTGGAGTTGACTTGGGTTAGGAACATTTATTCTTATACCACTTAGGTAGCAGACAAGTACACAGCCCACCTGGTGGTAAGTATTTACCGTGACCTATGTGCATCGCCAAGGGCGTTATACACTTGCAGCCTTGGGAGTATGCCACAATAAAAAGTACTTGAATTCATATTACAAGCTACGTTTGGATCCTGTACTGTTTGAGACTTTACTTCTTCTTCATCTTAGCATTTATCTCAGTCGCATCTGAACCTTTCACCTCGGAGTCTGGGTTCCGCTTTACCAGACTGCGGATTTGGCTGAATTTCTCTATTTTCCGTGACACGACTACCATCTGACTCAACAATCCAAAGGCAATATTTAAGCATTGCAGTTAGACCAGTTATTGGAATTTTTAGGGCCCTAACTACCCGTAACGACTGCCATAGATGTTCGTATGACAACCGGGACCGACGAGTGAACATTCTTTCCAAGGCAAGACCCAGATCAGTGTAAACGTTGCAAACGCCACGCCACAGAGTTGTTCTTTGACACTATTCTATTGAAAATTCGTTTTAACTTCGATAGGCGAGGCTTCAAGGAAAGGGTCGTGACTGGTAAAGACAGTAACATCTTAAATTTACGTAAATAAAAAGTTACATGATTGGCAAGCATGATTCAACAAGGAAGCACTGCTATTACACGCTGAGCTCATCGGTAATCACTGACGTTCGTTATGTGCACGAACCTCCAGCTTTAACTCTGACCTCAACAAATCATGACCGGCTAAGATTCGAACATTTGTTTAAGCAGGTAAAATTGTAAGTATTTATTAATAACGTTTTTATGGCTTATCACATATGATGATTCGTTTACACAATATTAATAATAAGCACTTTCGTAATTTTAAATGAAATACTGGCTGCTTATTAAGTATTGATGAACTAGCTAAGATTCATAATAATACCTAATATGAATAACTATAAGTAAAATAATATTGTGCATTTTTGTGTCCATTAGCTATCGGACTCGGAAAGAAGAAATTTAAACAGCAGTCGATCTGGGCAAATAAAAGATTTCAATTATAAGTTAGGTAAGCTAGATAAATAGAATTCAATTTTTGTTTCGTTATATAAAATGACGTTTCATAGATGTTCATTGGATTCTCTACATAATCACGGCAATATAACTTATTGTCTAGTGAGTAAGTACTCTAAAAATTTATAGAAGAGCCAAAGCCTTACTGTAAGGTTACAAAACCTTTCATCATAAGTAAGATATTTTATTCCACTAGAAAAAAAACTTAATAAGCCTTTGAGAAGATATGACCTAAGTACCTACAGTAGAATGTTCGCTTTTATTAATGATCCTGAACATAAAAGTACTAAAATAACTAAATTTCATAGTATGTATCTTATCCACCATAACTGAACCAGAACCTACGCTAACAATTCCTGTTTCATGGAACAAGTAGCGTAACCCGGGTACATAATCAATGAGATACCTTTAAGATCATCGATCTTCGTCTGTGTCCAATCGGAAATAAGATACAGAAAATTACAAGTCAACTAATACGAACAGGAGGGCACTAACCTGCGAGGGCTACGGCAAACACCGCCGACAAGATGAACAAAGTAATCTTATGCATTTTCGACGTCGTGACTCTACAAGTATGGAGCAAGAACTGACCTTAGCGTACTCGCTCACTCAATTTATAAGTTAAGCTTAAGCGTCCCCGTGGAAACTCACGGGCAACTTAATGCGCGCAATAACGGTTGCAACGTCGCGTCGCCGGTAAAATGCTATCATCAACTAATATATGTAAACCAAAAATCATAATAAACGGGAGTTCGGAAATGAAAGTAAGCTAAGATGTTCACTAGACTCACTAAGTATATAGGTAGATGGATTTGCCTAGATTCAATTCGATTAATTATTATATTTTCATGTAGATAACTAAGTAATAAAGATAAACGATATTTTACAGATTTCATATTATTAGGTATCTATTGCTAGTTAACTCCAGTCGTAACTCATAGATATAATATTTCAGTCATTAAATATTTTTGAAAGTGGTTAGAACACTTGTGATCTCCGCCTGTGTACACAGCTGAGCTTTATAGAACGCTAGTGGAGCTGTATGTGCCTAACCCAGCAAATGCTGCCGTGACGGAGAAAGAATACAAGTGTTGCCACCCATCATCCGTGGATGTCATAAGAGGCGACAAATCGGTAGGATACACAGACGATCGCTGTGAGAGAAGGAAAACTTAAAATAAAACCCTTTGCCAACCCGTCTGGCCAGCGTAGCAACAGTAGGCCAAAACCCTCAAAATGGAAAGACGCCACAACTGAAGGCCCCCAGTTCCCAGTGATCCAGCTATTCCCAGCCATGGTAGCGGTTCGGGTAACGACGGGGCGGGGGGTGCTAAAAATCTCCGGGCGACCGAAGGCTAACGCAAAAACCTACTACTGACAGCGTATAACTGCAGTACACTTAGGCTGGACTATCACCTCGCGGAACTTGAGGGAACTAGGTCGCATAAACTGGCACATATTAGTGTTGTCCGAAATCCGAAGACAGGGAGAAGACATGATAACCCTTGAGTCAGGCGACCTGTATTCTACTTCAGAGAAGATGATCTGCTCTCCTAGGGAGGTATCGGTTTTCTGGTAAAAAAGGACCTCATTAGCAGCGTTGTTGAAGTCGGCAGTGTGTTGAACCAGGATCTAATCCCTATCAATCCTTATCCTAATCCCTAATCCTAATCCCTGATCCTATAAGTCACACCGCCAAGGCCACTTACAACGTTGTTATGGGGGACTTCAATACCAAAGTGGGAGTACAAGTACGTGGCGAGACGATAATCGGACCTTTTTTTAATGACATTGGAGGCAAACGAGCAGACGGATCGCCTGATGGTAAGCCGTCACCGCCGCCCATGGACACCTGAAATACCAGAAGGGTTCTAGGTGCTTTGCCGGCCTGTGCGAGGCAGGAAGTTTCTCTTGCCTCGGGCAGATGGCAGATGATTGAGCGCGGTTTTAGCTTCTTTAAGAAGAAACAAATCAAAAAGCTGATACGACGCGACCTCCGACGCTTCAACACTCGCAAAGGTCGAAAGTGTTCGCTTAGTAATTCGGGAGGCCCCATCTTCAAACTGTGAATGGCAAAATGGTTGCCTCAAAGTTCGGGATGCTTGAAGAGATCGAGAAATTCTATGGCCAGCTGTATGCATCACGAATGAGTAAACCGATGAGACACAGTGATGAAGACCACAGAGCCCTGCTCAAGCGCCATTACACCGAGGAGATACCCGATGTCGAGCAGTGCGAGATAGAGGCGGCTCTCAGGCAACTGAAGAACAACCCTGGTGATGATGGAATTACTACTGAGCTCCTGAAAGCAGGCGGGGGGTCCCAATCCTGAAAGAGTTAGCAAGTCTTTTTAATTCCGTGATCCAACAGGGTCTAACACCTAGAGCTTGGAGCGGGAGTGCGGTGATACTGTCCTTCATAAAAGGCGACAAGACCTTCAGCAAGGTCTTGTCGCCTTTTATGAAGGACAGTAGTAGTAGTAACTACAGGCCCAAATTACTCCTGAGCCACGTCTACAAGTTGTTCTCAAGAGTCGTCACAAATCGCCTCGCGGGCAAACATGACGAGTTCCAGCCACCGGAGCAAGCCGGGTTTCGAAAAGGCTATAGCACCGTGGACCACATCCATACTGTTTGGCTGATTGTAGAAAAAAGTTAAGAATATAATCAGCCGCTGTGTATGGCGTTTGTGAACTACGAAAAAGCCTTTGACTCCATCGAAACCTGGGAAGTTCTGGATGCCCTGCAGCGGTGTCGTGTCGATTGGCGATATATCGAGGTCCTAAAATGCCTACAAGACTCTGCAACAATGTCCGTCCAGCTCCAAGACCAGAAGACGAAACCAATTAGCCTCCAGCGTGGAGTTAGGCAAGGGGATGTTATATCCCCCAAACTATATATCCCCCTAACTATTAACCAATACATTGGAAGACGTCTTCAAGACTCTGGCTTGGACTGGGCGGGGTATCAATAAAAACGGTGAGTACATCTCACACCTTCGGTGCGCCGATGACATCGTCGTGGTTGCGGAGTCGCTGAAACATTTGGGCGAGATGCTGCACAGCCTAGATGGAGCTTCTCGACGCGTCGGCCAAGGAGGTGTAAACTTGGATAAAACCAAGATAATGTCAAACGAACATGTTGCACCGAGACCGATTGCCATCGAAGGGGCGACGCTCGATATTGTCCAAAAATATGTATACCTGGGCCAGGTCATTCAGCTCGGTAAAAACAACTTCGAGAAAAAACTAGCCAGAAGGATTCAACTGGGCATTTCGCAAATTACGTCGAGTCTTCTCTTCTCCCCTACCGCAATGCCTGTAAACAAAGGTTCAAACTGTTACAAATCAAGTTAAGTCTAAAGTAAGTTATTTTAATTATTTGTTGTATTTTATTTTAATCAATCAATTAGCCCACTGCAGTCCACTGTTGGACATAGACCATTTCGTACGATCCTCCGCCTTCCACATCCAGTCCGTCCCAGCCACCTTTTTCAGGTCATCGGTCCATCCGTGTCAGTAGAAGCGGCATAACGCGATTCGAGACCCACTTCTTCTTCTTCTTCTTTCGCGGGCTCTTTTTCCGCATGTGGTCCCTTTTAGTTGGGCCTTTTTGCGTGATTTTGTGGTTTTAGTATCCACTGCCCTACTCCAACCATCCAAGCTCCTTCCAAAAAGCGGCTAGGCTGCCGGGTCTGCTGCAGGCCTCTCGAAGTGTGCTTGGTGTTCCCAGGTGTTGCGCCCGTTGTTCCGCGACCTCGCTGCAGTTCATGACTACGAGGGCCGGTGTTTCGTCAGTCCTCATGCACGCTCGGCATAATGGGCTGTCCGTTAGACCTAAAACATACAAATGTTTGTTAAGATTGCTGTGCCCTGTTATGGTCCCTACTACAAACCGTAGGTCCGCCCTATTTAGGCGCAACAGTTTTTTAGAGAGCCGTCTGTCTAGAGATGGCATTGCCTCTCTCGATTGACGACATTCCTTCGTCTTCGCCCACATTTCAGCGTGTAGTTTCCTTGTTCTATGTCTCAGCCAGAATCTTTGCTGGTTTGCCGATATTGGTATTACGGGTTCCACCCTGTAGGTCTCTATTTCGGCTCCCCTTCTGGCCAGTTCATCGGCCGCGTCGTTGCCTAGGGAACCGCTGTGTCCTTTGATCCATTGGAGTGTAATCTCATTTGTCTCGCATATTCCCTCCAATTTCTTGTGGCACTCTAGGACTAGTCCTGATTTTATTGTGTTGCTGCGTAGAGCGTGTAGTACTGCAGTACTGTCCGTTAGGATTCGAATGCCTTGATTCTCTATCTTTCTTGCAGCCACCGCGTCTGCAGCCTGGATTATACCAACACATTCCGCTTGGAAAAT
Source organism: Eilema caniola (assembly GCA_949126895.1). Taxonomy (NCBI): domain Eukaryota; kingdom Metazoa; phylum Arthropoda; class Insecta; order Lepidoptera; family Erebidae; genus Eilema; species Eilema caniola. The sequence goes on along the minus strand of OX421463.1, from coordinate 15,780,502 downwards.
TGTGTTGTGCATGCCCAGCGCTGTTGATATGTTAATATTTAAGTCAGCGGAGTAGGTGCCGGCACCTGTCCCTGTTTTCATTTTAGATCCATCCGTGTATATCCTCACCTCCTTTGTGCCGGATGAATCTGTTCTCTTTTCCTTAAGCTCTATTCTGTACCGTTTATCAAAGACGTATTGTTTTGGTATAGTGTCGCAGGGGGCCATTATCAGTGGTTGGTTGTTTTTGGTCTCTTCCACCGCGTTGGTGTGTGGCACCCTCGTGTTGTGTGTCCATAGGGAGAGTTTATTCAATCTAATGGCTGTAATGGCTGCCTCTTGTTGTATAAATAGATGTAGTGGTGGGAGGTCCAGCATCGTTTCAAGGGCGGCTGTAGGCGTTGTGGACATGCAGCCTGTGGTGGCTAGGCATGCCATTCTTTGTGGACATTGTAATTGGTTTTGTGCGGTAATCAACTTTGTTCTTTGCCACCATGCTATGCAACCATATGTTATTGTTGGTCTGATTACCGTTTTATAAAGCCAGAGCATAATTCTAGGTTGTATGCCCCATCTTTTCCCCAGCATGCGTTTGCATTGCCACAGGGTAATGCAGGCTTTGTTTGTCTTTTGTTCCATGTGACTGTTCCAGTTTAGTTTGCTGTCTAGTATCAGTCCTAGATACTTGACCTCCGTTGCGAACTGTAGTGTTGTGCCAAATAATTTTGGTGGTCTCAGGTTTGTTAGTTTCCTTTTGTTCGTGAACAGTACCATTTCGGTTTTCTTAGGGTTCACGGACAGCTGGTGTTCTGTGCACCACGCTTCCACTATGGTTAGGGCGTTTTGCATTAGAAGGCATAGGGTGTTCTCAAACTTCCCACTAACCAGAATGGTTAGGTCGTCCGCATACCCTATCGTTGGGAAGTATCTGTTGTTCAGCCGTCTTATCAGGTCGTCCACTACCACGTTCCAGAGGAGAGGTGACAGCACCCCTCCTTGTGGACAGCCTTTGGCTACTCTAGCACGTGTCGTAGTGTTCACTGTGAATCGTATGGCCCTTTGTTTGAGCATGTTGTGTATCCATTCGCATAGCGTTGGTTCCACCCCATATTTGGTCAAAGCATTGCTTATGCTCCTATGGGTCTGTTCCTTCGTGGACAAGGATCTTTCGATCATGGTGACTACGCTGTGTAGTGCGGAATCTGTAGACTTACCCGTACTAAAGGCATGTTGATTCCGATGTAGTGGTTTGCTTCGCAGGTGGGTGTCTCTTATATGTCTATCACACATCCTCGCCAGCGTTTTCTGCATGAAGGATGTCAGACTAATGGGTCTGTACGCTTTTGGATCTGTGTAATCTGCTCTCCCCGGTTTCGGCAGGAAGATCACTTTTACCTCTCTCCATTGTTTGGGCATGTATCTGTGTGCTATGCATGCAGTGAATACTTCTGTTAATTGGGAGTTTATTTGCTTCCCTCCCCATTGTAGCAGTGCGGGGAATATTCCATCAAGGCCAGCTGCTTTATAAGGTAAAAAACTGGCTATGGCCCATCTAGTCTTATCATTTGATATGATTTTGTGGGCTGTGTGTTGTTCTGTTGTGGTCTCGCCTGTATTGTCTTCCCAGGCGGTGTCATCTGTCAGGGTGCACCCTGGAAAGTGGGCTTCCAGTAGGACTTCACAGGTTTCTTTATCTGTGTTGGTATAGGTGTTGTCACTCCTCTTCAGTGATCCTATTGTTCTAGTCACGCTGTTCGTGATAATTTTCCGCACTCTGTTTGCTGCACCACAGGTTTCTATGTTTGAGCAGAATCTTTGCCAGGACTCGCTCTTGCGGAATCTTATTCGTTTTTTGTATACTTTCTGGGCTTGCTTGTGTTCCATCCAGTCAAGTTCGCACCTAGTGTTCATGGCCCTGTTGAAGAGTTTCCTCATCCTATGTTTCAGCCTGTCTAGCTCCGGGCCCCACCAGGACCCCTTGCGGTCACGGTTCGGGTGAGGCGTGATAGGCTTGCATGCCTTCTCGTAGCTTGTGATTATACTTTTTGTTAATAGGTCAACGTTGTCGTCAATGTTTGCCCTGTGTTGACGCATATCTTTAATAGTTATATTAGACAGAAGTACTCCCAGCTCGGTCGTGTATCTCTCTATGTTGGTTTTCCTTGGGTTTCTATACGGAATTATCTGTTTCGCAGTTGCTGTTATGTTGTAGCATATTCGCCGATGGTCAGCGAAGGATGGTTCATCGGAGACTCGCCAGTCGGTGATCGTCTCCATTGTCCCCGTCGTTGCTAGGGTTATGTCTATTAAGGTTTGGTGACATGAGGTCACAAAGGTTGGCTTCGTTCCCCTGTTTAGAATATTTAGATTAGTGGTAAAAAGATATGATACAAGGTCCTTACCTCTATTGTTACATGATTCGCTGCCCCACAGGCTGTGGTGCGCGTTTGCATCTGCTGACACGATGAGTTCTAAACCAGCTGTCTCGCAGTGTTGTACCAGGTCGGCCAGCTCCTTCGGAGGAATGGGTTCCTCGCCTGGGAAATACGCCGATGCTAGTACTGTGGTTATGGTCGTCTCAGAGTCCCTGGTGGTTTGTGGATCCAGTCTTATAGCTGTCAAGTCTCTTGTGCTAAACTGATCAAGTAAGGTAGCATTTAAATTACATGGTAAGTATATGCATGTTCGAGGGTTACGGACAGTGTTATTGAAAAATATATTACCTCCGATGTTGTTGAGACCACATATAGTGTGTCGCCTAATCCACGGCTCCTGGATTAGGGCGATGGTCTCCTGGTTAACCTCCAGCACTCTTCGAAGGGTAGCCGTTGCGATTTGTTTGTGCTGGAGGTTAGTTTGTATGGCCCTATAGGCTATCGGACTTTGGTGAGAGAAGATGCTCGATACTGCTCACCAAGTCCTCGTCCGAGTTAGCAGGGTCCCTCATGTGATAGCCCTGGTCCATGTTGGAGCTCGGTGTTGTTTTCGAGGCAGTTATGTTGGGGTCTGCCTCGGTTTCACCCGTGTCCATACCACCACCTGGAGTGGCTGCTTGGTCATTGCCAGGCCCGACCTGGCTTTGCTCGTCCGTTGGCGGCCGTGGGTTTTCTTTCTCGAGGACGAGGAGGTAGCATTGCCCCGTCCCGTAATGTAGTGCCCGACCTTTCTCCTTGAGCTGGTCAAGTTGCGGCTTTGGGACCCCTAGCGTTAGGAATGTGCCCCTAGCCTGACGATCCAGATCATATAAGATCCAGTCCTCAGTGCTAAGGCCACGATTCTGCGCCGTGAGTCTAGCCTGGACCAGTCGGACATCGGTCGGGAACTCGTTTTCGAGAAGAATCCCGCATTTGGTCCTGGTTACCAGGTCACATGCCCTCACTGCTTCCAGTGTGGTGCCTGGTAAAGGGGATTCTAGTAATCCTGCTGCTTCCCTTAGCCACGCCACGGATTCTTTGTCCTCGCACCAGAGTTTGAGGACTCCGTCCCCGTAGAGTGGCCTGCCTTTGAAGGCAGGGAGGAAGGGGATTACTGTCTTCTGGTCGAGAGCCTGTACCAGTATGTTGTCCATACGGGCCAGGATTTGCCTCTCGACCAGCCTAGCCGGTGTTAGTCGGATCGCCATACGCAGCTCCGCTTTGGTTGCATCTGCGTACGACGTTCCTGGTCCGCTGACTTGTGAGGGTACAACCTTGACGCGCTTGGTGTCACCTCTCGGGGATACGGTGTCGTCTAGACGATTCCGTTTCGTCCTTCTGGACCTCCCCTGCGGCCTTTTGGTATGGCCCGCGTCTGGTCCCCTCTTGTTAGGTAGGGCTGGGCTTGCGGAACCCCCACCCCTGCCGTCCCCGCCCCCAGGCGCCTCATGTGTCCTGGGGGCGGTGGCGCCAGCGGCATGTACCGCACGCTCTGCCCTGGTTATTTTGCCTTCCCTCTTGGCTGCCTCCGCCGGTTGACGTCTTTCCTCAGCTTTCGCCTTGGATGTCAGTCCGCCGGGTTTGGTTTGCCTCGAGGTACCAGCTTTGGGCTCAGCTCCCACCCCCATGTTGGGAGCCAGAACCTCACCGCTTGTCGCGTCCAGTTTCGCCTTGGGTGGGGGGGCAGCGTCGTCACTCCTTGCGCTGGCCCTTTTTTGTTTTTGGCGAAGTTTTCGAGCCTGCCTCTTCCGCTCGATCTTCGCCCTCTTACGCTCTTCAGGAGTGAGGCTGCTCGCTTCCTGTAGAGCGCTGTCTTTTTGGTGTCTCTTGCGAGTCACCAGCTGCCAGGAGGTTGTTAACAACCTTCCGGGTGCCGGTGTCGCGGGTGTCAGGCCACTAGGTACTAGTGGAGTTGTGTCACTGCTTGATCCTGACCCGTGTGCTGTCTGTGTGTTTGTGTGTGTGATGTGTAGTGAGTGTGGGCTTGATGTGTGTTGTGTTTGTGGTGTGTCGGTTTTGTCCCTATGTTCCATGTTTTTTTGTGGATATGTGTACTCAACCCCAGCGGCGCCCCACCCTCCAGGGAGCCCGCAACGGTGGGGACGTCCTCGGTGATATGAAAAGAATGGCCGAGGAACGCCAGGGCCTACCGCCAGGGTGTAGGGCTCCGACTGGCTCCTGTCCGGATGGACTGTCCGGGGACCTACAGGTGCCAGCTGCTACGCAAGCAGGGAGCAAGACGCGACGGTGAGGCGCAAAGAGGGGCGGGTGCCATCCCCGGTTCGGGAAAACCGGGTCGCCTTCCCGTCCTCCGTGCGGCGCCCTCTGCTTACCCGTCTGCCCAGAGCCCTCGCCCGCTATCAGCCTATGACGGCCGATGCGTTTTCCGTATTACCCGAAGCTGGCTAGGCCGCGGGCACCGTTTGTGGTACAACACCGGGCCAAAGAGGGCGTGTTGCCTCCTGCGACCATCTGACCCGGGTGCATTTGGCTCAACCCCCCAGGACTCCTTAGTAATACCTACGGCGTTCGACTACGCACGGAATTTTAGAAGCCGTACCCTCGCTGCGCGGACGGCGCAACGGGGACACGGCCTCGCGTAGGAGTCGGCTGTTGGGCTTGTCGTGTTGTGTGTGGTCCTACACTTGATTGTTGTGATCTGCTGGTCAGCTTATGTGTTTAGTAGTGCTCGGTGTGATTCTAGTGTTTAAGTTGTTGTGTAACTGCGCCCTTCAGCCGCCACACCACCAGGTTGACTCACTTCCTGGTGGTAATCCCGGACTTATGACCCAAGATGGAAAGTGGTCGAGTCTCGGACCCCCGATCTCCCGTCTGTTGGTGCAGGGCTCACCGACGTGCAGGTGGGAGTGGAGTTGGTGGGGCTAGGCTAGGTGACATTTGGTTAAATGTCATATATTGCGCATCATTGCCACCCTTGAGCACCCACATGCCCGGGGGAAAGATGCGGACACCGTGGTTCAGAGACCCAACCAAGCAATCTCGAACCGCAGATGGCCCTAGGCAATCTTACACTCCCGGCATCTGAAGGCCTGAAACGGCACACCCGTTTCGTGCGGTTTTGGTCGGTCCGAGTCATAAGCATAACCGCCCAACAGGTACCAATATTTTTTTACCAGTTAGTTAGTTATCTATCATAATATCCACTGATAGTGTTGGACTACACCTTTTGTAGATTATAGATAATGTCTAATACTTGATAATAAATTTGACAGCCTCCGTGGCGTAGCGGTAGTGAACGCAGCCGCTGCGCAAGAGGCGCGGGCTCGATCCCCTCTCAGTGCAAATGTTTGGATGCATGTAATGAATATTATGGGTATTTGCATTTGCACTGGTCGTGGCTCAGAGAGCACGTTAAGCCGTTGGTCCCTGTTGCCATACATCCATTTATGGCAGTCGTTACGGGCAAAAGTCCAATAACTGGTCTAACTGCAATGCTTTGATATCACCTTTGGGTTGTGTAGGTCAGATGGCAGTCGCTTCACAGAAAATATCGAAGTTTAGCAAAATCCGCAGATGGACTGGTAAAAGCTGGCCCCAGAGTCCAAGTTGACAGCTTTTCGGATGCGACTGGGATTAACGCTATAATGTAGGACTTAATAATAAAGTTGTAGATTAAGTCGATTTACCAAGTCACTGCAATGCACAATGGAAATTAATGATCTCAAGATAAATAATTATTTTATTAGACAAGAAGCACTTCGGTTTTATTAAAGTTGAGATCACTCCTCGTAAAATATATCTACTTAATTTCAGCTCCGAGTTGTACCTACTTGGGCATCTTTAACAATAAATCTTATGTATCCTACTTACCTGTCTAGGATACGGCTAAAGTTAGATGCGTGGAAATTCGGTTATCAACTACACCTAAATTTGGCCGACTTATTTTAAGTTTAGCCAAAGCCTGTTTAAAAATAGGCTAGAAATATAAAACACGAAGGAACACAATTTAAACAATATTTTGCCGCGCGCGGGAGCGAGCGAAACGAGTTCTTGGACACTTCGGGCACTCTACGTCTACACGGATTGCTCTACTGAGCGTGGATAGTGACGGGCCCTGATCGTCCCTGACCCCTGAATTAACATTTCTGTCCTGGGCTTGGCGACGATCATTAGTGTTGCCCAAAATCGGAATTTTATGGTGCACATTCTGCAACTGATCCTAATATGAGTTTGCATTTGGGGTAGGTAGGTACCTACTTCTTAAATACTTACCTACGTTCAAACCAATCTTACGTTTCGTATGTTGAAAGGCAAAATAATTCCAGTCCACACCTGTATACATCTTGGTCGACGGAGCCCCGCGTAGCGCTGACCACCACTGGTGGCCATTGGGATAAAAAGTGATAAAATTTCCCAATGTCCACCAGTGGTGGCCAACTATGTGGTGGCCAACGGGAATAGTCAGCCAATTTTCAGCCGGGAGGAAATGACTCAATTTTTTTCATTTTTTTACGTTCGTCACCGCTGCTTACCCCACCAACAAAGTGGCAGCTGAGAACCACGAAAAATCATAATTTAACTTCCTTAACCACTGTACGAAGTATCTCCCGGGAGGCGATTGGTCATGAGAACCTGTCGCTGGCTTGCGGACTATAATTCATTATCAAATTGAATATTGTTACTATTCACTGCACTAAAACACTAGAAATAGCCCGCATGTTCACCCGCGTGTATGTTGGTTATTGTAAAAAAACTAGCCTATGTAGGTATAACCCGAACCACGTATCTTGGACCTAAGTCGCGACAGAAACAAGGCCCTGACGCGCGCGGATCGTTTTGATATTATACATTATCGGTGGCTTTGAGCTCGTCTACCATCGTAGCACACCCTGCTATCCTCCAAAGACACAAAAAAACGCGTACTGCGCGTATAGAGCATAATTTGAATACATTTTGGGTCCAAGATACGTGATGCGGGTTATAGGTACCTAATCTCAAGTCTCTACTTTATTACGATGTTTTATATGTAACTAAGTCACACTAAGCAATTACTAAGTGCGAGACTTGCAAGACTCGCAAGACTTGCTGCAAGACCAAGAACGTGCAAGACCAAGACCAAGACTGGCTCAAGTCTCGTCTTGGTCTTGCAATGGGCAACACTTCGATCATTTGACAGTATCCATACTAATATTATAAATGGGAAAGTGTATGTCTGTTTGCCCGTCTTTCACACCTGAACCACTGAACCGATTTTGATAAAATTTGGTAGAGTAGATTAGACCTTTAAATAGGACATAGGCAATGTTTGGTCGTGATAACCGTCATCCATGCGGGGTCGAGCCGCGGGCAAAAGCTAGTTATATGATATTACGACGGTATAGGGTAAAAATTGAGTACATCTTCTTACAAAATTTATTTTGAAATAAAAATAACATCAAGCATTAAAAATTGACAATTCTCATGAAAATTATATAATAATTTATGAGCACAATTTCACATTAGGAAGAATAATTTCATTATTTCTTTACTTCACATAAGTATAACAATAATCACGGATTCAATCTCATGGTGTAACACAAACGATCCAAAATGTTCACTTATCTTGCAGAACATTTGTGTAGAAAGAAAGCCCAACTGAGAAGCACCTAATTAGAATGTTACAGCACGACACATCGAACAGTAATATGCTCCATAATAAAACTATACAAACAGTTTATACAAATTATTGTAAAAGTAGTAAATATAAAAATATAATTCAAAAATGTATTGGAATTATTTATAACGAAAAATAATTTGTCTGAATGTTGAAATGCAAAATAAATAATGGAATTTTCATCATTTAATGTGTATGAAAACACAGTATTTCAATATTCTTATCAATATATTCATATAAACAACAGTTTAACCTAGACTTCATTTTTACACATTAGGAGATATTTTTACAACCCTGTATCCACTATACTTTTAATGACGATAATATGTTTCACGTTATAAATTAATATTTGATAAAAGAAAACGATTCGATATCGTTAATAAAAGTAAGTCTTGTCACGTACGCGTTTGATTCTTAAGATTAACATCCATCAGAGATATCGTTAGTATAACATCAGAGAAATACGAATCTCGAAAGTTTTGTGCTATAATGTTCTTGTATAAAGTAGAGTAGAGGAAGATAAGGTAGGTAACTAAATGTGGTAGTGGAAAGACTTAGTTACATCAGGATGACGAGACGGAGGACCTAGCATTACAGTTTGTCAAAGTGTTGTATAGAACTAGATTGAGCGTTCACTTCGCTTTCGCGGCGGCGGCTCGCTGCCGCAGGGTCTTGTTCGTGTTCTGGTCCACCTCGGGCAGGTCCGACTCTTCTACGGGAGCTTTCTTGACTGTTGACACAAAAAATATTACATGTACCCATCATAATTCTTGTACTTGTTAAACTGAATTACAAAGTAGATAGAATAATAGAATAAATTTCATCAGTTCGCTAACAATATTTTCAGAATACACTTTGGGCAATTTTTGTCAGCATCCAAACGATCTTGATGAAAAGAGTGCTTAAAGTGATCTTTCTTTGGGTTTGCTCCTTCCTGTTGACGGATTATTCTGATGATTACACACCTTTAGTTCGGACAATAATACAATTTAAAACAATAAAACAGTTTGATTTGCTTGAAATACATTATTTTTAAGATCATTTTGAGACTTTGTAGTCAAGTTATTTCTAAAGCTGACTGTACTCAGAATAGATTTACTATATAAAATAGCATTTCCATAACAACAGTAGTCTCAAGTACTTTGTCATTCTACAAGTATGATGAGCAATTTATACACTACAATGAGACAATAAGTATAACAGCTAACTACATGACACATATTATATGCAGGTTACGATGGCTGAGTTATTATCATGTCACTGCATTTTATGTGTTTTATGTGTGGCATATCAATAAACATCGATGGAATATGTCCTATTTCTCAGTATAAAACGACTCGAGACAGTCTGGGATTTCAATCGGTTCGAGTGGGGGGGCGGGGGGTGATTATGTTGGACTTTAAAAAAAGGTACATTATATTATTATTTTTCGGATCCGGCCGACTAAGTGTTTTGCCTACAATAATGGCAATGCCTTTTGCAACATCTGTTGCAGACTTTACTGATTTTCTGGCTAGCAAATCTGTATAAATCTTTTAATTCTAAAGTGCCCAATGACGATTAAATGTGTAAGAGCGTTATAAGAAAATTTAAACCATTTGTTTTACAAAAAGTGTACCAAATAATATTTCAGACGTGGTCACATGGTGTAAATTTAAAAATACATTAGAAGTAGGACTTAGTTACCTTTCTCCTTCCTAGGCTTCTCTTTTTTCTCCTTTTTAGGCTTAGCTTGCGCCTGCTGGCGACTCTCTTGCCTTTGCTTGATGGCTTCAGTGATGAAGTTAAACATCAAGTAGACCTACGAAAAGAAATAATTGTCAACAGTTATTAACAGTTACTGATAGTGAAAGTGATGTCATTCATACCCAACGGGATATAATTATTATTTATAGAATATCATAATCATGTAACATAATATGATGATTATTGATGATGCTTTTTTGTCTTTTATTCTGCTTTAATTTCAATAAAATTCATGGAAAAAAACCTTTCACATATTCTGGAATGAGATCTGAGAAAGCTTTCATTGATTGTCAAACCATAAGTATTATTGTTTCTGACTGGTAGACTATTTTTAAAGGCGAACTCCGATTTAGTAGGTTTTGTAGTAACTATATTTTGGAACGAGGTTCACGGGAGGATGAGTTATTACTATCCACTTGTAACGCTGAACATCTTAGCGGGAATCCTAGTACTTTTGGTTACTAATATTATTTCTAAAAAAACGTCGTATAGTAGGTACCTGGAAGGACACGAGTACGGAGAGCGCAGCTACGCGCAGAACGAGCGGAGCGGCTCCCGCCAGCCCGAAGTAGAACGTGAGCACGCCCAGCACCAGCGAGCACAGGCGAACCACCACAAACACCGAGCCGTTGATCACTCCCAGGACTGCACAACACACACACAGTACTTAGTTTGTTTTGAACCGACGTTACTTACGTGATTTTATTGTTGTTTCGGAGCTAAAGATTTTGGACACAGTTTCGATTTTATTACTTGCCAACGGGGCAATGCCGCCAGCCTTTTGGGCAAGTTACCAGTCGATTAGCTTCCGATCTTAAATCTGGTGGAGTGCAGTCAATGTTCATTTCATTTTCACTTTCAGAATCATCGGAAATCATTTTAATTATTTTATTAACAAAATAAAAACGAACTCCGCTTTACCGCCAATTTTTTTTCTGACAGTTTATGCCGAAAATTAAACGCATCTGTGACTGGCTATACAGCCACGAGAACACATGTGTACGATAGAAGAAAGAGTTTTAAATTCAAACATCACACCCTTTCATACAACATTGCCGGTGCGCTCTTCTAAATTCAAAGAACGCGCCGGGGAGTGATTTTGGTTTTTCAGGTTTCTTTATTCAAAAGTAATGACAATATTTCCGCGCATGTTTAAGTTTTTTTTTTGTCCTACCAACCATAAAATTATCTTGTATATTTTAAGCCTCTATTGCAAAAATGTATGTACACACCAAATCAAAATAGAATGAACCCTAACGCAATATCACTCTCAACACCTGACTATCTCTACTACTCATCATCACCTTTGCGTAAGTTCCGGTCGCATTCGAGACCTTCATCTCGAGAGTCCGACTAGACATCTTTACCCACGTAGCCGGGTAATCGCCGTCTAAACTAGCGAAGGCTATTTTTCTGCATTTTATGCGGGATTTCACGGTTATGAAGGCTGCCGCATATGCGAGAGTTCTTCACGCGTGACGCTACACATTCAAAGCAGTATAATCATCTCCGTGACACGCAACTCCTGCCTGTAGCGCTTTAGCAACGGTAATGTTTCGTAACTGTGTAAGAGAAATATCCCTACTACTGTATTTTATTTATATACATACTTACATTTATCTAAGAAATCTTCACGTTCTCCTCTGAGGATTGTGTTAAGACGGTAACTGTGCGCAACAAACTCAGCCAAAGAATGTAGGACAACTAAGCACACACCAGCACGCTGGAATCTAATTAGTGAGAAAAGAAAAATTAGAAACATTAGATCCTAACCTACTATGTCTACTGTGTTATCTTAGACTTAAGAGCCTTTCTGATTACTTATTAGTAATCAGAAATCAAGCGAAATACGCATAAAACCAGTAAACTTTTGTTCGTAAAATTAATAAATTATTTGTAGTCATTCATTCTATATAGGCTATTAAAAATGTACTAGCAAAATGGTAAAAATAACTAGACTACTGAAAGCGTTCATACCGTCCGACAGTATACTGATTTGTTACCTTGGTAGTATAAAAAGTAAAACTTGTACTGAACAAGCTTTCTGCACTTTCGAGTGATATTTGTGATACTTCGCGAAAACTTCAGTTGAAATTAAACAATTGTGAAATAAAATACTTACTTGAAGCCATATGCCAATGCGACAAAAGCAAAGGCCGCCGCAGCGTGTCGGATGCGTCCCACCCATTCATCCTTCTTAATGCGTTGGAAATACAATTCAGGAATAGTGTGGATCCAGTAAGCAGCTTGCACAACCCACCAAAGCTTCAAGAGGAAGCTCATTGGATGGTTGGGATAACCTGCAAGGAACAAAATGTCTTACTTAGATAGGAATGGTTAAAGTAACTATAATGAAATAATATAGGTTAAGTTTTCTTATAGTACTAACTATTAGTCAGTAAACTTTACTTGTCAGTTACAATAGACTAATTTACCTAACAGTCAAGCGAAAGATAGTAATGCTCTCATTTGTTATAGCTCATTGTGATAATAATAAGCAGTTTAAGTTACTTTATTCATATCAGCAAATTGCCACATAAAAACAGCATTCAATAAAATTTCTTTAAATTATTCATTTGCAACTATATAACTAAAAACAAAATCACTACCAATACAGTAATTCTCTCGCCATCCCCATTGCCCAGGGTGCACTGCATGGAGGTTTCCAATCAAACATCCTAAATTAAAAGCTACCCAACGTACATTACTTGTGCAGTTACCCAATAAAGTTACATTCTATACCGGAAACAAAGTTGTCATTTAGTATTTACTCCTTTTAATAAACATTTAGCTTCAAAGATAAGTTTATTGTTGATAAAGTTTCTGATGACTTCTTGGGTAAAAATGCTGTATCTGCTGGCACTGGTTTTATAAGTTAAGGTTTTATGGACTTTCTTTCATTTAATTTACCATGTTTGTCAGAGAGATTTGATCCTTATGATTGACCCTATCGATGGATGACATAAAATACAAAATGATATTTTTCAAGATTTTAGTTAATTTGATAGATTTAGTTATTTAGGGTGTGGCAAACAAATTTTGAAGGCCGTTTTATTTCTTTTTAAAAATAAACAAATGTTTCCTTTGATTGGCTATCTTCAGTATTTAGAGTACTTCCCCTCCAGGTAAGGGTAAAATCTTCCACCCTGTATATATTGCAACATTTTATTTCATCATCACCACTCTTGATTCACCTTGTATGCAACATTCTTAACATGTTTGTAAATTAAAATTTATTTGTTATTACAAACAAACCAAGTTGTGTAAATAAAAAACAGGTGTTATGAAACAGTTGTTAATTACATAGATGTTATGAATGCAAATAAAAACTAAACAAGCAATAAAGTTTAATTCAACAACAAATCTATTTGCCTGTAACTTCACCTGCATAGAAATCATCACTACAAACACGGCTAGGTTTAATTTATTTGTGAAGCCATGATTTACAAACAGATTATGTGGTTTTTCAGGTTCAGAATTTCAATCACAAAACATGACATTAAAAAAGACTGAATTGCATAATGACAAGTATGAAAACTATAAAATATTTGACAAAAATCTATAAATATTTGCATTTTGGTACTTTTTTATTTCATTTATTTATTTATCCTTTATGTACAATGTACATTGGCGGACTTAATGCTGTAGACATTCTCTACCAGTCTAAGTTTTGTATGGTGGCAGATAGGGAAACATGCATATTTGAATAGTGTTAACATAATCATCTCATTCATTAGTATAAATGATAAGCTATCACATTATATAATCACCTATTCATCAATTTCATAACATGAAAACAAAACTGATAACGAAAATGATAGAATTAATATTTTTACATAACATAATATGTATAACAAATATTTATGAAAATGGCAATTATTTATGGCATGTAGATTATCTATATAAAAAGGCGTAATCAGTATAATAAAGATAATGAAATGGATATATTTAGGATTGGTTTTATTTCAATCATTTAAATAACAATTATGAAGGGAAAAGAAATGTAAACCAAGACACTTTTTAGTTGCAACACCACTGTGTTGCAGTATTAATGATTGAAGTGTTTAGGATAACCAGAAATGTAATTGGTAAATAGTTATTTCCTAGGTGTATGTCACAACCTACATCTGAGGCAGGGCTTTCCCTAGCGTGGTAGACATTTTTTCGTTAAATAATGCTGATATGGAATAACAAATTGATTACAATCAACAGTATTTACAACATCTATAAAATATTTTTATGAATCTGGAAACCTCTAATGCCATACAAGTAAATAACAAATAGTCAAAAAAAACTACAAAAAATCCTATTGGAATTTCAAACAAATGCTTCCTGCTGTGTTGGTATTTTGAACACATACATTAGGTATTAAGATTAAATGGCCCACACAAAAAGGTAGATAGCAGCATCCCCATTGAAAATAATATATATAATAGGGGTTAAAGTATGAAATTGCCGTTTCATTGTAATAGGTACTTCGAATTGACATAGAACCTTCATGGTTTGAGATTTTTGAGTGAAACTTTTTCCACATGGTACCTATGTAGTTCTTCATTTAAAAATGTGCAACATTCGATTATCGACTTTCAGTTGTTTTTTTTATTCAGCTTAGACAAGAAAGATGGATACTTCGAAAATTCGAGTGATTTTTGAATACGAGTTCCGACGCGGAACTAACGCGGCAGAAACAGCTCGCAATATCAATGTTGCGTTTGGAGAGGGGACTGCTAATGAACGCACCGTGCGATTTTGGTTTAAACGCTTTCGTGATGGAAACTTTGATTTGAAGAACGAACCACGAGGAAGGCCGTCCACACAGGTGAATAACAATGAATTGAAAGACATGGTGGAAACCGATCCGAGCCAAACTACCCAGGAATTAGCTGCATGGTTTAACATTACCTTACCAACAATATTGACTCATTTGCGTCAAATCAATAAAATAAAAAAATGTGAAAAATGGGTACCTCATGATTTGACTGATCTGCAGAAAGAAATGCGTGTTGAAACTTGTGTTGCCTTGTTGAATCGATACAGAAATGAAGGAATATTGGATCGAATTGTGACATGTGATGAAAAGTGGATTCTTTATGATAACCGTAAGCGAAAAATGCAATGGCTGACCCCAGGTGAAACGCCACAACAGTGTCCTAAAGCAAAGCTTAACAATAAAAAGGTAATGGTAACTGTTTGGTCGTCTCAGCATGGTGTTATTCACTATAGCTTTCTACGACCTGGTCAAGCAATAACGACAGATGTCTACTGTGCCGAACTCCGAACAATGATAGCAAAACTAGCAGTGAAACAGCCCCGACTCATGAATCGATCTTCACCATTATTGCTCCATGATAACGCGAGACCTCATACAGCACGAGAAACCGTTTTAACTCTACAGGAACTGCAATTAGAAACTATCCGTCACCCTCAGTATTCGCCAGACCTTGCTCCAACAGACTACCATTTTTTTCGTGATTTGGACAATTTTCTATGTGATAAAAAGTTTTCTTCTCAGGAGGCAGTACAAAATGCTTTCACACAGTTTGTCGAATCTAGATCACCAGAGTTCTATCGCAAAGGCATAAATGACCTTCCTACTAGATGGCAGCAATGTATAGATAATAATGGTAATTATTTTGATTAAATAAATACATTAAATTAAAAAAAAAACGAATTTCAATTTGTCAGTACAAATCGGCAATTTCATACTGTTAACCCCTAATATATATCTACATTCTCAAATCACACTTCATGATGTCTAAGTAGGTAGGTTAATTCTGTTATCTTTTAGTGTCATTGTCAAATTTAGTTTTTACATCTAATAGTTAATACAAGATTTAAATCCCACTTAATGCATTGAAATTAAAAATTGAGCTTACCATCCCAAAGCTGAGACACATTGAAAATGAAACCTTCACGGAGAATAGCATCACCACCCCAAAGAAGGGTGACTAAGTGGAACACAACCAACTGACCAGACTCATTAAGTGCACTCAGTCTTGATTTGGACAGATGGAACTTCTTTGAGATTTTCTGTAAACAAATATAGCTATTAAAACCTAATAATTTTTTCTATATGAACATTGACTTGTTTGATTATTTTGTGGGGTAGTTCAAATATAAAACATATGTTACAATACTGTAGTTTGTGTACTTACATCTAAAAGGTACTCCTGTAGAATTGCATGCATCACAATGCAAACCAATGAGTAAAAGAAAACTGCACATGCATCTTTCCATCCAGCTTCATAGAAGAAAGGATCGCCTTTTGGCGCCTCTCTGGTGGGCTCAAGTCCACTAACATTGTGGTGAAGGCTGATGAATAAACTCGCTATGGGACTAGTCGACTGTAAATAAAAATTTAACATATTATACAGATAGTATCTAACAGAATACTATAATTTCAACTCGACAGCAGTGGTGCCTGGCTTACGTGGCATCCATTCTCTACTCACCTGTACCATCAGTCCGACCAAAAACACCATTACAACACACGACACTATATCCGCATGATTCTGAATAACAAATTCATGACTAAAAATTGGTGGGTTCTTGTTAGTTTTTCTTCCAATTGCAGGTTTAACACCCATTTTCCCGGCGATAACCTAAGTCTGTAAATGTAATTTTCTGTTATGATAAAACTGAATGCAACATTTAACTTGGTATATAACAATTAACTAGTTTTAAATTTATGTACACAAAATAATGAACATATCGTACCTGTGAACAAATGAAGTGCAAAGAACCAGAATAACAATATTTCTTAAATATTTCTGACAGGAATCCAATCGACGTGACACTTTCACTTGCTACGCGGTGAAACGTCAACGTCGTTTGTTGATTACGGAAATACGAAAGTTGTTGTGTTGGCAGTTCAATGCATCAATCACCGAATTTATTTAATTAAAAATCAGTTTCGAACGAATTACTGAGAAAACTAATATAATTTAATATGTTTTATGCTAAAAGAAAATTAAAATTTAAAATATATATTAGAACTATGTGATACAACGAATTAATTATTGTTATTTTTTTTAAAGTAAGCCATAGACATTTACTTTAAAAAATCTAATATAATTTATAATAGAGTTAAGTTTTCTTCTCACATTCATCTGATATCCGATATCGGTGTCGGACGCCGATACCCAACCTCCGATAGCCGACACCTTATACTTTTTCACATTATATCCGATTATCCTTTTGCTCGAAAACACATACTAGTTAGGGATGCTACGGATGAAAAACAAAAATTAAAAAAAAAGCTATTTTCGACCTTATGTGACAGAACTTAGCATCGAGATTTTTCTTATATTCGTGATCAGCGTCATCAATTAATGCGAACAGCCACATAATAAGAATATGTTATTAAGGTTGAAAATTGCTTGAAGTCGTTGTTTTTGTCTTTTTGTGATCTGATATCGGGCGCACACAGTGGTGTTGTCTCCAATATCCAATATCGGGCCGGACAATGTGAAAGACATATATATGTCATACATTTGACTTCCTCCGATATCGGATGTCGGACAATGTGAAAACTCTCTTAGAGCTTGGACAGGATACCATAATAATATGATATAGCATCATTGGAACCATTTTAGCTTCTTTATTTGAAATGGTTTTATTACAGTGGTTCCATTCCATTCTGGGTTCTTCACAAACATATTAAATCCCATAATTTTAAGCGATAAGCAAGCGATAATACCATATTGGTATGATGCTTAACCCTTCGGCCGTGGTCGTGGCCGATAAGTGATGATGGGCGTTTTCATATTATGAACGGCAACGATACGTTTTTGACGTGACAACGTCTTATAAATTGGTTTGCCGGGTGACACTTCAAGAAACTGCGTTACGCTCCGCTCACGTTATGCGCTCACAATGAGAGCGAGTGAGAGGCACGCGTCCCTTCCACTCGGGCATGGTTAGCCCGCCTAAGAGCGAGAGAGACAGACATTTTTAAATTGTTACTATTATTTCATCCTTCTTCCTACTATACGAATGAATATTCACATTAAAATTATTTTACCACTCAAAGTCGTTGTCACGTATTTACTGTTGTTGGCAAAATATCACGGTGACGATTTTATATTCCCATGGAGTAATGGTAACGTGCTAGTATCGTCACATTGCAAATAAAGACGCTTCCTTTAAAATTTTGTAAAAATTCATTAAAAGTCATAATACTAAGGCTCCTGTAAGAATTCTTGCGCTCTAGTATTATCTCTCTTAATCTAGTATATAATTTATGATTGTTCGTGTGTGGGGAAATCCGGAGCATAGAGAAAATATAACAAGTAAGTTTTATGAATACTATAAAGTGGCGAATCTCTGGTACATAATATATTACTAGCTGTCGCCCGCGGCTCCGCTCACGTCGATGTCGGTTATCGCGATCAAACATTGTCCTTTCCTTTCTCAAGAAAATCTGTTTTTTTTTCTGTTCTGTGGTTTATATGCAGTATTCCTTTTTTTAACAATCAAATTGGCTTTGTTACAGTAACTTTAAGCCATAACTTCATATACCTTCATTTTGTTGATGATGATGATAATGGATTGATGATGTTAATGACGACGATGATAAAGATGAATGAGTTGATGGCCATGGCCTCAGTAAAGTTTACTAGAAGCTCGCTAGGGAGATTTGGATCGAACACGAAAAGTCACAATTTTCTGTAACATGACACTTTTCTACACTTGTCGTGTTGTCCAAGACGTTATGTCTAAAAATCTACCATTTTTATACATAAAAAAATTAAATTCATAATTATAATAAATATATAATCATTAATAATTCGGCAAATTAAATAATACCGCGATCATCTTCGTGTTCCCGCCAGAACGCTGCAGCATTCCATTTTTGAAGTTTTTTGGCTTGGTTACAAGACCTTTAAGCCATGTCTTATTTAGTTTTGATTATTCACTTTTCATGACGATGACGATGAGTGATGATTGCCATGACGATGACAATGAGTGATGATTTCTGCTCCAGTAAAGTTGCGGGGACTTTACTGAAAGGTCCCCTAGGAGATTTGGAACGAACACGAAATGTCACAACTCACTGCAATATCCCACTTTCCTACACTTGTGTGAATTGTCCAAGACGTTATGTCTAAAAATCCACCATTTTTACACATAAAAACTCGAAGTCACACCAATTTTGAAAAATTAAATAATACCGCGATGTGCGTTTTCCCGCGCTCGCGCCAAAACTCGCAGTATTCCATGTCGCATACCTGTGTTGCCAAGGAACCTTACAGTATAACTATCTTGAATCGAATCGATTGATTGATAGTGTCGACGTTTGACGATGGGTCGATTATCATGATAGGAACTTAGAGTTAAAAAATTTAAACTAAATAAAAATTGATTAACTTTTATTTATATTTTAATAATATATTTTTCATATTTAAAAATACTGTTAAATGTACTAAAATCGAATGAATATTTATGCATACAAACCTAATTTATTGAAACATAATTTCAGATAAAAATCTCTACAAAATAAGCCAATTAAACGGATATCATAATAACATTATTCTTAAAATTAAAATCTGCAGCAAAAACATCATCTCAAAATAAATTATATTCACTATAATAAATAATGACATATTATATCAGCACAAATTAACAGTCTGTCCACAGCCCGAGGGTGCAAATTGGTGTAATCCAAATTTTTTAAAGCAACGAAACACTGGCGTTTTATAATATCTACTTGTTAGACAGGTTGTACCATCGACTTCTATGTATACTAAATAGACAAGCTTCTTAACATGAAAAGTGTGTCAAGATTCTAGGGTGGAGTTAAGGGGGAATGAATTTTGAAATTCGAAATTAGATGCAGAAAAATTGGACATAAATCTCTCTTTTTTAGTATTAATAGAAGTCATGGAACTGCAGACAAATACCGATATTGTGTTAACTCTCTGCAGGCGTATATTTTAAAGTCATACATGATTTAGTATAATAATACTAAAATGTACTATACAAGGTGAACTACAAAGTAAAAACAAAGTTGTCCTTTAATTTCACTGTTATCGTTAATACTTTAAACAAGTTTACTATTGAAATATAACTCAATATAATATAATGAGAATATTAAAAATAAGTTAATAAAGTGAATAATAAATAAGAAAAATAAGTCTCAATATATATGGCATGTACTATAAGGACATAAGATATTATTAAAATATAGAGATTACAATATCAATGTCCATCAAAATTACACTATGGCACCTAAAGTACAGTTTCGTAGAACAAATATGAGACAATTAGAACAATTTTAAATGAGTACAACTATACAATTTTCCTAGATAAGGGCGTTGTGTTGTAACCAATCACATATCATCATTTCCACATCTCTCCGATTACCTAGTGAGGAGGAGAAGACCGTCCTTTCCCTGCCCAAACCCGATTCTCGGACCTCGCTCACCGGCAAATACCGTTCTTGCCAGCGAACATCTAATTTCCTTATAGATAATAGATCAATCCCCACTGAAAGCGCAACAGCCGGCAGCGGCTTTTTGAGACAAAATATTACAAACCACTTCATCTGAATCTTATCTTATATGATGAATCTTATCTACGGGAGAAAAATGAGGGGACGGCCGCGCGCGCCAACTCGCAATCATTATAGTCACAAAAGTCTGGCCTCAAAAATAAAACTGCAAACAAAAATTTCAGTGCGGATTAACCCTTAGCTTACACCGAGAGCATTTCCGTCAAGTGTAGCTCCCTACACTTGACGGAAATGCTCTCCCAGATCTTCAAAATCGGAACGTCAATATATACTTATTATTGCACATAAAATTACTAATAACGGAGACACTACGCGAGCGGCCGAACTTCCGCGAGAGATTTCCCTGTACTACTGCAGAGTAGTGTAGCTCTTATGCCGCCTGTGTACACACTTTTCCTCTCTTCTTAACCTCGGTGGAAATCAGCCTTAAGACTTAACGTGAAGAAAAATTAACGAACTATATGAACTATCGGACCACGTACTTCGAGATCATCTCTAAGCTTGCCTCCCACCATAGTGGATACGGTGACTCATTGAGACGTCATATCTACTAGGTATTTTATGAAAATATGATAGATGACTATCAAGTTAAATCAGTTAAGTTTCAATAATTGTCAAAACGTTAACTTAGGAAGTGTCAAACAATAAGGTATGACGCCATAACGTGCCATTTTCAAACAATTTAACGGTGTTATTTAGTGATAATGTAGTCGATAGGAATATTATTCTAAAAGAGTGGTCCGTAGTAAATACTGGCTCACCAGTTCTTTAAATGATGACTCAAGCAGTTCCTAAACTAATGATTTTGATAAATATGTGTCATATTAATGACTATTTATATATTTTCAGAATCAATCTCTCCTTGTTCAACTGTCATATACATGCCCTCTTCTTCATATGTTGATTCGTGCTTAGCCAAAATACGGAGCAAAGGACGGAGTTTCATCCACCATTGTTGCTTGGGAATTCTTTGGCTGCAAACATAATAACAAACTTATAAGTGGTTTGACCATACATTACCGATGATTCGACCTTAAATCGTGTTGTTAAAGGTAATGTGGAATCAAATCTAAGAATTGCAAATAAAAATGACGCGAAAGAAAGCGACACTTATGATTTTTTTTTTCGTTCGCAAAATATGTTACGTCCCACTAGGGAAGGGGGAGTCTCACAAATGTGACAAGAACGGAGGGAGGGGCAAAAAAATTATGAAATTCGTGTGACATATTTTATGGATGACCCCTAACGGTCAACAACCTAACCAGATTCTGCATCGAAAAATGTAGGGAAAGCTCTCGACTCTAAACTACTCTGTACATAAGTAAATCATAGTTTAAAATAAATATTTGCAATGCTAAATCGATAGGCCATCTGAAATATAATCCTTCTTCATTAACAGATGAACGTAAAATTCATGTCATGGGACCCCAAGTTATAAATATGTCAACTTACGCGAAATTAGTTTGCGCTTTCAAATCTTCGAGAGGGCTAAACTTATATTGTCTCTTCACGACGCCAAGCAGGCAAACAGAGTCTGGAGTATTGGCGGGACCCTTGTGAATATTTTCAACGAGCCAATGAAGGCATTTGGCTGCCATCTTTGTACCCATGTTGCGGTCAAACGGAGTTGGAGAACCACCTTGTTGCATGTGACCTGTAAAGTAAAGAATATTTTTATTTATTTCAAAAACTAACAGTTCATAAATCACATCAGTGATATTGACTATATTGTGAGGTTTCTTCAAATGAACTCATAGTGTAACCTGAGTCAATAATTAATTGACTGTCTAAATGGGATAGTTATTTATAAATAATATTATTTGTAATTGAATATTATTTGTAAATTATCCTATTTTAGGATTCAGCTAGTTAAGTAGCTAATATTATCATAAAGAGGTAAAATTTGTGACTTTATGACGTTGTAGGGGGTAATCCCTGGATTTAAAGAACCGACTAAAAAAAATGTTATAATTAT
This sequence comes from Eilema caniola, assembly GCA_949126895.1. NCBI lineage: Eukaryota > Metazoa > Arthropoda > Insecta > Lepidoptera > Erebidae > Eilema > Eilema caniola. The sequence goes on along the minus strand of OX421463.1, from coordinate 15,758,261 downwards.
ATTCTCTCGATCTCAGGCTATCACGAACGGGATCAGAGCCGCCGGCCACAGCTATTTAGACGACATTGGATCGATGATAGTTGCTGAAGTAAAATGGCCTTTCTTACCTAGCACATTCATCCTTGCGGTGAAAAGTCCCTTGCCCTCTTCAGAGTAAAGACGATAAATGAAATCAGTGTTGTAATTATCATTGGCCTTCTCATTACGTAGGATAAGACCACGTTGGATACCGCCAGTCATCTTGGAGGCCATGTGGTACACATCTTGTTGCAAGTCCTTAATTGAAAACTTCTCTTCGTAAATGTAGGCTGCGTCAGCGCCACCGGCTAAGCCTAATATAGATAGACAAGTGAATTTGATTACAGTGAAAAACAACATTAGAGTATTCTTCCAAGAAAGGGATTAGTCATGGGTCATGGGTAAAAGCCCGTGCAAGATATTGACTTATGAGATTTAATACAAAAACAAGTACATATTGAACCTGATACAATTGGGTATTTTAAAATATCCGACAATCACTCGAGAGTTCTAATTCTAATAAGTAATACTTACTAACGAGATTATGAGGTATTATTACCTGCCAAGGTAGCCAAATAGCCGCAGTAACCACCCATCGTCTCGATAACGAACACTCGGCGTTTAGTTCCCTGAAACGGTATTTCAAAAACAAGTATAAAAAAATGAGAGATAGGTGATACTTTCCATGTAAGAAAGGAAGTTTCCTTGAATTATTGTTAAATATTCCCGCTACGTCCCGGACCCGCTCGTGAATATTTTGAGTAAAATTGTTTTAGGTATCTATCAAACGTTAACCCTTATTCTGAGAGACAACCGTTTCGTAACTACGCCTTCGTAAAAGCCGACACATTTAAGTTGATCCACTGTTACGCCATTTCTCTCTTCTATGTCACCCAATTGTAATCCACCGGCTTCTCACATTATGACTGCGTTTAAAACTCCATGTCACTCGGAATAATACCTCTGGTTCGGTTCAGATTTAAACGCACCTGGGCAGACTGGCGGATACGGTCACAGATCTCAGTGATTTCATTGAGCGCCGTATCGGATCCGAGCGAGAAGTCCGTGCCGGGCACGTTGTTACTGATGGTTGCCGGAATCACTACCATAGGGATGCAGAACTCCGGGAACTGGGCACGGCCTTCGTAGAGCTCAAGACCGGCTTGGTAAGCCTGGAAAAAATACATAAATATGAGATGGATACAAGGCGATTTAGAGAGATAGAGTCGGGGCGTCGGCACCCGTTACTTAGCTACAATCGTGTTATACTAATGTAGTAATATAACTAGATTTTTGTATTCATGTGTGTTACCCATTTTGTATTTATGTGTGTTACCTATTTAGTATTTATGTTATTTAACTAATTAGCTAGGCAAGGTATATGTGATTTGTTAATGTATTTATTATTTAACATAATAGTCATTGTTATAGACAAATAAATAGATGAGGGTATAGATTCCTTAATGAGATCTCCTACTATAAGTAAATAGGGTTACATGTTTTCATTTTATTTTTATTAAATTCGTAATTATATTCTAATTTTTTTCGATAAAATAAAAATGTTAATGGTATATTGACTATGTAAAAATGAATAATTATTTTCGTATGCCGTTAGGCGGAACATGGAAGACCATATTATTTAATGTAACAACTTTGTACCACCTATGTTAAAAGAAATAAAATTGATTATGATTATCATGTTTTCATTAAAACATTTGTTCAATAAATTGATATTTATGTACAGTGGACTAAAAATCCTATATAGTTGCAGTTTTACATACAACTTCATATATTATGATGAAAAAGTGCGACTTTTTCCTTTGTCAACTGCACGTAGTAACTGTTATCTAATCTGTGTCACAAACGGCAAAGGAGATAAGTTTACATCTTTTAATACAAAGTTATATATAAGAGTATATTTGTTTCCTTTGTTGCCCTCTGTACAACCACTTACCTCAAATCCGCCAATGATAAGCAGACCTTGAATATTCAACTTCTTAATGCGAGCAGCAATTTCACCTTTTTTATCGCCTGGGAGCGTACGCTTAGTGCCCAAGAAAGCTCCTCCTTGAGCTACCCAGCCAGTCACATCAGACCTAAAAAAAGATGTTTTCTATAACATATGATTGCGTTTTTATGAGGGTTCGAAATAGTTATAAGGTCTAAAACAGCCTAATACTCTCCACAAATTTTATCTATGGATCATTATTTCTAAAATTTGAACAAAGAATAGGGTTTTGGGGAAATACACATCAAATAAAAGTAAGTAGTTATATTTGTTCCGGAAATTATAGGGTGGCAGTGCTAACAAAGTCCACGAGCATGCGACCGGATAAACCCGCCTCTAGTCTGAGAGCCGCGAGCTCAAAAGAACCCAACGTTTAGAAAAAATGTAGTACATAAACATTACTAATATTGTCTCATGTCACTTAAATTTAAACATATAAGCGCAATCGTAAGAAATGTTGGGGTACAATTTTAGAAAGCATCGCTGGTTATTTTATTTTTGTCACGGTAGATCTGCGATATGATCTAGCAATGCTTGGGGATTTCCCATATTTAAGTAACCAAATAAGGGTCAAAATACAAATCCGGGATTCCCCTAAACATCGTGCTTCGCTAACGTACGATGGTAGGGAAATCACCGGATATCAATTTTTTGTTAGTACGGGATTACATAATGACTCCTTTGGTTGTTATGTCAATTGGTCAATGTTTCGCAATTTTATTTTATTGTATTTGCTATTGTTTTAGTTCAGTTACAAAGGGACTCCAAAATTAATTTTCTTAGCAAAATTGTTATAGCAAGGATTAGTTTCATATTGCAGTACAATGTTTCGTTGTACTTTTACCAGTCCATCTTGACGATATTTCCGCTGATGAAGCCCTCGATACCGTCGTGAATGCCGAGCACGGTGTCGCCGCGGTAGATACAGTTTCGTACGAAGGATCGCACGGCCGCATTCATGCCGCAAGCGGGCGCGCCTACATGCATCACAGCCAAAGTTAACCCCTCCTGAATGAAACATAAGTAAAAAGAAAATGTTAGCTTTTTATTTTTTGCTATGGCCCCGAATCAGTATAATACGTTTTAAAAAGATGTGATTACGAAAACTTTATGAATTAAAATTTCACAATGTTATTAAAAACTATTTTACTTTGTACAAAATCACTAGTTCCAAGGCCCTTGAGCTTCCAAGAAAATCTAAATTGGGAAAATTACCAAATGGTAATCATTATTAGTTTGCCTATCAAAAAATATATTTTTATCTACTATCACACTTGAAATAGAAATATTATATTTTGCACTTCAATCCGAATATAATACTTACAGAGGGTCTACCAGCCGCATCGAAAGCTCCCTTGGGAGGCTTCAGGCGCGTCAACATTTTGTATGTCTCTAAATTCCGAGCAAAACTGCGCCCGCGCAGTTGTACTGCCAAATCCCAGTTCTTGTCTGCCATAGCCTGAAACATTATGGACGTAAGTGATACAATAAATTTATAAGGGAAGCAATTGAACAAATAAAATACCTAATATCATTAACTATGACGTAAGACTTTATAATTTAGCGTGGGTTATTGCCTCAATAATCCCAATCACAGAAATACAGACTTTAACAGAACTAATAAAACAGATAAGGATTATGAAAAAAAAAATACAATGATGAACCACAGCTAATTCAAAAGCTGTCTTCATGTTCACTTTTTACCATTAATTTATTTACCTGAGCGACGGCCTTCGTGCGTCGTACACATTCCATAAGAGGCAAACGTACGGCCTGGTTGCCGTCTAGAGTAACAACACAGGCTTCTGTATCAGGAGTAGCTTCCATCAGAGCCATAACTGCTTCAGCGCCCATACGACAGCCCTGCAAAATTAATGACATATATTTCTGAACTTTCCAATTTAGACTGATGATGCTACGTCCAAGATCAATGCCACTTACACATAATATGCATCTCAATAAAACTAACTCGATTTACTAAATCTCATATACTTTTCATGCCACAAGAATTTGGTGCAGTTAAAGCACCTTTTTCGTGGATTTTCTCAATCAATTCTTATATAGGTAAGCACACAAGGGCTTGAGAATGACTATTATTTGAGGCAATTAATTTTTATTGATAAAGAAAATTCTACCAAAGTAAGCTATTTCTTATATCACTCTACCAGAGTGGTAAAAGAAATTTGCCACCCCTAAGCGAAAACTATAGGACCTAATAACAAATTCGGCACTGGTCTAGTAGAATTAATGGATTGAAACTCAATGGCAAGAATGTCATAAATGGCATAAATGCCAACAGAAATAGGCCATCCCTATACCGCGGCCTATAACATCAATATGGTCTATTGACTAATTCTGAACAATTTACATGCAAGTATTAATTAATTGCCTTCAGATATCCTTTCATTTACATGTCGATGAAACAAAGTAAATTTATAACATTATCAGCAGACTATCATAATCCATGCTCAAACAAAACTTTATTGTCCAATCTTGGATCAAGATAAACACTGTAACAATACACTTCAATGTTCTACTAATCACTTGTGTGTAGTTCATTTTCAGTTACAAAACGGGTACCTGAAATAAGGACTCTCGACAATTGAGACACTAGTATTAAGTGTCTGACCGTAGGGTGCTCAATATCCTCTTGAGATACCTAGTTAAAGAGTTCTATTAACACTTTCGTCGTAGTACAAGCCATGCCAGCTTGTTCACCTACCGATCAAAGGACGAGGTTCTGGCGAGGTTCTTTCTTCTCTTTGGTTCTGGTCAGACAGTGCTCGACTGCGCAATTGAAAACGGATCTTGGGTTCTGAGGTGAAAATACCGAAGGCAACCGGAATTGTGTAAAGGGGCCGAGCCGGAGGGGGAGGTTATGTCGGACTCGAACCGAATAAACCGCACGCCGTCTCGCCCCCGGTATGGGCGGGCGCGTATCGTCCCGTGATGCGCGCCGCCGCCGTCCTTTATCGGTAGTAGTATAAAGAAGTCAAAAGTTAAACTGCCTAGTTTGAACAAACTATAGATAGTAAGTTAAATCCCTTACCAAAATTCTATCAAAAGCTGAAGGCGAGCCTCCTCGTTGTACGTGACCCAGCACAGTGATGCGGGTATCCTGCTGTAGATTGTCGACTACCACTTGCTTCACTAGCTCCGCAGTAATAGGCCTACCTTCGCGGTCAATCGCGCCTTCCGCGACAATGATAATATTCAAGCGCTGTCCCGATTTTCTCTCCTAAGTATGAAGATTTTATTAAGTTTGTGCATTTGTGTGAGTAATACACGCAAATGTTAGGTTTAAGTTTAGTCAGGTGTAAGCTCGCTAAACAATGAATGTGAAAAGAAAATTAAAAGGAGGTTTTTAAAGGGTGCTATAGTTAAGCAAAGATGTTATTATGCAAAACATGCAAGAGTGTGAAGGTTTCTATAAATGCTATGAATTAAGTTCCTAATAAAATTTATAAAATAGGTTTTTCCTGAATCCCTTTACTTGTTTTATAATCTGATTAAAATTTTACTCGACTGCCCAAAGAGTGTGTTGAAGTGGATATTCAGTACTCATGTTTATATGCAAGTTTCCTTTATTCCACTATAACTTTTAAATGCCTGTCTGAACAAACGTATGGGCCCTATCATCATACCGAGACTATAAATTTTAATTAGTAGTGCGATTTTTGGTCGTTTTTAAATTGTTTGATACTATAACGACAAAGACATTTTTATTTATTAACGGATAACTAAATATTTAAAGAAAATATAGTTATTCAATTTTTATTTCATTTGGCTTAGACACTTATTCTAGGGTTCTTACGCCGTTACCCATCTTATACAAAACAAATATATATCCTGTGCAATATAAAGCTTCCGACCATCAATCAAGATCGAACTGGTGCTTGATTAGTCATAATAGGAATCCTATAAATGCAATAATTTGAAACTTCATTGGCATATAGATAGGATAAATAAAGCTTACTTAAGAACATTGCTTGTTACTAATATACAGTGCTCAATCAAGCCTACCTGCTGCAACCTTTTGCAAAGCTTTTCGACCCAATTATTGGGAACAGGGTCCTCAGGAATGAATACTTGGTCTGCCTCGCTTGCCAGAGCGGCCACTAATGCCAGATAACTGCAACAAGCAGTGTCCGTAATGGTTCATGCAAATGTCCCAAGTCATTATGCAACATGAAAATACCAGTTTTTAAGTCCACAATTTTGAATTTCAAGTCCATTTATAAAACCTTCTTCAAAAATCATATTACCATGACTAATCTTTAACTACACATTGTTATTAAAATTATGTCAATTATGATTTTAGAAGGTAGGTATTTGAAATGAGTACATAATATATAAATTAAATATCGCCAATGGATATGCCAATTCGTCCTAGTGAATGTTAAACCTGGTAATATTAAGTGATCCTGCTCCCATAAAAAGAATTAAATTCTTGCCTCAGCTATTTTCGCACATAACTTTTTATTCCAATTGTTAGGCGCTGGGTCTTCGCAAATAAAACTATAAGTAGCTTCCGTACAGAGTGCCGTGTAAACTGCAAGAAAACTAAAGGGATATTTGAGTTATAGAGTGTAGTAAAAGTAATGATTGAACATGATTTTCCAACTGATATTAAGGGACAGGGACAACAAGATGAAGCCAAAGCTTGCCTGTTCTAATTTATGACAAAGTTTATCTCTCCAGTCAACAGATGGCGGAGCTTCTGGGATAAAGACAAAATCCGCTTCGGAGGCCAAAGCCGTGACCACAGCAAGGTATCTAAATGAATAAACAACCATTAGAACATTACAAGATATTACTGAATTGGCACACATCCATTTTCTAGCGTTACTGTTGAAATATATACGTACGGATGTACGGACTATTTTATTAAAGTACACTCTTTACAATATGTGACGGTATTGTATAGTAAATATGAAATTATAGCTTTCTGTTTCCTAAATTAACTAAAACTTGACTTATCTTACCCACAGTGTCGTCCCATGACCTCCATGATAAATGTCCTTTGATGGGAATATGCTGTGCTTACAATAGCATCAATAGCCTCAATGATGCGATGCAATGCAGAATCTGTGCCAATTGTCATATCAGTTCCACAGAAGTCATTGTCAATAGAACCCACCTACAAAATATAGCAAAGTATTACAGTTGTTTCTGTTACCAATCTTCAAGTGTCCCTGGACCGTTAAACCCTCTTTCTTCTCTTATCTAGCAAGTACTGTGGCCTATGAACTCTAGCCAGACTAGAGATGTAACTGACATTTACAGTGTGGCCATCTCTTTGCCAAGTACAGAAAGAGGTGGAGAGAAAAAGGAACATTCAAAAATGGAAATAGGGGTGAGGCCTTCAGTGACCTCACAAATTTTATGAAATGCTTACTGCTACTTTAAGTCAAAATTTTGTGAGTTTCTTTTCAGGATTAAGTAGGTATATAAATTAATGTTATTGTAAGTATCACTAACATACATATTTGAAAAATGTACTTACCATGCCAGCAATATGCAAGTATTTATATTTCTCCCTTTGATCTTTAGTAATCTTGTTGTTTTCAAGCAATTCATCAAGTAGGCTAGCCCATTCTTGTCGGAATAAATTTGCACCAGTTAGGGACCCGTCACCACCAATTACTACTAAATTGGTAATACCTCGAGTAACTAAATTGTAGGCAGCTTTAAGCCTACCTTCTCTTTTCCTGAAAGAAATATTAACATTATCTTAGTTTTATGGTAGTCTATCTTTCATTTTCAAAAATGATATATAGATAAAAACAGAATGAAAATAATGAATCATAAGCAAATTGTACCATGGCAGCTATGATAAAATGATGTCTACACAATCAGTGCAATATTAACCAACATTGAGTAAATAATAAATATTATGAATCTTGACAGAAATTACTCCAAACCATAATTTTATTTAAAATCATGACATCTAAGTCTTCAGCTTTGTATAGCAAAGCACTGGTTATTAAACTCTCTGTGCAATGTAATTTATGTTTAAAGCAAATAGTTAACAAAAAACCTACACAAACTCCATGCAGCGAGCCGATCCAATGATAGTTCCACCTTTGTGGATGATAGAACTGACAGAGGACCAGTTGGCTTCTTCAATATTATCACCACCATCCACCATACCCTGGTACCCTTCGCGGATAAAGTATACTTTGCAGCCCAAGTATATGCCCATTCGGACCACAGACCGAACGGCGGCATTCATTCCTTGAGAATCTCCACCGCTAGTAAATACGGCCAGGCCTTTGCCTTTGTGAGAGCCACGGCCAATAAACTTTTGAGTTGAGGTCACATCCATTGTTAAAATTTATATTTAATCCGATGCCTGCAAGTCAAAATAAAGCGGTTATTATTGACCTAACAGTGTAATGTAACACAAGTTATCAGGCACATCAAATTTCACAGTAATTCACTTCATAACCGTGTGGTTTATAAATTTATTATTTACGTATATTTTCATATAAAAATATGTACATACCAGATTAAAACAATTTATAATAGCTCCTGAATTCAAATCCTGATCAACACCAATCACCAAGGTGACCTTTGTAGAGTGACATATAATGTCATTCACAGAAGTTTATATACTGTCACGGTGAAGGCCAATGACACAATGACATAATATTATGTATTTATATTTTTTTTTATTTATTAATATTTTTGGCCTGGTTACAAAGACTTTGAGCCATATCTTCACATATCTTCATTTATTTAAACCTTCATTTGTTTATGATGATGATGACAAAGAGTTGATGATGATAATGATGATAATGACGATGGCGATGAATGATTATTGCTGCCTCAGTACAGTATAGTACGTTACTAAAAGCTCCTTAGGGAAATATGGAACGAACACGAAATATCTCAATTCACTGTAATATTCCACTTTCCTACACTTCTGTAAGTTGTACAAGACGTTATGTCTAAAATGCCACCATTTTTATACATAAAACTTGAATTCACACCATTTACGGAATATAAAAAAATCCGCGATGCACCTTTTCTCGCGTTCGTGCAAAAACTCCTTCCTAAGCACAATAACATTATGCGCTTCTCATCAGACAAATCGAAACACTTTAGTTTTCATGATATCTCCTGCATAATTTAACACAAAAGAGTTTTCATTCCATGCAAAAAATCACATGATTATATATCTGGCAGTTTAGCCATTACAGTAAAGTTGTAAGCGAAAATTCAAAATTAGAATTTCATTTGTTTATCCTAAAAAAAGAAATTAATCATTGTTTTGAGACAAATGTGTTTTTAGAGTTGGAATACATCTCACCTTTGAAACTAAAAATTAGCGTTTATCTTGAAACTTTTTCGTCTTTGTGGCATTACTGGATACAGGTCTTAGTCAGCGTGTTGTGGCTGAAAGATTGTCCTCTGTTCATAGAGTCTACAAACGTTATCGGGAGACAGGTTTGTTCACCCGCCGTTCAGGATTTGGCAGAAATCCGATCACTTCTGAGCGGGGTGATAGATTTATTGTAACAACTTCCTTACAAAATCGACGCCTTAATGCTTTTCAACTGCAGCAGCAGCTTCATGTTGTACGTAGAGTGGCTGTAAGTGACTCAGCCATTAGAAAAAGGTTGAAGGAACGTGGACTGGTACCGCACAAGCCTGCAAATGTGCCGAAATTAAGCGCGGCTTAACTTTGCAAGTGAGCACCTAAATTTGTCATACCTCCAGTGGAGCAAAGTTCTCTTTTCTGATGAGTGGAAAATTATGCTGTATAGTAACGACGGAAGGAACAAAGTATACAGAAGTGATGGATAACACTTTGCACAATGCTGCAATGAAGAAAATGGTGACGGTTCGTGGATGGTTTGGGGAGGAATCAGCGCTGACGGTAAGACGGTAAGCCTCACGTGGGGCCCTATGCACATTTTATTGGGCACGGCTTCATGAACGACAATGCTAGGGCCTCACCGCGGGCGTCGTACGAGACTATCTTACCGAAGTCGGTATCGCCATTATGGAAAAGCCAGAAAGAAGCCCAGACATGAAACCCATTGAACATCTATGGGATACGTTAAAGAGACTAATTTGTACAAGAGATCCTGCCCCAGGAACACTTAGCCTGCTGCAAAATGCAATCCAAGAGGAATGGAATGGAATACCACAACATGTGATCGTGACTCTCATCCGATCGATGAAAACCCGTATGGAAGCAGTAATAAGAGCTCGGGGAAGGAATACAAGTAAATAAATTCGCCTTTTTTCATTTACGTGTTGTTTTATCCACTAACTTCACATTCCATAGGTACAGGGTAAAAATGGCTCGTTAAACCAAATACCGAAACCTATGAAATTTTAATCATAATTTCGTCGTTGTTCTGCGAAAACCCAGTAAATCAACTTTTTTCATAAAATGAGTTAACACTACCAATCTACTCAGTTTTTCGTTCTCTTTCGTCTGCGAAAACCCATTATAGTGATAGTTAGGTACTTTCGGAGATACTGAATGAGAAAACTAATTATCTAAACGATTGTAAGTAAAACTCTCAGCTACAAAAAAGTAACCTGACTTAATTCCATATTTTCTTGGGTTCAGCTCCGATAAAACGCATTAATAATATTTAACTAGTTTTACTTTAAGGGCGATTTTTGTTACTATTTTATTTTTCCTCAGAAATAAAACTGTAGTTGGACTTAAGTGTCTATTTTTCAAGATTTATGATAAAAAGTCACAGGTTTAATGCATTATCGATATTTAAATATTTTTTCATGAGGTGTTTAAGTCTAGTCTGATATAAGGTTATTCAAACAAAAAGCAGTTAATTTGAATAAATTGTTTTCGCTGAGTGTTTAATTGATCGGTACCAATGTATCACTGCAACGAAAACAAGGTAAATCACCGTACTTACTTATGTCGCACAGCAATGCTGCCACCGGCTATGTTTACTTGTAAAAACTACTCACTTGTCGCCGTTTCGCGTGCGGATGAATAACGGAGTGATAAAGATTTTTCAATTTACTTGCTCATTAAATGGCTCTAACCTCACCGCAATTAGGCATACAAGGATACCACGAGTCGATAACTTTTGTTTTCTTTCTGTTTGAAACTTTAAGTAAATTTAATTTACCATTTTGTACACGCGTTAAACTAAAAAAAAAAACTCTTAATCTTTTAGTCTTTGGCAAATGTGCGAGCATAGATAACCTACTCAAATTGTTTCCGCCAGTCCGTTAGTACCAAAAAGTTTCGCAGTTCGTTTTTACTGTTGAAATTAAAGTTATTTATTAATTAAAATGTCTGCAAGTACTAGTTATAAAGAAAATTATTTACGTTCCTAGTTCATTTTAATTTAAGAGCCTCGCTCTTGTCTGCGGAGTAACTTCCATTCATTCCTATCCATCGCCCTATTCTTGACTTCCTGATACGACATGACGTTAACCTTCTCCTTTATTTGGTCCATATAGCTCCTCCGAGGTCTTCCTCTCCCTCTCCTACCCTCAACTTTTCCTTCCATTATATTCTTTATTAACTCATCGTGTCTAATCAGGTGTCCTATCATTTTCCCTCTCCTATTCTCTATTATTTTTAAGAGTTCTTTATTTTCTTTCACCATTTCCAGAACTTCTTCATTTGTTCTTCTTTCCGTCCAGCTTATACCTTCCATCCTCCTCCAGCACCACATTTCAAAAGCTTCCAATCTTTCTCTGTCACGTTGTGTTAGGGTCCATGTCTCACTCCCGTAGTGCTATGCTCCAGACATACGTTTTGATAAGGCGTTTCCGGATCTTTTTGGATATTTTAGCCTTTATAAGATGTTTTTGCCATTGAAGGCTTTTTTGGCAATCGCTATTCTTGTTGTTTTATCTGGAGTCCATCTAGAGTTTTCCGTGATTAAACTGCCTAAATATTTAAAAGCTTTAACCCCTTCTATTGTTACGTTGTTTAATGATATAGGTGAATGTGAAAATGGAAATTTTGATGTTCTCATAGTTTTTGTTTTATTGTTATTAATTTTTAATCCGAATTCTTTGAACACTGTATCCATATCCTGTATAAATTCTTGTAACTTTTCCTGACTTTCTGCTATAGCTGATATATCATCTGCAAATCTAATGAAGTGAATTTTCATTCCGTTTATTTTAACTCCGCCTTTATCATTATCTACTATTGTTTTGATTGCACATTCTTTAAAAATATTGAAAATTAATGGTGAGAGTGGACAGCCCTGCCTAACTTCTTGTCTGATCTTAGCCCGTGCCTTTTCTTCCCCAATTTGTATGATTGTTTCTAGTTCTTTATAAAGTTCGTATATGATTTTTCTATCTCTGTTGTCCAAACCTGCTTCTTTTAGTAGGTTTGGTTCCTAGTACACTACCCGATATAAACACAATATACTATACAATGTGCTTGATGTGGAGTCCTTAACGTTAAGGAATGTCTACTACCTGAAAAGTGCAAGGGTAAATATCTATTTTAGTATTCTTTTATTTACAAGTGTATTGATAACCGTAGTATGATACACGTGTGTTTTGTTGATTACCGTCTTCGGCTCTCTTTAGACCCTTCCCTGGTGACTCAGGTGTTAATGGTACCTGAGCGGTAATCACCAAACTGAAACAAAACAACAAAACGGCTGTATTTATAGGCACGGTCGGAGCGGGCCGTGATTCAAGGCTTGGCGTCAGTCGCAAGTCAGCCGCCGGCGAGGCAAGGTCTCCGAAGTTGTCGTCGCCCGGCCCTGCGCCACTGAAGATGTCGACCGCAGTGATCGACGAAACGTCTGGAACGCAAGTTTCACATCGACCACGGCCAAACAGCCCGGAAGCAGTAGATTCTACATGCAACGCCGGCCGTGAAAGCCTGAAGACTTATAATAACATAAAAATTTGAAGCCTTCATATTTTTCACTATTAAACTACATTTGACATTTATTCCTAAATATACACATTTTTCTGATAAGCCTTAGAAAACATAAACTTGCAAGGTATTTTGATTTTTCTGATGAGAAGTGTATTATGTGCTCTAACAAAACTTGCCAATTTAAACAAAAAAAATTATCGAAAACTATCTCATAATGTAAAGCAATTACTTAAACATTGCATCCTTCTACGCAATGACTTGAAAAGAGTTGGGAAATCCCCGGGACAAATTTTGTTTGTTTGATCACTTAGTCTTCATGAGTCACATTAGTTGTTGATTTGTGAGTCAGATTCATCAGTATTGAATGAAGAAATTCCTGTTCCTGAAATTATAAATGAAGATTATACTGGCTTTTACCATTTATCTATTATATTGCAAGTGCAGGTGGAGGGTTGGTTCAAAGTTGTTTCTTACAAAGTGTCACTACATTAGGCCTTATTGCGGCATGTAACAGTATCTATCAAATTAAACATGCATTGCACACAATTAATTCGAATTCTCATTAATAGTAGAAATGTCATTAAACTATAGCAAAATAAATATACTTAAAATGATCATGAATTAATTGAAATGTTTCATTAAAGAATCCAATCATAAATTTATGTCTATTTTTTGCCATTTGACATTTATTAAACGAAGTATCGCCCGGGAGGAAGTCATTGGCCAAATTCAAATTTGAAATTGACTCGGGGACTACAAGTTAGTTCTTTTTTTATATCAACAGTTGCATGAAGTAATCTCTTTTATTATTTAAGTCAATATTTTTTGTTATACTGAAGATGGATGGCACTTGGTGGAATCTAATACACATATTGAATAATAACTTCACTTGTACATACTTTTCCACAGTATTTTTTATTTTTAACCTGACCGGTTTCACCTCACGGCATTATCAAAGGTTTACGTAACAAAAACAAATGTAACAATGGTTTTACTTAAACTACTTATAATAGTTTGAACCTTTGATAAAGATTAGTTTAAAACTATTGTTACGCAAACCTTTGATAATGCCGTGAGGGAATCCGGTCTGGTTAAGAAAAATAACGGTAGAAAAGTACAAGTGAAGTTGTTTTTCAATATTTTTTCTTGAGACCATCGTTACTAAAAGTGCTGCAAGATAATTTACGACGTACGTAATACAAATATCACAATGTGATATGAACAAAATGTTCAATAAGCTATTGATATGGTTATTCCCCATACTATCGAGTTACATGTGTTGTGTTGCTGCTATAAAATATATTGAAGACTACGTTCCGTAACACGCTCGTGAAAAAAGTACATAAAGGTACATACGTATTTGTCTATGGCCAAGGACAATACGGATAATTTTAATTACTACAGAAATAAACAACACGAATTGCTAAATCGATTTATATTATTTCGTATTATTTGCTTATTTCGCTCACCATCGAAATCTCCTCACGCCTTCACCACCACCACAGATGTGTCTCTGTGTGCTCCCACAGAGTATTTGAACCTACCGATTCTTCGGTATTTCTACCAATATGACGCTCTCTCTCTTGACGCTGAGTAATAAAAATAAAAGAAAGGCAAGAACATTTTTCAGGTTTGCTGCAAGAATTTCATAAACTTCGTAAATGTGCTACGAGGAAATTTATATTTCATCAACGAAAGCGTCTTTCCCTAAGAAAACAAATTTAATTGTTTTTTTTTTTTATTTATATCATACCGATTTATGGTCTAAATCAAAAGTTTTTTTGGTGAATCTACTGATTTCATATTTTGACTAACGTGACCACTCAGCGTCAGCGAATAAAAAAGAAAACTGGGCTGTGAATACCTACTTTTCGTTGTTGTTGTTATTTTATAATACAAAATCTTTGCATTTCATTTATAAGTATGGAGCTGCCTATCGTGAATATATTATGACTTAGTCGAAAATATCTGGAACATAATTATATTCTCTAGTGATTTCCATCGTCTTCGCTTCATCCTGAAATATAGCAACCAAAATGTCTGCGGAATCTGATATGGAATATTCTGATAACGACGACTACGATTACTATGGCGAACAAGATGACTGTGACATGGACACTGTAGATCGAACTAAGTCAGACCCTGAGTATTTTGCATTTACTTGTTTGAGAGTAGAAGAAGTAGAGAAACTTCTGAATGAATCGATTGAATTGCTCAGCAATAGCCTTCAAATAACGCCTTCACTAGCTAAGGTTTGGTATTAACTCATAAAACTGGTTAATGGTGATTTTAATTGTATTATTAGACTTACTTTTTATTACGATATTCCAGGTTACACTTCATGCATATGAATGGAATGCTCAAGAGATTATAAATAATTATAGAGAAAATGCAAATGAGGTGTTGACTTTTAGACATGTGAAGCCGCGCGTGCCTTCGGTCCAGGCGGGCTCTAGCCGCACTAGCTGTGCTGTATGTGCTAACACTCCACCACTTCAAAAATACAGTGCACTTGCTTGTGGACATTACTTCTGCAATGACTGCTGGGCGATGCATTTTGAAGTACAAATCATGCAAGGTAAATTAAATAACATGTAAACAATACTTTCTTTTAAAAAGGTAATTGTGGATTGTCCGTTTGGCTTCTGGCATAGTCATTTGGAATAAAATAGGTTAACATATTGACTAGGGGTTGGGGAAATATAATAATTGGGCTATAATTTTAAATCTAAATCTTAATAGTAAGTACAGTTGTCAGATGAAAATATGGGACTGTATCTACATAAAGTTGTATGTAAAGGTGCAACCGTATCTCCTTTGTTAACTCTACATAGTCATTTGCAACATTAGCTGTTCTTTTTGAGTATGATTCACATACTGTATTGCTTTTGATACTAAAAGTAAAGACATGGGAATAACTTACACAAAATTTTTTTTTACTATGATTGATATTATGTTCAATTTTTGAACATTGAATATATGTCGCCGCTAACTAGCTTAATCAGCAATTCAATTAACTGCCTAGGCTGTTAAATGGCGCCATTCGACGATCTGCCAGAATGATATTAAACTGTTAATAACCTGACTGGCTAATGCTTAGGCCATTTGTAAGATGCGGCACCACCCCGAATTACGACAGAAAATTACAAACACACATAAATATACTCACGCCTGTAAATCTCCTAAGGGGGTAGGTAGAGATGTATTCACAGAAAATTAGTGATAGGTTTATTGAGAAAACTGTACAATCCGACTTGGATAGGTTAGGTTAGAAGGAAAAAAAACAACCGCGAAGTATAAGAAGACACAAAAGGGGAGACAAAAACAATATAGAAAACTACCGCCCAATCAGTTTAATGTGCAATATCTATTCTACTAAATTCTACCCAAAAAATTCCCAAAATTCTACTAAAACCGGTCGAACTTAAGCTAAGACGAAGCACAACCAAAGGAACAAGCAGACTTTTGATAAGACTTCTCAGTCCTAGATCACATCCACGCTGTATGCCAAATTATTGAGAAATATAACAAGTATCAGCTTACATACTATTTGGCATTAATTGACTACAGCAAAGCGTTTGACTCGTTGATCCATGGCAGAATATGGGAAACACTTAAAACACAAGGCATAGAGCATAAATATATAAGGTTAATCTGAAATGTATATACGCAAAGTACTGCATGTATCAAGTTGGAAAAGAAAAGTAAGCCATTTGGTATACAGAAAGGAGTACGGCTAGGGGACTTCTTATCTTCAAAAATATTTTCAGCAGTCTTACAGACCATTTTTAGAGGCCTAGACTGGGAAAATCTTGGCTTGAATATAGATGGCCAAAATTTACACACATGAGATTTGTGAATGACATTGTGTTATTTGCTAAATCTTCAGAGGAACTTAACCAAACGATGGAAGAACTGGCATCAGATAGTGCAATAGTTGGACTTAACTGAGCTGACAAAACCAAAGTCATGACTAATGGCATTAAAAAATTAATAAAAATGGGCCCAACTCAGGTTGATTATGTGGACGAATACATCTATCTGGGACAACTAATAGCACCAAAAGATAACCTAAACAAAGAAATTGATAGAAAATGGCTGGAAAAGCTACTGGAGCATGAAGGAAGTAATGAAAGACAAGAATCTTCATATAAAAACTAAAAGCAAGCTGCTTAACATCTGTATACTGCCTGTGCTTACATTTGGCTGTCAGACTTGGGCTTTGATTCAGCAAAATTCAAGTAAGCTAGAGACTTGCCAACGAGCGATGGAAAGAAGCATGCTAAGTGTTCGGAAATCAGACAAGTGGGCGAGCTGCACTATCAGAAAAAGACACAAGTTCTTGATATAAGAAACAAGGTCAAAAGGCTAAAATGGCGATGGGCTGGCCATACAATTAGAGGGACAGAAAAATGGAGTAAAATCATAACCAAATGATACTCCCAAGAAGGCCTTAGGAGAAGAGGCAGACCGACCAAAAGATGGGATGATGACATCAGACAAGTTGCTGGAAAAACCTGGTACAGAGTTGCGGATGAAAGACGGGAATGGAAAAGGTTGGAGGCCTTTGCCAACTGGCAAACAGACATGCAAAGAGTCACTAAAACACAAATACTGCAATTGTAAAGTTTATTGTCTGAATAAAGGCTTATATTATTATAATAAGAAAACCACGAATAATGCGGGATCTTTGCTCCACTCCTGCATTAGCCTTGCTCCGCTCCTGCATTAGCCTTCTTGGTTATTATTTTATAACTATGCAGAAAAAACCCATTTTCATAGCTATTTAATTAAATGGCAAGGCAAGTAATTAAACATCCACAATCCAAGCTACTTGCATAGCCATTTAATGAAATGGCTGAATACCATTCAGGCCGCTAATTGAACGGTGCCGTTCAGTAAAAAGCCTAGGCAGTTAATTAAACGGCTGATTAAGCTAGTTGGCTGCGACAAATACCTAAATATTGACATTATAAACTTTATTGTTAGTATCTGTATGATTGGATACTGTGGGTCACCAACCACAGCCACCGGTCGCCAGTTGCCAGCCTTTGTTCACACGAGTTTTTATACATTTGGTTATAATGGGGCCCACACGTGTGGCCAGTAGCTACTACATGTTACAGTATAGCTTATGTTCGCTACGGGCCAGAGACGCCGATACGCGCGTATTATAGGATATTGTTATTGTCGCGCTTGTCCACAACCGCTAAGTGAAAGTGGTGGCTTCCATATACTGGTCGCTGTCGTGTGCTTCTGACACTTATAATATCATACAGTCACTGTACATATGACCCATCGTTTATATTAAATTATCGATACCAAGACACTTGTTGTCAATCATTAGTATTAGTTCCAAGTACACTCACTACTGCCTGCCGCAACTATCAGCTCTAATATAGCGATTTTCAGTTGGACACAATATATGGGTGCCGAATGTACCGATCACCAGTACAGCGTGTACTATTACAGTTCAGTGGCCTGGCCTTAGTCATGGTGGAGACTGAGGTCTGCCAAGATATGCAATAGATATGATTTTTAGATAAAATAAAGAGAAGTAGTTTCGAGAAGCATTGTTTCTTCATAGTCAAGGTAATGAATATGAAGTGCATATCAATGCCATAAATATGAAGTGTATAGGAATGCTGTGTTGGTTTCCGGTGGAGTAGAATAGGACCACCCCCGCTCTTTCTGTGGGTGTCGTAAAAGGTGACTAAGACGTGGGCCCGAAAATAGGGGGCGAGCCTATTTCTGTCTTGCGGGCACTTTGTCTTGGGCTGTATGTTTTTTGTCGGATGGATATTTAGCGAAACATGAGTTTAATTGCGTTAATACACCTCTGTCTACCCCTTCGGCGATTTACAGGCGTATTGTATGTATATTTGAATTTTATTATATAAATTTAAATTTCAGGTGTATCAAACACCATTCAATGCATGGCACAAGAATGTGAAGTAAGGGCTCCCGAAGACTTTGTTTTGTCCCATGTAACTAAGCCTGCATTACGTGAAAGATATCAGCAGTTCATGTTTAAGGATCATGTGAAATCACATCCTGAGCTTAGATTTTGCCCTGGTCCTAATTGTCAGGTGAGAAGTTTTCTTCAATTTGGACTTGGTGAAAATAACCTACAAACTTTGTGTCAAAGTATGCTGATCAAATATATTTATATTACAGTGGATATTTCGTGCTGCAACTAGAGAAGGTGCTCGGCGTGTAGAATGCCAAGGTTGTGAGCTTCTGACTTGTTTTTCGTGTGGAGCCCCACACCATGCTCCTACTGATTGCTCCACCATTCGTCGCTGGCTTACTAAGTGTGCTGATGATTCTGAAACTGCTAATTACATAAGTGCTCATACTAAGGTAATATTAAATCACCAAAAGTACCTTAATACACACAACACTGGACTGACTACATATCTTTTATGTTACCATGCTACTACTAAAAATGCAAATGTTTGGATCAATGCTAGAATTGCTAAACTGATCTCTATGAAATGGCATGAAAATGATTGTGTCTTACTATAATCATAGTCTGGAGTAGAACATAGGCTTCTTTTATCCCAGGCATTATGTTCCTGTGGTTGCAGGACACATTATGGACATCCCGCTTTCATAGATGATGGAAACGTTCCCATGACCTCCACCAATATGTGGACTTTGCCGCCCAATGTGACCTTTGCTTCCCCATCAACCCTCTAACCTTATAATGAAGGGTCATGTAAAACAATGTTTTTCTTTGCAGGATTGTCCTAAATGTCAGATCTGCATAGAAAAGAATGGAGGATGTAATCATATGCAGTGTGGTGCATGTAGGCACGATTTTTGCTGGGTTTGTTTGGGAGATTGGAAGGCCCATGGCTCTGAATATTATGAGTGCAGTCGTTATAAAGAAGATCCTAATATGACCACTGATAATCAACATGCTCAGGTAAGTGTTTGTAGAAAAAAATGATTGATAAAATTAAACTGTAATTTGCTAATGTTCATAATATTTCAGGCAAGAGAAGCTTTGAAGAAATATTTACATTATTATGAAAGATGGGAAAATCATGCACGCTCATTAAAATTGGAAGAACAGACTTTAGCCGAACAGAAAGGTCGTATCAACCAAAAGGTAATTGAATACCATATTTTTTCATCATACATATTTTTACAATCCATTTTTGTGCCAGAATTTATTTAGCACATATTATGTTTCTCAGGTAATGGCTGGCGAAGGTACTTGGATTGATTGGCAATATCTTTGGGATGCCGCTAAACTACTGAAGCGCTGTCGCTACACATTGCAATATACT
This sequence comes from Eilema caniola, assembly GCA_949126895.1. Lineage (NCBI taxonomy): Eukaryota > Metazoa > Arthropoda > Insecta > Lepidoptera > Erebidae > Eilema > Eilema caniola. Next base: position 15,738,082 of record OX421463.1, on the reverse strand, counting down.
TATCCTTACGCTTACTATATGGATGTTGGTCCTCGTAAAGAATTATTTGAATATCAACAGGTTTGTCATCATAATAATAATTAACGAAAAGTAATTTAAATATTGAAGATAAGCTAGTCTTGAAGAATAGAGAATACTGATCAACGAATCGCTTAATAAACAATGCTTATTTACGTACCATTGTTGATAATAGTTACGTTTATATGAAATAACATACATATTCATGGGTCTTCTTTTTAGTTAGAAACAAGACATTTATCTGAAATTGAGTATCATAGCAGTATAAAGCCTTTAGTTGATAGTTGATATTTTCTTTGTGGTTATATATTATTCGTGTATATTTAAAGAATACAAGTGTTGCTACCCCATCATCCGAGGGCATCGTAAAAGGCAACAAATCGGTAAGATACACAGAGAATCGCTGTGGAAGAAGAAAAACTTGAAATAAAACCCTTTGCCAACCCGTCTGGCTAGCGTGACAACAGTAGGCCAAAACCCTCAAAATGGAAAGGCGCCACAACAGAAGGCCTCCAGTTCCCGATGGTCCCACTATTCCCACCTATAGTAGTGGTTCGGATAACGGTGGGGCGAGGAGTGCTAACTAGGTCGCATAAACTGTCACATATTGGGGTTGTCCGAGATCCGAAGACAGGGGGAGGACACGATAACCCTTGAGTCAGGCGACCTGTTCTACTTCAGAAAAGGTGATCTGCTCTCCCAAGGAGGTGTCGGTTTCTGGTAAAAAAGGACCTCATTAGCAGCGTTGTTGATGTCGGCAGTGTGTCGAACCGAGTAGCGTAGCTGATCCTAAAAATCACAAAAAGTCGTTTACTGAAGGTGATACAGGTATATGCGCTCACCTCGCGTTACGCCGACGAAACCGCCGAGGCTGTGTATGCTAAGGCAAATAAATCACACCGCCAAGGCCACTTATAACGTTGTTATGGGGGACTTCAATACCAAAGTGGGAGTACAAGTACGTGTCGAGATGATAATCGGACCTTAATGGAATGGGGCGCAGAAATCACAGAGGGCAAATGCTAGCCAACTTCCTCGAATCACAGGGGCCCTTCTTAATAAATAGCTTCTTTAAGAAGAAACCCAGCAGGAAGTGGCCTTGGCAACGCCGGGACCTTGTGATAAGGAACGAGATAGACCTTTTCATAACGTACAATAGGCACATATTTAGAGACGTCTCTGTGATTAACAGGTTTAATACCGGAAGCGATCACAAACTTATCCGAGACTCTCTAAATATTAACATTAAGGCTGAAAGATTCCGAATGATACATTCTACTCTCCGACCTACGCCGCTCAGAGTAGCTCTAGGGTCCGAAGAGTTCCATCTGGAACTTCAAAATCGCTTCGCAAGGCTGAAAACCACTAGCGGCGTTGACGAGAAAACCGACACAGTGGTCAAAACATTACAGGAAGTGTCTCGTAAGTTGTTTCCCGGATAACGCAAACAGCAAGAGCCCAAGCTCTCTCCTGAGACTCTCGAACTCATGAGAAAGAGGCGTGAACAACCATCCACACAGCCGTCTTCGTCAGATGAGAGGGTCTTTAACAAATATATAAAAAAGCTGATACGACGCGACCTCCGACGCTTCAACACTCGCACCGTCCAGGAGGCGATTGAGCAGAATAGGGGGTTGACAGTGTTCGCTTAGTAATTTGGGAAGCCCTATCTTAAAACTGTGGATGGCAAAATGGTTGCCTCAAAGTTCGGGATGCTTAAAGAGATCGAGAAATTCTAGGGACAGCTGTACGCATCACGGATGAGTAAACCGACGGGACACAGTGATGAAGACCACAGAACCCCGCTCACGCGCCATTACACCGAGTAGATACACGATGTCGAGCAGTGCGAGACAGAGGCGACTCTCAGGCAACTGAAGAATAAAAGGTGCCCTGGCGAAGACGTAATTACTATTGAGCTCCTGAAAGCAGGCGGGGTCCGAATCCTGAAAGAGCTAGCAAGTCTTTTTAATTCCGCCATCCAACAGGGTCTTACACCTAGGGCGTGGAGCGGGAGTGCGGTGATATTGTTCATCAAAAAAGGCGACAAAACCTTGCTGAAGAACTACAGGCCCATCTCACTCCTGAGCCACGTCTACAAGTTGTTCTCAAGAGTTGTCAGAAATTGCCTCGCGGGCAAGCTCGACGAGTTCCAGCCACCGGGGCAAGCCGGGTTTCGAAAAGGCTATATAGCACCGTGGACCTCATTTATACTGTTCGGCAGATTGTAGAAAAAAGTCAAGAATACAATCAGCCGCTGTGTATGGCGTTTGTGGACTACGAAAAGCCTTCAACTCCATTGAAACCTGGATGCCCTACAGCGGTGCCGTTTCGATGGGTGATACAACGAGGTGTTGAGACGTCTATATGACACTGCCACAATGTCCGTCCAGTTCCAAGACCAGAAGACAAAACCAATTAGCCTCCAGCGTGGAGTTAGACAAGGGGATGTTATATCCCCCAAACTATTCACTAACACATTGGAGGACGTCTTCAAGACTCTGGATTGGACTGGGCGGGGTATTAATATAAACGGTGAGTACATCTCACATCTTCGGTTCGCTGATGACATCGTCGTGGTTGCGGAGTCGCTGGAACAACTGGGCGAGATGCTGCACAGCCTAGATGGAGCTTCTCGACGCGTCGGCCTCGGTGTAAACTTGGATAAAACCAAGATCATATTCAACGAACATATTGCACTGAGACCGATTGCCATCGAAAGGGCGACGCTCGAAGTTGTCCAAAAATATGTATACCCGGGTCAGGTTTTCCAGCTCGGTAAAAACAACTTTGAGAAAGAACTAGCCAGTAGGATTCAGCTGGCCTGGGCAGCATTTCGCAAACTACGTCGAGTCTCCTCTTCTCCCCTACCGCAATGCCTGAAAACAAAGGTCTTTGACCAGTGTGTCCTACCTGTTATGACTTACGGTTTACGGGGTTTTTACGGGGTTACGAAACGTGGACATTGACGGTAGGGCTAGTCCATAAACTAAAAGTCGAGCAGCGGTCTATGGAGCGAGCTATGCTTGGAGTTTCTCTGAAGGATAGAATTCGACCAAAGTTACCGACATAGCTCGCAGAATAAGCAAGCTGAGAGGCAACGAGCTGGTCACGTCTGTCGAAGGATCGATGGCCGTTGGAGCAGACGAGTCCTAGAGTGGAGACCGCGAGAAGGCAAACGAAGGGTAGGACGCCCCTTAGCCAGATGGACCGATGACCTGAAAACGGTGGCTGGGACGGACTGGATGCGGAAGGCGGAGGATCGTACGAAATGGTGCACATTGGGAGAGGCCTATTTCCAGCAATGGACGGCAGTGGGCTAATTGATTGCTTGATATATTCTTTGTATTTTTCAGGCACAATTAGAAGCCGAAATTGAGAACTTGTCTTGGAAGGTTGAGAGAGCAGAGACAACTGATAGAGGTGACTTAGAAAATCAAATGGACATCGCCGAAAAAAGACGAACTACTTTACTGAAAGATTTTCTCGAATTCCATATCACTAACGCTTCCAGCAGTAAAGTATAGTAAGAAAAGATAAAAACAAGTCTTCATAAATACCTACATAGTTTCTATATACCGGAAGTTTGTATTATATTTGTGAAAGCTAGAATCTTTTTGTTCTGCCAAAGTATATTTATTATCATGACTGCAATAAAAATAGTAAGAATATTATTTGTTTTATATCCTGAAAATAGAAAAAGAATTCTGTGTAAAAGGGTTAGGTACCCTACAACGCCACAATATCGAACTTATAGGGCTCTTGTGGCGATATACCAGTGGCACAAGAACCCCGTTCAGGACCCATAGGGACACCCTGCCACCCGACTAGGAGTTTTGCTGCTCCGAAGCAGACCGCCCCTCTTATGATCCTGGTAGCTTACACACAAAGCGGCTGTCAGTTTTATCGCCCATGAAGCGCTTCGTACTGCGCAGCGGTTACTAGAATTCGGTAAAGATATTCGAATTCCGCGAGTGTATGATGGCAATGCGCATGGCGTAGATCCACAAATTGGCTTTACTTTAGACTCGCTCTCTCAGGTGGCTGATTTCTATTCCTAATATCTATGTATATAAAAGAAAGTTGTGTTAGTTGCACTATTTATAACTAAATAACTTTTCATTCCATTCAACCCCCTTTTGGGGTTAAAATGGGGATGACAGTTTGTATATGTCCAAATATATACGTCCAAAAAAACGCAAATGGCAATGGCAAATTTGAAAAATCATCGGTTGTAACTTGTAAGAGGTATAAAATAAAATGCTACATCTTTTAAGATAGGCTTCCAACATTTGTCAATTAATACAGTTACTAGCTGTTACCCGCAGCTCTGCCCGCGTGGATGTCGGTTATCGCTTGTCGAGTCGACGCTATTGAGTTTGTCCTCGACTTTCTACTCGCCTCTATATTCAATTCTCTAATCGATTTCCTACTCGCCTCTATACTTGAATCTATACCCGACTCTCTACTGGCTTCTCCATTCCCCTCTGTACTCTCCTATATACTCGCCTCTCCATTGGCCTCTCTACTCGACCGTGCACTTGATTCTCATTTCGCCCCTCTACTTGACTCTCCACTCGCTTCTCTACTCCCCTCCCCTCTCGCCAACCGACTCGCCTCTCTACTTGAATCACTACAAAACTCGCTATTTGATCTCTACTCGCCTCTACATTCGTCTCTCTACTCGCTTCTCCACTGGCTTCTCTAGTCGCATATCTACTCGCCGCTGTACCAGACTCTATTCGACTTTCTATTTGACCTCTACACGTCTGTCCACTCGCCCCTATAACGATATCTACTCGCCTCTCCATTCAGCTCTAATCCATCTCTGTACCAAATTTTATAAAGATATTTTCCAAAATAACAAACTTTTATATTAACTATCATCCGCTATTACTACTCCCCCCTTTAACCTCCCTTTTTTCGCTATAAAAGGTACACATATCTAGTACCAAGTTCTAATATATCTCTGTGCCAAATTTCATCAGGATATTTAAAAAAATTTCAAACGTTCATCCCTTTACCCTACCGCCACCCTTTCTTCCCCCTTTTTCGCGATAAAAGGTAGCCTATGTCCGTCCCCAAGCTCTAATCTATCTCTGTAGCAAATTTCATCAGAATATCTTAAAAAAAGACAAACTTTCTTATAAACTTTCATCCCATAGCTTTTTTTCCCCCTCCTACACCCTTTATTGCGATTAAAGGTAGCCCTTGTCCGTTCCCAAGCTATAATCCATCTCTGTATCAAATTTCAATTGGATATCTTCAGAAATGACGAACTTTCATCCCCTATTTCCCCCCTTTAAACCGCCGTTTTCACAATAAAAGGTACCTTATGTCCGTTCCCAAGCTGTAATCCTCCTCTGTACCAAATTTCATTAGGATATCTACAAAAATGGCAAACTTTTATACAACCTTTCATCCTCTATTTCCCCACCCCTTAAACCCCATTTCTCGCAATAAAAGGTAGCCTATGTCCGTTCTCAAGCTCTAATATACCTCTGTACCAAATTTCATCAAGATCGGTTCAGTGGTTTAGGCGTGAAAGCGTAACACACAGAGTTACTTTCGCATTTATAACATTAGTATGGATGGATTGGTAAGTAATTGAAACATTAAATAAACAAATGGCAGCAATCAAAATAATTAATTCAATTTGAATTATCGGATAAAGGGTGAAGTAGGGTGAAGTCACAGAGTAAGTAATATACTACGTAAGGGTGAAGTCTCGACTATCAAGACATTTTCGAAGACTAAAATACTGATAAGAAAAAAATATTGCCATATAAACGTTTTGAAAAGTATTTTGTTCATCTTTCGTTAGCCAGAGATTATTATTCAAGATTTTAATATACATAAATGGTTTCTTAGCCAGGTCCCCAGGGTCATCTGAACTTAAGGGCCCCGGTACAGGGTACCATCTAGCTCACCAATAGCGACACCTGTGTAAAGAATTTCGTATAATTTTGTCTCCCTATTGTACTGCGAGCTCAAAAGGTGCCGTTGCGCTTCATAATAGAAAAACGACCATATTAATATGTTTTCTTTTTGTTCTCTACCCTAAGGAAAAAAAAAAAAAATTCTCCACTTTCATAATTATTTTATAATTGTATCACTGCTAAAATAAACATAAATTATAATTACCCCATTAAAAATTGGGATAGTTAAAGCAACCCGTAAGAGTAGTTAACTAAGGTTTTAAGTACCTCTAATTGTTTTTTCTACACCTCTCTAAATTTAACATAGACGGGTAAGTAAAGGGTCTAGAAGGGAGTTTTCGGTGCGAACGCGAGATAGGGCACATCGAACGTCGCGTTATTATTTTTTAAAATGGTGGATTTTAAACGTAACGTATTGGACAACTCACACAAGTGTAAAGTGGCATATTCTACAGTGAATGGTGACTTTTCGTGTTCGTTTCAAATCTCCCTAGGGAGCTTTTATTAAAGTCACCATAACGTTAATGACGCAGTAGTCATCATTCATTGTCATCACCATCGCCTTCATCATCATCATCAATCATCAACTCATTATCATATCAATAAATGAAGAAACAAACAAATGAAGACCATAGATGAAGACGTGGCTGAAAGGTCTTGTTACAATGCCAAAAATATTTAAAAAAAAGCCAAAGTAAAAGGCATAGACAAATTTTAATTATTTTTGTAGTCAGTAGGTACTCGTAGTCGTAGTTTAGTTTGTCAGTAGTCAACAAAATGGCTACCACGAACGACTCGAAGGCGCCTTTGCGCCAGGTAAAAAGAGTACAATTTGGAATATTATCACCAGATGAAATCGTAAGTAGTGTTTTTGAATATTATATGCCACAAACATTATAAAAAATATGAAGTTGTTTACTCGTATAAGCTGTAATGAAAGTTATAAAGTGGCACGCAGTTTGCGTTGTGGGCCCTAAGTTTTCCTGTTGTAACATGTTACATTTAGTCAGCTGCAGATTATAATAATGTGGTGCAAAATGTATTAAGTTTTATTTCTAAGTCTTCCAAGTCGGTCGAAGTGTAGAATATTGCACAATGTAAAGTTTTTTGATGAGACCCTGTTGCTATTGTATGTAGCTGATAATCAAACCAATGTTTATTATAATGAATGTTACAAAAATGTACGTAAACAGTAAACCTACAACATTTGCAACTAGGTACCTAATTTACATTGCTGTTTATATCTGAAATTGATACCAAAAATGTTATGAAAGTATATTCACATGTTATGTATGTGTTTTAGCGACGGATGTCAGTCACAGAAGGGGGCATTCGATTCCCCGAAACAATGGAAGGTGGTAGACCGAAGCTTGGTGGACTTATGGATCCTCGACAAGGGGTGATTGACAGAAGCTCCAGATGTCAAACATGTGCTGGAAATATGACTGAGTGTCCAGGACACTTTGGACACATTGATTTAGCAAAACCAGTGTTTCACATTGGTTTCATAACAAAAACAATAAAAATACTAAGATGTGTTTGTTTTTATTGTTCAAAGTTACTTGTCAGTCCTGTAAGTACATTTGGTCTTTCAGATTACTATTATAAACAGATTTGTAAGAAGGTAACATAAACTCACATTTGTTATAATGTTTTAGACTAATCCAAAGATCAAAGAAGTTGTAATGAAGTCAAAAGGGCAGCCTCGTAAAAGGTTGACTTATGTATATGATCTCTGTAAAGGAAAAAATATTTGTGAGGGTGGTGAAGACATGGATATAGGAAAAGAAGGTGAGGAAGGGAAAAGAGGCTCAGGACATGGTGGATGTGGACATTATCAGCCATCAATTCGAAGGCAAGGCCTTGATCTCACTGCTGAATGGAAACATGCAAATGAAGATACACAGGAAAAGAAAATTATTATCACAGCAGAGCGAGTATGGGAAATTCTGAAACATATCACAGGTACAGTACAGTATAGAGTTGATGCAATGATTAATACTCTTTTTTTCTATATTCTAATAACTGTGAAAGTTGTTGTGCATAATCTATCAGTGATGCAGAGCAGTCATGACAATGACATGCGTTAAGACTCATATTCTACAACAATACTCAGTCCTGAATCTCGATTTATCTGACAAACTATTTGTATAGATAGATTTGACAGATGGTCCATACAATGGCCTCAGATAAATTGAAGAGATTCAGGATGCCTGAATGTATAGAATCCCTTCAGTTGTACGAGTAGTAGAACGGTGCCATTTAGTTGCCAGCCTAGGCAGTTTATTGAACGGCTGATTAAGCTAGTTGGTTGCGAGATAGCTTATATTATTCAACACGAAAAGAATTTCTCAATTTGAACCAGTAGCTGCTGAGATTAGCACAAACAAATAAACTCTTGTTTAGTATAAACTGAACAGCTCTAACCACTCTTTATTAATGAATTTCTATATACTAATTTGTAACAACAAACAGTATTAATAAATGAGAACTTTATTATGATTCATAGGGGAATTTCTTTACAGTTATTATGTAAGGTTTAATAATCAAACATTTTAATTTTAGATGAAGAGTCATTTATACTGGGTATGGACCCAAAGTTTGCCCGACCTGACTGGATGATTGTGACTGTATTACCGGTTCCACCTTTGTCAGTCCGACCTGCTGTAGTGATGTTTGGATCCGCTAAGAATCAGGACGATTTGACACACAAACTTGCTGATATTATAAAATCAAACAATGAACTGATGCGAAATGAACAGTCAGGTGCTGCTGCTCATGTTCTAGCAGAAAACATTAGGTTGCTGCAGTTTCATGTAGCTACATTTGTAGATAATGACATGCCTGGTATGCCCAAGTAAGTATCTCACTGGTAACAATAAAATATATTTTCTAAACTTTCAAGTTTGACTTGAATATTTTTCTAGATTCTATCTTTTTTTTGATGTGTTGGCTCACCAAATCTTTGTTTGATTCATATTGATTGTGCCAAGTAGTGCCTTATCTACAAGTATATAATTACAGAAAATGATAAGATATTTAAGCTGTAGCAATTTGCTTCTGTAAAAGGTCCTTGTGTAAATATGAACATTGCATTGTTGTTGCATCCATTGTTGAATGTAAAAAAAATATTTAGTTTATTCTGACAACCAATTATGTAGTACATGGGTGAGTGATGTTTGGTATAATAATGCTCTAATTTCACTTGAAATAACATTCATATGATATAATTTTTAGATGCTATAATGTCAAGTAACCTAAATTCATATGACCTAATGTTTTATATCATCTTATATTCCTATAATATAATATGATTTAGTATAACATTCATTTTATAAAATTTATATAATTTAATCTAATGTTCTTTTGACCTATAGCTTGACGGAGCTCCTTGCTCCTTCTTCTGGGTGGTTTAAAATAAATTTGGGTTAAGTTAGAAGTTTGTGGTTTTTTTGCTGACTCAGACTCGGAGCAATCGAACTTGGATGTGTTATCCAAGTCGGATTGCTCTGAGTCGGGATATTAAAACATAATTGATTTGGACCTTACAATATTATGCATTATTTTCATTTTAATTTAAAATATCAGATTTTCTAAATTATATTAAATGTTACTTAGAGATTATAAGTAGATGAATAATATTCTGAATGAATATTATGTCAAATGTGCATTAAAGGAAATGTTCATTATATCATAAGGAATTAGATGAAATGAAATTATATCAACAATTCATTATCTCAATTGATAAACAAAAGTATACTAACTGAAATAAGGTCAAGTGAACATTCGATTTCGTGTTATTATATCAACAGTTACACACCCGTAGTACATTTGCCCTTATTACATCTTTACAATACTTTTTGTTTGTAAAAAAGGTGTTAGTCAAACTTATAAAGTTTATGTTTGTTCGATTGTAATCGATTGAGTAGAACAAGAGAACCAAGCGAGTGGAGGCGCGGGCGGAAGACTAGTAGTATAATAATGCCTTTAACCCCTTAATTTTTTGTAGCATTTTCTAGTTTTTGGTCTGGCATAGTTTTTAAAAATATAAGAATTATTTTTTTTAAATTTATGCAAGCAATAAAACCAGCAATTATAGAGTTCTATTTTTCACCCTTTTAGAGCCATGCAGAAGTCTGGTAAACCTCTCAAAGCCATCAAGGCCCGTCTCAAAGGAAAGGAAGGAAGAATTAGAGGAAACCTTATGGGAAAACGAGTTGATTTCTCAGCTCGTACTGTCATCACACCTGATCCAAATTTACGTATTGATCAAGTAGGAGTTCCTAGGTCAATTGCACAAAATTTAACATTCCCAGAGTTGGTAACTCCCTTCAATATTGACCGGATGCAAGAGCTTGTTCGGAGGGGTAATGCACAATATCCTGGTGCTAAATATATTGTACGTGATAATGGAGAAAGAATAGACTTAAGGTTCCATCCAAAGCCATCTGACTTGCATTTACAACATGGGTATAAAGTGGAACGTCATTTAAGAGATGATGATCTGGTTATTTTCAATCGACAACCTACACTCCACAAGATGAGTATGATGGGACATAGGGTCAAAGTACTTCCATGGTCAACATTCCGTATGAATTTAAGTTGCACTTCTCCTTACAATGCTGATTTTGATGGTGATGAAATGAATTTACATGTACCGCAATCTATGGAAACAAGAGCAGAAGTTGAAAACATTCACATTACACCTAGGCAAATTATTACACCTCAAGCAAACCAACCTGTCATGGGTATTGTACAGGATACTTTGACTGCAGTTAGGAAAATGACAAAGCGTGATGTATTCCTCACAAAAGAGCAAGTTATGAATCTTCTCATGTTCTTACCCACATGGGATGGTAAAATTCCTCAACCTTGCATTTTGAAACCACAGCCACTTTGGACAGGAAAACAAATATTTACTCTGATCATTCCTGGTCCAATTAACATGCTTCGAGCTCATTCCACACATCCTGATGAAGAAGATGATGGTCCTTATAAATGGATTTCCCCTGGAGATACAAAAGTTGTTGTAGAACATGGAGAACTACTCATGGGTATCCTGTGTAAAAAGTCACTGGGTGCTTCAGCTGGTTCTCTGCTACATATTTGCATGTTGGAATTAGGCCATGAGACTGCCGGTCGCTTCTATGGTAATATTCAGACTGTAATCAATAATTGGTTGCTTCTGGAGGGTCACTCAATTGGTATTGGTGACACTATTGCTGATCCTCAAACTTACCAAGAAATTCAGCGCGCTATCGTTAAAGCCAAAGAGGATGTCATAGAAGTTATTCAAAAGGCTCACAACATGGAGTTGGAGCCTACACCTGGTAACACTCTCAGACAGACATTCGAAAATCAAGTAAATCGTATTTTGAACGACGCTCGTGATAAAACTGGTGGATCAGCCAAGAAATCTCTCACTGAGTACAATAACTTAAAGGCTATGGTGGTAGCTGGTTCTAAAGGTTCCAACATTAATATTTCGCAGGTTATTGCCTGTGTGGGACAACAAAACGTTGAAGGTAAACGAATTCCATTTGGTTTCCGTAAAAGAACTCTACCACACTTCATTAAAGACGATTACGGTCCTGAGTCTAGAGGTTTTGTAGAAAACTCGTATCTGGCCGGTTTGACGCCCTCCGAGTTTTATTTTCACGCTATGGGAGGTCGTGAAGGTCTTATCGATACTGCTGTAAAGACTGCTGAAACTGGATATATCCAACGTCGTTTGATAAAGGCTATGGAGTCTGTTATGGTACACTATGACGGTACTGTTCGTAATTCAGTTGGACAACTTATTCAGTTGAGATACGGTGAAGACGGTTTGGCTGGCGAAACAGTAGAGTTCCAGAATTTACCAACTATCAAGCTATCTAACAAGGCTTTCGAAAAGAAATTCAAGTTTGATCCTTCAAATGAGAGGTACTTGAAAAGGATATTTAGTGAAGACATTATTAAAGAATTGACTGAATCAGGTTATGTTATTGCTGATCTTGAGAGTGAATGGGAGCAACTGTGCAAAGACCGAGAAGTTTTACGCCAAATTTTCCCAAGTGGTGAATCCAAAGTTGTATTGCCTTGCAATTTTAAGAGAATGATTTGGAATGCACAAAAGACCTTCCACATTAACAAACGAATGCCCACTGATCTCAGCCCTATAAAAGTTATATCAGGTGTTAAAGAACTTCTAAAGAAATGTGTCATTGTAGCAGGAGAAGATCGTCTGTCCAAACAGGCTAATGAAAACGCTACCTTGCTGTTCCAATGCTTAGTGAGGTCAACATTATGTACCAAATTCGTGTCTGAAGAATACAGGTTGTCACTCGTTGCTTTTGAGTGGTTGATTGGCGAAATCGAAACCAGATTCCAACAGGCTCAAGTGAATCCTGGTGAGATGGTTGGTGCTCTTGCTGCTCAGTCGCTCGGCGAACCCGCTACTCAGATGACACTGAATACTTTCCATTTTGCTGGTGTGTCGTCCAAGAACGTAACCCTCGGAGTACCGCGTCTTAAGGAAATTATTAATATTTCAAAGAAACCGAAAGCTCCATCTCTAACCGTGTTCTTGACTGGTGGAGCAGCTAGAGATGCCGAAAAAGCGAAGAATGTACTTTGCAGACTGGAACATACCACGTTGCGTAAGGTGACGGCAAACACTGCTATTTACTACGATCCAGATCCTCAAAATACTGTTATAGCTGAAGATCAGGAATTCGTTAATGTTTACTATGAAATGCCTGATTTTGATCCTACAAAGATTTCACCATGGTTGCTACGTATCGAATTAGATCGTAAACGTATGACAGATAAGAAACTTACTATGGAACAGATTGCCGAAAAGATTAATGCGGGATTCGGCGATGACTTGAACTGTATTTTCAACGATGACAATGCTGAAAAGCTCGTATTACGTATTAGGATTATGAATAATGAAGAAAGCAAATTCCAGGATAATGAAGAAGAAACAGTCGATAAAATGGAGGATGATATGTTCTTGAGGTGTATTGAAGCTAACATGCTCTCAGACATGACACTGCAGGGCATAGAAGCCATTGCTAAAGTGTACATGCACTTACCACAGACTGAAGCTAAAAAGCGCATTATAATTACGGAACAAGGAGAATTTAAGGCTATCGCGGAATGGTTATTGGAAACTGACGGTACTTCACTGATGAAGGTATTGTCCGAGAGAGATGTCGACCCTATAAGGACGTTCAGTAACGACATTTGTGAAATATTCCAAGTACTTGGTATTGAAGCTGTACGTAAATCAGTGGAGAAAGAAATGAACGCCGTGTTGCAGTTCTACGGTCTCTACGTAAACTACCGCCATCTTGCTTTGCTTTGTGACGTAATGACTGCCAAAGGTCATCTAATGGCTATTACACGTCACGGTATTAACAGACAAGACACTGGAGCTCTAATGAGATGCTCATTCGAAGAAACCGTAGACGTGTTACTGGACGCTGCTAGTCACGCCGAAGTAGATCCAATGAGAGGTGTGTCGGAAAATATTATTATGGGTCAGCTGCCGCGAATGGGAACTGGTAAGTTTATGTTTTTTTATACTTATTATAAGAATGTAATCAGCATATACGTAGCCTGTTTGTAACAATTTTTTTCGTGTTTTTCTATAGGTTGTTTCGATTTGCTGCTCGATGCTGAGAAATGTAAACATGGAATGGAGATGGGCGGTTTAGGTGTCGGTGGGGTAGGAGGCGGCATGTATTTTGGTGTCGGCACTCCTTCAATGACACCGCTAATGACACCATGGTCGACACAGAACACTCCTGGATACGGCAGCAGCGCGTGGTCTCCTGGGCAAGGTGAGCTTGAAAATTTCGACTAAGTATTGTTAACAAATACCGGATTTTAGGGAAACACTCCCGAAGCCGAAGCCGTAGTACTCCAGGTACACTATACATATTGGCGTAAATGTAAAGGAAAGATCGTTGGTTCTAATTCCGCCTAAATCGATTCAATTTTTCCTATCTTAAATGGTTTGAAATGCTAAATGCATACTACATGCTTAAAATTTCATTCGAAATGTAGTTCTTTGTCGTGAATTAATGCAATACGTTTTCATTTACAGTGGGAAGCAGTATGACACCTGGAGGTCCATCGTTCTCACCATCTGGTGCATCAGACGCATCAGGTCTCTCGCCAGCTTACAGTGCGTGGTCACCACAGCCCGGTTCTCCTGGCTCTCCCGGACCCCCACTTTCCCCGTACACGTCTCCGGCTGCTGCGTCACCATCATATTCTCCTACTAGCCCTGTTTACGCACCAGCCTCGCCAAGCCTCACCCCTACCTCACCACATTACTCTCCTACTAGTCCCTCATATTCACCAACGTCACCAAATTATTCGCCGACGTCACCGATATATTCGCCAACGTCGCCCAGCTACTCTCCTACGTCCCCCGGCTATTCACCCACATCTCCATCGTACTCCCCGACATCGCCGAGTTATTCGCCGACATCACCAAGCTATTCTCCAACCAGTCCTGCGTACTCGCCTACATCGCCGAGCTATTCACCAACATCACCTAGCTACTCGCCAACTAGTCCATCTTATTCACCGACTAGCCCCTCTTACTCTCCTACAAGCCCGGCGTACTCTCCAACATCTCCTGGCTATTCGCCATCTTCACCAAGTTATTCGCCGACGAGTCCTGTTTACAGCCCCGCTTCGCCAAGCTATTCACCGTCTTCACCAAATTATACACCTACATCTCCTGGTTACTCTCCTACAAGTCCCTCATATTCTCCCACATCTCCAGCTTATTCACCGACTTCACCCAGCTATTCACCCTCTTCACCCAAATATTCTGCTTCGCCTAACTATTCTCCTACGTCACCGTCCCTTGCAAGTGGAAGTCCGACCTATTCCCCAACTAGTCCTCAATATTCACCCACTAGTCCTCAGTATTCACCGGCAAGTCCTGCTTATTCACCATCATCACCTCAGCACGCGGGAAGCACGCGATACTCGCCGTCTTCCCCGAATTATTCGCCTTCTTCACCAAATTATTCTCCATCGTCTCCTGGCTACTCGCCATCCTCCACTAAATACTCGCCGACCTCGCCTACATATACTCCAACCTCGTCAAATTATTCGCCTTCGTCCCCTGCCTACTCCCCATCGTCAGCTGGACCTAGCACATACTCGCCGACATCACCGACATATTCACCAACTTCGCCTAACTACGATGATGGCGATGATTAGTTTAGTTAAAATATTCTTTTTATTTCTTTTTTGTCATATTATGATATCTATTTGTAAATATATCGATTACCAACATTGGTTGATCTTAAAAATGAAAATATAAAAAAAAACTTTAATATACAATTGTGTAGGTTAAGTTTCTTAAAGCTTATGTTATTACCAGAGTTATTTTCGATGGTGGAAAACGTATTCGCTATAAGTAGCCAAAATGGCGAAAGTAGGTTTGAAATACCATTAGAAAATCAGGCAAAAATATTGCGTCGAACGAGCAGGGTCTCATTTCGATACTATAAAAAAATTACTTACGTCTTCACTGTTACGAAAATTACCCCAGTCCATTTTGGTGTAATCTTGCCTTTTCTATCTTTTTCAACATACAGCAATTTAATATTTTGTTTTTCGGTCTCGCCATACGTTTGTTCACAACGTCGACCTTTTTCCGTTCCGAAAATAAAAACTGAATTGCTGTAAGTGTCAAGTAAGCTGTTGTTAAAATGTAAGAACTTTATCATTTATTTTTTCGATTATTTCGGCTCTCCTCAAAATGTTTGACTTTTGCTGCTTACAGCAATTACGTTTTCTGCCACCGATATTTCCATCAGCTTAGTCAGTTACCTTTATCAATTTTAATTATGCATTACGTTGTGAAATACCTTTGCGTTGCCTACTGTATGTTTACTTAAATTAAGTTGAAATTAGTTATTATTACTATATTACGACTTGGTGACGTAAACTCTGGATTTTAAGCATTCATAATGAAACATAATATTAATTGATAATGATTATGTTATAGACTTGTAAAATTTGAAGCATTTTGTGGTGGAAAATAAAAACAATATTTATATTTCGTAAGTTTTATTTAATCAATATGACCCAGTTTTAGATATTACATGCTAGATAGAAACAGTAACTATCGTTGACGTTGTTTTAGCGATTTTATAACATTGTTGTAATTTAACATAGGGGATTATTAAATTTATGAGTAACAGAAACAATATTAAATTATATGAAGTAAAACAATAACAATTTTAGTGTAACAATTTAAACGAAGAAAAATAGTGTAACGTTAACTATTGTAAATGATCTGAAATATCGTGCGATAGCAAGGAGTCCGTCCAAATCAAAGTTGACAATTAGCTACCATCTACATTACTATCGGTATATCATACTTTAGTATAATTACAAAATACAAACCACTTATTACTAATAATCTATTGTGCTTTTATAAACCTCGAACACAGCCATTTTATTTTTTAACTTACTTATACACTAAGCTGGAGAAAATTATTAGGTAGGTAAACTTTAGTGATATTCATTTGTAACACAATTTAATATTTCTCTAACATCCCAGCCCCTATAGACAAGTGTCAATTCGCTAGCTGGCGTTTGGTGGAATAGAATGACAATATATGAGATTTGACGTAAATGACAGTCGTTAACGCATGTCAAATACGTCAAATCCCATACATTCGTCATTCTATTCCATCAAACGCCGGATGGCGAATTGCCACTTGTCTAGAGGGGCAGAGAAACAAATACAAGTTATCGTGTAGGTATTTCGTATTTCTGTGCTGAATTTGTCTAATTATTATTATCAATACACTTAGTACATTTATACAAAACATGAGCTACTTATCCGAAAAAATACAAATAGATAATGAATATTATGGAAGCCTTTTTAAGCAATTCTGTTTTGTACTTATGACTTAGAACTTATTTCCCTCGATATATCTCTATGATACGGTCCTGGTCGACGTATTCAAAGATGTGGGGCGCGTCCATAAGGATACCGACTGTTCCCGCCGTAGTGACGATGAAGAATATGTATAGCTGTAACCTGTCGATTACCATTGCTACGTATTTCCAATCTTCACGAGTCTGCAAAGAAATGAAGACAGTAATTTTTAGGTGTACCCACTCGTAATACTTGATAAATACCGTTAATACTAGGAGTAGAAAAGCAAATGCTGAGTCCCAAAATGGAACCTATGGAGGCAATCGGAACAACATGGATGGTGAGCAACACCTTTAGTGTATCCCTGTTGCCGGGTTTTTACGAATATGTGAAAGTTTATATGTGTGTAATTCTGTCAGCTCGCACTTGACAAAAGAGTTTAAATAGTCTTTGTCTTGGTCGCAGTTAAGACTTCATTATAAATCTTGCACACACTCAGTCGCATGCTCGATACTATTATGTACGGTACTATTCAGTAGGTCATGCAAATATTTGTTTTGAACGGGAATCGAACGCGGAACGTGAGGCTTTGTGTGAAATGTCCCACTTACTCAATGCATATAATCATGACTCACAAACTCTTTAAAAATAAAAAGGTAGGTATTTGTCTGTTTTATTCACGTTCAAAAACGGACAGCAGGCAGAAGAAAGAAAAATAAAATAACTCACTTGAATATAAAGATCCTCATTACGTAGATGTTCAGCGATGAACTCCACAGCTTCTGTCGCCTTCGCTGCTTCAGGGGACAGCAGTAGAGAATCTGAACTTTCTGATTCTCGTCTCTCTCCTCCGAGTCCCAATCCTCCAAGGGCACCGAGGCCGCCTAGAGCACCGACCTCGCCTCCACCGGCCGCCCGGTTTATCTTGCAGTTCGGATGGTGCAGGTCTGACATTTCCATCGCCTCCATTTTGCTTTGTTTGACACCAATCGCACTAAGAAGTTAGTATATTGACAAGGTTCACGTGTTAGACAAAGACTGACTAACATGAGCAAAGTGTGATAGGTTAACTGTACGTACCTAATGTGTTTAGGAAGATCATGGGGAGCGGCTGCATGTGGTGGTGCACCCATTCCGGGCATTTCCATCATCCAACGTAGCCTGGTTTTGCGTGGTCGACGCATAAGCAGGGCTGCTGGTAGATAGTGTAGAAATACACTCCGGATCCACAGTGGCATCCTGAAAATTGATATTGGGTTATATAGTGCCTATTTGAAAACTTTATTAATAATAATTCAAGTTATCGTCTCAAAAATGGAACACAATTACGTTTAAGAATTTCATTGTTTGATCTTATCGCATAGATGTATACACCTAAATAAATTGGATAAAAAAAATTGAGTGCCACCATTGTTAACATGGTACGTGTTTGTAATGGTGACCCTCTACCCCCTGAAACGTTGCCTTCAGCTTACCATCAGGCGAGGTGAAGTAAAATTGACATATCCTATATAAAAAATGTCTAAGTAGCCGAAATTACTAATATTCTTGTGACCCCTCAAGCCATACTAAATTACTTGTGTTAGAAGTGCTTCACGTCGGCAGGCCAGGATTTGAACCCGAGACCTCTTCATCGTGAGAAATTTATTTGTATGAGCTTATAGAACATTCAGGGTACTTATCAACTACGTAGTTGAATGTTGTTTATCTAAATGGCTGATATTTTATGGTTACCTGTGCGTCCTTGGACCTCTGAAGTTCCAGTTGATGATGATGACGGTGACAAGTATACTGACAGTATTCATTATAAAGGTGAACAGTAAGTATTTGGCGATGAGTGGAAGCACCAGTGATGTAGGTGGAAGAATTTTTGACACCAGCAGTAAGAACACAACCAGTGACAGTAAAATGCTGATACCCAAGGTCACCTGTAAAATTTTATAAGTTAGTGGCCACATAACATAACCGAGAATGTTTTATATATGAAAATAATCATTTTAACACCACTTTTGTGGAAGTGGGACTAAGTGGAAGGGGTTAGAGAGCTGCCTTTGGACGTGTGAAACATCAGTGATGTCACAATCACGATGCCAACCTTCTAAAATCTTTCTCACGTCCTTTTAGAAGAACCTCATAACCACATTAAGGAGATCATTCCACAGCCTGAGCATGTGCCTTCCAGTTAAGCTAAGTGAGGTTTTTAACAAATAAATTAAGGAAACTTTTTAGGTTATAGAAGTATACCGAACCAATAACATACCTTTTCACCAGCTTCGGCTGGTAAATAAAATACGAGAACGCAAAGGAATGAAATCAAAACTGTTGGCAGGATTAAATTGACCGTGTAGAACAGAGTTTTTCTCCTAATTATAATGTAAAATGTGATGTCGGTTTCCGTGGGATGATTTCCTTCATAAATGTTCAAGTACGCTGGTACTTCGATTATATCCCATGTTCCTGATTTCCAGTAGTCGGACAGATCAACAAAGTTTTTGTTGTTGTATAAAGCAAGGGATACTTGGTCGCCATTGAATGTCCACGACCCGAATTTCATAATACAAGTTTGTTGATCAAAAGGAAAATACGTAACATCAATCGTGCACGAACTCTGAAAAAAAAAGCCATAATTGTTTATTAACATAATTATATCTAGGACATTCTACACACCATTATTATCTCTAGACCCAAAGTAAGCATAGCTGAACTTGTTGGTATTATGGATTTTAGAACACAAATAACCATACTTAGAGATATTAGAACCACCAGGACCAATTTTGTACTGAGCGGGAATCAAACCCGCGACCTCTGCTTTGCAGTGGAATGTTCTACTGCCACGCCATATATGTCGTCAAAATGTGCGTTCTGAAAAATGTAAAAGCAAAGATAATTCTAGTGTACCTGATAGATAGCTGGTGGCACCCAAAGCACTTCACCATTAGGATAAATCAATACGTTAGACTTGTATCGTACTTCGTAGTTGCCGTCAGCACTGGAAAAACATACACATTTTAGTTCAATTATGTATACAGAGTGATCGATCCAAATGGGTCAGTAGGGAGAAGTCGAAACTATGAGAGATAGCCATGGTTATAAAAGAACAGATGTCGCTATCTGTCATAGTTTGTGACTTCCGACTACTGACCCATTTGGAATGATCACTCTGTATTCGGTCTATAATTGGTAAGCGTACATTAAAAGTGCTTATTCAAGAAGAGTACTCACTTGTTGAAAAGTACTATATCCGGTTTCCAAACTTTGTCAGGTGGTAGACGTAGTACACCTATGCCACCATAATCTGCCTCATCCCACATTAGCTGGTAGTCCATCCATACTAAGCGGAGCCATACATTTGACTTCATAATCTGATTCTTTTCATTCTGCAAAAGTTTAAGTCATTTAATCAGTTTGAGTTAGCGTATTGAAATATGAATGTACATTCGTACAGTTACGTCTAAAGCTAGGGCTGTTAAGAAATATATACCTACTTACAAAAAGTAAAACTTAGAATAACTTTTATCCATCTCGAATTTGTATTTTCTTTTAAAAATCAGCCAAGATGGTTTTCTTCACTGAACGCTATTTCTAATCGCATTCAAAGCTCGCGCTTAAGAGCACGGAGTCTGGGGTCCGCTCTTCTGCTCCTTCTTTTATTGTTTGTTTGGATTTTATAGGAGCGATTGTCACCTGACCTACCAAAACCGATAGGCTGTACCTACCAGAACCTCATCTGTGCCTCACCAGGTATACCGGTTTGCAGGTGAGGTTGATTTTGAGCCTCAAACATCTTGGTGGTGCCCGATATAAACCGGAATCAGCCAAGACAGTTATTGATGCATTTATGTACTGTATACAATGCTTCCAGGAATTTTATCTATAGATCTGACGCACTTACAAACATACGGCATGATTTGATATGAAATTATGCAGGTGTAGATAACAATGCACAGATCATTAGTTAAAGTAGTCGTGGTAAAATTATTGTAAGTTATACCTACTTATTATCAATCAATTAGCCCACTGTAGTCCACTGCTGGACATAGGCCTCCGCCTTACTACTAATACTATAAACGCGAAAGTTTGTAAGTTAATAACGATAACCGATATTATAGCGATAACCGACATCCAAGCGGGCGGAGCTGCGGGCTAAAAGCTAGTATATTTTATAGAGGACATTGTGACGAAATTTGCAATACTTATATAATTTTTACGATTCATTTACTCAATGGTTATATCAGTGTTTGGCTCATTGGGCTCAAAAAGTGTTTTAATGTTGTTATTATATTTTGGCTGAATATAATGTTCTAACGCTGCATGTGTCGAAACAAATATGACGAAATTTTATTACCTTACCGGCAAGACTTCTCGGTAGAGTAATCTTTATTTGTTTCCATTCCTAATTAGTGTCTCGTGTGAAAATAAAATCACATAATATGCACATAACACGCTGAATATACACAGTAACGTTAATTAATATATTATAATAAGAATAACATACGACGTTGATGAGCTGAACAAAGGCCAGGCCGAAGCGCACGTCGACTTTCTGTGTCATATTTTGTACTGGGCGGATAAGTTTGTTGTAGCCACGAAACAAGTCGCGGACCAGCCGCTCCTCGTCTTCTGAACACCATCCTACACAACATATGTAAAAAGTTATTAAATCAATCAATCAACTATGACAAAGATACAGAAAACGGAAACTTAACGTTATTGCACTAGATCATAGCTGCGTAGAGATGCATGGCATGCATGAGTGATGAGCCACCTTCGCTTTTTTAGATATGTAAAGGTACTGTTACTTAAGATTCATTTCATGAAGATCCTCATATAAATAGGAAACTATCTTAAAATGCTTCTTTATTCTATACACAAGGTCAAGGTTTACAACATGAGAGCGGTGTTAAGTGAACTTCATTACAGTTGTTTAATTTCCTCTTAAATATCATCAATTAGATAAGTAGGTATTCTCATCGGGAGACACATGGATGGGTGATTTTGTATTTTGATTTGATTACTATGATTTAGCAGTTCACAAATACGAGTTTAGACAGTATTGCGTGAATATAAATAATTTGCAAAGGAATGACATGTTCGGTTAATTAATTACAGAATGAAAATTAGCCACTCCTTATGTTACCTAATAATGAAGCAATGGATAGATTTTTTTTTTCATAGACTTGACATCATTGATTTTTAAAGTAAAATATTTATAAAGGGCGTATTTAAACATGTTATTACAATATTTATGCCAGTTATGCCAAATTCAGTAGATACTAAAAATAACATAATCACAGGACACATAAATATTTCAATTTGGTTGTATTCTGTTCTCAATAAATATAAATTATCTGTACAATCGTATTCCAATGGAGGCTTTAGAGAGAAAAGTGTTCGTAGGGCATCTCTCGACATGAGATGCTGCTACGTCGACAGATCGATAAAGAGCGAATCGAGTGATAATGTTGTTCGTGAAATCACATTTCTCAATTTTAAATACTTTTTATGCCTTTCTTTTTTTGTAACGTGCACTATGTGATCGTAAATTAGTTATTACAAACTTGGAAAACTTAATATATCTACTAGTCATCGTTAATTTAAAATCAAATGTACCGTACTTTGCAGTACCATTAATGAGAAAATTAATAACTTGCTATTTATACTTTGTTTATGTGCAGCGAAATCACTTATTTACAAAGTTAACCGGCGGCGATGTATTAAGAAAAACATAATTGGTTATTATATCTGTTATGTGGTTTTTTACATTTACAGTAGAATTTAATTCAGGAAAGTGTTTTTAAAATGTGTTGAGTACAAAGTACCTGAGTAGAGAAGTGTGAGCAGCGCGGCTGTGAGGACGAAGGCGCGCGTCCCGCCCGACATGGCGGCGCACACTGCCGCACGCAGCGTCGCCTCCCGCCCTAGCAGTTCCCCGTTCGCGCCTCCCGCCCTATGCACCTTACCTCGCCCGCCCGCCCAAACGCCGCGGCATTACTACTAATTTACTGCACAATGATGCACATCGTATGCATTTTGTACAATTAATATTAGATTATGAAAATTTGATAGGGTTGCACAAGTTGTATTGAAATATCAGTTAAGAAATTTAAGTCCATTCCAGTTTTAGTAGTATATGAAAGTTTAGCTGAATTAAATTATAATTCTATGATGAATATGTTCTCTGTTATGGAGGAGCGAAATCTCCTACAACAGGCATTATTTGCTTAAAAGGAGGCTTCAATTACAAAATTGTAACACCAAACTGTACAATGCAAATAAACTATTTTATTTATTATTTATTTTATTTATTTCAAATAGTTGAATATTTTTGTATGGTCGTAGATAAGAGTTTACTAAGTTAAACGATAGCTCTTGAAGGCATATAAAGTCTAGGTGCCGTATTTTCAGCCTATACTTACGTTAATGCGGTCTCAGTAAGCAGGTGGAATGCGCATGTGCTGTTATCCCACGGGATAGAATCGATTACTGCTCGCTCGGCTCCAGCGATACCTCACCGGGATTATTATGTAGGTCAGGGATGACTTATACAATGCTTTCAAGTATTTGATCTGAGGGATTACCAGGAAATTACTTTCAATATGTAATATGTCCATCTATGTATGTACATACTTAGCTGATTCATCACATACTTCAATACGAGTGAAAACTGGTCATAATTACTTTTAGTAAGCGAACTTGACCGTTTTTGCAGTTATTAAAATTGGAATTGGTATTCAAAATTTAGAATCTTATCTTATACCTAATAAATAAAACCAAGTTTTGTTTCATTCGTTTATATTTAATAAACAAAGTGCAATTCAGAGTATTAACCCTAACAATTGAACAAATGTTGGGGACATCAGTTGTCCCATTGCCGACGGAGAGATGCCGCACAACGTTCTATCAAATAAGGAGACAGAAACCGCACGGGCGGATCCGTGCGCGGCGCCTCTCGTCCGGGTCGTCACACAACCTCTAGCGAATGATAGAAGATTATATAACAGTAAATAAAGGTATGATCGAAAACATTGACTCGTAATCATATCCGGTCCGCAACTTCCAAAGGGCCGTCTAAGATTACTTACTAGGATATCCCGCAGAAGGCAAACATTACGGGAGCTTTGCGAGGGTACATTCGTGTTGTCGAGTGTACCCGAACATTCTCGTCGCATACATCACGTTTTCCTTCTAGGGGCTTACAATGTATCGTCGTATAACACAAATCAACAATGACGTAACACAATTGTTTGATCTTGATGGAGCGTTAAATGAACTGTGTTTGTAGTTCTGGCGTGGCAGACGAGCGATAGGGTTGACCGAGGCGCTTAGGGCATAGAGGTATGAATCAACTGTCCCAGTCGAGCAAGTCAGTTTGTAGGCACCTTTGTAATATTTATACCCTCTCTATGTAAACGTATGACCTGTTTATTATTAATTCATTTACATTAAAAAATTGTATATCTTATAAAATGAGTTATATGTACATGTAAAGATGGTCATATTCTGTATTATTTGCCGAAGAAGAAAATTACAAGCTAATATTATGTTCAGCATATGAATAACTGTAACTGTATGGAAAGAAGTACAAACGTGATATCAATATGTAATTTAATTATTTGTATAAGTCGTTCCGAAAGACCCAGTTATGACTTTACTAAAATAATATTTTGTTTAACTACAACTTTTAACGAACGTTTTATTAAGCTATAGCCCATGGGTATTTACCATTTATAACAATATCGACCCGTTCACAACGAGGCATATCACAACCTGTACCAATTGAATCAACATTGTTTGTAAAGTTCTATACTAGCTACTGACACAAATATATCCGAAAATAAAACTAGGGATTATAACCACGATTCATAGAATCGAACAAGAAGGAAACAAAGGGCCATTGTTTCACCGCCCAAACTCTAAAACTGTACAATAGATTTCAAGAGTCAAAGAATTTCTAACAAAGTTTAAATTTTAAATGCGAATCAGGTCGTTCAACGGTATGAAGGAAGACGTTTTTGTGCTAAATTTTGTGTTGCCACAGTTTTGTATTGTCGGTGGCCACTAGTTGCGGTGACTACTCTAGCGCAGACCTCACCGGTCCGACGATGCCTGTAAGATACACAGCACGTACTGCCACAATATCGCTTTGGCGACTGCTCCACGGACGGACCGTCTGTGTCGCGGAACCGCTCACCGACCTCAAGAGATCACACCTCTTGACGCACCCTAACGATCGCTCATAGAGTAGGTACGTGGTTCCACTGAGCGTGACGACCATCTGCCATTGGAAGAAAAAGTACACAATCGCTGAAGGTCTCAGAAGATTAGAAGACGTTAGTTGGATAGGCAGTTTTTTTTGAGCGTAAAGGGTTGGCAGTCAGCGGTAACTTATATCTACAGGGGGGCGCGGGCGACGAGGCAGGCGGCGGCAACTTCTGCGCCGCGGCGTCAGCGTCCGCGCCACTTCGCACATCACAACTTAATAAATATTCGCGGTATCACAGAACGTTACGCATGCGCAGCCGCAGGCGGGCGGGTCGCTACGACACCATGATGTGCGGCGCGGACAGCAGCACGGCTAGCGTGGCGATGATTGTGAACAGGGTAAAGATAATAAGGCACAGTCTGTCCACGACCATGGCGGCGAACTTCCAGTCGCGCGAAATGTCCGCATCTTCATCATCCTTGCGCATCTGCAAAACAAACCAACATATTTATTTTATGTTTTGCATTTACAGAAATGCGCGAGTATATGTAAGTATCTATAGTTTTATTGTCATATATTGACTTTTATATTTAGGTAGGTACATATTTATACATCCTAGACATTTCAAACTCAGTTACCGTGCGATTTTTACCTGATCTGTGATGACTCGGATCTCTTTGAGTATGAGCGAGAGCTCGTAGTCGACACCGAAGCAACTGTGCGAAGCAAGCCCCGCACCGTTCTCCTCACCCCCTCTGCAATAAGTATGGCTCTGTAATTACCGGCTACATTTACGACCTACACTAATAAAGGTGGAGCCGAGGAACGAAGGTCACTACGGGAGTTATGCCGATTAGATGTTAAAGACCCAAGACCCAGAAGTAGAAATACTAAATTCAAAGTGAAATTCATGTGATGGCCCATGAAATAGTGTTTTAATGTCAATGCTCGTTCGTGAAAGCTGTTAGGGTCGGGTATACTGTGGAACGTTCTAGGCTGGGGTGAATTATCGTAACCGTGCTATTTACGGCGAGTAGTGTTCGTGTAGATCGTCGAGGGACCTGTAGTATCGGCAGCAGGGCGGCTGCTGCGAGTGCGCGTGGCGGAAGTCATCATCGATGTCGAGAACATTCGCTAGGAGCGACTTGGAAGAGCGTTCACGCAGCTCTAGGTCCGGCGGGGGAGGCGCACGCGCCGGCGGCGGCGTCGTCGCCGGGCCCGGCCGGGACATGCGCAGGATCCACGGCAACCAGTACAGGAACACACAGCGAATCTGTCGCAAGCATTGCATCGAATAATATTGTTGATAAAATAAGGTTATTTCATATTTGATAGCAGGATAGGTAAAACCAACTTCGTGGAACTTATCCTCTGATACTTTAAACATAGACGACTTTTTAAAGTTTATGATGAATGATAAGAGAGTTTTATTTTATGGCCCCGCGATACCATGCCATATCATACAACTCAATAGCTACATTTCATGGTTTGAAACATCAAATTACTTAACGGGAGATCAGATAAAATAAAAGATAAAATATACAAAATAAATCTGTTAGTCACATTAGTTTGACAGTTTTAGCATCTATATATTTACATAATTACAATAAATTGCTTACATAGCTTTGTATAAAGCAGTAAAAATATTTGCGGTATGTCGTTAGACCAGAGCAAGGTGAACTGTGCTTCGACAACAGCTGTTAGTGGAGACGACACGAATTAATGAATCGTTAGTTATTGTGCACCTGACGCAGCAGGATGCATCCTTGATAACGATCCCGAAATTAGTTAGGCTACCTTTGAGGGCAGATGTGTGTTTAATCTGTGTATCTGTAGTAGAGCGTAACCTTATGAATGAACATTTTTGAGTAAAACAACTGTAGTTTTCGATTAAATAGTTAAATAAGTAAGTGTTGCAGTCAAATGAACAACATTCAAATTTATGATAAAGATGCTTAGACTAAATTATTATTGTTTATTATGATTATGTTTTTTTATTATTTATTATCACATTAAAACATTAATATACAGTTTAGTTAAAATCAGCACTAATAAATATATATTTCTTAATTCAGTACCTGTGTTTGCGTTGTGTTTTTATGAAAGCTAATACTGTCAGTATTGACTTCCATTTTAATCCGTTGAGCTCATAAGATTTGAATGCCCTGGTGCTAAAATCCCTCAAGCCTCAATACATAACATAACATAAACTCACGCCTTTATCCCCAAAGGGGTAGGCAGAGGTGCCAGCACCCACATTTCGCCGGTTTATGTTTAGGTCCCAATGTAATAGCCTCAATACATATTAATATAACTGGGTTACATAACCCACATTAACACATTAATAAAAAATCTATGACATTTCAAACATTTGTAGATTCTTTTCAAATAAATACATACACATTATACATAGAAACACGCAGACTAATGCAACTATACATATTAATGCACATAAATATTTGAACCGAGTGAGAATCGAATCCACACTCCCTGACGTAGCAGTGAAACGCATCACCGCTACACCAAAAGGCAGTAAAGTTAACAGTAAGACGTACCCAGTCACTCATTTCGTGAGTGTCGGCGTGTCGATGGTGGTAGTTGAGGATGAGTATGGTGGAGACTACTGACGATGCCACCATGAACATGATGCAGTTGAAGTATGTGCCCAGTAGCGGCACGGCATCCGAAGTCGCTGGCATGGTCTCTGCCACCATGTTTAGGAACACCGTCAGCGATAGTAGAATCGTCACACCTGATGTCGGATAATAAATGATGTTAAATGTAACATAGCTTAATTAAATTGCTTACTTTAACCTATAAGTTTCTAGAAAGCGAATAAACATACTTAAACGTATTTTTTTGGGTATATACAGACCTCAGAATAAAAGAATACCGCGGTCATAATAACCTCGTGTTGTGTTCCTGGCGGTGAGTAGGGTAGCCAGAGCTCACTGGAGAGTTTTTGTGCTGTCAGTGGGAAGATCAAAGGCTTGTCCTGCTTTATTTTCTACACTGACGGCACAGAAACTCTCTGTTCTAACGGGGTCGGCAGCTCGAGTGTGACGCCCCTGGTGTTGCACACGTCCATAGGCCACGGTAACCACTTTCCATCACGTGGGCCGTGTGCTTGTCTGCCACCTAAGTGGTATAGATATGCATGGTCATCCTAATCTTTTTGCTTGCTCACACAATATATTTTTGAAAA
This sequence comes from Eilema caniola, assembly GCA_949126895.1. Taxonomy (NCBI): domain Eukaryota; kingdom Metazoa; phylum Arthropoda; class Insecta; order Lepidoptera; family Erebidae; genus Eilema; species Eilema caniola. The sequence continues at coordinate 15,709,811 of OX421463.1, read as the reverse complement.
AAAAAAAAACGTTAATCTTGTTCACTGAGTTTCTTGCTGGTATCTTCTCAGTAGAACCAACTTACCGAGCCAGCGAAAAAATTGAATAGACATAATTGTAAAATTTACACGTTCATATGTGATTTTTATGTGCCTAAATTGTATAAACGAAATTGATTCTTTGATTGATTGATTCTTTGTACCGGTATTCTCCCTCACCCTTTCAGATAAGCTAAATTGCCTGTGTTAGGACTGGGTTATGGCAGTAGTGTAACGGCTAGGATTTAAACATGGGGTACAAGACCATTTTTTTGATAATGGAGTGACATAGTCATGACGTGACTAAGCTCTATAAATATAAAAAAAAAAAACATTATTTTCACGGAGGCAAAGTCATGGGCAACAGCTTGTATTGCATAATTTGACTAGCCTCATTATTACATTTAAAGCGTTTATTAAGACAGGAAGTTAAATTCACATTCTGGTAAAATCTTAGATTAAGTATAAAAAAATACAAATTGACAAGGACTATTAAAATTAGAAACCGTAAGGAATCTCGATCGTTGATGTCTTTTACATTAAAATTTATGAAAAGTTTTTTTAGATTTCACACCACATATAATTGCACCTGTCGAATTCATTAGATTAGATGGAATCTAGAAAGATATTTAGCTCACTAATAAGTACTATTCACACAACTACCTACGGTGACAGGTTTTCTCATGAATCAAATTGTATTAATATAGAAGAAATCAAGTACATAAAAAAAGAATTCAAATAGAAGAGATAAACCAACAAAACCTTCAGCTTCTTTATACCCTTTAACTTGCAAACAAGCACACGGCCCACCTGATGGAAGGTGGTTACCAACCTATGGACGTATACAACTCACACCAGTTATAATTAGTATGGATACAGCATTGTGCGGTACATTACCTAAAGACAACTTTTCGCCAGAATCTGGAGGTAGCGTGAACCCCAGTAGAGCCATGGAGGCAATGAGCACACAGGGCACGATCAGGTTGAAGAAGTAGTAGAGGGTTTTCCGTCTGATCACTACCGCGAACGTGATGTCGATGTACGGCTCCGGACAACAGTTGTAGTAGATCTCGTTGCGCTTGCCGGGGACCCCTGCACCGAAATATTACGTTATTTATGTGTCTTTTCTAGAAGTTTTTGAATAAAATAGAGTGTTATTGATAGGGGAAGTAATGGGTGCGATCACACAGTTATATTATATCGCGACCCTGTCATAATATTGATGTGCGATTTATGCCTTTATTATTACATCACGATACTGGATCACGATATTTATTGACTTCTTCTTTATCCTAGCGTAAATTTCAGTCGTAGTCTGCACTTTCTCCTGTGCGCGGGTAGCTTTCAGTGATTGAAAAATATCTGGACACAGATGAAGAACTGTTTCTACTTATAGTGAAAAGAAGAGCACTAAAAATGAAAAGGCGATTCACGAAGAAAACAAAAAATGGAATACGCCTTTGTAGAGAATTAAAAACAGGTACGCATGTTTATGAACATATTCAATAATTGTTTCTATGACAACCAGAGTGAAAATGTACTATTTTTGTGACCGTCATTTAGTTACTGAACAGAACAATCGAAATTATTTTACTGCCAGCTTACCTATTAGTTCCCATTCGCCATTCGTGACAAAACTGCTTATATCTCCGCCCCCTTCGTCTTGTAATTGTAGATCCAGCTGTAAGAATATATTATAGAGTATTCTGTTTGCGAAAATAAAAATGCGAAGTAGCAGTATTTTTATTATTTGAGTTAGGTAGTTAATTTAATTATTATTTAATTATTTACGTTAATCATTATATACACAACCTTACTTTTCCTGTACCATAGAACCTCAAAAGATCTGAATTAATAATGTCATTTACAGAAACTTTAATGAAATCAATCGCTCAGTTAACTTTAGTAAAGATAAAAAAGATAAGATAAGTGTTTATTATACACCGATAAATTAAAGTACATGTACTGACAACATTATGAAAAATTTACAAATGGCGGCCTTATCGCTACAAGCGATCTCTTCCAGGTAACCTTTATACCATAGGTAAATGGTGCAAGAAAAATATGTTGTATTTATTTCTTTTATGTTCCTTGGTATTCCAGAACTCATAACATGCGAGTTCTTTTTTGAAATTTGAAATTTGTTTCCTCGAAAATATATTTTTTTCTAATCGAACCTGATATCCATCATAAGTCCAGCTGCCAAACTTCATCTCGCAGCGTTGGTCATCGAAGGGAAACCAGGTGATGTCGATTTTGCAGGTGCTTTTGAAAATGCCAGGCGGCACGTATAGGCACGAGCCGTTGTTGCGCACCACCACGTTCGTCGGGTACGTGCTGTCGAACCCTTCGTCCGCACTTTACAAACAAACAACGCCTGTTATACAACCATCAAGGGTGTATTCCACCGGTTTTATTTTCTGGATTTTTACTTTTGCATTCTACCGACACAGGACATAACATTTAAAATAGAAATACGATTGAGTTTACGCTTTATGGCCTATAAAAGTCTGGCTAAGTGTTTAAAGGTATTTTACGCGTTTGTAAGTTTAGAAAAGACACAGGTTAAGGTGAATGGGAATGAATTGCATAAGTTATTATCCATGCATGAAATGGAAAGCCTTCTTATACTTTCAAATCTTTGTAGAAGAATTCCCTAGCAGCTGTAGGTGATACAGTCAACTGGTTTGACATTCTTAAAGGTATCAGGCAGAGATGTACTGCGACTTAGTTATTTTATTATTATTAATATTTATTTCATGGATAGTTTGTATTAATGGTTACTAGATAGTACCCATATAGGTACAAATATAAATATGGATTGAATATGGTAGTAAAGCATTTCAAGTAATCGTAGGTGGAGGTACGAAAGTGATTACTAGCAAAACGGACGTAATAGCTTTTAAGAAGATATATTATGATGATGATGATGATGATGATAATATTCGATCATATACCAAAGAAAAGACAGGTTAAAAGCATTTGAATCCAGCGTTAAAGTTAGTAGCTACAGAAAATCGCAGACAAACGATAATACCTACTTACAAAGTGATGTGATTCAACTGGTGAGTAAAATAAAATGGTAAAAAGAAATATAATATTTTTATTAACAAGCAGGAGAAGTCGTAAAACAAAAATTTTATGATATGGCGGACACAAAAAATCTTTTTATTTACTGTCTTCGCACAGTTTTACTTATTTTCTTATAAACCTGGCTTTTAAGTATAATAAAATTTGGAGTATGATTTTTTATATCTGTTATCAAGATATAGCCATTAAATATATACTACATTACACACGCTGCTTGTGAAATAACCCTCACAAGCAACCGTGGCGAATTGCCTTCAGTCAGTTTCACTTTACTACCTTATACCTTGGTAGCAATGGAATATATGAAAGAAATACAAAACTTCACAATTCGCATTTAGATTTCGTAGATAAATAACTTATACCTTTATTTAAAATAGTGTATGGATGTTTTACTTATGACTTTCTTCAACATTATTCTGTAAATTGATCATTGATTAAGCCGCCCCAACTTCAATATTCAAATATCGAGGTTTATTTATTTATTAATACTCGGTGTATTCAAAAAAGGAGAGGCTATGTATAAGATTGCCCGTTTTGTTAATGGTGTGCTCAATATTCTTGTTAAGGTCACCCACGTTGTAAGTAACTACCTAAGTGGGTACCAATGTACGCTGTATTTAGCCACTTAAAGATCAAGATTTTGATTAAAAAGACTATAAATATAATTTTCTCCGACATTCTACACGGTGCTAGCTAGACCCAAACCACAGCTTAGTTCTACAAATTAGTAGAATTCTCTTTCGTAAATACGCAACTAAGAGCTCGATCTATACCGAAGCTGTATCTCAATAAATAATCTGAAAGTGGTAAATTAACAGTTAATTCTGTTGACTTAATTGTTAAACTAGCACTTCAGCGTTTAATTGTTAATTGCGTAAGAATTGTTTTTCGAAAATGTGTGTCACGAGGCTGTGTTCATGTGCCATATTGCATTTTAATAAACTGTAATTAGTTTCTTGCGCTATTTCAAGGTGATTGATGTAGTTGTGGCAAGTTTATGGATTCATCATTTAATAAACTTAATTAATAATAGATTGTAAAACATTTAATTTACCGCAAGTTAAAAGATTTATCAATTTCTATCAAATGCAATCAACTAAAGAAAACTTACTTAATTTTAGTGTACAAATATTACAAAAAGTACAATCTTTTCATAGATTGGAAACCATAAAAACTAAATGAAGTGATTCTTAAAAAGTTATGTGGTCTTAATGGATACCTGCTTTCCAATTTTGATTAGCCATTTAGGTTAAGACATAGTGTGATTTTAAAATAGTGATCGACTGCCTGCATGGCACAGCAGTACCGAGTGCAGTGGCTGGGTTGGATATGTTTTGGGTTCGATTCTTGGACCAGGTCAATTGTTTTTTGCATCGTCAGAAAGAGTGCAAAATAAAGGACAATTAGCGTCTCCCTATTCCTATTAAAAAGATTATTAAGTATAGGTAGGACACGACGGTATTTCCGTGCTGCGCGGATGCGTGGGCGGCCGGCGCCTCCTTCTGCGAGCAGGTCATGCTCGTGAAGGAGACAGCAGAGCAGGCGCGGCGCAGCGAGCGAGAAAGACTCGCGGACATCGCTGGCCGCGTTCGAAGGCGGCTCGGGCGTCGGAGGGTGCAAACCGACCTCCGCCCCCATGAGCGCGGGCCTGAGGGTGACGAGTGGAACCGCTCGTCACCCTAGCAGAAGCTGGCCACGGCGGCGGCGCGCATCGTAGGACGATGCGCGCCGCCCCCATACTGGGGGCGAGTCGGGGACCGCGTGGTCCCCCCTCCCGAGGAGGGCCAGACCGAGAGGAATGGCCCTGGGTCAGCCGGGGTGCGAGGGATATGTCAAAAGACAACCTCACCTCCGGCCTAGCACATCGACCCACAGACGGCGTGCGGTTTAGTCGGTTCGAGTCCGACATAACCTCCCCCTTCGGCTCCGAAGGGGGGGGGGGGTATCCGTGGGGATTTCCCGCACGTAAAAAAAAAAGAGCAGTCCGACTGGGGAAGTACCTCCGTCCTACAGAATACCGCGGCCATAATAACCTCGTGTCGTGTTCCCGGCGCTGAGTAGGGTAGCCATAGCTCACTGGAGTTTTTGTGCTGTCGGTGGAAAGACCAACGACTATTCCTGCTTTGTCTTCTATACTAACGCCACAGAAATTCTCTGTGTTTACAGTGTCTGCAGCACGAGCGTGATTCCCCTGATGTTGTACACGTCAATAAGCCACGGTAACCACTTTCCATCAGGTGGGCCGTGAGCTTGTCTGCCTCCTCAGTTGTATAAGTAAACATAATTTATTTTGAAACATTCAATGTTTTAAAAAAAAAAAACCGACTGAAGAACAACTAGGGCCTCATAAGTAGCAATCGTACTCGGTACCAATACGCTATCAGCGCCATTAATTTTATGTATAATGCTGAGGTAAGACATAAGCACACATCCTACCAGATCGAAGACCTGATAGACCACGACCTTTAATCGCTTGCAAAACCCAGAAATTAAGTTACTTGCAGTGAAATTGAATGAAACAAGAACATAGGAAGCAAGATAAAGGGGAATGTATCAAATAACGGAATTAAGGTCAACCTGCATCACAAAAAATCAGATATCGAATTATTGTAACGTTTAAATTAATAAACATAAACAATTATTTTTGTAGGGAAAGTGAATGTTGAGACGAGGCTGATATCTACCCGATGACCTGAATACCTACAATCACTTATGAACAGAAAGCTGAAGTTCTTATCTTACACATCCTTATAGTATTATTAAAAAAGGAACCAAGTAATTTTATTATTCATTATATTATTTTAGCATTAGAAGTTTATTAATAGTTTAAATCTAATTTAGCTTTTGAGATGAGTTTAATATTATTGTGCTGAGAATGAGAGGCAAGTGCGTTCTAAGTAGTGTCAGGTGGTTTGAGTTTGAAAATTTCTTAATAAGATGTGTCAAGTTACTTCAAGTGACAGCTTGTGAAATTCAATTATTATAAACTAAAATATTTACACCAAAAGGCTGGCAGTAGGACAGAAGTGCCAAATAAGGCCAGTTCTGTGTTCTTTGAGCCCATACGATATTAAAATGATTTACTGTACATTATTGTAAGTATAATTTAAACTTATATTATAACTTATAATATAAACTTATTAGTTTTGAAAGTTGAATAGGTATAGATCATCCTAATTTTCCTTAGTAAAAACTAAAATAAATATGGAAAAGTACAATGAAGGTGTATGTGTGTTTGCGTTGTAAATTGATAATACGTACCTGTTGTACATAAGGACGTCTGGTTTCCATAACCTATGGGGCGGTACTCTTAAATCTTTAACCCCGCCGAAATCCGAAGTGTTCCACCTTACGTTCATATCATTCCACTCCTGAGTAAGCATAGGGAAGATAAATGTAACAATAAATTATTAAATTACTTTATTTCTTTAAATTATAAATAAAATATAAATTTAATTAATAAAAAAAAATTAACGGTCCTTCCTTTCGGGGGCTTCAATGCCACAGACTGAGAGACACAATTTTTTGCGTCGGGGGTTAAAAATAAACATAGTAAATATCCAACTGGCCAATGACCATGAGAATTCAAAATCAAATAAGTAATCAAAATACAATAAATAATAAAATCGAGAAGATGTGACGGGATATTAGATTTAATTATTTATTGCATTAACTATCAAGAAACCATTAATGTTTGCTATGTACTCACTCAGACGTATAAAAACTGATACTTACAAGTTTTAGCCAGATGTTTGTTATTAAGAGCTGGTTCTTCTCGTCCTGGGAACATAAATTTTGTATGTTAATGCTACGCACCGTTTATAGCTGGAACTTGAATTAATTCCAATAAAGCAGACAACAATCAGAAAACAAGGATTATTTAAAAAAAAAAGTACCGCAACTGGTTTCTGGATGTTGTTTAGGCAAAAACTATCAATAATAATTGTAGGTACAGTCGGCAAATTTATTTAATATGTATACAATTAACAATGTCACTTTTGTATTCATATTTGCTATTGTAATAATGGTTTAAATTAAATTAAATTAAATACGAGAATACCTAATATAGGTAAAATAAGAAACATGTAAAGGGAAACTTCTACTTTGATTTTAATTACCTGGTGTATGTGTTATTCAAGTATATGATTTACGAGATTTAAAACTGATTTATTTAAGATACTATTTTGTATTCTCATTATGGTACGGAATTATCACGTATTTTTTTTTTATAATTTTAGATTACCCAGTAAATGTGTTATTCAATTCACTTTATTCACTAATTTTATTTTCTCCATATTACAAGCTGGTTAAAGTATGCTCACTAGTCTTTGATAAGGTAATAATAATTTCTCCTGCATTGTTATTCGAATTCAGAATGACTTCTTTGCTGACTTTATGCACAAAGTGTAGTACTACTATGTATGCTCGTGTGAATTTAAAAAGGCGACGACTTCTTTAAAATACCTGATTGGTCAGTAGACTTATTTAATCGATGATGAAGCGTCTAGTGGTATCTTATGTACGATGAACGGTACATTTTAATTATGAGAAAAATATTAATCATATCGTGTAATAATGGGCCGTTTTATTAGTTATGTATCATCATTCAGTAGCCCTCCAAATATGGCTTGTATCTCACAGTTGTTTAACTCCATAAAGAGAACAATTTGTAACTTTAAATGATATCTAACTTATTCATAGCCGTGACGTGATGTTATGTATAATAATAATATAATCTGTAACCTTTCTCAAAAACTGGGCCATAAAGTGCAATAATAATTATTGAAAGTTCTAGAGATTTATACGTTCAAGTAGATAAACTTTTGAGGTTAATTATTAGCGTTACTGTATTTCTTAGTTCTGAAACTTTAGGTTAAATAGAAAATGGTCAGCTTGCAAAGTTTTTTTAAATGTCTTAAATCCAGGCCCGTTATCTCTATTGATTATATTAAAGGTGTAGACATACAGGTAATTCATAATATCAAATTAATTTTATTATCAGTTATAATGGGATAATCTCAAATCTATATTCATACATTTAGGAGCAATTATATCAATTCAAATTATTTGCTATCCTACTAACATTAGATAAGGTCTTATCTTATAAACTACAATTTTGGAATGCATAGCTAAAACCATCATCATCATTTTACCGTTGTTTCCGGTTGCATCCAAGGCTTTTACTTGGTAGCCTGAGAACAGCTTCTTACTTCTCCTCATTTTTGTTTAACTACTAGAGCTTATATGCGAGCGAATACCATGTAACTCCCTAATTCTAAGAGAAAAGTCTCCGTTAGACTCTCTTACGCTAATCAGTAGGGGTGTTGCAGGCTTTGGCCCCAAAGATATTGGTAGGGCCCTAAAAATATTCGATGCACAGTATGCTAACGTATAATCATATTGGTACAAAGAAAGGTGAGCGCACGCTTAAACGTGTCGCAAGTGAATTAAATTAGAATTCTTTATAAATACATAGAAAAAGATAAAAAGAACATACCATACCATACCATACCATACCTATAATATAGCGCCTATCATAGAACCTATCACTAATTTTCTGTCAGAAGAAATTAATAACTTACAAAAAGAAAAAATAATCACAAAAGTAATAAATTGCAAAAAGAAAAAATAATCACAAAAAGGGTCAGAAGACCAGGTTTGAACCCGGTACTATCTGAAACCATAAGGACTTAAAGTCGACTACGATGCTATTTATCGTATCCTGCAAAATAGACAGTCTATAGTTAATGTTGTATGACGTCAGTCGTCGCTTATGGTTCAAAGGTCAAGCTATCCTGAAGCGAGTTTAACACTTTTCACCCATCCAACGCCGCTAAAGAAGTTTTCACTTAAAAAATTATATGCACCCTCGTGCTTACTACAGTAAAATGCTAGAGGTAGGTATACTGATGGTACCAATCTTCCACACCTTATTGAACTGCATAGCTTAATCAATTATCTATTTCCTTATTGCTCAATTTATTTAGTACACATTTTTTTTTTCAAAACAGTTCTCAAACAGTTTCCTTTATAGACCGAGATTCCAGGCTGATCGGATATAACGTATTTTTTAATGAATGAGACCCTATGTTCTCAGTAGAGTCTTAGGTATTAGAGTCTTAGGAATACCTGCATGCTTGTGGAGCCCCCTCTTATGGATCCTGAGCAGATAACAGGTGAGAAAAGTAGCTAAAAATAAGTGCTACTTAACTTACATTTAAATGGCGGATTTTTGTATTATTTTTTGTAGAATATTATCCTGAAGTAGTATCATAAGTATAGACACTTTCTATGGAACAGAACTTCGGTCAGACGTTTAAAAGCTGTACAAAAAATAACTGACGTCATTAAAGTTATATTTAACTAGCTTTATGCCTGCGGCTCTGATCGAGTGGTAGTCCGGTAGTCGGCATAGCCAAAGGAGGGTTATGATATTGACAGGGTATGTATGTCTGCTCATCTGTTCCTCATAGCTCCTCAACTAATAATTACTTAGACCTGGACAAATGAGGTATAATTAGAAGCATCTTGGTCGACCACTGGTTATAATAGGCTATATAACGTGTCACTGAATTTAATGTGGCGCCCTTAAGCGGTCATAAAGTACTGTGTTTAAATTAAATTTGAGATACATTGGCCATTTGGTATTTAATTTGGGCCTAATTAGCTCATTTCAAATATGTATAAATTCTTGGCTGTTCTTGCCCTAAAATAATATAAGTATTACGATGGGACCCTGATCTGGGAACGGGACCCTATTACTAAGACTCCACTTTTTCTCTTTCTGTCTGTCTGTCTGTCAACCGGCTGTATCTAATGATCCGGGATTAGAAACGAAAATTGTAGTTGCCAAACATCCCCTAAACACAAAAATGATTCAGCCAAGAGTATGACCGCGAGATAGAGACCCGATTCCTGCCGGCTTCCCAATGGGTTGTAAATGTACTTTTACCGGCCTCCATTTTAAAAAATATCACCCTTCGCCACTGAGAGTCATTAACATAATATACTAGCGTAAGCCCCTGTATGGAATTGGTCGCCGGTTTAAGTCCGGCCATGGACGTTTACTCTTTCACGCTCATACTTTGGCTGAAACCTTATTGTCTTTAGGGAATATGTGGCCGCTACAATTTGTCTTTCTTATTAAATACAACTCTGTAATAGTTACCTTAATAACGATCAGTTATTTTTTCTGAAGCTTTTAAGCGTCGCGTCAGACTAAAGTTGTCTTATACTTATATATATATACAAACCATAATACAAAAATCAGCCATTTAAATGTAAGTTAAGTAGCACTTATTTTTAGCTGCCTTTCGCGCGTAGTATCCGCCCAGGGGTCACAAGAAGGGGCTCCACAAGTATGTAGGTTTTCAAAACACCTAAGACTCTAGTGAGTACATAGGGTCTCATACATTTGAAATTAAGTTATATCTGATCGGACAGGGATCTTGGTCTATAAAAAAACTATTCAATAAATATGTTTTTTTTTCAAGTAATACTAGACGACTCATGTCGAGTTAAATAACCCACCCCGTATCGTTCCCGGCGCAAAGGTGCCCACGATACTGGCCGCGTTGCCTCGTTGAATCGCAATGGCCATCCTTTGCCCCAGAAACGAGCCAGAGCGGGAGTTACCGCCTTGGTCGTGGATGCGGCGGCCAATTTCAGCAATCAACCATATAGCAATTAAATGTATAATAAATTAGATGTGGTATACTAAATAAAGTGGGCGATGAAGACATAGGTAGTTGATTAAGCTATTCAGTTTAATAAAGTGTCAAAGATTGGTACCATCAGTACCCATACCTATATCAAATTACCGTAATAAAACTCGTACCTACGACGTGGGTAGGCACGAGGGTGCATATAATTTTGTATAAAGAATTCTAATTTAATTCTCTTGCGACACGCGTGCGCTTTCTTTGTACCAATAAGATCGACCATTTTAGCTATACATTGAAAATATTGTATTGAAAGGAATATTTGCCGCGATCAGGAATTCTGTATAGGCTGTTGGTCAGTTATTGACTTCATTATCGACATAGTCAGTTGCGGAGCCCTTAAAAGTCCGACTAGTGTAACTAGAGAACTACAGAAATTCGATATGGTTGGAGGTCAGATGGCAGTCGCTTCACGGAAAATATCGAAGTGCAGCGGCATTGCAGTTAGAGTAAAAAGCCGACCCCCGATGGGTTGGGATAAGGATAAGGGAACGAAGATGAGGATGCAGCAAGTTCTGAGGGCGATAGTACGTCAGCAAATTTATTAATAAAAGTAACAGATAGTTATTCACCACGTCAATGATCTGCATGAGCGTGAGGCCGAAGGAGAGCTGCAGCGGGTCGCTCTCGTTGACCACGGGCCGCTCCAGCACGTTGTAATGGTCCAGCAGGTGGTGTAGCAGCCGTTTCTCGTGGTAACCGCAACGTGCCCCTGATGGATAAACATGTTATATCATTCACTTTTCCCCAACTTTATTCATTACTCACTAGCTAATAAGGTATTTGTGGTGTACCAAGATTTTCGGGGTATCACCTGCAAACCGGTGCATCTAATGATTGATGGATTTCGAGATGTTTTCTTCTAGAGGAGGTTAATCGGCAGCCGCTCCAAAATAAGCATCATTACAGTAAGGATGCGTAAGCTAGTGGACTTTGATGCAGTTTTGGATGTGACCGGGATTGGTGCTCAAATGAAGGCAAAGATTATTCTTGGTTCTTTCAGGATTTGTACATGGATGTGCAAGAGCTACTTGTGAGTCTTTACTTATCATTATGAATAATATATTATTGGCATTAATTATGCCACTAATATATCTATTAAACTAAAAGATGTTGAGTGATATGATGCAGAAAAGTGAGAGCTGTAATTAGTAGAAATATTTTCCGGTTTCCATACGAGCAGTCATTACGGGTAGTTGGACCCAAAAATCCGACCAATGGGTCATACTATAAAACTTCAAAATCGCTAGTAGATTATGGAGATGGATTGCTCTCTAACCCCCAAATTCATATTTTGTTCTCTCTTCGATATGCAACTGAGAAACTGATTTATAACTAATTATCCTGATAAATTTTATGTCATGGATAAAGCATTTTGAGTAAGGGATCTGACATCACTTAAAACGTAGCTTTGGAGTTGCCTGTATACTTATTCATAGACCAAAATAATTTACCTTCTAGGAGCGAGGAGAAGAAAGTTTTAATTAGTTTACTGTTTTAGTAGACTGTTTTATTCATACAACATAAATACGGTCATACTACCCTACAAGTTGACAGAATCCATATATTTCCACTTGCTATGATACTGGCCTTATGATCAATTAAAATTACAATTCCTTAATTGTAATAAATAATATAATACTAGTAAATAAAGGAATTTTAATTTTAAGTGAACGAATTTTAAGGAACTCATGTAGGTGCGTCTAGCTTGGCCCTTACCGGGTTACATCGGAAAACTTCCGATGTAACCCGTTTGTGCAGTCACCCGTGGCCCTCTCTGCAGCCACCCGTGTTCCCCTGGTTTATATTCCTTACCCATGGCTCTACTATTTATGATATTATTAGAACACTCCCTTGGGTTGCATCGTTGCCACAAAACAACTTCTACCACAGTCACAACTCAAAGGGATGTTAGCCTTCTATATTTGTTTACACCAGTCATCATGAGAGAAGCTATACTTTTCAAGGTGTGAAGCGCCGAGCCTTTTTGGACTCAACTCAGGCAATCAAGTTATAATGAACTGAGTGGCCATTCTGCCATTCACATAAAAAATGCGACATGTCTAAGGATTGACTTCGGTTTAGTAGGATTACATCAATACATAATATAAAACAAAGTCGCTTTCTCTGTCCCTATTTCCCTTTGTATGCTTAAATCTTTAAAACTACGCAACGGATTTTGATGCGGTTTTTTTAATAGATAGAGTGATTCAAGAGGATGGTTTATATGTATAATACATGTTTAATATAGTAGAGGGTGCAGCGGGAACGGGATCTGACGCCATGCGGGCGGAAAAATATTGGCGGTACGAAGTTCGCCGGGCAGCTAGTATATCAATATATTTAGATGGCTGTCTGTGGTATAATAATCGTTATGGCGTCGGTTATTCAAATAGTTGCAAGTACCCACGAGTCCTCGTATACATATGTACCTCTAACAAATCAATTTGACTCATTTGGAGTAGTTAATAAGATTACTATTAGTAGATAGTAATACTGTGCTATTAAGCACGTTATTAGAACCCAGTGATAAAGGTGACAGTGATATAGAAATGTAATTATAAATTATATTATTAGTCTACACTTTAAATATTTATTGACTAATGCATTGAAAGCTATTGTATGAAACAAAAAATACTTTCATTATGCCAAATTTATTTACGGGTGCAGGCATCTTATTGATTATTGAATAGAGGCAGGTTCCTGTAGGTATGGAAAGGGTTTAAGGTTGAAGAAAATCAATTCGATGATATATTCGAAATAAGTAACAAGTAAGTACATAATAACAGTAACTATAATTATAAGTTTATTTTGCAATCGCGTTTCACCACGAGGTATTCAAACCGTGATACAAATCGTACAAGGGCTCTTTTTTATTTGATTGTTTTGCCCATGGCTTGAATTGTTTTTTACTGTCCCCTTTTTAGATACCTGCTATCCGATCTTGGATCGTAAATGTAAAAGTGATTTGTACTTGGTATTTTGCGCGCAATTGGTTTTAGACGTAGACTATTATTGTTGTGCACGTAATTGAATATAGTTTCGTATAAAATATTCAGTTTTGCTTTATGGTACCGATAATTGAAATTACGTGGTATGCTGGATGATCGATTTCAAATGATTATAAAGCTAGAGTCTCAGGTACAGTTATTATTTGAATTGTTTTCTGTGTATATATTATTGAAGAAATTGTATAAAATATAGACCGTTTGTCGTGAACACTTCTCTTTTCAGGTATCCTTTATTTTGATAACATTCATATAAAAATAAAGGATACCTGAAAAGAAAAGTGTTCACGTTATTATGAAAACATCACTGAATTTGACTAAACTTCTAAAGAGAGAGGCATTTTATCTTCCCCTTGATACACTTGAGATAACTCAAGAGTTAGCGATCAAATCTCAGCTTTGTGCATTTTATAGCACCGAATTACCACTTGAGATTTTACTTTGATTGACACTTTTTACTTCCAGAGATCTTTTTTGGGGTGAAGTTAAAATATTTGATAAATAAATGACAGTATTAAAAATATGAAGGTACATTAGATAATAACGTATTGAGGCATGTGTACAGTTGGCGTTTTAATAGTAAGCTAATTCAGGAAAGCTATGAAATCCAATGTAAACTCCGTACTTTCTCAACCAGCTGATTTACACGTATGCCATTGGAATACATGCTTAGGTTTGCGGGTGGGCTAGTAGGATCTACGGGAAGCTGTGACGGACAGGTGGTAGGCGACGGCGGGTTAGGCACGCGCTTACCCCTCGGCCAGAGCAGGCACAGCAGCAGCAGCAGGCCCGCGGGCGCCGCCAGTGGCGAGCGGCGCGCCCGCCCGCCCATGTCAGCGCCGCTCGGCCGCGCCGCGCGCCGCCGCCGCCGCCGCCGCCCCGCGCCGCGCCATCGCCGCCCGACACCCGCGACACCGACCCCTCCCTCCCGACGCCGCACTCCCGCTTCTCTATTAGGATTTATCGAACACGATCGGCTTAAAATTCAATCCTTTTACGGTTTTCATATGTAAATCGAACTATGTTCACGACCGCTCGCCGACGGCCACGCGTGCCGTCCGATCCTTGAGCATCGCCGTCCGCGCCGAGGGTATGTTAGTCTAGTTACGGCGTGTTTTTGAGCATTGTTGTTCAGCGGAGTGCGGCCGACCGTGGGGCAGCGGAGCCGCCGGTGTGCGGACTGACGGAGCAGCAGGGCGCGCAGCCGCGCCGCCCCGCCGCTCCCATTCAAGCGCCGCGCCACGCCACTGCGCGATGCTCTCGCCGACCTTGTCTCCTTCGCAGCGAGCCACGAGCCTGCACGAGGTCCTCGATCCGAGCCCTAACACGACTCATCTCACTCCCCTCATTGATGCATATTACTACTCATCAATAATAGTCATAGATACATACAAACTGAACTGAACTGAAAAAAAAATAGCTGTACAAATAGCCCTCATGTGCGTTGCACAATTGTATTATTATAAATTTGCATCTATCTAAAGAGCAAAATTTTGGGAACAGTCGGCACAGAATAGATAATATTACTCAGTCGGTTAGGTAGGTAGTCCATTGTTTATAGTAAGTATTCGACCAATACTAACTAATTACTCAATGAATTTTACTCAGTGACTAGATTCGTCCTTAAATAATATAATTTTCCCATTTCATGTAGAGTTTAGAGAAATAAAACCCATTATAATTAACTTTTCTTTTACATAATTATGTTGACTCAATGAATGGTCTTCATGTATGCGTCAATGACATAACTGATATAAATTCTGTCATTATTTTTTGTGACAAGTATAAAAGCTAGTAGTGGTTGTGTGCCGGGCACGGTGGCACGGTGGCACGGCGAACAGCGGGGATGCGGCGGCCGCGGCGGCGGCGCGCGGTGCCGACGCGCGATCAATGAGGTCGCTCTCTTCCCTGTTTCAGTGCCTCCCTGCAGCCACCCGCGCCCTTACCTTCACCCTTACCATGCTGAATTCATCCCGTGACTATGGTACTTCCAATTCGAACATTAAAAAATACTGACGCGCTTTTTAGGGGGCGTATAAAGTAATGTTGAAAAGGGATATCTTGATAAGAGCCGAAGACCCATTAAACTCCATTATTATTTCAGTTAACAAAGCAGTAATATAATTTCTATTTACGTTAAGGAATTGTCATCATTTTCTATGGTATTTTTATTCCTTCAGTTAGTTTCAGAGTAAAAGCAAAAAGAAACCACATTCTGATTTTTTGGAAAATTAATCCGGTAAAATTTTTGTTCTTATACTTTTAAGATTTGTACTTGTATTTTAACACAAAGTATTAAATTATTGCAACCTTAAAAATACAAAAATAATGTCGATATGTTGAAAGTATTGCATGTTTCATTTAGGTACATCCCGATCATATAATTAATTGTTTTTGAGGTTCGGGCGGGGAGATTTCAATCATCACAACTCTCACACGTTTTGTTATCACAATATTATAGGTGGGTATGTTAACCATGACCTATTTACCCATATTCATACAGGGACTCAAAAACGATAAGGTTCTGAATTTGGCAAAACGTTTTTGTGTGTTACGTAATATCTTTGCACATTGTGACCCAATTTTTTTTTGTTTGCTTTCAGAAGCTTCTATGTCAATTTGAAAAAAGAAATGAGGTTCCTGTGTAATTTGTAATGATAGATGTTGTATGTTGAAGATAGTTTCTATTTTTTTTAAATATTTTGGATTTAATTAATTACTTTCACTATTTTACAGATTACTTATCGTTATAACTTTTGCATAACGATAAATTTTCCTGATACGCTTGGTCAACATTTCTCTTGGTTTAACGAAAAAACATATGACAATCGATCATTTTACAAAGAACATTTAAAAAACTAATCATTTGACAAACTTTAATTTCGCAAACATATATATATATATAACTTTAAAAAGAATATTTGGATAAATAATGGTTTTGCAAATGTATTACATACTTAGAAAATATTTCAACAGTTAAAATTTTATTAAAAAAAAATCTATATACTAAAAGTCATTTAACAAACAGTCGAACAAGCAAGCATAAACCACGTGTTTAACAGGCATGTAGCATGCAGTAGGCAAATAGCATGCAACAAACATGCAGCAAACATCGTTTCTGTCACAGCTCCGACGCATCTGCGACGGTAAGCTTGTGTGCCTTCTGCGCCTGCGCGAGCTCATATTATAATAATCCAGGGGTACGGCAAACAAGACCATGTGAAGTCAGATTTGCAGTAATTCATTTCTATCAGAAGTTTTGCCTGGTCAAGGCAATAATTTAAGGGTTAAACCTTTTTTGCCAACTAACATGTTTAAAAAATAATCAATTTGTGAAATGATGTTAAGGCATCATGAAATTTTTGTAAGTGAATATTTTTGCAAATGAGTAGTTATTAAACAATAGTTTGTAAAATGATAAATTATCAAGTATAATTTTGTCAAACGTTGTTGTTCAAATGATTTTTTTTTTGTTAAATGATTGGATACCATTTCTCTTGTATGGAAAAATAACATATCTTAATATATATAAATCTCGTGTCACAATGTTTGTCCTCAATGGACTCCTAAACCACTTAACCGATTATAATAAAATTCGCACACCATGTGCAGTTCGATCCAACTTGAGAGATAGGATAGTTTAAATCTCAAATTATAGTCCGATTCGCGATAACCGACATCCACGCGGGCGGAGCCGCGGGCGACACATAGTATTTTATATAAAACTTTCACGATTGACTTTTAATTAACATAATATGAGCTGAAATAATAGTATACTATCTTTAAATCACCAATGTAAATAATATGAAATGTTATACCACACAGAGCTGGTACACACAAGAGGTAGTAAAGATAGAGCAGCGAGATGACTCGCAGAGAGTCGACGAGGCATGCCTGCGCCTAATGTCGCAGAACCTGATAATGAAGGGTGTTTGCTCATTACCGCAACCACTTTACGTTCCTACGCGGCTGCGCCCACCGCCATTTAACACTTACCAACTTATATATCGAGAAACAAACACACAAAACCACTTTCGTGTTGAATCAATTTTGGAGCAATTAGTACGATAACTTTTCCTATAAGCTTAAATTGAACAATGTCATCACTTGAACTTGATTTGTGACAGTGTCTTCTAGGAGGAATACTCTACCGACTGAGATCCTAGGACCTGTCATTTTTTATGACAATCCACTCAAGTGGATAAATTAATAACTTTAGTGATAGTGTAATTATCATCGCCATGAGAGTGCCAATCCTGGTTGCTCAAGCCCAGGACTAGGATCCACATTTCTATGTCTACTTTACTAGACTTTTCTCCTAAAAGCCTCGTACTGTCTGAAGCCGCTACTCCGAGAAGAGAGTCAATCGCTAAGTGTAGCGGTTTGCCCCATACGCCCATGATAGTAGTATAACTATAGTCTCGTTATGCACTTTTTGAATTACTAAGTAAGACTGTAATTTACGTAATTACCCTCCTAAAACGGTAATTAATTATCCAAAACAAAGTTTGTACTTTGAAGAACAATACCATATTCGAAGTTCACAAATGTACCAAACCTCTAAGAGTCGTTTGATATGTTTAGCAAATGGCAAATGTATTTGGAACAAGGAAGTTTGTAAGACTCGGAGAAAGCGCTCAAGGAGGTACATACTGTTGAATAGCGCACTATGAACAAAAGCGGTTCATTTACTAGAAACTAGGCGAAATAATGAACGTTCTATAGTCCTATGCCTGGGTGAAATGTCAAAAGTAAAGGTTAAAAGTTACGGGTGCACTACCGGCTCGTTTATGAGACGCAGTAGGTTTGACTGATTTAGGCACAGGCGGCTGTCGGTTTAATTTCAAATGTTAAACTCGCTACAGTTAGCGCTATGTTTAGTCTATTCAAAGCTAAAGAATGCATTGTTTAGCTTTAGGTATACTTAATTGAAATTATGTTCGGAAATCAACTCTCATAGGACGTTACGGAAGTAACATTGAATGAATGCAGCTGATCTGATCAAGTAAAGTAACTCGAAGATGGAAACAAAATCTTTCCGACTACAAATATATATTTGGTTAAATGTAAATAATTTCTATAGTATTAACGAAAGTGTTGACCAAAAGTGTTGATGATTAATACAATTTGTGCGCTATTATGCTACTGGCAAAATATTCATGTTCTGTACTTGTATATTTTATAACTTTTACCATATTTATGTCAAATAAATTTGATTTTTATAGTGTTTTAGCTAATTGGATATGACCTGTTTAAGTTTAATGATAGAATATTTTTTATTATTGTACCATACTTTGTTTGCTCGAAGGATTAACTAAAGGCGTATTTCATTTCCACAACCTTTTCACAACTGTTTTTCGGTCTCATGTAATAGGGAGCGATCCCATAGCTGGAATATTTAAAGTGACACACATAAAAGCATTCGTTGGTGTAAAATATTGACAAGATGACCGGACCCGACACCCTTAACCCATCAATAAACTTTTATGTCAATCTACCTGATTTTTACTAAGCCTTTGTGAATTGGTATATTCTCAAGATTACATACGGTTTTTTGTGTCTATTTACATACTTTATTTAATGCTGCTGTAATACATAAAAAGTATAGTCGTCAAATTAAGTTTAGGCATAATTAAGAATAAAATAAGCAACTGACACACTGTATACATACCTAATTATTTTATGTTTGCAAGTAATTTTAAAAATTGCTAAATTAACGAGGCGGTTTCAGAATTTGTTTATATTAGCTAGAATAGGTTTCGTTTTAAAGTAACCAAATATCACAATAATCATAGTGGTAACTAGAAATTTCAATTGAGGTCATCGGTCATCGTGACTTTTGATTATTATCTTCGGTTCTGCTCAATCGATTGTGTTTTAACTTACATTGAATGTACGTACATACTTACAATTTACTGCATTTCAAACTCAAATTTATTCTAAAAAGTGAAGTACATATTTTATTAACGATTACTCGAAGCAATCATGTTATAATAATGAATAGTATACCCATTGCCAAACATCGAACTAAGATACAGAATACACCAAACGGCTACCGTTATTTAGGTGTATAAAAACTAACCGTGTTTTCTTATGTTGTCTCGCACCTGCGGTTCATCTGTGGTATCATAAATTTTTGCTAATTATTATCAACAGCTACAAAACTTCCGCTGCTATCCCTCTTCGACAATTATCACATTTGACAGATTATTTCTTGTTAAATTTATTACGCACTAATCCTTGTTAGTTTTTAACCAATCAAGCCATCATTATCTTAGAGAAATAGTCATTAAATTATGTAGATCTTCTACGAGCTAGGATTTCAAAGTATTCTTGATGAGATTCAATCTTATGGATTTAAAATGATATAAAAATCAAGTTTCGTCAATGTGTGGCTGTTCCAATTACCATGTGCACAGTCAGAGTCAAAACTTGATCATTATTTTCGATCGACTCCCAAAAAGAGGAAGTTCTCAATAAGATCGCAAATTTTTTTATGTATGTACACCGATTACTATGAGATCCGATTCGATTTACGTGTTTTTTTTTTAGTTCGATGCGGAATAGTTTCCGTTTGGTCCCATAAATATTTTATATAGTTTGTTCCAGTAATTTTCATTTTAAGAACATTTTTGTATTATTTTATTTAAAACTATTGTGTTTTAACTTACTTATGTATTATCTTTATCTCGGTGCCAACTTTGTATGTGGTGCCTGAACTACTATGCTGGAATCAATTGAAATAATAATGAGGGCTAGGCCCCGAGTTCTAACAGAACAGTAAATCTGTAAATTCAGTTATTGTTCTCAAGTTATTTTATAGATACTTTATAGTATTTGAAGTAGGGTTTTTAACGTAGTTTTATTTTTAATTATTTACTAATTTTATAGATTTAATTATTAAACAAAATCGTTTTGTATTTCTTTTTGAAAATGCTGTCAAACTAAGTACTTCTGATTGAGGTGATTAATAATTTTTAAACAGATTTTTATTTTTTTTTTAAATTATGAAAACGAATGATTAACTTTTGATGCTGACTGTACTGGACTGTAAAAAAGTTAGCATAAGGAATATTTCAGCATTAATAGGTCTCATGTTTCTCCCTTAAGACGGCTATTTTTTTTAAGGTAAAGAGGAATCATGATCCTTTGGGTAGCTTACATGGGGGCTTGACTTATACGCAGAGGCCCACAGAGAATTTTAATCTAGTATGAAACGGGACATCCTCCAAGAATAATCCACGATAGTACTAAATATGTAGAGGAGTAAGGGACCGCCCGAATGAAGTAGGTGCATGGACTATACCAAAATAATAGGTAGGTACGCTACCTGTATATTAAAAAAGAACCAACCAACCACATTACTCTATGGTCACGAGATTGATTACTATAATAAGTTTTTAAATAGATTTAAGCTTTTCATTGCAAAATCAAATTTTATAACATAGACATTTGACTTTTTTTTTAAATTTATTAGTGGAGACCGCGAGAAGGTAAACGAAGGGTAGGACGCCCCTTAGCCAGATGGACCGATTACCTGAAAAAGGTGGCTGGGACGGACTGGATGCGGAAGGCGGAGGATCGTACGAAATGGCACACATTGGGAGAGGCCTATGTACAGCGGCTAATTAATTGATTGATAAGACAATGTGGCCTCCGTGGCGTGGCGGTAGTGAACGCGGCCGCTACGCAGGAGGCGCGGGTTCGATCCCCGCTCAATATGTATATTTGCATTGATCTGGGTGTTTCTATGTATAATATGTGTGTATTTACAAAAAAAACCTATCTAAGTATGTTTATCCGCATTCTAGATTCCATAACACAAGCTAGTTAAGCTATGCTTACCATGGGTCTAGATAGCGTTGTGTAAAATGTTGTGGAATATTTATTATTTATTTATTATTTATTATTTTAAATGTTGATTTTGTAAGACAAAACATTCTAAGTAGAATGTTTTACAGTTAACTATAGCTACATGTTACATGTTACTACCCTATATGTGAATTCTAAATCCACGCTTTCCGATTGCCTGATGGTGGCGTAGGCAAAGGAACAACAGTAGGTGCCTTATACAAAGTGCCACAATGACACGAACGAACAATAGTACCTACCTTATGTCTAGCTCATCTCGCTACTAGGATTTTAATAAAAGTACCTCAGTGATACTAAGTACTTAAAAAAGCCGAACTTAGTAGTATTTGAAATTATCAAATTTATCTAGGTATGTTGTACAATGTATTCGTTTAAAAAAATAATATATTATATCTATAAACTTGTCACTCAATTTTACTTTGGAGACTGACAATATATGGTAGAGTTATTTATTATCTTAATGTCTTTATTTTGAATTAAAGAAAAGCTTTCACCAAATCATCTTTCGTCGAGTAGTTCTATGTTTCAGCAAACAATAAAAGAATAAAGTTTTATTTCACCGTTTTATTAGATAATATGTAATTTTCATGATACAGCCTGGATCCAAACTTGCACCTCTATATTTACGACTTTACCTCGTTTATTGAAATCCTCCTAAATTGCTTCATATAATATCAACTTGCAGTGTTGGCGTCATCCTATATTGAAATCCACATCACGTCACAGGGTAAATCAAAACACGAAAATTCGTGACTGTTATGTGTCGCAGCTGTGGCGATTGCGAGACAGGGCTAAGTGTGGCGTGGCTGCGGCATGGCCGTGGCGTGGTTGTGGCAGGTGTCTGGCAGCGCGGCTGACACGGCGTCGCGTGACCGCTCAATGCCTGCCTGCAAATTGCACATTACACGCCGTGTTCGCTCTGCAACCGACCATTAGTGCATTCCCGCAGATTACTTCATAGCGAAACCGACCATGGAAACTGTTACAGTTTTTATAGACCAGCGCAGTTCGTTTTGTAAGAACTAATTTTTAGTACGTATTTTGATTGGTTTGATGCATTTTGGTACTGAAAAAGAGATTGTATCTATATTGTAATTATTTATGTAAAGTCGAAGCTGTAAAAAGTTTGTACATTGCATAATTGATCAGGGTAGACTGTGGAATGCCTGTCTATTCACTCTTATTTCTATCTCTGAAAACCCGACCGCCTTCTCCTCGCCGCATTTTTCCTCGATCTAATCAAAGCAGGTATCTTAAGCAAACTTTTGCTGACGTGAATAGAGAGAGCCTCTCACTTGGCATCAACTCTCAAAGTCAATATTCGGTTACTACGTAATAAGCTTCACGGCCTACCTTATGGGTAGCGCCGTAGCGGTTACTGGTGTCTATAAATAACAGAGGGTATCATTTACCTACGCATAGCTGAGCAGCGAGCATAACTCTCTTCCCAAGGAACATAGGTGATTCGACGGAACGGCAGGAACAATGTAAATCAGCAAAATCATGGCGTACCTTCTTACATGATTTGTCGTCTTCTTTTAATATCAGAAGTGATATATTTTTGATCAACTGTTAATACTAGAACTAAACTATATAAAAATATTTCAGGGCTTCATAATGACCCCTCAATCTGAGAAGTATGTGTTCCTTTGTGCCAGTGACAAAGGACCGGTTTCTGAATTGAGAAATTTAAGTTGAGCAACTGCAATTTTTCAGAAAACAAAAACAATTTTTTTTTTTAAATTAAAAATGTTTTAATAATAAGTCTAAAGAAGAAAAAAAAGAAAAGTTACATAAGGCCGCCTATTGTACATTAAACTGTATACATTCCACGTACTTGTCCTACTGTAAATCTTTAAAAAATACAACATGTTGAAACTTATACTAATATAGGGCAACAAAATGATAACAAACAATAAAAAACATTTATGTTGACTGTAATGGCTTCTAAAGAGATGATCTAAAGTAAAATTTGAAGTACCCAAGATGAGACTTAGGTACCTCAAGACTGCACGCAGTACGAATCGAGACTCGCTTCAAGCGGAAGCGACCTATATATGATAGTAGGTGGATAAGAGTTCATGTAATCCTGACTAATATTATAAGTTTACATTAGTCTAGTCTAGTTTACACTAGTCTATTATATACAGCAAGTGAATGAGAGATCAACATTAATTTAATTAAAAACTAAGTACCTACTTCAGACAACGATACACGGTAACTTTGGCTTCGAAAAAATGTATGGTCTAGTCTAAATTTTGGCAAGTGCCAATTTAACGCGGGTAGAGCAGGCTCGTACTCTTATTTCTGGTTTTTGTTAGATCATTACAAAAATGTTTAATTTTAATCAAGCTCTTTATATTCTAAAGCTTATAATAATACCTAGATTCTAAGTACTTTATTGTTTCACTAATAAAATAGCTGCGGTTAAAGTTAGTAGGTACGTTAGATAGAAGAGATATTCAAGGGCTAGTAGGAGTAACATAGTGGCAAAGAAATACTTTTATAAGTATTATGTCACATGTCAATAAAAAAAATAAAACCATTTTCATGACTGCGCTACTTGATTTATGATTGCAAAAAGGGTGTCGTTAATATTACATGGACTATGAAATATACGAAATTGTATTTATGTGTTTATATTGGTCGGCGACCGCAGGCGACGCGACGGGTTGGTTGCGCTGATTACATATTAATGACCTGCCAACCCCCGAATGGCGATAAATTTTATACAAAACGATTTGTATCATTAACGGATAACGATATCATTAGAGTTGTGGAGGCTCAAGTTTACCAATATAAATAAAAATGTAACTATTAAAAATATTTTTGCGTTGTATTAATTCTGTATATTTTAAATATATTTATAATTTATTTATAAGCGAAAATAATTACGTTATAAAAACCCATAACCTTTATTATAAATGTAAAAGTTTGTGAGAATTATAGTTGAATATTTGTTACATTTTCACCTAAAAACGGCCAAAATATATCATAGAGATAGATTATACTTAGCATGAAGAAGAACATAAGCTTTTCATTCTGGATTATTACGTGTGTGGACAACGGTTAATTGACTTATAAGTTATAACTGATACTTCATATTCTTACTTACTTAATAATAATATAACACCCAGAAACTTAATGCTGAATAGATAGATGCGCCATCAACATCGTATTCTCAGAGACATTTATAACGTGTTGTTTAATGCGACTGACTTATTCTAAGTGCATGCAAGCATTGCAAGCCGGCATCGCAAAACTTTCTCAAAAATAATGAAACAAATAGTAGATATTGTGGCTAAGCTCTGTAAATAAAAATAAAAAAAGGCCCCGAAATTGTAATGAACTGCATTTCATCCAATAAATGACTATGCCCAAACAAAGACATAATTAAATTAATTTGCAATCTGAAAAGCAGTATGAGATTGGAGGTTTATTTTGTAAGCAACATTATATAGTTATTTGGAACACACAAGGTTTTGTATTCGCCAAGAGAACACATTTAAGGACAGATTTATCGAAGCGACGGCGACGTCGACGGTAAGTGACTGGGATGTTTGCCTTCAGAGCGCTGAGTTCCGGATATGAAACTCGTGACAAATTGTGGAATGTTATGTGTCTGACGGTGACATATGGTTTTTAAAGCTCAAGAAGTCTTTCATTTTGAGAGCTTTATATTATGTGACAACAAAACCAGTCGGAGGTAACGTTTGAAGGAATAATAACGTCTACATCTCACACTTTTTGCGTTGAACAGTGTAACCGCGCTTTTCACCATGTGTAGAGGAAAATAACTATCAGTTATGAGGTCAAAAGTAATGATGATTGCCAAGCCATCGCCACTTAATAAGGAAACCTAGTTTTCTCATTTAACATTTACAACTTCAACGAATGGAGATATCATGAACATGGTCAGCGTTTTTATTACATACCGACACAGTTTAAATCGGTCAAATGATTTTTATAAATCTGTTAGAAACATCTGACACGTAGGTGATTTAATTGAGACTCCAGTTGTTCTATTTGTATTGTAGCTTTAATTAGTTTTTATATGTATTTTTTTATATTTAAATTTTAGGTACGTCTCCTCGTCTGTGTGAACGTACACGTCGCCTTGTGATGTTAATCAAGCGTGTCCCCGCACGCCCCGCGCCATTTCTGCTGAGTCCATAGGCATGGACAGTGGACACATCCTTACGTTCTTTTTTTTTATTTGCAGTACTTAAAATACTTAGAGTTGAAATTCGGAACCTTTACTATATTACCGCTTATGACAATTGACTTTTGCTTTCTACGTTCTTCTTCTTCCACCTAGCGTTAACCCCAGTCGCATCCGAAGCTTTTCAACTTGGAGTCTGGGGTCCGCTTTTTACCAGTCTAGCTGCGGATTTGGCTTAACTTCGTTATTTTCCGTGAAGCGACTGTCATCTGACCTCCACAACCCAAAGGCGATATCGAAGCATTGCAGCTAGACCAGTTCTTGGATTTTTGAGGGCTCCAACTACCCGTAACGACTGCCATAGATGTTTGTATGACAACCGGGACCGACGGCTTAACGTGCTTTTCGAGGTACGATCAGACCAATGCAAATACCCATATTGATGCATACAATGATTTGCACAGAGTGGGGATCGAACCCGCGCCTCCTGCGTAGCGGTCGCGTTCGCTACCGCTTCGCCACGGAGGCTGTCGCTGTGTTTTGCTTTCTACGTTAAATTAGTTAATAAAAAGATGAACCGGTTTTGACCTTAAGGTATCTTCCTCGCCATACAGTGATAGTATGGAAGTTTCAGCATAAAGATAACCTACGTCAGAAAAGTTAATAAAACGCTCTTACCTAAATTCTACTAATATTATAATTGTGAAAGTTTATGAAGTTTGTAATTTAAACACGCTGAAACAGCTGAATGGATCAGAATGAAATTTGGTACAGGGATAGATTATTATCTAGAAAAACGTTATTGGGTATTTATTAACTGCTGGCACAGGTTCCCATGGGTCTTGGGACCGGGATCAGAATTCCCGGCAAGCGGAATCAAGGGCAACAGCTGGTGGAGGTATCACTCAATGTAGGCGTTACATTTAAAAACAGAATAATCTCTTCTCAATCCGCGTTATTACGTTGGGCAAATAAGGAACAGTTCATTGCACATGGCCCGACGAGCCGATTGATGAGCTTTATTCAACAAATATAAATGGGAAAAGTTTGTTTTTCCAGTACAATTGATATGTTTACCCAAATTTTCGATTCAATAATGATTATGTTTGAATTTCAGTTCTAGGTATTTATAGTTTTATCATCAATTTATTAATTGTTTGTATGCTCTTATAGTTGCCGGTAAGAGATTGCCTCAGAGCGATAAAGCAGCGATCTGTACGTACCACGTAAGTTGTATCTCTCATGTTGTATTGCCGTGGTGAACAATAAAGCGGCTGTATTATTATTATATATTTTTATAATCCATACTAATATTATAAATGCGAAAGTAACTCTGTCTGTCTGTCTGTCTGTATGTTACGCTTTCACGCCTAAACCACTGAACCGATCTTGATGAAATTTGGTACAGAAGTATATTAAAGCTTGAGAACGAACATAGGCTACCTTTTATCGCGACAAACGGGGTTTAAGGGGGGAAAATAGGGGATGAAAGTTTGTATGAAAGTTTGTCATTTTTGTAGATGAGGTGGATTAGAGCTTGGGAATGAACATAGGCTACCTTTTATCGCGAAAAGGGGGGTAGAAGAGTGGGAGTAGGGCCATGGGATGAAAGTTCATATAAAAGTTTGCAATTTTTGAAGATATCCTGATGATTTTGGTACAGAGATAGATTAAAGCTTGGAAACGAACATAGGCTACCTTTTGTCAAGAGAAAGGAGGGGGGGGGGGGGGGGAGATAGGGGATGAAAGTTGGTCAGGTTTGAAGATATCCTGATGAAATTTGGTACAGGCATGAATTAGAGTTTGGGAATGAACATTGGCTACCAGTTGTCGCGAAAAAGTGGGGGAGTAGGGCCATGGGATGAAAGTTTATATGAAAGTTTGTCATATTTGAAGATATCCTAATGAACTTTAGTACAGTGATAGATTAAAGCTTGGAAACGAACATAGGCTACCTTTTGTCGTGAAAAAGGTGGTTTAAGGGGGGGGGGATTGAATAGGGGATGAAAGTTAGTCAGTTTTGAAGATAACCTGATGAAATTTGGTACAGGGATGAATTAGATCTTGAGAACGGATATATGCTACCTTTTATTGTGAAAAAAGGGGTTGAAGGGGGAATGGGGCTATGATTGCCATTATTTGCGAAATTTGGTACAGAGATAGGTTAAAGCTTGGGAACGGACATAGTGGCTTATGTCCGTTCGTTCCTTTGATCGCATAAAAGGGGGTAGAAGGGGGGAATATGGCTTTGGCATGAAGATTTGTCATTTTTGACGATATCCTGATGCAATTTGGTGCAGAGATAGATTAAAGCTTGGGAATGAACGTTTAGGGGAGGGGGGAATAATAAAGATTTTGATTTTTGAAGATATCCCGATGAAATTTGGTACCGAGATGGATATTAGCTAGGAAACGGACATAGGCTACATTTTATCGTGAAAAAGGGAGGTAGGGTTAGGGGATTAAAGTTTGTCATTTTTCAATTGCGCAAGAAAGGGGGGTGAATAGGGGATAAATAGAAAGAAGTTTTTTCTAGGTGGATTAGATAAGAACGGAACTTCTTCGGAACGGTCATAGTCGAGAATCGAGCCAAAAACGAGCGAAGAGGCGAGTAGAGATCATTATTGGGGCGAGTAGAGTCGACTACAGGGGCGATTAAAAATGCGACTAGAGAAGCCAGTGGAGAGGTGAGTATAGAATCATATAGAGTGCAGTAGACAATCGAGTGGAGAGACGAATGTAGAGGCGAGTAGAGTCGAATAGAGAATTGAGTAGAGATTCGAGGAGAGATGTGAGTAGATAGGCGAGTAAAGAGAGTCACCTAGAGAGACGAAAAAAGAATAGAGTGGATGGGCGAGTAGAGATGCGAGTACAAGAGGCCAATGGAAAGGCATAGAGGAGAGTACAGAGTTGAGTAGAGAGAGGAGCAGAAAAGTCAGTAGAGAGTCGAGTATAAATTCAAGTATAGAGGCGAGTAGAAAGTCGAGTAGAGAGTCGAATTTAATGCTCAATAGTGTCTCAACACTAAGCGATAACCGACATACACGCGGGCGGAGCCGCGGGCAAGAGCTAGTTATTTTTATATAAGACCCTTTGAACAATTATTTTAACTAATAGCAAACAGTGAGTGGTTAATTAACAAAAAGTAAAATATACTATAACATAATTTTCATTAGTATTTTCGTGTGGTAATTAAAGTTGGATTCGGAGTAGAATTAATTAATTTCATCACTTTATCAGGAAATTGTGTTAAAATGATTATAAGATGCTTAAAGTATGTAGGTGTACTATGTAATATTATGAAGTTAACGACTCTCGAAGTATGTAGTTTGTTCACTAGTACGTTCTCTCTAGAACCTGGCCGAAGGCAGTGTGCCTTACCGGGTGTAATTAGGTGAGCCTCTCACGCCTACTATGGAAGAAGTCAGCACGATTTACATTAACCTCGAATGAGAAAAATGCCGTCACCGTGTTGGTTCCACAAATTATTGTGAATGCCATACATGTATTCCTGAATTGATGAGATGTTTAAATAAACTATCATATCTGATATTGCAAACATTCAGAGAAACAACTCCCAGCAGGATTTCTTCTAAAACGGTGAAATATTATGCAATTCCCAACCTTTTATTAAGCGATTCGTTTTTGATTAAATATATACATGGCCAAGTTGAAAATTCACACTCTCCTTATAAACCTTTTAACCATAAACTAACAATTGCTTTCTCTATCTTAGTCACCATAGCTTCTTATACTGCAATATTTCCTAATTACACTGTTCTTCACTTGTAACAGACAGAAATTAGCACTGTGGAACTCTGTATAATTGCAGAATTAAACTGCGTGAAACTATTGGGATTAATGAAACTTAGGAAAAGTATAAGAATCGCGCTTGACGTCTTTTTTAATCAAATCTCTTTGGCTATTAACTTTTTTGACTCGTGTAATTGACCGCGCCACTGTAATATTGTCTATGGATTTAATTTATATTTTCGCCTACAGTGTTTAACTAATTAATACTTCGGTACCGATAAATATAAAACATTATAGTTGCTATAAAAGTATTATACATCTATATCAAGACAACCGCCAACATTTAGGACAGTTAGCTGTGTATCTAACGAAATGAAGTTATTTAATATTTTGTTATTATAAACCATGTTAACTTACTAACGTATACTTACCTATTAGAATATACTTTTGAATCGATAGTGGTTTTTCTCATTCATATTTCTCGAACCTTTTGCTAATGCTCGATATTAGGTACACATGATATGTGTAATATCGAGGTTTTATTTGCGATCCATGAACTGCCCCTTCTCGTACTATCTATACCTAATGTAGTTCTAGTGTCACAAAGTTACCAGTGGACACCATATTTTGTGCACTCTCCAATACTGATCAGATGAAAATATAATTGTTTATTTCACCAATCTGTATTAGCAACATCAAATAACATTTGGTTAGTGTTTAGCCACACATTGCTGTTACGGCAATCACGATCTCAGTAGAAGCATGTCACATACTACTTAACCTAACCTAACCGGTACAAAGTCACAATGCAGAGACAACCAGATGCTACTGTTAATCAGTAGTCTGCCTTAAGTTCATTATGCTATTATTATAGATAGAAACGAATAATAATAAGTACCGATAATGTAACTTCCTTAATAGACAACACCTGCGTGAACGACACGGGGACTTTCCAACATATTGAACAACGGCTCAAGCTCATGCCACCCGGTCAAAACATCAGGCAGTTCCCGTAAACATATTATGATATCATAGAACGCGCAGGTTAATAAGTTAGTATGGTGTGAGGTGTTTACTTAAAGTCACTGCTTCAACGTGCATCCGTGTCGCTACAGGAGAAATTGACGATTTTATAATGTTATTAAGTAACGATCTTTGTGTAAAAGTGTAAATAGAAACGCTACTTTTCAATTAGTAGTTCCTAAGTTCTAAGAAGGTAAGTTTAAAAAAAATGGTTTTTATACTGGCCATGTGTAGTGATACCGAGTCTGATCTGCACATATTGTTCTGTATAGATAAAGAGAGGATGAGACTATACATTCTTTATCTTATTTATATTAAATTCCTCTTATAATCTGTAAATTGAATATTCTTAGTATTTTATTATTGTGTTTTGGTATTGGTATTGGAAGAAAGGTTGATGTCTTGCAACTAGCATCTTTTTATCACATTAATTGTTGTTTTTATATACAATTGTCTTAAATGGCTGAGATAAGTTTATTTACGTAAGATGGGTATAGGCATTAATCGATATATTGACTACAAACAAGACTAGTGTTGGTTTTTATTCGATGGTAATTAAACAAGGGTTGAACCGTAGTGGACCATAAACACAACCTTGTGGCACCCCTAAGCCATTCGTAACAAAGTAGATATCTAAATTCAATCTTTAGGCATCGTTATCAATCCTAAAGTGTGTATAACTACATTGAGAGTTCTAAATAACTTTTTTCATAACACTTAGTTCTGTAATTATTTATAAATTAGATTTGATTTCTAAACCGCCTTTATTAAACACTTTCTGTTGTCTATCTCTAACAGATTCATTAATTAAGTATCAGACAGTTGAATCTTTCTATAATTGTTGAGCGAATGAGAGCATTGAGCATAGGTAGTCGTTAATAGCGATTTATGATTGTAACTGATTCTCAGCTCAGTCTATAAATCATTGCCTCAAAAAATCTACAGCTTCAAGCCTTTTTCTTAAGTATTTTGTTCTTTATTTCTTTCGAGACACCAAAATATGGCTAAACTGATATACTCTAATGATTAACAGACTGGGCAGGCTTAATATGTTTGTGAATTTCGGGGCACCGTGGATGGCAATCTTTACAAAATGACCTCTTTCTGAAATGATTCTAAGTTTCTGAATTCGTTTAAAGATTTTATTTTAGTGGAGTTGACTTTAAAATTATTGTACTCTCTGCAGGCATCTAATGTAAATCTTACATGAGTCTTTTGATAGCTTTGCTGAAAATGACTTTATTTGTACTTCCAACAGTATATTTTAAGCCGATGCCTCCAACTCACTTTTAATAATTTTCCAATTCGTTTTTAATACTTGCTCTTATTAATATAATGCGATTTACGTTCTACGTAAATTGCATTACTGATTTTGTAGAAAAAATGTTAGAGAACTTGATTACAATATTCCTTCGGTTTTGGAGTGTGATAAAAAGTGCTCTACGGACTCCCACCGTATATAGGGATGAAAAAATGCTCAAAAAATGTATTTCTAGTCCAGCTTACGTCATTTAATTATTCACATTACCAAATCGAAAAATGTAACTAATAGCTTTAGTTCCAAAGCCATACAAAATAATATCTAGGTTCTAAAATGTCATGTATGTTTTTGGAGAAATGCCAAATGCATCTTATGAAATATAAAACTATAATAAGTCAGATATGCATATTGGGTTTGACACAATTAGCTAGAACGATTGAAGCCAGGGTCAAATTCTGAAGGGCTGGCAAACGCATATTTATTTTATTTCATAATTTATTATCAGAACGAGATGTATGCAATGGCATAGCATTGAATGGGTACTCCGTTTATTCTGACTTTTGTAGCCATATGCTGGGGCTGCATAGAGCCAGCAGTTGTAACTTAGTTTGAAGAGTTCATAGTCGCTCCATTGTCTAGGCGATGTGTCTGAATCCGGTTAAGATATTAGTCCAGATTAATTTGCGAAAAGAATAAAAAAACATTGTATGAGCCAATGACGATGTATTGTATGAATGACGTTTTAAAAATTCTCACGAAGTTTTCCTTCATTGTTAAATTTGATCTCGAGCGTGAACATTTGAAGTTAGGTAGTTATACGTAAAGTTTACATAACCGTATATAACTTCCCATTACCCATCATGCAAGCATTAAAGAAAGTTCAGAGCTTAGACAGCCATCACTCAGAGAAGATGCTTTCGTTGCCAATTTTTACTATCGAGATGCCATGAAGGTCATCAGAATCGGTAAATCTTGACGCTCTTCGTACAAATGTTCCACTCAATCGGATGAATTTCTAAATATATTCGAGACCATTATTTTTAATATTGCGTCTTAAGACATCTTTAACTATTAAAGGTGTTTCTTTTATTGCAAGGATTGTGACACCAAATAGACAACTGGGCCAATGTTACCTTGATGATTAAAGATTCAGCAAATTTCATAATTGGACAATGTAGTGGGTGCTAAAAACTGCAATTTTGTTTATTTTCTTGTTACGTTATATTACATTGTTTTATACTCACGTTTGTATATACTCGAAGGATTAGGCATTAAGTGTTATAACTGTCGTCAGCTGTACTATAGGTAAGCTAATTGTTGGTAAGTAAAAAGAGCAAGACTATTGCCTTCGTGGAGCACTCTTTTCAGACTCCGTGTTACTGCTAAGAATTTTCTAACAAAGAAACCTAACACTGCCAAATACGGGAATCTTACTTGGACTTCATTCACATAACTTGCTACCGCTGTGCTAACATTAGTTATATATATATAGGTAGGCGAATAGTCATTATGATAGAAGTATAATCGGGATAGTAGCTACTACCGTTACTTCTGAGACAAATATTGTGATCTGTTCTTCGTAACTGGGCTGTAGATCCGACTTGTAAATTGCCTCCATAATCTAGCGCTATGATCATATTGCAAGTGATTCATCTGAAGTATTTATGCAGCGATAGCGTAATTGTGCAGAAATTTAAATAATAATCATAGTTTTACAACCGTGAACTTATTCGTGGTCCAATTATTCAGCTAATGTACAGCCCATTTTACTAATTATCTTGCTTTTTAAACAGTACAGTGATGTTAATTGTTTTCATGGCCAGAAGCATAATAATAACATATCTTATACATACATATTACTCTTAAGTTTAATTTATATAAGTAAGATAAATATTTAAAAAGTTACAATATGTAAACATTTTCATCGAAATTTTGACGTTAAGTTGATATTTTAATTTGGGACTCACGACAGAGAGGTAGCTGAACAGTTATTAAGACACAACTTCGACTTACACTTCGACACACTTATTATATTTTTTAATGTACAAAATTATTTCTTAGTCAATGTAGGTATTCATATACGATGAATACATCATGTCACAAATTGAAGGGTGATTGACGCGAGGTTAGTGAGAAGGACCCCGCTACCTAATGCATACTAATACAGCTCTGAAACACAATACTAAATATATACTACAATGATGAGACTCGTATTTTATAATAGTTGTACTTCTCAGCTACCGAATAAACTAGCCACTTATGGACAACCGTACGAATGAAAAATGTTTGTAAGTTGCATCTTTAATTTACGAAATCATATTGTTCCCGTTTGATTTGATGCGCGGAGTTAAGCGCCCATTCAATCATAAATAATAGTTATTGTTTCATTACTAGAATTAGCACTTAGAAGGCCGAGTAATTGAATTAGACGTTGATTGTCTGCGTGACAAGAGAGAACACTGGTTACAAAACTTATCTCTGCGTTATCTCGTAGAGAGAATTGCCAATTACTTTCACTGTCTTTCTGTTCGTCAAAGTCCAACTGATGTTGATCAAATCTACGAAAAGTTTTTGTAATATTTGTTACGTGAAGCCACAGATAAAATAATATATTGTAAAGCGTAACTGACATAGCCGTTATTTCAATTTAACTTGTTCGACAAAGTTAGTGTGTATAGACGTGACATCTGAATTAGCTAATTCAATTACGAACTCGTTAAGTAGCCTTCGTCAACTTCAAGCAAGTGTCTCCTTCAGTCAAGCTTGTGCTGTGACGGTGAATATAAGTGCTACTGTAGCTAGTGTTATTAAAGTAAAGAACGTAGGATAGATGTCTCTCGGACTTTCCTCACATTGTGGGATAGAAATGTGAAACTTTCTTGTAGATCGAACGAGGCACGGTGTCAAGTACGATTATAGCCAACTTTGTGGCAGGGCGGCCGGAGCGCAGCGTGGTGAGAGCGCGGCCCGGTTGCGACCGGTCAGCCCCACCGAAGGCGCGGGCGCACACGCCGCTCTGTACCGCCGACGTCGCGACGCTCGCTCGCGCTGCGCTCGTGTGCGCTAAATCGCCAGACTACACCGTTGCTTCGCAAGGATTTTAAACGAAATATCGCGAAACCCACGCACACGAGAAGTTAAGATGTTTTGAACGTTGTTATATTGTGTCGTGGGACAATTTCAAAATAGTGATTGTTGCTTTTAGAAAAAATTGTGAAACATTTATCGGTGATTATTGGAGGAAAAATTTGAAGGGTGAGTATTATTTAATGCATTTGTTAACATAACTTTGAAAATAAAACTGAAATAAACAAAGGGGTGTGGGACAATGATTATGCGGGTTTCCCTGTCGGGTAGCGGGCTAAGGTCAGCGGAGCAGCCGTGTGCGCGGTAATGAGATTAGGGACGGCGCGTCGAGGCTGCGATCCCACGTCCCGACGTACCCTCCGCACACCCCGCGTTTGCCGCGCGATCCGCCCGCCGTGCTCCTTGTTTTATTTTTCCGCCCGCCCTAATGATACCTCATGTAGGCATTGAAACTCCATTTATCAATTTATTAATTTGCACATTTTTTGAAACTTTGTATTATTTACTGACGATTTTAATTAATTCTACCTTTTATTTAAATTTAAAACTTTCAAATACTTCAATGTTTTTCTGCTTCAATACGTTACGATTTTGTTTTCGGAGCTCAGCTGAAGTTTTTATAAACTTTGCCTATTCTTATTCAGCTTAAATGTATTAGAAAGAAGGAAATTTAAACCTCTTTCAAAGAATACGACGTAAATTTATGTTTCATTGTAACTTCAATAAAAAAGATATACTCGTTGCTTTCTTGTAAGCTTTCTTAAATACTTTTTATGAATTAGAGACAGGAATGGTTTTATTTTATAACAATACGTATTCATGAAATTAGTAAATATGTTTATAACATATTTTCCTAAATACAATTTCAACCAGAACTTACATTATTATTTATTTATGA
This sequence comes from Eilema caniola, assembly GCA_949126895.1. NCBI lineage: Eukaryota > Metazoa > Arthropoda > Insecta > Lepidoptera > Erebidae > Eilema > Eilema caniola. The sequence goes on along the minus strand of OX421463.1, from coordinate 15,673,918 downwards.
TTTTGTAAAAAGTTAACGGGAATATGACATTAAAATAAAATTCATTGTAGTTATTTTTATGTCGTGAATTATTATGTTTTTTTTTCAATATTTGGAATATTCCTGATATTTGATCAGTTTCAGTTAATTAGCCCACTACAGTCCACTGTTGGACATAGGCCTCTCCAAAGGTGTTACTCATGAAGTACCCATACTTTGCTTAATTTTTTATTGGTGTTTACCCAAGCTCAAAATATTACGATTATGGTTGCTGAAAAGTAAACGGAACGTCAGAAATAGTATAGGCATAAAAATAACGCATGAGGAATTGTTATGTAACCTGGTAAAATTTCATAATTTTTGTTTTAACTGCTTCCGATTTAGAGGGGTACATCTAGGGGTACTTATGGCAACAAAGTGTTAATCTGTTACGATTACCTGAACTATTCTATCGCCGAATATTTTTGGCTGTTATTTAATATCATATTCATCATCACTTTCTCGTTTAATGGCATGCTAGGTGAGAAGGCATTGGCACACTAATGTACAGAAAAGAATAAAAGGATAACTCTTCTATTTTTTCATTTAGCACTACTTGAAAATGAACAGTAATGTCCGGTAATATCTCACGATTCCGTGACACTATTTTGCAATTTATTTGTCGCTAATTATGATGGACAAAGTAGATGAACGGAAGGCTGAAAATCGGGTGTCATCGGTTGCAACTGCGATGGGCTATTTAATTTATGGATTGTAAAATTCGAATTGATCCTGTAAATTGCTTCTTATACTATGGGGTTATTCAAGATAGGAATTAGAAGATTTTTACAGGGTCGGCTGAATGCGTTTGATACGACTGGTGTTATACACGTCCATAGGCCACGGACTACTTCCCATTAGGAGGACTGACATTGGTATAAAAGATGTACACTTCTGGTCATCACTTTTTATAATTCAATCGGGAAGTCAAATTACCATTAACATTCGCAAATTATTGTTGCCTTACGGAATCGGACCTGCTTATAGATAAAAATGTTTTGTAGGTAGCAGTATATTTTAATAATATTCAATTGTTTATTATTCAAAATACATTCAACTAATTATGAATTAAAGTAAGTAAGTAAGTAAGTTATCAGCAGAGTTAGACTTTAATTAAATTTAATATTAAACCAAATTTTAGTATATATTTGTCTTCTTGAATCAACAAATTCATTCATGTTGATCACAGGCGACGATTAGCGGTGCTTTTGTCTATAACTTGCCAGGAGTTATAAAACGGTTATAAAAATCTCTATCAAACAGGCTTTCCAATGTTTTTTAGTTACAAAGGCGAGCCCATTGGTCTATCGTTTAGGCACGAACGCTCATAGGATGTTCACCTCTAAACATCTTGGGCCCGGCCGAGCGCGCCGCAGCCTCTGATGTCACGTAAAACGATGACACCGCCTGCGGACTTCGTAAAATTTCAATCTCTACTTATAAATATTGCGTGTTCTTAAATACTCAGATTATTCTGAGTATAGGTAACATGTGTGCTGTGGGTTTAACACTAGTAGGGAATTCAAGATACTTATGTGGAGCGTAGTACAAACGCATGTTATCAATCACCGGTATCTTTGATATTTCCTAAAATAGTGTTTTATATGAATTATTCGAAACGTACTGCACAATAATGATTTTTTATCTTTGCCAACAATTTTCGTTTCAAATTACCTATGAAAATGATTAAATTTTTTCAAGATTTGTGGACTATGACGTAATTAAGATGAAATCAATTTAATATTACTTTTCTAACAAAAATCAATTTCGAAGAAGAACGAGGTTGAATGATGTGATGAAATGGACATTTGTCATGATATAATTCGACAGCGTTCATAAATTCACAGTTAGTTTTTAATTTAACTTCGGTAATGCGACTGTTTTTGAAAATGCTTCTTCCATGTAATTTTGTCTAGGAATGACCTTTTGTGTTGCATTTTATTATACAAAATTTCCGCATTAACTCCATCGAAAAGGCTTTTGATAAATAAATTACTGCTTATTCTGGTGGGCGGTATTGCTCAGCAGGAGACCAAATTATTATATTTCTTGTTTTGTTTCTAACTAGCACGTTCACCTTTTTGACCACTGAATTTAAAATGGTTAATGTAATTTTGGAATTTTTATATTTTATTTTAAAATATATGGAATATTATTAAAAAATTTAGCATTATAATCTTCAAAATTAATTGACAACGAAGTGTCACAATTTGATTTTTTAGGTCTCGTCCACGTAAAGCTTAATTCATTCAGTAATGAGATAGTTATTTAAATAAAGTAAGTTGAAAATACCAGCATTCTGACCGGAATCAGTATCTTGACAGAGTACAATTATCGTGTTCTGTTGCTTTTTTACTCTGCTGCCCTTTCATAATCTAGTCCATACCTACTTAATTTTCATCCCCAAGATTATTATTTATGTTGCGTACAGCATTATATTTTCTGACAATAGTAGTAAAATCTTGGCACTCAAACAAAAACACTTAAAATAATACCTTCCAGTCTTATAAATTTATTTAGAATAAATGAGTCTATTTTTATAAAATTTTACTGGATTCATTATTGACGGCACTAATATCTTAAACTTTTATTACTGATTAGACTATAGAAATTAGGTATGTAGATTTCGACGATTGACGTTCGTTATTTATTTTTTCTCAATTTTTATATCAGATTGCTATAATTAAAAATCATTTAACTAGGCATCTTAGTAACCTTGACATATAGCTGAATTATGTGTTACATGTTCGATTTATGATTTTAATAGAGTAAATCTGTGACTGATAATTGAAAGCTGTAGTCTTTACCTACCCTACTGGTAAAAAGGCCCGACTGTAAGTATGTATGTAAATATGTGACTTATAATTAAATAATTTTGTGGTCACTTCTTATTCTTTGTTTTCTAAAAAATCAAAATACAGATACAAAAATACAGTACAGTAAGAAATAAAAATATATTGCAGTGTTTCATATTAATTTAGTGTATACCTACAGTAAGGTGCTAGTCCTGACATGAATATAGATAGAGGACAGAATTTTTGTTAAATTGAAAACAACAGCCTTTTTAATTAAGCCCTTGACACAGCCCATAAACGCAGATTTCTCAACATGATGACCGGAAAGCTTAGTAATTACTCCGTTCACTAAGATCGAGACCTACTGTTTTCAAGGCGATAGTGAAAGGTTTTCTAAGCAACCGTGCTGCATCGTCTAATACAGTATATCATCATCTCTTATCAGGTTATTGTGATAAGTCTACGGACTAAACATACTTACTAAGATATATTTTTAAATAGATACTAAAAATGCATATTCATTCGCATTGAACGGTAATTGAATACACCATACCTAATTTACCAATTGAAGAATTGAGAAACAAATACTTCTATTGCAAGTTATTTTTGGCATTAAATAAAGAATTTTCTTTTTTTAAAGATGATCAATTGTAGAAAACAAATTATACTAGTAATAACTCAACCAGACCATCGATGTAGGTATACTTAAGGTACTCAGGCGTTTCAATGAAGTAAGTAACTTTGCCTGGGTTGGAAAAAGGCTACCGTTGACCCACGAATTCATTCGTGCTAGATAAAATTATTTATCACAGCTGATTATGATCTGAATAGCAGTGAACCTGTCCATCCTCTTGTGCATCATCCATCATCATTAATCATGAATTTTTGAAGTGAAAACTTCTTTAGCGGCGTTTGATGGGTAGAAAGTGTTAAACTCGCGTCAGGATCACGTGACCTTTGGACCGTAACTGACGACTGACGTCATACAACATTAGCTACAGATTGTTTATTTTGTTTGGTACGCTAAGAAGCTTTGTAGCTTAGCGGTAAGCGCTTCGACTGTAAGTGCTTATGGTTTCAGATAGTACCGGGTTCGAATCTGGGCTTCAGACACTTCTTGTGATTATTTTTTTTTTTGTAATTTTTTACTTTTTATGGTTATTTTTTCTTTTTGTAATTCATTAATTTCTTCTGACAGAAAATTAGTGATAAGTTCTATGATTGGCATAGGTATGGTATGGTATGTTCTTTTTATCTTTGTTCTGTATATAACGAAGAAAGAAAAAAAGAAAATGTTTTCACTTCCGGCGGCACTCTCGGACAACAACCCGTCTTTTTTTAATAAATATTTTATCTTTTATTTATTTCCCCCCAGATTTGTAATTTTTTAAAATGGATTTACCATTTTTTCACTAGGATATCAAGCAACAGTCAGTAATCATATCTATAATTATTTTTCAAGGTTCCTGAATTCTTGTTTTAAATTTTATACATAGTTTTAAATTTTAGTTCTACGAAAATAAATTCATTAAATTATTATTTTCAAAAAAGCAGAGTGTTTGAAGAATTCATGTTTTTAAATTTCATTTTGGCTATCAGGGCTCGTGATCCGCGGTTTACGTTTGTTACGCCTCCGTAGTTTCTGTTTTCGGAGACATTTATCTAGATAGTGTCCAGAGCACTCGCCTTTTGCGGCCCGCTTCTTCTTTATAAGCGGGAGATGCTATCAAACTTATTTCAATTTCGTGTGAGATAAGAAGGGTGCCGCGTGATAGACTGTGCATACCTTCAAATACGTACCGCTAGTTTACTGCTGAGATACGATAACTTGTCTCGACACGCTATTCTGTATGCAAATGTCGCATGCCAATGAAGTCATAGGTTCGAAAACAAATATATTCGTTGCAAAATTGTTTAGAAAACGATGCTTTACATAATAACAAACTTTAGAAATTGATATTTATGCGTGGGTGTGTTCTAGCATCAATTTGATAATAATCAATTGCTAGTAGAAAAACTTAAGATTCAGCTGTTCAATGTAAAAGTGTATTGCGGAACATTTTAATATAATGATGGTAGAACTTTCATTACATCTCATTATGGTGATGCTTGCTGGAATCGGTAATGCTTCTTGTATGTGGTTCAAGTTGTATCAGCTGATCTCGTGTTAGTAACGCTTCAAGTCCCACCAGGCCTGTTATTAAAATATTGAGTGGCACAGAAATAGAATATGCATCCAAAAAAAACAGTACTTTTTACACAGTGGTTTTAGGTACAGTCGCCCTCAGAAGTGACTTAACATTGTTCAAGTTAGGAGGGGCACACACCAAAGCAGCAAATTTACACAAAATTACGTAGCAAATGCTTCTTGACATCTCTTGTCAAGAAGATTTTTTCCTGGCAATTTACGGTGTGCGCAGTAAAATGCTGGTTTGGTGTGTCAAATAAGATTCTTAAAATGCACATAGTATACTTTAATAAACACACAATAAATGAATATAAATAGGCAAGTAAAAAAATTTGTGTATAAAGTAAACTTGTCCTCTAAAGATTCCAAAAATACCTCATGCATCTGTTATTTGCTGACTTATTTCGATGTAAATTTAGTGATGTTCAGCAACTTCTGAGGATTACTGTACTACTAACGGGTTATTAGATTCCCATTCTTTGTTTTGCTTAACGTCTATTGTCATTCTTAGTGTTGATTAGTTTGGATCTATTTTGCTGATAATGTGCACGATTTACGGATTTCGTATTGCGTGATTTACTATTGTGGAATTCAATAGGAACGCACAATAGCAAGCTGAGAAGTGTTTGACATTTTCTATGAATTAATTTATCTAGAGTATTCTTGACATAATTTAATGTGGGTGCAGTTAGAATGCAATCCAATAACGATCGTATTATTATTTTATTAGAGTGATAGATTATTTATTTCATTTCGATTCAAGCACCGTCAGTGATGAAATCAGCTCAACATATTCTGTTAGGTCACTTTAAAACGTCACATATGTTAATTTAAAAAATAAATTTGAATTTTAAAGTTTGTGTTCAGCAACTTATATCACATCATATCAATAATATATTACGCGCTCGTATACATATTTCAATGCTATTTTTTATCTAAACATACGGCAAATGTAAATTTAGATATTGCTAAAAGTAACATTTAAAGTTAGATAATTACCAGGATTATATAGTAAGAGTAGTCTGATCTCTTTAAATAGGGAAACTCCACTAACTGTATTTCAGAAACAACAGTAATTTATTTGCTAGTCACGTATCTCACGAGAATCAGCATTTAAATAAGCAAAACGTATGGCTTTGCAGCGCAGTTAACACAAGTCAGAGTGATAAATAAGTCGAACATTCTGTCGGTAGGTAGGCACGTTACGTTAGTGTTGCATACCACCTTGTAAACTTGCGCAACCTGGGGATCCTCTAATTAAATGAGTTAGTGCAATTGCCTACCGCTTACTCGCCATGAATATAAATTTGCTGCTAATGCAACGAAATTACGGGCTTAGCAGTCCCCGAAAGGGCATGGCGGATTAAGGAAGTGCCGGTGACGTTGTACTGACACAATATAGTTAAGGTAATTCAAAATGCGGATGCAGATTCAGTAAGAATCTCATTACAACTTACGTGACCATGGCTACTGAAACGCAACTGAAATGAGAGCAGATACTCAATATAATAACACGAAATAAATTACGATTGAATCCGTTACAATGATTTAATTTCAATATTTATTTTTTTGTAAACTTTCAACAATTATTAGGCATCGCATTTTCTGTCAACGGTAGTCGATTCGTGATAGTTGAAACTGAACCGTGGGCTTTAAGGTGAAAAGCTCGGATGTAACCTGGATCTTACTAAAATAATGTTGGGACTTAGTTGAATATACTTTAAAATTAATTTTGAAGCGTTGAAAATGTAGCTATCGTAAGTACCTACCTACTTCTTCAGATTTCAGGTAACCTACCTGTCAAATTTTATTGCCATAAGTTGACAGGTTTTGTCTAAATTAACAATTATATATACAGAATTACTTTCGGATTTCTTTAGGGATCGAAGTGAAATAGCAATTACTTTCGGATCCTCTGAGGGATCGAAATAGGGGATCCAAACGGAACACACACAAGCTTGCTATATACTCGCTGCGTAAGTTTGTAGTCGATGCGCTTTGTACTATCTTAATTTTTCATACATTAAGATGCATATTGCATAGATGATAATATACTGTAATCATATCACGATTAAGGCTCTAATTGTTTCTTGAAAGTAGTTATGATATTCACAAACAATAGACATTTTATTATTATTAGGCAGTCAAACTATTAGGTATATATGATTCGAATCTGAATGATAAGTAGGTAGCTATGTTTATTATCCAAAGGGTTTAATTTACATAACTGTTATTATTGATTTATTTATTACTAGCTTTTGCCCGCGGTTCCGCCCGCGTGGATGTCGGTTATCGCGACCAAACATAGCCTGTGTCCTTTCTCAACGTATAATCTTCCCCTATCCCAAATTTAATTAAAATCGGTTGTGCGGTTTTGCCGTGAAAGACGGACAAACACACACACACACATACACACACTTTTCCATTAAAATATTAGTATGAACATTTTTGTCAGTAATCATAAATAAGTACTGTACTAGTAAGAAACTGCAATAAATTTTTAAATTCACAGATCAAGGTAATTAATTATGGATAAATTTATTGCCAGGTAAGCATATAATGTGAACGATAACCTCTGTGGTGGCATAGCGGTAATGAACGCGACCGCTACGCAGGAGGCGCGGGTTCGACCCCGCTCAATGTAATATTTGTATGCATGAATATGCGTATTTGCATTGGTGGATATTTGTTACCATTTTGTGACAATAAAATGGGAATTTATATATAATTTATAATGTAGTTAAATTCTAATGTAGATAATATAAAAATAAAGTAAAACGAATTTGAATGAACAAATGTTGCTTTGATTTACAACGGGCGATGGAATCATAAAAACCCGCTAGTACATTTATGATCTAATACAATAAAACTTAATATTTACAAAGTAACGATGAACGATATGCTAATTGTTGCTTACGTCATGCTTTGTTTACTCCCTCTTGGAGTTAATTAGATTTTGCTGGCATGATTGTGTGATTAGTAGAGCATCTATGCAAAGTGATAGCTATGTTTACGTGGAGATAACTGATAAGTATTGCGGGGCATCCACATGTCATTCAACGTTCGCCTACTATTAGTATGACATGAAAGAGGACTCTACACGACAAATAAAAAAAATATATTTAAAACTTTGTGACACAGGTTTAAGCTACTGTGATATATGTAGTTACATAGAGCCCACTTATTCATAATTATAATAATTATTAGTTCTGTGACCACTAAGGTGTTTGGGACCCAAACCAACCCTACATGGCGCTAGCTGCTAACTGGTACTTGGATTTCCTCTCTTGGGGCTCTCTTAGTTGGGAAGGAGGAGATGGACTATTAACAAGTCTTTATAATCGAACGATTATAATGAAGATTATTTAACCACGCAATATTGCTATTCAGAATGTAATAGCGATGGGAATGCACCTTAAGGTACATTTACCTGTGGGCTGTAAACAGTATGAGTGCAGTGACTGCCTTGTTTGGATACAGCATGTGTGACGGAGCACGAGGATTTAGTTCCTAGACGGCTGTTCAAATATTGCTATCGTTGATCTAACATAGCCTGTGCTTTATTAGAATTCAGTTCAGAATAATGACATTGTGTAGGTACATCATTTCTTTTGGAATACTCGCGGCTTCCTGCCAGTCTTGTTAAGGTAAGGAGTTTTTTTTATTATAGGTATTTCAAACTTTGTTTAGGGTTTGTTTACGCTCTGTTACACGGTCAATCTTTAGGTGCAGACGGTATTGTACTTTTTTTTCTTATATGAATCCATCCAATCAATTACATAATGGTAATAACCACATGTCTTTGACAATGCTAGGTACTCTAATTTAAAGCTTCAATAGATATGTTTCTGAATTAAAATATTGTTGTAAAGCTTATTGATATTTGCAATAATAAAATATCGGAATATAAATCAATTGCAAAGTACAATTGATTTCTATTCCGATAAGCAATTGCAGCCTACATGGCCATTTTATCATGGTATGATTAAAATATTACTATTTTAAGATAGTGAATCAGAACGCAGCCACATGACCGTGGCCTATGAACAGTTGCAATACTAGAGGTGTGACACGCGCGTTGGCACCTGAATGCATCTTACCCTTTAAGCCTTATATTTGATAAGTACCTTTACAGTAGCTCCTGCCCTTTATGCGTGTGCATACTGTGCGAGTTTTACTACACGAAATTTTCTTTATCTGAATATGTTCAAGCATACTATAAAACAGCTTCACATTTTCTTTTTTTACCTTATTAACCATACCAATCCCTTATTATAATATTAATTTAAAATGGCATTGGTTATATTGACTTTATTATTTATTTTATACATCATTTTTACACCAAAAGAACAATCGAATAATAAGCCAAGACATGAAGATAATAATATAATGTGTAATATACCTACGTCAAATAAATTATTTACAAACCAAAAATTAAACAAAGAATTTAAGCATTGTTTCCCCCATAATAGTAATGTTCACGACGTGTATGCGTATATCGACGTAGCAGTTCATAACGTATATACAAAGACGAAACAATAGCAAACGTTACGTTTCACCCAGTTGTTCATAAGCTGTGTAATTAGTGATCTTCAAAATTCAGTCAAAAACAACATGCTTACGCGTACGCGAGATTACCGGCGACTCGTGAACACACTGAATATTCATTAAGTTAGAACATTAGTACAACATTATGAATGGATTGGCTTGTGTTATAATATCCCAAGTTCATGACTGAGTAACGGTATTCCAGATACATTCTCCAAAGTCGTCTCGTAAAACAAGATTTACCTACTTTCCATACGTAGGTGTATTATTTTTTATAGCTGGTCGTCGAACATCTGTAAATAACAAAAACGTTTGTATTGTAGGTTACGGTATAAAGATTCAATTATGAGATATCGCTAAACAATGCCATATACGATGCAGCAACCTTTCTTTGTTTACGCGGTAACAAAGTGAAACGAAACTGATTGTACCGACCGATGTGATCTATATTTTACACCTATTTTCTTGTGCCTCAGTAATCAAGGCTATGAAAATCTCCTTCGTCTTACTAAATAGACCTATCTTGAAAAAGCGAAGAAGCTGTGTATAGCCTCATTGTATAAATTAAAACCTGTTCTATCGTTGCTACCATTTAGGTTGTAAATGACTTTTATAATGGAAATTTTATATAAAATTCCGATGTATTCAGCGGTAGTTCTTTTAGTAGGTAGTTGACTAACATTTGTACTATGTGCATGTAGGTGAGATGTAGTACGAATGTTAGTCAAATACCCTGACAGTATCTTCATTGTGTTCGTTTTATTTAGACCTTATCTTTCTACCGTCACACACACTTTTGAATGAAATTTTCTTACATATCAAGAATGGATCCATCTAGGCAAACTATGTATTTATAAATATAGCGAAATAAATTACCATACAGGATTGACAACATTTAATTGAATTATATGTTATATCCTATCTTTAATCAAATAGTCGTAACTCTGAATATTGATAGTGTTTTTTGATTTTGTCATTGTGAATTAATTTTATGTTATATCCTATCTTTAATCAAATAGTCGTAACTCTGAATATTGATAGCGTTTTTTGATTTTGTCATTGTGAATTAATTTTAATGTCATTAATTCTCTTTCAAAAAGAAATAGCGATATAGACATTTCAACTATCTCTCAAAATTTTGTCAAAATTTATTTCAAGTGTACTCTTGTGAAAGGCCAAGGGCCAAAAGATATAAGAAATATTCAAATTAACGTATTTTACATTAGCTGCCTAATGAGTTAATTGTGCGTTAAGGTGTTTCCTTGAAGGTTTCGGTATAAACACGCATAGTAAACAAGAAGTCCCGGTATTTGTACAACGTTCTCAATATACGTTTGTATACCATAGTTAAGCATAACATACAGAAATTACATGTGAAAATGATCGAAAGCCGTGAGAATCTATGGCCCTTCAGATCAAGTCCCAGTCGTAACGGGCCGCACTGCAGCCCCGGGCTATATGCTAATGCGTTGATTCTCCGCAAATACTGATGACGACGCCTGCATTACCTCTGGTGCTACTAACCCACATCTCGTCCATTCCAATGATGCGACTGTTTGTGGTCAACACGTTCCCTCGCCACGTACTAGTTCGTTATACTTTCATATTGATCAACGAAAGTTCTTGAATGATCGTGAGTAGGAAGTGGGTGTCTATTTGTTAACTATCGAGAATGATCAACGTGATCATAGATACTTGCTGCGGGTGTGAAGGAATTTGAGTCTTAAACGGTAGCTATCCATAATAGACAAGCTAATGGTAATGATGACTTTGCAGAAGCGGACATTGGTAATTATGTTTCGTTTAACAATCTTAATTCGTATTTTAGCACCTTAGTCTATATTTGGTAGAGCGATTTTTATCAATAAGTATAACGGACATCGACGTTTTCTGATCTTGGCTCATCTTAAAACGTCCAAGTGTAATGCAACGGTGAAAGAGAGAGGCCGCCGCAGTTCTTGCGTGTCATTCGTCGCGCGCGCAACTCCTGACATTAACTATTGCATTTTTATTACATAAAGTCATTAATATTTTTTATTTGCAGATTCGATTCCGACAGTGGTGATTGAAACCGCGCGGGCGCGTTTCTCGCGGAATGGCGACAGACGCGGCTGCGGAGGACTTCGTCACCATTGTACCGGTTGGCGAAGGCCGACCCTCTCCTCAAGATTCTTCTTTTGTTACGGTTCTCACGGTGGGCGCAGCGGCCGGTGCGGCTGAGGTCAATGTTCGGAGACCACGTGGAGAGCGTTTAGGACTAGGACTTAAATTTGAAGGTGGATCAGCGGCTGCTGAGAATGTACGGAGGCTTTTAGTACAGTCATGTGCGGAAAATAGCCCTGCAGCAAACGCTTCCACTCCTTGGGGAAAACTTATTCCAGGAGATGAAATATTAGCAATTGATGGTGAATCAGTATCCAACTTGACTAGAATAGATTGTGTTCGACGACTGAAAGACTCTGATGAAAAGTTGACATTACTTGTTAGACATTTCGAGGCAGAAAACAAAGTAGAACAATCCAATATGGATGTTACGGATTCTATTTCAAATACAAAACCACCAACAGAAATAATCCGTCCAACGACTCTACCACCACCTGTACCTCCAAGAAAGCTTGGGAAGAAAAATTCTTTCAAAGATAAATCATCTCTTCTATGTATTGGTGATCAAAACGTATCTAATAATAACGATGCCCAACTAGAGAGTTTGCTTAGTGGTAAACACAATGGTATATCTACAATGACTAAATTATCAAGGAAGTCCTCATTTGACAGTCATATTCATCGCCAAACCAAAGAAGGTATCGCTTATCTTAAAAAAGGTTCTCCAGAAGAAGTAAGACGTTTAGTGAGACGATTGTCTGACGGCAAAGCAATGCCTCCGGAAGCAGAAGTGTATATAGACTTATTATCAACAGAATGGGAGCGATGTCTGGTTCTAGCTGATGCCGAATCTGATGATACAGGTAGTTCTATATCTACGGTTGTAGATAGGTTAGGCTCCATGGCTAGTTCAGTTGAGAACAGTATTCCATCTACACCTACCATGCAGCCTAAAACCATAGATATACAAAAGGTCTTAAACTGCATTGAAAACATTGATACAAATATTTTAAAAGACATGACTAGCAAAAGATTTTTAGAAAAACAAATTGAAAAGAATACTGAATTAAAAATAACTGACAAAACCAGTATTTCTAATGGCTTTAATAATCAGGAGAGCACAGTAATAAATTCTTTAATTAACGAAGAATCCACTGTTGCGAAAAAGAATGTACATAATGATAAAAATAACAACAGTACAACAATATCGAATCAATTAATCAACGGAGATATAACAGAATATAGTCAAGTAAAAAAAGTAGACAATAAAATTGAAAACATAATTGAGAAACCTAAACCTATGCCAAGAAATACTAAATTTGAACGTTCTACTAGCGACAAGAAGCCAAAACCAATACCAGTACCAGAAATACCACCACCGCCTCTTCCAGATTCTTTATTAACTCCAACTAAAAAGAACTGTATTGAGTCTTGGTTACAACGCTCAGAAGCTGAAATGAATAATAAAATAGTTGAGAAGCTAGAAGAGAGTTCTGTGCCAGAAATTTTACCTCGTCTAATAGATTTTGTGCCGAAACATCAGTTCAAAGAGAATACTAATGAAACACCATTGACAAGACCGACAACCGCACCGCCACCCCCACCCACCGAAACCAGAGAAGATGGATCAGGGGCATCATTAGACACTATTGGAGAATTGGATGAATCAACTGATGTCACCGACAATGTGTAAGTACTTACTATATATTTATATTGCTTACCTATAACGTCAAAATTAAAATTACTCAAAATATATGCCAATCGTATTAGCGTGATTGTTAAACTTTGACTTGATCTCGCAGGTTTTGTTTCCATATTCGTTTCACAATTATACATCTTCTTTTTCTTACGAGAGTAAAGACAGTGTACACAGAAGTGTTTACTAAGCGCCGTAAGACATTATAATTCATCTTTCCTAGCAAAATGTATTGGAACTGGGACAAATAGGTTACTAGGTTGAGAATATGCGTCTCGCTGATTCAGTGCGAGGTCGTTTCCAAATTAGAGAGGTTTCATGTATTCTAGTAACGTAGATACAGTCTACTTACATGCTCAACTATGTCTTTACAGGTTGTTTTAAAATAAATCGTTGTTAAACACGCAAACACTCATGTGAATAACCGGAAAAAACTAAAATCAATTAGAATTTTATTGTGAATATGCATGTATATAATTTAGTGAACCGTAGAGTTGTGAGATTTACCTTGTTTTTAATATATGATTTTAGCTATATAACAATAAGATCAAGGTAAGAATTAATAGATTGTAAACATCTACACACACACTAATTGCAATTATTAAGGTATATCGTGCAAATTATTTACTTCAAAAATTTACAACGTTTATTTCGGTCCTTATACAAAGATTTAAATTAGAAGCACCGAAGCATCTGTCGAGTATCAGGTGAAATAATAAAAAAAAAAACGTTGGATAGGTGATTTACCATTTCTAATTGCAGCAGCACTAGTGCTAGGTTTCCTGAATCTAGCACCTAGAATTATATGAAGGCATTCCTAGAAAAAAAACTACACAGATTGTTATGTAGGTGAACAATAACCTTTCGTGGCGCGACAAATGCACCATCAAAAGATTTGTTCCGCGTATCCGTCACTGGCTCCGCTTACTTGTTAAAATAAATACGAGCCATTTGGACGTAAACCTGGCTATTCGTCGTCTTGAGTTGATAGTCTATCTCGTAAAATATACTCAACGCGCATAAGTTTTACTGTAGGACGTATATAATGTGACATATCTGCCTATGAATTTACGAATTCAACGAAAACTTTCTATTCTGCCCCATACCTTTTTTATATATTTATTTTAACATTATCTTATTGCTTTTAGGATAACAAAATATAACTTGCTGTACCTATGACTTCGACCGCGTGGAACCGGGTTTTAATTATTTGCAGCTACTTATAATTTTTTCTAAAAATCATTTTTATGAAAGTGTATCGAACAAACAGAAATACAGACAAAGTCGTAAAGGAGTAAGAACACTTGCTTATCAGTATTCGGTTGCTATCTGAACGAACAGGTGCTGTGTGATAAGGAAATTGTGAAAATCGTATGAAAGTATTAACTATGAAAGTATATGTCTGAAAGCATTATACGAATGAGAACTTAATGTGCTGTTTTAGGGAATTAAAGTCGGTGCTGCATCTTCTTGTTATTAGTACACATACACTGATCGTCCTTGATGTATTGAAAAAAGGGAAAATTAAAGGTAATTGACACTGGCGGGCCGCGTGATTGTATGAAAGGATTAATGGTAGTAAAGGGAGCTCATGAAGTATGTAAGGTGTTTTTCTGCAATAAATGTTATGGCATCCTGTTATTTAGAAACTTATGTATATTAAAAGTATGTAAATAACAGGATGAAATAAGCCAAAATTTATGTTGATAGTTAAAATCCCATAGCAGGTAACCCCATACATAATGTGGGTAAACAATTATAATAGGAACAATTTTATCCCATTAACGAACTAAAACATATTGTAATAACGTATTTCACCAATGTAGCTACATTGGTGAAATACTCAGTTTTAATTATAAAATGTTAATTAAGGCTGCGAGGAAACTCTTTTCCACAGAAACTCGGCCATCAATGAGAGAAAGTTAATTTTCACTCAAGGGGAAGTAATCACTAGTTACAATTGAAAATATCCATTTACAAGTAAGCCGAGCGAATGGTTAGAAATTAACCTAACGTTTCCAACAGAACTGGAAGTAACTTTTATGTTTTCTCTAGTTTCTTGCGATGGGCGGTGCAGGCCCGCTATGATGGACGAGTTATGACTGCTCGGGGCCTTGTATAAGAATTATGTCTATACATTCTATTATAGATATGAGGTTGTGGGAATAGATAAGTTAAACTTGATATTATGGCCGTACCTATTTTTTGATCCGGTATTCTAGTTTTTTAAAATAAATTAAAAATATTCAAGGTCATATCACATAACGCTATCAATCTCCAACTATAGTAATTAGTAAGCATTGCTTAACTAGCTTGTATTATGGATAATACTGTTGAAAATTTACGCGAATATCAATCAATTGAATAATACTATATTTAATGAATTCTATTGCGATAAATTTGGTATTATTTATATTGAGCCCGACTTTTCGGTTGCTTCTCAGCCACCATGGTGATGACAGATGTGCAACATTGAAACTATTTTGTACTTAAAGTAAATATGGGCCTACGTTATCATCCTGGTATTGTTATGTGATACCCACTGGAAAATCTGTTTTGATAAGATTTGTAATTACAAATCAAGTCTACATTAAGATACAGCAGTGTAGTGAAAAGCCGATGATCTGGTCGGGTTCAAATTTAATACGTCTGAATATCTGAAATTAGTCAACAACGGCTAAAACATAGTGCTACAGAACCGCGTCACTCCGGAACTCTACACGCACAGGCGGTACGGTGATCATCAGCCGCTGAGACACGATATACGATATACCTTAAGCAACCTCGGGGCATTCTAACACCATCGCCTACGCTCCTCTAACAACCCTATGAATTATCTATGGATTATCGTAGAACAATAGCTGCTCAAAATACTATTTTCAAATGTTGGTAACTCCTTATAATTATTTTTTTTTACTTCAGAAGGTTTTTTAATATTATCATCGATTTAACATGTTTAGTATAGTGTAAAGTATAGTTCACTATACAGTAGTATCGACATTTTAACACTTTTCTATAAAAAGTAAATAACTACCATTTTTTTTATCTCAATCTGTCCATCATATTTCTTATTAAATTATAAATAATTCGCTCTATAAATAGCTGTAAGTTTAATAGATGCAATCACTTTAATTTCAGCCAGTTCTCACTAATCTCAAAAGAAATTTTTAAAAAGTTCATAGATCGTTATAAATTATACAATGATGTTTCGATATTTCAATGAAAAATCCGAAATTATATGGATTTTCATAATACTGATGCTTATCTTTTAAGCGTTTATGGTGCCAAACCTTTCTCTCGAGCTCTCTTAAAGAGGTTTGCTGAATAACAAGTTCATTTTGAAGTTTAAAATCTCCAATGAGTTTAGTATACTAGATAAAGTTCCCACGGAGGCCTGCCCGGCATTAGGTAGGTATGTATATGCTTGTAAGCACGGTTGTAATAATTGATTTATACCTCAATAATGCCAAGGAGGTTAACCACTAAGCAATCTATTAACATTATTGAAATTCTAGCGCCTAAATTACGTACATGGACATCAATATTATACAGCTAGTTATAAATTGGATTAGGTTAAACATGATTTACCTATGCCATAAACGACTTTGGTATAAAAATTGACTTTGGTAGACCGAGCTTATTGA
This sequence comes from Eilema caniola, assembly GCA_949126895.1. NCBI lineage: Eukaryota > Metazoa > Arthropoda > Insecta > Lepidoptera > Erebidae > Eilema > Eilema caniola. The sequence goes on along the minus strand of OX421463.1, from coordinate 15,656,926 downwards.
CTGACCGAGGTTGGCTAGGCTAACAAGTATGTTATTATATTAAAGTCATTAGATACTGTTTTATAACAAAACTGCAGTAAAATAAGTAACGTGACTTTTATAAACTTCCGAACACAAACAGGAAGACATTACGAACTCAATATGTAATTTTATGAAAGCCAAGTCAACTCCTGTGAACTCTTTTTTACATAACAGCGAAATTCATGAAGATTCCGCTAAATGATAAAATACCTAACTTCATTGTTTTCTTAGCAGACAATACTTTTACTAGTTGCGCAGGAACAACGGTTATAAACAAAGAAAAGAATATTTTATTCGGAGCGGCGACACACATGGCAAGTTTTCTCTATTTTCATGCAAACTAGCGGATAACAAAAGCTGGGTGGCGGCGAGGGGGCGTTGCTGTCGACCATCTGCCCCTCGCCCTCCTGGCACACTGAAAATGCACCTAGCTCACCCACTTTTGCATATATTTTGTGACAAATCTGCATACACGGTTAATGCCTGTGCTTTAGGGGTTAAGAGCCGGCCTTACGAGAGGTCCCGGGTTGAAACCCTGGTCAAAGACCTCCATTACACTACCAACGTGAACGCACTCCTAACACAGGTATTTTAGTGTAGCTGAAGGGGCTAGCGTGAATAGTTACTAGTAATTTCGGTACCTTACATCTTAATATACCTATATTTAATATCTCAAAACATATTTTAGGTATTAATAATAATATTGATAATAATATTCAAAAACATTTCACATTGCGCTATTTAGCCCTAAAGTAAAGTTGTAATATAGGTTCTAGCATGCGGACTAACTAAGATTATTTTTGTAAATATACTTATCTTATATAAAGAAAAACATACAAGTATATAATTCGGGCATACAAATATTAGCTTTGAGTGGGAATCCAACCCGCAACCTCTGATCGTTTAAACGCACTACCGCTACACCACAAAGGCAAAATTTTAAATTATTTACGAGATATTAGTGTTTAATTAGCGGGCAACATAAATATTTATGGTATCGTGTCTTACTTTTAACAATGTTTGAGTGAATAAGTAAGTAGTACACAATATTACTTGTAGTAGTACATTACTTTGTTCTATAAATCAAAACATTTGGTATCGCGAGAGACCACTACTTGCCCAGCAACCATACACGTAAGTTTTTATAACTGAAGTTATCGTATCGTAAAGATGGTATTACAAAAGGTGAGCTATGATGGGTTCATGGCTTAGGCCCCGAATTCAATCAAAATTAATTCGCAATCTAGTTTCTGCATAGCGTTCCAAATTTAAAATTTAAAATTCATGAAATATTTTTTTTCTAAACGTTTAGTATACCTCGAACCAAAGTTATTGGCGGCTCAGTAGTTCGTACGAGTGCGGCAAATCGGCGTTTGACTCGTTCTCTTTTCTCAAACGCCATTGGCTTCGTTCGATTGGTTTGGTTCGAAGTATAAATATAGAATTCTTTCGTAGAACACGACTAATAATTTTATTAAAGGAGTTATATCATGCACATAAATTGCATCAATCTACGAGTTAGATTTAAAAACGAACTCGTGAAGAACTCACAATTGACCCAGAGAATCTAAATGGCCCAACTTAATTTTACGAATATAATTTTATTCATGAGGTACATAATTTTTTGCAACAACGCAAAAGAAGTATTAAAATTCCAAATTCTTTAATAAAAAATCCGGTATTATAGGCCGTATTTCTTTATAATGCCTTTGAGTTTTATGTAAAGTTTCTTCTTAAATCCATAAATGTATAGTATGTATAATTGATCGGAATGACTGTTATATTAAACAACATCGGGTGTGTAGCACCCCACCTGGAACTTCGGAGCCTTAGTCAACTTCACCTGAACTTTCATGGACGAGGCCCTGGCGCAGTTCTACCTCTCAGGTTTGAAGGGATCAGACGACAGTCGATGGCATAGGGAGGAGTAGGAGAGCAAATCTCGGTATTTAAATTATTGGCCAAGTAACAAGATAACTGTTATTTAACATAAAAAATGCAAATACAACTATGATTCCGAAGCCGACCACATACAACAAAATAATAATACAGACGTATGCAGTACATACATTACTTGTTAAACTTCGATACGAATAAAGGCGACCATTGAGAAGCCACAATGAATTACGCGTATCTGCTGCGACCGTCTGCAGTTTTCGTATGCGGTCACCTTCGAAATCATACCTTTAGTACTTTAATTTAAATTTTAGTCCATATACACAAACAAACACAACGTACAAAATACTCTGTACACGGCTGACTGCTGTACTGTACTGATCCGATCATCTTCCGATCGATCCGATCATATCCGATCATCAGCTTTTGCATGAAAGAGTAACAAACATCCACACACACATTCATCAATTCATCATGAGCTTTCATATTTATAATAATAGTAGGATAATTTATTTTCACAAAAGTTTAGAGCCTTGAAGTAAGGGTGTCGTTGGCTTTCCCCATTTATAAATTAAGCCTAGCATTTTAAATGCATAATATTCATGCATTATTCATAAACGGTCATCACTCAAATTGACTAAAAAGTTTTCTTGATATATTAAAAGTTACTTATTCTAGTTAGTGCCTATTTGAAACAAGTGAAATATTGCTCAAGCATGTGTTGTATAACAGAGGAACTACTGAGAACTGTGGAACATTAATCAAAAGAGTCGTCATGGCTCCAAATCATGAAATAGAAAGTAGATTGCAATCATTGTTTGACCACTCAGCTGATGCCCGATGCTGTCTTGTTCGATGCATAGATATGTTATCGATAGAGTAGATAAACTGTAAAACTATGGTAATAGCAATCTTGTTTTTAAGTATTCTGGAAACAGTTGTCCATTTAGTTAAATGTCCATTTAAATTTCAAAGATTAAGTAGGTACTTGGAAGTAAGTAATTAAAGATTAAGTATGTACTTGGCAGTAAGTAATTGATCATAACTTACTTCCAAGTACCTACTTAATCTTTGAAATTTAAATGGACATTCTATTATTAAATGACATCTATCAAATATCATTACTAATGATATTTGATAAATGTCATTTAATAATAAAATTCTATCCTACTAATATTAGTGGGGTCCAAGCGTGCGCGCTCTATTCAAAGAAATGGCGAACCGACTAATCGCCTCTTCCCATGTCCATAGGGTGAGCCTTTACCTCGCTCAAAGAATTAGTATCGCTATTCAGCGTGGGCCGACAGCCTTTTGGGCACGGTACCAGTAGAGGTCGATAGACAGGAATTTTTAGATGCTTAAAGTTGCAGTCTCCCCCCCTTTTCATTTCATTTTGATATGTATTATATAGTTAGCGTAGTTTTATAATATCTTGACTAAATAAAAAAAATGAATAATTATATAACGAGTTGACTAACACTAATAAAAACCAAAAACAAGTTTTAAAGTTTGTGTGTTTGGATGTTTGTTACTCAGTCACGTAAAAGGCTGAACGCCTACACAGACTGGATTACGAACAAAAGCTCGTATAAGATTAATTTACACAAATATTTGAAAAACACCAAATGAAATGAAAAATATTGTCCCCCTTATTGTTCAGTCGTGTAAATAAGTGATTTAATCATAAACAAGTAATTATACCAACTAGTTTATAGGATAGAGCATGAAACCATATTTTACATTTTTTTTCATGTCCGGCAATGATCGGACAGGGTGGTGGCGCCACGTGACGACGCTACGGCAATAAAATATGACATGTGTGGGTGGAGTTACATACATTATCATCTAGCGTTTTCATCACCATCTTAGCATGTTTTCCGGTTGTATACTAATCTTCTTTAACCAAATAAACTACTTAATCAGTCATATTGCGTAAAACGTGAATGATTTGATGGCATTCGAGAATTGAACTCAAACACAAATGTGTCCATTAAACCTTGGCTGTTAGGTATAGTACAATAAAATTACTGAAGGAAAACAATAAAAAATCAAACTTTCGAGTCTTATTTATGAAAGAATAATAAAATTATATCTGAAGGTGTTAGGCTTGGTATTCCTTTCTATAACAATAAATATCGAAGGTTATTACCAAGGAACTGTTGCCCTGATGGAGGGTTGACAAACCGAGGGTGTGTGGTTGCCCATAACTTAACACGATACAATAACCCATTATTTTGTTCGTATCGTCCATATACGGAACAAGCTCGTGTGGTCAAAGTGACTTACACAGTATAACATTCCCAAGTTTGCCTTCAGATTGTTATGAAATTCAATGCTCATAGTTAAACTGTATACAGTGCGTACGTGCTCAGGATATGCAATATTGCCAAACACTAGGCGCTACTGATTGCAACAAAACCGAGTACGCAGAACATACGAGTACAAATTGTTACTTAAATCTTTGTGATAGTATCATGAATTTTCAGAGCATAATGAAAACTACATAATGGAAAATTCAGTTCGATATATAGTCTCACTTTTGTGGTATGGCAGTAGTGAACGCGGACGCTACGCAGGAGGCGCAGGTTCGATCCCCACTCAGTGCAAATATTTATATGCATGAATATTTGATATTTGCATTGGTTTGGGTGTTTCTATGTATTTTATATATGTATTTATTTATAAAAAAAAGTATCTAAGTATGTTTATCCGCATTCTAGATTCCATAACATAAGCTAGTTATACTATGCTTAACATGGGTCTAGATAGCGTTGTGTGAAATGTTATGGTATAATTATTATTTATTTATTATTATTATTGATTATTATCTACTTATCCAGGGTTTAATAGGAGTAAATTTTCATACTGTATTTTCATGTATGTATTATATTTTGTACCATGTATATGGTTTATATTTCAATGAACTACCTAATAAGATCCTTATACTTGTATGTACGGATTTTCGTTTCCACAAAACAAAAAATGTACTATATGAAAATGACCTCAATCAATCAAGTCGTTTAAAAGCTACGCACTAATGATTATGCAAGGTTACTTTATATTATTATTGTATTACTAAGTGAAAGCCACGTAAAAATAATCTATTTCAGTTACTATGCTAACAATTGTTGAAAATATCTGCATTCAGGATGAAACTAAAATCCACGACGTTTAAACCATGGAAATACTAGGTTGTTGACATTCTTGTTTTCTCAAGTCTCAGGGAATGTACCAGCCTTATACGGGAATCTTAAGATTTACAGAACCACAACACAAAATATAATCAGATACTTATCTATGATCTGACCTATGTCAATATTTCTTAACCACACTGGTCGCTTGAACCCATGCACTCCTTGTTTCTAGGAATATTGTGATATATAAACCTACAGTTTGATATATTCAACGTTAGAATTTCAACGCTAGTTCAAGTTGCATAATATCAAACTGGAATTTCACGTTTCAAATCTACATTTTGAAGCGTTTTCTGCAACGAATGCAGTGTGCAACACTCCTATTATTTTTAGATGTGTGTAAACTCTCGACATTTTGTTTAAGCAATCTATTGTCAAGGGGTTTGCCGTCGCAAAGGACTAAATGCCACTCAAAATTTCAACAATTCTGTCACATCATAAGCAATTATAAAGTTTCCTTTGTTTCAAGTGGTTATTGTGGTACACCTATGTCACAAATGTGATATCATGCTGGAAACTCGTTTATTTGTAATATGTTAAGGTGTGGTTCGATACTGAGCTAAGCGGACAATAATTTAATGTGTGAAAACCTCAAGGGCCCCAAGAAACCGGGGTTAAACCAAGTACTTGATCCGAAATGTGCGCACACTCTCATCTTGGTGTACCGGTATCCGGATATACGCCTCAAAATAAACATGAGAGGGGTTGCCACTTCAGTAGTCCAGAGTGTACCACTAGAATGTTTCCAGAGCAATACCCAAGCCAAGCAGATTGGGTCATAACACAATTTAAGTGGGAAGTGTAGTGATGGGTGATCGTTTGTGATAGATACTATTGGATTCGACGTATAGGGCTGCGTCGGGTATATGCGTACTTAAATCACGGGATGAACTAACTAAATTGTTCGGGAATTTTTATTAACCTTTTATTTTTGACACATAAGAACTAGGGAGAACTTCTGATTTTATTATAATCTTCGTCCGTTTGCCTTTATCCAAGTGTTTGGGCGTTCAAATTCGCATCGCTTCGCACTTTTCGTGTACATTCAGATCTTACCTTTATTCTCATGTGTTTACTTTATGTCATGGCGTCTTAAAATAGTATATACAATGATTCATGGTAATTAATCTTCCGATGGTCACTCCTTCGATATGACGTCATGCGCATATATCACACGATGTCACGTAAAGTAACAGATTACCGTACCCTTTATATAAAACATAAAAGCAGTTAGTTATTAATTGAATCATTTGCCGGACAAGGTATATCATCAGTATGTTTATTAGACAGCAATAATTTATTGAAAGATTCGGATATCCTCCCACACAATTTGAGGTAATAAATTTACAGTAACAGAAGAAGTTTTTTTATTTCAAGTTTAAAAGTTAGTGAGAGTCTAAGTTTAAGCTCTTAATTTATTAAATGGATCGGATTTGTGGTCCTCTTAGGTGTGTATACTACATACCTATGAAGAAATATCAAGCAGATAGCAGCAACAGATCCAGTCAAGGAGGGCCAGACCGAGAGGGATGGCCCTGGGTCAGGCGGGGTGCGAGGGATATGAGGTTTGACAACCTCACCTTCGGCCTAGCACAACGATCCACAGACGGCGTGCGGTTTAGTCGGTTCGAGTCCAAAATATTCTCCCCCTCCGCCTCCGGAAGGGGGGAGGAGGTGAAATATGTAGTTACAATCTACATATTTCAACTTCTTTTACATAGGTTCATTCCTTCAATAAAAGTTATTATCAATTGTAAAAGTATTTAAATCTATTCAAGTATATACCGAGATACCAACGACTCATTTTTTAATACCAGAAAGAACTTTTTATATTTCGAATTATAGGTACCTTGTAAAATGTACAAAAAGGTGTATAAATTTTCATGAATACCTTGTTATATTTATAATAATCGACAAATATTCTATAGAAAACTACAGCCAAAAATTAAGCGCAATCTACATCAACATACAAAATTCACGATTCCATTCAGTTCGTAATATATTCATAGAATTGTTGTTTTCGTAGTAAATGTGATAAATTCACCTATAAATCTGTTTATGTGGACACGTAAATACTTCAACTAAATAGGATGGTCATAAATTTTTATTACATTATAATGAATTACATAGAGAAAATGGTATAATGATTTGAATAAATATAAAATGATTTATTATAGTTTTAATAAATTTCTTACTAAGGAAATAAATATTGTAATTAATCATTACGGAGGGATCGCATGGTTCTTGTGCTCAATGTGCCAACGAAAAACAGGACCGGTGATTTTAGGATGATCAGATAAACCTATGATATCCTAGTTCTGTACGAAGCGATAATAATATTTCAGAGCTCTCCTCATATATACGTCCTTCAGTGTGATGAGCTAAAGGATGATTTTCCTTATGTGACAAACCAAAGAAACAAGATTTGGTTTTCATTAGAAAGTGTTTCGAATTCTTTGTTGTGGTTTCTTTAAGGAATGCATAAACTTCTAAAAGCTTTTTTAGAATTATTATTTATTACAATTTAAAGCATTAAAATTTAAAACAATTTAATATTCCTAAAGCTTTTCTGTTTTTGTGACACAACTCTCTCAATACGCAATAAGACAGAAGTATTAGTACACTAGATAATATTATTTGATGACATTAAATCATTAATGATTAATAAATTTAATGTATTGACAAAAGTAAAGTACACCTTGCGTTCCACGAAATCTATAAATTTAAAAATTAAAATAGCCACAATAATGCTCAACTAATAACTTTTGCTAAAGCACACTCTTACTTTTTATGAAAAGGACACACCACCTATTTATTTGCGTACAAAGTGAAAGTTCATTAAAAATGTATTCTTTATAAATTATGCAAACAGCCATAGCTTTTTGGAGCTGGGTTATACGTTCTCAAGTTTAAGTACGTATGGAGAGTCCCTTAAGATAAAAAGCAGCTCTGAAGTGCGACAAAAGGCCTTGGAATATGGCTGCAATAATTACTGCATTGCGCTGCCAGGCCAGCTATCTACCCTGCGCGGTATAGTCGTGCCAACTTGAATGTGCTCTTTATCAATACCTACGAACAAACTTCATAACTGCTGAAGTTTGCTGCTCGGAATGGTTATTGAAAATCCGTTTAGAGCGTTGTTTGTATAAGTTATTATCCTTCAATAGTCGGTGTATATTTCTAATAGTTTACCGGACGACGGCCGACTCACTAATAGTTTACCGGACGACGGCCGGATAATATAAATCTGACATTTAATCGCAATAACCCACACACTTACAGTTTCGTTAATGATTTTGAACTGACGACTAATACGTTCCGATAGTGTGAGGCCGCTGAACGATTCCGGTCAGCACCGACAGTTCTCGGCCGAACAGTACTAGGCCGTCAGGGTGAATTAGCACACATTGGCAGGCAGTCGGCCGAGTACGGCGGGATACTGTCGATTCACAACTGCTACTATGTGGTCGCTAAACTGACAACAGTGAATTGCCGGCAGGCTAAAATCGCTTTAGTGTGTGGGCGCTATCGTCTTAGGACTGCAGGCCGTCGGATAGGATCAGAAACTGCAGGCGGACTGCAGGCAGACTGTTAGTGAGAGGTCGCCTTAAGGAAGTAACATTTCTAAGAAGTAATTACAACGCAAATTCTTAACAGAACCGAGCTAAAAATTAAATATTTTGGAAAAATACCTTTCATCACTGTGACATTGTATTGAATATTTCAAAAGGACTTATATATTTTTTATTTACATAATTTGATTAGTTTATTATAAAAGTTTGGGATAGTATTATGTAGTTGTTTCTGAAGAGATCTGCAACGCGTGCCGGATATCAGCTAATATTATATGTATTAGTAAGCCTAGACAAAATTATTAACAAGGATTAGCTCCTCAACAATAATATGTTATCACTGATTTAGATATTATTAACCGATAGTATCTAATAGGTTAGTTTTTATGAATGTATCTTGTTGCAAATGAAAGTTTCTAGTTCCCAGCTAAATTTTGCAACAATTTACTTGTTATTTTTTTACGTTGATTTTTTGAAGTGAAAACTTCTTTAGCGGCGTTGAATGGGTGTAAAATGTTAAGGAAGCGTCAGGATTAGTTGACCTTTGAACCGTAACCGACGACTGACGTCATATAAGATTAGGTACAGACTATCTATTTTGCTAGTTATGATGAGATAGCGTCGTAGCTTAAAAGGTAAGCACGTCGACTGTAAGTCCTTATAGTTTCAGATAGTATCGGGTTCAAACCACCTGGCCTTCAGGGATTTTTTGTGATTGTTTTTTCTTATTATAATTTATTACTTTTGGTGATTATTTTTTCTTTTTGTAATTTATTACTTTTTATGATTATTTTTTCTTTCTGTAATTTTTTATTTTTTGTGATTATTTTTTCCTTTCATAATTTATTAATTTCTTCTGACAGAAAATTTGCAGTAAATAAGTGATAGGTTCTATGATTAGCGCTATATTATAGGTATGGTATGGTATGTTCTTTTTTTATCTTTTTCTATGTATATAACGAAGAAAGAAAAAAAGAAAATGTTTTCACTTCTGCCGGCACTCCCAGAGCGCAACCCGTCTTTTTTTTTGTTAAGTGTATTTAAATAAGGCCAAAAGGAATGTACAGTCACATCTAACATAAATTATACGGGTTTAATTGGTGTATGTTACGTAATACAGATTTCTTAGGTTTTTTTTTTTTTTTTACGTGCGGGAAATCCCCACGGATACCCACCCCACCGGAGCCGGAGGGGGAGGTTATGTCGGACTCGAACCGACTAAACCGCACGCCGTCTCTGGGTCGTAGTGCTAGGCCGAAGGTGAGGTTGTCATGCGACATATCCCTCGCACCCCGGCTGACCCAGGGCCATCCCTCTCGGTCTGGCCCTCCTCGGGAAGGGGGGGACCACGCGGTCCCCGACTCAACCCCGGTGTGGGGAGGCGCGCATCGTCCTACGATGCGCGCCGCCGCCGTGGCCTGCTTCTGCTAGGGTGACGGGCGGCTCCACCCGTCACCCTCAGGCCCGCGCTCATGGGGGGCGGAGGTCAGTTTGCGCCCTCCGACGCCCGAGCCGCCTTCGGGCGCGTGCAGCGATGTCAGCGAGCCTTTCTCGCTCCTCGCGCCGCGCCCGCTCTGCTGTCTCCTTCGCGAGCATGACCTGCTCACAGAAGGAGGCGCTGGCCGCCCACGCATCCGCGCAGCGGACCATCGCCGCGAGCAGGGTGGAGAGCGTGAGCACTCTCACCCCCAGGGCCGCCACAAGCTCCCGCCTCCGCACCTCAAACGCCGGGCACTCGGTGAGCGTGTGCAGCCCCGAGTCCACGCTCGCGTCGCAGTGATGGCACTCGGGCGTTGGCTCTATACCCATCAGATGCAGATACCGCCCGATGCTACCGTGCCCGGTGATAATCTGCGTCTGACGGTACGAGAGGCTACCGTGTTGCCTCTCTAGCCACTGCCCATGATGGGCATTACCGCCGCAATGACGGCGTGCCCTGCGCGTGGTTGCCCAAGTCGTCGCTCCCACTCGGCCACCATGACCTGGTGGAGCCGGGATTTCTCGGCCCGAATATCCTCGGGCTCGGGATCGAATCCCCGCTCCCGCGCCTCCTTTCGGAACTTATATAGTGCCGAAAGGGCCCTCGCTTCCAGGATCCACGGTGGCGATCCGGCCAGGAGACTCGCCGCTTCGAAGGATATCGTGCGGTATCCCCTGATGGCCCTGGAGGCCATCGTGCTCTGCGCCGTACGGAGCAGAGGCAGGAATCTGGCCTCCAGGGTGTCCCGGCACCCGTATAGGGCCATGGACCGCACGACACCCGCGTAGAGTCTCCTGCAGGAGGACTCTGGGCCCTTCAAGTTGGGCAACAACCGGCCCAAGGCATTCGCCGTGAGCACCAACTTGGGGCGCAGACTTCGGAAATGCTGTCCGAAGTCCCATCGACCATCAAGCACGAGCCCCAGGTATTTCAACCGGGGCTTGATGTCGATGGGAGTACCTCCCACTGTTAGGCTGGCTCCCGGGCCTGGCCTGCGCCGAGGGCCATGAAAGAACATGGCCTCGGACTTGTGCAGAGCCACCTCGAGACCCAGCCGCCGGATCCTGTCGACGACCTGAGCAACCGCGGTCGTGGCCCTCAGGGTCGCTTCGCGGTGAGTAGCCCCGCTCACCGTCACTAGCGTGTCATCCGCGTAACACGTGACGGTGGCCCCGTACGCGAAGTCACCGCGAAGCACCCAGTCGTAACCGATGTTCCACAGGAGCGGCCCCAGGACCGACCCCTGTGGAACACCGCACGACATCTCACGCCTACCGACTCCCGTCGAACTTGGGTAGATGACGGCTCTCTCCGTCAGGTACGCCCCGACTATGCGGCGGAGGTAGAGAGGCACGTCGTGGTACACGAGCGCCTCCCTGATGCAACTCCAGGGCAAGATGTTGAAGGCGTTGGAGATGTCCAAGGACACCGCCAACATCACCTCGCCCCGGGCAACCGCATCCCCCGCCAGAGTCCCCACGCGCATGATGGCATCCACAGTGGAACGCCACCGGCGGAACCCAAACTAGGTGTTCGCCAGGTCCGGCCCCACTCTAGAGAGATGCTCGACGAGGCGCTTGGCAATAACTCTTTCGAAGAGTTTGCCCACCTCGTCGAGCAGCACTATGGGCCGGTACCCGGACGGCTCGTCCGCCGGGCGTCCCTGCTTGCGGATGAGGACCAGTTTCCCCGTCCTCCACATCTTCAGAAACTGGCCCCGCTCCAAGCGGCCTCGAACCCCGACTGAGAGGGTTCTTCAGCGCATCTAAAGAACCCTCTCAGTCGGGGTTCGAGGCCGTCTTCCCCTAGAGCTAGGACCCACGCGCGGCTTGGAATGCCGTCGGGACCCGGGGCGGTGCCTTTCTTGGCCCTAAGCCTTCGCACCGTCAGCTCTAGTTCTACCCAAGTGACCTCGGGCACTTCGCCGTCAATCACCACCCTGGGTGCCGTAGGCAACCGAGGCGGCGGAGCCATCTGCGGCGGAACATGTTCCGCTCGCGCCGGGAACAGGGATCCCACCACTCCTCCGAGCAGAGCCGGTTCGAGCACCTGGGTCAGCGGAGGGGCTCGGGGGCGCAGCTTTTCTCTTATCATAAGGTAAGGCCGCCCCCATGGGTCCCGCTCCAGCGTCTCCAGGAGCTCCCGGTAACAAGCGGCCTTTGACCGCTTGATCTCCGCTCGGAGGGCATTCCGGGCCTCCCTGTATCCCTCATGAAGCTCCGCCAATCGGGGCTCCGAGTCCGCGGGACGAGTACGCCTCCTACGGAATCGGGCCCACCGGCGGTGCGTGATCACGCAGGCCATACGCAGCCTCGCGATCTCCGCATTCCACCAGTAGACCCGACGCCTCGGATTATAGGCTGGAGCCCTAGGCATACTCGCATCGCAGACCCATTCCTTAGGTTTGCGAGATGGGTGAAGAAGTAATAAAATGAGGCCTAAAAATATAAGATAAAAAGAAAACACGATAAAACTGCAATGTCTATTGGTTGGATAAATTATACAGCAAATTGAGTAAAAAGATACATTCTCCAAAGTTAAACGCTTTTATATAATCAACGTTAAATTATGCTAAATAGGATTATAATCTAAACTTTAATATGATTACCACATCTTTATGTATTCATAGCTACTTCACTTACATAGTATTTGTACTTATAAAATTATATGTGTATCCATAAATATGTTGACCATGTTGAATTTTCCAATTGAGCTTAGCGCGCTTTACCGTACCAACTCTCGAAGCTTTATGATATTAGCACAGTCCAACGAACTATATTAATATAGACCAGCTATGTCCGCAACTTTGGCCGCGTGGATTTCGGTTTGAGTTTTAATTCTTTTGCACGGAATCATTATAATTTTTCTAAAATATAAGTAGCCTAATTTACGTGCGTCGTAATTGGATCAGTCACTACAAACATTACCCGGAACAATCAAAAAGACAGACAGATTAAAAACAGTATGTTGTATTGTATTTTGTTATGAGTACTCTATCTACTGTCTACATTCATAATAATATGCAATTATTAAGAAGTTTTAATCTTAATATTACAAACAGACACTTTGGTTTATTTATGTGTAAGATAAGATAGATAAATGGAGGAATAAGTCAACGAGCTTGGCCGGTGTGTTTACAATAAAATAGTTCAAATGCGTACATGTAGTGTTTACTACATATTTGCGTAATGAGCTAGGCGTACTGAAGTTGAGAAGTATTAGTCCAGGCATTTTCTGCAGGCAAACCTTAGAGTGAAATATTAATATTTGCACAAACTAATCATGAAAGTCTTGGTATGTATGTCGCAGCCAACTAGCATAATCAGCCGTTATGAAAATGACTTTTTTTTTCATAGTTATAAAAAAGTGTACAGCTTTCATAATAAACCTATGGCAAATTTTCTGTGAATATATCTCTGCCTACCCCCTCGGAGATTTACAGGCGTGAGTATATGTATGTATGTATGTAATTTTCTGTCTTAATTCCGGATGGTGCCCCATCTTACAAATGGCCTAAGCATTGGCCAGCCAGGTTATTAAATGTTGTAATAAGCATTACGGCTGAATATCATTCCGGCCGTTCATTGAATGGCGCCGTTTAGTTAACAGCTTAGGCAGTTAATTGAAACTGAAACACGTAGGCTGGCTGGGAATTACAGGTCTTAATGGTGCGGCATAAAATTCTTCCCGGAGTCTTTCGCCTCGAAGCCCGAGGTCTGCTTACTCCTCCTTTTTTTTGTTTGGATTATACAGTTTTATGGGAACAATTGGTGTCTGACCATCCTGCTAATAAGAGGAAAGCCTGCCCTAAGAGCTTTGTTCGTCAATTAGTAGGTGTAACGGCGTACAAGTTAGGTTGGGTTGGTCCCACAGGTATTGGTTAATTTCCATGCACGCTGTTTAATTGGAAAATAATGAGATATCTTTAAGATTCTCATTAAGATACATATAATTTCATAACAGAGAAGAGACATTTCAATTGATTTTCCTGATTTCAAGTGTTTAACCATCTATATAAAGGTCTACGTTTTCATGCCTTTTGTTCATGTAGTAATTTGAGAAAAATGCTAATCACTACATAGTATAAAACAAAGTCGCTTTCTCTGTCCCTATGTCCCTTTGTATGCTTAAATCTTTAAAAATACGCAACGGATTTTGATGCGGTTTTTTTTAATAGATAGAGTGATTCAAGAGGAAGGTTTGTATGTATAATACATGCTTAATATAGTAGAGGGCGCAGCGGGAACAGGACATGACGCCACGCGGGCGGAAAAATATTGGCGGTACGAAGTTCGCCGGGTCAGCTAGTAAAATACATTCAAGTCAAAGGATAGCGACTTAAAATTAACCAAGTCAATAAAATCCAAACGAACTTTTTAACAGTATGAATCGTAAGTTTTATAATCAATAAAAATTAAACAAATATTTAAACTGTTAAGCAATCAACATCATACACAGAATCCTATACGGTTCTACATATCTATTAGTTAAGGCAATATTCGTAAATACTCATACCAAAACGATCACGATGTGACCCACATACTAGTTTGAAAGAGAAAACATGGTCAATAACGAATACCATAATAATGAGAACTTACAGAGCTTTCGATCTGACTTCATAATGGATAGGTGTAATGTAAATGATCGTTGTACGTACACAATATTGACTTGTCCCAGAATGCGACTGGGCGTGGTCACTGCATATCATTTATTATTAGAGCATAGTTTTGTTTCACATCAATGTGCAAGTCACTGTGGCTAGGCGACGAGACAACGTTCGAGGTCATTTAGTCATGTACTCTCTAACGGGCCATCTTCTCAGTGTTAGCTAGGTACATATTCTGTAGGCGTGTGCACGTGTAACACTTATTGGCCGCAAATGTTGGCCTCTGATTTCAACTAGGTTTTGTCATTGCATTTCAAATACCTAACCCACTTGGTGCTCATTAAATTTTTGGCGAAACAACTATTTGTACTACTTACACGATTTTCTTTTCGTTCTTGACGTGTTCGGTTGCATTTTTAAGTCTTGTTGTTTCAACATTATCTCATATGAGTGGTCCATTATCTGTTATTAAGTAGGCTGAATCGTCTGATGTTGGTACCATGCGGCCGGCCGCGACCGCTAACGGTACTTACGTTGCCCGTTGCCGCCCGCACTGATTGGCCCTGCAACTCTCAGACGCCGTCTCTGCAATCCAATACATCTAATACTGTTATTAAATTTATATTTGAGTCTGTTCATACTTTCTCCCATGTGCGATGGTAATCATAGGCATCGATCACGGCGCTATCGAGATGCTGTTTCTTATCCGCTTTACATTTATTTTTACACCCACGCACTACGATACACGCATTAGTTTTGCCGATCAGAATTCTGTTTCGATTAACTGATGATTATTTCATTGTGATTTTAGAAACATTCCGTTTGCATATTAATTTAGTTTCAAAATCTTTAATAGTTTTAATAACATTCTAATTGCCGATATGTAAATTTGCTAATTGTTAATGTTTAATCTGGTTTACGGCCAATTACTAGACATACTTTTAAAAATTTAAACCCCAATGCATATTTTATTTGATAATAAATATATATTCAAGGTAATTTATCCGGATGTTATATATTTATTAATTAAAGTTTGATGCGCGAAATTAAAATTCTCAAGCATCGTTTCGCATAAACATGTTACCAACAGAGTCGTTTTATTAGAGAAAACTTATTTCCTCTTGTAAAAGTGGGTTTTAATAAATGAAATATTTGCAACAACTCTGCTGTGCGTAATGCCGCATTCTAACTTTGTCATTAAATTTAACCCGTATCGACGCTGTGAATGTATGGAATTCCAAACTGGAGAGGCGGAAGCGGCAAACGAGGTACCTTGATCTTGTACATACACACTCACCTATATGTGTGTACTCTTCTATAATGTAATACAGTCAAGTACTTATAGGAAACATCGCAAAGTGACGTTCAGTGACAATAGCACGTTCGCGGTTCGACCCTGTTCGCACGCTTCTCCCACTTTCCATTTATCGACTTGTCGCAGCCCCGTTTATAAAGGGGCTATTTAGTAATTTACATCGATACATATCTGTATAGATGGTTGACACCTTGTAAGTGGTTACAGACAGCTGAAAGGTACTTTACTGTTCATGTCATACTTATCAAGTTGGATATGTTCGTATATTAGTACCTATATGTAAATATCTAACTTGATATAACATTTTATAAAGAGTACAGGGAACCCTGGTTACCTTTGTTGTATCTCTATTACTTATTTTTCGTTTATACTGTATCTAGATTAAACAATAATAAATAAAATTAAGAGCCTAAGTTAAAAATTCTAACGAGAGCTTTCCCTAGATAATAGTATTTTTCCGAATCTATGTGTCTGGATAGCTACAACTTGGGTGTCTTCAAGACTATGAGTAAATAGCAAAGATATATGTGATAAATAGGTTACTTTTACGCAAGCGCGCTCCCACATGATCACTTACCAATAGAGGCCAAAAACGTGGTTTATCAACCATGAAAAAAATAGTTCTAGTTCCTAACGGTTGCCTGTATATATGTATAATCTTTTCAATGGCTAAGGTAACACTCTAGTTTTTGCAGTAGGTCAGTGCTTAGACACTTCTAATTAAATTAAGGATGCTTGAGGGCTACTTTGACAAACCTACGCGGCTGCGTTGTAATGTTATAAAATTAACTTTATCAATCGCTATAATATCGGTTATCGGTAAAATTGTAGCCTGTGGTATTCTGATGTATATTATTGTAAAGTTTCATTAAAATTTATTCAGTAGTTTTTACGTGAAAGAGTAACAAAGTAACATCCATCGATCCATACTTACAAACTTTCGCGTTTATAACATAAGTAGGATAGAGGTGGAAACGAAAAAGCCGCCATGCAGGAGGCGCGGGTTCGATCCCCGCTCAGTGCAAATATTTGTATGCATGAATATGTATATTTGCATTGGTCTGGGTGTTTCTATGTACATACACATACATATTATATATGTATGTATTTACAAAAAAAAAACGTATCTAAGTATGTTTATCCGCATTCTAGATTCCATAACACAAGCTAGTTAAGCTATGCTTACCATGGGTCTAGATAGCGTTGTGTGAAATGTTGTGGAATATTTATTATTTATTTATTTATTTATTCATAATCTTTTGCATTTACAGTCAGCTTCAGAACGATCTTAAATACAAAGTCTCGAAATGATCCTAATACAACATAGGTCTCAGAATAATTCGACTAAAAAGACCGAAACAGCTAAAATAATCATTTTCCGATAATTTATTTAGTTTCTTTATTATTTTTGTAATTATTTCTTGACATAGGTACTTGATTGTAAAATTTTGACGATTAAATACTCTCATAATGTGCCTAAACTGAATAAACGACATTGATTCTTTGATTGAGATAAAAGCATATAAAAGTTGCTAATGCAAGGTATAATAGAGAATAAGTAAGGTAAGGTTAGAGGAAGGGTATAAGTATTTCACTCAGTGCTGTGAAGTTAGTCTACGTAATAGACAAGTATCTATTTGTAAATAGAATCTTGCACTACATTCCGAGTGCGAAATTCCAATTCCAAAATGTGTAATGTTGAAGAGAATTAGAGTCCAATTTTAAAACTCTCCTTTGTGGTACGTGAGTTGAGACACAATTTTTTTTGTTCATAATCACTGCTGCAGACCAGGAAGAAATCAGTGGCATAAACCAGTTTCGATCATGTAAAATGAATTATGTATTCAGTAAAGTTATTTCATGGTAGCTCCATTATTACATGGAAATCAAAAAGTCGACACGGATGCCATTTGAGCTGAACCGCGGCGCCCGTCCTTGGAGGTTTAACGTACACGTTTGTCTCTTCATATTTCGGCGTATTTGATTGGCAAAAAAGTAGTATTCAGATTGCGTTCCAAATTTAAAGTTCATTAAATGGCACTGTGGTAGTATTATTAAATTGAAGAGACCCTGGTTTGCATCAGTCAAGGATCAGTGATTATTTATTTAGTCATAGCCGTAAATAATGTAGGTTGATTTTCAAGCTGCATTCTCGGGTAATAATGCTGATACCGGATTCTAAAAGTAGGTGAGTTTTATGTATCTCATATTGCGCACGTAGGACGCAGATGCAATAGTCTATAATGGACTATAGATAATGGAGAGAGGGCTGATGCAGTGATTCCACGAACTGTATGTAGCTTGGGCACCATCTAACGGTATCGGGTCTCTGTCGTCTGATATTAATCCACTGCGATGATATAGAAGTAAGTTTTTCAAGCGAAGGAAGTATATCAAATACCGTTATTGCTCGTTTAGACCCGGTGTTTGATTACTAAATCTCATGAAAGTTAATACGTACTAGTTTTATCGTATTTATGCAGGTTAAAATTACGATTTCGACCACACCTATCATATCGTGGAAATTCCAACTTTAATAGTTCTGTATAATTGTTTTATCAATTTATTTATTCTATTGCTTGGCACTATGTTTCTTATTTATCTTTCTCACTGGTGCAGTAAGCAGAATAAGATCTTGGTCCATAGAGGTAATAGAGTTTACTATTCTAATAGATAGTCAATCATGTTACGAGACTTTAAACATGGAAATCTACATGGACATCAATCTACTCTCAATAATTTACAAGTGAAGTCGTGTACTATACAAGATCATGTGAGAGTGCCTGTATGATAAGTGACATGTCATTACGAGCAGGTACCGGTTCAACTAAAGAAGGTTTAGGTGATCAGGTAGTTTATTGTAACTAAATAATAACGTGAAGGTTTTCCGGCAAGCGAGAGGTGTACCAGTTGCGTTCGCGCCTTGTCACCTCACTGAGCTTATCGGCGGGTGCGGAGAGTGTCACGACGTGGTTAGCCTAGCTAGGTTTCATTCCATTTTGCCTTTCGCGATCACTCTGTATGGTTCGTGCAGGTTATCGCATTGATCTAATTTTAAAACTTTGTTTTTAAAAGAACTCTGTTGTGTAAATTGGTAATAATTTATACAATACAATACTTAGGCTATTTTAGACCATTCATAATTGATTTTTGTCAGAACTTGATTATGACTATCAAGGATCGTGGAATGTTTTTGAATTTGTTTAATGTAATGTGAAATCTTCGCGACAATATTCATTAATATTAAATTTATTTTTATAGAAGATATTCTAGTTGTATGATATCAGCCGCATTCAAGTCATAAGTTCAAATATCTGTTGGCATTCTCATTCCATTTGTTGCCGTCGCGGACCCTGACATTTCGGTAAAGGCAGCTGATGACCTGTTTTCGATGTTATTTGTTGTCAAATGTTTAGAATAAATTCCAAGAACATCGTAATATCTAGGTCTATGCATATAATTTGATTGCAGATTATTCATAATTGCAGTTGATTTTAGTGATGTTCATTTAAATTTCTTTGAATTTAACAACGTTGAAGCTTAATATATTTTTTTTTTACTTTTAACAGAATCTATTCTAAATCTATTTATTTGGTGTTACTTTGTTTTTTTTTCACTGATCGTGGCGTTTCGGTTACTTTTCAGCAGCCATGGTCACGGAGTGACTGAAGATGGTAGTTGTCTCATACAATATGAACTGTTGCTCTTATTTAGGACTGAAACGGACGAACGGACATCTATAATATTGAACACCCAGATGGTGTTATTTTATCCATGGGAGGACAACTACCAAATAATATTACAATGGATTTACATAGACAGCAGGCTATTATTCTTGGCCCTCCACCTGATATGATCGACAACGCTGAAAATAGATTCAAATTTTCAAGAATGTTGGACCGCAAAGACATTATTGCGTTAAGGCAGACTAGATACAAAGTATTTTATCGCAATAGATTCGCAGATGATTCTAATTAATTATTCGCATAGGATATTAACAAAGGGCAACACACAGAGAGGAGGACATTCACATGCATAACCTTCCTTTATTTAATCTAGCTTACTACATTTTTTTAATCTACATTATCAGCTTATACTGTTAAAAGTACATAATATGAGGTCTACATATTATGTATGTATTTAATAATGTATCACAAAACGAAACATAATTTTTTGACAAACTGACTAGTTAGCGGCATTAGGCTTGCTCCCTGTTGAGAGGGAAAGAAAAACAGGGAAGTGTCTTTGTTAATCCTCTCTACTTATTAAGAGCATATAAATAAATAAATAAAATAAATAAATATTCCACAACATTTCACACAACGCTATATATACCCATGGTAACCATAGATTAACTAGCTTGTGTTATGGAATCTAGAATGCCGATAAACATACTTAGATACATTTTTTTTGTAAATAAATACATATTATACATAGAAACACCTAGACCAATGCAAATATACATATTAGTACATAAAAATATTTGCACTGAGCGGCGATCGAACCCGCACCTCCTGCGTAGCGGCCGCGTTCACTTCCGCCATAGAGGCAGAGGAAGTTATATTTAGGCTTCATATACACCTATGAGTGTCCATAAATATGTTATGATGTAATTCGTCTAAGTTACTATTAGATAATTACCATTCTTGCACTAAAATGTGCGTGGTTACTTCGTGTAAACCAAAATAAATTATGCTCCTATTAAAACTAATGAATGACCTTTACTATTGTAAATCTGATTTTCTACTTAAATCATTTGTATATTTCCTTGATCGTTTATCAATTTTCGTGGCTTTATTTAAATACTTGTAGAGCTTAGATACTGTAGCGTGGGAACCAAATAATTATACCTAAATATTTCCCACTATGAAAATGAGACCTAAGAATCTTTGACGTTTTAGAATTAAGTTAGTCGCTAACTTGAGGCAACTTTGATTCTGACGATTCCATAGTGTTTAAAACATTCTTCTTCATCCAGACACCAATCATGGTTACATCCAAAGCAACTCCACACAAGCTTCTCTACATGATGTGGTTTATTTTTAATCTCCTAACCCTCTAATGGCCAGAGGAAAGACTACCTAATCCTCGTCCATCAATTAACAGATACTGGTTTTGCAAGTGGGATCGCCTTAGATTCCAAAAATCTGGACCATATACTGCAAACATTAATTGACAGAGCAAGCTAAGCCAGCGAGAGTTTTGGTTTCGACAAGGTGGTCGTTTTTACTTTTGTCCGTATCTATATCGGTTTATCAGTTCCGGTCTAGAGGGCGCAATTCTTAGCCGATTTTCATCAACCTTGGCACACATGTTCTTTGATTTAAAAGCTAACTTTTGTAGGGGTATAGAAGGTAGAATGGGGAAGAAAAGGGGGAAGTTTGCTGTAGCGTTTTTTTTAACAACGAATCGTCATTATTTTTCTGGTGAAACATCCAGGGCTGTTCAAAAAGAAGATACGTATCGTTCTTTTTATTTCATTATTATTATTTTTTTCCTTTGTTTAAAGATATTAGATTTGATTAAGGGTACCTACCAGAAAAATGTAGCTGAGTTTGCTCGAGGGCTACTGTTCACAGAACTACTAGTATCTATATCTTCTACTACTTTGGTTGTACTTACATGCGTCGTGATTTTATATTGGTGTTGTGACTGAATATTTTAAAGTTAATAAAAAATATATTCAGAAAAATATACAAAGACAAAATATAAATTTATATAAACATTAAAAATCCGTCCTTAGCCTTAGAAGTGTCCATGAACGAGTGCGAATGCGTTTCATGCTTTTTTGAATGAATTTCATTGTCAGTCTTTACTAAGTGGTATTTAACTTGAGCGAATAAATCTAATATTTTTTATATCGTTATTATATTGTTTTCTGAACATGGTTTTAAAGTCACCCTTAGACATATGTGTGGGAGAACTGCAACGACCAGGGGCTGTCTAGGTATCTCAGTTAGTCAGAGTACTCTCGCTTCGAGTAACAAGGGACTAATCACGAGTTCAAGCCCTGTCCTGAATTATGACTTTTTCGATTTATATTTAACAGTTTTTTTTTTCAATTTGTACATCCTACTCCCTATTAATACAATAAATGTGAAAGTTTGTGAAAATGCTTAGATATTTAGAGGCAACAAATTACTCAATCACGATCAAACGATTGGGTGGAACTGGCTGAAATTTGGTATAGTAATAAAATTATAGTTTATGCGTAGGTTTGATATATCCCAGGAATAGTTTATAAGGAGAGCTGCGGGTAACAGCTACTTTATTATAAGTTACCTCAGTTGCAAACGACTATGAACTCACTGTGTATTGAATGCATTAAGAAATATACTGTAAATTGCTAATAATAAACAGTTTAAAACAGTGTCGTTGAGCGATGAAGGCGGGCGGAGATCTTCAAGGTGGAAGGCGGGGCCGACCTTTAATTATTACCTACCATTACAGAAATTGGTCCTTTAAACTGAATTGCGATACATTACCACCAAATTTCTTGTTGCCTGCCTTATTTGCACTCATGTCTGCGTGGGTGCAAACTGTTGTGTTGTCGTAGGATGGAAACTTTTAGTCACATGCATTTTTTAGTGTTAGTGTTACCAAAAAGTAAAAGTTTAAAGAAATGCAGTGCGTTCAGACAGACAACTTAATTAAGCTCATGTAATTGCTTTAGTCGCTCGGTCTGCTGGTTCTACCTGGAACGGCACGCCGTCATTGCGGCGGTAAGGCCCATCATGGGGGAGTGGCTAGAGAGGCAACACGGTAGCCTCTCGTACCGTCAGACGCAGATTATCACCGGGCACGGTAGCTTCGGGCGGTATCTGCATCTGATGGGTATAGAGCCAACGCCCGAGTGCCATCACTGCGACGCGAGCGTGGACTCGGGGCTGCACACGCTCACCGAGTGCCCGGCGTTTGAGACGCCGAGGCGGGAGCTTGTGGCGGCCTTGGGGGTGAGAGTGCTCACGCTCTCCATCCTGCTCGCGGCGATGGTCCGCTGCGCGGATGCGTGGGCGGCCAGCGCTTCCTTCTGCGAGCAGGTCATGCTCGCGAAGGAGACAGCAGAGCGGGCGCGGCGCGATGAGCGAGAAAGGCTCGCTGACATCGCTGCACGCGCCCGAAGGCGGCTCGGGCGTCGGAGGGCGCAAACTGACCTCCGCCCCCCATGAGCGCGGGCCTGAGGGTGACGGGTGGAGCCGCCCGACACCCTAGCAGAAGCAGGCCACGGCGGCGGCGCGCATCGGACTCCCCACACCGGGGTTGAGTCGGGGACCGCGTGGTCCTCCCCTTCCCGAGGAGGGCCAGACCGAGAGGGATGGCCCTGGGTCAGCCGGGGTGCGAGGGATATGTCGCATGACAACCTCACCTTCGGCCTAGCACTACGACCCAGAGACGGCGTGCGGTTTAGTCGGTTCGAGTCCGACATAAGCTACCCCTCCGGCTCCGGAGGGGTGGGTATCCGTGGGGATTTCCCGCACGTAAAAAAAAAAAAAAAATTCTACCTGGAACGAAGCTTTGTCAGTTCAATTATCTTCAATTAAAATTCGGTTATAATTAATCCCAAATAATATGTTTAGGTTAAATATATACCTAACATATTTTAGAAATACCTACATATTTTAAAATGGATTATTATAATATTATAATTTAGATATAAAAGAAAAACGTGAGAATACCACTCTTTTTTGTTTGAAAATGACAACTCGTGAAACACAGTTCTAGTTCTAATCGAAATTAACGTTCTTGTATAGACTCCAATCGCAAAAGTGCTATAGCTAAAGAACCATAGTATGGCATATTATAATTTTTCACATTACGACATCTTACTATGTATTCAGCTGTATGCATACCAGTTTTTTCCTAATCGCCAGTATTTTTTCAACCGTGACTGTAACTTTGCTCTAATTATAATGCGATTGGCTATCACTACCTGCAACCATGCATCGATGCAATGCGTTATAATAGCCGTAGATTTGAGATGCCGATATTGATTATGATTTTTATTGTTGCAGAAAACCGGTTGAACCTGTTAAGAAGAAGGAGCGAAAGTCGTCTTTTGAAAGGAGTTTCTGGGAGGGTGAGTTTCAGTGAAATATATTTTAGTAATTAAGGTTTCCAGCGAAGTAGTAACTAAAGATTTTCGCGTGGCTTTTATATAAGTTGGCTAAGGGTTCTTTCCAGTTCTTAAGCATAAACACGATACGACTGCACATCGTGCTGCGATGCCGCATTGTTTCACGATGCGACGTTGCGTCGTGTCTTCAAAATCTACGACGAGTAACATAATAAGACGACTCTATGTAGTCGTCACTTGGGATCATTCCAGAATTAGGGAATTCGACTTATTTTGAATGATTAAGGCAGTGGCGGATTTACAAATTTGCCGTTAGTAGGCTAATAAATTTTTGCCGCCCCTACTGACCTTGGAAATTCAATACGCTAGTTTAGTTCACAATCATATTAATTACATTCATCCTGAAATTTAAACTTTAGGATTTGTGTTCTATCGTCCTCATTATTAGTCCCCTCGAACTAGGAGATACTTGTGTCAGTTTCTACATTATATTTGCTACCCAAGATTTAGTGAAGGGTATGCTGTTGACCAAAAAACAGCAGCATGTACTGATAAGGAGTTCAGAGAGTCGTGCGTACAGAGATACAAAACGCGCCACTGAGAGAGCTTGCAGTTAGAGCCAGATGAGATCACTTGCAATAACTATTCGAGAAGTTAGAATCGTCTGAGGGGGCTCCATACTCTCAAGGCGCCCACTCACTAACAGTTTACCGGACGATATAAATCTGTCAGTTAATCGCAATAACCCACACACTAAAAGTTTCGTTAACGATTTTGGACTGACGACTAATACGATCCTATAGTGTGTGGCCGCCGAACGATTCCGGACAGTTCTAAGCCGGACAGTCCTAGGCCGTCAGGGCGAACGAGCACAACGGGCCTGTCGATCGACGTTTCGTGTCAGTTTTTACTAAGATTTTATTCATTTTTTGTACATACTCGTCTATATTTCTTATGCACATAGTCGATAAGGTTCAAAATAGCTAACACCTATTTCCCACAATGATTAGCACGTACTCATATAAGAATAACGTAGTGCAAGCTATTTTCAACCTTATTGAAATCACAACAAATTTAGTTTTTTTTCTTATATTCGTGATCAGCAGCATTTACTTATGCGAAAAAACATGTAATTAAGAAAATGTCAATAAGGTCGAAAATCGCTTGCACTGTTTCGTACTCTCTATGTAACTGATATTAGACCATTACCGGCAGGCGATCGTACGACCTAAAACTGACGACTCACAACTGCTAGTGTGTGGTTGCAAAACTGACAACAGGGAATTGCCGGCGGGCCAAAATCGCTTTAGTGTGTGGGCGCTATCGGCTAAGGACTGCAGACCGCCGGACAGATCAGGAACTGCAGGCGGACTGCAGGCGGACTGTTAGTGAGTGGGCGCCTTCAAAAGAGGCCCTGGATCAGGCGGATGACCAATATAACGACCCTGAAAGCCAAGACCGCGGTTGCCCATGTCGAGGAACGAATCCAGTGGCTCGGTCTTGAAGTGGCTCTTCACGAAACCGAGGCCATGTTCTTCCATGGGGTTCGGCGTGCCAGATGAAATATTTGGTGCTCGTGCTCGACAGCCGGTCGTACTTCGGGGAGTATCTCTGAAGTCTAGTTCCTAATTGAAGGGCACAGCTAACGCTCTGGCAAGGCTGCTACCCAACATGAAAGGGCCGGATGACTCCTGCAGGAGCTTACGCGGTCCATGGCCCTATATAGGTGGCCCAATATGGGCGGAGACCCTGAAGGTGTACGATTATTATCATTAGGGAGTATCACACGATATTCTTTGACGCGGCGTCTCTCCTCGCCGGATCACTACCGTGGATCCTGGAGGCGAAAGCCCTTTTGATGCTATATCGATATCTAAAGGAGGTTCAGAGACCAGACCTCAACCCGAGTCTGAGGAAATCCGAACCGGGAAGTCCCAGCTTCATAGGGATATGGTAGCGGAGTGGGAGCTACAACTTGGGTATTAACGCGAAGGGTACGCCGTAATAGCGGCGGTATAACCCATCATGGGGGACTGGCTAGAGAGGCCACATGAATGATGGCTAGAGTGCCATCACTGTGATGCGAGCGAGGATTTAGGGCAAGACACGCTGACCGAGTGCCTGGCGGGGGAAACACTGAGGCGGGTCCTAGTGTCGACCTTAGGAGTGGGAGTTCTTTCGTTCGCCGCCATGTTCACGGCGATGTTACGTTACGCGAGCGCGTGGGCTGGCGCCGTCCTATTCTGCGAGTAAGTAATGCTCGAGAAGGAGACGGCGGAGCGGACCGGAGTAGACTCTCGGTCCGCACCGCCCACGACGAGCTGTGCGGACCGAGTTACGTGGGGATCTTGCGCACGATCAAAATAGCACTGCGTTAACGACACTAGGGGCAATCTGCTATGAGAGGTAGTCGCGATGAAGGAGAGATAAAGCTTCTTCTATAAACAGAACAGAATCCAGCCCGCATAGGATTTTTTTATTTTGTAAAAAAATGTTTTAGGCCAAATTTGCCGCCCCCTAAAATCTACCGCCCTAGGCTCCAGCCTATTCAGCCTACTGGTAAATCCGCCACTGGATTAAGGATGCGTTTCTTTACTCAGCAGTACAGTGACGGCCTCTATTAAAATCCACGGACAAAATAACATACAAATTCATTACTATCCAAAAGTCACCTGAATAGAAGTCTCGTGAGTGAATTAAATATACAAAGCCTGACCTACTTGGCAATCGTCAAACCAGTAGACGTAATTCCTTTTTACTATTTCAGTGTACTCTGATATGGATACTTCTACACTAAAGTTGTTGTAACCGTAGCAAGGACACATGCTATACCAGAAGTCTCAAACTTAGATCATACGAAAATTGATTGAATTAAAAATCAGGTATTCTGCTCGTAAAAAAACCAATCTCGTATGATTTGGTCATAATTCGATATCATAGTCACATTATAGTCAATGTTTTTCAGTTGAAAACCTTGTTACCAGAATATGTTTTATGACGTCAAATTTGTGAGAACGAGATAAGAGTGGAACCGATTTTTTTATTGACCTTCAGGATTACAACTAGCTAGTTGTATCTTACTACGAAGGTAGCAAACATGCACCTGTATCACCAAACAGCAAGTTCGCGGTTATGATAGACTCGTAGACGCGTAACGCAAGTTCACAAACAAAATAAATATGAAGGCTGGAGATATTAGAATAATAAAAGGAAACTTAAAGTTTCTGGCACTCCTACAAATGGTATAAAAGGCAGCAAACTGCTAGTAGTCAAAGTTAATTTTATGTATACTTTTTTTTACGTGCGGGAAATCCCCACGGATACTCCATCCGGAGCCGGAGGGGGAAGTAATGTCGGACTCGAACCAACTAAACTGCACGCCGTCTGTGGGTCGATGTGCTAGGCCGAAGGTGAGGTTGTCCCGCGATATATCCCTCGCACCCCGGCTGACCCAGGGCCATTCCTCTCGGTCTGGCCCTGCTCGACCCTCCTCGACCACGCGGTCCCCGACCCGCCTCCGGTATGGACGGTATGGATACTAATTCTAAATCCGTGGCCTTGCCCTCAAATGGTTCACCTCCTATCTACCCAACCGTACGCAGTACGTGGAACTCGTTCACCACGACTGCAGCACGGGACAGATTTCCACTGCGAAATCAAGTATAGCAAAAATGGAAAAATCCATCCCCCAGGGTAGTGTACTTGGCTGTGTTCTGTTTTTGATTTATATCAACGATTTACCTAAAACAATTAATGCTAAAAGCGTCCTTTTCGCCGACGACATCTCTGTGGTATTTCCAGCCACAAACAACCAAGAGCTACACGAGCACACCCACCAAATACTATCGGATATGTCGACATGGCTGGCGGAACATAACTTGGAGCTAAACCTCGCGAAATCGAAGTTAATGCAGTTTAAACCATATCAAAAACGCCCCTTAAATATCGATTACAAATTCCAAAACATAAAACTCGAATGCGTGGATAGTTTTAAATTGCTAGGCATTAATATTGACAGTCTGGATTGGAAATCCCACATACGTAGCGTTGGCGGTAAATTGTCCTCCTTCACATACGCCCTACATGAACTGAAAAAGTCTACGGACCTTAAATCAGCCAAAGCTGCGTACTACGCCTATGCCCACTCTTGGCTCCGATGTGGAATCGTGGTGTGGGGAAATAGTGTGGATGTCGAAACATTGTTCAAACTGCAAAAGAAATGCATACGAATACTGGCACACATAGGCCCCAGGGAAAGCTGTAAACCACACTTCAGGGATCTTAACATCCTGACATTGACCTCCCTAAATATATTTGAAATATGCATTTTTGTAAGAAAACATATGTCATTATATACCTCAAGGAAGGACCATTACAGCCAACCCCGCAACCTAAGACACAAAGACAGACTAGCACTGCCAACTCACAGCTTATCTATATACCACTCAGGCCCATATGTAATGTCCATAAAAATATATAATAGGATACCGCAGTCACTAAAGGAATCCGAAAGTATGCTCACTTTCGGATTCGGTTCTGTTCGGTTTAAAAAAGAACTACAAAAATATCTCCTGCAAAAATGTTTTATACTTTGCAGGAGTTTTTGATGACAAACATCAGCTATAGAATGGGCTAAAAATAATAACAAATAATATAATAATAATAACAAATTGTAATATAAATATGATAACGTGACTGCAATATGTAATTCTAAGTCTAAATACTGTAATTGTTTGATTTTGATTTTGACATTGATTTATTAATTTATATTGTGACAATTCTCTCTTGACGACTTTCAAATTCGATATCTCTTCTAATAAGTAAATTCTAATAATAACAAATTGTAATGTAATATCACGTAATGTTATATAATTCAATATAAATTTGCTGTGCCCAAACCGGGCTTCATGTTGAGACCTAAAATAACTAAACACCTGTAACATACACATGAACGCAAATAAATACTTTGACTTTGACTTTGACTAATAAAGTCCTAGCAATCAACACCCTTCGATATATAAAAATATCAACTGAAAGCAGTTCAAAATCTTTAACGCTATCTCATATAAAATATGGCGTGTGCGGAATAGCACACGCCATATTTTATAGGGCCTTTAATAGGGCCAGTAATATTTTTTCATTAGACCTGTCGGACCCATGCGTTTTAATAAGAACATTCTTTTAAGTAGAATGTTAAAATCTCGGTCGAGCCTGCCAATAAAATTATTGCACACTGACTGAATGTGATTTCACGAAAACGGCAGTAGTTTAAGAGGCTGTATACAAATTCTAAATTCAATGTCAAATGCAGATGCGCGCATGCGTCGTGGCGTCGTCAAAACAAAACAATTTTGATAGTTTTTACGATTTTGATATTTATAAGGTACATGTCTTTTGCTTTCATTGTTTTTACCCTGACTGCATCAGAAAGAGAATTTTTGTTTTTACCCGAATGCGCCAGAAAGTTGTATGTATGTTGTAAGTACGAGTAGGTATGTATAATTGTTTGTCACGCTCTGCAGTCTGAACGGCTTTTAGCTTGAGAAATGTCGTTAGATTCGTATTTGTTGTGGGAGGGACACTGGGAATATATCATGACTAAAAATAATGAAATAAAATAAATTGCTAATATGCTAAAAAATAAATAAATAACCCGACTGCTCCTGAAAAGACCCCAACAAGTTTGAAACTAATTAAATATTTTTTAAGTTACATATTTTGTATTGAAGTAGTAAAAAGTAATACACTCATCTGGTAGAATGATTAGGTAGAACAATACGTTGTAAATGTTTTATACTGTTTAAATGTCATACAATAAGTAAACAGCTCATTCATTTAGTAATATTTGAAATGATCATTCAAATGTATGTATTTAAACTCGAAAATATCATATGTCAGCGAAAACGACAAAATTTCGTAGACGGCCTCTTAAGTTTAGTAATTATTCTTGTCAGAGCTTTATCTCTAAAATTGAAATAAAGCCACTGTGACTATAATTAGTGTTATAGCTTCGATCCTACAAGATTTGGTCCAGAAGGATTTTATAATATATACCTTCTATATAAATCTTACATGACATAACTCAGGGATTCGTTTCGAGGATGTTTACTTTTAGTCGAAGTTGTCGTTAAGAAACTCGCGGAAATTAATAACACAAAGAGGTTTTATAAGTTCTTATGAAGTAGGCTAAATGCATTAGTAAACGCATAATTATGATAAACTTTGCACAAATAGGTAGGATACATATTTCAATCGGGTTCTCGAATGATCAAGTTGTTCACGAGGCACGTCGAAATGCCATTGCAATTGCAAACTAAGTCACCTTATAAGGTTTTGCAAATTGCGTAAACAATCACAGTTTTAAGGGCTTGCTCATTTCAGTTGCAATATTTCGTTTTAATTCATTTTTAGTAAATACCCTTGTATTTTCCGTATTTCAAGTAAGTTTGAATTTGAGGCACATGAGAAAAAACATCGTGCATTTGGACGATGTTTACAGCTTGCGTTCATAGTTAACCTAAAATAAATATTATGTGCAAACATTCCGTATTAGCTACATCGTATAAAATCAAAGTAAATTCTTATGACAGAGTGTTTTAGAAGGGACATCAATAACACATTAAATATGCTAAAATATCATCCTAAAAACAGAGACCTTCGAGACAAACAAAGTATTCGTTTTATAACAGTCGGGTGAGTCCAGTAGGTGATAGGTCAGCCTCTCACTACTTATGCAATTCACGACCACTGGGTCACCAAAGGCATGTTCAGTTTTATCGAAATACCGGATTCAACTTCAATTGATGATGGTTATGTAGGCTCTCTACAATTTAATACAAGCAGCGTGAAATTACTTATCATTTATACAATGACATAACCATTCTATAAAGATTAAAATAAATTGCGATTCAGGTTGGTGGATTTTACAGAGAAGGCGAATAAAATCAACATCAGAAGTATACTATGCTTTATTTGTTGTAACCCGGTGATGAATACTTAATAAACAGTACATAGTTTAGTACGTACTCCATTGGTACTATAGCTTCTTTTATCTTTTATATCTATACAATGGTCACTGAAGCATAAACATGCTGACTTTTTTAAGAATTAATGGTAACTATCCATGAACTATAAGCTGAGGCGATCAACATCGATTCCGTTAAATCAGTGGAGCTCAACCACTCTCGTTCCTAAATTATCACAAAGTAAGTTGACTTTATAGTTTTTGGTACTTCGGGACTTATCGCGATAAAACTTTGGAAAAATCACTTTTGCCGACGTTTCGAGTGCGTTGCAAATACGTGGCCATGAGCTAAGTCGGTAACTCTTTGACATCAGGTGGGCCTTGTACTTGTCTGCCACCTAAGTGGTATAAAAAAAAGGTGTGACCACGGGAGCTGTAACGTACCCGAAACTTCAGCAAAAGTAAGTTTGCGAAAGTCTTATCGCGATAACTCCCGAACTAATAAAAACCATAAGTTGACTTCATTTTCATGGTTTTTTAATTACATATCACAGCTTTTATAAAAGTTTTGTTAAATTTTCTCAAGTCAAAATATCTTGATTGGGTTTAAATAAACTCATTAAAAAAATTCAAACACCAAACAATAAAGCTCAAACACCGATATCCTAAGTATAAAAATCTTACAAATACATACATACGCATGTAACTTCCTGAGGGGGTGGGCAGAGGTGTATTAACACCCACCTTTCGCCAACTATGATTTTTGATTCCACGTAATGGGGTCTTCTTACAAATCTGACGCACTATACAAAGAATCTGTTACAAGTATGAACAAGTACCTATTAGTATTCAGATAGAGTAGCGTGATAAAGTAGTAAATACAGCGCGCACGCGCCGCACTCAAGCGCATATCAAACATCGGCTTAGACAGAAGCTGCTCCTACGCATACTATTGTCAATGATCATTTAATCAGTTAATTATAAATAATTGCCTATTAATTATCTTTTATATGTTAGAAGCATGCAATATTTTTGTAGCTGAATATACGTTACTATGTATTTTGTAAAGGCGATGTTATTCTGTGCAGTGACACTGATTTTATGTACGCACTCTTTATTACCGATTAAAAAACATGTATTTATTTAAATAGGTGTCATGGTTGTTGTAAACATACAACTGTTATTACCAATAACAAAATGTACTGACAAACAATATACGAGTCACACAAATATTATAAGTCCCGTTGAAGCGAAAACACACAAACAGAGGCTATCGGTGATCCTGAGTGATCCACTAAATCTCATCCGTATGCGCTTATTGGTTCCGTTATGAATATGTAAACAAAAATCACTGGCAATGATTGGTTAAATCAATTGTTAATGCAATTTCATCAATATTGTAGTGTAAATTATAACTAAGCAAGGTGCTGTAAGGGCTTATCAGTTTTTCTTTATTTTTACTTTATTGATGACAAAGATCACTGTCAATATTTCTCGTTCATGATCAAGGATCGTGGAAGTATCTAAAGCTTTTAGTCTACACTATAACTCTTCGAACGGCCTTCAGCATCCCTGATAAAGAGACTAATGTGTGAATGATATTTGAATAAATTAAAAATAAATATACTTCTTCAATTTAAGCGAAAATTCTCGCACACCGGATGAATATAAACGATATATTATCGAAAAATAACAAGGCTAATAGTAAAATTTAAGATATATTGTTGATATAATTAATGTGATCACATATTTTTACACAGATATAGACAACTACGACGATACTAAAACTTGTTTTTCTATACTATTAGAGTAACATGATCATTCTAAAATAATGGATATGGAAATTTCTCCATCATATAAGTGAATTTTGCTGATAAACTTGTTGTTTATAACATCCTTAGAAGTTATAATGTTACCAAAGTCATGATAGAGTAGGTAATATCATAATAAAAATGAAAGACGTGTGTGAATTAGATCAGTGGTTTCGAAAATACAAACCCACAAATTATACACAAAGAATAATAAGATTGGACACGGGTAACGATAAAGAAAAGAGGAATACCGGTTTAAAATTGAGTAGGTAGTTCGGCTGCACGGTCAGTGTTGTGGTTTAAGTTGCTTCGCCAACTGCCTTTCAGTTGCTAGTTGTTCACAGATAAATTGTTCTGATCTGTAATTGTATGTTTGTGAAGTACGATACCATAATATTCCCTGATGGACTTCGGGAGTAGTTTTAAATAAACCAAATGTTCAATAGAAATCCTGAGAAATAATGTCCACTTTTTGTATTTCAATGTCGTTACAATTGTTGTGGTTGTGTCAGTGTTTACCTACTTAAATAAATAATAACCGTCTGGCCTCTAAGGATAATACTATAATGTTACCTTAGATAATGGTTTTTCTATTTTGCTATTATACCTATAGAATTCCGAAAGAATAATTATTTTCTTAGCGAGGTCTCTTCACTCTCTTATGTTGAAACCGCAGTGATTTTATGGATTTTACCTTCATTTCGTTTTTATACATAACAAGAGATGTATTGCAAACTATGTTCGTGTACAGATGCCTGATGAACATATAAAAAATAAACACTGACTGGTTAGTGTTGATAATATATTTTAGATCTAGAATTCTTAAATATATTCAAATTTATAATATATGCAGTGAAGTATCTCAATGTTGACGGTCAATTAACTAATGACGTCATATTTGTAACACATCACATAGGAACATCTTGGTATATAAGATATATACTAATATCACAATACTTATATGTGTTTCGAGTCGTGAAAGTGCACCTTGCAGACGTAGTCGCACCTGCCCGCGTTCAACACATGGCGTAATGCAGTTTCGGTGCAAGGCTTGGACTGCATTGTTAGCGTTCCATGCTGTAGAATCAACCTGGTGAATTTTTTCAAGTGTTCCAATTACGCGATACTGCTTGCATTACCGGCATTATTACATCAATTACTAGAAAAATAACGAGTAAAAATTCTTTTGAAAGGTCAGTGATCAATTGATTTCAATAACAGGCTTATGTTGCGCAACAAATACTTGGCTTCGCTATAGTTTTGCTCTTACATTTGAGATGATGTAGTTGCAAAAGTCAATAGGATGTTAAGATTATATGATGCTTCCATGTAGAAGTTCTTGTAAGTCTGTGATTGTAATATTGCAGGTTCTTTAAATTCTAATGTGTGGAATGTTTCGATTTCACTTCAGATTTTAAAGCAAATGGAATTGATGGGCTGGATTCACCTTCCAATCGGTATTCCAAAGTATCTTTGAACTTGTTAATTGGGGTCATCTTTTCTCAACAAACGTATTGTTTAGCCGAGACGATGATTCATAGTTTTATTATTATACTGTGGTCCATAAGCAGAACAGTAACATTAACACGGTTGAAATAGTGAGCTGCAGAATTGATCCATAAACCATAGTACCTGGATAACCGAGCTATGCTCGGTATTTTGTTTGTGGGTAAATTGTCTTTTTTAGAAATTATATTTAAAACGAATTACATACTGATGGAATAATTAAATATGAATAATAGTTTTCGATCTTAAAATCACGAGTGCAATTAGTTTAATATTACACATTATTAGACATTTTCTAAAAATGAATCCTATTAAAAACGCATTTTGAAGATTTTTCAACATTGGTTTTTGTGCATGAAGATACAATATTATTTTTTACATATGAAGATATTTAAGGCCTCTGGTGTTGCATACGTCCATAGGTCACGGTAATCACTTTCCATCAGGTGGTTCGCGTGCTTGTCTGCCACCTAAGTGGTACAAAAATATATTTGACTAATCGATTAAG
Source organism: Eilema caniola (assembly GCA_949126895.1). Classification (NCBI taxonomy): domain Eukaryota; kingdom Metazoa; phylum Arthropoda; class Insecta; order Lepidoptera; family Erebidae; genus Eilema; species Eilema caniola. Next base: position 15,621,979 of record OX421463.1, on the reverse strand, counting down.
ACTTTCTACGCAAGGCAGACTACAAGCTGATTTTTTTCGTGTATACAATGAATGGAAATCATCAATTTTTTTTGTGTTATCGCGAATGGCTTTTGATCATTTAGAATACACCGGATTGTGATTAAACACATCACTATCTTCCTTGTACAGTTATAAGAGGCCACAATATCCTGTTCGTATATTTATTATGTAGTAAATAAGTTAGAAATAAAAATATGATGAAAAGTTTTAATTTAAAACGGCTCGTAGCGGAAGTAGAGGCCGTAGCTAACTGACTATATAGATTTATAGTTCCAGGATAACAAAATATACATAGTTTAATGCCCGCTTAGAGAACGCCATATTAATAACTTGAGAAGTAGTAAAAATAACATTAAAGTTTTATTATGCTATCAGGTGATTCCATAACGTGCTTACGTAAACAATCAGATTGGTTGGATCATTGTTAAGTCCTACTTAAGTTTGCTTTCGAGGATTTTATATATCTAAGTATGTATTACCTGGATGCGGGCCGCTTTAGATCGGTCGTTCTGAAACTCTATAGGGGAGGCCTATGTTACGCAGTGGACTATGTGTGGCTGATATGGTGACGATGATGATGTATGTAAAATATACATACTATTTTTATCGTATACTATGACAAGATGATATTATCTTTATTATACGCCATAAAAGTATTATAAAATAACTTTATTATAAGACTTAATAATAAACTACGTATGTTCTACATTGGCTTAAATTTTGTAATTTATTACTCCAAAAACCTCCTTTAGTAAATCATTATTAATTATTAGCAGTGCCAGTATGAATGAAAAATCAAGTAGTAGATAATAAAGGGCTTGACATATTTTCTCCGGAATAAAAACCCCTAAGTCAATTAAAAGAAATCGACTTTACAGAAGAAAATTGCTAACCGAATAAGGGATAAGTATTTAGGAAAGAGGGAAGTTAAGAAATACCCGAAATTAAACGACTGGGTAAACCTGATAATCTTTCAAGCAGATTCACGTGATGGCCACACTATCCACTGGCAGGTATACTATACAACGGCCCGTACATCGCTCCGCCCAGGGATAGTAATCAAAATCAAACCCACACATAACTTAGCACACAGACTATAAATGTACGGGCGCTTTAACCAATCTGTGAAGTCAAAAGTAAAATATAGGACTCGTTATTTGCATACTCGTACTACATGAAATAATAAATTGCTATTTTTAGATTTCTAGAAATTAAATTTTATCGTGTGTTCAGATTCAAATCGTGTATTTGAAATTGTATGTAGGTATGAGATATATTATGTATTAGATAATTGATGGAACAACGGGAGATGCAGCTGCCAATGGCAGATGTCAAAAATAACGTGCTGTATTTTTTTTTTAAATATAAATAAACTATTTAAAAAAATAATTGAGGAAGGCTTTTATAAGGCTTCCAATACGCAAGTTAGGTAAGAGCTACAAAAAACGTAACCCCACTATATTAGTATTTTTGTACTTAAGTGTAGGTACACGTGAGTCATAGCATGCATTAAAAAGGATAACGCGGAAGTTTTATTTGGTATGCAACATTCCGACGAACATTCATTTCATAACCAGACTGAAACGCAGCGTCCAAAAAATGCATTTTTGCACATTTATATAAATAAAAGGTAACGGAAAATATTAAACAAACTCAAACGTCGGTTGTTAAGTGGTTAAGGAGTAGCCTACGATAAAACTTGAATCCTGGTTATTGAACTACCAATGTGAACCTTCTAACACAAGTAATTTAGTTTAGCTGAAGGGGTTAGCTAGCAAATTCGGTCACTAGAATTCTTGTTTTTTTTTAAATATTCAAAATACAAATATTTGATATTTTTGTTGTGCTATGTAGCGTTCTACCTAATTTGAAGAACAAAGGAAGCAATATGTTCTTGAATCTTAAAGAAAAATATTTTCCCGATATATAAACTGTTTATCGACTGTACTGATATATTCGTAATTACAAAAAGAAAACGTTGATACTTCATTATAAGAAATAGCTTGAGCCAGCGCTATACTTGTTATAGATAAATGTACCTAACCTATGTATTATTCTAGTAGGTATGTAAGAATGTAAGCCCTCTTGATTCAAAATTCAATGCTCTTAAAATAATGCAATAAACATATCCACAGACTTCAAATAAGTAAATGTAGCCTACCTAAGCCTGGTCTATCGTTTCCATATTCGTTCAACAAGAAAGCCTAAATCTAATAGATTATTATTTGTCAGATAAAATATCTACAGTTTGATATAAATTGATTGTATGTGTACCCATAAAAATAACTTTAAATTAAGGTGCACTAGAAATATGTTCCTAAATATTTTAATCACGACTTTCCGGCAAAGAACAATTGTTTTATTTTTTTCAAGCCTGAACTCTCTACACTCAAACGTACTTTCCAATGAATTCCCGCGAGGAAAGTAAGGTGGGCTGGAATCCCGCTGCACGATCATTAAACTGACGACCACGACCTGCCCGTTGGCTTTCATTGTTTAGCTAACTTTGCATATCGTCTCAATAAAATCATTTTATGATTGAATGTCATCGTAAATTTGTTAATGAAAGAGCTTTTTTATTTAATGAATACCTGTGCAGTATTCGCCTTAATATCTCTGTAAATGTTTTCGTCCAGACCCGCAAAACATACCGATACACTTTAATTTATCCGGTGCAATTTAAATTGGATGTCCAGGCATTTCCTTTGAGGCAGTAACAAAAAATACTTGTTGAACAGTCTAAATGATAATATGTCTAAAAATGAACGACATAAAGTTGTTATTTACTGGAAAGGGCTTCATATTGTTAGCGAAACACAGGGTATGCCCTGGCGAGTTTAAAAGCCCATATTTAATGTACTGACAAAAGTTTTTATTCATCGACAGATAAGAGAGTACGTACTGTCCGATTCATGATTCTTGATGTTGGCCATTCACTGTAAGAAAGTTTGGATACAAAGGCTGTATGAACGTATACTTTTACGTGCTAAAAGTGATATCTTACGATAGAATGAGGTTTTTCATTAATTAAGAAATGAATTATGTTACACACAAAGTGAAGTGCATCTAATGTTGGTCATACTATCAAAAAATAATTCAACATCGATAACTTTGAATAACTGTAGCCCGACGACCTTTATAGATATAAATGTTGCAGTTATTACTATCTTGTTTTGTCCAGATTACGTAAGACATGTCACTGGAGAAAGTTAATTTAGTTTTGAAAGTGAAATCGATTGCACTTTCTTTTACTTATCCATTTCATAGTTTCGCTATTGGATACATAAGTTGTGTTTTAAAAACACAAATGCTTGTTCCCTATTATTATGGTTGCTATCAAATCCATGAACAGTTATCTTTTCCCATATGAGAAAGTTCTCCTTTTACGTTAGCCCAAAAAGGGTTACTCTTTAAACAGCATAATGTCGTAACAAAATCAAGAATGGTAATATACCTAATAAAAGTTTAATTAATAAAATCTTAAACACATAAAGTCCACAAATAGGTACATATTTCTATATTGAGGTAGGTATTACAGAGGGCTTAATAAAAGGACGGGAATGTAAAAAAAATGTGCAAACAACTCTGCAAACATGTTGGAGCGGTTTAAAGGCCGCGTCCGGATTGCGAGGGGCAGTGGCGGCGGAGGGCACAGGCAGCATTCCAGCCTTCCGTGGCCACGACGACGTCACTGCTATATACCTACAAGGCGCATTCCATGATGGTACTCGTTCTTTCACCGCAAATATGAAAAAGAAAGCAAAAGAAAGCGGGTACACAAGGTTTGTTTAATGCTGAAAGCCTTTAACACATTTTTTTATTTCAATTTAAGGATTATGAGGAATGAGTAAACACGCAAAAAGTACTCGGATAATGGTAGTATGACCGCTAACTATTATATGGGGTTGAAACTGGTTGAAATTATAATTGGGGAAAAGGGGGGGTGTAAATATATGTCTACCAACCCCTTTGCCTTTGGGGGTTTACTGATTATATGCATTATATTTATGTAATATTTATGTATGGAAGATTAAATGCATCGGATGAGGGGCGCGGGCGCCGCCGCCGTACGGCCCTGACATCTGTGGTACACGGGCGCCGTCTGCTCTACGAGAGAGCTCACGGTCGCCGCCCTCCACTGCCTACTGACTAAAAATAGCTCACGATACCGATCAATGCTTATTGCTTTCGAGATCAAGTTAGAGTAATCGAATTAGTGTACCTGCAACGTGTGACTTATCTTAGAAAGAGTAGAAAATATCTAAGGGTTCAGGTCTTATGTGTAGGTCACGGTGTTAGTCAGTTCGAGACGGCTGTTAATAATTATAGTTTTGTGGATGGTGATGGGTCTGTGTGTCGGATGGCGGGTATGCGGTGGGCCGCGGGGGAGCGTCGCGTGCGCAGCTCAGTGTCCGTCCCTGGCGCGGAGCAACGCCCCCGTCAAGGGCGGCGACGCTGCAAATTTCTGCAAGTCCAACGCGACTCAGTGCATCGCGCCATGTCGCGGCGGCTCCGCGCTCGCCGCTCGCCACTCGCACATCGCCGTGGGCGCACGCTGCTGCACGCACTGCCCTATGTAAAGTAACTGTTATTTCGGTCGTTAATGGACACGTTCCGCATTCTTAACTCGATCCTCTTTCTTCGAACTTTTCGAGATCTGTAACACAGTTTCGTTGCCAAATAAGTGGATAGGGGTTTTGTTGACTGCAATTTATAAGTTTTTTTCTCAGTGCACAATGAAAGTAAATTTTCAGAATGAACAAGATCCGAAAACTGGTTTGACGAATGAAAGTGTAGTGTTATGAATTGGTTCAAATGACGATCACCTTGGAAGTGACAGTTATTTTTTTTCACAATGTTGGAGACAAGGAAACTACCGAGACGCTCGATATCTCTTCATGGTTAGTATCAAGGAAAATCGTGTTCATAAGGACGTTTGTTAATATGTATATTATGATGTAATTCAAATTAAAAAAGTGAAGTAGCAGTGTAGGCTGTCCTCTTATATAGTAGGTACATGTGTGCATGCTTTTGAACCTATATAGCGTTGACCCTGCGCTCGCCTTCTTCAGACCGCTTCCTGCGACTTCAGTATACGTAGAGCTGTGTTTTAATCTAAACTAGGAACATAGATATCAGTTTCATTGTTCCGTGAATATCAGTGATATCCTAACCACACAGATGTTTTTTTTTGTCTATGGGATGAAGCAACAAAGATAATAACCTGAACATTAATGTTTGTTTACGAATACTACAACTTGTTAAAATAGGATAGCCATAGTATTCTGTTAATGTGCGTTAACAATGAGTAATTCCGAAAATTAAAATTGTTCAGTGACAATGCTAAAGTTTAGAGGTTCCGTCTGCATGAGTTGAGTTTGATGCAAATTAGAAGTGAACGCAGAATTATAGTTTGTCTCCATACTTTAACTCCTAGGTACGTCAGTTTCATATCCAGACATAGAATGCAGTTTCTGGCAATGGAATTATTTAGGTATCACTAATTTGATAAGGAGTGGATCAATAATTTGTCATCTTTCTAAGGAGGACAAATGATTTATCACAAGTTAATTTGTCTACCAATAAGATTGAGAACAATATCAGTCACTCCAAATATTTTGAGTTTGTTATATATTAGTTTTATATACGTATGTATGGAGCCCTACTTACGTCTTCGTGGCCCAAGCCAATCTCATCTGCTAGTTTGCACACCTTCCTATCAATGCATGAGGTTCTGGCGTGGGCTTTCCTCTAATGGTAGAGGCAGGCAGCAGCCGTACCCAAAATAGCCCAAATACACGATTAAAACAACGGACACTGACTTTCAAGGTAAAGGCCTGGGATCCAACTAAAATGGGAACATAGCTAGCCTCATTATAATGATGATCTGATAGTTTAAGTATATAAAATTGAATTGCTTTAGTGTATCATGACTGATTTTTTTAAAATAAACTATCTATCTATCTATCAGCCAATAGACGTCCACTGCTGGACATAGGCCTCCCCCAAAATAAACTACTTGTTCCATATTCGAGTACGCTAGTCGAATCATTATTACGTCATTGTTCACCTGATACAACATTTGATTGCGCACACTATCCATTAACTCATCATGTCCCATAGGAATGCTATATACTGTATGCCTACTTATGTTCCGTGTGGAAATCTGATGATATCGCGTTGTTGAGAACACGATGAAGGCACTAATCGTACCCTCATCATAAAACTATGATTTTCATACGTATGATTTTAAAATTTTCATTTTTAAAATTTTTAAAATTGAAATTCCGATCAAGTATGTCGAAGGTGCCTACCCCTCCTGGGATTAATAGGCGTGAGTATATGTACGTAATTGATGTATACTTCTGAAGGTTTAATAACGTAGGTAGGTTGTGATATTACGTTTTTCTTTCTCAGTCGATTGAAATCATCTGCTTTGGTATTAATCTCATCTTAAACTAACTCACAGATGTGCATGAACGTCTACCCCACCCCAGCTGCTCTGCAATCCTAAAACATTCCGGTTTATACAACATATGCCAGAAGCCTCTCTGTAGAAAAGACGAGAGATGTTGCCACTTTCAGTTTCCAGGGTGAATGATACATGCAGTTTTCTTGCTCAACATTTTATAATTTATCTACTAGGAGTATCTAAAGTTTTGGGTGTAATATTTACATAAATTAATATTTTTATAAAATTATTCTTTTGTATTTGATAACACGTTATTCCTTACGTATTAAATGAGCCAAACTAGTCTTCCTACTTCCTATGAATTAGTAGTGATTAATTGGTTGGTTTTTAAGTGGGATTAGAATCTAAATTTTATATACTTAAACTCCCACACTATTGTCGCTTCAATATTCTTGCTTTTCATTTAACTCGCAACGGATTCGACGAGAGTTTAGTTAGGTATTCGACGAGATTGATATATTATTATAGATACGGTCAGCGTTACTTTGAGGAGTCATTAATTTTAGTTTTGTCCTTTGTTTAGAATTAAGTATTTGAGTTTTTCCAATCTAAATTAATTTGAATAGTTAGCATACTAATTTCATTGAAATTTTAAATTCTTATTTTTTTTCTGATTCTAGGTTTGTCATTAATTTATTAGCAATGTCCCAGTCCAGTTATTTAAATGATAAAGAGAACAAGTCTACTTTTGCATACATCCATGTACCTACACACTAACACCGATATCAGAACAAAGTCCAATGCTTCGAATACAGAAAATTCAGGAAGTTGCAAAATATTATTTCCTGTCTTAAATTGATATTGTAATAACAAATATAAATCTCTTGAAATTGATTATAGGAGTGTAGTGCAATAAATAATATGTTAAGCACATTTATGTGTATGCTTAAACCACGGTACGAAGGTACGTAAATACGCTAAGATAGTTTAATTTTAACATGAATGCGAGTAGTTCTGTAATTTTAATACAAATTTTGCAGTTTTTAGGTTTAACATTATAAACATGATTGTAGTGACGTCAGTTTTTTAAACACGTGAAGGCAATTGAAAGAGTGCCATTAGAGTTTAAGTATTTATACGTAGATCACAACGTAAGTTTGCGCAACTGAATAAATTAATTCAATGTCTTTGTTCCAATTTATCAACGACATAAAATTAATAATATTGTAGTGCCGTTAATGTCTGTTCTAAGGGATGCAAGGATATTGACGATAAAATTCTTGCATACTGCCAATAATATTGTTGTGTTTGTGGGTTTTATGTATTATTGAATACATTATTGAGATATACTGACAAATATATTGTATACATGTCGCAGCCAACTAGCTCAATCAGCCGTTCAATTAGCTGCCTAGGCTCTTTACTAAACGGCGCCGTTCAATTAGCGGCCTGATTGATGTTCAGTCATTTGAGTAAACGGCTAGGCAAATTATCGATGACGTTTAATTACTTGCCTAGCCATTTAATTCAACAGCTATGAAAATGACTTTTCTGCATGGTTATGAAAAATAATAACCACGAACGCTAATGCGGGAGCTTCGCTCCGCTCCGCTCCGCTACACTCCCGAATTAGTCTTCTAAGTTAGAAGACTTCTAGGTTAGAAGCTCTAACCTAACCAGCTAGCTGCACAATCCGACTTGATTAGATTATATTCAAGTCGGATTGTGCAGCTAGTTGTTATAACCACTATGGCTGTATATCATTCCGGCCGTTCATTGAACTGCACCGTTTATTTAACAGCCTAGGCAGTAAATTGAACGTCTGAATAGGCTAGTTGGCTGCGACATACACACAATATATTTGTTATAATGTTGAGTAGGTGTATACTTTTTGTCAATAGAAATTATTGCGGGTGTGTGGTTAGCCTAAGGCTTCAGTTTTCAGAACCACTTGTTTAAACATGTGGGAGCGTGCCGTCTTTGCAAAATATGTTCATAAATTTTACTAGGAGCAAAATTTATTGGTAGTACGTCAGTAGTATTTCGTATTTCTCTACGTTTGCACATTTTGTCGTGATGTAGTTCATAGACGGTCAAGTCAAGAATGTTAAATACCTTACTATAGTAAGTTGTTTGGTGAAATGTACGGGCAGAATGTTATAGTGTTAGATACAAAATCGTATAGTATCATAAAAATTCACCATTCTCGTTGTTTACATCGTATTGAAGAGGAAAAAGAAGGTACTTGCTTTTATATTTTATAATGAATAACTTATGGGAAGTATTGATGTTATATGCAGTCGGTATTTGAAGTTAATCAGCCTCTAGAAATTGATGTTCACTTGCTTTACCCTTAAGGAAACCCTCACACATAACAGTTCTCCATTATGTATTGAATGTTCTGTCAAATCTGCTAATATGTTCTAGGTAGTAGACTTCTTATGGTATTGGGACTTAGTGATAACTTTTAGACTGGATGTTCACTGATAAACAATGAAAATACGTTAGACACTGAATCGTTAATGAACTCAAACCCCTTTTCCCATTATAATCAACATTCGATCTCAAAAAGTTACTGATCTAACTGTAGTAAGTTTTAAATGCATTAAAAATATATTGCATTTAAAACTTACTACAGTTAACTTACTAAATAGGTGCAATCAAGAAGAATCAAAGAATCAATTTCGTTTATTCAGTTTAGGCACATAAAGAGCACATATGAACGTCAAAATTTTACAGTCATGTCAAGAAATTACTAATATAATATTAAATTAAGTAAATAAATCATTTGAAAATGATTCTTTCGCTGCTTCGGTAAGTTGGTTCTACTGAGAAGAGACCAGCAAGAAACTCAGTGAACAATATTATCGTTTCTTTTTTAAAACAATTTGTTTTTTTTTTTAAATAGATTATAATGTGCGAGCAAGCAAAAAGATTAGGATGACCATGCATTTTTATCATTGAGGTATTCGTTTACTTTGGAATATCCTTTTTTCATTAAAGACTTTTAAGGTGCGGAGTCTATGTATAGTATAACATCATTGTAAAATGCAGGATGATTATAGTGTATTATTATTAGTATCTAGACTTTATTTAGTTAAGAGAAATCGGGCCTAATTTGAAATGGTTGTGATAGAGTTTCAGTTAAGTTATTCGGCGTCTACTGGTATTATTTAAAAAAACAACAGTGATTTCATGTAAAATTCTTTGGGCTATGTTTGAATGTATGAGGCATCTCCAAAATCTTTGACTAAACCATGGTAGTATTTGTTCTGCGATCAAGCCAACCTCACCTTCAAGCCGGGTACCTACATCTACTGATTGTCGGAAGAGAATCTAAAGCAGGTTTTCATCACAGGGTCAGACGATATTTGCTCCCATGGGAGCTAAAATTATGGAAAAGAGAATTTGAAGGGACCTCGGGTACCAAAGTGAAGCTTTGGATGCAACCGGGATTGGACCTCAAATGAAGATATGAGGACTCAAGTTGTGTTCCAATTTCTACAAAAATCGTTTCAATGGATAAATACTATTGTAGATCGCACAATTTATTATACCTATACTTATATTCTTACTTTTGGCGGTGAAATGAAAAATGAAAAGGAAAGTTAGTCGTATTAGGATTATACCACAGGTGCTGAGAGTGAGGATTTAGATATTGGTAACCGGCAGACTACTTGTAAGGCTAGCCTTAGCCAATCAAATGATATTCTATGTATTGAACGACTGAGTATTCAGACCAAACTGTCTATCGAGTCGCATTGCAAATTTGTGATATTTGTATTCCACAATTTGCGTATTACAACCAAGAAGTGGCTCTATGACTATGTATCACTTATGATGGAATACTATGACGCATCATCTTAGCTAATTCAGTATTGGTCAACTGCAATAGGACTCTGACTGTGATTCATACAATTTACAATGATTTTCCTAACTTTATCATTCGATCGTTGTCATTTGAATAGCACTAGAAGTGAAGAGCTAACGTGTCATATTTACCTATAGTGTTCATATAACGTGCATCAATACAAATATTACAACTACATATTTGGCATATTGGTGGGGAGAGTTGACCTGGTTTAAAATATTTAGTGTATTGGTATGAATATAAGATGCTGACTTTACCGACAGGTATATATGTACCATTGTTATTAGTAATATCCGTCGGTATTGTACAACAAAGTAATATTTTAAGTATAAGTTTACAAAAAGTTTATCTTTAAATTTAAGGAGCATTTTCACCGCCGTGTCCAGCGAGTGGATTTTCGATTTTATACTCACCAATATTTTTGTTTGTTTCTATCGTAATATATGTATAGTAAAATTATAAATGTTGATTACGTATTACTTAAAACGATTGGATCAGCTGTGCTAACAGACTCCGCTCAGACGGGTTTGCGTGCTGATAATGGCTCAGGGTAAAGTGTGGTGGTTACAAAATGACCTGTTATTATGTAACAGTATATCTGATTAAGTTATTCGTTTATTAAATAACGCAAATGTATTTTTGAAAAAGAAAATACCTACCTAAGTAATATGTTCTTTAATTTCAGATCGTGTCAACAAGAGCGATGCAGAAGATAAAAGCCTGTCCAATGACGAAACACCGCTGCCTTCGTGTCCTCGACAACCTCCAGATGGAGTAGAGACTCCTTGTGATGCTATAGAGAAAACACCTGAGCCTGCGTCTCGTCTTCCACCGCGTCTGCCTGCTGGATGGCCAGGCACACGCTCACGTTTTTCCTATACTTCAAGAACACAAGATGCTCGAAGCGAGGCAAGTGTCAAAGATAAAATTGCCATGTTTTCAAATGACCGAGCAACATCATCAGATCGACTGGATAAGTGTGGCACATTGCCAACTAGAAACCATTCAACTGTTAGAAAGAGTACAGCTTCTTATGCAAGTAGTTACTCCGATGCATCTTCCTTAGATAGACGTTTGACAAAATCTCAAGATAACCTTGATGAGTTACCTCGGACCTACAAAAGACATTCAGAGAGACCGGAAGTTTTAGGTGGTACAGAGCGGGTATATGCTGTATCAAATTATAGTTCCACTAAAAACAGCACTACATCCCTCTATACAGATAATAAACCCTTATTTTATGGAAGTACTACGACCCTACCTTCTACGCCAGATCCTGCATTTACTAAAAATGTGTATCACGTGCGAAGTGCAAGTGACGACAACGGAAATAAAAATATATCTACACATATATCTAACTTAGAGAATATCATTGAACAAAGGAAAAAATCAATGTCTAAATTGAGAGACTTAGTGATACCTGAAGTACAGACTCCAATCGTTGATTTACCTGAAATTAAAGTTCAAGATCCGCTCTCTAAATCATTCCTATTGAAATCAAATCAAAATAATACCAGTAAAGTCTTCAAACCAAATAATTCCAATACTACTAAACCATTAAAAATAAATGATACAAAATGGAAGACTGATCTGCTCCCGAATAATTTGCCAAAATATTCACCGGCTTTCAAACGTAAATCTCTACAAGTTTATACTCCTTTATCCCTTTCTAAGGAATCTACACCAGAACCTAATTATAACGAAAGGATAGACTTACTGAACAAAGTTACTTATAAATCGAATGGTACTAAAAACTATACTTTACAAAATAACGGATTAATAAGTAAACTGTCAACAACAACAACACCAGTGTCAGTAGCTAAACCAGTAGCATCAGAAATGATTAACGTGTCAAGAAAAGATCATAGTATTTTAAATTATATTCGAGATTACAAAAATGTGGATATGAAAATTTGTACCACTACCGATGTAGTAGATAGTGATAATGATTCTGCAATGAGTTCCACACAATCTAGTTATAGATCTTCAGCTTCTTCTCCTATGCATAATATGGAAAATGTCGAATCTGATAGCTCTCGATTATCGCCAAGGACATCCCACTATGCAACATATTCTATATTTAAGTCTGAGATAACTAATAAAATAAATCCAACGGATAAAATATCCGAAGAATACATTAAACGTAATGTCTGTCGCTCTGTATCATCCGATACAAACGTATCTCTCAGTTCATCGGCAGGTTCGGCAGCTACGTCTGGATCGCAAGCGAGTTGTAGTTCTCTTGAAAGCTCTGTCGCTGACTCAGACAAGAGAAAAGTTTCAAAATCTTATAATATAGATACAATAAACAGACGTAATATATTAGCATCTGCAAAGTGCAGAAGTGGCAGAGATGCTAAACTCAAATCACCTGTTGTTGAAACTAAATTCTCGCACGAGTCTTGTGACAGGTCTCCGAGTCCAGTACACAAACAGTCTGAACGCCTTTCTACACTCACGCCATCGGTGAGTGTTGTGTCGAATAAAGGCGAAAACAGACGGCGAAATAAAATTATTGCTGAAACTGATTCAGATAGCGATAGCGACGATGTTTGGCAGAGAAAAAATGAGTTCAAAAATACTCGACTGAAACGAAACTCTAGTTCTGCCACTAAAAATAAATACGGTGATGTTACACTAGAAAGTCCTAAAACTGAGGATGGTCCTAAGATAATATCTGAAAAAATTATAAAGGAAATTAAAAAAGCTGGCCTCGATAGCTATAACAACAATAAAACGATAAGCATAACAGAGAAAAATGATTTTCCTACAAAGAAAACTGATTGTGCTTTGGTTAATAAACAAGAAAAACATAATAATGAAGAAGTCATTGAATATCATAAAGCTACTGATGTTGTGGATAAGGGTGCTATGAAAGTGAATAAAGAAAAAGCAGTAGAATCAAGTAAAAAAATCCAAAGCGATAAACTGACTAATAAGTTCATTAACAGTCCTGTTGAAGATACAAAAGTTGCGACTCAAACCATCCGGCTTATACGTGGAGCTGGTTCTGGTGTTGGAGTCATTTTAGCTGGTGGAATTGATTGTGAAGCGAAAGATGTCACGGTTAGTTTTTTTAATTTTTATGAATATTTTGCTGGAAGTCGATTAAGATGAAATTTAATAAGGTTTTTAATTTCAGGTTCATAGAGTTTTAGCAGATAGCGTAGCAGCTAAGGCAGGACTGAAAAGAGGTGCTAAAGTCAGATGTATTAACGGTTGTATGATGGCAGGTTTAACTCATGCAGAATCTGTCACTATTCTTAAGGTAAATATTATCTCATCTAGTATATCGTTTTGAAATTATCTTTCGCACCAAATCGAGAATTAAAATTGTAATCTTATTTCATTAAGTTTCACTTCATACATTTTCCTGAGTATATAGTTAGTTTTACACTGATTTATGCGAAGGGTTTTATTTTACGAAACTAGTTAATGATTCTTAGTTAGAGGTCGCAATCAATAGAGTTATTGATTATTTTTAATTTTAAGACAGTCTGCTTTAGTTCCATTTTTGAATTGGGTCCGAACTGAATCTATTTTGACTTTAATAAGTAGTATCTTACTGTAACGCGCATAATTTATTATTTCACTTTTTTTTGTAATTTATCTACAAATTATCACTGCAAACTTAATTTTGAACAGAGAACTTGATAATATTACATTGACGAATTATGCGTTAACTTTCAGGAGCAGCGTTCAGAAGTTACAATCGAAATAGAGATCGAAAATCGAACAAATGCAAATGGTGTAGGATGCGGCTCTGAAAAAGGTAAATATATACTATCATTATAGTGCATGTAGGAGTGCACCACTCTTAAGCGACTAAAAATTTAGTGATATAATATTTAACTTATGTTATTTCCAGCGGAGTCGAAGGCCCGACATGAGGCAGAAGACAAAAATATAAACGACAACGAGAGAGTATCAGGCACTGTAATAACAGTGTCCGTGGAGAAGGCTGGTGGAGGCGCTGGTCTTGGCTTTGGGTTAGACGGAGGTCGAGACTCACCGCGCGGTGATCGTCCTCTTACAATTAAGAAACTATTTGCAGGTTAGATTATAGAAATTACTATTATTAACAAGAATTTGTACAAAGCATACGCTAAGGATTTATTTCAATGGCTTCTGTGTTGTTAAAAATATTAGTATCTAACACGGAAGCTCAGAAGATTTTATTATATTCGGCCCGGTAAATTAAAAAATAAAATATAACTTTTTGAGTGGTTTTAGGCAAACCACTCAAAAAGTTTCATTAAATTTTATGAAGGCTTAAGAGTTTCTTCAAACATATACTTTTGATTTTTCAGGCGGAGCAGCAGCACAAAGCGGTCGTGTTCTAGTCGGTGCGGAACTTCTATCAGCTGGAGGGCAATCGATGGAAGGTTTTACACGCACACAAGCCTGGGCGGCTCTAAAGGCTTTGCCTGCTGGCCCAGTTACCCTTGTACTTAGGAATCCTAAAGGCAATATTGCCATGTGATCATAAACGAGAAATACCCACAAAACATATACCTAATAGTAGTGACAAAAATCGAAATTAATTTCCTGAGTAATTCAGCTAAACGATGTGTCTTAAAACTAAGTTAGCATTTCGCTAAAGAAAATTATTTAGCTGCGAGTTTTCCTTGAAGGGCAAAGTAAAACGGTGTTAACTGACACCATTCAATTTAGGAAAAAGCATTGAAAGTGTTGGGTTTCTAAACTGTTATTCGTTCTTCTTTTATCTACAATTTGCCTCATTTATTAGTCACTGTTTCTATAAGTTTGTAAATAGGTAATTTATGTTAGTTGTCTGTAACAGATTGTCGTAAAGATAGTAAGGTTGTAAGACTGTGTCTCATTGTTAAAATCGTTAATTTATTCATTAATTCGATTTAATTAACTAGTCTGGACTGTAAAATGTCAACGGAGAAATTTACTTATTGTTAGCACGCGCTATAAAATGAATATGGAAATTGATTAGTGCCATTTTAAGTTTGATGAATCATTATGCGCACACGGTGATGTACATAAATTGTCGTGATTAATATATTCTAAGCTTGTGAAGCATAATAAGTAAAGCTTGGCTTTTAAAAATAAGCACGTACGTAAATATAATAAGTACGTAAATATAATAAGTACTTATACGCCTATTAGAACTAGGCACTTTTTTATGTCATCAATAAATCATCTTTTCAAATTACATGTTCTACGAGTAAAGTCTAGTAGGCCACATCATTTATTTGCAATTTTAAATAACTATTATTAAGTCGAAAGCGTATGTTTATATTTTTTGAAAGTTGTTTATTTTATGTACTGATATTACAGACCATTAACTTGCCATTAAAATTATGTAGGTATTTGTGAAAAGCGGTACTCATACCGTTCTATGTTTAAATCATCGAACTTTTTTGGAAAGTGTAAATATATTTGTTATTTATTATTATTTTTTATTGCTACTGAGTTCTTCAAACAAGTTGCCGCTTGTTCGATATAATTTTCTTGAGTTTTCGAATGAAGACGAAAATATGCATTTATTAACCATCACACGGAACTCGTAGTTACTGAGATGAGTTACTAAAATGAAAATCATTCTTAGATCTCTATTTTTGATATTCTGTTTTCTAAACATATGTCAAATCGTATTCTAGATAGTACAAAGTGTGAAAGAGAATGTATAGTTCGTAAAAACTGACGAAATCTATTACGAGCGGCTACTTTTCATTTGAACTAAGTACTCATAACGAACATACCCGAAATATACGTTTAGGAGGTATATTATGTTATCCTAGTTACTATAAATAATTTTATGTTACTATGTAATATTATACATATAATATCCATTTTAATAAATCACTGTTTTCTTTGGGTCCCTCCTTAACAATATAGTGCATAGGTAATTAAAGAGACGTGAGTGATTACTTGCGCGTTAAAAT
The DNA here is from genome assembly GCA_949126895.1 of Eilema caniola. Lineage (NCBI taxonomy): Eukaryota > Metazoa > Arthropoda > Insecta > Lepidoptera > Erebidae > Eilema > Eilema caniola. The sequence continues at coordinate 15,605,757 of OX421463.1, read as the reverse complement.
CTACATATAAGTTATGAGATATTTCTTTAAGTATAAGATAATCCCGCCTTAGAATGGAGGTGGTTAGAGGACATGTTACGATATTTCCTGCCGGAATTTTAAGCTGTCCGTAATATTAAAACAGTACATCCACCCCCATTATATCAAACTGCGCCTTTCTGTAGAGTAGAGATACTGAAAAACAAGCGTGTTAGCACTCATCTCGCTTAAATCTCTTCTCTGTTTAATAGTGAGTAGGCTAATCAGAGTTTCTTGGGTACATATTATACCCTCCCTTATTTAGCTTTAAATTCTGGAGTCCGTTCTCCTGCCCCCTCATAAATAGGTTTATTTAGCTTTGACAACTGCCCTCTGACCCCCAATTCTGAGAGGAAATTGACTTGGGCTCGGCAGATCGGTGGGGATACTTAACTAACCTCGTTTGATAGACAGAAAGACGCAGTTTGTAAACACATGCCTCAATATATTTTCTACTAGCGAGTTAGCTGGTTACAGTTGCTGGTGCTTTTTAATACCCTCCGACAATATAATCGATAACTGTTTCCTATAAAAATCGTTTGTGTAAAAAAGTTTAATGCTGATTAATATGTCGTAAATAGTTTATTGCAACTGGTTCCTATTCATTTAACTATTTTTTTAACTATTTAATTATTGCAAAACAAGTTATTTCAAAGACGATAAACGATACTATATTAATTGAAGAAGTGATAGGTATGTAATACATTTGATATGTATGTACAGAATTACAGTCTACAAACAAGATTTAGATGCGCCTTTACATACAACTTTATATATAAAGGTGTAAACGTATCTCTTTTGTCAACTGTACGTGTACGTATGTACCTACGAGTAGGTATGAGGTTTAACAATGCAAAGGAATAGACAACCCGTATCAGTATGGAGTGACGCAGCAGTCTATTTAACATTGAAGGTATGCCTAAAAGCTAGAATAAATAAGAGGAAGATACGATATAAGAACCGCTAACAAAACATAAAAGTGTAGGTATAATTTTCTTTGAATTATCTTTCGCCCAATTCGTCTCCGCTTCACATGGAAAAATCTTAAAAGATGATTGCAGCGCCTACTGCGTCCAAACAGTCGTCCATATAACTGTGATATCCGCCCCCCGTGGCAGATATTACTAGTAGTTGCCTGGACATCATGTGTCGACGATTTAAAAATAAATCATACGAATAAAAGATTAATATTAAATTTAGAAGATAGGAAGAAAACTGAAGGAGCGGAACAGTTCCTGACAGTTGACGGGAGGTTTCTGAAGAAGCCAGCGAGGCTCCGGAAGCTCAAGATTTGAAGAGAAGTGTTCTAGCTTCCGCGGTCCACTAAAACGAGTATTGTATAAAATTAAAAAAACCCTGGCTTAAAATCCCCTTTTAAAAAGCTCGTATAGGAATGATATGTTGCTTTCTCAATAAATATCAATATTACAGCAAAAAGTTGTTTCTCTTGAAGTGAGATAGTGAAGCTGTGGAGATCAAACCCCCGACTCCACATAACCACAGTCGAAATAACTTTTCACTGTGCTTATAATTTTAGCACAATTGCAAGCTATAATTTTACAAAGTTTTATAGCATGAATACAAATCGCATATTCAAACGTATTATATTGATTAAAACATAGACAGAGGAAGAATTCTTATAAACAAAAGCATGAGCAAAAAATTGAATGAATTATTATTCTAATCGATTTATTTGCCTTTTAATGAGTAGGTATAATTAGGTCAGTTTTAAGTAGGTACAGGTTTACTTAAAACTGACCAAATTATACCTTATCATTATAAAAAAAGAACATTTCCATTTGTTTACGAAGTCGTTTCATATTACATTTAGTACTTGCTGGAGCAACATTGACATTCATTACTGACATAATACTCATGTAATTGTTAATTAAGCAGAAATAAATTTGATCGTGTAATCACGTCGTTCACACGGCCGAGCGGTTAATGTTCCGCTGACGGCATTTAAGGGTTAATGAGGTTTTCATGTATGAAACGGGAGCTTCATTTCGAAGATGATAAAAATATTTGTAAGGGTAGTGGTTAAGGGGTCGGCCTTACGATCGAGAGGTCCCGGGTTCTTACCAGTACACCACTGACGTGAACCCACTCCTAGCACAAGTGATTTAGCTTAGTTGGAGGGGTTAGAGGGAATATTAGTAATTTTGATAATTTCGGTTGCTAATATTCTTTTATAAAAAAAAACCTGCCCGTATCAATACTTATCAATATTATATATATGAAAGTCACTCTGTATGTCTCTCTTTTACGCTTTCACGCCTAAACCACTAAGCCGATTTCGATGAAATTTGGTATAGAGGTATATTAGACTTTGAGAAAGGACATAGGCTATTGGTCGCGATAACTGACGTCCTCACGGGCGGAGTCGCGGACAACAGCAAGTATCCGATAAAATTCACTTGAAATATCTGAAGTGACTTATTTTTTTGTTAGTATGAAATTTAATTTTAAAAATTTGAATATACCTATTGCGTAATGTATGGGGCACCAAGATTATCTGGTGGTACATTAACTATTTATCTGCCAAAATCTATATTTTAGTTTTTGTACGCCTGCTCATTGATGGACGAGGTTTTGGGACAGCTAATAATGCGACCACCCCGATTCTGCTAATTTTATGACATAAACCATTGTCATACCGTTGACATTGCTTAAAATATCATTACATTTTAGGTTTTATTACAAGATTGTCATTTAATTTTAGACATTAACTGTAAATATGTAAAGTCTATAGTTAAATGGCATTTGTTACAGTGTCAAAGGCATCACAGTGGTTTTGCCATGAAAAAAATAACACCAGAATCAGGGCCCTGGAATAACTAAGATGATCACAATGAGCCATTATGTGGAAAAAGCACATAAAACTTACGGTCGAGTTATGTTCAGATTTTACATCTCGATATCAAACATAAATTGTTACCTAGGTATTAAGCAAGTCAAGGCTAGAGAGCGACAAACTGGCAATTCTGTGCGAATTGCCAATATGTCGCTCTCTAGCCTCCTTGTTAATTTTTTTAAAGTGGGTCCAGTTGGCACTTGTCGTTCATAGGTATATTAGCCGATGGAGTGAATAACTGCATCTTTTGCAATCAATGGCTTCATTCACTAATAAGTAAAATGTAACTAGGTAAGTATAGCAATATCAATAATTTCAACAAGTGTCAGTATCTGAATTAAGTTGTGTCGATTGGGAGGTTTTACTCTCATCAGAAAATGTCAATGAATGTGTGGATGCTTTTTATAATAATTTAAATGAGGTGATTTCAAAAAACACTTCACTTGTAAGAAACATAGCTTCGAATCCACTTTGGTACAGTCAGGCCTTAATTCGTTCTATAAAAGATTTTTTTTTTTAAATAATAATAAAATTTTCTAATCTAAGGGATTACGATACATTCTCTTTGCTTCGAAGTAGGTGTAAACTCCTCATTACAAACTGCTACAGAAGGTTTCTATCTTCTGTCAAGGAGTCTTTGAGCGAGAGTTCTGGCGGTATGTTAACGACAGGAAGGGTGGGTCTATCATACCTCGCACACGGTCGCATGATAATAAAACCGGTTCCAATATACAAGAGATCTGTGAATTATTCGCTGATTATTTTGGTTCAGTTACTGACAGTCCTTTTGGCGCGCAACCCTCCGTGCTGAATGATATGACTCAGGTCGGAAATTTTTCTCTGTATCAGGTTACGATAAGCCAACGTGATATTTGCTCAAAACTTAGGTAATAAGATGCACGTAGGGGCCAGGTTCCGACGGAATCCCGCCAAGGTTTATAAAGGAGTGTCGTCAGGAGCTGTCTCGTCCACTGTCCGCAGTTGGGCATTTTCCCCATTCGTTGGAAGACGGCTCACATTGTCCCTATTTTTAAGTTCGACGACAAAGCACTATGTGCTAACTACCGGCCGATAAGTATCCTGTCTTGCATTGCTAAATTATTGGAATATCGTATATACTCCGTATTTTATCTTCACCTGTGTAACAATATCTCGGAAAAGCAACATTGGAAAAGATCTACATTGAGTAATCTTTTAGTGTTCAAAAGCTAGTTATGTCAGTCATTTGCTACTGGAGTTCAGCTCGATGCCATATACCTAGATTTTAGCAAGGCCTTTAATAAGGTAGATCACAAGTTGTTGGGTCTCAAACTTGAACACTACGGCATCAATGGCTCGTTGCTGAGGTGGGTAATTTTTTACCTGGTTACTAAGGTAAGAAATTACCCACGTCAGCCAGTCAGCTTGTTACAGTTAAGGGTTACTCTTCTTCGCCTATATCTGCATCATCAGGCGTTCCTCAGGATTCACATCTGGGCCCTCTTCTTTTTATCATCTTTATAAATGATCTGGTCAGCCATATATCCTGTCCCTCTCTTTTATACGCTGACAATCTCAATTTTTTTACTGACATCAGAGGCAATATACTATTAGCGCTACAACATGATTTACAAGTAATCTCCGAATGGTGCTCTTTTAACAAAATGAGCCTTAATGTGAAAAAGTGCTGTTTCGTCTCTTTTACAAGGTAGTGAAATATACTTGACCTGGAATATTCAATAGAAGGTCAAGTTTTAGAGAAAAAGGATGTCGTTAAGGATCTGTGTGTACTCTTTGATGAGCAGCTAATTTACCGTCCTCACTACCTAGAGCCCGAAGACTTATGGGATTTATTATAAGGTCTACAAGAAATTTTAAAAGGCAAGAGAGTGTATTGACTGTTTTCTCTAGCCTGGTCCAAAGCGGTCTTGAATATTGCTGTCCAATCTGGTCCTCTTTCAATAACGTTCATACTGATACCATAGAGGGTGTACAGTGGCGCTGTTTAAGTTACGTTTTCCGTAACTTCAATTACGGTAGATCACTGCAACACTATAGTGACAGGTTGACTGAGTTCAATATGATATCGCTTGACGCCTGTCGTAGAAGGTATGATCTCCTATACCTTCATTAAATTATACCCGCCGCAATCGATGCACCAGGTTTGCTGTCTACCGTCTGTATTAATACCAGACACAGGTAGCGCTGTCCCAATGTATTTCTTGTTCGAATCTACAAAAACAATACCTCCTTCTCTATAATCTAATCGTTAGGATGTGTCGCACATATAACGAACTGAATCGGGCTGAAGACGTGGATATATTCAATGGTCGATTCTCCCTGTACAAGAGGGCCATATCAAATATAATAAGTGCACGATGCAGCTTGTAGTTGGGGTTTGGGTTTATTCTAGTGTTTTTTTAATCATTCGGTATGTATCTCTGAATAGGTTTCAGCTGTAAATTTCGTATAAGCATGGCGAGTATCTATACTTTGTCATGTAGGTATCATGTACTTTTTCTTACTTATGCTATATTTGGAATACTGTCTAGATTTAACTTGTAACTGTGTCTGTCTCCAAATGCTCAGCCATGTAATAGCAGTAATCTGTAAGCGTACCTTTAAGAAATAAATAAATAAATAGCAGGTTACAGGAATATGCTAATGCTCAACAAAATAAATTCAGTAAACGAAGATTTAGATTCAGGTTCAAATCTTAGGATTTGTCTTATTAAATAAAATACATAATGATCTTTTTAACGTTTATATTGTTGCGTAAATCTACAGTAAAATGCTTACAATCAAATGCAAAAATAGTTTCGACTCGTCCATACGTTTTATATTATTGATTCTCACATACATTCTTTACACTGGAAAGCGTTAGGTTACGATTATGTTATTGTACATATTTACAAAATGCTTCACTGAGTACAAAATAACTAGCAGCCGTCAAAATGTTTTTGGGCTTTCCTCTTCTTAAAATCATTAAAGTGTATCAATATGACGGATCATTCATGGGTTGACAAAAAATAATTCGGATTATATTATGTGCTAAATATTTCCTATTGTTTTAATTGTAAATTTAATGCAAATCCAATAACTTACTTTTTTGTGAATTATCTTACTTCTTGTACTGAATTCACTGGAAGTAATTAGTGGACCTTATCTTAAGGTACAGCGGTGGTTTAATTATTCCAATTTTCTGACATTATAAGTCTTTGAAAGTCAACATAAGCGCTTAGCGCGTTAACATAAATAGGTAGATATTCTGAAATGTCATTTTATAATGTAAATGAATATTTTAAGTTTTCTAGATTCATCGATGATTGGTATATCACTGAGTATAAAAGATTTTACTAGTTGACAAAGATTATGCAGGCAAATACTTATGCTGGCTATAAAAGTAAGGTAAAGTCACCAAATATGGTCTATCTTAAATTTGTTGTCGTCTAATTGAGTGATGTATATGAAGGCCACACTAATTATTTGATATCATTTAGCTCCTTACACATAACTCATTGCGTAAGTTCAAGTTTTCTGTAATCTATGGAGCATGACATTTGTAATGTAAGTAAATAAACTCAGATACTTATGTCTCGACATGGTAAGTTATATTACTTGTTTCCAATTGAGACTCTACTCGTTATTAGGTTATTATTTCATACAAATAATGTACTCATTACTAAAGCTATCTGCTGCTTTATTCGTGTCTCGCATAGTGACGCTTGCACGTCGTCGTCGTGCCAATCGAAAGGTAGGTACGTACTTTTTAACTAGACTGTGCAATTTGTTGCACGGATACGCATACGGGCTACTAATCCAGAAAAAAAAAATATTGGAGATTGCATGAATACGTACATAGCTAAAAATTGGTAGAGGTTTTCAATTATTAAATGCCGTTTACGATAAAAATGCAAGATTTCAATATTTTTACCTGCCTTGAATTAAAAAATGCGTATGTCCAATCAATGGGGACTTAAGACACCCGAATTTCCAGCTCTATGCGACTTTATGCAAGCTTACTATTTTATCTTGTTTATTTTGACTGCATTATATATGTCGCCGCCAACTAGCTTAATCAGCCGTCCAATTAACTGCCTAGGCAGTTAACTAAACGGCGCCATTCATTTAACGGCCTGAATGATATTCAGCCATCTCGTTTTACATCATGTAATAACCTGGCTGGCTAATGCTTAGGCCAATCGTAGGATTGGGCACTATTTCGAAATAAGATAGAAAATTACATACATACATACATATACTTACACCTGTAAATCCCCGAGGGGGTAGACAGGGGTGTATTCATAGAATATTAATGATAGGTTTATTGTGATAGCTGCGCAATCCTACTTGGTTAGGTTAGGTTAGAAGACTAATGCAGGAGTGGAGCGAAGCGTAGCTCCCGCATTAAGCCTTCGTGGTTATTTTTAGCAGGTATAAGTCCTATTTCTAACTGTTTAATTAAATGGCCAGGCAAGTAGTTAAACGTCATCGATCCAAGCTATTTGCCTAGCCGTTTAATTAAATCGCTGAACACTATTCAGGCCGTTAATTGAATGGCGCCGTTTAGTTAACTGCCTAGGCAGTTAGTTGAACGGCTAATTAAGCTAGTTGGCGGCGACATATACATATACACACACGAGGCAGAGGACGGCCATAGCTATTTCACTTGTACAAAATCGTTTCGTTACTAAATAATTATAATCTTTACAATAAATACTGTCCTAATTCTACAAATATGTTTATGTAAAATACATTTATAAAAATAAGTTAGTCGCCTTAAAAATTAGGAATTAAAAAGCTACATCATCGACTCAACTTTGAATATCATATCACAGACAATTTTTATCAAATTGTATCAAACTGTGTGTATCTTATACCTTTCGTTTGCCTTCGTTATTTGGGTTGTTTATTTAATGCATCTTATTTCCATAGTACATGAGATGTCATCAAATAATTATACCTCGTTCTATCACAACATATTTATAAAAGACATAACTATTTGTCTTTAAATACTTTGAAGTATGTTCAATTACAAGTTTTATTAAATTTTATAATATAATACTAAGAATTTCGCTCCATATATGCCAAATTTAATGTATTTACAGTCAACGACAAAATATTGGTTGAAACTAAAACGATTATTATTAATAAAGCTACGGCAGCTTAGCGGTTAAGGTTGAGTCAATGTTACAATCGAGAGGTCCTAGGCTTGTTCCCTCGCCATTACACTACCGAGACTTGATGTGAACCCACTCCTAACACAAACAATCATAATTAAACCATAGCTGGAGAGATCAGGAGAATATTGGTTATTTCGGATACCAATATTCATAAAAAAATTATAAGTAGGTATATAATCCCAAGGGGGAACATTTTTACATATTTCATTTATCTTTGAATTTTACGAATTGTTTAGGAATCAAGGTAATCAATAAATTGGCATTTGTTTAGCTACTTTTGTCACTGACTGTACATTTTTCGCCATCGGTTTAAATACCTACGCGAAACATAAACGTTTGTTAGCAATTTACGTAATATAATAGGTATTACCTAACATCACGTCTGACTTGGCCTTTTCTGGTATACGATTTCGGCAAAACCTTACTCGCGAAAATAGATGCAACTGTCATAAAATCACTAAAATCGTGGCTTGGACTAGCGCACTCTGCTGATCCCTCTGCTTTATTTAGGGATCAGAATAATTTTGGGATGAAATTAAAGAAACCATCGGAGCTCTATAAACACCTTAGAGTTACCAAAGCCCACATCTTAGGTAAATCCCAAGATGACACAGTCAGGGCACTCCCGAAAGATAATAACGCGTCCGAGCTTGAATCTAGACTTATATTCCATAAACGATTTATGATAGGAGCCCAGTCGAACAAAGTGGGGTTGGGAGTACGAGAGCCAAAAAGGGACCAGGATATACTTAGGTCCTTTCTGAAGCAAGACGAAAATGATAAATATCGAGTGCACGCGATGAATTTGGAAATCCAAAACGAATGGTTGACAATGGGAGAGTTCTGCATACCGATGGCTTTAAAGTGGCGCACCTTGATCTATGAGTGGTCGCCGGCCCTGTTAAAATTCTATCTTAACGCCTTTCAGATGACCCTTCCAGACCAGAGTAATCTGGTAAGGTGGGGGAAGGCCACAGAAAAACAATGTTATACGTGTGGTGAGGCAATAGGGACGGCTAGGCACATATTAGTAGGATGTAGGGTGCTTCTCGATAGAGGCCAATACTCACGCCGCCACGATAAGGTGCTTTTCATCATACGCGAAGCAATGAGTCTGGCAGTAGCTAGAGCCCAAAAAGGATTGACTACTAACAGACGACATATCAACTTTGTGTCTGAAGGTTCATCCATAAAATCCAGGAACAAACCTTATTCAATCTTAGATACTGCCCCAGATTGGACTCTCCTAATCGACACGTATGAAAAGCACTATAAAATTCCGGAGGATGTTGGGGTTTCGTCATCTAGACCGGACATATTTCTATACTCGAAAACGACAAAATATGTGGTCCTTGTGGAACTTACTGTACCGTGGGAAACAAATATACCGAAGGACCACACACTTAAGAAAAATAAATACTATGATCTCACAAACGAATTAATCAAAAACGGTTACGTGGTTAATTTGTATGCAGTAGAAGTGGGAGCTAGAGGTATACCAGCTAAATCTCTCTATAACCTACTTAAAGATCTAGGCCTATCGAGAGCTACAATAAGCTCATTACTAGGACGAATGTCTAAAGCGGCACTAGTAGGTTCGTATCAAATTTGGTTAGGCAGGGAGGGGAACTTGGGTAGTGAAGGTGAGTGTTGATGTACATCAACAAAAGGGGCCCCTTCTAAACCTACACTTGGGTCGCAAGTCCCAGGCACTGTTCCGAGTTCCCAACTCAGCAACGCGATGGACCCGGCACCCGCACGGAGAATCCATGGATTGCTAAGAATATCGTCTCATTACAGGTATCTGATTTCGTATACTTTTCCGAAAATATTTTGTACATTCCGTTAGGTAGGCAGCTATACCTACGTATCAGCAATAGACAAATTCGAAATTATATGGTATGAATTTCAATACCATTCTAGTTAAATTTTTAGGAAAATATTTATGTATATAATTTTTAAAATGTTTATCTTCTGATGCATTAAACAACTTCACCAACACAATTCTATATCTTTTTCATTATATTATATAGGTACATAGGGTACATATATATACTAAAAATTAGTGCCTTATATAATTCATACATATAAAACGACGATCAATATGACTTATATTGCACATTCGTTTAGTTGAAGTATATTATTCTTTACATTTTTTCCTACATTTTTGTAAATAATATTAAATTTGAGTGAATATCCGACAGTTGGACTGATTGCAACGTCGACATGTTTTTTTCGACAGTTACAATTGGAAGTGCTTCCGTGGCCTATGGACGTGTGACGGTTACGTATCATAATACCGAATTTCAAAATCCCGAATGTACAAAATACCTAAATACTGAAGTTTCCCGATTTACTAAAGTTTAAAATTCCGAAGTTCACAATCCCGAAAGTTCAAAATCCCGATAATTAAATTTTGATACGTTACCGGTGGTAGGCGTTCAGGTTTTATTATAAAAGTTACTTTGTCCAACTTTTTTAGCTCCTATAACTTCATGTATTATCACAAGTAACCTAACATGAAGGGTATGGCGGAGGTGTCCACATACGCTTTTAATCTATACGAATCTATATCTAGGCTCGCAATATCCACCTCGCGCAATCCAACTTGAATAGATTAGGTTAGAGCTGAGCCTTATTAGCCTTCGTGGTTATTTTTTTATAATCATCCAAACAAAACTACCCAACAATCGAATTTTCAGAATTTTGAACTTCGGGATTTTGTGCGTTCGGTAGGTATTTTGAACATTCGGCATTTTGAACTTCTGTCTTTCATACATCAGTATTATGAAATTCGGTATAATGAGCCTCGGAATTTGGATATGTAACCCGTGTGACACCAGGAGCATCACACTCGTGCAGCCACGTAGTACAAAATGTGACAGTTAAATTTTCTTCACTACATAGTGGAGTAGATATCAGGCACGTAACTTCTAGGCGCCTGCTGGTCTCGTGCATCGAAACAGCAGGCGCAGGGCAGTCAGCGAGGAAGCGCGCGCCGTGTGACTCGGAGCAGAACGGGCCCAGCCCTCACGTCCTTGAACAGCCGGATAGCCTCGCCGTGGGTCAGGCCTGCTGTACCGCGACCGTTCACTGAGACGATCTCGTCACCTGCAAATGATGTCACCTATTATGTGTGTATGTTCAGATTTTGAATACAATATACCTTTAAGTAGATAAAAGTAGAGGGTTTTATATTTTTTATAATGAAGGAAAAATACAGATAAGATTATTATATCTTAGACTAGCTTTTGCCCGCGGCTCCGCCCGCGTGGATGTCGGTTATCGCGACCAAACATAGCCTATGTCCTTTCTCAAGGTCTAATCTACACCTATACCAAATTTCATCAAAATCGGTTCAGTGGTTTAGGCGTGAAAGCGTAACATACAGACAGACAGACAGACAGAGTTACTTTCGCATTTATAATATTAGTATGGATTAGAATCAACCAACTTAACTTTAAGCAATAGATACATTTTTTTATATAGGACACGTCAATTTGACTTCACCTCGCCTGATGGTAAAGAAAGAAAGCTTTCTATACTATAAAGATCCCTCTTTTGTTCCTTCTAGATTTAAGCTTTGGGAAGGAATAATTATGGAAACTGTAATAGAGCTCTGAGAAATCTGTATACCATGAACAGTTAGCGTCAGATCGATCTTGACGAATAAAGGATTCAAAATGATCTCAATTTCTTTTTTTACCCACTTACAGTTGACTGATTGTTCTGAAATACACACCTTTATTTACAATTAAAATAAATAAAACAATTTCTTTGAAGTATGTTTTTCATGTTATATATAGTAAGAGTTAACCGTCAAGATATTTCTGACGTCCGTACGTTACTTATTTTCAATAGAAGATAGGTTAGTGACCCCAGGCTAAAGATATTTAAACTTTTTGATCAGTACCTCTTTTTATACAGTTCAGAAGGGTACCGTGTGGTGAGAAAAAATACAAGTATCACTACCCCATCTCGTAAAATTCGTAGTGTCGTAAGAGGCGATTAAAGAAAAATACGAGACCATATCATTGCGAGAGAAGGAAAACTCAAAATAAAACCATGTATCAACCCTATCACGCAGGCTAGCGTGGAAACAGTTGGCCATAGCCTCCCTAATATACGGGAAAGGCCTATGTCCAGCAGTGGACAGAGATAGGTTGGTTGATTGACCAGAAGGGTAAAAATGGAATCTTATCTTTTATCACACTTAAAAATGTCGGACTCGGACCGACTAAAACCAGCACGTTAGTGGACACCGATTAGACGTACAAGTTTGATAAATAAAAAAAACGACAGCAAGTGAAAGGTTCTCCTATAAAATCTATACAATAGTATCCTATTCAAATTAATGAATAATATAATGTACTAAACAGAAAACCTTACAACCGTTTAGATAGTTTGTAACAACTAGGAAATCGAGCAGTTAACACTTATTCTGTAAATATGTTTTATGTAATACCATTGCATTTTACAAGGGCGATCTAATTGCCACGTGCCAGTGTTAATGAAGGTAAGTTTTTATCAAATGAAATGGTAATTACGGCAAATATACGGCAGGTGAAGTGAGGGCAGTTAGTAATTTGAGCAGCTGTAGTACAACGCTCGCACAGGAATTTTGTACACCTTTTTATTACCTACATGAACGGCGTACTGTGCAGATAAGAACTCTTTTTCGATATTTGTATCTTCCTTAATAAAATGTTTACTGTTTAAATTACCTTCTCTAAGTGCAGACTCAGCTGCCTGACCGTTATTGAAAATGGTTTTAACAAAAATTCCCATGTCTCCGCGTGGCGAGTCGCGACCACCCACAATGCTGAAACCGAGACCTTTTCCGCCCGCAGATTTAGTAAATCGCACCTGAAAGTTTAAGAATGAACATATTAGTACTAAAGGTATTTACCTAATTATCAAACATTTAAAATTTTAGAAAAAGCTTATGTAACTACCTCGAAAGAGTGCGTATCTCTAGGTTCCGGAGCTGGTGGCCGTTTCCCCATTTGCGTTGATGTCGGTGGTGCTGGAGGGGGCCGTGCAGATCTGGGTGTGGCACTTACCCGCAACTCTGCCACACCATTCCTTAGCTGCTGCATTGGTTCTTGCCGCGATTGTACCCGGGGCAATCGATATGGTTCTTCCCATAATCTTTGCGAAGCTTCACAGGGCAGTCGGTTATATCCGTTTCTGTACGGAATATCTAATTCTACATTCTCACTGTATGGACGCCTACTTCTTCCTTCTGAACTGTTTTTTCTTCTTTCTGGAACATAAGAAAAGTCGACGACATCCCGACTTTCATCTTCTTGAGTAATGAGTGGTGCGCGATCCTTTCCAACTCCGTTTTCCTTAGCTCTATAAACGTTTGGGGAGCTGCATCGTCTCCGTATTGTAGCTGATTGTCTTGTTGGAGATGGCGAAGGTGGATGCCGCGTGGCTGTCGGACTAGGTACATAGAAAGTAGATGGCTGTTGCTGTGGCGGTGCTAAAACGTCATGTGCGGACAATGCTCTCCGTCGCAGTCCACCACCAAGCTTTCCCAAAGCTCGTAAAATATCTGGAGCCCCACTTGTCACACGCAACGATGCCGTTGTGTAGACTTTTCCGCGATGCCTGAAAGATAACTTGGAAGGTGGAGCTGGAGAGCAGTGTGGCGGTTGCCTCGGGGGCGATGGTGAGCATCGCACGGGACTCGCCTCGCGGTTGCCAGAACCAGGTCGTAGGCGAGAGCATCGACGGCGTAGTTTCCGCCATCTTTGTGATAGATTTGCATTCCAGCTTTCTTCTGAAATGTCACACAATATTTTATCATTAAGTATAAGTATGTGTAGTTATGCCCTATGTGTTATCTTAATCAAGGCTGTTACATTCTAGCAGTTTTAGTTTAGTTTTATCAACATTTGAAATCAGACAAACAGTTTATAGAAACGATTTATAATAATCATATAAGTATCTATCTATGTCTTTACGGCAAATATGAGGAAGTAACCTTTTTTATTGGTGTCTGCGTCGGAGGCGTAGTCGTGAGTTCGCGGCGGGGGCGGCGCGGGCGGTGATGCGGGCGCAGCGAAGCTGTGACGTAGCGGTGTCATACGCAGCAGCCGTGGCCTGTCGCCACCGCCACCACGTGATCCCCATGCGGGGGCGCCCATGGTCTTCTAAAGACTGTAAAAAACAGAGTAAACTGGTTAAAATCAATCGGATAACCGGTTTGTATGTTTAGGTTTGAAGTTTCGTTCCTCTTTAAGAAACTGCCTAATGTGGATTTAAAGCCATATGATTTAATGACACAAAGTACAAAGAGATTCAAAACTTCGCAATACTCGCGGTTGGTGATCCCTTTCAATTTGAAGTGTCATTCATTCAGCAGAACAATGGCACAATTATGTATTTGTATTTTTTGGAGAAGCATTTAAAAGATCTCAGCGATCCTTTTTTTCCCTTAAAATAATAAAATATATCTTTTGTGCGTTGTTGCCTATAAACAGTTTTTTTTTTGAATTTGAAACATGCGTGGTATTGAGAGCATAAATAGGTGCTGTTTTTAAATGAATAGTGAGTTCTTTAGGTGAATTTATTCGTGCTATTATTTATGACTCTTCTTATGCTCTAACTCTGATATTTCATTAACATACTAATAACTAATATGTCCAAAGGAAAACTTGTATAATTAAAAAGTCACTTTCGACGTTTAGCAATTATGTACTTCATTTTTGCATTGTAAGACTTATGAGCTATTGAGATTTAATGTCAGATAGACATACTCGGATTAATTGAAACAAGATTGATTGTTAATAGAGATGGTATTGAAAAGGTGAAAACAGTTCAATCTCGAATGCCATTGTTTGACCATTTAATTAGACTCAAAGTATTGCACACGTCCATATGTAATTGTGCATCGTCGGTTTTCTCTGCTGGAAAGCTGAAGTGATCGAGGTGATTTTTAGGTATAATTTATGCAGTACATAATTATTTACTCCGTTAGCGTTAATCCAAGTCGCGTCCAAAGCTTTCAGCTTGGAGTTTGGGGTCTCTGTAGATTTGGCTGAACTTCGATATTTTCCGTGACGCGACTGCTGTCTGACCTCCACAACCCAAACGCGATATCAAAGCATTGCAGTTAGTCCAGTCGTTGAATTTCTGAGGGCTCCAACTACCCATAACGACTGCCATAGATGTTCGTATGGCCATCCGGGACCGACGGCTTAACGTGCCTTCAAGGCACAACCAGACCAATGCAAATATCCATATTAATGCATACAAATATTTACAGTGAGAGTGCCGCTACGCCACGGAGGCTGTCATAATTATTTACAATAATCTATTATTTAATTTATATCTACTCTATTTTTTTCAAGTAAGCGGCTCATAAGCAAGAATACATTTATATTATAGAAGTAATATTACGGGTTCAAATGTCGCTAGATCTTTATGGTTAACCCTTATGTAGACACAATCGTTATTTCGAAGTCGATATTATTCCATGTGCTAAATATTTAAGTGAACCAATAATGTTGTAGATTGTTATGCCAATATAATTTATGTTCAATAAGCTTTAATTGCAGAGTCATGGGAAAGTGGGTTCTTACTTGTTAGGAGTACATACAACAGTAATCAATTCATCATTACTGTAGTAAAATTTAATAAACTACGGCCAGCATCATGCGCTACATACATCACGCGCTGCTAAATATAGAACCACTTGTGCTTATTAGAAGCTCGAAATAATTAGATATGACTATATTACCACTTAAATCCAAAGAAGGACTGGTATGCCCATGTGCATAAAAGCATCATGTGCTTGTTTATTAATAAATATCTATATCTCAAATTGATTATCAGTGGAAATTCTTGGTGTCACCAGTATGGCAAAAATGTTTTATCTTCAAAAATAACGAACTTACATACAAACTTTCATCGCTTATTTAAATCCCTTTAAACTCTTTTATGTTGTTGTTGCCTATGTCCTTTCCCAAGCTGTAGTCTATCTCTGTATAAAATGTTATAGAAGTCGGCATGCAGAAGGTTGGCATGTATAAGACAGACAGAGTTGCTTTAGCATTTATAATATTAATATGGGTTCATTTTTGTCGTTGGCGCCTTCGCGATTCAAAGTAACGTAGCGCTACTAATATTTAAAAAAATATTCGTGGGTAAAGAACGGAATACACCTTCTCTTTTGCTTCAATATTAACAACACATAAATAGCAAACCTAAATGAAACATTTAGCTAGTATGTAACTGTTATTTCATGAAAAGCAAGGAAGGAAGATTTTGAAATCTAGAATTTCATTTCTACACATTCGTCATAAAAGACAGGTGTAACATGAAACTTTGTACTAAAACCAGTAAGTAAATCATAAAACTGGTAGTCGTAGATGACTGCACATGCATAAACATTGACCAGCGTACTCCTACACGGCGTGGGTTTAGGTCGACAAACAACGACGTCCGGTCACCGGAGCCCTGTCGCATAACTTTACAATTATGTCTAGTCGTGACCCAAATATTTGTTATAACTAGCCTTACCATAAAGATCTGTGTTTCTTTTTATACTAGTACAGCTAATCATGCTTATTCAGTGCGCTTGTATGCATAAGGGATGCCGTTTGATGCTAATTCGACTATGCTATTACTGTTCTAATCTAACGTAGTAGCTTATGTGTAGTAATGAATTAGCACAAGTAAATATTAATTGCAGCTTATGTATTGAAAATCGTTAATTAGGAGGATTTCAGGACGGTTTCCACAAGAGTCTATTGGTCTATTGGGAATACCGTCAGGATGTAATAGAACATCCTGACGGTAATAGAACCTAAGTGAGCAGTTTTAATTGAACACAAAGCAAAGAAAGTCACAGAATGAAGACGAAGAATGACAAAATAATCTAATACTAAATTAAAAACAAGTATAAGAACAATCATGTTAATGGCTTTACAAGGGGAATATGTAGCTAAATCCTTGAAAATAAAATAAGCATTCGACATTGTTATTTATGATGACTTAAAAAACAGTAATCTTTTTTATCTTGTCATTTACCCGTTCAACTATAAAACTTAAAGTAGCAATTTAAATGATGAAAACTACTATATAGGTACTAACACTACTTATAACTTCAACCTACAGGTCAATATAAATTGAGAATTGAGATATAAAATTTGCTTTGTTATTAATTTTGAATTAATAATTAAGTATCCATGATACAGTCATTCGAAGATTCTTCTAAAGCCAATAAAAACAAAACAGTAACCATTCATAAAATTGAAATTAACTAGTAATACTACAATAACACTGATAGTGAATTTGTAATTATACAATAATAGTATGATTCATTTAGCATCACTAATTAAAACCTTTGTATCTTAAGTTCTACTCATTCATTCAATTACTGAAACGTTACTCTATACTTACTTAATTGAATTATTCATCCTGATACATTACTCACAGCTTTAGGATTGAATAATTATTCATTCTTATCTTTAGAAAATGTAACACCTGATGTCGTCTCTAACATCGTCTGTTTACTAGCTTATAGTCAGCTGGAGAATTACTATAATAACTTCTACATATATCAGATTTATCTACCCAAAAGTTTAATTAAAACGAACGGAAGAAATAAAATTGTATATTGGTTTCTTCGTACCAAAGTTGATAATAAGTAAGCTTACCTAACAACTTATCCAATTTTCTTCTTTATTACAAACAATTTATCTCACTGGCCATATTATTAGTGCTTAACCCAGTCCAAAGTTAAAATTAGAACCGAAATCGTTGCCAAACATTATTCCATCCCGTCTTATGAAAGTAGGAGTAGTCGAGCGGTACTTCTAGCGGATATCCGCTCTGCCAGACTTACCCACCACACTCATACTAAGTAGTAATACGCAGAGCATTTTATGGTGCTTATCATTTTTGATATTTTTAACTACTGTGAAGTAATTATAACCGCTTTTTAATCGAAAGAGTGCTCGCGTGTTCCAGTCATATTATTTGTTGTTAAATTAATATTCCTAGACGGTTGTAAAACAGTTATCCTATGTCGTATTCCTATAACCGTTAAAAGTGGAGAAAAATTTACTGTATTGCTCTTAAAAGACTGGGCTATTAAAGGCGAAAATTATGAAAAAAAGTTAAACCTTTGCCAAATTCTGTTCAGTGGTTTAAAATTTCGCCCTCTCTTTTAAGGGGTTGGGGCAGATTTACAAAAAATTATATCTTTGTTAGTCACAAAACACACAATCGGACAAATACAAATACTCCACATAACAATTTTTAGCTTTCTACCTTGGAAATTGTGGAATGCTCCATACAAACTTCCACCACTCATTTTAGGGAAGTAGGGGGTTAGAAAGAGACAAAATGTCACTCTCCACCCCTTCAACTACCTCCATTTGAAAAGTCACGTTAATTTGTCACTCCATCTTGGCCTGAAAGACGGACAAATGAACAGACACACACACTTTCCCATTTAAAATATTAGTATGGAGCAGATGAAATATATACAACTGGTTATAAAAAATATTTACGAATCTATGTTGACTACGCTAACTTATAAAACATGAAAAATTAAATAAACAAGGGGGAGAGAATGTAATTTTAGGCATTGTAAAATTCCTAAAAGGCTGGCGGCATTACCACGCTGAAAAGCGATACTAAGTATTTGAGTGAGGTAAAGGCCAGTCCTACTTTTGTTTCTTGAACTGTATAAACTAAGGAATATCAGAAAATATGAAAAAATATCTACATCTGCTTGGCGCCCGCAACACCCTTATATTTTTTATTAAGTTTGGCCCATTATACAAAACGTCCAGAACAGAATTAATGTTTTTTAAGTAATAAAAATAATTTAATCCCTAATAGCTGGGTACGACTTTTTAGGGTTTCGTACCCAATGGGTAAAAAGTGGGTCTGTCACCACTACCAGGCTGTATTTCTTGAACTTTTATAGATAACAAACGTTATGTTTTAGAGGCGAATTGCTGAAACTATCGTATCAATTTTATGATTAAGTACATTTTAATTATAAT
The DNA here is from genome assembly GCA_949126895.1 of Eilema caniola. Taxonomy (NCBI): domain Eukaryota; kingdom Metazoa; phylum Arthropoda; class Insecta; order Lepidoptera; family Erebidae; genus Eilema; species Eilema caniola. Next base: position 15,586,693 of record OX421463.1, on the reverse strand, counting down.
TCATAACAAGTGACATTATGACTTCGTAAGAGTGGCACGTGGACTCAATATTTACAAACATAACATAACGTAGCATAATATCGCAGTGAATAAATACTTGTATCAGTCAGGTCTTATAACAATGTTACCTCTACGCAATTAAAGGACATCTAATACTATTTTATTTACTGTAAAATTATATCATAGGATTCTATCTCTTCTTCATCTGACCGCCATTCCTCATTTTATCCAAAGTCCCATTTCCATTCTTCCTTTCCATGATTTATTTAGGTATTTTGCCAGGCTCAGTCACTTCCGTTAATGCTTAGATTAACCACATGAACAGAGCAAACCCTGAGTTCTAAAATACAGGATTTGATGCAATCAGGAAAGCCGTTAGGATTATGACTGGGTCGAACCTACTGGTCCCCCAAAACTTCGTACCCTGTGCCCACTCGTCTCTTCAAACTTCAGTAAATTAATTACTTCATTACAAGACAATCAGTCACTCAATTGCCTTACTTAGACATTACGATACCCCCTCCATTCGCTGGTACGAAAACACTGTAACCACACAAACACATACCTACATTAATATATTAGATGTTTCCGTGGTCAGCAGGCTAATATTAGTCTCCAGGGATCGTGTTGAAGCTGTAGTGGACACAAGCAAGTAATTAAATTCCCGGTTGGATCCCGAGGGTGGTCTTTACGACCTATAAAGGAAGGGTACTGCGGTCGTACAAAAACAAGGGGAATGGATTTATTGAACTGTGACCACTCCTATATTTAGGTTAAGGAATATATTTATACGGTAAATATAGCTATACCTACTTTTTCGTTTTGTGGTTTCTGGTATTAGGTTGAATATTTTTATTTGAAATAGACTCGTATGCCGTAACGGACTGATCGTTATACCGTCATGCGGGTTATGCCCCTTATTTTTTATTTAATTAACTTTTAATTTGTTTTGTACCACTAACATTGAAGTTCCGCGACGGTCACATACCTGTAAGTTGGCAAACAAGCACACTGATATGGTAAGCAGTTATCGCTGCCTGTAACGGTTTGCAATTCCAGAAGTGTCTACAATAGCCTTTAGTAATATAAAACCAAAAACAGTTTTATAGCACCAGGCTAAAGGAATAACTATTTTATTTACTTTAATTCTTTTACTCTGCGTTTTATATTATGTATGGTTTTCTGTGAGAACTTACTTTTCCAGATTGACTTCTTTCATTGAATCCGAAGGATAAATACAGTTATCTTATATCCAGTTGATGAATCAAATTGAAAATGATCTGTTTACACGTAAATGTTATACATTTATTTACTTACATTTGTTGCTGTAATGGAGGTAGAAACAACAACCGTCATTTGTGTCAGTCCTAACACTCCTCACTAGCGATCTCCACAATCAGTCGTCATTAAACCAACAAAGTTAGTAGGTCGGTCTTACGACATATATTTTTCGTGGCTTTAGTTCAGTACTCATTCATTCTACGTAACACTTCCGGTTTGTACTACTATAAACGTTGTCATTAAATCCTCTTATCAAACCCTCATCTTTCTCTATCAACAAATCATATTTTACAAATATTTTGCAGAAATTCGGGGATTTGTGAATCGATTTGATTCGATATGTGTTGCCTTTTTTATCAAGTTATTATCAACTGTTGTAGATATCATAAAAGGAGGCAGTCACTTCACGGAAAATGTCTTAATTCGGCCGCAACATAGTAAAACTGGAAACCAGATTCCAAATGAGTTGGGAAAAGGCCAGAGAATGATGAAGTAATAAACATTTAAGTAACGTCTTATGTGTCCCAACTTTATACTATTCTGTACATCACTTTATAATGGATTGTCTCATCACGAGTTACGAAATCCTGAAAAATAAATGGTTGCATTGTTGTCTTGTCTTGACTTACATAATTACCAACATGTCTGCATTTGCAGTCTGGTTTTGTAACATTTATTCTATTAATACTCCTCTTCCATCGTTATTATAAGTAAGTATCATACACATACACAATTAATATTTCACTTAGAAGTTATCCCTGTTTTGTACATGCGGATCGAACCCTACTCTAGATGCTTTAAATGTTGGCAAAGTAACCAGTATGCCATCCAAACCTGTAAGACATGACGAATGTATGGCATTTGACATGCGTTAACGACTGTCATAAACGTTAAATCCCATTCATTCGTCATTCTATTCCATCAAATAGTTGTTTAGGCGTAAAAGCGTAACAAATCGACAAACAGACAGACAGACAGTTGCTTTGGCATTTATAATATCACTAGTGGATAATTATACCGGTATCCTCAGAATGACTGCATAAAGAATTAAGTACCTAATAAGATATTATGGGTGAGCAAAAAGATTAGGTAGATCGTTGTCTAATGCTCTCACACGGTTTTCTCAATTCTCTCTTTCGACACAGGACACCCATCGTTTAGATAGGTTCAATCCAATTTGAATGAATCGGAATCGAAATTATAGAACCGTAGTAGGTAGGTAGGTAATATTATATTTAAGTAATGAATTTGAATCAATAATAAAACTAATGAAAAACGATGAAAAAACACTACGATGATAAAATAACCGTGAACCAAAGTAACTTTTCTAGTTGACTGTACGTGTACTGTATAACAACTTAATTAATCCATATCAACACGGAAACTTCATGGACAACATGATTGCCTTTTTATAAGATTCACTAGACTAGTTCGTATATGGCAGAGGAAACTGATGGTAATTTCATTGGCAGTACCGTTGCGGGTCGAATTTGGCATCGCACGCGCCGTGGCGTACTGGTCACTGATCTTCCGGTCAGTTAGCTACTCATTGTCAATGTCTAATAGTAAAATTTACAAATATACATATAATCACGCTTTTATTCCCGGAGGGTTAGGCAGAGGTCAATTGACGCCCACATTTCAGCAATCAGTCAGTGTATTCGGTCCCACGTAATACGGGGTGAGCTTATTGACAGATCCCGGGAACTATTGTTGTAAAATAATACACTTTATTGCGGTAGGTTGATTTAGATAATGGTCCTTAATCGTAGGACAGTCTTATCGTACACCCCTTTCAACAAATTCCTGTTGGAATAGGTAAAGAGTCTAAGGAATTTAGCTTACATATTATTATAATGGATGTAGGGGTGTTTGTTACTTAATCACGTTAAAACGGCCGAGCCCATCTACATGTAATTTGGCAGTACGATAGATTTAAATTGGAACAGTGTATAAGCTAATTATCCAGAAAATAGGTTTCTCTAGTAGTGAATATTAGTAAGCACATTTTACTTATTGTTCAAAACTTTTGATGTGTGGAAAATTGACAACCGCGCACTATTTTTGTATTCTGTTGTAAACACTTTGTCCACTTTGGAATCGAAAGCGAGACCTCATGCAAAACAGCCACCTATCGCATTCACTACTATCTATACTTCTAAACTGATGTAGTGATGTTACATTGTTGAAACAATTTATTCATTAACAACATAGGAAGCAGCCACAATAAAGTCCCCTTGCTCCCGTTTTTATGTCGCAACTGTTATGACGATTACAATAGAACTGATGATATTTAAGTCTGCAAGAACATAATGGTAACGTAACACAAGTGCATTTTGTACAATTGCCACTACATACTCAATTTATAGTATCGTTTTTGAATACTTTTGTGCTTATCATACCCAAACTAATCTCGTACTCAAACTTAATAGGTACTTTTGCTAACTACAAATCACGACAGGCGCATCTATAAATACAGTCTTTAAGTTCCACCGATCCATATAGGTAACCGATGAACAAATGATTGCCTATACCTATTATTATTTTCTTCATCACTCAATAAAGATATTAAACGTGATAATAATGAGACCTCTATACATTCAATGGAGTAATAGAGATCGTAACATGTTCCTCCCACACCTTTTACTCGGTATGTATTTGTAATACTTTTTATGAATATACAAGCAACGGCCTCGTTTTGACGAGAAAATATGTTAGAACTTGATTTTCCTCATTGTGTTATATAATTTTAATGAAATAGAAAAGTTCGATATGCATAATAACGTCGTATATCGTCTGTTTTCACCAAGCCTTATGTGTCTACTTACTTACAAGTTTACTTATATTATTTTTTATATCCTACTTGTTGGTTAAAGTTGGTGGAGATGTTTGTTAGTCATTCACACTCCAACGACTGCACTGATCTGGCTGAAATCTGATACAGGAATAGACTATAGCCTGCAATAACACATAAACCTATACAAGGGAGGCCCCTATATATAGGTTTCTTTGGGTTTCGGTTATCGGGAATAGAATTCCAGGCGGGCAGAGCCGCAGGCAATAGCTAGTAGTTAAATAAATGACAAGCATGATATACCACAATCACAATAAAGCACTATCAAAGACTTCTACCGGCTGTACCGAACAAAAACTTGAGGTGGATTACACCCTCTATTTAGCTGTCATCTGTTAATGTCATGAAATTTATCTATTTTTTTGTATAAAGCAAGTTATAGAAATGTGTATACATATTTATAACTCCTACAACTTTTGATCGATAAGCATGTAAAGAGCTTTTTTAAATGTTTTTCTTATTGCATTATTTAGTCCCAGCAACACTGAAGCCTGCCACAATTTTTGTCTAGTAGTAAATAACTTTACAGAAATATTTGACTATGATTTATGAAATCAATTACTTATTACAAAAAACACCCAAGATTTTTGCAAAAATATTCACCCTCCTATTAGTTTTCTATAATAGGTGCTTATAAACAGATGTGTACGTGACAAAATCAAAAGCGGAATTTGTGGCGTCAGCAGATGGGTCGTTCAAGAGCCCAATTGTTCTCCCTACGGCCCGCGGCCCTTTTTTGAACTCAAGTGGATTGCTATTAAAGCCGGAATCCATTAGTTGTTCATTACACGTTGGTAAAGTGGTCTCGGTCGGCGCAGTTCAAAAAGTTACGTGTGAATGTCGTTGTCGTTGGTAGGAACTTGTTTCTACTAAAAATGTGAAGAAGATTCTATCAAGCTTATCAATAAATAAATTGTATAGTCAATATATATTATATTTGTTTCTAATTGAAAGACAAAACTCGTCACACAAAATGTCGTTGAAAGAAATCCGGTCTGGCCGGGTAAGCGGTGCGGGTGGCATTATGCGCATGGCTTTTCAATAACAGCTTATTCCATCAAAATTTGATACTCTTATCTCTATAGTACCTTACAAAATATAGTTCAATCCTATTTGGCAGTAAGGAAACCGCCAGCACAGTATAGTTAATCCTTCGGGTAAATGATTAGATTAAACTGTTGTTGGATGGTTTAATTTTCAAATTAATCTTCATATTTATATCGATAAAAGGATTATGTATTTCTTTTGTCTCATAATGAATTTATAGATGAGTAGTTGCTATGAGTAATATTTTTTGTAATGCACGTCATTCCTTACAATAGTTTGTGGGATATAATGGATTGAAATATGTATCTAGTCACGTTAGGAATTTAGATATTACGACTTATAATATCTATTTATTTACAAAAATGTATCTAGGTATAATTTTCCGCATTTTAGAATCCATATTACGATCTAAATGAATGTAGCGCTGTATAATACCTGTGTCAAAGAATATTATGATTTCAGGTCAACACTTCGTTAGATATACTTCTTTCAAGGATACATAATAATTTAGCTGTATTATTTTAATATAATATATAACTATTTACAGATTATTAACATAATTACGAGATTTATGTGATATATGTTATTTGAATTAATGTAAATTAATGTAACAGGTTTGCATATCTTTATCTACATTTTAAACAGATTAAGACTGTACTGCAATCACAAAAATTATACAAAAGAGCATGATTTATTTATAGCTGACAATAAATTTTTAACCATCATCGGCTGAATGCCCAGTCAAGGCAGATTGCAGGACTAAGCGGATAAAAAATAACAAATAAATCAACAAACTCGATTCCCATATAAACATGAACTTGACAATATAGAACTGAAAATAAAATAATTTGAATATTTTAGTTGAAATAGATTGACATTGAACTCAACTGAACTCATAGCATAAACTTTGTGCAATAAAATAAGGAGATAAGGTTAACCTGAAGGCATTTTTCTTAACAAAAATATATTTAAAATTAAATAAATAAATAATAAATAAATTCCACAACATTTCACACAACGCTATCTAGATCCATGGTAAGCATAGCTTAACTAGCTTGTGTTATGGAATCTAGAATGCGGATACACATACTTAGATACTATTTTTTTTTAAATATATACACATTCTACATAGAAACACCCAGACCAATGCAAATATACATATTCATGCGTATAAATATTTGCACTGAGAGGGGATCGAACCCGCGCCTCCTCGGATTTTCGTAACACAATTATTGTCAATAAAATCTTTTAACATATAGATACAGAATTTTGAATAGATTTTTATTAGTAGATATATAGGTAGGTATATCCTTCATATATTGATTGGCCGTGGATCTACACTTCAATCAGATATCAGTACTAAAATCGACGGCAATATTTACGACAAGCCAATGCCACGGTGGTTATATAATATTTTCACAGGAATTTATGGATAATATAACCATAACTGTTTGGTAGCCATGCTTCGCCCACTCATATTAACCAAACTGAGATTTATGCGTAACTGCCAGAGCGATAGTGGCACAATAGGCCATAAGGAATGCGACCCGCGACTCGTTCCATACCTACACCAGCATGCTCCTTTCATACGACCAATTTGAAATTACTAGCTGGGCTCCATAGTTGCACCTGCCGTATTCAGTACTAGTTGAGAAAGGTAAAGACGTCTTTTGACGTTTTCTAAAATTTGACTCCTAAGAATCGTAGCGTGATGTTATTTAGCCTACAACTTTCCCCGACAATAGAACTATCATTTACAAAAAGATTATCTCAGACCGCAGTAGTAGTTTCCAGTATAACATCTTCTAAATAAATAAACTTATGAGCTATTATATACATATATATTAGGTACCTATATTCAATATAGAAATCATCTCGTGCTTGATCTTTAACACATAGTGAGCGGTAGGTGAATACTTGGAAGATTATTTTTTTGTAATCAGTCTGCTGGAAAGTTACAAATTGAAACATTGTCTTACAAGCAATTAAATATTTAATTGCTTATTTGCGCTGCATCTACACCACTATCAATTAATAATAAGTTGGAAAGTAAGTCCCGTTGACTCAATGATGCAGTGGTACGTCTGAGGTGTATATCTTAGGTGTAGTGGTGTTGTAGTGTCAGTACCTATGAGGTGGGGTGCTTGGTACTTTTAAGTCTTGACTTTGCATTCGCCATAAGTATCAGCGACACCCACACTGTCGATGTCAAGTCGCGGACAAAGCTTAGGATTTATTACTTCTAATTTTAAGTTCTAAGCATCTGACCTTTCGATGTCGCCACCTAGACGACAATAGTAACCAGTTTGTCAGTGCTTATCTTGTATCTTTCTTCATCTTTTCTTAGAGTAGATGAATACTTATTTACTTAACTGAATGTTACTTACTTAACCCAAGTATAATTGGTCCAGCAGATCTGAAAAGGCCACATAGTATGTTTCATATGTGTACAGTATTCCGACGGTATTGACTTAGTTGAGAAGCATACGTAGTCCAATTAAAATATGGTAAGTCCACAGTGCCTTCAATAATAATAGCTTACACAACTGTTACTGACCTATTAGGGACATCGCAAGTTAAACTGTATAAACAACGCAAGTGGCAATGATCTCATAATATTAACTCTCAATAAGAATGACACAATACTAAGAGCAGTAAATGATGAGCCATTTATAGTTGTTACTTTAGTAATAGTTCATAGTGTTATTTGTAATTTGTATGAACAAGTAGGACGGCTACGGTATCGCAATAAGGTGGATCTTTGCTGTTCTCTATAACACTGTTTGCAGGTAAATTAAGAATGTACCCGCGTTCCACATCCACATCATCGAATGAATCTGGGAAATTGCTTCTTGCTCATTCTATTATAATGCTCATACTTATTTACTATTATATTTTTTCCCAAGAGAAATCGGTTCGTTCTGATTTCATTGTTGTGCTAAAGTAAGTGTTTGAATTATTTCTGTCTGTTTTGTACAATGAAAGTCGACGGGATGTATACAAAGTGTAATTAGCTATCTCGTTTTCTAATTGTAAAGTCATTTTGTATTTAGGGTAATAAAATATTCATTGTCTTTGCAACTAAATATGGGAATGTCAGTGATTTATAAAAAATCCAAACGCATAGTACAGTTATTATGAAAATAATGATATGTATGTCCACAGAATGGAAGAATGAAAAGGTGCGTGAGAAAAACCACACAGATAAAGGATATTTAAATAAAAATTATATGAAGTAGGTATGTGATTATGATTTGTTATATGCAAACACATGCCAGTTTATGCCTTAATGGTTAGGCAGAAGTGGACAGTGAAAATGTAGCAAAATTTCAGTGTTACAGCCCAACCATATTTTTAAAGCCTAAATACAAATTCAGATCTTCAAAATTGTAATATTATTTTTATCAATAATAATATTACAATTTTGAAGATCTGTGAAGTGAAAATCCCGCGCTCGCTTAAGCTGTGGCATGAACTCCATGCCGTGGGTTTTCCAAGCGACTACAAAATGGTGTTCTTACAGGGTCTGGTCATGGTGTTGCATACATCCATAGTGGCCTATGGACATGTGCAACATCACTTTTCATCAGGTGGGCCTATGTGCTTGTCTGCCACCTAAGTGGTATAAAAAAGAACACTTTTGTTAACACATTTACTAAATACGCTTTCATACTCTTTGTATTCGCTACATATCCACAAGTATGTACGTAATTTATTCACAAGCTCTACATGACAAAACCCACCACAGCTCACACGGTTGAACTTCCTAATACGATACACTAATTGAATGGAAACCGCGTCATTAGAATGACAAATAAACTAATTTTTAAATGTAGACTTAGAATGACGGTTGAATAATTTTTGCATTGTTGCTAAATAACTTTTAAAAATTACTTATTACATGTTATCAGTACTAGACTTATCTAGTACTATCCAAGAGATTTGAAAAAAATACTTTTGTATCTGAGCTCAAGAATTCATTATGTATCCGATAGCTCAGTTTTGGCTGTTATTTTGATATTTGACTTTATTATGTATTTATTATCTAACTAGCTGTCGCCCGCGGCTCCGCCCGCGTGGATGTCGGTTATCGCGAATCGCACTATAATTTGAGATTTAAACTATCCTATCTCTCAAGTTGGATCGAACTGCACATGGTGTGCGAATTTTATTATAATCGGTTAAGTGGTTTAGGAGTCCATTGAGGACAAACATTGTGACACGAGATATAAATATATTAAGATATGTGACGGGACCGCGAATGTGTAAACTCGATTCGAACTTGGCTGGTTTTCTGCAATATTCTCATTCAGATATCCGTATTAGAAAATTTTCACAACAAATGGTTGCTGAATTCCGAGCAACTTTAATGATAGTGACGCATGAGGATCGAGCGCCGATTATGGTGCGTCTATGTCATACATAAGTCATAATGTTGATTTTTTGTTACATTATTTGTCGTTATTAAGGAAAAATATGTACTTTACCATAATGTACGAGTACCTACAATAACTGAATGAACACAAGCGTCATTAATTTGTCTTGCGTGTTTTGCAACTACTTACAGTACCTAGCTTGTTCGCCTCGTTACTACAATTACTGAAACAAGAATATTTAACATCGACAGTATTTACATAAGACATGTAAGTCAAGTTCATGTACTTATTGCATAAGCGGACTTTCAATAAAAGCCTCTCTAATTCCTCATCTGTATAAAAAAATGTTTGCAAAAAGTATTCATTATTAAAGTCCTGGTATATTTGCCAACTTTTTATTAGAGAAATATGGTAATTTTATGATTGCGGTACAGTACCTAATATATTATACAGTTTTAGGTTATCCTATGTGAGCAAAAATAAGAAAATATTGAACCCCACGCTAAGTTTGTTTATGTAGTAGGTCCTTGAACGCCCCCTAAGCACATTTTTAGAAACTTTTGTTGATTTCCCGATATAGTTGAATATAATTTAACAACTTGTAAATAGCCTGTCTTGATGGTAAGTAGTGATTGTAGGCAAAGAGGATTGTAATGCAATATTAAATTACATCCGTAAAGGTCGCTCGGCCGGTGATCTTCTAGTCTACCTGACACATCGTTGGGCACAGGCGATCGAGGCAAAAGGTGAAGCATTGGCCGTTAGCTTGGAAATGACGAAGGCCTTCGATCACGTCTGGCCCGTACGAAGAGAAGTGCCCCATACTTCCATCGAAGCTACCATCCTATGGGCTTCCCAAGAAATTGTGTATATTGATTAGTAGCCTAGCAGACAGAAGTATTAAAGTCGTAGGTAGTTGACGGTAAATGCTCTGAATCCATGTCCCCCAAGGCTGTGTGTTGTCACCTACGCTATTCCTTCTGCATGTCAATGCCATGCTGCAAATCAGCGGCATCCATTGTTATGCTGATGATAGAACGGGTGATGCCGCTTACTCCGGCCGCACCAATATCTCTCGGGAAAACGTCATCGAGAACCGAAACAATCTTGTGTCCGAAATTGAGACTTCCTTAAAAGAAGTATCTGAATGGGGTCGACTGAACCTAGTCTGATTTAATCCTACCAAGACACAAGTTTGCGCGTTTACGGTAAAAAAGATAGAATTTGTCGAGTCACCACGTTTTAAGAGCATTCCCCTGACTGCCACAGCTTGTCTAGGAATACTTGGCGTCGACATCTTGAGCGAAGTCTAGTTTCGCGGCCATTTAGAGGGTAAGGCCAAAATAGCCTCAAAAAAGCTCGGTGTGCTTAACAGATCGAGACAGTATTTAACACCGGCCCACCGCCTTCAGCTCTACAAGGCACAGGTTTGCCCTCACATGGAATACTGTTCTCATCTATGGGCAGGGGCAATTCAGTACCAGCTGGTACTAAGGTGATACGTCCAACGACGAGCGACTCGAATTGTGGATTGCCGTATTTCGGATCGGCTTGATCCCTTGGCGCTGCGTAGAGATGTAGCTTCGCTCTGCATTTTCTATCGCATGTACAACGGGGAGTGCTCTGAGGAATTGTTCGGATTAATCCCTGCCGCATCTTTCCGCCATCGCCCTACGCGACAACATTTTCATCCTCACCACTTGGATGGTTGGCAGTCCTCAACTGTGCGTTTCTCCAGAAACTTCCTGCCTCGCACAGCTAAACTGTGGAATGAACTGTCACCTGCGGTATTTCCGGACCAATAGGACCTTCAAACCTTCAAGAAGAGGGCGTTCTCCCACCTTAAAGGCCGGCAACGCATCTAGAACCCTTCTGGTGTTTCAGGTGTCCGTGGGCGGCGGTGATCACTTACCATCAGGCGATCCGTCTGCTTGTTTGCCTCCTATATCATAAAAAAAATACTACTTTTACTTTTATTTAGAAAAAATACTCCCGTTGCTTATCATACGACCTGAAATTGGCGTGTGTATTATTAGGTATAAGAAACAACATGCACATTCTTCGCGGTCTTAAGGATATCAACGGCTCAAGTACTGCGGACGATACCATGTAAAGTTAAATGTTCTTATATTTTTTTAAATTATATAAGTTGTTAAAGTATAAAGTAAATATAGAAAATGACAAAAGGATAGTTGCAATATGGTATGTACACAACATAGTCTTATTGTTCCCAAATATAGTGGGGATTTGTCCTCGTCAGTTATTTCAAGGTGAGACTGGCATTAGACCTCCAAAACTCATAGACATAAAAATATTTTATAGTAAACTAGTTTGTCAGATTGTTTGAGATTTCTAACTACCTATATTGCCAGTCAGTAGAATTCGTGACAACCAGGGACACGCTATGTGCGGTCATTCATATAACAAATTCAATCAAGATAATGAATTTTGAATCAGTTACCTTGTAACATCTTAATATATATAAATCTCGTGTCACAATGTTTGTCCTCAATGGACTCCTAAACCACTTAACCGATTATAATAAAATTCGCACACCATGTGCAGTTCGATCCAACTTGAGAGATAGGATAGTTTAAATCTCAAATTATAGTCCGATTCGCGATAACCGACATCCACGCGGGCGGAGCCGCGGGCGACAGCTAGTTCTATTATAAATTATTACGAGTACCTAGTCAATTAAAGGCTTAGTCGATACTAGGCTCCCTTCACTTGAAGTAGGGAGTTAGTTTTCAAACCTCAAAACTGCATCAATTATCATAAACAAAATAATAGGTCTGTTTACAACAAACAACAATAATACAGTTAATTATATTATATGTATACTACTAAATGATGATAGACATATACGGTTTTCGTATTGTATGTCAGTACGGTTCATGTTTCAATTGATGGATGACTGACGGCAGTAATTTTCACCGCGGAGTAACGACGTCGTATGTGGGACAACATGCAAGGTTTCGCAAGAGAAAAACACAGTAAAAATAAATGTATCTGTTTCTCTGTGTATTTTATAAAATATTTCATACACCATATCAATGTTTAAAGTCTTCAAAGTTAGCGATAAAAACGTTATGGGTGTTATTTTAATGCGGTTACGCTTGTGAAATCGATAATGTAAGCAGTTTGTTAAGGTGAAATTGCAATCATATCAAGACCCGACCGATACATAGTTATTTCAGCCATGTGCGTTTCCTTGATTAACACTCTTACCGATTATACCCGGTATAACGGCAACATTTAATAGTTTTAGAAACTCAATACGAGCAGCCACGAAGGTCATCATAGTGTGACTTTAAATTTTAAAGCGCCTTCCATCAAATATTTATTAGAGTTACAGAATAGTAGAAAGTCTGGTACCTGTACTACAGTATCACGTTATTTTCACTTTTTTACGGGTCCAACATCCGAGTACTACCCACAGACCTCATAATATGTGGGTGTAGGTAGTATCTTGCCGAGGTCATTACGCGACGACTGATTAATTATTTCTAAGTCGAAACGGCTAATTAACCACACTGAGTCTCCGACGTCAAATTTATTGCCTATTGGCGGAGACAGTATATACATTCGAAGCAAGTTACCATCCATTCCCTGGTATAGGTAGTCTTCAAAAACCATAGTACGTCTCTTGTACTATGGATTGCTTGAGTATCATCATCATCATCATGAATGAATTGCTATCCAATTTTAACCGAAAAAATTATTACGTTTTACAGCATTCTGAAGGGTTTCAACTCGATATGGTTCTGATGTTTAGATCAAAGGCTGAACATCGTACTGTAGCACTGACCTAATTGTACCTACCTACCAAACTCTGAGTCAGTTTCCTCATATTATTCCAATAGTATATCGGTGTGAAATAACTAGTATTATTCTTTTCTTATTAAGATCGTGCGAAGTGGAGGTAGAAGAACCAGAAGGCGGACCCTGCCCGTTTAGACAAGTGGCAATTCGCTAACCGGCGTTTGATGGAATGGAATGACGAATGTATGGGACTTGACGTATTTGACATGCGTTAACGACTGTCGTTTACGTCAAATCCCATAAATTCGTCATTCTATTCCACCAAACGCCAGCTAGCGAATTGCCACTTGTCTAGAGGGGCTAAGCTCCTAATTTACGTTAGCCTCGGATGCGATCAGGTAAATACGTCTCTATGAGGATGATGATGATGATTTTTCTTATTGATAATTTTTTAAATTATCGAACACAATGGATTGTTTTCCCAAATGCGTTGTTATTTTCATACCATTCGTCTCTTCGTCGTATTGTTGCACACGTGCTTGTGATCAATCAACAAAAAATTTGTGAATATGCATGGCGGATATGTTATCTTATTTATTTCAATAATATTACAGTTTCAAATGAAAACAAGCATGAGATTAGGTATTGTCTAAAATTTTGAAAATTTGCATTTTTAAGTTGCACTTCAGCTTGTTTTCATAAATATCTGACCAACCAAAGTGTAATATTATTAATAGATTCATAATATACCAACCAACCTTGATATTATTTATAATGTTATCTTATGCGACTAACAATTTACTCTCTACTCTGGGCAAGCAGCGCTAATTTGGTTCCTAAATGTATCTTTTAGAGCAACCAGTAGACGCTTCAAAAGGATGTCCTCTTTAACTTTCCTAAGAACAAAGAAATAAAGATGCGTTATTGAAGCTCTATTACATTTTCTATTCCAAGAATACTATTCTAAGTTTACCAGTGACACATATTACTTGCCTATGTTGTCATTGTACATGAACTGTGTAGCCTTGTTATATTAATATTAAAAGTAATATCAATATAATAGTTGTGGTAAAATATGAGCTGTTAACCTCAAATGGATGCATATAAGAGAAAAGATTTGTGTATTTGTAATGAATAAACACAAAAACGACTGTGCAGATTTAACAAATTGTTTCACCATTAGAAAGCTAAATTCACCCGGAGTAACATAGGCTATATTGGATTTTCGCGGGAACGTTTTTACCAACCACGTAGGCCAGGACGGATCGCTAGTATATTATAAAAACAAAACTTGAAGATATATTCGTGAAACATTCCTCACGTCCAATTTAAATACTAACATCTTGCCACATCTTAGACACCAACTTGTCAAAAATATGTCACAATTGTTGTGAAAATTGTGTTTTATCATAAACCAATAACACCGTTAAAATAACTCTATTTGAAAGCAAAGTACTTATATTGAGTAGTCACTGTCCTTGTTTTAGATATACTGAAGACATAAAGAGTTCAATACCTAGAATTTTATCTGTTAAAGTTTCTTGTATAATGTGAGTCTCACTTACAGTAGTAGCTTGGTTAATCAAAGCCTTCATTGTCGAGTGGCGAGTCTTGATTATCGGCGTGGGAGACCCGGAATATTCATCGATGTGTTTATCATACTGCTAGGTGATTTTGTATATCGATATCAAACTTCAATTGCATTCTTTCTGTCACCTGTTTATACCTTACATCTTTATCATACATCCTTACATTTATTAATTACCTAATATCCTTACATATTAATTATTTTGGTTTGGGTTACACCAATATACCTACCGGAACAGATGCCTTTTATCTTCGTTCATTTTGATCAGAACTGGGATCCGATTGTTATCTTTCCCAGATTACATTTGAACAAACCGAACAGTGGAAGCTTAGGTTCTAAATTTATAACTTAAACTGCCCTATTAATATTATTTCTCCAACATTAAAAAATACTTTGTGTCGTAGAAATCATCGGACACTCTTATTTCTTACTAATTAATGCAGTTCCTGTAGATCAAATATCTTTAAAGCTGCTTCACATCCGTAGGCATTACTCACGGACGTGTTATTAATCCTGCAAAAACCTACAAATCCCTAGATAGATTCGCTACTCACTCACTGTAAGCAATACAATGCAATTTATAAAAGTTACTTTCCCAGCCGCAGAACGTTGACCGTCTGAAACTTAATAACTGCTTATCGTTACTAACATCTGTATGTGGCACCCTCAAAATTTGTGTTAAAAGGTTTAATAATTTTCTGGTAATATAGGAGTATAGGATGCTTCATGGTAACTGATTCAGAGCATAGGTTTACCAGGAGGTCAGGTAGGTCACTAGTAGAGAAATAGATTTATTTTTTATTATCTCAAATCTGCCAATACAGTAGAAGTGGTCAACTTCCTAGCAACAGAGTGTACTATTAGAAGGATATACAAAACAGGATTGTTTTGGCTGTGAACTTCCTAAAATAATATATTCCAGCTTGAATTCATATATCCAGTTTCAGAATTACCTAAATGGCAAATTTGAATTTAGTTTTTTTTATGAGTTCATCATGAACTTCAGCTCTTGGAGTTTAAACACGTAGAAGAACCTATGGCGAATTCAGGTAGCGCAGCTACCAGCAGAGTAAACTCTTGAGAAACAGTCGTATGCGCCCTCTCTCAAAACTCACTCCTTGAATAAGCAATCAGTATATCAAGATTAGGAACCTGCCTATCTGTTATACAATTAATTATTATATCATAGATATTTCATGCTAATTATGAAGCATTGGGAAGCATCTTGATTATGCGTACCTCATATTATCTACTGTTGAACACGTAGCTAAGTCAGAGGATGTATGTTTGATTCTTGCTCAATGCAAATATTTATATGCAAGGACTAGCTTTTGGCCACGGCTTCGCCTGCGTGGATGTCGGTAATCGCTAGATTTCGTGCAAACTTCATATAAACCATCTACTATATAGTCCGAACAAAGCCTAAGCATTTGGTTTGGATAGGTGAGTCCGTTCTTGAGTTATAAAATTACAACGAAAAGAGGCATTGATTTTTATAGATATGTTTCTTTGTATTGGATTTGGGTGTTGCATACCCACATCATAGTCCCGAGGAGGGCCAGACCGAGAGGAATGGCCCTGGGTCAGCCGGCCATTCCTCTTGGCCATATGTCGTGAGACAACCTCATCTTCGGCCTAGCACAACGACCCACAGACGGCGTGCGGATTAGTCGGTTCGAGTCCGTTATAACCTCCCTCTCCGGCTCCGGAGGGGAGGGGGTTTCCGTGGGGATTTCCCGCACGTAAAAAAAAACCCACATCATAGTATAAACTTAATCCTGCCCCCGCTAGACAAGTGGCAATTCGTTAGCTAGCGTATTGCGAAATAGAATGTAATAATCCCAACGAATTTAATCTAGGGGGCAGATTCTAAATTAGGTTTATTTTTGATGGTTTGCACTGGTGAATGTCTTCTATATTACCGAGGATCATCACATTAGGTAATATTCTATTTATACGAAACTTAAGTATAAGTAGATAAGCAATTCAATGACATTCATTTAAAGCAATAAAGATAACAATAAACTTACCATTTTAATTGAAACTCTATATCACTCTTCATTAACTTAATTTATCTTTGTATGGTTGTAATAAGTAATTAACTCATTCAAAATAAGCTCAATGAACCTTTATGTACGAAACATAAATTACTTTAATAGAATTCATCCCATTGCGGTTACATGAAGATCACTAAATAATGAATGAATGTTTGTACTGCGTAGTGTGTGTACCATAGATGTATGTACCATAATCATTACTGGAGACTAGACTAGGTACTTTAAAAGGTTAGAAACGTTAAAATTCATGTCAGAATAATGGATCCTCTCGAACGTTTCACAGAGCTCTCTCTGATTGGCATAATGGTTGTATAGATCAAGGACTTGCGAAATCTGAATGTAACAATTGAAAGTCTTTACTGCATAAAATTCAGTTTGAAAATAAGCGACAAAATTATATTTTCTAACCAATAGGTATTTAACTATATTGAAATTTTAAAGATCTGGAGATAGGTATTAAATATCGAAATGTGGTCACCTCGGGTACGTTGGTGCAGAAGTTAATTCAATTCAAAATCAATATACAGTTGCTATCGGGTGTTAGGGTATTTTTTACTGTGAGTAAATTCTTACAACGTTACGTTAAAGTTAATACACGCTACCATTATCATCCACTATATCCATCGTCCGGTGCTGCTTCAGTTAAGGGGAGTCGTTAACACTGTCGGATCGAGAACAATGGTCTGAGATTTTGAAGTAACCTCTACCATTGTCCGGATGTTAATTATGCGTATCAAGGTATTAATTATTACGCTTCATTCTGAAATAAGTTGTAGAAAACCAATCTGCCTCATTCAGCAGTTACAAAACTGGTAATATTTTGGTAAGAAGAAAGAGTTGTTTTAGAGAGACTACGATGAGATAAGATATGTTTTTATAGGTGGCAGTAACCTGATTTTCTATACATACAAATTATCATGCGATATTTCGATGCACTCTAACGAAAGAAGCAATATCTAAAGCGAAGTTGAATTCGAATAACGGAAAATCAAGATATTATAATGACTAATTTAATAGGTGTCCAACAAATGCTGTATCCGTGGCTAATCCTTTAACCCACACTCAGTGGCCATAATTGGCGAATCCGGTTGACCATAAACCCCGTTCGCTTTAAAAGTGATGCAGCAAACTTAAAATACTTGAAAGATGCACCTGTGTTACCTTCATTTCTAAATAAAGTAATGTTCGAGACATCCGTTTGTTTATTTTATTTTAGTAACGGTTTTAATTATTCATTTTTATAGGAGGTAGAGTCATAATTTTTATAAGTCGAATTAACCGGCTCAATTGGGGCTTATTATCACCATTAAATAGCATTATGCTGTACATATTCGCACGTTTCGTGGAAATATTGGAGACCCTTTTATCTTTCTTTCATGTATTTTATTAATCTGGTCCTCCTCTGGTAACAGCGCAAAAGATGTGTCATCAAGAGTTCATAGCACCTACCTATTCGAAAATTATATTTATGGTTTAATATTAGATGGCGCTTGTCTTAATGGTGTGGACGTTTCAGCAGGTCACATACATATTTCCTCAAAATGCCTTAAGTAGATCTTAAGAAGCTGTCGTTTGTTAGGTCGTCTTATCCTCCCAGAAACAAAATTATCACACTTGCCAATGATATTCATTAAACTTTGTTTCTACCTCAAAAGATTGCATACCTAATTTGCATCAATTAAGATGTTTGTAACAAACAATTATTAAAAAAGCAAGGAAATAATTCAGCAGGTGGCCGTTACAAGTTCGAATTTAAATATAAAAACAGATCTTGACACACATCTACATTGGGTCGATATACAAGCTCTAATCTGCCTTAATATAGTTTGCACAACAATACTTTGCTAAATACCTACTATAGATTAATCGCTCTAATGGATTGATGCAAGTCACAATGAGAACCGCAACATGCATACGGTATAGGTAATAAAAGAGGGTGCGGGATGAATGCACGACGCTGACGATGCACAAAGTTTTGAAGTGCCAGGTCGTGGTATTATAGCTCATATAACAAAGGAATAAAGTATCTGTAAACTGTATATATATTTTGGTATGTTTGTCTGCTGGAGTATGGCAAGTGAGGGTTCAAACTATGAGGGATACTATAAAAGCAACGAATGATACGTTATTTTTAATGTAAACATTATTCACGTATTTATTTATCTTTTTCAGGCGAATATACGAATGATAGTTACTTTAAATTGAATGGCACAGACTTATTTGAATAAAGATAAATATTAAGTGTGTATAATAAGCATAAAAATAAAATTAAAGGTCGATCTTAAATGCGGCAATTATAAAGATGCCGATGAATTGATTTACGATGTAAATCTAGCAAACAACAGTGATACAAGTAACAGATATTAAACTAAAAAAACAGACAATAAGAGATACACAAGGTCAATTATTAGGTAATTGGCAAACTACTAAAACTAAAAAATTTATAACAAATTAAGTTATAGTTGATATACAGATTACGAATATTAAAATAATAACATAGGTACTCCATCAAAGGAAGGATATCGTTATGGTACTTACTTTAAAATGAGGAATTGAATTTATCCAAAACGCGTACATCCGGTTGGCACGTCAATTTTAAAAATGTTGTCATGGCGGTTTTTAAAGTTAAAATTTAAATTTCATTCACTGCCTGCACATACACTGCAATTATGCACTCGATTGTACAAGGTATCGATCGTGACGTAACGACGAAACTGCACACGATCACAAGTCTGTCAGCGCGCTGCACAGCCACACGTTCGTCTATAGCGAATGTCGATTTAATACTAACATAACCTCAAATTTACGCGCGCCGCTTGAGAAATTGTTTATGCTGTCTGTACACTCGTAAATGGGGTTTAGTTGTGAAGAAGAAGGAAATATGGCAATGCCCATGAGAGACAAAGACCGAATGTCGACGGAGGTATATTATGATGGGGGAGCTAGCTATACTATGCCAGAGTTTGAACGTCAACGGTGTCTTTTAAAACAATATACTACCATTAACACCTTGTTTTGTTTTAAAAGCCGGCATTTACTTAACTAGTAATCAAAACAAGGGAAACTATTGGAATTTAACTTGGATCAATATTACTGTTATATTAATACATTATTTAATACATTCATTGTCTTTAACAAAATATTCTGTTATGATATTTATTATCAAAACAGAATATTTTATCGTACAATCATAAACCTACAAGTAGTTTGATTAATTATGATTGAGAACTTCTTCAATTTAAACTATACTTTACACAATCTATCAACTCACAATGTTAAAAAATGTTAATAAATTGTACAACGCAAAACCTCTTGAGACAGTTTTGGTTCTAACTCGACACTTTAGCTTCGAGACAAGTTGATGTTGAAAAAAATCCTTTTACTGCGTTTTTACCGACCGCATTTGTATGTACCTGCGCAGTGCACGTCTCCCCGGGGTCCTATTCTTTCCCATAGGAGCACGAACAATTCAAGCGTGATGAATGAATGATTTAAAACAGTTGCTAGCATATACCTGCTTTGAATTCTTCTCACTAGGTGTAATCTTTTATAGCCTTTGTTCAATTCCTTTCTTCTTCTGTATTATTTCGGTTTTAAGCCATCCTTATATTTAAAACATCCCCATCAAGAAATTGTTAGATATTAGGGGTTAAAGTATGAAATTGCCGATTTGTACTGACAAATTGAAATAATTTTTTTTTTAATTTAACGTATTTATTTAATCAAAATAATTACCATTATTATCTATACATTGCTGCCATCTAGTAGGAAGGTCATTTATGCCTTTGCGATAGAACTCTGGTGATCTAGATTCGACAAACTGTGTGAAAGCATTTTGTACTGCCTCCTGAGAAGAAAACTTTTTATCACATAGAAAATTGTCCAAATCACGAAAAAAATGGTAGTCTGTTGGAGCAAGGTCTGGCGAATACGGAGGGTGACGGATAGTTTCTAATTGCAGTTCCTGTAGAGTTAAAACGGTTTCTCGTGCTGTATGAGGTCTCGCGTTATCATGGAGCAATAATGGTGAAGATCGATTCATGAGTCGGGGCTGTTTCACTGCTAGTTTTGCTATCATTGTTCGGAGTTCGACACAGTAGACATCTGCCGTTATTGCTTGACCAGATCGTAGAAAGCTATAGTGAATAACACCATGCTGAGACCACCAAACAGTTACCATTACCTTTTTATTGGTAAGCTTTGCTTTAGGACACTGTTGTGGCGTTTCACCTGGGGTCAGCCATTGCATTTTTCGCTTACGGTTATCGTAAAGAATCCACTTTTCATCACATGTCACAATTCGATCCAATATTCCTTCATTTCTGTATCGATTCAACAAGGCAACACAAGTTTCAACACGCATTTCTTTCTGCAGATCAGTCAAATCATGAGGTACCCATTTTTCACATTTTTTGATTTTATTGATTTGACGCAAATGAGTCAATATTGTTGGTAAGGTAACGTTAAACCATGCAGCTAATTCCTGGGTAGTTTGGCTCGGATCGGCTTCCACCATGTCTTTCAATTCATTGTTATTCACCTGTGTTGACGGCCTTCCTCGTGGTTCGTTCTTCAAGTCAAAGTTTCCATCACGAAAGCGTTTAAACCAAAATCGCACGGTGCGTTCATTAGCAGTCCCCTCTCCAAACGCAACATTGATATTGCGAGCTGTTTCTGCCGCGTTAGTTCCGCGTCGGAACTCGTATTCAAAAATCACTCGAATTTTCGAAATATCCATCTTTCTTGTCTAAGCTGAATAAAAAAAACAACTGAAAGTCTATAATCGATTGTTGCACATTTTTAAGTGAAGAACTACATAGGTACCATGTGGAAAAAGTTTCACTCAAAAATCTCAAACCATGAAGGTTCTATGTCAATTCGAAGTACCTATTACAATGAAACGGCAATTCCATACTTTAACCCCTATTATTTGTAGATTCTACACATCATAGTGCATGAGCCAAAACCCATGGTACGCTGTTCTTTTTTAAATTTGAAAACGTATTCTGTATTTCAGTTGTGACAAGAACTTTAATCATGTAAAACGAGTTCGTTATCACATTTTACTTAACGAATTTCGTTGAGTAAGATATGAGAACTTAGTTTAGGTTTGGATACATTTCCAATGATTTAATCCAATCTAAGTTAAATAAAGTGAGGACTGATTCAAAGTAATTGTAAGAGGGGTCTTCCGATCCTACGATCTATGACCGTTCGTTATTATCTAATAATTCTAGAAATGAAGTGCGAAAGATTAACTACATAAATAAAATTGTTTGTAAGTGAAAGATTAGGACAAGGTCTAAGAGGTTAGTGGGAGTTGAAAAGGTGTGGGTTACCGATGTCACAGTATAAGTAAGTTCGCAGTATTTTTTCTCTACAGTGTCTTTGATCTTGCGGTTGTTGGGATTGGGAGGTTATATACATTTTTAAGACTTATTCGAAACTAACAAGGGAAACTATTCATACTCTTTTGAGTTCTTGATATTGTTATATTAAACTGTCAATAAATTATTATTTTTAATTATAAACTGTCCTATTCCGGTTTTACACCATAAAATCTGTTAAATATTATATTTCTGTAACTCGATTGTAGTATCACCTACTTCAGAGTTCAATTGTGAATATACACCATATTAGGTTTACGGGAATTCATTCATGCACACTGAAAAATAAATGATTTGAAAATAACGTTAAATTCTGGACTCGACAACAAGTTACGACAAAAAAGATGAAATTGAATTTTCAATTTTGGATATGGAACGGGACGCAAAAACCTATCTGTCTATACGCGCTTTTGTGATATCTCTATAACAGCAATCAAAAGTAGCAAAATGTTGCTGGACAAGTAATGATCTCAAATAGATACCATTTTTTAAAATTTCGTACAGCCAGTCCGATCATAGGTATACCTATATAGAAGGCACTGATTAGAACCATGTTTGTCCAGTTATTCCGATGGGCAATTAAAACACCTGCGAATTAAAGCTGTCTATTTATATAAACCTAGCTACCATATACCTACCTACTACTCATACTACGGTATAGTAATGGTATTTTTCTAGATTTATCTTGCCGGCTGAGTTGGTAAATCAGAAACAGTTGAAATCAAAACATCTTACACTGTACAAAACAAATCTGTCCGTATATAGCTGGGTCGATCTTGCGGAACTATTATATATTATACATCAAGATATGGAGGCTTTTTGCCTCGGCCGTTAGTATTAAAATAAAATACTACATATTTAAGTATACCGTGTCACTGTTTGCTTATTTCGGCGCTCGCAAGGCTAATAACGTCATCATATTTTATCGAAGAGCAAACAAATGCTTCTAAGAATGGGTCGTGGCTTTCATTATCAAATACTATACACACTTGACTTGCATGTGCCTTCTTGTTTGTGTTGCTTTGGATAAACTATCTATATTTGTAATACTTTAAAAGGAATTTCTCGAGTATGTAAACTTTAACATTTAAATTATTTTAGTCTACAATCGTTCGTTCGGCTTCAGTTCAAATAATTGCCAAGGCTTATTTTTATTAAGTTCTTGAATGTATTCCACTATCTTTAATATGTTAATTCAAATTGAAACTAACAATGAAAGTACTTACGATGAAGTATGAATTTCTGTTTTGTCTGGAGAATACAAGGACCTAAACAGAAAAGATACATATTATATTAACTACAGATAATAGGGATATAGGGATAGTAGTGAGAGTAATAATTAATTTCTTAGAAGTTAAAAGCGCCCTTATATTTTCAAGAGGATACTGACATACTAAACGATATTGCAGACAAAAGATATTGCAGACTTCCTTGACCTATATGACCTTTATATTATACGTAGGCTTGTCAAGTCCATGAACACAACAAGGGGCTTCACGATCATGAGTTGCGTGGGGAAGGTAGCGGTCGCGGTGGCGCGTGTTTCCTGCGTGCGCGCACTTCTAAAAGGGGGCACGCGTACGACCACGCACGAATGCGTGTCGACTAACTCAACAAAAGCAGTGGTCGGTGCGCATCATACATAGTTTTCATTTTACTTGGTCATATTGTGGCTCTAATCTCAACGAAATTAGGCATATAATGATACCTTTTATCAAACTGTGGTTTTTTGATTGTTATTAAATCATAAGTGGGATAATGACTTTTTTTCATTTTATTGGTTGAGTTGTATTATTCTTAAAAAAAAAGAAACAAAATTTTTATTCATTTTATGCAACTTCGTATTTAAATAGAAAATTTCAACTTGTACGTGTATAATAAACAAAACTTTAACTCAAATATAACTTTTGTTTTCGTTCTGCTTAAAACTTTAAGTAAATTCACCATTTTTTACACAGAAAAATAAGAAACCTCATTCTGTTTAGTCTGTGGCCAGGTTTGTTTTTATTATTATTGCCGCCAGTCCGCCAATACCAAAAACTTTCGCAATTCGTTTTTACTGGTGAAATTATAGTTATTTAGTAATGAAAATGTTCACAAGTATGTACTAGTTATGAGGAAAACAATTTATGTACCTGAATGTTAAATATCTATTTAAGCATTTTAAGTATTCACAAGTTAAATGAAAAACGTCGTATGTTACACGTATGTATTGTTGATTACCGTCTTCGGCTCTCTTTAGACACTCGCCTGACGACTCGGGTCTTTATATCACCTCAGCGGTTATCACCAACTTTACACACTTGTACCATAATCTACTATTAATAGAATAATTTTAATTTATTACTTATATGTTATTACTTATAGGTTATTATAGCCTGACAAAAATGCCTAATGAGCGGTTTTATTACAGTAGGTAACTAAGTATATAATCGGTCGGATATATTAGCTAGTTTTGCAAGTAAATGAAGGAAATGCATAATTTTTTATGAAATGTACTAATCCCAAACAGAACTCTAACTCTTTTTTAGCAATAGCAATAGCTCAATCAACAAAAACCATATAGGTCTATCTTGAATTTGAACTATTTTGCAACTTATCACAGTTATCATTATCACCAATACATGAAACCTGTGTGAAACTAAAATAATGTGTTACTAAAACTGTTACTCAACTCAATAGACCGTATTGTTTCATTTGACCAAAAAAGCTGCCACTACAGTAAATATAGCGCGTTTCAATACCCCCATACACACGTACAGCTTTTATATAAACAAGCTTCTGTTATGCCCATGAACACGTTCCAAACATTAACACAAACAAGGCTTTAAAACACTCCTAACTTTTAGAAAATATGCGTATATATAATCCACTTTAACAAAATCTGTCAATTGTAAAACCCACGTCAGTTTACGATTAATAAATCGATAATGTAACGTAGACCCACATGTGATCAACTGATAGTGACATTGTGATGTTGTTGTTTTAACGATGTAGGTGTGGGCGGTCGTTTTATTTTATTTTGGCCCTACTAAACACACACACAAGAGCGTTGGCTATTGGTGTTGACACGATTCGATGGCATTGAATTAAAAAGTATGAGATGTTATGTTAAAAAAAAGTTACTAAGGGAGCTAGGTACTTAAACCTTTTCTTAATCAACATTGAATACCCTCCACAATGTTAGGAATAAAAATTACAAAAGGTAATTTCCTACTATTTATTAATAAACGATTCTCACTACTTAACAATTAAACACCCATAACCTGCAATGCGTTTTCTTGCCAAATATTATAGAAATTTTTTTGGATAAATTATTTTCACGTTGTGTGTGTGAGAATAGCTTTGTTTTAATTCGGAGTTGCCGGTCGTGTTATTGTTCCGGGCGGGTGCGCTGTACGGAAGCCGCCTGGCTGTAGGTAATCACGATTACGGGGGACGGGGACCATATTACTAAACGAATGGAATGTTGCTTTATTATTATTAGCACAAATATGAGTAGGCAATTGTGATTTTAGCTCGACCTTTTTGTGTTTGATAGGACTATAAATTAAATTTCGGTTACTTATAGATACATAGCTAATACTTGATTTCAGTTTAATCCTTTTTGTTTAGCAAGCTTAAGTAAATGGTTGGTTAGGTTGTGCCAAATAAGTGGAGGATGGGAGACGGCTAGCACTTTCATCATTTAGATTAGAGTAGAGTTGCAATTCGTTCTGGAACTGGAATCAAGTTACGTCTGGATTCCACGAGCACATTTTTGCTAGAAGCGAGGTCACAAGTTCAAAGGCATTTTAACCTATCGTATACTATTTTCTACTAATATACATCAGTAGATTTTCTAGCTTTAGCATCTCAGAAAAGCTACAAGTAATGGTGTTCGTCCACGATTTTCTACAAGTTTATTTTTTTTCCACGAAATAAATCTACGGGGTTTATTTTTGAAACGGGACAGTAAGGAGTACTTTAACCATTGCAGTTGCAGCAAAATGTTCTTAGGAGATCTTCCCTAACTATTTGAGATATGTTAAATTGTTGAGAGAATGTTCAATGACATACAGATGTTAGAGTAATTAACAGAGATCAAAATTTGTAGGTAAAAAATATTTTTATTTACTTTTCAATCAATCCTTCCCACTTCTTAACCAAAACAAAAGGTTTGACCATTGTAGAAATTTGATTCTCTTACTGAAATGTATTGGAAACGTTTTAGGTGATTTCTATTTTCCTACTCAAAGCTAAAATGGTCTCTTAGTCTTTTGCTACCCACATGAAAAAGGATCAATTAGCAAGAAAAAAAGGAAAATTTGGACTTTTAGCATGTTTCTTGCCGACTGTACGATGTTTTCAAAAATTTGCTGTTACTGCAACGGTTATGGTACTTCCCCTTACTGTCCTGTTTCAAAAATCCACCCCGTAATGTGATGTATACAATAATTACTTCACGCTCAAAGTTCAAAAAGATGCACATTGATTTATTTATGTTTCTTTGTACGAGGGCCGCCCAGAAAAAGTTCGGTGGTCGTTCTTTGATACTTTCAAAGTTTAGACACCCACACACGCGTTGTTGGGTGAACAAAAGATACATCAACAAACACAGCTCAAGTAGTTCTTGGAATCTATCAACTGCTTCCTTGGAATGGTAAATAAGTAGTACGATAATAACCTACTAAGTATTTAAAATTATTGTAACCAAAATGCTTTTTGATATTGAACATTATAAAAATAGTGAATTTTTTTTTAAATTTCAATGGTAACTTTGGTTACCCTACATGTGACTAGTAAAGCCACCTGAACCCAACGTTAATTTCGCACTGAGTCTCGAACTAGCAACCCTTTAATTGGAAGTCCAATACCTTGATCTAGAAAACACTGCCGATTTAATCTTGACAAGAACACGGTACAACTCAGTTAAATTTTAGGTACCTATACCTACCAATTATTATTTTATATAGACCATATTATTGGTGTTCTTAATATGGGCAACATAATCGCTCGAGCGACAAAGCCCGTTTAATAAAAAGAATAAAATATACTGACTCTTGAGATCGATGTGGAGATAAATAAAAAAAAGAAACAACTTCATATGGTTAGATCACGACGTATGCGTGAATTATATTATAAATATCAAAATTAAAGATAACTAAAGTGCGTTGCTACCAAGTTTGCCACTCAATTAGTAGAAGGAACTTGACAATAAAAGCTCACGGCCTCTCTTTAAAATAGCCATTGTTTCAAATTTAACGTAAAGTGTTGCAACGAATACTACCCATGTGAAGAAATGTAAGCGAGCAATAAAACAATTAAATAAACCATTATTTTGTACTCCGTTATTCTTAAGTTGTTATAACAGTAATTGTAGGTGTAAAGGGTAGGCTATATAAGGTTTATGGTGCAAAAATGAATGAACTCAAAGCCAACGTCAACACTAACACATTATATTTACACCATTTAAAAACATCAAAAAGTCTATTACAATATCTTATGTGAAATTTTTATTTTCTTAAGGGTGATTGTTGCGTATACAGATGCCTTGCCTTGGAATTAGTTATTAATATTGGATTATTAACAACTACAAAGTTACTTTTATGTACACCATAAACTCGTATAGATATATTTTCTTGTAAATAAGTTGGTAATTATAAAAGAGTGTACAAATACATTGAAACATTTAGAATATTTACAAATTATTCTTAAGGGTCGCCTCTTGGACAATACATAGCTGATACTATGTCCTGTTGTAAAAACTAATCTACTCTGAAAAAAAAGGTTATATGGTGTATAACTCTGAGTTTTCTATAAAAATAATAATATGGTACTTATATTAAAATAAATCTCCTAGGAGTCTGTATTTAAGTGCACAATGTACGTGCCAGACTAGGAGCGGCATTTGAAGGTTAGATCACATTGTCCAATTATGCCATTCGTGTCACATGAACTTTATACTGATCAAGGTCTTTGACAGGATACTAGACATGCTACTAATCTAATGATCTGATAATCTTGTTAAAATATGACTAAACACTACTGTAGGGTTTTGAAATCCAGGTTCGGTTATCCTTAGAAGGTAGTTTCCGAATACTCGTATCAAAATCAAAATTGAAATATTCGACTGGCGATCTGATTATTATTTATTATTGCAATTGATAAAATATTTGGCTCCAAAGTATAGGCATTGGAGGCAATGTGACGAACATGATAGTAGATGATGAGGGGATGATGGGGTCCTAGTAATTTTTTTGGAGCCTACTATTTTATAGTACTAGTTTATTGGTTCCAAAAGGTACTAAGGCTGTAGCATATGACTTTAGGAAGGAATGAACACAAAAACTGACGTAGGTTTGCGTACCACCGTAACGGACGAGGCTCGGGCGCAGGTCTGAGGATATAATCTCTGCAGGAATACCCAAGATATGGCAAACATATAATGAAAAGCGGACCCCGACCCAAGAGAAGAAAGTCTAGAAAATTACGAGAGAGATTATCTTTCAATAAAATAATGCTATAATAATTAAAATTGTCTGGATTAAATATTACGCATATTGTACATAATATATTCGTTCACTAAATATTAATTTATACATATACTTCATCACTACAATTGCGTAGACAAACATTTTTATTAACTCAGCTATGCCATCGAACATTTTCCGATGTTGTTTCATGTGGGTTAGAATGAATAGAATTTACATTATACATTTCAACATGTTTATCACTTTCACAACTTTTTCTTTCCGGTTCATTTAAAATGTAGAGTAGTGGATACCTTATAACGGATTTTATTGTGATGATTGATACGTTGTTGTATATGATACATCAAAAGTTCAGTTAAAAATATCTCGTTGCAAATTCAGGAATGTTATTTTCAACATTGGCTAAAGATGGCATCACTAAGATCCTGTATACAGCTACTTTATTTCACATGGACACTTTGTTAGTGGGTGGTAAGGCCTTTCGGATTCAACCGGAAAGTGCTTACTCCCACACAGCATTTTAAGAAAAATATGCAACTACGGTCTAGTAAATGTACCTATTAGGGGAATATTTTTTGCCATCAAAGTAAAAATTTTGTCGCCAAATGTGAATACCAGCCACACACACAAATATGGTGAATCTAGCGCCAAATTATCGTAGATCTACCGCCAAAGATAGCTTTTTTTTATGTGCGGGAAATCCCCGATACCCCCCTCCGGAGCCGGAGGGGGAGGTTATGTCGGACTCGAACCGACTAAACCGCACGCCGTCTGTGGGTCATAGCGTTAAGCCGAAGATGAGGTTGACATGCGACATATCCCTCGCACCCCGGTTGACCCAGGGCCATCCCTCTCGGTCTGGCCCTCCTCGCCGCCAAAGATAGCTACTGCTGTCAGCAAAATATGACATCGCGCGCCCCGATGTGGTTACTTTTGTACACTTTCAAGGTCTAGAGGTCGGCTGGCCTGCTCTTTCTTTTAATGGTTTGTTTTGGCTTTCCTAGGAGCGATTGCTGGTTGATCTTGCGCCTCGAGAAGAAAACCTGCATGCACCAGATTCGTTTATAAATGCTTGCCATATCTGAGTGGTTACTTGCCTGCCTACCTTTATTTCAAGTCGGCTAATGACAATGAGTAATTAAACTAATGAAAGAATTTTTGTAACAATATGAATTGCTAGAATATTCTACTAGCGAGAAAGACGAATTCCCACGGTCAGCTATGTAATCATTGAACTGTATCTGGATGATATCATTGCTTTCCGAACTGGCTTGCTACTAAGCGTTAATTTCTGTATAACTAGTAATTATAACATGAATGACATTCATTCAAGTTTAATTTGAAGTTTTGCTAACTGGTGCCTGGCGCTGGTTTTCTACCAGGTCCTTGGAACCCACAGATGTCAATTATCTTGTCAGAGATCGGATAAATTGTTTTAAAGTAAAATAATATTTCTCGAAGTAGCTTTTGTTGGAAAGAAATTATTGCTATTTGCTATTCTCTCTTTAATTGGTACATGTTCAGGTACATATTCATTTAATTGGTATTGAAATCAGCTGCTCACTCAACCAGGTGCTTTTGAAATAACTAGGTCACCTGGATTACCAGGACGATGGCAAAGAAGGAGACTGAAGCGGCACGAGCATTTAAGAAAGATTGCCTTCCTAATTCTTAATTTTGGGCCAGTTCTCATAACATTGAAGGTTATGGCTTTAAGGACAAAACCTTCTTAGAACTAATTTACATTTAACAAACAAGTATTTAACAGTGAAGTAATCTTTCTAAGGCTTTGAGTAAAGACCATTTTGTGTATATTCACGCAATCTAAGTGCTGTAAGTAAAGTAGTAACTGGGCCGTAACAGTTTAAAATGCGATCGCTTTGTGCTTATGACTGTAAAACTAGAGTTTTCCATTACCGCTGTGTAAAGCGTAACGCTGGGTGACTCGCGTGAAGAGGCAACCAACGCGGACAGACATCTGTACTTCCGTGAGAAACACACAGGAATTATAAAAGCAAACGGTATCTACCTACCTATAACAATAGTTAGCACATGATGCCATATGTATGACTATGCAATAGATTTGAAAGATTTGCGTAGGAGTTACCATTAATACTTAACTATGAAGCATTGTGGTAACACTAGCACTCATTTGCTCGGCCATTAATCAGCGATTTTAATTTTTAATCAAATTCATTTCGACGTATATTTTATATTTGACTAGCTTTTGGTAAGTGATGAAATGGCCGATGGTGGAGCACGTTTACCTAATAGAAGTAACCTGTTCTAGGTTCAAATGTTTTCGAAAACCCAGTTAGTCAGAGCATTCCACTACTTAGCGGTAACTCATTCAAACACAACATTCCTTCCTGTACGGATTTTATAGTGGAAGTCATGCTTGTCTCACGATCGTCAACGTCAAAAGTAAAATGATCATTTTCAGATTTTAAAAAGTTTATAAGCAACTAAATGTACACGTACCTAAGAAGCTGTCCATCCCGGTCGGCATATGAACATCAGTGGCATTTGTTACATGCAGTGCAGCCCTAAAACAGAATACAATAAACAGAACCTCGATATCGCATGTGGGTAACAGAGATCAGATGGTAGTCGCTTCACAGAATATATCGAAGTTCAGCCGTTTCATAGCCAAACTAAGTTGAGAAAAGGCTCAGAGGACGATTCTCATAAAATAGTATAAATTACATGAGATAAGAACCTGTCTACCTTTCATAAATCTAATAATAGAATCCAGTAGTTATTTGATTGTCATTTCACCACATGACATGCCGTGAGAAACAATAAGACCTTATTTAGATTCAAGTGTTTGTACATTAAAAATCATATCAAACGAGTTTAGTTTGAGCTAGTCTAAAATGGTTTAAATAAAAAATAGAACAAGTTAGACTTGTTTAGCAAATCTTCAGACTTTTAAAATTATCTAAGGTGTCATGATCCCATAGATTTAATTTCACCAGTTAAAAATTTGCAATCAAGTTCAATTAAACTGGGTTCTCAATGAAGTTTATTGAGTAGATATTAAAATATAAAAATCAAACTGTGAATTTAAGCACTGAACAGAATAGGTGTAAGTATAATTTATTTCTTAATTTAAAAACACAGTATCCGGTAACGTGATTCGCAACCAAGGTATGTCGGTCAAAGTTTAATTGTTTACTTTTCACTGTCAATATATTTTAATTATGCCTTATATTCTCGTGTGAAGAACTCGCAGCGCTAGCCTTGACAACAGTATACAGTTTCAGTATGGGAACCAACCGTGGTTCCACTCGACTGGGCCCACTATCAGCCATGCACACAATTGTCGTGTTACCGTTACTTGAAGAGATGATACTTGTGTCTACAAATACGCAATTACTAAAATGATGTTGTTTCAAACGTTATTAGTCAAGCTATTGAAGTGTAACGGATGAATTTTGACCTTTCGAAATAATATCATGATGCCGAGTTTTTGTACGAGAAAGTGCGGTGAAGTATGCAATTAAATTAATGCTAGAGAGGCTCAGCAAATGAAATTGCTACATTCACTCATTCAAAGGTTAATTATTTTAGGAAATTATTGTCAAGGATGCCTCTGCTGCTAACAGGCTGAGTATTAGTTTCCGAATACATGTTACTAAAATTGCAAACAAACGCATAACAACAGATAATGGAAGAGGGTAGATAGATGTAGATATAGGTATAGCACCTATTTGTCCTAAAAACATTTCCATCGTTACTGCAAGGCCGCCATGAGAAGCTCTTTTTGTAAATTATTGAGACAATTGAGATCTATAAAATATGAAGTGCGAAAATGATGACTCATAGTTTAACGGGTGTGCCAACAGTAATGATACCTATGTTTTTGAAAAAGAGAGATTTATAGTGTGAATCGCTTCACTTCATATTAATGAACAAAGCAATATGACATATTATACGCAGCCCATATAATTTTGAATCGACTTCACAATTGTCCTCGAGGAGTTTTAACTATTTTTCTAGCGATTCTTTTAAGCTTTCTTTACATGTTTTACTACACGCTTAAAGAAATCTTATTAACTAGTAGTTCTGTAAACAGTAGAGTTCGCGAGCACCAAATTTTTTCTGAAAAATTTCTGAGAAAAAATCTTCATCTTTTATCTGGTATCAAAAAATAAAAGAAAGCGATACGTACGAGTATCTTGTTTCATCAAAAAAAGTGATGACGATCCGCTTTAAAAAAAACGCTACAATTTATTTCCCCCTTTTCTATCATCTTATTTTTATAACGATGTTAATTTTTTTACACAACATCCGGTGAGAAATCATGTCCTTGATATTTCAGCCTAAAATTGTTAAGATCGGTTCATAAATACCGCGATATTCCTCCTTTCCCCCCTTTTCCCCCCCATTTCCTCTCTAATCAAAAAAAGCTCTCAACAGTGTTTTAAATCACAGAACATAATATGTGCCAAGTTTGGTGCAAATCGGTTAAATAATGAGCCCTCAAGACCGGATTTGACAAACTGAAGGACAAAAGCAAAATCGGCCAGTCAAATCAGAGACTCTCGTTCGCTTCGCTCGCTCGGTCAGTTAAACCCAAATATTACAAATTAACTGATTATAAAATAATCATTTTTCGGGAGTGAGCGGTATTTAGATGTGACAGTGAAATAAACTTTCACTTATTGAAAGTAATCATATTTCAATAAACGTTTGTCACCCGTTATACTTTATATATGTGTCACCCCCATAATACTTCTGGTACACCAACTAATAACAACAATTAAAATCTAGCTGCTTATCAAAACTTAGGTAATTTTACAGTCCAGTTGGCTATCTACAGATATATTCGTGCTTCATTGACGATACATAAAAATAAATGAAATGAAGAAAGTCACATTCTCTGGTCACATGGGTCATTTTTATCCAAGCGCCAATCCTAGCCCAAAGCTTGTAATTTTGACCCAGTGTGTGCTTTCCTACAGCTCTACTATTTGGTTTATTTTGGCTTTTACAGTGATTTTACCTGAACGCCTAGAACAAATTCAAATCCATCAATCGGCATGTGTAGGACTGTAAAGTTAACTTGGGCTCTTAAGTGCATCATTACACTCATGTTGACGAGATTCTTCAAAATAGGCAAGCGACCAAAATATTTTATGTTCCGCGGAGTCGGTCCCCAAACTAATGTACCTATGCTATGCATTGTAGCTACTATATATTAATATCCATCACGTGGTAATTATTTCACAAGTAAAGCACTTCGACTGCTCCACGGCTATTACGAAGTATTACACTTAAATGGCACGTATGACACCACCACAATGGCTCACTTTCACTACAGCTTGGACCACGCACATCTAGGCCGGACGCAGTTTCTGGACCATAAAGGATATTGCCTATTCATTGTTCTCACACGTACTTTTGCCCTCGCGTCGTTGTATGTACTTGAAACGTTACGTAAAATATCTTATTGTGACATTTACGTGATGATTTCAAGATTGTACGCTAATCTTGAAAAGTACCGTACTTTTTAAGATTAGCGTTTCGTTATATAAGCAGACTATTAAGAAAATGTCAAATGCAGCTTCACGCTTCCAGTGAATATTGCTAGACTAATTTTGTACAATAACAAAAATACAGCTTATTGGTTGGCGGAAAAAAAGTAATTCACGTCATATAATAAAAACGTCAAATGTAAATTAAATTTGAATCTGAAATGGTTACAAATTCCTTGTTACACTGTTCTTTGGTATTTCATTTCTTATTTCTATACTTTCATTTTCGTTGAAAATATGATTTATAATGGCAGGTTAATTTAAAATATTATGTCGTTCTTCTTCCGAGTACTCTTTATACCTGTTATGCATAAAAGTCTAGTAAGATATCTATTTTTAAATTTTTAAAGATTTTTTTTTTGCAATTAGCTTTATTACGGTATTGACATAGAAACATTAATAGGAAACAAGTAAACAATAGATAAATAATCAAAAATTTATTATATTAAGAATTATTATATTCTAATGCTCAAGTAGTCACACTAGAACACAAGGTACAATAGCCTAATAAAATAACTTGTACAACATTCGGTACTTAACGTAAGCAATAATACAACAATCTTGTAGCAAATTTTTATAAAAAACACATTAGGCAAATAAACTAGGCTAACTAACTAGTGGTTAAATTTTGGTTTTTAATCTTTAAAATGAGTTTATAAACAGATAAATATTTATAAACTGAGTTTTTAAACAAATCATACGAAAAACCCGATTGATTCTGAAAAGGTCGAAACAAGCTTTATAGCAGGCGGTACCCATTAATTTTCATTTGGTTTGAGATTTGCAAATGGGTACTGCATGCTATAAAGCTTGTTTCGATCTTTTCAGAATCAATCGGGTTTTTTAATTTTAATAATTGATTTTATTTTATGCTTTTTAGTGATGACATATATATATTTTTGTAATCGTCTTCAAATTTGCTTCATTCTGATACCCCACTTGATAAATTAGAGTGAAAAATTATTAACATACATTTTGGTGTCTAAAAACCAACATATAGCGTTTGTTAATATTTTATGTACCTAAGAACACTTGAGCAATAAATACCTTCCATTTGAGATATGAATCTCAAATGGAAACGATCTTACAAACATACATACAAGCTACGCGCGAAAAACGTCACCCTTCTTGACATTCGGCTAAAATACACAGCAACATTTTTTACGTTTAATAAGGTTAGGTACCTAATTACCTAAATGGAGTATAGGAAAGATTACAAGCAACTAACAACAGAAGTACACTCTGAGCTACTGCAGGGGTTCTCCCACACTGTTTGAATGATGCTGGCCTCACTCGGTAATATATCGTGCTTCCGGATGTCATACGCTCGGTTTGCTGTTATCATTATCTATTTTTTTTATGCTATGCAGTAGGAAATTCGATTTCTAATAAAATGTATCGCTTGATAGTTTCGTGCACAACTCGCAGTTTTATCACGAAAGTTGATCCGCATTCGAGTTTGCTGCTGTCGCACGCGCACAGTTGAAAGAAAGAAAGAAAGAAAAAGCATTTATTTAAGAAACGCACAATGTACAAAAATTTCAAACAAGAATTATAGGTACATAATATTGCTGATACCTACAGATATTAGTTATATAAGTTATTAATGGACTATTAGAGGCTTAATTATTATAAATGTACATCGTGCGAACCTAAATGGGCTACCATCTCAGCATGAATGCCTCGTACACCAACAATAGGGTATACGAAGCGCTGGTTTTCAGATGGCGCCAGTTGCTATTTAAATTAAAATAGTGGTACTACAAATAAATTGCTCCCGTGTCACATTGGACTTGTCAAATATACGAGTAAGTACTACTGACGCACAATGTTCATTCGAACTAAAAACCAATATTAGTACCGAGTAGAAATCGATTTCACATTAGTCACGGAGAAATAGTCGATGAGTGACGATTTAAATTGCTGCGGTATTTTCACAGCAGATAGAATAGTCCACTGACTAAAATGTATTGCAGTTTCCTTAGTACTCCAACCATGCTATTTTGTCGATTTGAATAAATTGACAACTATAATAGCTCGACTGCAAAGGAAAATTGATATGGCAACCATATTGCAATACCTATTCTAGAAGAAAACAGGCCCTCAGCCAAGTCGTTAAATACTATCACGTTTGCTAATAACCACATGAGTGAGTCAGAAGTGTTTACCGTTTGTAGAATATTAAAATATTGAAGCGTTTATATGACTCATTCGTTTATATACATAATATCAAACGGCCGTTGGAGCTATGAGTATGTTGAGGTCACATGTTGGTGATTGACAGAATCCTGCACTTAAGATGTCAGGTAATTATCCATAACTTGGTTCACTTAGACAATATTTTGTTAACTTTGCTCTTACTTTTTAGTCTACTTAACTGTTATTCTCGTGTTTAATATAGTCAAAGTCAAAAAGACAAAGCAAAAATCATTTATTGTATCTCGCAGCAAACTAGCTTCATCAGCTGTTCAATTAATCGCCTAGTTCCTTACTGAACGATGTCATTCAATTAGCGGCCTGAATGGTATTCAGCCATTTGATTAAATGGTTAGACAAATAGCTAGAAAACGACTTATTTCGGAATGGTTATAAAAAAAATAACCACGAAGGCTAATGCTTCTAACGTAACCTATCCAAGTCGGATTGCGTAAGTTTCTCAATAAACCTATTACTAATCTTCTGTGAATACACCTATGCCTACCCCCTCGGGGATTTAGAGGTGTGAGTATATGTATGTATGTATGTAATTTTCTGTCTTATATTGGGGTGGTGCCCCATCTTACGAATGGCCTTAGCATTAGCCAGCCAGTTTATTGAATGTTGTAATAAACGTTACGGCTGAATATCATTTCGACCAACAGCCTAGGCGGTTAATTGAACGGCTAATTAAGCTAGTTGGCTAAGACGTCCAATTAAAAAAGTAGATTATTTTTTATCATAGGGACCACTGTCAGTTCTAATTATTGAGCTATTCGATGATGACGCCAAAGGCGGCCCTAAAAGGAAGATGCTACTTGGCAGTGCTTCTCGTAGTTGGTAATACAATGGTATCTTCAAGTGAATTGATTTGAATTTCATGGAAGCCAGAAGAAATTCGGTAAGTAAAGTGAGACTTTCGACAAGAAGCGAATGCAGTTTCACAAAATAGTTTTACTGTAACTGAAAACACCTTGATAAGAAAATATTGTATCAATATATTTATTTGCTGTGACAGCCCCCGTGCCGTAGCGGTTCTGAACGCGGCCGCTGCGCAGGAGGCGCGGGTTTAATCCCCGCTCAGTGCAAATATTTGTATGCATGAATATGTGTATTTGCATTGATCGGTCGTGCTTCGCAGAGCACGTTAAGCCGTCGGTCTCGGTTGTCATACAAACATCTATGACTGTCGTTACGGATAGTTGGAGCCCTCAAAATTCCAACAACTGGTCTAGCTGCAATGCTTCGATATCGCCTTTGGGTTGTAGAGGTCAGATGGCAATCGCTTCACGGAAAATATCGAAGTTTAGCCAAATCCGCAATTAGACTGGTAAAAAGCGGACCCCAGACTCCAAGTTGCAAAGCTTCGGATAATAATAATAATAATGTTTATTGTCACAAAAAAACAGGTTATATGGTAGGTACAGATATAAAAATTACACAGTATAATATTCAAACATATTTTTCTCACGAATCACAAATAAATAACATTAGCCAAGTATGTTAAACGAAGCATCTGCTGCTGAGCTAGGCTTGGAGCCTGTGTTTCAGCAGACAACACCTCCGCTCCTAAAATGTATCATGCTTATATATTTTTTTTCCTTTTCTTATTACATCGTAGTTGCGTATGTAACAAAATTAGTGTCACTGAATAAACATTGGGAAAATAAAAAATGAAACAAAAAAATAAGAAATAGTTTAGGTGTAGGTAGTTTAGGTGTGTGTGTGTGTGTGTATGTGTGTGTGTGTGTGTGTTGTACACAAAAAATATTGGATATAGGCTCTATTGATTGATTGTTCTTATATTTTCAGTTTCCTCATAGGATAAATCAGTTAACCAATTAAATATGCGACTGGGATTAACGCTAGGATGAAGAATATATTTATTTGCTGACGTGATTCTTTGTACCAATCCTCAGAGAGAAATTTTGGATCTGTGAAGTCAGTAGCATCAGCTAAAGCGGTGTGCCTTCGCTGTTGAAAAGTTATCAAGGTTCAGGTGGAGTCAATCTCCGAACATTACAAGGCCTGTCTGTACTATCGCGTTTATAATATTAGTAGGATAGTCATTTCTTATTCTAGGGATTACCTTGTAGATAATTCTACCAACATTATAAACGCGAAAGTTTGTAAGTATGGATGCATGGATGTTTGTTACTCTTTCACGTAAAAACTAGTGAATTGATTATAATGAAACTTTATAATAATATAGCTTATACTTATATGAGAATAACATATAGGCTGTAAATAATCGATAAATGACATGCACGCGGGCGGAGCCGCGGGCAAAAGCTAGTAACATATAAGTAAGACACAGGTACGTAATACATTTATTTTCTATTCATAATTGATAAAATGTTTTCAGAGGTAAAAGTTCTACCAAATATCCCAGTCGTGGAATTTATTATGTTCTTGTAACAAGGTATAAGGTAATCCCTAGATTAAGAAATAATAATGGTTGCCAATACTGACAAACTCATAACGTGTTTAATGTTATGTCTTTGTAATTAAAGATTACTTACAAAATTAATTCCTTTGCTCTACAAACCATACATCTTGGTCAAGAAAGTGAAATTTTAGCTTCCCACCATCATGGTGGAACTTATGTTTCATGTCAATTGTGAAACAAAACGACCAAGGCTTATACAGGAGGCCTTGTAGTGTTCGGAGCTTGACTCTACATTAAACTTAATAACTTTTAAACAACGAAGGCACAAGGTTTTAACTCCAGGAAATAGCTGTAAATAATACATCGAACCTCCTACAGAGAAAAGCTCCTTGCTGTAAAACCAAAACCATATAATGTTGATCCAAAAAAGTAATGTTTGGAGCTTGACTCTACCTGAGATTTGATAACTTTTAAACAGCGAAGGCACATCGCTTTAACTGCAGAAAATAACTGTAAGTACTTATATAATTATAATTATTAATAGCTTTAAAGTTATCGCATTCCATGATGTATAATAACGTTAACGGGAATGAACGCGATCATGGTAATCAAAAACCAAAATCGAAATAGAAAATCTAAGGTTTTATTACGCTGACCACACACATTCAAAATGTCTCTCGGAATGCATAAATCTTAGAAACTTTATTTAAGGAGCTATTATTCGAACGAATAACTAAATAAATTCCAAACAGTGCCACCTATATCAGAAATAAGAAACACCTAAGCATACTGAGGCCTCAAATTACAGCTTTGTAGCTCACAAACAAATGATATATGATTTAAGTTCCAATTGCGGTGGTAGATGGCGGTAGCATAAATCCGCTACCTACATACAGATGGCGCCAATGCTTTTACTTCAACATGAAGTGTTCCAAGGTTCCAAGTAAGCTTTTCCCTCCCACGCTGTCAGGTATTACTATACTCTGATTGAGGTCGACAGTTTTGTAATTTGTGATACACTACGTGCTATGTTTATATGATCAGTGATGATACTTGAAAGAAGCGGCATTGTACGAGTATCTGTAGAAGTTATCGAAATCTGTAATAAACCAGTCGTGTCATGGTGAGCTGGAGTTGTGAACGCGGGACCGGCAGCCAGCCAGTGGCCGGCGGCGGCAGTAGATTCGTGTTCGCTGACAATGACAGGTGGAGTTCTGTCCCGAATCAACACCTAACTTGCGTTCGCGCGATCATACCTTTTGTATATTATTTTTGTGCTTTCCGGTAGGTGTGTTGATTAATGGCCAAGTTTGACAAAAGTTTATGTTGTAACTTTGTAAAATGTGAACTTACTATAAGTGTCGTGAAGTGTTCAAATAAATACCGGCTCTTTCAATCATGTCGTTAAGTACGATATAAGTGCAAAATAATCTTGCTTTTTAACTGACCATACACAATTACCGTATATTTTTATTCAGCGTGATTCTTATCCTGGACAACTTTGAACTTTAGGACCAGTAAGCAAACTTATTCTTATTAACTTTGTTTTCTAACATACTTGTGTTTAGTACGCAGGTGATCTGTATACTTACTATCATTTACAAGAACAGGTATGGATGTTATGATGATAACTTAACATTTAGAGTAAAATAATATGTTATTAATGCGTGTTCTATGGTTTGC
Source organism: Eilema caniola (assembly GCA_949126895.1). Lineage (NCBI taxonomy): Eukaryota > Metazoa > Arthropoda > Insecta > Lepidoptera > Erebidae > Eilema > Eilema caniola. Next base: position 15,546,057 of record OX421463.1, on the reverse strand, counting down.
GTTAAATAATTGGGAAACGATATGAACGCGTTTAATGACAGCGCAACTCGGTAACAATGGTGGAACGAACAATGTGCTAATGCAGGACAATACTGTCCACTGGTAATGATTTCCATAAAACTGGGCACCAAAGCACGGCCACGGCGAGGCCACGGTTGAGTTGAATGGCCGCCGCGGCGGCCGCGGTCGACAGCGCCATGCATCCATCGCAGGCCGCACTTACCTCACCTTGGCAATAATCGCATTTGGTTTCTTAGCGGAACTGATTATACAGTAGCCTCATGTACTTCGGGAGCTTATTTACGTAGAAGTTTTTAAGTTTCGAGGCGAAGATGAAACCACTTTGAGAGTTCTTACGCCAAGTTCCATGACTTGACGTTTGCCGCCGTATTGCCAATTCCTGTTAACGAGTTTTCTTTAAAAACAGATTTATTTTTTTAAGTCTTCCGAGGGAGTTTCAAATCTATCGGTTGACCTCACTTTAGTTAAATACTGTCATTTTCTGTATATACTTAGAAAGATCTACTTATATTTTACAAGTTTCCTGCAGCATACCTATTGTATTTTCATTGGAGAGAGTCTCCTGAGACAATACCATCTTTCTTTCTACTATCTGTAGCTGTCAGTGATAACGAGGTCGATCTCATTTATAGCTTTCGTTTGAGATAATGCCGTTGCGTTCAATTGCGTTATCTAAGTTAATTAAGTGTATTACATAGAGCTGTTTATCATCTAATAATAGTTACATAATGAACTTAAGTAAAATGAAAATAATTATGTGTGTACCTGTCACACTTCATTGTTTCTTGTACTTACAGAAAAGTAAATCTTTTAGGTTGACAGCTAAAAAAATGCTTCGGGTGCTGATTTAGAACGCCCTCCTCTACTTAACTCTAAACAACTGAGGTGGCAATAACTCCAGGCTTTTTTCAAGGTGTTGCTACTGCTTTCATTTTGGGCTGCTCGATCTTTCAACATTGTGAAACAGTTATTGGCAGGCCGACTCGCCTGCCAGTAACTGTTTTACAATGTTGGTGTACTTTGTAGAGCTACCATGAATGGTGGCTCTACAAAGCTACGAGAGAAAAAATACTTACATTAAAATAGCCCTGAGAACCGGGCCCGTTCGTTCGTTTCAGTAGCGAGTATAAAAAATATAGCTTTATAGCAGACACAGACAAAAAAGTGAAAATGTAGAAATACAAGAAATATATCGCAGTATAATCACAATAAAACTGGTTTAATAAAACTTTAGAAAGTTATTAAATTAATTTACAACTGTAATATGTGAAATTTTGCAGATTATTTATTTATTATTTATTCATTATATCATAATACTTATGTCTTTCATCTCATTTCTCTCGAATGACCAAGTAAATGTATTACGATTTTATAGAATATAGATAATCCACATTTATGTGGATAATCAAGTCCAAAAGTTTGTCGTATAAATTATAGAAAGTCGGTAATCGGGAGCGATACGGGCACCTTACGAGAGGGTCAAGAGAGCTCTTGTCCTCCGCAGAGATTTGTAAATCGTGGTCCACTCAACCGACCAACCACTTCTAAGCCATCGACATTCTGCCCATCGACTTTTACTGCTTTGTCCAATCCTCGTTAAGATATTTCGAGGGTTCGACAATATGCTCTCGAGAAGCAGATACTTCAATATAATCAGTTTCTAACAAGAATAAAATTAATGTCGATACTGGATATAATAAAATGGTTGAAGAGAGTCAAAGCATAAAATATGGACTTCAGGAACTGAGGCACGTGATCAACGATGAATGGAATGTGTGAAAGATGATGTAAGGCAAGAGAGTGATTGAGGAGATGACATCTCACAGGAATGTATAGAGAATAATGACAAATTCTTTTGACTGTGAATTAATAGCAGGCTCATGAATGGAGGTGAGATCATATCCACTTGATAAGAAAGAATGATGAAAATGAAATGCTATGTGTTGGTAAATCAATTATTCGATTAATTTCTTCACTATTAGTTTCAGGATAGCGAAGTCCATGTGTGATAATTATATGATATCAATTTAATGTGGCTGTTCTGTAAATCTGCATCGACACTAAAATATATTTTCTATCCATTACTTGTAAGTTCATTGTATTACATTGATTTTATCTCTGCTATGTACATAAGCGTATAAATAATGAAGAGAAACCATTATATCTGTGCATAAAAAATAGACCGCGGCACTCTCAAATCGTTAAATAAAACGGAACATGCTCACTAATTTCTCACGAATAAAAAAATTATAACGCATTCTCAACGAACAGTATCATTTTTAAAAGCCTTTTAGGCCTTTAGTTTATCGTAATATTAAGTCTTCGCAACTTCTCCGATTGTAGCTGGGAAGTAGTACATAAATGCGGAACAAAACCGGTACCACTTATTGCAGTATTTCGGTACTAGCACGAATATCAAGTCAGTGTAATATGAATCGAAATGTCATTTTTTTTATTTAATTTTTTATACATATTAGGTATTTTATACATATTACAGCCTTTAAATCACCGAAGGGCTTTAGGACGTATTATAAAGCACTTTTCACTAACTATGATTTTCGCTCTCACTTAATAGAGAGTTAGCCCATTGCCATAGGAATGGCTGAAAATAAATATATTCCTCGATTTGAAAAGGTTTCTAGCCCTAGGAAAATTAAGCACAATGGTGGCCTTTTGCTTCTTTATAAAGACATTGTAATGTCGGTCTCAGTAGATGTTACGATACCTATTATAAAAAACTTTGAAGAGAGGAACAGTCTGCAGAAAAGATATTTTGAAAAGATTTTTGCACAGGAAGGAAAACACAACATCAGAGCTGTATGTAGAGTCTGTAGACTGTCCTAATTAACTCTTCGGTAGCCAAGCGGAAAATGATGACATAAAAACTTTTAATAATATGTATTCGTACAAAAAAAAATACATATGACCCAGCTGGGCTGTAAAATTGGGATAACTGTACATAACTCCAATAGTCCCATTTTGCGTAATATTAAATATTGAAATACTTCTCTGACTCTGCCCTTTCGGCTACAAGATACTTATCTTAGTTTGCTTCTTTTCCTTTGTACTCCTAACATTATGTAAATGTTTCTTATAACAATTTATGTAGCTAAACCCAGAGCAACGAAATTAATTACATTACAAGTAGATTGGGTAACAGTTGGCTACTTTCGCAATATTTTCGGGCTTTCAGGTACCTACATTAACAGAAACCATTTTGTTTTTTTCTGTGAAATTTATTTAGTAGAAGTGGCAGTAGCTTGGAATATTAAGTCAAGAGTGTTTCGGTTTTAAAACCACTACCGCTTAAATCAAATCTAAAGTAGTCGGTTTTAATATCACTACCGCTTAGCGTTTGTTTCCTATAACGTATCAACTCAATCAATTCTAAGCGGCAATGGTTATGATAGAAAACCTTATATTTCTCTTTTATACTTGGTAGTGAATGAACCTCAACCCGTATAGTGCATGCTGCACTACCGAAAAACCCCCGGTGGTTATGTCAGGTTCTCACCAACGATACGGTATACTACGTATGGCCTTGTATTACGCTACTTAAGTTGTTGCTGTATTCCTAATCATATGTAATTTTCCCCAAGAGTATCTTGTCCGGTCATTAGCCTAGGATGACATCTATCAATCTACTTTAAAAAAAAGTAAAATCGAATTATGTATGAATATTAATCAAAGATTTAAAAACTTTATTAACTATTACAATTTCCTGGCAAACCAAGTTATTTAAAGTGAATAATAGTAAATAGTCGTGCTAAAAACAAGAATACATATTTGATTATCACATCGTTATTCATTCCACAGGAAACTATCACTGTATCCTCACATTAAGGATACAGTGTCTGGCAAAAACTAAGTAATTACCTTTTTATTCTCATTTATTACTACTGTTTGAAACATCAACGTGTAAAATAGTATACAAGTTAATAAATTTTAGTGATCAACTTCCGGTGGACACGAGCTTGCTTCTTTAAACTTCAAGATTATCAGTGACGTCTGACTTTAAAGATCAGGTTACTTATTTTATTTCAAATACAACGCTTTTTACAGCCCTATTTATCTTGCAGATTGGACTTGAGAAATAGCTGATTGATGGTCGGATATTCAGAAGTTAAAGGATGAATTAGACTCACAGAATTCGAACTCAATGTAGTCTAATAAATGTGGCCCGTTAAATAGCTCGTCAAATCTTTATACAGTTCTTCCCGCCTATTGCAGCAGTCAAAATTACCGAGTAAAAGTACCTATGGTTTTTGAGAAGAAAACTATATTTCGCCATTTAGTTGTTGTTGCCACGATTGTTGTTTTTGCGTGCACCCTATCTGGTTTCACCTCACCAGGGCTAGCGATATTTCTATGGTAAGCACCATTATGTACTACAAGATCCAACCGTTGGGCTACTACAAAAGTACAGACAGTGGCCTAGCTAAATTGCGGTTAAGGTGAGGTCAGGTGCTCAACCATTTCCTTCATTGTAATGTAAACGTATACAAGGACCTACCTTTCATCCTTGTATCACTACTGAGCTTGGTGACCAGTTTGTCAGAGGAACACGCAGATAAACTATAAACCCTTTATGGACGCACTTATTACCATTATTAAGGAAGAATATTGTCGGTTAAATGGTTCAGGCCACGAGGCTGTGTTACATTGGGTGGCATTCGAATGCACATCCCCTTTGTTGCAATACCTTTTATTTATACACATTAATAAATATTGCCAAGTAAGGAGTTAAAGGAGGCAGATCAGCACTATACATTACTTCTAAAGGATATTTTTAATTTAAAAATTACTCGCTTCATACCAAAAATTCACTATTCAGATTTTCCATACACTATATCCGATGTACCTACTACGTTTACATAGATTCTACGTATTGTGACGGACATGTCGGAATCTGTATGCTCGGTGTTGTATTATTGGCATGAATATTCGCGGGCATGCGGTAAGCGGCGCGGGCGCGGACCGACACCCGCCTCTGCAGGGAACAATAGAGCCTTTGTTGCAACAATGCCCATTTCCGATTACTAGATTGAATCGTTTCGCTCAATCCTATCTGATTCCAATATGCTCTGGTATTATTAACGTGATTTTTCTTCCATAATTGAAGTCATATTGTTTATCAATTTGTTTAAAGTAATAATGATAAATACAGTACACAATATGCTTGCCTACTCTAATGGAAAAGAGGCATTAATGTTTATGTATGTAATAATGTTGAAACACTGGTGCTAAAAGAACTTCCTCGAGAAACAAAATTACAGAGAAAAGACAAACATATCAAATAAAAAAAATTAAGGAGAAAGTTGGAATAACGTTTGGAAATGGGCAAAACGAAATCCTGTTACCTATAAAATAAGAACTTATAAAATGTATAGTGATAGTTCTTCGATACATAAAACTTGAAACCTCTTCTGCTATTTATAGATAGATTTTTTTATTCAGCAGTCTACACGTAGCATATTCACTTCATCGAATACCTACAAACAAATCGAATTGAATTTTACGAGTGATTTTATATGTGTTATAAATGCAGTTTATTAGCATAAATAAGGTCAAACCAAATGTTTACAGTGCTGGCATCGACTTCATATGTGCTTAGTAGTTTTAACGTTTAGTTAAAACGGTGCAGAAGGTAAGCTTACGCCGTCCCTTCTAACCCGCCACAAGCTGTTTGCGGTCAAAAAGTTCCAATAGGAATCGAACGAATAACACAGCTCCATTGCTACAGCGCCCGTCTCGAGGGATTCTCAAAGTTTCGTTGTTATTTAATTTAACCTCTCGTTATGCGGGCGGATGAGTAACGCGCAGTCTGCGAAACGACGCCTGGCGTACTCATTGTTGCGGAAATTTAGACGAATTTGCGACGATCGCGTTTCATTAAGGGGCGTTTTAGTGCGAAAGGAGCACCGCTTTTAATTCACAAAGCGGGTGCGGTGCGAACGTAAAACAAAGTTTTAGAGGGGCTCTTCGTTAGTTGCTCACTCATACAAGGCGGAGAAGTGCGCGCCGACGAAACGCTGTGAGTATGTTAATCGCGAATATGTAACAACTTTCTTCTTTATATACCTCCTCCTCCTCCCGTGTATAAGCTTAGACTTCAAACTTTAGCCATGCACCTACATTAATATTTAATTTACCTTAAATAAGGATAAGTAAAACGCTGGTTCATTTGTAAGGGGTCGCCTAGCCTCAGATTTATTTCTCATGTTAAGACGCTTGCTCAAAATCTCGCTATGATCCCTGAGAGCAGTACAGACTCGAACAATCAAATATTTCAAATTTTCAATAGTTTGCACTCCATTGGGACCTGCAGGTCAGGCTAGCATTTGCCGTACAAAAAATTATTATACTCCTTGTCCTTTTTAAACAGCAACCAGTTTACAATATATACTCCAGGCAAAGAGTAGATATATTTAAGTTAATAGAATTTATTGAAATATCCCTAGACCATGTTGATGTATGTATATCCCTTGCTTTCGATTTGTTCTAGGATCAAGATCATCCGCAATGGTTTTACGTATCTAAACCTGGCATATAAAACTTTCGGACGGAATAAGTGGACTATCGCGGGTGGTAGCTGACTACCGCTCTCGAACCGGAACTACGCTTTCCGGAAATAAGCTTCACCGAACATTACAATAATATAGATAATAAGCAGAAGGAGTGATTTATATTTTCCCCAATATTAGATATTATTATGATTGTGAAAGTGTGTATGGTTGAATGATTGGATGTGTGGATGTGTGGATGTTTGGTACTCAATCAACTGCCGTCCAGTTCATCTGGATGTAATCTAAAATAGCACATAAGTGTGCTTCACATAGCAATAGCTTATATTCTTCGCGAATGGGGTCGTGGGTACCAGTTCTTTCTCTATAATATGCTTACTGTCAGGCTTGTAGATATTCTTTGAGGTATCAAATTTTTATGCATAATAAAGTTGGAAAAAAATGATAAGATCATATGTAATGTGATATGGGCGCAGTTGATATATTAAAAAGGCCGGTCTTATTATTTTTAGTGCCTTCATTTCTCAAACTCTTTCATGTCTATACCCTTCGAAGCTACTTTGAGGTTATAAAAATAATATGTTAAATTGTCCTTGTCATTTACGGGTAAGTTCTATATGGGGGAACTTTTTACGTTCATTTGAATTATACACGAGTTCCTTCATATTTTAGATATTTTCTTCTTCTTTATCTGAATGATAATCCCGGTAGCATCCAAGACTTATATTATGTAGCCCAGAGTTTTCTCCGGGTATGCTTTTGAGATCCCGGGCTACATAAAACAAGTTTCATCAAATCAAGCATTGAAGTCATATTACTTGGTTAATTTTGTCCTCTTCGGCAATAACTGCGAGTCCTCCGTCTATCACTAAATGTACCGGTTTGCATTTGAGGTGGACCCGGTCTGCAAAGACCTTGATAAGACCCTTCAAACCTTGAGATACGGAATAATATATTAAGTTTTTATCCGCAGAGCTCTTGATTCGAAAGCGCATTGACTAGTAATTTTGGCAGAAATGTTAATATCCTCGAGATAATCTCCTTTCACAATACCATATAATAACGCGAATCGCGTTACCATAGTACTAATTTTATTCGTCAAAGGCGAGTACTGAATTTAGACGTTACGTACGTTTCTGTCGAGTACTGAACTTTTTGTTACATAATTTCACTTAATATTAGCATAAATTCATACTCTTAGTTTCAGTAATAAGTTGTTTTGCTTGAGGAAAATCGTGGGAACGAGAAATAAGTAACTAAGTGGAAGGAATATGTAATTTATTGTTAAGTTTATTACCAGTTGACAGATAAACTACAGTGGCAACGTCATACATATAGGGCAAGCAGAAGCAGAAGCACAGGTAATACGGAAGGGTAAACCTTCCGTATTACCTGTGCTTCTGTTAGTTTATCTTCTCTCTCTACTACTCTAAACCACATAGAATAATTATGCGCAACAATCCTCTTGATTGGTTTAGCCACAACGCGTGTAAAATCATTGAACAGATGGGGAAAATGAAATGCAAATAATATTACTGTAAATAATCCAAAGTGCCTTAAAACATGGCATTAGGCATGTTTTAAGGCATTTCAAATATTTTTTAGATTTTGAACTGCCAACTCTCAGAACATAATGTTTAAAACATTCCCGCAATACGAAATAATTACGAGAACTCAAGAGGCTCGGATATCGCTTTAAATTATTCGTGTGAGTCATAAGGTAATTTGTTCCAAGTACTCCCAAGCAATTCAACGAAACATTTTTTTCTTTCTCTAGAAAATAAGTAGGTACATTTATTATTATGAATAATTTTTCGAGTCTCGAATTAAGGCAGGTAGCCCGCGGCGGACGCATCCCGACCACAATCAGTTGAGCGCCGGAGTAACGCATCCATATGAAGGCTCACCTCCATTTGCCCGTCTCCGCCCCCAGTTTAACATTTTTCAACTCGCCTGGGAATTAATACTAGTTCGTTGCATTGTTTATTATAGAGCACACTAATTATACTGTCATTATTATTTTCGACTCAAGCCGAAGCGCGATACTCTGGTTTTATTTCGTGCCCATAATTACCATGTAGAGGTCAATGCCTTGATATTATACTGGTACCAATTTAAAGACGCTATCCAGTTTTTCTTCCTTTTTCAATTACAAATAGATACTCGAGCATTTGAAAAAATGCAATGTTCTTAAACCAGTTCTAATAATTTATCAATGACTAGCAAACATCCGCAAGGCGTTACAATTCCTATTTCATTATTTTTCGTAGGTACGTCTATTAATTGCAACCTTACGTTATATTTTACATTTCTTATCATTTTGACAGCCTCCGTGGCGTAGCGGTAGTGGACGCGCAGTTACGCACGGGGTGCGGGTTCGATCTCCGCCCAATGCAAATATTTATATGCATGAATATAGGGTATTTGCATTGGTCGGGTCCTGCTTCGGAGAGTACGTTAAACCGTCGGTCCCGGTTGCCATACGAACATCTATGCCGTTATGGGTAGTTGGAGCCTTCGAAGATCCAACTACAATACTTTCTACTTCGATATCGCCTTTAGCCTTTAGCGATAGCAGTTACTTCACGGAAAATGTCGAAGTTCAGCCAAATCTGCAGTTAGACTGGTAAAAGCGGACCCCAGACTCCAAGCTTTGGATATGACTGGGATTAACGCTAGGATAAAGAAGAGTTACATTTTACATTTTCAATTTTGTAAACTTCTATAGAAATGTATCTCAATTAATTGTTCTATATTCATTAGTACCTAACCAGAGTCACTGTTTGTATCTGTTGCCGCGAACTAGCTTAATCAGCCGTTCAATTAACTGCCTAGGCAGTTAACTAAACGGCGCCAATTTCAATTAACGGCCTGAATGGTGTTCAGTCATTTAATTAAACGGCTAGGCAAATAGCTTGGATCGATGACGTTTAACTACTTGTCTAGCCATTTCAATAAGCAGTTAGAAAAATTACTTATTTCTGCATGGTCATATAAATAACCACGAAGGCTTAATGCATTAGCCTTCTAACCTAACCTAACCAAGTCGACGGATTGCGCAGCTATCACAATAAACCTATACTTTAATTATCTTAATGTGTAGGGTTAAATTTCGATACTCGTTAATAACAACTTATTTTTACCTCTTTCAAAGAAATATAAGTGATCTTAGTCAATAACATAAACAAAATACGAAAAAATAGCATTGTTTAAAAATTTGGTTAACAAGTAAGCTTGCTTATGAATCTTGAGAAGTGCACGGGCAGTTTTCACCGAATATGATCAGATCAGTTGCCAAAACTAAGTTCTTTAAGCTTCGCGCCTGTTATATGCGGCACCTTTATCCGTTAACGACGTCATCAAGTGGGTACATTTGCATTAAATGGATATAAATTTCGCACGCTTATAATATCATAACTGTGCGCTTCTGCCAACCTAATCCAGTTCTCCCCACTTTGAAACCGTACGATCACGGAAGCTGTGGGACCGTTGATTTTTATATGCCTTAATGAAAAAGGCTTGCAGTGATCATGTAAGGATTCTCAGAGGGATACCTAGTCAGTTATTTGCATATTAACGTTGTAGGTATTAAGGCTCAGTTTGTGTACTTTCATTATTTTAATACACTTGGAGGTACACTTTCTTTTTATGATAGTCACTAGAAAAATAAGTCTTATTTTTTCTTTTAAATCTGCCATAAGAGAATATTATCAAAAGGTTATCATTGTAAAGAAACTTTTATGACAAATGTTTTTACGATGAGTGAAGTTTTAACTTTATCCGCATGCCCTTTTCAAAGTTGTAATGTGTCTTTATGACAGACTGGACAGTATCATAATGCTCGGATAGCAAAGTGTCGACTGATCGTGATCATATCGTTAGACTATGACTGGCTGAAAGGCGTTGGGTATGAGGCGGATTAAAGATTGCAAAAGAAAGTGACGAACTTATACTCAGATTTTCCTTGAAATAAAACAAATGGGTATTGAAAAATGTTAAAAGTAGGTGACTTGTAAATACCTAAGTGATTTGTAATACAGCAACTACTAGTTAAGTGTTTTTTTTAAATTGATACCATGATGAAGCCGTAATTGTCAATCAATACGTATATCTTTGATAGTTTAACTACATTCAAACAAACATTACGACTAACTCTTTGATATTCCAGGCGCAATAAATATACTGTTTACTTTTGCTTCTCATCTTTTTACGATACGAATCCCTCGAGGTTCTTATAATAATTTAGAAGTGGGTATAGCGAGAGTTAATATTAGCTTATAAGTTATAAGTTAGCATGCAGCAAATATTTAGTATTTTGACTTTCTGCTTTTGATTGACTTTTTTTAATTTATGTACTTCTATTGCTTCTATAGGAACCGTAGATCAGAGTTTCAAGTACAAAATGCACTTTCCATACACATAAGTGAAAAGAAGATATTTTTTAATAGTATCGTAAGCCTGCCAGCCCCTGACTCACGTCTATTATAATATGCATGTATAGTTCCCATGCACATTGCAGGTTTATGTGTATGTGTGTGTGTCGTGCTATGTCCCAACTCTGTTTTGGCTTATCTCCAGCTGACTACTCGGATCCAAGTCATCTGTTAAGTTTATTTCAAGGATGTAGTGCTCAATGTATTACATTTTATATTCATAACTGGCTACTGAAAAGCACCGAGTGGGTGCATAATAGACTTTTGTACTGTAGTTACCGCAGACGGCCTTTCAAAGGAGACAAAATTAATGAATGTTCACCATTTCCGCAATTTTGTTGAGTTTCGTAGATAGATTTTATATTTTGTTTTTGTAATTAGTTTTTGTTAAGAAATAGAGAGAAGGTATGTTTGAGTTACTGTCTATTAAAAAACCTCATCGAAATCCGTTGCGTAGTTTTAAACATTTAAGCGTACATGTAGGGACAGACAGAGGGAAGCGTCTTTGTTTTATACTATGTAGTGAATAGCGTATGGGAATCTGTAGGATTTGTGGACATTCATGATTACAGCTCCTTGAGCAGCAACGTATTGATATACTCCCCTATAACCTTCCTCGATAAACGATGATAAACTATTCAACATAAGAATAATTTAACTAAGCCTACTGTTCTTGTATCGAGTAAACTCTTCGTACATTGTAGGTATAGATTTCAAAAGAAAACAAAAAGACTGTCCACCATGAAACCCCATTTAGGTATACACACTCTATAGTTTAAACAAAAGTCGATAGCCGCTGGCTGCTCGAAGCGGGCAAACCGCTTCTCTATGTAAGCACCCGATTATGTTAAACTCAAATTAGACCACTGAGTTCATGTACACGAGAGTTAACTAAAACTTGTAAAATTATGTCAGTTGTAACCTATCTATATTATCATCGATCGTCTTAGCCTGCATTAATAACAGACCTACAGCAAAATCTCTGCGTTTCTAGACTCAATAACCATACATTTACGCACATTTGAGTAACTGTGTCTAGGTAATACATATCTCATTGGATGCAGTATAAAGGAAGTACTCCCAGTAAGAGCATTTTGAGGCCATTCATTGAGTATGTATTTGACATACCCAATGAATGAATGGTTTGGCCCGTCGCCGCGAAAAAAGTACGAATAGTGCAAACTTTACGACGTTCGCGTCCGTCCGTCCGTCGTGATATATCTACACAGCCTTTGATCAATTTACCCTCTAATGCGACACGTGCCTTTGGAGTACGGCACATGCACGCGGATAACACTTTCAAGTTATTGCCGTATAAAGATTTTGTTCAGTCATTTAATTTAATAGCTATATGTAAAGGATTTCGTCAAATTTCCAATGAAGGAAATGATGATGCAGAAATGCGATATTATCATTATTCTATGAGTAGTTAAAAACTAAAAAAAACTATGGTATTGTGGAATTTAACTGTCGCCAAAATCAGTGGTCATTGTTCGCTGCGAATGTCCTAAAATAATGATTAATGCTTAAAATTGCATTTCAGACTATTTGAATGACAAAAATGCTTGGGATTCGCTGAGGGAGTCGCTGTAAGTCACCTGGCCTGTGATGTGGCCCTAGAATAGCACCACCCCATCTCCTCCCGTGGGTGTCGTAAGAGGCAACTAAGGGATTCAAATACCGGAGGATGGGCAGCAGCATCTTTCCGCGTACTAGCCACCAAACTGCGATCGCTAACCCGCCTGCCAAGCGTGGCGATTACGGCATAACCCCCCATGATGAACGAACCCAACAAACGGCCCCTAGTCCCCGGCGGCCCCGCTATTCCTGGCTATGGTAGCGGCCATGGTAACGGCGGGGCAAGGGGTGCGAAGAATCCCCGGCAGATGCCAGGCTACCAACCCCGACGACCTTTGGCCCTGGCAACGTACAACACGCTCACACTGCGAACCGACGAGAAGCTCGCTGAACTCGAGGAAGAATTGAGCAGGTTACGGTGGGATATCGTAGGATTGTGTGAAGTCCGGAGAGAGGGGCAGGACACCATGATCCTCAAATCCGGTAACCTGCTCTATTTCCGGGAGGGCGACATACTGTCCCAGGGTGGTGTCGGGTTTATCGTCCACAGGTCCCTTGTCAACAACGTGGTCCAGATCGAGAGTGTTTCGACGAGGGTAGCGTACCTTATACTCAGAATCACCAAACGGTATTCGCTGAAGGTCATACAGGTACACGCACCGACCTCGAAACACCCCGACGACGAGGTGGAGACTATGTATGAGGATATCTCTAAAGCCATGCATAGCTCTCGAACACACTATACCGTTGTGATGGGGGACTTTAACGCGAAGCTGGGCAAACGAAGCGACAACGAGCTGAGAGTGGGGCAATTTGGATATGGAAAGAGGAATGCACGTGGCCATCTGCTGGCCGGCTTCATGGAGAAGGAGGGCCTTTTTATGATGAACTCCTTCTTCAGAAAGCCGGAACAGCGTAAGTGGACATGGCTACACCCTAACGGTGTCACAAAAAATGAGATTGATTTCATCTTGTCGACGAAGAGGCACATATTCAATGATGTCTCCGTGATCAATTCAGTAAAAACAGGAAGCGATCACCGGATGGTAAGAGGCACATTGAATCTTAGAACAAAGCTCGAAAGATGTCGACTGATGAAGTCTACGCTCCGACCAGCACCTATCCAGTTCCAGAACCCTGAGCACTTTCAGCTCGAGTTGCAGAATCGCTTCGAATGCCTGGGAGATTGCGAAAATGTGGATGATTACAATGACAGATTTGTGGAAATTGTCCAAACGACTGGGTCTAAGATCTTCAAAGCCCGTCGTTCAAAAGGAACCAAAAAGATTTCGGACCTCACCAACAAACTCATCGAACAAAGACGAAATTTGGTTCTGCAGTCCTCTGAAGATGCTACTCAGTATCGGCGTTTAAACAGACAGATCTCCAAGTCCTTGACTCGCGACCTACGCCAATTTAATACGACTCGTATTAAGGAGGCGATTGAGAGCAACAAAGGCTCAAAGGTTTTCGCAAGGGATCTGTCTGTTGGTCAAAGCCAACTGAATAAGCTGAAGGCGGAGGATGGCAGAATTATTTCGTCAAAGCCGGAGCTGTTGGAAGAGGTCGAGAAGTTCTACGGACAATTATACACGAGTGTACGGCAATCTGTTAATAATCTGGCCAAAGACCCAAGAGCCAGATTGACCCGACACTATACCGAGGATATCCCGGACGTCAGCCTGTACGAGATTAGAATGGCTCTCAAACAGCTAAAGAACAATAAGGCACCGGGTGATGATGGGATCACGGCTGAGCTTCTAAAAGCTGGTGGAACACCGATACTTAAAGCTCTTCAGAAGCTATTTGATTCCGTCATACTCGAGGAACGAACGCCTAAGGCATGGCACAGAAGTGTGGTGGTACTCTTTTTCAAAAAAGGTGATAAAACCTTGTTGAAGAATTATAGACCCATCTCGCTTCTGAGCCATGTCTACAAGTTGTTTTCGAGAGTCATTACGAATCGTCTCGCTCGCAGGTTCGACGACTTCCAGCCTCCCGAACAAGCCGGTTTCCGAAAAGGCTTTAGCACCATAGACCACATACATACGCTGCGACAGATTATACAGAAGACTGAGGAGTATAATCAGCCACTCTGCTTGGCGTTTGTGGACTATGAGAAAGCCTTCGATTCGATCGAGACCTGGGCTGTGCTACAGTCTCTCCAACGGTGCCAAATTGACTATCGATATATCGAAGCGCTGAAGTGTTTGTACGAAAACGCCACCATGTCAGTCCGCCTCCAGGATCAAAGCTCAAAACCTATCCAGTTGCAGCGAGGGGTGAGACAGGGAGACGTTATATCTCCGAAACTGTTCACCGCCGGCCTGGAAGATGTTTTCAAGCTCCTGGACTGGAAAAGACTCGGCATCAATATCAACGGCGAGTACATCACTCACCTTCGATTCGCTGACGATATCGTAGTCATGGCTGAGACCTTGGAAGACCTAGGCACAATGCTCAAAGACCTCAGTAGAGCCTCCCAACAAGTGGGCCTCAAAATGAACATGGACTCAAGACGAAAATTATGTCAAATGTCCATGTCGCACCCACTTCTTCTTTAAAGGTTGGAGACTCTACACTCGAAGTTGTCGACGAATATGTTTACCTGGGACAGACAGTCCAGTTAGGCAGGTCCAACTTTGAGAAAGAGGTCAATCGTCGAATCCAACTCGGCTGGGCAGCGTTCGGGAAGCTTCGTAATATCTTCTCGTCCAAAATACCGCAGTGTCTCAAGACTAAAGTCTACGATCAGTGTGTGTTGCCAGCGATGACCTACGGAACTGAGACTTGGTCCCTTACTATGGGCCTCATAAGAAGGCTCAAGGTCACCCAAAGGGCGATGGAGCGTGCTATGCTCGGAGTTTCCCTGCGTGATCGAATCAGAAATGAGGAGATCCGCAGGAGAACTAAAGTAACCGACATAGCACACAGAATCGCCAAACTTAAGTGGCAGTGGGCGGGGCACATAGCTCGTAGAACAGATGGCCGTTGGGGCAAGAGAGTTCTCGAGTGGCGACCACGCGCCGGAAGATGCAGTGTAGGCAGGCCTCCCACACGGTGGACCGACGACCTGGTAAAGGTCGCGGGAAGGGCATGAATGCGGAAGGCGCAGGACCGGTCACTGTGGAAATCCTTGGGGGAGGCCTTTGTCCAGCAGTGGACGTCTTTCGGCTGAAATGATGATGATGATGATGATGATGTAAAGGATTTCGTCAAATTTCCAATGAAGGAAATGATGATGCAGAAATGCGATTTTATCATTATTCTATGAGTAGTTAAAAACTAAAAAAAACTATGGTATTGTGAAATTTAACTGTCGCCAAAATCAGTGGTCATTGTTCGCTGCGAATGTCCTAAAATAATGATTAATGCTTAAAATTGCATTTCAGACTATTTGAATGACAAAAATGCTTGGGATTCGCTGAGGGAGTCGCTGTAAGTCAATACAAGAGAATTAAAAAAGCAAGGATTCCTAGTGAGTTTTCTGGCAGTGTTTCTCAGTAGTTTCCATGTCACGCACTCCATGGTTGGGGAAAAAATTATGACAATTCCAAACAAATTTATAATTTTTATGGAATAAACGTTTCTTGTATTTGAATATAAATACCTTCCCCTTCTTCGTCTTCTTCTTCAACCCGTAGTCACCCAAAATTAAAATACCTATATCAGTATATTTTTGAGAGCTATAAATATCTTTTCGATATCTAGGCACTCAATAAACGCATTCCATTGAAATTCATAAAACGTAGTTTGGGCTCATTTAGTAGCTGTTGGTACAAAGTCACTCATTCATGCAGTGAATCCGGACGAAATATTCACGTTCCGTTAGTCAAACGAACGCGCATATACCTGTTTAGTACGCCATCTATTCTGATATTGATATATTTTCTTTCGTTTTGGATAGGCATTTAACATCGGAGTCTTCTAATATTGTAAGCAATCATATTTGAATGTTAATTAGCGTTTTAATTTAAAGAAGTAAGTAAAACCTGTTTTATATTTATTTGAGCTAGGTGCCTGGCCATTGAATACACTAGTTCAGTTAGTAATAAATGCACCAGAATATTGCTTTTCCTTCGCAAGAGACATTTTTCAATTTCAATTTTCCCAAGGGGTTGGTTATTCCTTTCGCTTCTATGGATATGTTTCAGTGATTCTCGCCATGTTACAATGTATTTTTTCCGAAATCAAGAAATGTTTGTCTTCCAATAGGTTAAATTATTCTAATATCAACTCTTACATATAGGCACTTCAAAGTCGAAATAGGTACTCATGTATATTTATTTTAAAATGTTAGAAAAAAACAGTGATGAAAATTTACACAGAGGCAAGTTCCAGGATGTACTAGGGCAGAAAGTGACGTGTTTTGATACCTAGGTAATTATAAGGGATATATTCTTAGATAATTCTTAATGTATTTTAACATAAGTAAAAACTGTTTCAATTGATGCGCTACTGATTTTAAACTATATGTGTGCATCGACATCGACATGCATCGAATTTCACAGTGCACCCTATGGAGTTGAATGAAACTTTGTAGTTATTGTTGACAAATAGCGTGATGGTTTACACAAGAAACCATTTTAATGCAAAGCCTATGCTTTATAATTATTAATTCGATGCTGTTAATTTAATGATAATTTAGAATATAAAAATAAAATGGTATTCACACACACTGCAGGTCAAATTTCAAAGAACAGTTCATTGAGGGAAAGGTCATAGAAGGAGTAAAATTTATTATCCCCAAGTTTTCAAGCATAAGTCAATGCGCTTATTCGAGTCATTGTTGTTCAAAATTATCGTATTCTACCCACAATGAAAATTCATGCATACCTATACGAATACAATAGATAGAGATCAGTATATAATAGACCTGAGAAGTACGGCGATCACTTTATCACAATAATTATACACTGCCAAAAAGGCTAAGGAAGGATAACACTCAGATCAATCTGGCAGGGAGCCCCACAAAAACTTGGTAGTCGCTCCTAAAAGTCGTATAAGCCAAACCTAAATGAGAAGAAGAAGTAAGCGAACCAGGACCTCGGACGCGGAGGTTGAAGCCCGAGATGAAACAGGGAACTAAGGTGTTAAGACGATGGAACGTGGGACTAAAACTGCCATTGTAAGATTTTATGTAAGACATTTTAAACCCAAATTTCAGCTGCATTTAAAACTTGTTCATAAGCGGATAAGTCCTTCTTCTTCTCGCGGGCTCGTTTTCCGCATGTGGTCCCTTGTAGTTGGGCCTTTTTGCGTGATTGTGTGGTTTTTGTATCCACTGCCCTACTCCAACCATCCAAGCTCCTTCCAAAAAGCGGCTAGGCTGCCGGGTCTGCTGCAGGCCTCTCGGAGTGTGCTTGGTGTTCCCAGGTGCTGCGCCCGTTGTTCCGAGACCTCACTGCAGTTCATGACTACGTGGGCCGGTGTTTTGTCAGTCCTCATGCACGCTCGGTATAATGGACTGTCCTTTAGACCTATAACATACAAATGTTTGTTAAGATTACTGTGCCCTGTTATGGTCCCTACTACAAACCGTAGGTCCGCCCTATTTGGGCGCAGCAGTTTTTTAGAGAGCCGTCTGTCTAGAGATGCATTGCCTCTCTCGATTGACGACATTCCTTCGTCTTCGCCCACATTTCGGCGTGTAGTTTCCTTGTTCTATGTCTCAGCCAGAATCTTTGCTGGTTTGCCGATATTGGTATTACGGGTTCCACCCTGTAGGTCTCTATTTCGGCTCCCCTTCTGGCCAGTTCATCAGCCGCGTCGTTGCCTAGGGAACCGCTGTGTCCTTTGATCCATTGGAGTGTAATCTCGTTTGTCTCACATATTCCCTCCAATTTCTTGTGGCACTCTAGGACTAGTCCTGATTTTATTGTGTTGCTGCGTAGAGCGTGTAGTACTGCAGTGCTGTCCGTTAGGATTCGAATGCCTTGATTCTCTATTTTTCTTGCAGCCACCGCGTCTGACGGATAAGTCCTTTCTAAGTGATATAATAGGGTAGTGTCGTGAGTCAACAGATCATCATCAATATTGCTTAATGTCGTAATTTTTCACAACAAATATGCATAGTATACAAAGATGATGCCTATCTAAACTTAAACTATGACTTCAATATTTTTAATTCCCAAAATAACTATTTAGATTTCTTATTCCATTTTACGTGAACTGACATGAATGTGATATTCTCTTGCACTTCATTTATTTGCACTACGCGCCAGCACACCGTGACGTTACAGTGTACAGTTTTGTATGGAGCGTTTTCAGTCGGCTCTAGAAATTGAAAATTGAAAATCAAATAACTTTAAAACTTTTTGTCAAAAGAATATTTCACTTTAGCTGTTCATTATACTATTGTAATAGGTATAGTTTACGTATTATATTTGCCCATTTACTTACAAATCGCAGCTTTAGCCTTTGTTAAGCTTATCTTTATGAAACTCGCGGAGTCAATGAGTAGATTAGCTCGTAGCCAAATTTCCCATTCGAATACAGGACCATTTGAAACAACGAAGTCACCTATACAAGTGACTACTACTATGAAATGATAAGCACGACAACGTCTATTGTGTCGCATGGCTGTGAATGTAATATATGCTTCGGAATATAGCGAGTTCAAGTATCAAATTTTGAGTCTGTATAACTTAGAAAGTCAGACTAATATAAATTCTGTTTAAGGTTACCTAAAAACCTTATAACAGAATTTATTATCATAAATTTATCAGTTCGAAGAGTGCTAAAATAGTAGCACAGAATAGATAATAGTACTAGTTATTTTTACTGCAGAAATATCAACGGATATCCTTTTATATTAACTTTAGCCTTACTATTAAAATATAAGGTATAAATTAAAAAAATGGGTAACAAACGATGAGCTTTAATTTGTCAAATACACAATGACTCAGAATTTTTAAAAGAATAAATAGATGTTACTGCGTATAATTTTTGTCCGCCAGGAATTACAATAAAGCAATAAAGGTGTACTCTTAGATTTTTACGAGAGCGTGGTTTATTTTCCTTGTTGAGCCATTCCTTCGTGCGTTTTCTTACAATATCGTCACGTGTAGAATTGATAAGTAGTATTTACACTATTATAAAGCAGTTAACACTGGTGCGCGGGCCGGGCGGGCTGATGGGCCTGGCAGGCGTCACAAGACTCACGCGTCGCCATCAGTATGCACGCTGCGAGTGCGTGTCGGCATGCGACGCCGTCCGCTCCGGGCACCTAGCTCTATGTTTACATCACCAATAACCAACATTTTGATAGATAATTTTCTAAACCTTATAAAAGGTACTAATAGTGCTAAGAAACCTCCTCGGATACTTAAAACCTAAAAGAAATGTATTTTTACATTTTACCGCCCGTACGGTTTTCTAAGCATACAACCATCGTTTTTGCGTACAGTATACCCTTTGGAATTCACCTCACCGGGGTCAATGAGGTGGGTTCCAGGCTCGAATTAACTAAAACCGCACAGTGTTTCATGATGGACGTTATCTTCCTGGTGGGTGCTCCAGGAAAGTTCTTCTTCGAAAGACACTTCGATATAATCCCAGTGGTCGTTTTCGAGAGCATAATTAAAGGAAAACTGTAAAGAGATCAAGTACTCTTACATGTGCTTAATTTCTTTGCAGTTTACTTGCATAAGCAAAATTTGAAATTATTAAGAAGAATACTTGAAATAAATAATTGTTAATATAACCTACATACCTGCATGATTTAGGATTTACTACATACCAATCACACGACAATGGTATTTAAATAGTAGCAAGTTTTATTTAAGCTATGAAATATACAATAAAAAAAGTAAAATACGAACCTATTCGCCACTCAAAAGGCTTTAATTCAAACATGGCATAAACCAGCACTGCTTCCAACGACTACATAATTACCTTGACTGCCGTTTGTCCTCTCCGCGAAATGAAAAGCTATATGATACGTACAAAGATGTGCCCTTTGATCTATGTTAATTTTATATTTATTTTCGTAATCACACGAATTACAGAAATGAAATCGTTCTAAAAAATAGACAACGTCACTGTGGGGAAATTTCTTTGAATAAATAAATTCTCTCTTCCTTTGTCTCATAAATCCTTTGTCTTTGTCTTATAAATTCTGTTTTTTATGAATCTCCTGTTATTTGCAACAACAAGAAATAATCTAAAAAGACTTGTTACGTTATAAATCTTGAAAAATGTGCTAAACATTACTGTCGAGAACTGTTATATCTCGTTACCTCGATGCACATGGGAAATATTATACGTGAGAACATGTTTCATAATTGAAGATACATATTATCACGCACTGGAGGATATTGGCGTCACGTTATTTAGACATCTTCGGAGTGTGCGGTACCTTAGCGAGCGGTATCTACGTGTCGTCAATAGTATCTCGTGTGTATTTTCTCAAGAAAACAAAGGGAAAATCTCGAATATCGAGTGCAATTGCGATAGAGAGGGGTGCACACTGCAGGTTATAGAGCCGCGGCGGGCGCGGGGCCCGACTGCGCGTAGCCACGATGTCAATCGCGACTCCTCTTTTTACTTCCTGCTCAGTCAGACAATGGCGGGAAAATGTTTTCTACGTGTGGCGACGAGCGGGGTGTGGGGTCAATAGCGGGAGCACTAATCTCTGGCGGGATCGTTCGGATTAATGGCGCGTATTGCCGTGTCTGTTGTTTGTTTTCACAATTCTTACTTCCTCTTCTTCTAGTTTTTAGAAGTTTCTTATTACAGAACATTGTCGCTATTACGATATTGTTACTTTTGTATAAAGGGGAGATATTTTGTTATTTGTTTGGTCGGCACTTGCACTTACAAATATATAGATCATTATAGCGAGTAAACAAACAATACTCATTTATATTAACATTAGCACTTATTAGCAAACATTGAAATGATTAAGTAGTTACTATTACTGCCGTGGCAATCGTTATGCTTAGCAGTACCACGTTATTCTAACAGTAAGTACGTTAATTTAAGAAATATTTGAATTCTAAACCTTCTTTAATGACTTTACTTCAAACTCAATTACCACGATTGAAAAAAGAAACCTATTCACAGATTCAATGAAAGTATATAACGATATTACTATTAAATATTCGACTTAACCTTCAATTGGCCGACCTACCTCTTTACAACTAATTTATTGCACACATCGCATATATACGGATCTAACGATATGCAGGTAGGAAGTTAATTTCAAAACATGGTAACAACCATAGTATTCTATCCACAAACCCAGTACTTGTTTAAAGTCAATTAAGGAGTTATTTGCAGCCAGACTCAGTAGTAAAATCACCAAAGGGTTGGTCGAAACCAAATATATCCTCGTTAAAAGTTAGAGTGGTATGGGGAAAGCGCGCCCGACTCTGTGTTTTAACAATTTTATTTTAATTAGTACCAGCCCTTCCTAATAGGCGGATTTGATTCGGCTGGATTTACTTGCTACACAAAAAGAACAGGTGAATATTTCAGTCATGCGCTGTACACGAGTGTTACCTTTGGTCGTTAGCATTCTATCGTAATGAACTCTGGGACTCTAAACAAAGTGACATTCTATTAGCGATAACTCTAGTGTATGAATGGAAACATTCAGTAATGTATTTCACATTTTTGTATTTTGACATTGCCGTTTATTGAATATCCACTGTGTGCTCTTTTTGTTTTCATATCATAGTCGATAAACTATCTATCTATCAAATATAAATAACAAACTATTTATGTAGTTTATCCTGTTATAACGCTTTATTTAAATAATTAATTAGACAATATTATAAATTAGATTGCATTTCATTGCATCGCCCGGCCGCGTTATATTTTATAAGTCCTCGAATCGTGGTGTGACGTCATACAACCTATGACCTTTCCCAAGAACTGCAAAAACTACAAATGCATAAAAAAATGAAATGGCGCAAGTCCTTCTAAAGAATAATTATCTCGCCACTAAATAACAAACAATTAGGTACATAAATAAACCCGATATTATATAATTTCACCAGTCCATAAAACTTCAACGTAGGATAAATGGCGTGTTGTCGTTGCGTTCATTCCAAGTCGGTCAAGAGCGCCCGGACGCTCGATGGCTTTTCATTTTCATTGTTTTTCAATATCACAATACACTTCCTAAGGTACCTAACAAATTGTGTACTCATGTTGACCTTTTCATTATGAGTATATTTACTGAATCGCTGATCGTAAAAGTCAGCCAAACCAGTTCATGAAGAGGACTAGAAAAGCTGACTCCGGGCTTCAATGTGCCAGCTTCACATGCAACCAGGATTGATGCTGTAATGTTAAAGATGAGATGTTCAGAAGGAATTAAATCCATATTTATATTTTAAATGCAAAAATAACTTCCTGTCTGTGACTATCTGTTACGCCTGAATCACTGAACCGAGTTTGATGAAATTATATGTATGTATGTAATGTATAGGGAAAGATTAGACCCCAAGAAAGGCGATAATCGACATCCACACAGATGGACCCGCGACAGTACTATTATCTATTCTGTGTCCGCGAGCAACCACTAGTTACTTATAAAATTAGTTGATCATGTTGATGACTGATTATTTCAATTATAGCTCAAACTCAGATAAAATAATTAAGATTAAGATTAATTTTTTTTTACATAATTATATGTAAGAATAAAATGATAATAATAATGATAATATTCTAATCTAAGCATTTATTTAAAATGTCGTAGAATATTTATTTTAGTCTGAGAGTTCTAATTAAGAATACTTATCTACTAACTATTCAAACATTCTTCTAAGTAACTTTGTAGTGTTTCTGGTGATAGTGTAATTACCACAAACTATTTATGCAATGTGCAGCTCGCGTGCAAACACAATAGACTCGTGATTGAGTCGAATTATAATTCTTTATTACTTACCCACCTAGTTAGGTGCTATTTGTGTATATGATAATGCGGTGCCTTTATCATTTGCTCTTTACAGTTTAAAGTTATGCTGCTTTGAACGCATGATGATTGATGATTGTGATGATAAGATGTTGCTTCCTTGGCAGCTCTTCCAATTAGTCCCACCCTCTCCTTGCCTACACAGGATAACACGTTCAGGATTTAGATGTCACCCGCATACGGTTCAGAAGATTCCTTCAAGCACCAAGCGGTTCGAGAACTCTTTCCTTTGCCGCACCATTAAAACCTGGAATCCCTCGCCAGCTCACGTGTTTCCCTTTTCCTACAGCCCCGGATCCCTTAAGCGGGGAGTGAAAAAGCATATAATGAGGCCGTCAATAGCCGTAATGGTAACCCTCTTTCCTAAGACTTGCCTTCAGCTTACCATCAGGATCGGCGAAATCAAATTGACGTGTCCTAAATAAAATAAAAACTTGTTTTAATTTATTTTCCCTAAGTTTCAACTACTGCCAGCACGTATTGTAATAAAAATAAAACAAAAAATATTAATTGCCACTACTACCTATATATTAAACTGACTTTAGAGCGTATTTTAAACTGACTTTTACATTTTATGTTAGCATCCGTAAACAGGTGATGACAATGAGAGTATGAAAAGGGTTGTTGCCGGTGTAGACGGGGTTAAACCACACTGTATATCCACAACACGAGTAATGGCCAAGGGTCAAGTATATGCAGGCACATATACATGTAGGGTTGGGTTCTACTTATGCCCCGAAAGGATCCTAAGGTTTTCTGGGAGAATTTACATATTATTATGTTCATGCTAATAAATTAATCTTAGTACCTAGTCCTTACATTACTTTGTAGTTCAATGAACTCACTATGTAGAATTATTTAAAAAAATCTTAACAGTGGCTATTTTCGACCCCTTTCCTTTCCCATACAGGAAAACACGTGCAGGGCTTAGTTAGATATCACCCGCATACAGTGCAGAAAAATCCTTCAAGAACCAAGCGGCTCGGTGACTCTTTCCTTTGTCGCACTATTAAGACCTGGAATTCCTTGCCAGCTCACGTGTTTCCTTCTTCCTACAGTCCCGGGTCCTTTAAGCGGGACATGAAAAAGAATCTTAGACGGCCGTCAAGCTGAGTGCCATCATTGTTAACATGGCTTGTCTATATAATGGTGTTTCCTGAAACTTTGCCTTCGGCTTACCATCAGGCAAGGTGAAGTCAAATAGACTTGTCCGATATGAAAAAAGTGATCTTAAAACCAAGTTATTGATTCCGCCAGCAGGAAGGAGGGACACCCAAGAAATTAAGATCATTTTGAACACTTTGTTCATCAATATCGATATGATGCTGACTTGTGCTTATATGTATAAAGTTAGTTTCAGAATCACACAGCAATTCCCGCTCTCGTTGCTTACAAACTGTACCGTTTCGGTGTATAAATTGTCAAGTGCAGTTGACTTTCTTACAAAGTGACGTTATTTATCGCAGGTGTGTTGTGGTGGCGGGCTGCGGCGGAGGCATGATGGACTGCCTGTGCCCCGCGCCGCGCACGCTGGCCTGCCGCGTCGTGTTGCTCGACGAGAGGGAACTACTGCACGAGATACAGGTACAGTACGGATACAGGACAAAGGAGCTTGGAGTCTTGGAGCTAAAATGTGCTCTATACGCGCAGTAAACGTTTCTTAGGTGTGTTTTGAGGATAGCACGTGAAGCTAAGGCGGTGGTTGAGCTCTAATTCTAAAAAAACAATCCACGCGCGTCAAAACCTCGTACTCTCGAAATTTAAGTCCAAGATACGTGTCACGAGGTTACAACAGACCACATTAATCTGCTAAGAGTACTTCTCTGACCGTAGTCACGTAGATATAAAGTTAATTTTTGGTCCTTGTAAAAAATATTACACATTATTTTTTAGACCTACAAGCTACTTATCTAGCTTAGCTGAAGAGGTTAGCAGGAATACTGGTAATTTTCGTTGGGTTATATTATTTATAAAGAAAACATACATGGGAATGTATATTTTTTGTAAATTCATACAAAAGCAGCCAAAACAATGAAAATATTCATACTAAACCGGATATTAAGTTGTCAAAACTTATAAACAGTTTTTTTTTAATGCTGACATATCATCGTATACATAGAAATACTTGGAGTAATAAAATTAGATATGTCGCCGCAAATTAGCTTAATCAGCTGTTCAATTACTTGCCTAGGTAATTAACTAAACGGCGCCATTCAATTAACGCCTGAATTGGCCTGAATGGTGTTCATGCAGTCAGCATTAAGCAGCTAGGCAAATAGCTTGGATCGACGACGTTTTAACTACTTGTCTAGCCATCTAATTAAACAGTTAGAAAAATGAGTTATTTTTGCATGGGTATAAAAAAAATAACCCAGAAGGCGTAATGCTTCTAACCTAACGAAGTCGGATTGCGCAGTTATCACAATAAGCCTATCACTAATTTTCTGTGCATACACCTCTGTCTACCCATCTTACGATTGACTTAAGCTTTAGCCAGCCAGGTTATTAAATGATGTAATAAACGAGACGGCTGAATATCATTCAGGCCGTTAATTGAATGGCGCCGTGTAGTTAACTGCCTAGGCAGTTAATTGGATGGCTGATTAAGCTAGTTGACAGGTTTATTGATGAATACAAAATTATATTCGCATATAGCAAGAATCGAACCCATTAAATATGTATATGCCTTATAGCGGTACTTGCATATTCCGCTACCACAACACATCCCGAGGAGGGCCAGACCGAGAGGTATGGCCCTGGATCAGCCGGGGTGCGAGGGATATGTCGAATGACAACCTCACCTTCGGCCTAGCACTACGACCCACAGACGGCGTGCGATTTAGTCGGTTCGAGTCCGACATAACCTCCCCCTCCGGCTCCGGAGGGGTGGGTATTCGTGGGGATTTCCCGCCCGTAAAAAAAAACCACAACACAATCAGACAACAATGGATGTGATTACTACAAAATTTTCTATTAAACGGAACTAACAAAAAAAAAAAACAGTTCGTTTAACTAACATTAACTCCGGACAGTTTGGTTTACTTCACAGAGTAACATTATAAATAAAATGTAGGCTATTATGTTATTTTTTTACTATTAGTAGGTATCTGGTTTCATTCGTTAGTTATGAGTTACGGTCACTAATTTATTAGATTATAGTTATATAATTTAGCTGCAAGTTATAGTAAATATTTCACAATTTAGAAAAAGTAATTCATGCATACATTTTTCAATTAAGAAATTAATACATCATTATTGAAGAACCTATCGGTAAGCAAAATAGATCTTCAAGCCTAGACCGATTCATTTTTTTCTATTTAAATCGATTTGAATTATTTAGCATGAAAAATGCTTGAAAATTTAATTCAAAACGAATAGATCTCAGTTCATACCGTGGGCGCAGAACTGAGAGATTTGGCTTTTCGACTTTGCCTCAGTAGCCCTGGTCAAGAAAGGCAATATACGTGGATCCCTTTGTTAGGTAAGTTTGTGAGACCAAATATGATATAGATTATTGAACTGTAAGTTTTTATTCACTTCTGCCTAACCCCATCAGGTATATGTATTTACCTTCATGCGTAAAGGTGAATTTATATCCTTGGCTTTGTAGGTATGCTTAGCTAGAATATTTGTAATTAAAAGAACAGAAACAGTAACAATTTACACTTTTATTTTTATTTGTTTACTTTTATTTACCAAGTACACACAGTAGATAAAATTGAACAACCTATCGTGCTCTAAAGGCACCTCAATTGGTAAACTTTTTACCTATAAAATATGTTTCAGGATTTCCCACTCTTTGTGTATAGAATCAGTACCAGTAATTCAAATTCAAATAATTTATTTCAGACGTCAGTCCATAGGGTTAGTTACAAAAGAAAACTTATATGCTATTGTTAGTAATTTATATTATTTTTTTTTAACATTTAAAAGTTGTATGGAGCTTCACCCAGCGACCCAGCCAGGGTGAGTCCCACCTATCTTTAAATACGCTCAGGAGACCATTGGTACTGTGGCGCAGTCTCGCGAGCATGGAAGCGGTGCGCTTTCTTATTATGTAATGTTAATAAAAGTAATATTTTCAATATTATTTCTAATAACATTACTCGTAGCTCATTTCCTTTTACAATTTCTATTATATCACTGAACTACTCACATTCGCAATTCATATGTAGGTACAAATCTTATAGTGCAAATCGACGGAGGAGTTATATAAATCCAGCCATAACCACAACGGACGCCTCGAGTCCCGACACTCTCGCGTCCCGACGGATCCCGATAGTATTTTTCAATTTTCCCTTATACATGAAACAACGCGTGGATTTTTCTCCATTTCTCACCCCGCACTCTTCAAATGCAGCTATTCCGCGACGAATTATTTGAAGTACACCCAGGGGCTCAAGGAAGGTCTTTTATATGCGAAGCTCGGGTCCAAGGTGCGGGCGATGAATTCACTGAATCGTACGTCGGTTCTATGAATATTAAATTCTATTTGACTCGCATTGTCGTCGCGCGGTGAATGTAAGAGTGGCTCGCGAGCGATGCGCGGACCGCACCCACCTCGCAGCTATCAACAAATCCCTCATGTTTACCTTCACCACTATTGTTAAGTTTCTATAATAATCACTTAAGAAATCCAAACAAAGATCCCTAAAGTTTCAAATCACTGCACATCCTCATACTTTATAATTACCAAGATATTTTCATAAATCTATAATACTCTACAACTTCAAAACAGATACTTACGGCCTTCGCAGTTCCAAAACCTCTCTGAGATAATACTCATATAAGTCTCCATTGTAACCGTAAACAACCGAGGAATTTATGCCAGCAATGCTTTTGTTCGGTCTATATGAAGACCCGCAACTTGTTCGTCAAACAAATTCTCGAGATATATTGGACTAAAATCATCCAATTTGGGTAAAGTGGAGGCGACAAGAGTTCGACGTTTCTCGCTAAATTGTATGGATATTTTAGATAAATCACCTCCCTTTCGTAAGTTTTTCCCTATCTACAAAGGCACATTTGTCTTTAACGAATCTAGCGACGACGTTTTTTTGTCAGAGATAAAAATATACCAGGATTTATAGCCGCAACGACTGGAAATCTTTGTTCAAATTTGACACGGAACAAAGTTTCCTTACTCCAACTAAAAGTAAACTTGTAACTTCAGCAAGCATAAAATTTCTTACTTAAAATATTTCAACCAAATATTTACAGTATCCGTTCTATAATTTTAAATTGTTACTTAATCGACACTTCAAGGCACCAGACTCATCGAAATCCACTATTGTAACCAACCCATAATGGGACGTGTTCTTGTTTAAGTTTATTATAGAAAATTATAGGCAGAGGGCCTCGTTCGGATGATCTCATCTTGAAACTTCGTTGATTTCTGTGACCGATCACTACATTTAGATCCCAGTTTATTATATTTTAAAATTTCTCAGTAGTTTTCAATGACGTTAATTTATTTGATCTCCCAACAACCTATTTGACGGAAGCCATAATAGGTTTAATTGCATCAAAATGATAGAAAAGATTCATATTTTATTGATGATTAAATAAGAGAAAAATCTTAGTATTTTAATTTAATATGAACACAAAACTCGAAACTTGTTCAAGTAAGGAATTGAGTGTCAAATTGTTTCTATTGTCAAGACAATTGTAAGTGTTGAACGACGCGCTCGAGGCGTTTTATTTGGCTCAGATAGGAGAAGGAATTGCACAGCAATTTATGAAGCGGGCCTAGTGTCGGCGGCAAGTGGTCCGGGCTCCAACGTGTATTGTCGTTGCGGCAAATTGACTCGACGGCATTTCACGGTCTACTGCGTTGATGCACCTCGTTCCTGGTTCTGCTTTATTGAGACGTCTTCATTACCTGTCTCTTGACAATAGGACGACACAATAGACGAACCAATTACTTGTCTGTTCGTAGCTGTCGGCGATTGATTAATTTCGGTTCTAACGAGTTGTTATTGAAATCGTGGCATGCAAATTAGTCAAATTAAGAGCGTATTTATGAATTACAATAGAGAAATCTTTGTTGTGTAAACTGTATAAAATATCAATAGTCGGACAAAATGAAATTGTTATGACTGGCTAGTTATTTCAATATTCATTTAAATTTATCATTTTCTTATATTATCATGGTAATTTTTATAGTAGTGTTTCATCACACATTCAAGATACATGTATGACATAATTAAGAGAGTTTTTCATCAACATTGTTGTTTTATTTGATCTCTACGGTTTTTTTTTCACCTAAGAACATACATTACCAACGTTCTCGTGCCGGTTCCATCCACTCACTACCACTTTGATATTTCGTATGTTACTCACGTCTGTCCCTTAAAATAATAAATAATGTATATACATATATCAACTCACGTCTGTAAATGCGTGAAGGGGTAGGCAGATATGTATATTCTTACATCCAATTTGTGCCAAATATGTTACGTAATAGGAGCGAGCCTCTCGCCGTCAACTGGGGTATTCCCTCATGACCTGTGCGTTCTGGCTTATGAAAAATAGCCAATAGGTAAAAATTGAATTGCCCATAATCTAAGGTGCACGGCAGTGCTCCCGCCAAGATGAGCAAAAAAGGCGGTCAAAAAATCGCACTAATCAATCTACGTACTACTTGTGAGATATATTATGATTTCATGGATGGCCGTGTCAATATAATTTATTTAAAACGTTACAGACTGATATGGTCACTATAACATGTTGTTATCTAAGATAATTACGTAACAACTTAATACAGAAGGTCCTTAAGTAAGGACTGAATAAATTAATAAACGACTTGGCTTTTTGATAAGTATTTTTTATTTTTATGGGATGCACTTTGCCAGACACCACGTAGCTGTAAAATAATGGTGGGATAGAAAAAGATTATAACACCTTGGATTCTATGTAATAGGGGCTTATTACCGTCTGCCGGGCAAGTTTCCGGACAATTCCAACCAAACCCTCACGTTTACCCTACACCCAAACAAAAGGACAAACTTATATATTACGGGACGATAGAGACCCATTGATATATGTGTGTATAGACCATATCGAGATACTCGTATATACTATGAATAAATAACACTCTTCAAATCAACATTAATTTTACCTTTCCTTCACTACTCAATTCAAAGGTACTTTCTCTTGATTATAAAATCAATAATATTCAAAAAGTTAGTGCAGCGCGTCCTCACGTAGTCTTTTTTTTATTATATCACTTAGGTGGCAGACAAGTACACGGCCTACCTGCTGGAAAGTGATTACCATGGCCTATGGACGTTTGCAACACCTGAGGCGCTACACTCGCCCTGCCGACCCTCGATTGCTATTAGAGCATATTCTAAGATAATTGGGAAGATCAAAGGCTATTCCTGCTTTGTCTTTTACGCTGACGGCACAGAAACTCTCTATGTTTACAGGGTCAGCAGCACTAGTGTGACCCCCGTGGTTGCAGACGTCCATAGGCCACGGTAAGCACTTTCCATCAGGTGGGTCGTGAGCTTGGAGTGCCGGCAGAAGTGAAAACTTTTTCTTTCTTTCTTTCTTTCTTCGTTATATACATAGAAAAAGATAAAAAGAACATACCATACCATATCATAATAACTAACTAGCTAATCATAGAACCTATCACTAATTTTCTGCTCATTTTCTGTCAGAAGAAATTAATAAATTACAAAAAGAAAAAATAATCACAAAAAGTAATAAATTACAAAAAGAAAAAATAATCATAAAAAGTAATAAATTACAAAAAAAAAATAATCACAAAAAGTAATAAATTACAAAAAGAAAAAATAATCACAAAAAGTTTCAGATGGCCTGATTTGAACCTATCTGAAACCATAAGGACTTACAGTCGAAGCGCTAACCGTTAAGCTACGAAGCTATTTATCGTATCTTGCAAAATAGACAGTCTGTACCTAATGTTGTATGACGTCAGTCGTCGGTTACGGTTCAAAGGTCAAGCGATCCTGACGCGAGTTTAACACTTTTTACCCATCCAACGCCGCTAAAAAAGTTTTCACCTCAAACATAATAATAATTGTGTCCCTGTGTGGATGTACTCGTACATTTTTGTATGGGTGGCCGTGGTCCGATAGCATGGCATGGCTCGCGTGCACATCAACTCTGATTCCACCTACAGCGAGCTACCGGGTTTTGAAATCGTTTGTTATTTTTTCGAACTTCACGTACGTCGCTGGAAGCAAACGCGCTCTGTTATTAAATCATTTATTATTCAGCCCAACGAACTGTTTCGCAATTTTCCCACAAGCTCGAAGCCCCTCCTATAGGCAAATGTACACTTATAGTGATATGTTGCTTTAAGCGCACGAAAGTCTCCTAATTGCGACGTATTTTGCCAATTGAGTTTTGTATTTTTATGTTGTATTGAGATGTTTCCAGTAATTGATATAGGGGCAAATATGAAATTACTGTCAGTTATCCCTTATTGCATTAAGATTAAGCATGAAACTATCTATTATAACAGATTTCAGATACCTGGAAGCATAAAGATATAATAAATGATATTTAACTTTATCACCTGATTTATTATTGTCAGCTATATGGACATTCACTTAATTCAGTTTCCCTAAATAGTTATGTCACCTAACTCGCTAGTTCCTTCATTCAGCAGTTGTTAACTTTTAATTATCTTTTCCATTCATCATTTTCTTTAATCAGTCAGTTCACAGGATTCGGTAGTAGGGTACAATTAGAACGAATCCTGTAAAGAAACTAGCAGTAGATTAAAGTGGCCAGTTAATGAGTATTTTGAACACTGACGGGTGGTTACCTAACTCCTCAAAAGACATACGTTTGGTCGAAGTGACGTCATTATTACATACAAAGCATTTGGATTTTACACCCACAGCCACTTTATTTACAAATAGATCAACTACACCGGAACAAACATGGTGTTAAGCTGCTGCTTACACCTGTACTATACAATCCGGTAAGCACTCAAACCGACGTGGCATCAAATAACAAACGATGTTTTTTGTCATTTAACCGACTAATGCGTTTGAAGCATGATTCAAGGGAAAGCAGCTTTATGACTTTTAAATTACAGGTTTTCACTTTCAAGAAGATTCTACAAGTTACAAAATTTCAAATTATACCTAAAAATCAAAATAAAAGGTTATAGTATAATGCCTTTTACATTTCGAATTGTTTGGGAAAAATTTTAACTAGCACCTTTGAGAGCAGTTATCACATCAAGTTGAGCTCTTGCTCACGCAAGGCCTACTGTGATGACCGTGAGAGTTGGACTCGTTCGTCCAAACTGATCATTATACTGCCAATACTCGCTAATTTTTGCTACTGGTGTTACCCGATACCCGTACTCATATTAAACTAATTGTGGAAATCGGCGGTTCGACAGAAGCTAATAATAGATAGCAAGATTGCAATCATACTCAAGGTAGCTTAGAATTCATACGATTAAAACTACCGGTCTATTCTGGGCCAATTTCTTTGTAGAAAGCCTACAGTTTTTCGTCTTCGATAAAATATTATTATGTAAATCTATATTGCAAAATTTCTCTTTGATGACCATTAATCTTGATTGAATAGACCTGATATACCTACGAACTTCTAGGCACAAATAATATTAGTAGATGTGAAAGTTTAAACATTCGTTGAAAAATGAATAAGCGAAAATATACCGTTGAATCGATTAATTTACACAAATCACTAGCTTTTGCTCGCGGCTACGCCCATGTGGATGTTGGTTATCGCAACCAATCATAGCCTATGTCCTTTCTCAAGGTCTTATCTAACACTATACAAAATTTTATCGAAGTCGGTTCAGTGGTTTAGGCGTGAAAGACGGACATACAAACAGACACACACATACACTTTCCCATTTATAATATTAGTATGGATATGGTAATTGAAAGATAGAACAACTAATATTGTCTATATGTCTGCCAGTGTTTGATTTAGTTGATCATGAACGGCTAGGCTGATTTTGACGTGATTTTTACTGGCAGACGGCTACTATACGTATTACTTATAGGACGTAATTTAGGTGAATTATGGTTTTAGAAAAGACTAATTCTTTCTATTTCTGTACAATCAAATCCCCATCTATGTCACACGGGCACAGCTAGTACTTTATAAATAGAAGTTTCAGATACAAATAACTGAATATTATAAACTATACTAGCATTTAGGCGTACTTCACCAAATTGAAGTCTGCTACTGTTTTTCAGGCAATAGGCCAAATATGGGATGTTTATTTTCTGCAAATGAAATTAGACAGAACAATAAATTCATTACTAAGTCGTTATGCCAATTTCAAATGGTGCTTTCGGCGGAACCAAAATAGTGGGACCTAATTGTACGACCATTAGCCTACCACTATTTACCTATTAACAATTCAGTTTTGAATCATATTGATGACTAGAATGTTATATTAGAAGGTATATACTATTATAACATTGTAAATTACTTGTGTCTGTAAACTTCTAAAGTATTAATAAAATACTTGGGTTATCTTTTAAATAAGCGATATTAACCCAGATATATTTTTCGGAATTCTTATCTTTGCGTAATAGATACAAAAACTACCGACCGGATGCGATTTGCTCTTTCACGAACATCTTGATCCGTTTTAAAATCTGTGTGAGGTAAACGTTTGCATGAAATAGGAGATAAGACCAAAACATCGCTCTAACCGACATCCACACCGGCGGATTACAATTAGTAGGTATTCTAATAAAGTAAATATAGTAGTTGAACATTACTTTGATATAATTACCGTACGTTCTTGTCAAAATGAATTAACATGATACATAAATAATTAACATTTAGTTCGCATGTTATAGCTATTTATCAGGTTAGTAATAGTGAAAATATCATGCACAAGTTTATATTGCTACATGAAAATTAATTGAACATATAACGTAAGTTTTCACCTCACTAACATATTAGGCACGCTCGTGGGCCATCGGCTCGCCAGCTATTAGGTAGGTACGTGGAACCGAATGTGGGTATTTATACACATTCGGGGATTTACAGGCGTCAATATATGTATGTATATATGTAAGATTTTGGAAGGATCGCTCTTGCTGTAGAGGCTGGCCACCGCCATTCAAAGAGCCAACGCAGCTAGCGTGATGGGCACTTTCGCACCGGGTACAGGTCTGGGCGCACCTTTATTTTATGGACGAGCACGGAAAAGTAGGATATATAGTATATTATACATAAATCTCATAGTTAATAAGTAAATACTTATTTGGTCAAAATGAAAGCTACATCGTATGATACCACCTATATCTTATTTATTCCTCACTGAGAGGCGTACATATGTCATTGTATCATTCGGATCAATCTATGTATATATTATCCGTAATCTGTTCAGAGATTATAAATCTATTTTGTAAAGGTACCCTGCCCTGACCAAAATCGTACGTGAGTTAACGCCGTGTCATTTTAGTCGGCTAGTTCTCACACAATATCCGGTGGTCCCGTGGGTTCACCACGATATAAAAACATTCTGAAGTATTTGTAGGAAGGTATATAACGTCGATTTTTCTTATTATTATGTGACTCGCCATTTTCTATTAATGGAAATGGAATGCATATTTGGCTTTTCAGTGCAACTTAAATAAGTAAGCGTAATAATTATTATTTCACTTAGCGATACTAGCTACAGTTGCTATCAAGGAAATATATGACCATATTACTATATTATGTATTTTGTGCCCAAGTATCATTCTTAATTAAGTTCTCAAAGTCTGAGTAATAAAATCGTATAAATGACGAATACTCACTATAGAAGCAAAAAAAGGATTAAGTAATGTTGGTAATGCTTTTCACAGTATGAATAGGCTGTCTCGACCGGAAAGGTTATCGATTTTAAGGAACAGTATGTTGCATTTCATGTTTTATAAGGGTACCAAAGGCTTTGCTTCCCCTTCGTAACCTTTTTCACTTCCCCGTTCGTGGTTTTGCAAAGAAAGATTAAAAATATATGGGTCAAACTTACATTAAACAATTTTAATGTTCATGAAAGCAGTGTACCAACAAAAATCGTACACTTACTCATTATAACTGTAGTGAATAAAGAGTCAAAACAAATTCTGGTGTATATTGAATATAAGGATCAAGAATTATTTAATATTGCCCGATGGCTGGATGGAAAACAATATAAAAACAATACAATATAAGAAAACAAAGAAACCTACTTTGTGAAAATCACTAAGTTAAAGGAGCAGCAGTTTCACTTATTATTGAACACTGATTACTTATAATTTTCTAACGTGCCCGCTAAGCAACCCATGTTAGAATATTCAGCAGCACAGGGCACTTAATTGTCAGGCAATTAAGTGCCCTGTGCTGCCAGACCAACACGAACTTTCCAAAGTTTTCTTGATAAGTAGGTGTACGCTCGACTTCTCCCTTACCCACTGGACCCTGTTGCTACTTTGACGATGCGATTAGGGAAACCACAAGAGGATGTTAATGCAACAAATCTGCAGACCTAAGTATCCTGTATAGGTAATTGTCTCTATAAGAAGATGTTTTAGAAAGGAAATGTAATCCTCTAGGTTGTTCCATAAGTTTTTTTTTTTTGTAAAAGAAACCTAAAATCTTAATGGTCTATGTTAACCTAACTTATTACTAACCTCTGTAGGGTACAGATTTTGTATTTAATAAATTCAAATTGCAAGAATCTAAACGTTTATGAGCCCTATATAAAAATCATATAAAAATTCTATTCTCGTCTCGTTTATCCTCCCTAAATCGAAAGTGCACCAGCAACAAATCGAAAGCCTTTCGACAATTTTTATATTGCGACGTGAATGAAGGAGGGAGTTTCACTTCATCGAAGTAAAGTTAATATACTTTTATGTATACATTTTTCTTATCGAAATATATTTTACGAGCTGACTTTCTTGGATACAAGTCTTTATTATCAGTTCGGTTTGTAAACACGACACTGTGGTTTTTGTCTTGCGGTTCGAGGTAATCATCCAAAAAAGCTTCCGATGAAAACAAGATCTCAACGCTTTGAGAAAACGAACATTCAACCACAATTCTTACGTCAATTGTAAAAACTGTTATACAGGGTGATTTTTCAACTGGGGGTATAACCAACTAAACAAAAAACAACGATGAAAATCGAAAATTGCCTAAAGTAGTTTCGACTACGATTTGATGAAAACTTAAATTACATCTTGGATGTATAAATTAAAAAAAAACATATTCTTAGCCAGGAATGGAACTAACTCATTCTGTATAATATTACGTGATTTTTTTATATAAGAACTGTTAGAAGCTTGTGGTATACGAACTCATCAATGAAACCCCATCAGACCATTTGATCAAAAGTGCTCGAAATCTGTTAGAGAATATAATTTGTCTATAGATAAAATAATAATAGAGACTCATTTTAAAGCTTTGATGTTTCCTGGCAGTAAGCTTATTTCCTATTATGCATAAACAAAATGACACAGTAGATCGAAGCAGAATTTAGATACTTATTATATTAACGGCTCTGTGTTCTCCTAAAGAGATATATGATGCGAGATATGATACGATTTGTGGAATAGGCATCGTTTAAGTATATTATCAAAAAAGAAAACCAAATAATAGGCCGAGTTACGAGAAATTCACACCTAAGGCGAAATAGGAAAACGCTACGTTTTGATATCTTGGGTCGTTTATAGGATATCGGTATAATATTTTTTAACAATGGTAATGGTAGAGACTTTTGCCTGTAAGGTTTTATGACATTATGTTAGATATTGAAAGTAATTGTATTTGTTCAGGATAACAACACCGGCCAGGCGTTACTCGACGTGGTTTTTAGACATTTGGATCTTCTGGAGACGGCGTATTTTGGACTTCGTTACGTCGATCAAGATAACCAAACTGTAAGTATATTAACATAACAAAAGACATAAGTTTATTTAATAACGACATTTTAACCAAACCAATATTTTTATTGATGTCATTTGTTAAAGCGATACTTTGTTAGCACATATTAAAATGGCAATTGATTTACTTATAAATATAACTTTGTTTAAACATGACATCTGCATCATTCATCCTAAAAGCCTTACTTTACCAGTAGATATAATGTCTCGAAGGAACTAATTATGCACAATACATAAAATACTGGTTACCTATTTTTTATACCACTGAAGTGGCAGACAAGCACACTGCCCACCTGATGGAAAGTGGTTATCGTGGCCTATGAACGTGTGCAACACTAGGGGAGTCACACTCATGCTGCCGACCATGTAAACACAGAGTGTTTCGGTGCGGTCAGCGCAGAAGACAAAGAAACCAACATTTGCCATCACGAAAAGGTTCACCTTTCTTTTTCCAATATCCTGATTCTTCATGATTTCAATCAATGCTCAAATACAGCCTTACCATATCAAGTAGATCAACTGCTAAATCGAATTAATATTTCGGAAAGTAAACATATAATTCTGTTAGTTTAGTTTCTAGTTGTGTTTTATATTACACTAGCTGAGCCAGCGAACTTCGTCCCATCAATTTTTTCTGCTCCCGCGTGGCATCATGGCCCGTTGCCGCTGCAACCTTTATTATATTAATTCATGTATTATACATATAAACCTGCCTTTTCAATCATTCTATCTAATAAAAAACTGCACCAAAATCCGTTGCGTATTTTTAAAGATTTAAGCATGCATAGGGATATAGGGATAGAAAAAGCAACTTTGTTTTATACTATGTAGTGATGTTACAATTAGAAAAATATATTGTGAAATAGAAAAAGAACTGAAGATACAGAGACACCTTTATTGGTTAGCAAGTAATAAACTCCAAGAGCACCACAAATCTCTCATCTGTAACTTGTCTTAATTGGCTAGTTAGAGGAATGCAGTCGGAGCTTTATACTCGCAGTGGAAGTGTTAGTTTCAAGAAAATAACTACAGAGCACCCAGTTCCGAGTGTCCGTTTTATATGAGATCCGTAATGATGGCTACATCTAGACAGTCCCTATTACCGGTATTGTCCACCTGTGCAAATGTCTAGCTTCTAGCGTTTTTGCCTGTTGGTAAATTCTGTAGTTCTATAAAGCTAGCTTTACCATAAATTTAACCTCTCCTAAGGTTCTGGTATGTAGAAATTATGTACCTATGGAAACTTATGAAAGAATCCGCTATCGCTCTTACAAAAAGAAGAATAACCGTGCAGATGTACCTTCACTAAAGAATACCAATAGATATCTAATATTTTCTTAAAAAATAAACGAATTCAACATTGATTTTGTATTTACATTGATAAAATCTCGCTGAAGCTGGTGCAGTATTCGAAATGTCGGCACTGGTTAAAAAGAATTAAAGTTAAGTAATAACAAATTAGAAAACGGATATCAATAATTAGATTTAACATAATATGCCGTATACTATTATCAATACGTCTGATTAATCGTTTCTACGTCATTGGTTTAACGCATTGCTTAAATAAAAGCCTACAGGTTCTTGACAAGTTGCTAGCTCATTGAAAACGAGTACTTTCGATAGTAATGGACTTACAACATGTACGAAAGGTTAGAAATTGATACGTATTTTATGTAGTCAAAAGCCCGCAGCGGAAATCCATTATACCTGTTTATAATATCTGTAACATATCTCACAATATGATCGGTTTATTAATATGGGAACGGGACGTACTCGTACACGTTTCTTTGTATATGATATTAGACACATTAACATATAAAATAATATATTGGTGTTTGATGTCTGTGAAAGAAGTGAGTCGAGATCTACAAGTGTGTCGAATGGAACGAATTAAAAATTGTGATTATATTTCCTGTTACATATTCGACAAAGTCTTTGTCTAAGGTTCGTAAAAATATTTCTTGTACGTATACATTGTATCTATTTCTTGTACGAATTTATGGTATATCCTATATTAAAAATGTACCTAACCTAGATAAATAAAATTAAGTGTCATAGGAATCTAATTTTCTTTTTCTAATGAATTGCTTTTATTTGGTTAAAATATTATACGTTAGTTGAAATCCAATTGAAACAGAAATGTAATAAAATGTGTTCATTTTAAGGAGATTAAAACAAGCCTTTTACGGTGCCGAATCGGTTTATTCCGGCTATACAAATTGTACTAAAAGAATTGACATCAAATAAAACAAAAAGTTGTGTATTTATTAGCCAATGTAACTTATTTTAGGAGGAAAATTGTCCTGAAAATTGTTATTAATATTTATATTTATTATATTTCAATATCAAAAAGATTTATTTTGATTATTTACAAAATTAATTAGTCCTTTACGGAACTATAAATGAAATAGTTAATTAATTGAAATTGAAATTTGATTTCTTTTCCTATTAAATTTTGTTTTTACATCACACTAGTCAAATTATGTTAATTTCCTAGTTATGTCTTTGACTGCATAAAATAAAATTATATGCCTATGAATAATGAAGAATAATTCTGCAGCTCTTCTAAAATAATTTTCGCATGCATTAAAACCCAATAGTTATTGACATTCAAATGGGCAGTATATGTTTTCGGTTTTGTTGATCAGCAATGGTTGGAAGCTGGAAAGCGGCTACGTCGACAGCTCCGTGGCTCTGATCCTCACACATTCTACTTTGGCGTGAAGTTCTACGCTGCGGATCCTTGTAAACTACTTGAAGAGATTACTCGGTAAGACACCAATTTTCTTATAGGTTCGGAACACGCATAAACAGTTTATGATTATGTAATTAAATAACCCGATAAAACATTTTATGTGAAAGTAGATTGCCAAGAATCATCAACTGATAACTTTCAGGTATAAGAAATTTATGTGATGTTTGTAGATAGACCTAAGCTCCTGCCTATGCATAATCTAACTCTATGAACCCAATATTTGTGATAAATACTATGGTTCAACTATAATATATTTCGTACTACAAGGACATGGGGTGTATAAAATAATACGATTCCTCGTATACCGGAAAAATCATAAGAATGAGAATGGAAGAATGTAAGATTATCCTGACTCTATAAAGTCAAGAATTAAAAAGTTAGAATTTGGGGGGAAATCTATATGAGAT
Organism: Eilema caniola; assembly: GCA_949126895.1. Taxonomy (NCBI): domain Eukaryota; kingdom Metazoa; phylum Arthropoda; class Insecta; order Lepidoptera; family Erebidae; genus Eilema; species Eilema caniola. The sequence goes on along the minus strand of OX421463.1, from coordinate 15,505,520 downwards.
TTAATAACTTTTGGAAATGAAAGCATTGCGGGTCTTTGAGTTTTGTCAACCAACTTTTTTTTGTTGGAGTTTCATTTCCTTTTGTAAGTTGTTTAAGTTGTCTTTGTTTGAGCTGTTTCCATACGCTTCAGGTATCCCTTACAGTCCTCTGTATGGGAAGTTGGAAGGTGAATGTTAAAAATATCTTAGTTCTATCGGTACTTATGTGGAACTACTAACCTTTATACTATTTTGTAGCTCTTTTTTTTACTAAAGTTTTCATAGTTGTGTATATCATCATAAGTGAATGAATCGACATATTTTAGTTTCATTAATTTGATTATAATGATTCATTTAAAATTATGAAGTATTCAGCAATCACATTTCGGTTCTCAAATGAGGTGATTTCTCCTGAAAGTATTCAGAATATCTGCAGTGTAATTGACGTAGAAAGTGAACTTCTTGACTCATAAAAAAATCTTGGTTCTGTAATTATTTAGAGCTATTTGCATAGGTACTAGCTACGGTTGAAGAAGTCCAATAATAAACAGTATGTAAATAAAGACAAACTAGTACTTTTAGGCAATTACTAGTGAATATTTGAAAGATTAAATATGGCTTTAAATTGTGTCACACTATAATAGTATTCCGGATTCAAGCTTCAGGTACACACTTCCCTACCTATGCCTAGGAGGCACCCATACTTATGAAGGCATCTATTTTTTGGTCAGGCACTACCATCGGAGACTTCAGTGCCTCTGTCTAATTCATTGAGAACATTATCTGAACCAAAACAAAAATATGTCGGTTTCATTATTTTATTAAAGTCAAGAATTTATTTATTGGTACATAAAGTTAAAAGATTATACTAGCTAGAGGAGAATTTAACGTTTGAAATTAATTTAGCATTTGATAGTAGTTATTTTTAAACTACATTATATAGGGCTAGGCGAACAATGATGCATTAGCAACGGCTATAATTGTGCACATTCAGCTTTATTCAATTAACCCGACGATGATCTATATTAAACTTATTTAAAATTAATTATTTTACGTTGATATCGATCAATGAACATCATTTGACTTCATAAAGATAAAGATCATTAAACTTTGAGACCTATTGAGAACGCCAAAATGAATTCACATCCTTATGAAGTTGTCATTTTTAATAGTTTATTAGGTAAGTTTGTTTTCTATCAGATTTTTATTATGCCAAATGACTTCGCAATTCTCATTAATGAAATCCTAAATGATAGCAGTATTTACATGAATGTCGGCACTGTCCACATAATATGACACTTATTTTAAAATACAGTTATAAAGTAAATATTACATTACGTAAAGCTGATGCCACTCGTTTATACTTCACGTATAACGTTATTTAGATATTGGAGTTTGATTATAATTACTACATAACCGTATGTAAAGCACTCAAATTATTCAATACCAATTACACTTTGACCTCCGCCCATATAAAGCGCACATGTGTACCCCTTCTATATTTATACTTTCGTAGGGTGTGATCCGTATAGTAATATTTGTTATTTTAATGAGTTCAGCAAAACCACTAATTGCATGTGAAAATGGTTGAAAATTAACAAATTACACAGAGCAATATTTGTCTATTTTTAGTATTGTATATGTGCTATGAATATAGTAAAGGTTTGTGTATTTGATTCACACGTGTTCAAAAACGCACAGATGATAGCTACCATAACATTTTTTAGAACATGTTCACGTTATTTTTATGTTTCAAAACGGTCTCAAAGGATTCATAAATATTGTTATGGGGATTTCATTACTACTAAAAGATATAGCTAAATTTCAAGTGCACTATATTTCTCCTAAAACTATCCTACGTAAAGATGATGATGATGAGCTAAATTTCTCATATCCAAAATTCATTTTTATATCAACCAATTCTTTGCAAGGTAGTAGTATTTTAGGAAAACCCACGGGGATAACATCGGAAGTGATAATAAAACGCACCTGTGGTCGTACCATGTATCATAATGTCGTGTCAGCAATTCGCTAGTCTTGTCAACTGACACTTTTCTATCTGAAACACTCAAGGCATTATGCAAGTCCCTTTTTATAATAATAAATGACCGCAAGATGTAAATGATGGTGCGAATTATGGACTACGGTCGTTATAGAATATTACAAACAATCTGATGACAGGTGGAGAGTTTCTCGTGACGGAGTGGTGACTACGTGGGAAGATAGATTAAGACAGTTAAATAATGTTAGTAATTTACTAGATGTGAGACTAAATACGTGTCACAGTTCAGTTAAAAATAAATTGTGAATCGAGATAAAAAAGGTTTCTGCAGTTTTAGTCTCCGCCGTAGGCAGCCCAATCTCTATTTTATTTCCTTTTTCATATGCTCCTCCCACTTTTTTTGCTCTATCTAACTTTTCTAAGGTATTCCAAGCGTTCATAGGCCAACCATTCACCATCAGCCCCTCTAGACAAGTGGCAATTCGCAAGCAGGCGTTTGATGGAATAGAATGACGAATGTATAGGATTTGACGTATTTGATTTATAGGAATTGTCATTTACGTCAAATCCCATACATTCGTCATTCTATTCCACCAAACGCCGGCTAGCGAATTTCCACTTGTCTAGAGGGGCAGTAGTGTAAACAAACTGAATTTATAGCTATATAATATATAGCTCGTCTAATCAAAGGATATCGTTATCGTTTTGAGTTTCAAGTATCAAACGGATGCCGCTTGTTGACTAAATTGCCTAGTTTAAGACTATATGTGGTTAGAATCTAACCGTTAGACTATACATTGACCCAGTCTGTAAATACGACGACCTATTAAATCTGTATCATTTATTTAGTTAGTTTGTCGTTCTTGTAAATGGCGTTTGAACTTTAAAACAGCTATAATATTACAAAAATACATAAAATCTAATTTGGACGTCCTTGTGAATGAATAAATATTGTGTACTTCATGCCAGCTTAAAAAGAATTTTAATCAATCAAAAAATCTATATTACTGCACTGACTACAGTAGTATACTAGTGCTCACCTAAATCTTAGTTAAGAAAACCTATTATATACATGAAACTAAAATACATAAGCATAAAAACTTGTAACATAATCATGAAACACAGCCGTTAGGGAGTGGCCCATTATTGAGACATATAACACGATAAAGCCGAGATAGGAGGATGTAATTAGTGTAACGTAGTGAGGACAGTAGCAAGACTTATAAGTTTATTTGTGTTGTAACTACTCCGACCACATAACAAAATTAGCCGTTATGGCGACAAACTACGCGCACTGTACACGTACACACCATAAAATGTCTCACATTAAACATAGTTATGTTGATATACACCACTATTATTTGAAGGTATTACGTTAATAACTAGTATCTCTTAATTATACTCCACTTATTCTTTCATGATTGAAATTTTATGTGCATAAAATAGTAAGTCTGGTAAGGGTATAACTGAAGGTATAGTGCTCTCGCAAATAAACTCTGTGAGCTCGTAAACTGTCGTATCTCTGATGAAATGAATGGGGCTAGACGGTGCTAGTGCAGCACTGTACTCGTTTGTCAATAGTACAAAAATAAATAGGGGAATTTCATTTCATGGACAGTTTTAATTGGACACCTATTTTTAAATTGGCTTCTCTGTATAATATTTTGTTATTCAACGGAACAAGTGGCCGTTAATTTCTTTTTCCGTTTAGCCAAAATTTACTTTGCGTCCTAAATATCTTTTAAAAAACTCGACAAAACTTTCGCCTACTCTTATTTCCTTTAAACTTTATAACAAAGGCTACAATTGAAGTCAGTTAAGTGGAATTTGGAAGAGTTTCCATTTATTCTTTATTTTATTCGCTGTGAATGTCGGGTAGGTACAGGGATGTTTTATTAAAATTTCGTTATTACGGTGTTGACGGCGCATCCCCGGGCGCCTGACGCGGCACGCGGCCCATCCGCGTCTTATATCAGAACGTACAACACGGGGAAAATGTCTTCCTTTAGGTTGGGGTCGCTGTTTAATACTCGTAAATTCTTTGAAAACCTTTGCCTTGATGGTCTTTTAATATTTAATTTCCATTTAAGGGCAATCTTTTTGCAACGCTTTTACCAAGTTCCACCCCGCCGTGAAAGAAAAATTTAACGGGGTGATATAGACTTATTATTCTTTTACTCTAAAATTATATTGTTACTGCAGGGGATGAAGTATTTTTTAATGTGAATTAAATACGTGTGTTATTGTATCAGGTACCAGTTGTTCTTGCAACTGAAGCAAGATGTGCTACGTGGTCGGCTCCCTGTCAACTTCGACCTCGCCTCTGAGCTCGCCGCATGTGTCCTGCAATGTAAGTGACATGTTTATTTTATCACATACGTATGATTAAGCTATTCGACGTGATTAAATATTTACATGGTAAGTGTCTCTCAGCGAACCTTTTGAGTGGGATATGAGGAATCTGCGGTTCCGTAAAAGCGTGTGAATTTGCACTGCCACCAGTAGATACGCGTGAAAGTTGGCTGAACTGAAATCCCCAAACACCGCAATCTGTTTAATTATCGTTACAGTTATGCAGTAACAAAGCACTTCCTAGTTCCTACATCGAAAACTTTCCGAAAAACTCTCAGTGTAGAATCCATTCAAACTTCTAACTATTGTAGGTAGAGAAGAATAAACAAACCGGTACATTCGCGAAAACGACTACAAACTCGTTCGGAGGTCAATAAAGATATCTGGCATGGACATAATCCGATGGCACTTGGGGAGTGTATTCGTTGTAAACATTGGTGATACGAATTAAGAGCCTGGTCGCTTTAGTGCGGGAATAGTGACACTAAAATCCGCAAGTGATACTCGTGCGTCGGTTACAAAGTGGCTGAGACTAAGAGGCCACTGACCCTCCAGCCTGAGGTTATTTGACAATGAGCTACCAACATAAATTATTACAAATGAGTGAGGGCTACTTACTCATTTGTAATAATTTATGTTGGTACTAGACAATTTTTTGTCTAAGGCCATATATCTAATACTTCGTTCTTATCTTAGGCCCGTATTCTAGAACGCTACTCAGCTGAACTTCGATTTATCTGGGGAATGATTGTATACACATATTGACAAATTTGACAGGTTGTCTGGCAGATTATCTATACATTTTTGGTTATTTTTCTGAAGCTTTGAAACACGTTTTACACGACAATATTTTAGTTTGTGTTTGAACAGTAATAATAATAAAAACTTAATATACCGATACTGTACCAAATAAAATAAAGAAATTAATACCTATACAAGAAATATTATACACAAGCTATCAGTAACCAAACTGAGTATATCTTAACTAGCTTGTGTCTTATCTTAACCTGCATACTTACTTTGATATACTTTTCTTTTATAAAAACATACATATTAAAGAAAGAAGATTCTAGATCAATGTAAATGCACATATTCCTGCATAAAAATATTTGCACTAAGCGTGAACCAGACCCACAACCCCCGATGTAGCAGTTGAACGCTCTACTTAGCGCTACACAAGAGAGGTATTAAGAGGTGTTTAAATATAAACTATTTTCATTTTCTCCACTATGCCACTGGGTCCCCACTACGAACAAATTTTATTAGTGACGAATAAAATATTCTAGATGGCGTTATGTGTATCAATTTAACATAAAATTCTAAATGAACAAGAATTGAATCCTATAAATATTATTTTCTCATAAAACTTTAATATTTGTTCCTCATAAACATATAATAATGAACTTTGAAACCTAATTTCGACAATTTGTTATAATTATGCAGCGCCCTTCCCGTCTTTTATCGGTACTATAATGATACTGCCGATACTGTGCACTACGTTACACACAATAGATGGCGTGTTATTCAATTCTCTATATTTTCACGGCTGTTACTCAAACAAAAAACATATCGAACGAGATTTACTGCAATTAACAATTGATTAGTTTCTTTTTTAATTATTTTAGGAGTATGATTAAAACTAACAATTAAAAAGTTACTTCTGTTCTGTATTTTTTTAACGTTTATTGTTGAAGAAAACCGCTGTTTTTATAATCTACGAAATTTCGTAAGTATCGCCCTTTGTTCCGAACATACAACGCCGCCAACTTGAGTGTTAGGGTTGTCACTTTGTCAATGAAAATTAAACAATCCTATAAAACGTTTAGAATGCTTATTTATTTTTAACCCCCCACGCGAAAAGAATAAGTCATAATAATATTATTTGTTTAAAATTAAAAAAATATAAAAACTCTCCCCAGTGTTCTAGGGTACATATTTGTTCATGTTAGTTCACATATTAGAACTTGGGTGAACAAAAGCAAAACGTTGGATTTTTGGCGCCAAAATGTATTTTGTTATTTTTTTTCGCTCTAAGTTATCAATAAGGTTATTAAAATAAGGGAAAATTAGAAGGCACTTGCATAATACCTTCTGAGGGTGTCAAAACTGTCAAACTAGGGACAGCATTTTGTAATGGCGGTCACTATTTTATGGATTGCACCCCAGTTTACCATTAAGCGGGGAGCAGTCAATTTGAAATATTTAAAGCAATTTAAACAAATTAAGAAAAATAACGCTCCTGTGGCGCGCGCCTTGTGTAGGTAATACTAGGTTAGGTAGGTAGTACTAGATAGGTAGGTAGTACCTGCTTCTTACCTATTAGAAATAACAAGGGCTTTTAAACATGCTGAGTACGGATTTGAAAAAAAAAATGATATTTGGAATATTTCTCGCATATTTCTACTGAAATAATAACGGTAGGTACCTACTTTCTGCCTCATTTTTTAAAGACTACCTATCTACTGGGGTACTTTCTGAGTTGGTGTAGTGTAAATAATGAATTTATATAATTTTGCCACAGGCATTTTTCCAGTTTCCACTGGAGTTAGAACTCTTAAAATTACTTTTTCAATCGGTAAGTACCGGGTTTTGGAGCTTAGACCCCCGGTGGCCGACGCCCGACTGAGAATCCGTATCCAAATTAGTATTCTTTCTACTTTTGCACAACCCTGGGTGACCGTTCTTAACATTTGAAGTTATAAGCGATATTAGCCAGGTCGGTGGGTCGGATGGGTGACCGTGAAAATAACAAGAAGGTAGGTAGGTATCTACGTAATACCTTTTAGTTAAACGGCTTTATTAATTGAAAGTATGACATCTCAGGCAGGTATATTGTCGTCTGAAAAGACACACGCCTTCCTACTTACCTACCTACCTATCAAATTTAATATCAGATCAATTACTCAACAGGAATAGGGTAACATTTATACCTAAGTACATAAAGCGAACTTAATAAAATGTATCTACATCAAGGTAGTCAGTAGTAGTAGTACCTACCGCACATACAACGACACACGGCGACGAGCCGATATACGAGCGAGGATGATATACCTACCTATAACGAGCTCCTATGAGACGACTTTCTCGCTTCTACACGAATATCGCAAATGCGAAATGGTAATCGTTAAAGAAAGTTGGAGCCCTTCGAAGACCGATGTCAAATCTCTCATAGGATTGGTGACTCGGTGACCATTCCTCAATTAAAGAATTTTTGTTGAAAGATTCCATTAGCTCCATTAGCTCTTCTACTGTCCTAACAGTAGGGTTAGGACCCGTAGGTCAGACGGTAGTCGGTCAGGTAAAATTTAAGGAGTCCGAGTCATTTTGAGTTATTCGTACACCCCCACTGATAAACGGATGGGACTCTAGCGCAAGCTTTCTTCTTGAGGATAGTAGGTCAAACGGCAGTCGCTAATGTAAAAGTCAAGGGGCTGAGTCATTTTGAGCTATTCGTACCACCCACTGATTAATGGATGCGACTGTAGTGCAATTTTGCTTCTTGAGGATAGTAGGTCAAACGGCAGTCGCTCATGTAAAAGTCAAGGGGCTGAGTCATTTTGAGCTATTCGTACCACCCACTGATTAACGGATGATGCGGCTCTGGTGCAAATTGGCTTCTTGAGGATAGTAGGTCAAACGGCAGTCGCTCATGTAAAAGTCAAGGGACTGAGGAATTTTGAGCTATTCGTACACCCACTGATTAATGCATGCGACTCTAATGCAAATTTTCTTCTTGAGCATAGTAGGTCAAACGGCAGTCGCTCATGTAAAAGTCAAGGGGCTGAGTCATTTTGAGCTATTCGTACCACCCACTGATTAACGGATGCGAGTCTGGCACATTTTGCTTCTTGAGGATAGTAGGTCAAACGGCAGTCGCTCATGTAAAAGTCAAGGAGCTGAGTCATTTTGAGCTATTCGTACCACCCACTGATTAACGGATGCGAGTCTGGTGCAATTTTGCTTCTTGAGGATAGTAGGTCAAACGGCAGTCGCTCATGTAAAAGTCAAGGGGCTGAGTCATTTTGAGCTATTCGTACCACCCACTGATTAATGGATGCGACTCTAGCGCAAGCTTTCTTCTTGAGGATAGTAGGTCAAACGGCAGTCGCTAATGTAAAAGTCAAGGGGCTGAGTCATTTTGAGCTATTCGTACCACCCACTGATTAACGGATGCGAGTCTGGTGCAATTTTGCTTCTTGAGGATAGTAGGTCAAACGGCAGTCGCTCATGTAAAAGTCAAGGGGCTGAGTCATTTTGAGCTATTCGTACCACCCACTGATTAATGGATGCGACTCTAGTGCAATTTTGCTTCTTGAGGATAGTAGGTCAAACGGCAGTCGCTCATGTAAAAGTCAAGGGGCTGAGTCATTTTGAGCTATTCGTACCACCCACTGATTAATGGATGCGACTCTAGTGCAATTTTGCTTCTTGAGGATAGTAGGTCAAACGGCAGTCGCTCATGTAAAAGTCAAGGGGCTGAGTCATTTTGAGCTATTCGTACCACCCACTGATTAATGAATGCGACTGTCGTGCAATTTTGCTTCTTGAGGATAGTAGGTCAAACGGCAGTCGCTCATGTAAAAGTCAAGGGGCTGAGGCACTTTGTTTTGAGCCGTTCGTCGTGCCGGAACAAAATGGCGAGAGTAGGAACCTAGTCATATTTATTCGTGTATATAGGTGCATAGATACCTACATACGATATTTACATATTCTTGTCCCATTCTAGGTATGCCGACGTCCCACGTCGTTCATAAGTACATATGTAAGGCGGGATTGCTTATGTCGTACTCGACATATACGCGGTGCATCCGCGACGGCTTAGTCGGTTCGAGTTCGAGTCCGACATGTCCACCGACCACCGCGCCGTGCCGCCGCGCCAGCCGCCGGTGATAACAGTTATGTTGAACTCGACTGGATATACCTAGTCTGGCATGAGGTGTGCGTTTTTAATCGGTTCGAGTTCAACATAACCACCAAAAATGACACAAAATTCGTACTCAGCACACCTACTCAAAAACAAGTTAGACCATACCCGTATTGCAATATTGTATAAATTGGACTTTGATTAACATCTAATTCATACTCAGCATACAAGAAATGTGAAGTACCCGATTGCAAGTTTGAAGATGCGATCTATATTATTTTACCTCTTTGGTAATTTATATTATTACTAGCTATTGCCCGCGGCTCCGCCAGCGTGGATGTCCGTTATCGCGGACTGGGGTATGTAAAATAAATAGTAGCCAATTCTTAGACTTCGGTCGAGCCGTTTCGGAGGAGTATGGGAACGAACATTGTGACACGAGAATATTAGATTAATTATTTATACTTCTTGACAAACTATAGCACACCACCATCTAGAAGCTATTACTGCGAAATGTAGACTGAACCTCGGGATATTTCGTTGACATCTAGTGGTGAAAAATAATATTTAAAAATAATGCGCAAAATAGCCCAAGTTATGGTGGTCTAATTTTTTTGTAAGGAATGGGGTATCTATACTTTAGTATTATGTTATCTGTGCCCATATTTCAATTTTCTACCTACAGCGCGGCGGCCATATTGGAGGCCAAAAATGACGTCAAATTCGAACTCAGCATACTCGATAACTCATTAAATCACAACCATATTGTAATTTATCTAGGACACCGCGGCAGCTATATTGGATCCCAAAAATGACATCAAATTCACACTCAGCACACTCGAAAACCTATTAAACCATACCCATGTTGCAATTTTCTACCGACAGCGCGGCGGCCATATTGGAGGCCAAAACTGACGTCAAATTCGAACTCAGCATACTCGAAAACCCATAAGACCATACCCATATTGCAATTTAGCTAGGACACCGTGGCAGCCATATTGAATTCCAAAAATGACATCAAATTCACACTCAGCATACTCAAAAACCTATTAAACCATACCCATATTGCAATTTTCTACCTACAGCGCGGCGGCCATATTGGAGGCCAAAACTGACGTCAAATTCGAACTCAGCATACTCGAAAACCCATTAGACCATACCCATATTGCAATTTAGTTAGGAAACCGTGGCGACCATATTGGATTCCAAAAATGACATCAAATTCACACTCAGCATACTCAAAAACCTATTAAACCATACCCATATTGCAATTTTCTACCTACAGCGCGGCGGCCATATTGGAGGCCAAAACTGACGTCAAATTCGAACTCAGCATACTCGAAAACCCATTAGACCATACCCATATTGCAATTTAGTTAGGAAACCGTGGCGGCCATATTGGATTCCAAAAATGACATCAAATTCACACTCAGCATACTCAAAAACCTATTAAACCATACCCATATTGCAATTTTCTATCTACAGCGCGGCGGCCATATTGGAGGCCAAAACTGACGTCAAATTCGAACTCAGCATACTCGAAAACCCATAAAACCATACCCATATTGCAATTTAGCTAGGACACCGTGGTGGCCATTATGGATTCCAAAAATGACATCTAATTCGTTATCAACACACTCAAGAACCCTCTTATCTGGCAAACGAGGGTATTACCCTTTTTTCTTGCGAAGATCCGCTGTGGAAAAAGCCCGATTGCGAGTTTGGAGATGCGGTCTATACTAACATCATTCACAGTCAATCTTCTTAAATAAATAGTAGTAATATTGTGCCTACCTATGTTTATTTATATTGTCATTTATGTATGACACTTCTTATCGTTGAAAATATAGTACACCACCATCTAGCAGCTACTACTGTAAAACGTAAGCTGAACCTCGGGCTATATTGTTGACATCTAGTGGCGAATATTAATATTTAAATTTAGCCCGTAAAATTGCCCGAGTTATGATGGCCTCATTTTTTTGTATGGGATGAGGTATCTGTACTTTAGTATTATGTTATCTGTGACATGGTGCAATTACTTTGACTAATTGTTTATTGAACTAATTGAATAAGAGTAAGTTTAATAATAACAAGGTTTATTTAATGTTTAATATTACCTATGTTATCAAACCTATTTATAGTTGTATTATGAAAGTTCTGATTCATTGTAATATGGACTTAGGTATTAGTAGGTAGTTATTGCTAGACTCAAAATTATACAGGGCGTATTTTTGAAACGGGGCAGTAAGGGCAAGTACCTTAACCGTTGCAGTTACAGCAAAACGTTCTTAGAAGACCATCCCTAACTTTTTGACATATTTTGAACTGCATTCACAGATTTTGTAAAAAACTTACAGTTGGCAAAAAAAATGCAAAAAGTTCAAATTTTTTTTTTAAGCCAATCGATTCTATTTCATGTGGGGATCAAAAAACTCTATGGGACCATTTTAGCTTTCAGTACTAGAAAAGACAGAAATCGCCAAAGACCTTTCCCATACATTTCGTACGGAAATATGATAAATCAACTCGAAACTCACAGGTCAGGAAAAATTTTGAACTTTTTTAAATAAAAAAAATCATTTAAACATTTAAGAAATTGGTTTATGAAATAAATTGCTCAAAATGATTTCCATTTTCACGAATACATAAGTCTATCCTTTTTTGCACTGAACGAATGGCGGCTAATAATTTTCTGGGATGAATATTACGTAAAATGGTCATTAATGCATCCTTGAGCTCTTGAACACTGGCGTACGTCGTCTTATACACCTCGTTTTTCACGAAGCCCCATAAAAAAAAATCAAGTGGTGTTAGATCGGGGCTACGAGGTGGCCACTGTGTTGGACCATGTGTACCTATCCACTGTGTACCGAATAGGCGGCTCAAATTGGAACGTGAAAGGTGACTGTTATGTGGCGGAGCACCATCTTGTTGAAAATGAACTTTTCGCAATTCCGACAGGGGCCATTCGTCCATCTCGTTTTCAAGATGGTGTAAAATGACTTCATTATACATGGCAGAATTCAGTTTCCCTTCATAAAATTCCACCATTATGACTCGATTGGACATTATACCACACCAACAGTTGAATGAGAAGCGAACCTGATTATGACTTGCCGTAACTCTTAGTGGATTTTCTTTGGACCCATAGTGGTGATTTTTTCTGTTGTACATACCGTTATTGGAAAAATTCGTTTCGTCTGACCACAGTATGTAATTTAAAAATTCATGATCTCTGCTTATTTTTCCTCTTAGCCATCTGCAAAAAGTAAGCCCTCGAACATCATCACCCGGATGTAACACTTGAACTATGCGCCCATATCGATAGCACTTGTAGCCGTATTTCTTCCATATCTTTATCACAAGGGAATGGGATACACCTACTTCAAGGGCGACTTGCCTGGACGATACCTCTGGATATGCTTCGACATAAGTTAGAACCGCAATATCCGTGTCCATGTCCACACGAGGCTGCCGCTTTCTTTTGAAAGAACCCTGCAATTCCAGATTGGTAATAACCTTTCTTGTTGGCACATGCCGCAACGGATACTTATTGCGGTACCACACTAATGCAGCTCCCGCATTTCGATTATTGACAAAATACGCTTCTAATAAGTCAATTTTTTCACGATTAGAAGACATTTTAGCGAAAATCCTTAATTAATAACTCATACGAAGTTTCTCAGCTGAAACTAAGAATAACACACAGATTTTCGAATCAAATTCGAAATTTGAGGGTAAAAATTCTTTTTATTTACTTTACAGTCAATTCTACCTGGCCATAACAAAAAGTTAGACCATCGTAGAAATTTGTTTCTGTTGCCGAAATGTATGGGAAACGTTTTTGGCGATTTCTGTCTTTCCTAGTACTGAAAGCTAAAATGGTCTCGTAGAGTTTTTTGATCCCCACATGAAATAGAATCGATTGGCATAAAAAAAAATTTTTGGACTTTTTGCATTTTTTTTTGCCAACTGTAAGTTTTTTACAAAATCTGTGAATGCAGTTCAAAATATGTCAAAAAGTTAGGGAAGGTCTTCTAAGAACGTTTTGCTGTAACTGCAACGGTTAAGGTACTTGCCCTTACTGCCCCGTTTCAAAAATACACCCTGTATACCTATTTGTCTATTATTTTTCTTTATTTCTGCCGTCGTGTCAACAAAATAATATTTGCTGGACACTATACTTTTGACTTTCCGTACTAAGATTATCTAAAAATGGGCTGGACTGATTATTTTTTACAAATTTACACTGTAGCTATGTCGCCGCCAACTAGCTTAATCAGCCGTTCAACTAACTGCGTAGGCAGTTAACTAAACGGTGCCATTCAATTAACGGCCTGAATGGTGTTCAGCCATTTAATTAAACGGCTAGGCAAATAGCTTGGATCGATGACGTTTCACTACTTACCTAGCCATTTAATTAAACATTTAGAAAAATAAAAATATTTCTGCATGGTTATAAAAAAAAAATAACCACGAAGGCTTAATGCGGGAGCTACGCTCCGCTCCACTCCGCTCCCGCATTAGCCTTATAACCTAACCTAACCAAATCGTTTTGCACAGCTATCACAACACAATACACTACACCTCTGTCTACCCCCTCGGGGATTTACAGGTGTAAGTATATGTATGTATGTATGTAATTCTATCTTATTTCGAGGTAGTGCCCCATCTTACGATTGGCCTAAGCATTAGCCAGCCAGGGTATTAAATGATGTAATAAACAAGACGGCGGCGGCGTTTAGTTAACTGCCTAGGCAGTTAATTGGACGGCCGATTAAGCTAGTTGGCGGCGACAGCTACATCACTACAACAGTAGCATGAAACAACCTGTGTCACTATGAACAATATAAATTCAGTCCATGTGATATTTGTGGAACAAAAGCACTGGTAGCTGCAACAATGAGAAAACTGTGTGTGAAGTATTCGAGTCCATCTATTGTCCTGCGATCTACGCACTTTGTGTAGCCGGGGTAGTAGGGCTGGCAGATGTCCAGGAAGTAGAAAAAAGTCCCGTTACCTTAACACTAGCTACACCAAGCGATTACCTCTTCCCAGAGTTTGCTTATAAGTTAACTTAACTATATTGCGTGAACAAACCTAGACCTTGAAAATAAATTAAGAAAAAAGGATTGTTTCGAAGATATATATCATCATAGTTACATCAAATCGTTAAGCAGTGTGTAAACTAATGAGTAAATATACCTAAGTACTGATTACCGGTATTAATTGTTTTATCTGAAAAGCCGTTTTGTTGTAGATAAACAAATGCATTTGTACTGTATTTGATCATACACATAAATAACTGCATATTAATTGTTTGGTGTTTACGAGTGACAACCTTAGCAATGTGCCAGCCTGATTCCGCGAGACAGGGTAGGCTCGGCAAAATGCAGTTATCACTTTTGTAAATAGTTTCATTGTTGGTACATAAATTGTAATACGACACAGTTTGTTGGATATTAAATTGTCGTGAAAGTATCTTTCTTGAATATACTTTGAAGTAGAAATTGAAGATATTTCTAATTAAATAATAATAAATAATAAAAATTGATAACACCATTTGATGTGATTTTAAGTGTTTCGTGTATGTAAGTGTAAACGAAACTACATCGATACATCTAAGACTAAATTTTGCGACGCTGCTTTTAGATCTAACTGATGCAGATGCATCTGAACCCAACGGAAGCGCAGGCCATAACCTACCATTTCTCGTAGTGTTACTACAATTTGAATTAGGTAATTAATGATAAATCATTTAGTTTGTGTTTAAAGGTTGACATAATTTTGTCACTCCCATACGGTGCAAACAATTCAATCTCGAAGTAAATGGTTCATCATTTCTTTTCATTGCCGCACCCATTCAGATTGGAATGCTTATCTAACATACTTGTTCCCCAAGCGGGGCGTTAAGAAGCACCTATTAGCATTGTTGGCATCTATAATGTTGGTCTTTATTCTTGAAACTTCATTTACAGGTTACTATCAAAGGTGGTGTCAAGTCATTTTAACGGGCAACAAAAAAAGATATCTACGTATACATTTCCCCACGTATCGCCCTGGTTTTGAATCCCCTACTCAGGTTACCTATTGATTAGCTTATCAAAACTAAATATCGTTGTGTTCCACTTTATTTGACCGATAACAAGAATTTGGAATGTAATTTCGATCCACTAATAAAACTGCGAACCGGTTACTTGTTATTAGTTTTCGATAAAAATACGGGTGGAGTGCTACCTGTACATGTACCTGTACATTACTTTGCTGATAGCTTTATCAATGAATAGAATATTAATGAGGGAAGTGTTACACATTATACCTACCTAGTGCAAGTTACTTTCACTTAATTTAGTTTGCGATTGGTGGAAACTCTCTTTGATTATAATACATGTACCTACTGTGTTGATTTTATCACCTCCCCTTGCAGAGAGATTCGCTTTCCTCCTTACTAATAATATCATAGAAGCTATACCATAGTTTAAAGGAGAGGCTATATACTATTTTATTTTTTAATTAGCACGTTATCACTTCGTCGGTAGGTATATTTTATGGTGCCAGGTGTTCGCGCATATCTTCTTTGTTAAGGAATAAATTTTAATTCTTCTCTTTCGTTAGTTTCAGTAGGTATAGGCATTAGGTTTGGAGCTAATCCTTTGGATCTCGAGGAAACATTAAGGAAGTCCTCAAGATGCGTGATTGATGGCGGCTTATTTTAAAAAAAGCTAATAATAAAAATAATGAATTCTCATGACGAGAATCTCGTGAAAGCTGAGAAAGATAAACAGATCAAATACTTGGACTTGGTCCACGAGGTTGTCGACATGTGGAATGTTGACTCAACAATCATTGTACCGATAGTCGTGTCAGTCAATGGACTGATAGCAAAGAGCCTCGACCAACACCTGAAGAGGCTCGGGTTAGACGGTTGGATCAAGAGCCAGATGCAGAAGGCAGTGCTCCTCGATACGGCGCGCATCGTGAGAAAGTTCCTTTCTCTGGAGCCCTAACCACCGGTAGCTTGGTCCTTGTATCTGATACCGGTGGGGCACTACTATTCATATTTTTAAATTGATGTATTTTTTCTTTATGTATTTAAACATATAATTAGTAAGTTTTTAAAAGGAATAAAGAGAAAAATAATCAAGCTACATAACATAGTTAACAGACAAAAATACTGAGCGTTTTATTATTTGGATTCGTTCATATAAACGCTTCACTTATGAATGCTTATGATAATGTATACAGGGTTCGGCACCGCTCTCGTGAAATTGGGATTGTCGCGTCCCACGCGAACCTTGCGTTTAGTTCAAGGTAAATTGTCAGACACTCTTATCTTATAAACTATCTCTCTTTATGCAAAAAATTACATCGATCCGTTGCCCCTTGCTTCATGGGAGGACAAATCGACCAACATAATTTCATTATGTATTTAGGAAGGATACTTGTCAGTCTTTAGTATTGTGACTTTTGCTTATGCATGAGTCATTGCCAGCAATCCATAAACTTCAGAAAACCCGTCCTATTATGTGAAATGAGTGGAAAATCCATCACATTCTTTGTTTCACTGTCCACATGAGCACAGATAACATAATACTAAAGTACAGATACCTCATCCCATACAAAAAAATGAGGCCATCATAACTCGGGCAATTTTACGGGCTAAATTTAAATATTAATATTCGCCACTAGATGTCAACAATATAGCCCGAGGTTCAGCTTACGTTTTACAGTAGTAGCTGCTAGATGGTGGTGTACTATATTTTCAACGATAAGAAGTGTCATACATAAATGACAATATAAATAAACATAGGTAGGCACAATATTACTACTATTTATTTAAGAAGATTGACTGTGAATGATGTTAGTATAGACCGCATCTCCAAACTCGCAATCGGGCTTTTTCCACAGCGGATCTTCGCAAGAAAAAAGGGTAATACCCTCGTTTGCCAGATAAGAGGGTTCTTGAGTGTGTTGATAACGAATTAGATGTCATTTTTGGAATCCATAATGGCCACCACGGTGTCCTAGCTAAATTGCAATATGGGTATGGTTTTATGGGTTTTCGAGTATGCTGAGTTCGAATTTGACGTCAGTTTTGGCCTCCAATATGGCCGCCGCGCTGTAGATAGAAAATTGCAATATGGGTATGGTCACTGGGTCCCCACTACGAACAAATTTTATTAGTGACGAATAAAATATTCTAGATGGCGTTATGTGTATCAATTTAACATAAAATTCTAAATGAACAAGAATTGAATCCTATAAATATTATTTTCTCATAAAACTTTAATATTTGTTCCTCATAAACATATAATAATGAACTTTGAAACCTAATTTCGACAATTTGTTATAATTATGCAGCACCCTTCCCGTCTTTTATCGGTACTATAATGATACTGCCGATACTGTGCACTACGTTACACACAATAGATGGCGTGTTATTCAATTCTCTATATTTTCACGGCTGTTACTCAAACAAAAAACATATCGAACGAGATTTACTGCAATTAACAATTGATTAGTTTCTTTTTTAATTATTTTAGGAGTATGATTAAAACTAACAATTAAAAAGTTACTTCTGTTCTGTATTTTTTTAACGTTTATTGTTGAAGAAAACCGCTGTTTTTATAATCTACGAAATTTCGTAGGTATCGCCCTTTGTTCCGAACATACAACGCCGCCAACTTGAGTGTTAGGGTTGTCACTTTGTCAATGAAAATTAAACAATCCTATAAAACGTTTAGAATGCTTATTTATTTTTAACCCCCCACGCGAAAAGAATAAGTCATAATAATATTATTTGTTTAAAATTAAAAAAATATAAAAACTCTCCCCAGTGTTCTAGGGTACATATTTGTTCATGTTAGTTCACATATTAGAACTTGGGTGAACAAAAGCAAAACGTTGGATTTTTGGCGCCAAAATGTATTTTGTTATTTTTTTTCGCTCTAAGTTATCAATAAGGTTATTAAAATAAGGGAAAATTAGAAGGCACTTGCATAATACCTTCTGAGGGTGTCAAAACTGTCAAACTAGGGACAGCATTTTGTAATGGCGGTCACTATTTTATGGATTGCACCCCAGTTTACCATTAAGCGGGGAGCAGTCAATTTGAAATATTTAAAGCAATTTAAACAAATTAAGAAAAATAACGCTCCTGTGGCGCGCGCCTTGTGTAGGTAATACTAGGTTAGGTAGGTAGTACTAGATAGGTAGGTAGTACCTGCTTCTTACCTATTAGAAATAACAAGGGCTTTTAAACATGCTGAGTACGGATTTGAAAAAAAAAATGATATTTGGAATATTTCTCGCATATTTCTACTGAAATAATAACGGTAGGTACCTACTTTCTGCCTCATTTTTTAAAGACTACCTATCTACTGGGGTACTTTCTGAGTTGGTGTAGTGTAAATAATGAATTTATATAATTTTGCCACAGGCATTTTTCCAGTTTCCACTGGAGTTAGAACTCTTAAAATTACTTTTTCAATCGGTAAGTACCGGGTTTTGGAGCTTAGACCCCCGGTGGCCGACGCCCGACTGAGAATCCGTATCCAAATTAGTATTCTTTCTACTTTTGCACAACCCTGGGTGACCGTTCTTAACATTTGAAGTTATAAGCGATATTAGCCAGGTCGGTGGGTCGGATGGGTGACCGTGAAAATAACAAGAAGGTAGGTAGGTATCTACGTAATACCTTTTAGTTAAACGGCTTTATTAATTGAAAGTATGACATCTCAGGCAGGTATATTGTCGTCTGAAAAGACACACGCCTTCCTACTTACCTACCTACCTATCAAATTTAATATCAGATCAATTACTCAACAGGAATAGGGTAACATTTATACCTAAGTACATAAAGCGAACTTAATAAAATGTATCTACATCAAGGTAGTCAGTAGTAGTAGTACCTACCGCACATACAACGACACACGGCGACGAGCCGATATACGAGCGAGGATGATATACCTACCTATAACGAGCTCCTATGAGACGACTTTCTCGCTTCTACACGAATATCGCAAATGCGAAATGGTAATCGTTAAAGAAAGTTGGAGCCCTTCGAAGACCGATGTCAAATCTCTCATAGGATTGGTGACTCGGTGACCATTCCTCAATTAAAGAATTTTTGTTGAAAGATTCCATTAGCTCCATTAGCTCTTCTACTGTCCTAACAGTAGGGTTAGGACCCGTAGGTCAGACGGTAGTCGGTCAGGTAAAATTTAAGGAGTCCGAGTCATTTTGAGTTATTCGTACACCCCCACTGATAAACGGATGGGACTCTAGCGCAAGCTTTCTTCTTGAGGATAGTAGGTCAAACGGCAGTCGCTAATGTAAAAGTCAAGGGGCTGAGTCATTTTGAGCTATTCGTACCACCCACTGATTAATGGATGCGACTGTAGTGCAATTTTGCTTCTTGAGGATAGTAGGTCAAACGGCAGTCGCTCATGTAAAAGTCAAGGGGCTGAGTCATTTTGAGCTATTCGTACCACCCACTGATTAACGGATGATGCGGCTCTGGTGCAAATTGGCTTCTTGAGGATAGTAGGTCAAACGGCAGTCGCTCATGTAAAAGTCAAGGGACTGAGGAATTTTGAGCTATTCGTACACCCACTGATTAATGCATGCGACTCTAATGCAAATTTTCTTCTTGAGCATAGTAGGTCAAACGGCAGTCGCTCATGTAAAAGTCAAGGGGCTGAGTCATTTTGAGCTATTCGTACCACCCACTGATTAACGGATGCGAGTCTGGCACATTTTGCTTCTTGAGGATAGTAGGTCAAACGGCAGTCGCTCATGTAAAAGTCAAGGAGCTGAGTCATTTTGAGCTATTCGTACCACCCACTGATTAACGGATGCGAGTCTGGTGCAATTTTGCTTCTTGAGGATAGTAGGTCAAACGGCAGTCGCTCATGTAAAAGTCAAGGGGCTGAGTCATTTTGAGCTATTCGTACCACCCACTGATTAATGGATGCGACTCTAGCGCAAGCTTTCTTCTTGAGGATAGTAGGTCAAACGGCAGTCGCTAATGTAAAAGTCAAGGGGCTGAGTCATTTTGAGCTATTCGTACCACCCACTGATTAACGGATGCGAGTCTGGTGCAATTTTGCTTCTTGAGGATAGTAGGTCAAACGGCAGTCGCTCATGTAAAAGTCAAGGGGCTGAGTCATTTTGAGCTATTCGTACCACCCACTGATTAATGGATGCGACTCTAGTGCAATTTTGCTTCTTGAGGATAGTAGGTCAAACGGCAGTCGCTCATGTAAAAGTCAAGGGGCTGAGTCATTTTGAGCTATTCGTACCACCCACTGATTAATGGATGCGACTCTAGTGCAATTTTGCTTCTTGAGGATAGTAGGTCAAACGGCAGTCGCTCATGTAAAAGTCAAGGGGCTGAGTCATTTTGAGCTATTCGTACCACCCACTGATTAATGAATGCGACTGTCGTGCAATTTTGCTTCTTGAGGATAGTAGGTCAAACGGCAGTCGCTCATGTAAAAGTCAAGGGGCTGAGGCACTTTGTTTTGAGCCGTTCGTCGTGCCGGAACAAAATGGCGAGAGTAGGAACCTAGTCATATTTATTCGTGTATATAGGTGCATAGATACCTACATACGATATTTACATATTCTTGTCCCATTCTAGGTATGCCGACGTCCCACGTCGTTCATAAGTACATATGTAAGGCGGGATTGCTTATGTCGTACTCGACATATACGCGGTGCATCCGCGACGGCTTAGTCGGTTCGAGTTCGAGTCCGACATGTCCACCGACCACCGCGCCGTGCCGCCGCGCCAGCCGCCGGTGATAACAGTTATGTTGAACTCGACTGGATATACCTAGTCTGGCATGAGGTGTGCGTTTTTAATCGGTTCGAGTTCAACATAACCACCAAAAATGACACAAAATTCGTACTCAGCACACCTACTCAAAAACAAGTTAGACCATACCCGTATTGCAATATTGTATAAATTGGACTTTGATTAACATCTAATTCATACTCAGCATACAAGAAATGTGAAGTACCCGATTGCAAGTTTGAAGATGCGATCTATATTATTTTACCTCTTTGGTAATTTATATTATTACTAGCTATTGCCCGCGGCTCCGCCAGCGTGGATGTCCGTTATCGCGGACTGGGGTATGTAAAATAAATAGTAGCCAATTCTTAGACTTCGGTCGAGCCGTTTCGGAGGAGTATGGGAACGAACATTGTGACACGAGAATATTAGATTAATTATTTATACTTCTTGACAAACTATAGCACACCACCATCTAGAAGCTATTACTGCGAAATGTAGACTGAACCTCGGGATATTTCGTTGACATCTAGTGGTGAAAAATAATATTTAAAAATAATGCGCAAAATAGCCCAAGTTATGGTGGTCTAATTTTTTTGTAAGGAATGGGGTATCTATACTTTAGTATTATGTTATCTGTGCCCATATTTCAATTTTCTACCTACAGCGCGGCGGCCATATTGGAGGCCAAAAATGACGTCAAATTCGAACTCAGCATACTCGATAACTCATTAAATCACAACCATATTGTAATTTATCTAGGACACCGCGGCAGCTATATTGGATCCCAAAAATGACATCAAATTCACACTCAGCACACTCGAAAACCTATTAAACCATACCCATGTTGCAATTTTCTACCGACAGCGCGGCGGCCATATTGGAGGCCAAAACTGACGTCAAATTCGAACTCAGCATACTCGAAAACCCATAAGACCATACCCATATTGCAATTTAGCTAGGACACCGTGGCAGCCATATTGAATTCCAAAAATGACATCAAATTCACACTCAGCATACTCAAAAACCTATTAAACCATACCCATATTGCAATTTTCTACCTACAGCGCGGCGGCCATATTGGAGGCCAAAACTGACGTCAAATTCGAACTCAGCATACTCGAAAACCCATTAGACCATACCCATATTGCAATTTAGTTAGGAAACCGTGGCGACCATATTGGATTCCAAAAATGACATCAAATTCACACTCAGCATACTCAAAAACCTATTAAACCATACCCATATTGCAATTTTCTACCTACAGCGCGGCGGCCATATTGGAGGCCAAAACTGACGTCAAATTCGAACTCAGCATACTCGAAAACCCATTAGACCATACCCATATTGCAATTTAGTTAGGAAACCGTGGCGGCCATATTGGATTCCAAAAATGACATCAAATTCACACTCAGCATACTCAAAAACCTATTAAACCATACCCATATTGCAATTTTCTATCTACAGCGCGGCGGCCATATTGGAGGCCAAAACTGACGTCAAATTCGAACTCAGCGTACTCGAAAACCCATAAAACCATACCCATATTGCAATTTAGCTAGGACACCGTGGTGGCCATTATGGATTCCAAAAATGACATCTAATTCGTTATCAACACACTCAAGAACCCTCTTATCTGGCAAACGAGGGTATTACCCTTTTTTCTTGCGAAGATCCGCTGTGGAAAAAGCCCGATTGCGAGTTTGGAGATGCGGTCTATACTAACATCATTCACAGTCAATCTTCTTAAATAAATAGTAGTAATATTGTGCCTACCTATGTTTATTTATATTGTCATTTATGTATGACACTTCTTATCGTTGAAAATATAGTACACCACCATCTAGCAGCTACTACTGTAAAACGTAAGCTGAACCTCGGGCTATATTGTTGACATCTAGTGGCGAATATTAATATTTAAATTTAGCCCGTAAAATTGCCCGAGTTATGATGGCCTCATTTTTTTGTATGGGATGAGGTATCTGTACTTTAGTATTATGTTATCTGTGACTATGCCATATTTTTAATTTACCTTCATTATTATTTGTTTGTGTGTTCTTGTTCCAATCAAGCTACTTTTATTGGACTACCCATATTATTATCTACTTATTGGTTTTATATTTGCCTTTTCTTTGCCATTGCTAGCGATTTCATAACAATGTGTAATAATTATTCGAATCAACTTATATATACTTATATATCAAAAGCACTATGCAACTCGTGTAAAATCCTTTCAACCAAAAACCATTAGTAATCCCAATATCCATTGCGTGGAGGATTTGATTATATCTGTGGACTGTGCGCTAAAACCCCTCGATTATCGTTATTAGAAAGTTAATTTCAAAACTAATTTGCAAAGCTGGCGTTAGAACATTGTTTAGGATTAATGTTTAACTATTTGTTTTTGATTCTATTGCAACAGTTTAATTAAGATGAGATTATAATTTTAATTTACGCAATTTGGTGATTTGTATTTATTAAATTATTTTATTAAATTATTTATAAGTCTTATTTTTGTCGACAGGTTTTATTGTAAAGACAAAAAAGTGATAAGTATTAAAAATGGGGTAATAAAGAATAAGTATTACCTGCGTACTCAAAACAAAACTACAAATCTATACATACAAACATACATTATGTACTTAAAAGACGCGCGACAAACGTAACCATTCCTTGGCATTGACGTAAAGAACGAATAATAATAAGTTCTAACTGAATTCTGACATATGCAAAACATTAAAGTGCAACAAAACTGTTGACAGTTACAGCCATTATCCAGTTAACGGTTCTAGCGAGGCACTAGAGAGGGCCGACTCGTATACTATTTCATGCTGTAATATCCCTATTTTATTAACCTGATCATGAACAAGCCGCTATTCTCGGTAAACGGTACTCCTGTAGCCAATTTTGTGAAATTTGATCTTTTGAGATACGAAATACAGTTGATTTCCCAACGTACCTTTAGATAAAAGTGATAAATTTCCCGTTTACTTTGATATGAATCACTGCTGTAAGCCATTTCTCTTGCTGATTAGCGAGTCTTTAACATAATCCTTTCTCTGGAAGTTGGAGAGTTCAGATGACAATCGCTCTCATAAAAGCCACATACGCCAAATGTAAAGGAGAAGTAAACAGATCCTGAGTTCAAAACGTATCCCTGACTATTGTTATGACGAAGACTGTAATATTGTAGAGTTTGTAGTACTTTAGTAGTACCATAATTTCGCCACGTTTTTCATTATCTCGCCTTTAGTTTCTTCTAGTGGAATTTTGTAATTGAATTTTAACTAACTTCCCAATGCGCTAGACTTGAAACTTTCAACATTACTCAGAACTTGATGGTAATGCAAAATTAACCAAACTATGTACGTTTTGATGTACACTGTTTCATGTCGAATCCTATAGGTACATTTTAGATTGTACTTATAATAACTTGCCATTGAGTTAGAAATTCCCTAAGTATGTCACACACAATTTTATTGTAAAAACATGTGTAATACTCGATAAAAATTTAATTTATGTTTTATCATAGAGAAAACAAAAAATAAATAAATTTAATGAATAAATTGTTATCACAGATCGCATTATAAAAAGCAGATTAATGAATTTCATCACAATCATGGAAATAATCCTTAACAATCCTTTTTTTTCAAAGAACTTTATTTAAAACCTTCTTTAATTACTGTAGGTATTGAGAATGATTCTAACAAACAGTAACCAGTGTGGTCTTATCCTAAAATTGCCGAAAGATCTCATTTTTCATCAATTGCGGTGCTTTGTGTAGTCGGCGGGCACGTTTTATCTTCTATAACGTAATGAAATTATTAGGACACGCAAAGGCAACAAAATGCGTGTGACTATAAAGAGGTTGAGTCATCGTTTGAGGGTTGAATACAGTCAACACAATCGTACACATGAACACTTACATATAAACTACTAGTAATGAATCAAGATAAATATCGCAATCATAGAAGCGTGAAATATCAAAGCCGAGAAATATCGCACAAATTCCACTGTGTAAGAAAAACACTGCGATTTATTCGCAGTATTTTTGGTAAACGCAAATGCGTACCAAATTAATTGCAGATGACAAACATATACATATTTATTCAGAATAGGGATTTCTGTATATACAACTAGACTGAATGTATGGAACTGTACGTAGTGTACACCCGCCCCGTAATTTTTTCAATAATTGTACTAAATCAAAACATAAATTTCATTTCCATGAGTCATCCGAAATGGCCCAATCCATCTTCTCTTGGTTAACTAAATCGCTTCAGTAGTTCATTGAATCCTATTCACTCGAACTAAATTCCGCTGACAGTAATGGCTAGTGTCTTTCTTCTCAGATTCTGCCATCCAGTAGCAAGCTATCCCCCTGCAAACGTAGTAAAATTTATCAGACATTCCACTTCAGTTCTTCGGGCTTAGTTTCATGGAATGCACTTCAGTGTGATAAGCGATAGTGGTCTTACTTTAACGTTAAATGTTAGTTTGAATTTAAAGTCATTAGGTCTGCTGCGTTTTCTTTTATTAGTATATTCACTTATTATATGCTTACTATGATGGTAGCAATGTATGAACATCTATTTTAGAATCGATTACCTTTAGTAAAATAGCTAAAACGTAAGTACACATGTAGGATTAATTTGCTTTTTGCCTTAAAACAGCATTAATTACATTGTAGTTTAGATTTGAATAGCCCTTATCATGTTCTAATTTCACTAATTAAATCACTTTTTATCAACATTAGAAGATAATTAAATCTCGTCTTTCCCTTACCTTTGAAGATTTGATTTGAGTAATAAATTACTGGCCTAGTTTATTATTCTCTCTAACATTTAAATTGTCTCTGTAATGCAATTAATTTCATTGCTGTTATTTTACGATATCGTTATTATAATGTATGATAGTTATTTGTATTATTCATTTGCATGAGTAACTTAGTTTAGTATTAAAAGGAAGCAAGTGATGCCCGATTTTCATTCTCTATTAAGGTAGATGATACAAATAAAGCCTATGCACCATTATGGCCTAGAGCCCAGAAAAGTTGTATAGAACATACTTACGTTGAAAATACTTTACACATATTTAGACGACAGCTCCATGATTTGGTACAAATATCGCAAGAGGTTCGAACGCGCTCATAATGACAACAGCAACTGATTATTTGTCAAGTGCGGGTGTTTTCGGGGCCTGTTATTGATTTGGTGTAGTTTTTGTCGAAGTTTAATTCTTATTTATTATTGTTTATTTAGAGTTCTATTAAATGTGCACAGTTGACAAATATAACTCATCAAAAAGGTAAGGTAGGCTTTAAATTGAATGTCATAGAATATGCAAATTAAATACGGCTTATTACATATATGAAATGTAGTTTATTCAATAAGGCCTACTTTTTTAAATTGGCTATATTATTAACCCTACCCCATAATAGCAATCCGGTTGAATTAGATAATAATAATAAATACATGTCTACAAATGTTCACAATATTTTTAACCATATAAAATATTAGCAGACACACGTGGCTTCACCTTCATGTATGTCGGTTTTCGTGACTTTTATTCATATTTCCAAGTCTAAACATATGTCAGATTTTAAATCCAAGTCAACCTCACCTGCAAGTCAGTGCATCTACTAGTTCTACGGAGTTCAAGTCCCACATAAACACCCTCGTTGGTTCAGGCAGAGTTTCTCGTGAGGATTGCATATTACATACATGTGGATGTCCTTTGTATTGTGTGTATATTAATATTCCTAAGTAAATTATGCTACTAATTACGTTTCATGGCCTTATTTAGTGACCTTGGTTAGGTCTATCAAAATAAATTTCATTTTTCAATATTTGATTACATTTTTAAATAGATATCTTATTTTTTGAATTTTTGTTATTTCTAGTTACTCGAAGTAGTCAAGTCTGACTAGCATTGTATGCAAAAATTATCGAAATTACTAATATTCCCTCTAACCCCTCCAACTAAGCTAAATTGCTTATGCTAGGAGTGGGTATGTCACGTCGGTAGTGTAATGGTAGTTAGCAAATAACGTACAAAGTTGTTCCAGGATCTCATGGAAACACGTAGTAAAATGCTCAAGAATACCTATTTTCATAAAACAAATACTTTACTTAAGCTTTGGCTTTGTTTAAGTCACCGTGTTCTAAAAAGGCCTAAATATATGAACCAAAGAATAATGCTCTGCTTTTATTTTTCACCTTCTTCAAAATTTATCAAAATAAAAGTGTTTAATGTTAGATAGGCCTTATTTGTATCGCTTACCTTACTTCATTTTACTAAGTGGTATCAAAATCATCACTGCTGACGGTGATGCGGTGAATAATTTATTTATACCACAACTACATAACATGTATAAACGTGATTATTTCAATATGAACCTGGAAAGTTACACGAAGCGATTTACATTTGATTTAGTTCTGCTACGACTGAGTGCCTGCATTTGATTGAGTAACAAAATCAATTCATGTCAGTCTTGTTACTACTACTTTTACCATGAATCTGACGTATAAATTTATAACGATGGAATAAAAGAACTATTGAGACTAATCTTATATAATATGTAATATATATATACACATTATTATAATATTTATATTTGCATATAAAATACATCGTGATGTATGTATAAACTCCGAAACTACTAATCGCATTTTGATAAAATTTTTGTAACCATTTATAATATAGTCCAACTTAAAAGATAGGATAGCAAACATCTCAATTTATAGCCGCAATCCGAATTCCACGCAAGCGGAGTCGCGGGCAACAGCTTGTACTTGATTATTTTTTTTTAACAAAGATGTGTGTTTAGCGTCAGAGACAGAATGTTGATATTTCTATGTAGGTACTTATTCTCTTGGTTGGATAGTTATCTATCTCCTTCAAAAATAACAAATGCTAAGATTGTGAATTAAGTAAATTATAACAATCAAAAAGCCACAGTTTGATTATAGGTGTCATTATGAGCCTGTTTATGAGCAAGTGTGTTGAAAAATATATTAGGTCCATTTTAAATCGACCAAGACAAGTGATTCAGTTGAATTGAAAGTGTAAATGGAATTACCACTTTCCCTTAAGAAATGGTAAGCCTCTTCAGAATGCATCGGCCTTATCACCGTCAGGCTGCAGCGACGTAAGATGCAGTACTTACCGCCTCAAGGTTAAAGTTTTCTGCCGATCTCTGAAGTAATGACCCGTAATAACCTACCTTACACTACTTATAAAGAGCTTATAGTGATGTATCTTAACAAAAAAGAAGTATCAAAGTAATATTTTTGCTGTCATAGGGCAATCAGGCTCAGGAAGTAGGGGCTGCGAAGGTCTAATATCGATGCGTTATTCAAGAGGTAAATGAGCCATCAGCGGCGGAGGATCGTTTGCATCTAATCTCACCAACATCAGCGACCCGTGTGCCGCTGTGCCGACCCGGGGGATACACACCGACGACGATACAATCGTTTTAAAATTGTAAAGAATCTTAAGAACATTTTTGCGTATTTTTACATGTATCTAACGCTTACGATACGACTACTGAATAAACTTTGATGTTTTCCTTATAAAGAAAAAACTTGTTGGATATAGGCCATGATCAGGTTGATGTAGAAATGAAAGTCGTACAGAAAGCTGATTGTAGCTGTCACACTTACGTTTTGCTAACAAACAGCTTTCTGGATATTAAATAAGGAAATCTAGATAACGCTTAAGATAAACAAGTTAATTTGCTCCTATAAAGTACCTAGTTACTATAGCTTCACTGAAATAAATTCAGTTTATCGTCGACGTAGATGGTGTACCTAATAGTGTAAAACTAGGCTATTTATAATTCTAGATCATAAACTACTTTGTTGTCAAAGGATCAGCCCCTCTAGACAAGTGGCAATAGGCGAATAGAATAACCAATGACGAATGTGTGGGATTTGACGTATATGACATTCGTTGACGACTGTTATATACGTCAAATCCCATACATTTGTCATTCTATTCCACGATACACCGGCCAGCGAATCGCCACTTATCTAGAGGGGCAGTCATGAATAGACAACAAATAAACATTACAATGGAACAACCTTTGTCGGATTACGGTGGACTCCTATTTGTTCCACTCAACTAGAACGGCTGTTTGGAACTAAATGATACAATGATCCACTTAATTTCAGCCCAGATCCTTTACTCATTTTGTTGACATGCCACAACTGTGCCGTTAGCTTTGGTGGGTACCTTCATTTTGTCAAATCACAACATACTTATAAAATGTATCCCCTGTTGCATTTATTAAGTTAAGCCAACTTCCTCAAACGTTTGTATTGTACACACACAATTTAATATTAACTTCTGTAAATCCGTGCAGGAGTAGACTGAGGTGTGTATTATATATAAGACATTTAAATATTTATCAGGGGCTGTATGAATACTGCCAGATAGAAAACAGCCATACGAGATAGGGTGGCCCTTTTCTCCTACGCCGAGAACCGGGTACCGGGAATAGCAACATCAAATATGTGTTTTTCACACGAGTAGGTCTATCCTCCTCTTCATTTCCAACAAATAAACAGATAAACTCACATTCATGACATTAGTGTAGATCAAACAAACAACATAAAAACCATATTCAAATGTGTAATGTGGCATTCTAAGCGCACGTATGTAAATTTGCAAAACGAAAACGTAAAACATTATAAGAGTTTTTTCGCCCTTTTACATCTAAATGATCCACTCCCATTTCCGTCGGCATGTTATAGCATAAGAGGCACGTTTATTACATACCGTTATAAATTGCACATCCCAAAACACCCTCCTTTGTTGTATTCTTTTTACTTTATAAAGAGCATATTTTTAAACCAGTCTTGAGTTTCAGTTCAGTCATAGTCCAGTCCTCAGTTTCGACTGTTATGTTCGTATTGTGTATTTTTTACGCATAAAATGTATGTATTTATAAAAAAGTTTATGTATGTATTTTTATCCCAATTCAAGAACCCTTCACAAGTTAGTTAAACTATGCTTACTTTGGGTCTATATAGCGGTATGTGTAATGTTTATTTATTTATTAGGTTATTTAGAGACGTTGACTAGCAGTAGTTAACTGCGCGCGCTGCGTTAGTGCTTAAAATTGATTGATATAATGAGCACAAAGGTTTTCACAATTTATATCTGTGACTCAGCTATTGCATATGGCCACGCCCCCGTATGAAACACTGATCCCGTTCTTGTAACTGTCAGCAAACTATTTCCGTAATATAAAGTAGCCTACGTGTTATTCTAGACTGTAATCACAGTATTCTATCTCTGCGCCAAATTTAATTCGGATTCATTCATCCAATTTTATTTCAAAGAGTAACAAACACACAATAGATCCAACTTCAAAAACTTTCACATTTATAGTACATATTAGTAGGATAAGTGGATATTTCATTTCCGCAATTAGATAGTAGTTGGCATCTACATTAAAAACGGTGCCATACTTTGCACTTCAATTTCAATGATGATTGATTGATGATTGTAGTGGAGAGTCATGGAATTTAACAATAATAAGCAAGCAAGCCTTTGGGTCAATTTATAAGTTTTTACTAATTTGGAATACACATTCTTATTTTCTATTCTTAAAAACAAATATTTCTATCTACAAGTTTTTCAAATTATCTCTTTTCTAAAATCCCATGATCAATTAAAATAATTCAAGTTCCGAGTCTAACAAACAGCTCTGACAATTTTGCCCACCAGCAGTAACATTTGCAAATAGTTGAACTTCAATCGGAAAGTTTGATTTAACAAGGTGGCGTTCTAATTTTGAACTCAATACTCAATATTATACCTTTTTTTTTTAATTCGTTTTTGCTTAAATCTTATAGCGGTCATATACAATGTTAAATTATCCTCAATGTGATAGTTAGATGCTAAAACCATATACTATATAGACACCGCTAAGAAAATGCATAACAAAAAATGGCGTAGAAAAGGCGTTTTGTGTCAATAAGATAATGTCAACATTGTTATTTAAACTGTCGATGTGTGCATGTCATGAAATGTATGTATATGTCAACCTCTACCAAAGTCGTAGCCATTTCTTACGCCGCGTAAAAATGACACTTTGTCGTGTCACAGCGCCATTTGTTTAATAGTCTAAGGTTAGATGGCTATCTAGTGGTCCCCACTCGGTAACTGCAGATTAAACTTTGTAATACCTTCTTGCTGTGTCTCTCTCCATCCAAATGACAATCCCGGGAACATCCAAAGTTTGTACTTTGGAGAACAAGGTCCGCTTTCCACAAGTCCATCGTTTAGTTTATTCTGAGTAACTACCATCTTGACTACATATTACCTAAACGCCAACCCCAGAACTTCTGGGCAGGCCAACAACACCTGCTCATTCATCAATCAGCATGGACTTGGGCCACGAAGATGATGATATCTTACAATAATAAGGTGTAGGTACTCGTCATAGCTATATATTATTTTGAATGTCAACAAGTAATTATATCAAACCACTGATCTGGTGGTTGGAAAGAACATAAATAAAATAATAATGACGTTTACGTAACGTGATATTATTTTCTTCCTAAACTACAAAGAGTTCGCATGCTAAATACACCGAAAGTGAATTACACTCGTATTTCAAGCACTATACATAATTAAATAAAAAACAGACTTGCTTGTGAGAGTTCCGTACGTTGACAAACTTTAACGTATTTTTAAATAAATAATGCATTATTTTGATGCCGCTGTTGCAACGTAGGCTACGTATGTTTCAGCAGATAATAAATATAACTCTGTGTAAATAAGTTAGCCTAAGATTAATTGACTATTGAAATAATAGACGATCAGGAATCAGGATAATTTCAGGGACGGCAATTAATAAAAATAAGAAATTTCAGAATGCTTAGGTATAGAAACCATTCTAGAGTCTTTGGTCAAAACTCTACATATTTCAAAATATTTTGGCTAAAATTTTCAAAATCATTTATGTAGTAATGAAATAATCATAATTGATATAGTTTCCTACGTTCGAGGTAGTTTCCATAACTTTTTCACAGTTTCAATTTGTAAGAGTCTTTGTTGGCAACGCAATCTTCTTTAAAGTAACACATGAGAAACAAAACGAGTAACGTATTAATCACAGCCACATTGTGTTCTTATTCTGTCTAGTCCAAAGTGTCGGTTTGGTAGAGACGAATGAAGTGAAACAATCCACCGTTCGCAACAAGTTAACGGACTTGTGTAGGGTGTCTCACATTAATCAACAAGATGGACAATCGTTCTATCGTCCTACTGAATAAGATGTGACCACACTGAGGGATTATGATCCTTCATTTTCATAACAGAGCGAAAGCTCAACTCCTCTGTAAATTCATTTTGATCTTTCCTTCCTTTGAAATGTTCTACTCACATAGTTTAACAGCATAGAAACTTTTAACATCATTGAATACGTAATTAGTGAGTGTTTGTGCAAACCTGTAAAGTCAGTGTTAAATTATGTTTATGCCCTCTTACAAGAGTGTTTCTCTTATAAGATAAGAATAGGCTATTACCCAACAACGACCGTAAAACTGGGAACACGCATACATTACTGGTTATGTTTATTATTATTGTTTCTATACAGGTGAGTTCTGAATATGTTAATCCCTAAAACTTTGCGATGTTCATATCATACATAAATCTACAACTAATCTCGAGTTTAATATTGAAACTGTCATGACGCTACGGGAGCGACGTGTTTCGATTTATACTTACATAGGGTGCTAAAGTGACGTGGTCCAATGCAGCTTACTCAGCAACTTCTAAAATAAAAGTTTTTTTAAACGAAATGTAGGGTCCAACGCGTGACACCATTAGTTAAGCAACGAAATTGCTAACAATATTAACTACTAATGTAGTAAATAACTTACATTATAATATAACGTTACTCAGGATTTAAAAGAGATCGTTTATTGTATAGCACTCTTAACTCTAGCCTTTAAATGCGCTGTGAAACCATATAGCTATTTTAATATTGTAGTCTCATATGTAGGTACCTACTGTTCTAAGCACGTCTGTGCACCCACTGCTGGTGGCGTGGTCCTCTCATTTATCGTCCGCGACGGGTGGGCGGCTCGCCTCTTTGCCCAATGATAGATGGTTTCTTTACACATCACTCACAATTCTAACATAAAACAGGTTGCGTCTCTGAGTTATACCGATCGACATTCTGATGAAATCTGACGTTATGCTTTGAACTTGTGAAATAACACGAGCACAGGTGCTTCGTATACTAATGTTTATTGTAATTAGTCAAGCAGCCGTATTGTGGCCTATATTGTATGTTGTTATGTGTTTAGAGAATCTCATTATGAAGGCATTGTAGTTATGTCGTACTTTGAGTTTCCTGAAGGTTTTGGCAAATTTAGTTTCCATTATTTACACAAAATTCAGACCTTATTTGTTAACAAAGTAGTGGAACACTTTAAAGTAGCCTATGCCTTTATGTTATTCTGATTCCTGTATGATGCGATTGAAAATCACACCTTCATAAAATTTCACATTGCTGAAAATTGAACTTTATCTTCAATATTTTGAATGCTGTAATAGAATGTAATGTGTAGTTATATCACGATGCCCTAAGTAACTTAATATCTTAAATTAGGTAGTATTTGAATTTACCAAAGATATAAATTTACCTACTGGAAGCGGAAGGCGGAGGATCGGCAAAAATGACACACATTGGGAGAGAGAAGAGACCTATGTCCAGCAGTAGCTTGCAATAGGCTAATTAATTGATAGATAAAATTACTTTATAAGTGTTAGTCTTAGCGCACAAAATAAGATACATAATATTTAAGTAGTTCAACAGTCAATTATAATTAATTAATTGAGTATTAAGATCGGTCGCACTGGAAGTCTGGAGAGGCCTTTGTTCAGCAGTGGAATAGACTATGTGTGTCTGATATAATGATGATGATGAGGAATTGAGTATTTTATATTGACAACATCGTCTGTTTATGTAGGAATTCATAATTAACATAATTTATCAATTAATTAACAGCTAAAAGTACATACATAATAATATTCAATGACGTCAACCGACACCAAACACAAACAGAACACAAACTCAATCACTTAGCCACGATTCAGTTTAGTCACATGATATCAATGGATTTTTTGATTGAAAACATATTATTTTCCTGGAAATGAATAAACAGATTTGTTTTTAAAATGAATACTTACCCAATTTGTTAGGATTGAATTGAAAATGGCAAGTCTACCTACCTATTTTTTGCTCTTGGCAATGGAAAGTACTTACCAACCGCGGGTGTCGTAAAAATCGACTAATCTACTTATAAACTGAACCATGTTCCATTCCACACTGAACAAAGAGTCCATTAAAAACAGCACAGTTGATGGCTCAAATCCTATCAAGTGGAACTGTAAAGTGTAGTTAGTGTAACATGGCTGTTAACACATCTATGTCTAGCCCATTATGGAAATACAGACCTGAGCGGTGACAGAAATTGTTTACTACAATGATAACAAATCGTAAAAAATTGGTTAGTGGTACATACGTAGTAGAGCCTGGCATGCCTTTCCCAGCACGAATGGGTCAGCTCGACCGGGGAAGTTCGGTCGGTAGGTACTTCCCCGATCAACAATAACTTTTCTTTGAACTAATATTTTGGGACATACTACTTATAATTCTTGGAATAGGAGTTCTAGATCGTGTATTCTCTTTTATGAATAGGTCTCTAAATACTCAAACCAATTCAATAATCAAGCATACAAATATTTTCGCTAAGCTAAAATCAAAGTCGCGACTTCTGGCATAACAGTACGTTTTAAACTACCATCTCTTTAACAATTTTATGGAGATGTAGTTTTTCTTGTCGCGTTTCTTCCCAACCAGCCATAAAGTACGCCCTCAGTTTAAAAATAATCAGATTTATGACCG
Source organism: Eilema caniola (assembly GCA_949126895.1). Classification (NCBI taxonomy): domain Eukaryota; kingdom Metazoa; phylum Arthropoda; class Insecta; order Lepidoptera; family Erebidae; genus Eilema; species Eilema caniola. The sequence goes on along the minus strand of OX421463.1, from coordinate 15,470,590 downwards.
TCCCTAGCCACTTGCTTAGAAATTAAATAAGAAGCATAGATATACACTTACTTAAATAAAAGTAAGAACTTCCATTCAGACAGTTGAATGAATGATGATTTTAAGTGCAATAATAGTGATGAGTATCTGTTATTAAATAGATCTTATAAACTATGAGTAACATTAGAAATCTTTGACAGTTCAACCAGGGGTAATAAATTATGATCTTCAAAAATTTACTTGTTTTGAGTCTTACTACTACGTGTTACAAGTGCAAAGTGTGTCTGTTGGATATTTGTTTACTCAATTTTCCAAAATTTTGCATAATCCGGTTCGAAGGACCAAGTTTAGGATTAGACTCCATCACCTGTTTTGGGGTTGCTAACCCTTCAGGCATTTGTCCTGTACACGTTATCTAGACCCAAACGATGCATAACATGGAACATAATGACTCTCTTTTTTATTTTTATATGCGTCCATAATCTACGCCCTATCGACTCCAATTTGAAGCTCTTATAATATTTTCCTGCCATTACCTTAACGAGCTTGTGTTAAAATAATTATAGTCTAATCGAAGAGGAAAGACCAAGTAAATTCGAAAATCCTTATTAAAGTAATAACTGAACAAAGAGAAACAAAAGATGGAACATGACTCTCAACGTTAATTAGATTCACAATGCTGTACCTTTTATTTTTATTTTCAAACTTCAAAGTCAATATTTTTTATTTGTACGTTAGCTCTAGGCAATGTTTCAAAAAGCTTTGTATTTTTCTTCTCTACTGGCTACGCAAAATGCCTTCATGAAATACTGACCTCGTTTCCGCAATTCACAGGAATCTGTATCCATGATAGAAAATGTAGCCTATGTGATATTCTAAATAATAATCTGCCTATGTGCCAAATTTTATTCAAATCCGTTTTGCCGTTCTGACATGATCGAGTTAGAAACATCCATCTATTCAAACTTTCTCATTAATAATCGAATAGATAAACATATTTCATCTTAATCTGTTACGAGTATCACAGTACCTACCCTACATACTGAACACATGTGAACCAAATATTCGAGAATCTTCAGGAGTGTGTCAATTTATAAGGGCATTATGTTCTTCAGACAAGCGTGAGTGTAATGTATAAAATATCCGAACGACTATGTGAATGATTCCACTAGCGTACCAGATGTTGCGATTTCCGAGTACAAAAAAAGATATACGACAGGAAATGACTGTCAGCCCTGTTCACTGGTCATAGTTTTTCTATTCTGTCCCATATGTCCTTATGTGGAAATAGTTCACTCCCACTTTGGAAAAAGTGTTCGTTAAGTAACAGTAGCCATAAATCTCTTTGATTCGGCCTATGATTAACATTCAAATATGGTAGTTCCTATGCGTTGCAATATAATTAGAATCCTTGCCAGCTATGCGTATAATAAATTTCCATAGTTTTATGGCAATCAGATGACCACGCCATGCATAACAGAAAAAGTACGGAAAAATTTCTTTCTATATTAAATAGAAGATAAGTTTGAAAAATCACTTTGCAAGGTTCAGTAATATCAGCCAGGTCACCAGTCTTAGGATAGGTGACTATTCAAAAACATTGAAAATCCCTTCATACATCAGAGAGTACGTTAAACCGCTAGAGCCTCAAATAGTCCGACGACCGAACTACAGAATTTCGATATTGCCAGTGGTTTGTGAAGGTGACTACCGCTACACGGACAATATCGAAGTTCAGTCAGTTCGTAGTTAAATTAAAAGCGGACTCGAACCAAGTTGACAAAAGACTTGGAGGGGAATGATGCGTATGAAAAAAAAATACGTGTAACTACACATCATACCTATACGTTTACAAAGTGATACTATCCACGTACGAAATACTGAACCTCAATTTTGTAATCAACGCTGGGAGTTACATTTATTTTGTTTACATTGTGTCGCATATTTGCTTAGGACACGAACCCCCCGGCTTTATAAAGTTAATTGCGATTGTTAAGGACTAAAGTACTATTAAAACAGCGATATACAACACGTGAAGCATGCGTTGAAGATATTTTCGGTCAAATACTATGAGAAGTTTGTTCCAAAATTGGAATAGCGCCGCTCCTTAGTTTATTTCCATGCGATGTTTAAAGTATCCTGTCAGCTAAATGAGTTTAACATGACAATGTTTGTCGTTTGGGCTATTTATATTTTTAAAGAGTACATACTAGCAACTGAAATTATTAATTTTCTCGTTAGGATGGATTTAACTATTTATATTTTTAAAGAGTACATACATACTAGCAACTGAAATTACTAGTTTTCTCGTTGGGATGGATTTTTTGTAGGAGGTAGGACACGACGGTATTTCCGTCTAATTAAGCAGTCTGACTGGGGAAGTACCTCCGCCCTACAGAATACCGCGGTCATAATAACCTCGTGTTGTGTTCCCGGCGATGAGTAGGGTAGCCAGAGCTGTCAGTGGGAAAAATTAAAGGCTTGTCCTGCTTTATCTTCTACACTGACAGCACAGAAACTCTGTTCTAACAGGGTCGGCAGGGCTAGTGTAACGCCCCTGGTGTTGCGCACGTCTATAGGCCACGGTAACCACTTTCCATCAGGTGGGCCGTGTGCTTGTCTGCCATTTAAGTGGTACATATAAAAAACTATTTATATTATTAAAGAGTACATACTAGCCACTGAAATTACTGGTTTTCTCGTTAGGATGGTTTTAACAAATTTTCTATATAATTGTTTGTTATTTGTGCAGCGGAGCTGGGTGACTATGATCCTAGACGCCATGGATCAAACTACGTATCGGAATTTCGGTTTTTGGCTCACCAGACTCCTGAGCTTGAGACGAGAGCTGCAGAAATACATCGTACGTTAACGTAAGTATTTAAGAAAATTCAGACGACAGAAGCTCCCATAAAAGCTTACATAAAGATTATGAGAACGGAAACGGGGCTCCAAAGTGCACGCTAAAGATGGAACCCAGACTACACTGTAAATAATGCGTGTATTTATATATTTTCTGTAATATTTTTACATTTAGCTCTATCTCGATCTTCGCAAAATAAATTTCTTGATTCCGAGCTATTTACCGCGGCTCCACCTCCAGATAATAAAGGAATAATTTCTTTAACAGGTTCCAGCTTGATACGTGCAAATGTTCACATTTGTAATATCAGTACGATGGGTATAGGTTTCAGCATAAAAACATCCTTCCTGTTACAAATTAAGTAATGTTGTATTAATGCTCCCACGAAAAGATAAGTAGAAGTAACAGTAGACAAAAGTAAAAGGCAGCTAAAAGTTAAGATTTCAAAAGCGCAGTTTCACACCGAAATGTCACAATCTGCCCGGAAATTAAACTTCGTTGCCTTTCTCGCCTAATTGAATGAATTTTTTAACTGCGCAAAGATGCAGTCTGTGGCTGTTGGCGCCTCACAAAGCCGCAATTACATGCAAATTATGTGTACCTACCTACTTAACACCAAGTGAGCCGTGGCTTAGGGCGGCAACCCGGGTTCACAACGGCGCGCCGGGATTATTCAATGTTACTTAGCCTTTTGTGGCCTTTCATCCTAAATGCCTGCCATTAATTATGGATAACAATTTAATTGACAATTTAACTGCTTGAGAAATTTTAAATACGCTACTTTTTACAGGGGCATATCACCAGCACAGGCCGAATTAAGTTACCTAGATAAAGTGAAATGGCTCGACATGTATGGTGTAGATCTACATCCTGTTTTGGTGAATATATCTTTCATTACGTCTATATCTGTATCATGTGATATCTGTATGACTAAAGATTGACCTTTTTTCACAGGGTGAAGACAGTGTGGAGTATTTTCTCGGTCTGGCGCCAAGTGGACTTTTACTTTTACGCGGAAAACACACAGTTGCGAACTATTATTGGCCGCGCGTCTCCAAACTTTACTACAAAGGACGGTACTTCATGCTTCGCGTAGCAGATAAAAACGTAAAAATAGATTCTTATTAAAAAAGTACAAATAAAAGAATGTGAGTTAGACAAAATATATAAAGATAGAAATCGGGCGCCTTACTTGACCCATTTCTCGTTTCGGATCGCAGGCACTGATAACAGGCGCACTCTGAATAGTGGTGCAAGATAGAGTCCACCTTGCGCCGCTTCCTTGAAAGACATTCGTAGGCAGGCAATTACAGATAAGTCGCGTACAAGTGAGCGCAGTATTTACAGCGCTATGGGCGTGCCGCGGCCTGGCGATAACGTGCAGGCGCTCACGCTTACTCTAAATTACCGCCGAGCGCCGAATCCCAAAAGCACAGTATCGAGCCACCACTTCACAGTAAATACTCATATTTTCTCTCAACTTGGAATATAATATTTATCAATGGCTTTATAAAAGTTTATTATTGCTACCGTGATAAACAGGTTATTTAGTCTATTATGTAGGCAAAACGTTCGCCTTGTCAACCGCAAAGACTAATCTAAATTATGTGATAATTTCACTTAAATTTTCATGTTTCCCGAATTCCTGCGCGCACCGCATAAAACCATTTCGGAACAGCGTACAGGCAGACAAACATAGAATTTCGTTTCATTGAGCATGAAAAGGGAACCAAAATTTTTTTATGAATGTGTATTGTGGTTGGTTTTTGTTTGAAAGTTATTGGAAGTTGCACCGTGTTAAATGATGATATCGCATTTAATATCTAATAGGACATTTCTTTTCTGGTTCACATTTATAAAAAAATAGTTATTAGTAGGACAATCTAAAATAAGGAAAAGGGAAAGTAAAGACCAGGAATAAGTATGTAGGATTTCGCATTAGTGACTATCTTGAAAAGGTTTATGTCCTCGATTTATATTCAATTAAAAACGGTGGGCTACTACCTGCCAAGGCCACTTTTATGTTGGCTTCAATCGTACTTCATTAGATTTCGACTAGCAGTATTATTTCAGTTTGAAAGGATCGTTGAGTCTTTACTTAATTTATTTAATGTCAAATGTAAAATAAGTTTAATATAGACGGATTCACACTGGACTTCTAGAGTAACTGAGCATCCCCGAGTGCCATCACTGCGACGCGAGCGAGGACTCGGGGCTGCATATGCTCACCGAGTGCCCGGCGTGGGAGACGACGAGGCGGGAGCTTGTGGCGGCCCTGGGGGTGAGAGTGCTCACGCTCTCTACCTTGCTTGCGGCGATGGTCCGCTGTGCGGATGCATGGGCGGCCAGCGCCTCCTTCTGCGAGCAATTTATGCTCGTGAAGGAGGCCGCGGGGAGGGAGCGGGACCGGGAGCGAAGAAGACTCGTGGCCCTAGCTGCTCGCCAACTGAGGCAACTCGAACGTCGGAGGTCGATGAATGACCTCTGTCCCCCAAGAGCGCGAGCCTAGGGGCGACAGGAGGAGCCGCCTGTCACCCCAGCAGAAGCAGGTCACGGTGGCGGCACGCGTCACACTAACCCCCCATATACCAGGGATGAGTTAGGGACCCAGAGGTCCTCTCAACCGAAGAGGGTCAGATCGAGAGAAATGGCAATGGGTCAGCCGGGGTGCGAGGGATATGCTCTATAGCTACCTCACCTTCGGCCTTGCACTGCGACCCAGAGACGGCGTGCGGTTTAGTCGGTTCGAGTCAAACATAACTTTCCCCTCCGGCTCCGGCGGGGGTGGTAACCGTGGGGATTTCCGCACGATAAAAAAAAGTTTAAACAAAATTCATACATAGTAACTGAGCATCTAAAATATTTGAATAATGTATTTGTCGTAAACTTGGCAATTTAATACTTTAACGTTAGGTATTGTTAAAAGTACTCGTAAAGGCAGCGTTGAGAACAACAGGATCCCAATCTTACCTACAGTATTATTTAGGAAATTGTAATGTTATTAAAGATCAAATCTTAGTTGTCTTCGTAACTTGAAAACAAAATGAACAGCCATATTATTTTACTGCCAAGTTTATAAGGTAGGCAGATCGTAAAAGAATTAAGTCGGCAACTGGTATTCACTCTTGATTTTAAGTCCTTCAAATTGATTACCACAATAATACACTAAAACATATGAGCAGTGGCAATAGGTGAATAAATAAAAGTAAGAGTGAGGTAGTAGGTAAGGTGATATATATAAATATATGTATACATATGTATATCGGAATCACTAATTCATATTCAACTTTAGTGCAATTTTTGTGTGTCTACATTATTAGAATTATATATTTTATTTTTTCATTTATTAAAGAAATATTGATTATAAAATCTTTAGAATGAGACATCTACATATGGCTTCGAGTCCCCAACGAGATCAGCATGTCGACATTTATGGCGCTGCTGTTCAGACCACCACACATTCTTCCGAATGCAACAGAGTTCACCAGCTTCTGCCGATATCTTCGCTTTAGGAACCAGACTTAGAAATAGGTATTTACGATTGGGCGACCCAATTAACAAATTAACTCTACCTATTATGATAAGATCTTCAATGAAAATACTTGTACTATTCCACATTATTTATTAATATTCTGACCGGTTTCGCCTTACGGCATTATCAAAGGTTGGCGAAACCGGTCAGGATATTAATAAATAATGTGGAATACTACAAGTATTTTCATTGAAAATGTATAGCAAGTTCCACCAAGTGCCATCAATCAAGAGTATACTGTACAGTACAGCAGTATTGGGATTAATAAGGATAATTCTCTGGTGCTGCAATCAGATCGTAATTAAAACAGGTTTTTTTGTGTGACAACGATTTTTATGCATTCTGTATACCTGCCTCCGGCCCGACATCGGTTATCGGAGCCAACACCACTGTTTTGGCTCTGATAACCGATATCGGGCCGGACAATGTGAAAGAAAGATATATATCTCATACATTTGACTTCCTCCGATATCGGATGTCGGATATCGGATATCGGATGTCGGATATCGGATGTCGGATGTCGGATATCGGATGTCGGATATCGGATGTCGGATATCGGATGTCGGATATCGGATATCGGATGTCGGATATCGGATGTCGGATGTCGGATGTCGGATATCGGATATCGGATGAGTGTGAAAACGCTCTAAGTGATTCGAGCAGTCTGATACATTTAGTATTGCAGTTCAAATCGGAAGCGATTTGAACTGCAATATGTAATAATGTTTTGTAATAATAATTTTTTGTAATAATGATGATAAAGCAGTGAAGACTGCTTTATCATCATTATTACAAAACATGTATTGTTTTTTAAACAGTGGAAGAGGTGCCAGACCGCGTCCTCCGCCAACGTTCACGCGGACTCCATCTCGGCGCATCTCCCGCCCGCCCCACGCTTCGCATGCCTCACTAAACGACGGTATTTATATAGTGCCTAATTATATTACCAAACAAACTGCATAATTGTTGGTTCGGTTATTGTAAAACTAAGATATTCTAAAAATACGTACATACTCTACTTTGACTAAATTTAATATAGGATGATCAATTTTTGTTTATATGTTTAACACTTAGAAATAGTCAGGTAGAATTTAATAAAGCTGGAGGGATAAACAATTTAAATTTTTAGAGTAATTTAGGTTTCCTATTCCATGCTACTTATAGGTAAAATGCAATTTCTTCAAACAAACGTCTTAGTAAATACTTACTTAGTATTTAATTTTTCAGTACCGAAACTAGAAGACTTGAGAATAAAAGACTGTCCCCCAGAAATTAAACAACCTACCTCAGTTCATCGGCCTAACTCGTAAGTTAATTCTCTTTAAACTACGTTCTAACCAATATCATACTGCTAATAAATCATATTCACAATACTGGTTCAGGATGAGTGGAGAAGTAGTACCAGGTGGAGAACCTACCACTGTAGGAGGCTCTCCGCGGTCGACGCGCTCGGCACCAACTCGACGCGGACTGTACTCCGCTTCCCCAACCGCAACTCGGCCGCCACCAGCTCCAAGACATCGTTCTGCCTCTGTGGACTCACAGAGCTCCAACGACTCCCGCTCTAATCGCAAGTCAGTTTCTTATTACTTTTTACAAGTATTCCTTCGCGGTGAATAATGACAGCCACTCTTTAAATTTACAGCTAAAATCCAATATCCATTATTGTAACGCGATAACTTTTATCACCATCCATTTTTTCCACGACCGCTCTTTTCTTAGTTTCTTCTTGAAATGTGATAATAAAAGTCGGATGGTATTGAATCGAATTTTGCTGTAAGCAATTTGGAAGTAATGTAATTTTAATGCCGTAGACATAAGCATCGCTCACGGAGACAGCAATCGGATGCAGAAAGTGAGCTTTCTCGGGGCTCAGGACGTTCTGGGAGGAGGCACAGACGTCATCGTTCAAAACATAAGCATGAATCAGGCTCAGAACGAGATGACTCACAGCCCGACACTAAGTCAGTATAATTCAAAGTTGCAATGAAATCGATTTTTCAGAATCTAATGTACTTAACGAGAATTTTACTTGCAGAGAATACGAACTCGTCGATTCTGAATCTCAGTGGAAAGAGGTTTTGCGACAAACTACTGTTGGTAGCGGAGTCCAAGTAAGTATATCAAAAATATTTGGTAACTATGTGATGGAATGTGCTTAAATATCTAATATTAACATTATTTATAGGTAGCAAATGTTCGTCGGTCACAAATGGAACCCGAGACAGGAACGCATCGATCTTCGCATAGGCACCGAAGGCACAAAAAGCATCGGTATATATTTTTGTCTCTAGCCGTTTTCTAATATTCAACTAATTAATATGAGTTAGTAACTCTCACACATTTTCTTTTTAGATCTCGGTCTGGATCACCAAATGACAAGAAGTGGCTACCTAATGAACTAAAACAACATCTGGAGTTCTCTTTAGTTGATACTACTGGCATGACCGAGGAGCAACTGAAGGAAATACCATACACTGTTGTACAAACTAGCCATGCGCGACAAACAAAGCTTCGGACCTCATCAAAGCACAAACAGTATGAATAATGCTTGCTAATATAATTTATATGTATAGGTTTCTCGGTTATAAATATTTACGATATATTATTTGTCTCAGGACTGAACATGGATCATTAGCGAGGCGAGAAAAAAGTTCCTCCTCCCACGGAATCATTACACATGAAAATCATAATCATGGATCTCTGCGATCTAGTTCGAGTACACTTAGTACGCATAGGACCGGTCATGAGAAACATGGAAGGTATACACCGCAATCTATAAACTATGTCCATGATTTATTGTCCAAATATGAAAGATTTACGTTATGGGGTTTTGCAGGCGTGTTTATCCGAGCTACGATGAAACTGTTGGACGAGCAAACGATGATTTTCTGACAAACAACGGATACAAAGGGAATGTGACCCCTATTTCAAATAACAACAACCCTTATAGTCCTGTGACTAACAGCAACAGCAATAGTTCGAGTGGAGAACTAATTTCGGGGAGTGCACGCGTTTCACATGAACACACAGATTCGGGCTTAGGGGCAGACCAGGATTATGCCTATTCGTCGGAAAGGTAATTATGTCACCGTTGCAATTGTATTGTTGTTTATATATTTTGGCAGGAATGATCGCCAACTAAGAGTAGGTAAAGCCAATCTAACCAATGGAAAATTTGAGAAAAAGGATTTCCGTTTGCAATGCTGATTCAATAGTTGAAGGAGTGAACGGTTCTTGTCTTTGTTATTGGATTTGATTTGAAAAAAAAAACAATTATTTTTTTAATGTTCATATTTGATACTTTATTGACAGCAGAAGAGTCGAAACTGATGTAAGGCTCATGTCTATCGGGTGCAGGTCGAGCGACAGTGCCAAGTGCGGAGTGGGAGGATCTTCGTCTTTGCGGACGGCGCCTGTGAGTAGGCAGTGGGCGGCGGTTGGCGACGCGGGGGGCGCGAGGGATGTGCGTTGTGGCGGGCCTGGCGCGGTAACACGGCGGCCGCCAGCGGCTCCGGGCCGCGCGCGTCTTGTGGTGTCGGGCTCGCAGCGTTCGCTACTGTCCGTGGCCAGTGACAGCGCCACCTCGCGCCGCCCGCGCGACCTCGTGCCGCGTGGCTACCCTCATCCGGCGGACGGTGGCTTTTCTCTCTTTGTGAGTGGGCGCTTGGCTTTCTAACAAGTCTTCTGCTACTCGACGGCCCTTGTCATTTCTAATATGAGTCTCAGTAACAATAAACAGTAAATATTTTCAAATTTCTTTCGATTCATTTCAAAATGTAATAAATATCTACATTTGGTTCATTTCATTTTCGTAGGTATATATTTATAGTCCCCTCAAATTTTATTTTGTCCAATGTAAAAGAAAGCTAATAAAACAACTGAAAATATGTACATTCGGAATATAAATCTACTCACAAGGGCCGTTGGAGTAATCCGCAGCTCCTGTTTCTGGGTCGCTGAAAAAGCTAACAGTGTACAGGCTGCTGTTATACGAGAATACTTTCATATTGTTTACCCTGGAGAACTCATCAATATATGACAATTGAATAAACTAAAAGTAGAAAAAATATACATACTAGTGTACGTTAGTCTAATTTCACTGACAATAGTAAAAATAATATAGATTCTCTTATTTTCCTATTTCAAAGTAAGTTATTCTAAAAACTTCTACTGGCTTAAAAGGGCTTATAATTACGCAAAGTACTAAAGTGGATATAAAAAACATCTTATCTACCACATTTGTCCATACCTTTTTCAGCTAACCATGCAATAAGTAGTTGAAATCAAACCAAAGGTCCGTATAATTGTAATGAAACAACTCTGACCAATTTAGTACCTTGTTAATGCGCCTTGCGTTATGGGAACTTGACATAAATTCTCTTCTATCGCAAACATATATTCACAATATAATATACTGTTATATTCACTGGTATAAACTATGTACCTATAGTGCTGTAAGGTATGCACAGGTAGTTTGTGTAGCGTGTGTGATTATTGGGATACGCAGAGACATGCTAGCAACAACAACATATTGGTCGGCGAGAGCGGGTCGCTGGCGCGGCGGTACGCGCGGCCTTCGCGAGAGTCGCGCGAGACGCGCGATCACAACGCGAACCTGGCGCGAACGCACTCGCGCCTCGCGCACGCGCACGCGCACCGACACGACAACACCCTCGACCTTATCTTAAAGCCTCTAATAGAAAGCACGCAGTAAGTAAGGCACGCACCGACGACGATGTTTGTGTCGTTAATACGTAGCGGAATGAGTAGCTGCACGCATCCCCTTGGTTTGTTTATGTTGGTCGTCGCCACCTGATGATTTGATTTGTTTTGTTTGTCTTTGCATGCTGGTGATGGCTTAGTGGTATCTAGGAGTACCTTTGTAGATCTTAACACCATGACTAACCCATGTCTAACCATCTGATGATTTTGCGTTTGTGTATTACCAGTGTAATGTGTTTAATTTGTGTTTTACCTTTATATGTTGCACTTTCCTATGTGTTAAAATATTTGGTAACCATTTTTTTAAACAGAGTGATTCTAATGTGTACAATAAAATAATAATATGATATGTGTAATATGATTTTATAAAAAAATAGTTTTGATTTTTATTAATATTAAGACTTTTGTACTTAGTACTTCAATAAAAACATTGTAGTGCATCAATTCAAATATTGGAATCAAATTTAAATCAGCAATGATTGTTCGAGTTCTGCTTCAACTCGACTTTACTTTTAATACGATGACTATTTTTATATTCCAAGGTCATAGGTATAAATATGAACAATCATAATAACATGTCTATGTCAACTTAGGCTGCAGAGCAACTGAACGGGTCTGCTGAAAGCACATCTGGGTGTGCTAGCAACAGCGGCGGGGTCTCGAGCACATCTGGCAACGGTAACAAGCCTGCTCCCGCCGAGATGAGCACTGAACTCTAAACCTTTTTTCTATATAGTTTAGCTCGATTTGTTTATATTTCAATTATTACTTATTATCTTTATGTCATTTGATAAATACTCATATTAATAATTTAATTGTTATCTAGCTGAGTTATAGTTTCACAGTATTTTTATACACGATTTAATATTTAAATAAATGATGTTAGTTATTTGTACGACTTATACTTTCGTTTTGTTTCTTTACGAAATTATAACCTGTAGGTACTTGCAATATTTACTGATTTAGTTATCAAGATCATTATTGTATGTAAATATTTTTGTAAATATGGTTTTTAAAATTGTCTTTTATGAATTCATATTTCGGTGTAAAAGACTCAGACGTTTAGATGAAAAATATTTCGTGCCAAAGATTTTGTGAAGAAAAGAAAACAGTTTTGAGAAATTGTATATTTTCCTGTGTATATTAAGGATACAGTTTTATAAATGTTTACCATTTCAAGTAAAAATACTCAGATATGTGTGTGTAATGTAACTAATATTTGTTATTAACTTCACTTTGATATTAAATATGAATACAATGAAAATTACCAAAATTGTTAAATTAATATATTGTACTTATATTTACTTCTTCAATAATTTCACGGGTATTAATTAAAAGTATTTTATCATTCTCATTATTATAAGTATCTAAACTTACGTACACAAAATCTTGTACAGTTGTTATGTAGATTAGTGTTTATAAATTCAAATGGTTTTGTTCTAGTTGCTAAAGCGTAGGTATGACTATTAGTAATCGAAAATAAAAATATGACAGAATCCATTGAACTAGAAAAAGTATTTTTTCAACACACTTGCTCATAAACTGGTCATAATTTCACGCAATTAGCTATATAATGACACCTGTAATCAAATTGTGACTTTTTCTTTGCTGTAATTCAAAATCGACTTATACATTTTTTTAAAATTTATTGGTTGAGTTGCTTTTTTCTTAAAAAATCAAAAAGGTCGTGTTTAATAGTACAAATAAATTAACATACCTACCTATTACTTGCTCATTTCATATAACTTCGTATTTGAATAGATAATTTCAACTTGTACGTGTTTAATAAACAAAACTTTCACTCGATTAACTATACATTTTTGTTTTGTCTGTAAAAAAAAATTCCCCATTTAGTCCGCGACAAATAGAAAGAAGTAACCTCTTTCAGTCTATGACCGATCGAGATGCGCGCACAGGGAAAAAAATGTCTGCCATTGCGAAGAAAAATCTCAACACGTTTTCGCTTTTGAAATTACAGTTGTGTTGAAGTTTTAATATATCTATTTGAGTATTATTTTATTCACAAGAGTGTTGATAAACATCGTGTGTATTGATGATTACCGTCCTCGGCTCCGTTAAGACCTTCACCTAATGGGTCGGGTCTCACTGGCACCTGAGCGGGTACATCAACTTTATGCACTTGTACTGTAATGTGCTATTCCCTGGTGGCTGTAGAGTACACCACAGGCTATAAGGCGATTGGGAGATAGGCTTCTCTCACATTACTTTAAAACTATAAGTTATATAATATATAAGTTCCATTTAAAAATAATAAGCGTGCGTCTAAATTATTGCGTTCCAATATCTCTATATCTAAGCTCAGGTCACCAAAACGTTTTTACAGATAAAAATTCTCCTCCCTAACTTGACTTCAAAGCCTAGATCCGTTTATAGTGAGCTGTAATAAGAAATACAAGAAACAAGAGCTTTACGTATATTAGAAACCCTTACACTGAAGAGCGCTGTTTGTGTAAGCCGAGCTCTCGTAACGAGTACCTACAGTACTGCACCTAGTCGTTTAAATTATGTTTCAATTTCTGCTGAGTTTAATATTACTCTAAAACATTACTTACGAACATAGGGATTTATAATTGTATCATCATGATACAGTAACAAATGTGTCATAACGATACAGTGACAAATGTATTATCATGTTAACCACCACATAAATCACAGATTTGAAAAGGAGTGATAAACATAAATGTGTTGGTTATTTTCTTTAAAAAAATTGAGCCTGAACTGCTCGAATAAAATTAAATATAATCAGTTATGTAATAATTGTAATGTGTGGATTTTTATATCCGAATCGCAATTGCGTAGCCACAAAGCACATACACTGTAAATATCATTGGTACTACTGTCGTTTAAATACATTGCAGTTTAAGCATCTATGCTTAGTTGAGTATTCCTGAAAAAGAATAGGATTAAACTTCAGATAAATAGACTCGAAAATGATACTAGCCAACTAAAGTAACTAGTTTGACGGGTAAATCAACAATACTTAGCAAAATACTTAATACAGATTACTGTTTAAAAATGGGACAAGTTTGAATAAGAGCGAAATTTTAACATGAAGGATTAATTTAACTTGGATTCATAAATGTTGCCCATGTCTTCTGTCGTGAACAGAATTCCAGGTATCATTTTTGTAAGAAATTTTCAAACGATGCGATTAGTCTGTCAAATTTCGTAATGTCAAGACTGATAAGTTTGCGACTGTAATATGAAACACAATTTTTGTAACCCATAGCAGTTTATATGTATTTTTTCAAAGTCGTTTCGATTGTTCACATTAAACGATCTATATCAATTTGTGTTATTATTTAATAGATAATATAACCCCTTGACTATGTGGATTGATGAATTTATTGGTCCACATAATAATATGATAGCATAAAGCCCGTCATAATCTAGTTATTATTAACGAGCACCGTACAACATCACAAATGATTTATTGATTATCTGACAAAGAGTCTGACTTTGGCATTAATTAAGCCATTCTGTCTCAGATATCGGCTTCGTCCGACCACCATTAACACTAATGAGGATGACTCGGTACCGTTGTAGGCGTGGACTTTTTGGATGAAAGTATAAGTCGCTTAATGAACAATAACCTAGATAGTCAACTATCTAGTTGTAAGTATAAGGTTTCTATACTAAAAAATCAAATTCCATTTCGGTATGTAGTTACAAATTGAAGAAAGCACAAATACATTTTCATACAATTTCGGCTAAAAAGATTTTGGATAGTTTCGAGAGCCAAGTAGTCTGAACGTAGGTATTAATTTGGACACAATATTTTTGAGAATACAAGGTGAAACAGGTAAAAAGAATAATGTATGGGACTTGGAAAAGGAAATTTGTTTTCGCCAAATGAATACTTCCATATGATTTTGTTATAGAAACTGAGTACAAAATCTTTTTTTCGAAACGACTTTAAAATCGCCCTCCTTTTGAAGAAGTTGAAGTTAAAATCGCCCGGTGTATGTGTCAATTGAGAATGTCACTAAAATACTGCGAACACCAAAAAATGAAATAAAATCAAATTTACGTCTACTCAAACTTTATTGTACGAAGTTTATTAAAACCTACTTAATAAAAAATATCAGTAACTACACGGTTATCTGCAAAGTTAATTTGCCAATTTATACAGCAATTTTCTCTCCATACAGCAGTCAAATTAAATATCGAGCTACATATTCACGGCTCTATACCTATCTAAAATCCGGCTAATTGAGCGGACGCGTCACTCGGGCCCAATTTGGCGGCATGAAAGCAAAAGACAAAATAAGGTGGCAGCCAGTCTATCAAAGCTCCGATGTCCACTATTTGGCGAAGGGTGAAAACTCATTACCAGTAATGAAAGGGTTCCCGAGACGTGTATGATTACTAGTTAATTGGGAGGCGGAAAATCAGAGGGCGACGGATAGAATTATGATATTCAAAGAGTGGTTCTGTACTTATGGATAGTATCAAAAGTCTAATGGTTTTTTAATAAGCACCTACAGTAGACATTGACTGTTATAGTACCGATCCCTGCCTTATTTTATAATAATAACTTTATAAAAAATACATTGGTACAGTACTGTTTTTGAAAATAAGTAAGGGTAGTGAGCGTCGGGCTAAGATTGACTTCCTTCGCTTTTATAGGTTCTCTTTCTCGCAAAGCCCACGTCTACAAAACTTCTACGAAAATTTTTTTGACCGAGTCAATAAATTTGATTTAAAACTCAACTTTTGTCGAGAGCTTTTTTTGACAGGAGGGAAAATGGAGGTAAACAGTTGAGAAATTTGCTGTCGCCTTATTCATGAACGGGTCTAGATGACTTTTGCCTGAAACATCAGGAATACTTTTAAAAATACTTTGCAATAAAATCAGACGAGAAAAATGTTTGAGGCAATTTGAAATTGTTATAATGTTGTAGTTTAATGATTAAAGAATATAAAAAATATTGCCAGACGACTTGGTCAGGGCTTGAACATTTACAGGTGCATTTAAAAGTAACTATTTTCCAAAAAGAAAATATGAAAAAATATTTGAGGCAACTAGAAATTTTAATAGGGTTATTTAGAAGTTAAAATAAGATTCTCAAAAGACAGGACATTTGGGTGGGACTTCCTACCTGCCAGATGATCTAACAAATTATGTATAGGTAGTTAAGGACTCTTTTATCTGCTTTCAGTAAATAACATGAATAAAGTAAATGATAAATAACATGCCCCGAGTAAATCGTCTGGTAATATTTTTTTTTTATGTTCTTTAAACATCAAACTACAACATAAGAACAATTGCATATTCCCTCAAACATGTTTTTTAGATATTTTTTAATATATTTTTTTTTTTTACTTTGATTTAGCCCCGTTACTCACCTGCTAGATCTGCACCATCATGCCAGGGTATAATAGATGTCTGTGAGTGTGATAAGTTTTCAGCTTGCCTCTAGCATGTTACCAAAAAATTGTACCCACCAGCTTTAGAAGGTAGGACACGACGGTATTTCCGTCCAATTAAGCAGTCCGATTGGGGAAGCACCTCCGCCCTACAGAATACCGCGGCCATAATAACCTCGTATTGTTTTCCCGGCGGTGAGTAGGGTAGCCAGAGCTCATTGGAGAAGTTTTGCGCTGTGAGTGGGAAGACCAAAGACTGTTCCTGCTTTTTCTGCTACACTGACGGCACAGAAACTCTCTGCGTTTACAGGTTCGGCAGCACGAGTGTGACTCCCCTGGTGTTCCTCATCATCAATTGGACACTCAGTTGTATAAAAAATGGGCTATTATAAAGGTGTCAAACTCATTAGCGAGTAGAGTTAAGTGACCAATCCTATGTAGTAATTTTACTTTCTGAGTAGATATCTAACATCCATTACACAGGCTTGCCCTCGGAAAACCAGCCTGTGCCTTACCTGCTCTTCACTGTGCCTGCTAGTCAAAGAGGCACTTGCCTGGGTCGGTCTTGACCGTGTGTGGCCATGTCTTCCTCGCCTTGGAAGAGAGGCACTGCCATCATCGTTGCACAGGATGCACCGGGTGGAGGTTACTATGTACTCGTATTACCTAGAAGGTAACTTACTGAAAGAAGCTACCATGTATCGAACCTCACAAGAGTTCATAATTTACCCATATGCTAGCATATGACGAATTTGTGATATTCTGCCAAAAAATGCAAATTTTTTGCAGTTCAGTCTTCAGAGAAACAAACTATGCGATTTACATAATCGCAATTTTCTAAAAGTATAATCGTTTTGCTTTGCAAATAGATAAGTAGGTACTCATTTTAAAGGTACGTAGTTCAAGTCTTTTTTACCGAGAATTAAATTAATTTATAGCAAATATATAGCAGTTTCAGTCGTAGAAAACACATTGTTTTCTACGAATATGGTGTTTGCTATAAATACGTAATGGCAGTAGCTACGATCTCTAATCACGCTGAGTGCTTGTCGCCATATATTAAGTTCAGGGAGAGGGCTTACCAGCCGTATTCAAAGCATTTCCAGCAGGATTTCGAAATAAGCTGCCATACTGAAATTTGTTTTATTACAAAGTGCAGCGTTACGAACAGTTGCGAATTGCGATAGTACTATAATGTGCTACCTGTACAACATCTAGTGGCACCTTTATAGGTGAAGAATGCTGAATTTAATATTTCCATATCGAATATGAACTAACATGAGTAACTTTACGGAATGTGAAGAATAATTATACAAAGAGTTGGTATTTTTGATCGTCTATATTCAAGCATTGGTAGCTTGGTAGTTTAAGTATCGGCCTTACGAGCGAGGTGACCGAGGTTTGAATCCTAGGTACTATTAATTATCTTTTGAGTTACGTCATTCACACTATTTCATACTTATTGTTTTATTACAATATTGTAGATCCCAAGGTTGCCTGGAAGAAATCAAGTCCAGCGACAAGTCTGTAGGTACACAGTACACCTATTAGTATGCAATAAAGAGTTAACTATCCACCACTCTGTTCATTGCGTTGGTATTGATATGAAAGACCATGCATTATAGTGTTAGTTTTTTCTACAACACCTTAGTATTAAATAAAAAGTAAAATGACGTTTAAAAAACCGACTTTAAAAACTCAAAAGTATAAAATAACTTAGAGAAAAATAACTGAATTTACAGATTTACTGTTGTGTAAATCTGTAAATTCAGCTATTTTTCTCTAAGTTATTTTATACTTTTAGAGTTTCTGAAGTTTTTTGAAAAAGTAATTTATTTTTTACTTTTCGGTGTTCCCCCCAATTAATGAAATTGGCGGCAAACTACGTTTGCACTTTTAGAGATTTAGCTACAATAATGGAATAAAATAAATGTCATGTCTGTTTATTTATTTCTTTTTCATTAAACAAATTGACTTAAAAATAAAGTCTCAGCTCCGAGTTCCAACAGAACAAATCAGTAGGTACAAAATAATTTATAGGCTTAGGCCTTGGCAATTTATAAGACCTACGTGTACCAAATAAATTATTCTTTGTTCCTTAAGCACTTTATTGCCCGCAACTTAAAGTGATTGCTTATTTTTATTCTAGTAAAAAGTTTTGGTCGTTCATGTTTTGGTTCAGTCTCTTTATCTATCTCTTTATGATGGTGTGGAACGCTATTGATATGGGTTAGGATAGGCTTTAACGCCTATCTTTTTGTTATTTCATCTGTCACACGTATTCATTTCTTTAGTTTCTTCATCCGGGAGCAAATTCTAAATTAAAAAATTCATGTAGCTGAGTACAGACAACATAAGAACAATCTTGATGAACAAAGTACTCGAAATGATCTTAATGCCTTGGTTTTACTCCCTTTCTGTTAACTGATTGTTCAGATACCTATTTGGTATCCACCTTTAGTTCATACAATAATACAATTTAAATTGACCTTTTTAACCGAAGTTTTTTTTTTTTTAAGTAATTTATTTTTTACTTTTCAGTGTTCCCTCAATTAATGATTTAATCGAGACTAGCATGCCTTCGACCATAGTTTTTGAGATTTGTTTCATAAGATTGATATAATTCTCTCAATAACATAAACGAGACATTCATGCTATATATAATTAGGGAGTTCTGTTGTCTACCTCAATAGTTCAAGACTTGGTAATTCCAGCACGTCCTTGACCATCATAATGTAGCTTACCTTGTCACAGGATCGTCCTAAAATTAGCTAAAAAAAAAACGTTAAAAATTGCCTATAAAATTTTAAGAATTCCACCAATTTCTCAAGGATACCATCATCAGATCCTTACCTGATGGTTATGGGACCACCTGGGAAGTATAACCTATCAAACAAAAAATGATTTTGCAAATCGGTCCAGGCATCTTTGAGTAATCGGTGAACATACATAAAAAGAAATTCCGACGAAATGAGAACCTCCTCCTTTTTTGAAGTCGGTTAAAAAAGTGGCGTTACAACTACTCCTTATGCATTAGCAAATCTTTGAAAGACTCTTCGAACCTTGTAAGATTTGCACAGTGATATGAATTATGGAACAGCATCTGAATCTGAAGTTTTGAATTAATATTAATATAGTTTTCTAACTTGCTCACCTGATGGGACTATAAAATAACCATTCCGCGAGAATTACCCTTTGGAATACATCAATTAATAATGTAAGTACTTCGCCCCAGTTTGATCTGGCTTACTTAGACCAATTAACTGATAGACTAAGTCAGAGGTTGCAGATTCGAATCCAGCTAAATTCAAATATTTTTATGCATTGGTCCGAATGCTATGGGCCCGCATTCAAGGGCCCATAGCACAATTAACAGATACGATATGTATACTTTGAGTGCTAGTACTTTTATCTGTTCTGCCCCTTTAAACAAGTGGCAATTCGTTGGCTGGCCTTTGGTAGAATAGAATGACAAATGTATGGGATTTGAAGTTTATGACATGCGTTAACGACTGTCAAATACGCCAAATCCCATACATTCGTCATTCTATTCTACCAAACACCGGACACCGAGTTACCACTTGTCTATAGAGGGGCTATGCTTTGGATCTGGACAGCGCTGCGTAGACTGTTCTATTTATTTATTATGTTTTTTTTTGGTAATGGTACGATGACAATGTATCTTATTTAAATTATATTATATATGTAACATATTCATAAGAAAAGCCATATTCCCATCCAGTAAGTTTATTATTTTATACGAAAATTGTATGTTGTATAAACATTTTAATGAGTTCTGGTGTGGGTGTATGTGGAAGGGTATGAGATGAGCTGTAATAGTAGATTGTTCAACAAGGGACTAAAACAAGCCATAATGACACGAGATGTTTTGGCTAATAGTTCGAGTGTCACTCATTATGGTTGTTTAGTCCCACGTTAAACACTCTACTTTTCACTTTGAATGCGAGGAAAAAAAAGCGACGTTTTATACAAAATTAAAATATTAAAAAAAAATTAAGAAATAGGCAAATATCTTTTTCAACCTAAATATATTAATTTATCATATCGATAACGGGGTAAAGCCTCCGTGGCGTGGCGGTAGTGAACGCGGTCGCTACGCAGGAGGCGCGGGTTCGATCCCCGCTCAGTGCAAATATTTGTATGCATGGATATGGGTATTTGCATTGGTCTGGGTGTTTCTATGTATAATATGTATGCATTTTCAAAAAAAAAATATCTAAGTATGTTTATCCGTATTCTAGATTCAATAATACAAGGTAGTAAAGCTATGCTTACCATGGATCTAAATAGCGTTGTGTGAAATGTTGTGGAATATTTATTTATTTTTATTTATTTATAATAACAAAGTTTCTAAGTTGCACATTTAATTGGTGTAAGTAATTGGTGATTACAACGCAAGTTTATTACGAATAATCTATTCAAAATTCAAATTGCAAAGAAATTTGTCCCGCGGTTTTTATGTTGTTTAGTGACGTACGGTTTATATGCTTGCATATATATTTAGCCAACAGATTCAAACTTGAAAAATAATTTAAAACTAATTGGAAATGGATAGTAAAATGAACTTATCCTTAATACTTACATAATAATTGATTAAATTAATATCATTAATCGTGGTTCACGAAATTAAATGGGATTTTTTGATTTATTCAAATGTCATTTTGAGGTTATTTCTATACACAATCACTAAAAAGGTGATAATCCTCCCATTCACAAACACCGTGATTGGCTGTTTAGGAGTTATCAAAGTAAATAAAAAAAAAATTACTTTAGTCCCTAGAGATTAATAATGAACTTTAGTCCCGATATGCAGGGACTAAAGTAACATTTTAAGAGCATGAGAAGTGAAAATGTATGTTTATGGTATATTTGTTTGTATGTATGTTTATTGTATGTGTTTGTTCTTAAGTGGCAAGCTATATGACATTGGCGGCAAACTACGTTTGCACTTTTAGAGATTTAGCTACAATAATGGAATGTCAGGTCTGTTTCTTAATTTCTTTTTCATTAAACAAATTGACTTAAAAATAAAGTCTCAGCTCCGAGCTCCAACAGTACAAGCCAGTAGGTACAAAATAATTTATAGCCTTAGGCCTTGGCAATTTATAAGACCTACGTGTACCAAATAAATTATTCTTTGTTCCTTAAGTACTTTATTGCCCGCAACTTAAAGTGATTGCTTATTTTTATTCTAGTAAAAAGTTTTGGTCGTTCATGTTTTGGTTCAGTCTCTTTATCAATCTCTTTATGGTGTGGAACGCTACTGATATAGGTTAGGATAGGCTTTAACACATATCTTTTTGTAATGTCATCTGTCTCACGTATTCATTTCTTTAGTTTCTTCATCCGGTAGCAAATTCTAAATGTAAAAAAATCATGTAGCTGAGTACAGTCAGTATGAGAACGATCTTGATGAACAAAGTACTTTAAATAATCTTAATACCTTGGTTTTACTCCCTTTATGTTAACTAATTGTTCAGAACCTATTTGGTATCCACCTTTAGTTCAGACAATAATACAATTTAAATTAATAATACAGGTTGATTTGCTGTTAATACGAGAGTTTTAAGATCATTTTGAAACTTTGTAGGCAAGATATTTCTGATGCTGACTGCACCTCGCACAATAACCTTGACAATAATATTTGTTCTAAACAGTTTTACCAATACATAGAAATTATTAATGGAAATAGAACAATGCATTTAACGACAGTTAAAAAGTGATCACTCGATCAATTGCGCGAGTCATACCTATAGTCAAATTATCGAGTACATAATATATGAAATCTCTGCATAATTATAACAATTGCACAATGCATACATATGTTGGTTACCGCTAGAACGTCGTTGCTTTAGTAATATTGGACAATAAGCCTTTGATACAGCTCGTTGTCAAATTACATTTGCCATAGAATTTCCTCCGTTGAATGGCAGTTTAGTCAGGCAATATTGAAACGGGAATCGAATTAACTTTCCACGCATTTTAATAGTTATTGAAAATTCACACTTTGATTTGAAGTGCAGTGCGGTGAATGTGAACGTGAACGCAATACCGCAGATAAAATTAAATAATAGCTTTAAACTTTTGGAAATTCGAAAATAGGTACATATCTAAAAGAATTGTTATAGAGTTCCTATATTTGGAGCTATGTACTTGATGCTAAATGAAGATTATAATTAGGTACCATAAAACTGCATTGTCATAGAAACTGAACCTACATGGAAAAAATCAACTGCGTATAAGAAGAGGAAATAAATTGAACAAATCAATTTCAGCTTAACACAATATGATTTACACAAATGCGTGTAACACTAATATGTTAAACCTAGAGAGGGTGTAAGTAACTACGTAGATTCATTTCTTTTATAGGTCATCAATTAATTACGATAAAACTAGTACCATACTAGTATCAACAAATCTTTCTAGTTTATGTTACACTTCTAGTACACAAAATAATTGTAAACTTTATATTGAAATAAATAAATAAATAAATAAAATACATTACAATGAAATAGTAGAGTATCTGTACATCTCCCGATTCGACGTATAACCAATGGCTTATTTTGGCTGTGATTATTTATCGATTTACTAAGTATCTACTTCAAATGGTACGAAACAATGACACTTAGAGGACTGACAGATGGTGAGATGATTATAGGACACCCATTTTAGTTTACATTATTTAAATTAAGAATTCGCAGCGGTACGTTATTTAAAATAGTAGGTACAATTAAATGTGATTTAGCAGCCCCTACTATCATTTAATTACCTGAACCACGATACAGTCTATTTAACAAAGTATCTTTGAAACTAAACAGTAGTTTAGACGTTGAGTAAATACATTTATTACTTCTATATGAGCCGACAGTTAATGTTTGTATGAAAACCTTGAACATTAAATACTACAAAGAACCAGGGCAAACACACACGTGGCTTTAATATGTTTTTACTGCAGTAAAACGAGAAAGTTTCTCTGCGAATGTGATACTATGCAAAGTATTACAAGCAAAGCTAAGAGGTAAAAGAATTTAATGTAATGTAAACACGAAAAGTTTGCTTTCGAGTTGAGGCAACTCAAGCCGGAAGCGCATTCGAACTCAACTGCCTGGAAAAATTAATTCGAAGCTGTGGCGGCGACGAGGGCGCCCTCACTTCGAACTAACTGCGTAAGGCCTTCTCTTTTCAGGATCATATTCGCTCTTCATAAACTGTATAAACATACTTTAAAATATCATACTTGTATCCCTTCGCCTGAGGGGTGGTTTCTCGCTTGTTGTAGTATTCCTGCAATAATCTCACCGAGATAGGAATAAATATTACCTTATATCTCATTAAAGTTTTAATGAGAACAGCTACTGGTGTAGCATGAAAAGCCAAAATTGCATATTCAGGGGAAAATAGAGAGGTATTGTAAATGTATGTAGATGCGGGGTGACGGTGACGTCGCGTCGCGACTCGTGCAGCTCGCCGGCAATTAGCACCGTGACAATGACATTCAAAACGTGTGCAAATAGAGCGAGCATATAGAGAGACGAATATGGCACCCTCATACCACAGCATGGCCAGTCGCTAGTAACACCATACTCGGCATAATGTTCCGACAATATGATTTGTCGGTATAATAATACAATCTGGTACAGCGTTCATGTGACAATAAACTGTTACGACGCGTTCCATATTTTAGGCACGTTCTTGTTGTGGCATTTACGGCTTTGTAATATCCTTTTGCTGGGATATCGCAGGAAATATTCAGAACATTCTGAAATCACTTAGGTCTACAATCGTCTTCACCATAACGTATGTCCGCACTTCCGTATTTCGAGTTGAAGATTACTTTCGATGCAGTAGAAAATGCTTATAAATAATAAATAAAAATAAAAATAAAAATAAAAATTGTTTATTATCAAGCTACAGGGGCTCATAGTGTGTTAGTACAATTGCTTAAAAAACTATGTTAGTAACAACAGGATTAAAATTTAAAATATATTTTATAGAAAGTACCTACCACAGGCAGATCCATCAAGATGCCGATAAAACGTGCAGCTTGATGAACCTACCAATGATAGGACCATCCAACCTCTCAGCATACACCTTCAGGATGCTGTTAGTGCTTCCCCTCACTCTGCGCAATATTGATGCCACGTTCTTACGCATAATTGCGTAGTAGTCGTCCGTATGCGCGTCAGCAAACATACCGGATGCACTACAGTAACGTGGAAGCCTTAACAGCGCCCTGAAAGCATTATTATACTGGATACGTAGGGTGTTGTCTGATTTTTGGGTATGATTAGCCCAGAGTCCGCTGGTGTAAAATGTTTGGCAGTACGCCTTGTATAGTGTAATTTTAACCGGAACTGAACAACCAGCAAACCTACGAGCCACCATATTACCCCTCAAAGCCAAAGCCCTACGCTCCCTATCCATGTCCAAATCATCTTTTAAATCTTCTGTAACAATGTGACCCAGGTATTTAACTTGTTTCACATGCTCTAGACATGACCCATTCAATAGTACGGGAGGGACATGTATTGGACATTTATTTTTCCCTCTAAACACTAACAGCTCACTTTTCTTAGGATTATACCTCAGACCGTGTTGCTCAGCATACAATTCACACATTGACAGCAACTTTCTAATGCCGCATATTGATGGACTCAGCAGCACCATGTCATCTGCATAACTCAAGTTGTTGGTACATACCCCATCCACATGGCATCCAACATGTGTGCTGCTGAGTTCAACAAGTAGTTTATTGACATACATATTAAAAAGTCTAGGTGAGGTCAAACCCCCCTGCCTAACACCACATTCAAGGGTATAAGGGTCAGACAATGCATTCGACCACCTAACAAAGTTTCTTTGACTGTCATACCAGATAGACAATATGGTTATCAGTGATGTAGGTACCCCCTCCCCCCGTAACTTTTCCCACAAGAGGTCATAGGAAACCAAGTCGAAAGCTTTTGAAAGGTCCAGGAAACAAGCATACACAGGTGTTTTCCTATCAGTATAATACTTGACAGTGTGCTTGAGAGCAAAAATGGCACTCTCAGTAGATAGCCCAGCACGAAAACCAAACTGGGAATCATGTAAGTTTATGTATCCACTGAGGTGATCATCAAGCACACTGTCAAATACTTTAGCTATCACAGTTGCAAGAGATATAGGTCGGTAGTTACCTTTATCTGCTGTGTCTCCTGTCCTGTTTTTCACAATAGGTACAACTATTGTATCCAGCATTAACCGTGGCAAGTAGGCATGTCCTATACATAGATTAAAGAACATTGTCAGCACCCTCGGCAGATGTATACCAGCATTTTGAAGGTGCTCAATGCTGAGTCCGTCATGACCAGCGGATTTACCTCTCTTCATGTTCTGAATTGCATTTTTTATTTCTTTACATTTAAATTGTACCTGAGATTCGGATAGACTAGACTCAACATCAATCACCATCCGCTGAGCCACATGAGACGAGGCCACCTTAAAATGTTCCCTAAAAATATTTGCTATGTCTACACAATTAGTCTTACCTTCCACACTAATTGGAAGGCTACTGTTACTTTTATTTAGTTTCCTGGTCTCTTTCCAAAATGATGCAAATTTTTTACTAGAATGCAGTGAGGCTAACCTATCCATTTCCATCTTCTCCTGATTCTTAAGACACCATTTTAATTTTGACTTAAATAACCTACGACTTGATCTCATTT
This sequence comes from Eilema caniola, assembly GCA_949126895.1. Taxonomy (NCBI): domain Eukaryota; kingdom Metazoa; phylum Arthropoda; class Insecta; order Lepidoptera; family Erebidae; genus Eilema; species Eilema caniola. Next base: position 15,444,372 of record OX421463.1, on the reverse strand, counting down.
CCTCAAATATGGGCCCACTGCTAGGTTGCCTATACCAATTCCATACATTATACTTGTGTCGAGCCTGCAAGTGCGCTTCTCTGACATACCTATTCCACCCCTTGATACCCTTTTTCTTTACAATGCCCCTACGGGTTCTACTGTTACAAGCGGCCTCGCTCAATATACACACTATATTTGTGTAGAAATTATCTAGTAAAATCCTATGGTGCAAGCTGCTACAAGGTTTGTCTGCACAATGTACAAATTCTTTAGGAAAATCTACATATTTCAGCCTATCATTACATAGTTCTGAGTACCTTTGAATGTCCTCCGCACCTCTGAAACCCCAGAGAACATCATTACAAAGACTCTCGGTTATACAGGTTTGAGATCTAATTATATTCAAATCACACACCATTCTCACAGGAAAGTGGTCTGAGCAAAATGGCCGAAGTACAACCTCAATTTCTAAAACAGTCTTTAGAGCTGACTGTGTCACAACACAATGGTCTAGCCAACGTTTACACCCATGTACATCACTAATGTATGTAAATGTTTGTGATAACATACCCAGATGATTGATGTCGGCACACACCAAATCCTGCTCACTACAGAAGTTTAGAAGTTCATTAAAAAATAGTACACCTGGGTGTGCATTGAAATCTCCTAACACATACACTGATTGAACATTATTGTTTTCAATTATAGAACATATCTCACTAAGACATTCTGTAAAACATGGCAGATTGTCATTACAATTCACAGGCATATATGTATTTATAACCATAAAACATCTGTCTTCTAATACAACTTTTATTGCACAAACCCTATCATTATCACTATGTACTACAGTCACCCACTTAAATGCACTTTTGCGCCACAGTATTGCTAAGCCCCCATGTGGTCTACCTTGCAAGATACCAGCTGATGTGTCCATGGAAGACTTTGCAGTACAACTGAATTCACAATCTAAAGTTGCAAGGTAACCTAAGTCATGTGGATATAACCATGTTTCCTGCAACAATACAATGTCAGCTGTTCTGCACAGTGATTGTATATCCTTCACTGATGTTTTCACATTTTGACAATTGAATGTTATTATATTCATTTTTTCAGAGTTATCCATTATTTGTGTTCAATAGGTATATCACTTGAAGAAAGGACTTTACCTTCCTGTTTTCTGAACTTGAAGTGAATAAAACGCCGAAACGTGATACCATCCGGCCAGATCTGGTCATCTAAGTACATTGCTAGTTTATTTTGATTTACAAGTACTTTATAAGCATTATACGGCCTTTCCTTTTTCATTTTGATTTTCTCAAGTGAAACACTTTCTGATGTTTTATGTTGAATGTATTGAGAAATGTCTTCTTCTGCGGTCTCTTTACTTACATTTGAGATAAACAAAGGTATTTTAGTTTCAGCTGCTTTAAACTTCTCCGACATGTCTGTAGCCGCTTTCCCAGTTCTCCCAGCAAAACGATTTCTATGTTTTCTTTTTTGTACTGTTATCCATTCATCACTATTAGTATTCTTGGTTTTCCATTCGCCTTGTTTCACAATATCTGCAGCTGAGCGCTTTATTGAATTGAAAGAAAAATACCGAATGAAAATAATCAAATTGCTAACAAAATTATGCTAATGCACACTGTTTTAATTTATAACTAAATTTATAGTCAGGATTATTTTTGATAATATGCGTAATTCGAATCTGTAATATTGTTTCATTTCACTTGCTCATAACATGACTCTAATTTCACTGAAATTAGAGACATGATATCTATTATCGAACTGTGGTTTTTTGATTGTTATTAAATCACGAGAGGGATAATGACTTTTTTTTAAATCTTATGGGTTGAGTTGCATTATTCTTAAAAAAATATATACAAAAAGAGCATGTTAAATAGAACAAATAAATTAATATACCTACCTATTGTTTGTTCATTTCATGCATCTTCGTATTTAAATAGAAAATTTCATCTTGTACGTTGTGTATTGTATACTAAACAAAACTTTTACTCAAACATAACTTTTATTTTCTCTCTGTTTAAAACTTTAAGTAGGTGAATTCACAATGTTGTAAAAGTGATAAAAAAGAAACCTCATAGATTTAGTCGGTGGCCAGTCTTTTTTATTCCCGCTAGTCCGCCAGTGCCAAAAAGTTTCGCAATTCTTTTTTACTGGTGAAATTATAGTTATTTATTAATTAAAATGTCTACAAGAACTAGTTATGAAGAAAACGATTATGTACCTAGTACACCGCCCGATATATACATACACATATGCTGTACAACGTCCGATCTATGATGACGTTAAGGACTTCACATCAAACACGATGTGAAGTCCTTAACGTTATGGAATATTTACTGTCTGCAAACTGCGAGGGTAAATATCTATTTTAGTATTATATTATTTACAAGTGTAATGAAAAACGTCGTATGATACACGTGTTCGTTACATGAACATTACCGTCTTCGGCTCTCTTTAGACCCTCGCCTAACGGCTCGGGTCTCAATATCGCCTCAGTGGTAATCACCAACTTTACACACTTGTACCATAATTTACTATTTAATTTGTCATACCCGGAAAGCTATGTATATCTAACCCGAGTACCGAGTGGAAAACGTTGATTACCACCCTAGAGTGGAAAAGACTCATAGTAATTTCATTCCATCCCTAGGGCGGAAATGAACTTTAAAATTAAAACTTTTGCACTTGAGAGCATAAAAAAATATTCACCCCTTTTTTGTCACAATTAGTCATTCACACTATTTTCACCTTACTAGTATTTCAATACCAATTATTTTTATCATCAGGCACAAGGAGATTAAGTAAGTAGACGTCTCGTACTACTCAGTACTATCTACTTTTAAAACTAAACGTATAATGTATCACGTAACAAGCTTAAAATGTCTTAAGTCGATATCAAAGAACCCAACATGTGAAGTAGTAATATACAATATTTCTCTAAATAGAAATACTTATCCAACCAATATATTGGAAAGCCTGTGTAGGCCGAGTTGTCAATAACCCATGAAACATACAAACCGCGGTCAAATATTGAAGAACAAACTTGTCCAATCACTGCTGTTAACAATAGCCATTGAAAATGTCCAGTGGAACGTAACACGGGTACTCAGCTTTGTACGTACTCACTTTGTTATGACAAATGTTTGTAACTTTGTATTATTTTGACTGTGAATTTTCGCTTCACTATTTTTACACAAATATTTACCATAAGTTCCCGGAGCTTAGAACTTTCAGGAGTCGTATCAACACGCTGCCTTTTATTCGTTTCAAACTGTTTTTATTATGTCTTCGCTCCATAAAGTTGTCAGATTACCTCGTGTTTTGACAACTTTGTAAATGAAAAAGAAATCTGTTTTCGTTTATTACCAGAGTCAAAAGTTAGGTTTTTGTCATTACTAATTAGCTGATTTCCTATATGTGATTAGTGATTACTGAAGCAGGTGGCGAGTGAACTGATGCGCGGTAACACCTTTGATTCATAGAATTCAAAGGTGTGAGACATATCTCTGCATAGTTTATAGATACTACTCAAATAATAAACAAGTGCACAGACAGCCCACCTGACAGGTAGCACAATCGTCATTTTTAGGCAGGGTAAGAGGGAGGTGCAATATGACCTTACGCAAAAAGGGTGTGCGTAGAAAATATTACCAAAAAATCTCATATATTATAAATTTCACATAAGTTATCTATATGCTGAATAGACCTTTTTAAAAGGTTAAAAAATAAAATACTGTGAAAAGTGTAAGTGTTTTTTTCAATATGTGTAGTAAGTTACACCAAGTGCCATCGATTATCAGCTTAAACAGTCTGACCATCTCATCATGTCATCTGACCAAGTCTTCATAAATGTTGTCATTGACATTATGCCAGTAAAAATCTCTCACTCCAAATTACTGGTAGTAAGTTACTTGTGACGAATTAAATCAAAAATCAATACTGTGAGCCGCAAGAAGTGCTAAAATTTTAATCCAATTAGTGAACCCCATTCCTCTCACAAAATATTTTACCTTCAGAATTAATTTAACAATAAAGTAATCTCCTTCTAACTTCATGTACGTGTATATCTGTCAGTTTGCTTTGTTTCTAAGGAAAAATTATTCACATGAATAATTGTACGAATTTATTTTAGAATCCATCTTATTATTACATCATATTATATATTTATAACTGAGTCAATATTGTAATACTGTTACTTAAATGTATTCAATAGAAAACAACTGGAAAAACTTCTGGGTCGCTAAGCAAGAAATGAAGTTTGGATTGTAATCCAAACTTCATTTCTTGCGTAGAAATATGGTATGCTTTGCCTATTCAATCGTTAGTTGATAGACAAAAAATGTATTTTTTTATGACATCGGAGGCAAACGAGCAGACGCGATCACCGCCGCCCATGGACACCTGAAGCACCAAAAGGGTTCTAGGTGCGTTACTGGCCTTTAAGATGGGAGTACGCCCTTTTCTTAAAGGTTTGAAGGTCGTATCGGTCCGGAAATACCGCAGGCGATAGTTCATTCTACTAAACAATTGGTTTCAAATATAAATAATCATAAATAATTCTTTCTTTTATTTATTATTTTAGTGCATGCCCATGTCCTGTCACAGAACGAGTACAAGATTTTTTCATATCGACAAAAGTGTCATCTACAGAATACTATTTTTTCATATCAACCTTGTCCTGAAAATTGCGAGCACAACAAAAAAGAAATGAGCAAGTTATACGCCGACGACCATTTGTGGTAAACAGCACATATTAGTAATAATGTACACAGAGCAGGGCCTCGGATGTAGCCGGGTCTCTACACTTATAATGATGATTACATACGGTAAATGGTGCTGACATGTTTTACAATAGTTTCAACTTAAAGCACTTAATCAATAATTGCTATAAGCAATAACTATTACCTACTACTAACGATATTTGAACTTGTCTTTAATATACCGTTCAATTCTTTGTAATCGTTAAAGCATTTTCTTGCATACAATAGAAAATATTTTACTCTCCAGATTTAAAGACTAACTCCCTGAAAGCTATAATCAGCTATAATCGCTTGAAGACAAAGTTAGCAGACGGAATGAGAGAACAGTTTCGTTCCAATTGTCTCCAAGAGGACTACTAGACGATGTCAGCAAATTATTTCGAGTATACACAAATAAGCTGCACAACTTTATAATTGAGGATCAAGTTTAAGACAATTGTTATATGTTCATTTATGAGCAATATGAGCTTCTTTAGGAACCTACTTAACGTTTGACATAGCGAACGTAATGGTTCTAATTGATATATTCGTTTGTATAAAATGTACACCAGTAAAGTATTAAAAAGTGTGCACTCTTTGGTCACTTCACCCTATTACTAGAACCGTGCCTACTTCTCTGTTGCCTCTTGAAGATGTTTTAAGTAAGAGCACCCGGTGCACTCTCGGTTAAATCAAAACTGTCAATAGGAGAAAACATTTTCAGTATCTTTATCAAGCCTTACTTTTGAAAAAAAAAAACAAGGTCATTGTAGTAAATTAGTCAACATAATCAATTGGATTAGTCACAATACACTCAATACAGTCAATAGACAGTTTTTTTTTTTTATGCGACATTGTCAATATAGTTACTCAATATAATAAGACTCCATCCCAGAAGAGTACAATTAGCTTTGACATGCTTGGTTAACTGAACCACTTGTAGAATTGATAAGTTTACATGCAACACTTCTGATTCTTATTATATAGAACTGTTTTGCGTCAAAACCAGGAATTTGTTTAATCATAAAGTCATTGAAGAGAATTAGAATCCGTACAATTAGTGTTCTATATACAAAACGTAACATACCATTTTTATTTTTAACATCGTGCTTTGTGTTAATTAAATTCTTGAAGAGGAGCGTAATTTGAGCAAGAAGCGAACTGGCGTTTATGCAAACCCACGCAACGATAATTAGGTTTGTCTGAGTTTGTTTGATTTTCTACACAAAAATCCATAACTTCTGTAGATAGTATTCACAATTCTTAAGGATGGAAATAGCTTTTAAAAGATAGGCAGATAGTTTTTTCTACATAAATCCATAAATTCTGTAGATAATATAAATAATTCTTAGGGATTTTATATAGGTTTTCAAAAAAAATAGATAAAGGTTATCAAGATATGGACGATATATTATTCCACGTTGATTTTCGTGACAACAATAACCCAAGTATCTACCTATAACAACTGAGTTTTAAACAAAGCTTCGATTGGCGGATTATGTAGAAAAAGGCTTACTAACAGAGTTGAATTGAAATCAAAACTCTTATGACAAACATTACGCACAGGCCAAAAAAAGGTTTTATTACGATACAGATCTTGTATGGACACCTATATCATTAAATAACTTTTTCACTTCTCATGCTCTTAAAATGTTACTTTAGTCCCTGCATATCGGGACTAAAGTTCCTTATTAATCTCTAGGGACTAAAGTAATTTTTTTTAAATTTACTTTGATAACTCCTAAACAGCCAATCACGGTGTTTGTGAATGGGAGGATTATCACCTTTTTAGTGATTGTGTATAGAAATAACCTCAAAATGACATTTGAAAAAATCAAAAAATCCCATTTAATTTCGTGAACCACGATTTTATTATCCATTTCCAATTCGTTTTAAATTATTTTTCAAGTTTGAATCTGTTGGCTAAATATATATGCAAGCATAAAAACCGTACGTCACTTAACAACAAAAAAACCGCGGGACAAATTTCTTTGCAATTTGAATTTTGAGTAGATTATTCGTAATAAGCTTGCGTTGTAATCACCAATTAATTGTGCAACTTAGAAACTTTGTTATTATAAATAAATAAAAATAAATAAATATTCCACAACATTTCACACAACGCTATCTAGATCCATGGTAAGCATAGCTTTACTACCTTGTATTATGGAATCTAGAATACGGATAAACATACTTAGATATATATTTTTTGTAAATGCATACATATTATACATAGAAACACCCAGACCAATGCAAATACTCATATCCATGCATACAAATATTTGCACTGAGCGGGGATCGAACCCGCGCCTCCTGCGTAGCGACCGCGTTCACTACCGCCACGCCACGGAGGCTTTACCCCGTTATCGATATGATAAATTAATATATTCAGGTTGAAAAAGATATTTACCTATTTCTTAATTATTTTAAATATTATAATTTTGTATAAAACGTCGCTTTTTTTTCCTCGCATTCAAAGTGAAAAGTAGAGTGGTTAACGTGGGACTAAACAACCATAATGACACTCGAACTATTAGCCACCCTCGCTTCGCTCGGGTGGCTAAAACATCTCGTGTCATTATGGCTTGTTGAACAATCTACTATTTAATCATTACGATACACCTATACAAACTCCATCTGGACTGAACCTCAACTTTAAAAAAAAGAATCCGCCGATTCGGAAAAAAAAGAAACACGCATGCGCAATCGATGTTTGCGCCAACATTTTACATTTTTAAATTAAACAAAGTTTGATTTTGTTTGTAAAATAAATTAGTTTATGTATTATACAATGAGAGTAGATAAAGTAGTGTATGACACTGTACATAACTTTGTCTTATAACACTCGTGTGATAATATAAAAAAACTCGCCTACGGCTCGTTTTTTTAAAACACACTCGTGTTATAAGAACCCTTATTATGCAACAGTATCATAAACTACTATTATTGTTGATTTTCCCGAGATATTCAGTGGCAGACAGCTAATATTCTAAAAATATTTCGGGTTCCATGTAAAAAATAAAAGAAAACATAAATCTGATTCCACGCGGACGAAGTCGCTGGTCCAGCTATTGCACTAAACATGTGTTCAATTAGCAAAAGTTCGACATCATGACTGGGGAAGTATCTCCGCCTTACAGAATACCGCAGCCATAATAACCTCGTGTTGTATTCCCGGCGGTAAGTCAGAACGCGCTGGAGAGTTTATGTGCTGTCAGTGGGAAGACCTAAGGCTTGTCCTGCTTTATTTTCTACACACACAGCACAGAAACTCTCTGTTTTAACAGGTTCAGCAGCGCGCGATGGTGTTGCACACGCCCTCCACTTTGTATCAGGTGGGCCGTGAGCTTGTCTGCCACTGGTATAAACAAAGCAGTATCCTTATATAACGTTTACATTCATCGGAACTGAACATTGGTTTTTTAATGTAAAAGCATAAGTAAATTAATAGTAAAACACTCATCGGGATATCGATATGAAAAGCGCGATATCGAAAAACATAAAAAACAAAGTAATTATGCCGGTAAATGTTATACTATTGGTGTAAATGACCACGTCAACATCAAATCAAACAAGGCCGATTAAACTCACTTCAATAGCAGGTTCGGTTTATCAAAGGTTTGTGCGGTAGTTAAGGGTTTTGAAATGACGTTTGATTGATGACTATTTCGCTTTGTGACATCGTACACGTAACTTGAAACTGTATTACGTAAGTACCTACGTGTACCCACGTACCGTGTACAACAGCAATAAGTATAAGAATTATGAATATCTCAACTGGATTACTAGTACTGATTATAAAAAAACTGCAGAAGTTTGATTGTTATCGAGGATATTGAAAAACTTATGTAATACCTGAACTGCATGATTAGGTTTCATAGCTGGACTAAAAGTTCCCTTTTCGAGGAGGCATCATCAGAACAACTTGGTCTCTGTCAAGCGGTCTCCATACTCTCATTCTCTAATGAGTAACGATACAACACGCTGAATCTCAGTCTTGCCAAGTGTCTTGAGAATAGCTTACGCATAAGAGAAACACGTACTGGCATAAAATAACATCATTGTCATCCTAAAATATATAAGATTGCACTTAGGAGCTGGTATCACAACATACATTCCTACATGTTATATAAATTCGCAATATCTAATTGAGGTACAAAAACGCACTAACATGAACGAATGTTTGGAGCAGCAACGTAATCTAATTGGTTTGTGACATCACCGTTGCTGTCACACGGCGCGGGGCTCAATCACAACCTGTAACGATTTTCCTTAACAATATTACCGGGCAACAGGCGTATCCTGTAACTTTATTACAATTTCCTTGTTTCGTACATAACGAGTGGCAGGGGTCCGGACCCCTGCGTCTAATAGTTATCTGTTTTGTTATTAATGCCCTTACACGGATCTCCAATTATACCGTCAACGGTCCCGCTGCGTTTCAATTGAGCTTTCCGTTTTCCATTTTCTAGTGCTTCTGTTAAGACTTGAGATAAATTAAATTTACGTAGCTATAGTTCTGTGAATATTTTGAAAAATTTGAGGATAACGGAATTTATCAGGTCGAATTGTATAACTTATAACAACAAAATTGGTGATGTTTTGTAAAATAGGACAGGTCAGAAGGTCGCTAAATAGGAATAATGACAACAAAAAAGCTTGTTAAGTTAAGAAAAGATAAAAATAGATGGTGAACTTTTTTATCTGCCTGTGTCTGGGGGAGTAAGACGAAATTGGGAGGAGTATCAGATCGGATCTCAGATTCCAATGTGCAATTTTTTGATGCAACTTGTATGCTATCTCTCGAAATAATTCTTCGTCATAAAAATGAAGAAGAAAATTTTTCAAAATATGACGACCACTGATCAGAGGGTATGCTTTTTCACGATCTTAGTAAAGAGTCTCAGCTTGTTTACCTTGTATCCTTCTTAAGAAAATGCTGAAAACTATCAAGATATGAACTTTGGATCATTAGAATATTTCATGACGCCCGTTTCTCGAAGTTTAAAAATCACTGATCTCTAACTTTTGATCCATCTATAGGTTTTTCTAAACTGGCCAATTGAATGCTCTATATAACATTACGTAACTGTTCAGTCTTTTTTTACAAGAATTGCTTGAAAGCACCTGATAGTATTAAAAAAGAAAACTCAACTACTCATTTTCACATTTTACCAGCATCTTTTACATGCTACGAAATACTGTTAGATTTAAATCATTAACGTTTCATTGCGATTACATCGGAATTAGTGCAGGTGCTGTGTATTCTCGTAATTGTTCAAATTAGTGTTGTGTATCTACAACGACATTGATTCAGATGTTATTATGTATTTATAATATATGCAACAGAAGAAATAAGAGTAAGTATATCAAAAAGAGCAGCAGCGCGGTCGGTCCCAGTTGCCATACCTACATTTTGGCACTCATTATAGCTGTAAATAAAGCCCTAAAAAGTCCAAAAACTGAGTCTAACTATACCTAGAACTTCGATACCGGATGGGCATCCATTTTTGAACACCAGAGCACGTAGAGCCATCGGTTAGGTTTGCTATACGAAATCCCTGCTTATCAGAATCAGATATATAAACTTCAGTAGACACTTCACAAAAACCGACACATTATCTAATTACTGTCCTATCGCCATTATCGTATTAATACTATTTGACACGTTCACAAAATTTAGAGAGGTCGTACGTAACTAATGTTAGCCGTGAGTCTGTGAACAATTAATTTATACATATGCTTTGTTGTTCTGTACTTGGCCTGAAATTGGATAAGGTTTCAGGCTTCTAAATTAATCCCTTTACGGATAAGGCAGGGAGTGTAAAATTGTTCATACATGTACTTTGTATGTGATAAATTAAATTTTATTAACCGTACTCTTAGTTGAGACTTAATTAAGTATTTGAGGTTTAGTTGCAGGCAGTGTACATCAAAAATGTTTCGACTTGATTTGGACCCAATAGAAAACTTGATACATGAATCGCTATCAATAGATAATCGTATATCTATTCTGTGATATCACAATGCTTCCGTTACAACTAAATTTAGTTTTTGTATTAACAATTGTTAAACTACAAACCCTTTGAAAATAATTTTTTAAGTTTCAGATTGCAGTATTTTTATTATTCTACTATTCAAGTGTGAACCAAGTTATACCCGCCTAATGGTAGCGGTAACTATATAAAACTACTTAGTCGTAGAGTATGATAAGCGTTAAAAAACCGTAAAACGCCATGAGTAACTCTTATAGCTGAGAGCTTTCCATTTACTACTTGCAATTTCAATGAATAATACATTTCACTTGTAACGTATGGTAGTAACTTTTAGTTTGACTAGTGTTAGTCAGATTCCTGGGAAGTTCATATTTTCAATAGACTTCCGTGATAAGATGTCTATCTAAGTTAAAGTATTTTCGATGGCTTTCAGAAAGGGGTAGAAATGTTAAGAATTTGTGTTAAGTTCGCAGAATTGATTTGTTTCCTAAAAGGCACGCGACATCATCCTTAAAACTTATAATGAAGGTTGCCCTCCCAAAGTTGGTATAAAGTCTTTAACAGGTGATAAATTTCCCTCTCAAATAACTTGCGGTATGTTATATATTTGTTTTGAATACCTCATGTGGAGTATACAAAGCCCTTTATTTGTACAAGTAGGAATATCTAATGATCAAAATTAAAATAGCAGTTAACACCAAAAGTTTATTGTTATCTGCAAATCATTACACTTATGAAGTATTTCGCTACGATCATTGTAGCTAAATTCAGAAAAATGCCCAAAGTGACCCTTATTTATGAAGAAATTGTTCGACCAAAAACTTTTATCTATTTATTTTAATTTTGACAAAAGCTTGTAAAATATATGCCGAATCAAATAGACGATTAAATTAGAAGTCCCTTATATTTGGGCTTCATTATTCTTTTATAGTTATATATCGTTTATTCATAAGTCAAATATATGCGTTCTATGCTTATCTATACCAAAATTTTGTATTAAAATGTAGACATTGTTGTTTCATTTCGACTTCTATAATAGCACCATTTCTTCTTCAGAACAATGAAAACGTTGAAATTCTAATACCTACATTGCACTGCATAAGCTTAAACCTTACCTATTCCTTGTTCCAAAGTGAGTTATAAAATTTCATTGAAAGTTGGCAGTGCGCAAACTGAACAGTAAGTAACGAAATGCTTACGTATGGAGTTCGGCAAATATTAAAATTTTTATAGGTAATATCCTCTCAGTATTGCCGTTGTTTAGTCACATACATACCTTTCCGCTCTTCTCAAATAAAAAGGTGGGAAACTTCGAGCGATACGACGTTATGTATTTTCAAAGATATTGAAAATTTTCCTGCTTTATTTGATGATGAAAACCTTCGCTTTACTGTTGTAATGGTTGTTTCTGACTTAACTCTGGTAACTTGTGCTTTTGTTATATAGGTTATAGTTATAAGTTAAATCGTTAAATATTACTTTTTTAACCTTATAAAAGAACCCAACTTTCTTTGCAATTCACAGTAGGTCAATCAATTCGGCCATTTATGACTGACCAATACAGTGACTGAAATCATGCTTCGTAAACACAATTTAAAAACACTTAGCAAAGTAAACTACTTTGAAATTTGATCATGAAAATGCAGGCTGAATGTACCTACGCGGCTACGTGACCACCATAATTGAACAACATTTCGTGGACAACATTTCGTTTATTCATGTAATACTAGGTACGTATTATCAGTTTTTTAGTAACCCCCTCAATATTAGGAGCAATTCATGAATTAATTCAAGCCACAATCTTATAATTAAGAGTGCAAATAGACAATGTCAATCCACATTACCTACGCTACCGTAATTCTGTACGTTCAAATCAGCTATTTCAAATTATAAGGTCGCAAAACTCACAAGACAAGCAGCTAATATAGAAACATTAATATTCATATCTATATCAGTGCAGAAATTAATGATCATTCAACGTACATTAAACATTGCCTTATGTTAGTGCTGTTAGCTTTACACAATCTGTGTGAGATTGTGAGCTGAAACGTGGTTTGTAACAAAGTCGTCTGCAATTTGTTTCGCAGAAACTCCTTCGTTATGATTGGAATTCTTATCTTTCCTGGGACAAATTGCTCTGATGTGACTGCGCGACGAACAATGTAACCTCCTGCTAGAAGAATTTTGAAATGTACACCTTATACACTCGGCAGTTTAATAGCATTTTGGAAGCTTCCGTTAACCTTACTAAGCAATAATTTTGTCGTTTTTTTCTGTTGAAAGAACGCTTGTTGAAAGAGCTGTAATATGTAATTTAAACATTCAAATGCATAACAACATTTCTTCAGCATAATATTTACCGAACTTGGAAGGCAATCTGTGAAAAAAAAAATCTGTTATAAAATAAAACATGAATGTAATACACATATATAACATAGAGAAACGGTCCAGAGCCAAAATATTAACTAAGTTATTTCCATTTGTGAAGTTCCTGTTAGTCTATGAAACAAACGGTTTTTGGAACTGGCCAAACAGTAATAAATAATTTACAAATGCGGTCATGTGAAAGAGGATCCCCTATTCGGTGGGAGTAACCATGCAGTGGTTAGGTATTTGAATTGCTAATGACTTTCCCGGTAGAATTACTTGGCGAGTAACGTTAACTGGTTTTGGAGACACTAGATACGAGTTGTTAGTGTCACCAACACGGGCACCTCTATTCAACACTGTTAGAGCCTGGATTGACTAAAATTTATTCACTCTAGCACCAATTTCTATGGCGTTGCCAAAGCGCGCAGTTCATTAATTTACTGTTAAATATACTTATGCAGAGGTATTTATAGATACCTTTTGCTGCAGTCCGTCTAGGAAGTGATTAATAACTAATATTGAAGTTGAGATTGCATGCTTAATATTAACATAGATATCGATTTTGAAAGATATGCTACCGCGTTGGCTGAGTTGGTAATCAAAAGGCTGTTAGCTCTTTATTAAATGCAGCAGAGTTTACAAATTCTTCGGTACAACTATCGGGTAGCATTATTAGGTATGATGCATGCATTGATGAAACTGTTAGCATTTGTGAATATTGGTGAGGAGTACTATCATGTATGACTATGAATATGACTAGTATGCCTAAAAGCAAATACTCTGAGATTGAGTTACGGAAACTTATATTTAAACAACATTGTTACTTATATTTGCGACAATAAACTTATCTTATCTTATCTTATCTAACTTACATTATGTAAACCAACGCGCATTTACTGATATAAAAGGTCACGCAAATATTTTGATATGAACTTGTTTGTGACGTTTAGGCGACAGATCTTTATTAACTCCAATATTTCTCTATTCAATGATTTTTCTTACTCTTTCAGCCTTTTATAATAATTCTAAACTTTATGTCCCAGAAAAGTTCCTAATAAAATATTTAGAGCACAAAATCTCTGTGATTTCACTGTACTAAATATATTATTCAAAGAACTTTAAGAATATATAGATACTTATAATTATTATTAGTATTATTTACTTCTACGGCGAGGGGCTTTAAGTATCATACGATGTTTTTCAACACACTTTGTGAATAAAATAATACCTACTAAAAATCATTTTATCTACTCTCATACTGTAATGTAAACATTAAAAAATTAAAAACAAAACTTTAATGGTGGTCTTTATTTTTTGCTTCTTTTGTTTCTTTCGGAATAGGTCAAGGTGCTATGACCATGCTGCCTTGTCATCAGTGGAACCCGATCTTTAGGCACAGAGTAATAAAATAAATTTTAAAAATTCTGCGGTATTTTTTTCTACATAGTCTTTGGTCGCTCTGCAACACGCGTCCGGGGAATGAATTTTGGCCAATTATATTAATTCTTTCAAGAGATTAGATGAATTAATGTTTGAATTTACACATAATTTCGTCTTCAAATATTCACGTGATACTTTGCTTTGATTGCAGTGAAATTATTTATGAGCAAGTGTGCTGAACAACATATTATAGAATCAAAGTGTTATGTATTTACCCTAATGAAATACATTGACTGATTAGAGCTTGGAAAATGAGAAGAGAGACAACGGGGTAGGTGGGGGAAAGGGAAAGGGAAAGTATTGGGTAGGGTGGAAGTGTGGGACAAGGGATAGGTATAGGGGAATATTAATGAGTGAGCTAAGTAATGGAGGAAGAAGTGGGAAAAGGGTGCCGTCACGAGTGGGAGCATGAGTCGGGGAAGAGGCTAAGGATGGGGGGCATTAGTGACGGAGCCGCGGACAACAACTGGAAAGGATATTTTTTTCTTTAAAAATAAAAAAAGAATATTAGCAACCGAAATTATCGAAACTACTAATATTCCCTCTAACCTCTCCAACTAAGCTAAATTGCTTGTGCTAGGAGTGGGTTCACGTCGGTAGTGTAATGACCAGGATTCGAACCCGGGACCTCTCGATCGTAAGGCCGACGTCTTAACCACTAAGCTACCGACGCTTCATATAAGGCGTAAGTAAAATCTTTTTGTCGCACAGATCAAATATTAGAAAGAAAATTAGCACTATACCGTCACATCAGTAACGTAGATAGGTACCCTACAAGTCACCCATTTTTCAGCCGTTAGCTAAGCTAAGCCTTAAAAGCATAAATGTGACTTGCGTGCATTTTTAAATAAAAACTAACATAACTTATAGATACTTATGGTATCTTTCTACTATTTATAAATGTTAAAGTATGAAGGGATGGATAGATCAATGGCTAGGTGTATGAATGGATTTAATGCTGATAGCTGTTATACATGAATTTGAACGTATTTAATTTCAATTTGAATTTCTTTTCTGTTTTTTTTTATGTGTCTAATTTTAATCTTAATCAAAGTACTTTGTAACTTGTGATGTAATGAGATAGCCCCAACACAAGTATTATAATAACTTACTGGGGCATTCTCAATCTTTTGTTATTGTATGCTTATGTATTAATAAATAAACTATTATTATTATTATGTCACTTAATCACACGGATCTCATCATGAGAAACGCGGACCATATGGAAAAAGACGGTTTAAATGAATAAACAATCTTTATTGTACAAAAACACGGTGAATAAAACAATAAATTCGTAGATACATACGAAATATGCTGAATAAATGTGAGCTAAAGTTATATATTCACTTAGTCCAATTGTTTACAACTTTGGAAAAAATCTCTTACCCTAAATCTAGGTAAACACATTAAAACTTAACTGGTACCTAATTTGATAGTTTAAAAATATAGCTACTGAAATAGCTCATATGTGATTTTTCATACAATAGGTCCCTGCACGTCCTGGGAAGGGGATCAGTATTCCAAACAGGCGGAGCCACGGGCAACAGCGAATAAGTTATATATTAGGGTCGAATAATTAATAAGCAACAACACGAAATAATTTCATGGGTCGTACAGTAATATTTAATAATAAAATCGCTTGTAATACGCGCACACACAAGATGAGGGCCAGCAAGCGTCACCACTGGCGCGCTGTAATTAATTGCAAATTGTGGTAATTGCTCCATCTGCGAACACCGTGCCGTATCCAATAGCTAGTAATGGTCAATCCCTACTGAAAGAATTGCGGCCGGTGGTAGGTTTTTAAGGCAAAATGATACAATTATTTAGTATCTTATATATGTGCATAAAAATTTCATAGTCATGTAAAGGCAAAGGATCCTAACTGTTCGAACCTTTTGGCAACTAAGTACTTGTAGGAAAAAAATTGGGCCGCTGTTCTTTCAATGAGAATGAGCCCTAACTACGTGGTTGCGCGTGATGTAATTGTACGGCCACGGGCAAAGTGCATAGGTCAAAGACCAGGGCCCTGATTCTGCTATTATTTTTCTTATGGCAACCACCGCGGTGCCACAGACACTGTGACCAATACCATTTAACTTTAGACTTTACTGTTCTACTGTTAAAGTCTAAAATTAAATGAAAATCTTGTATAGTGAATTAAAAATGTTATGAACTCTTGCTTTTTCATTTTGGACTTTAAACCTCAGCCATAAAGTCTAAAATTTAATGATATTTTATGCAATGTCAGCGGTATGACAGTGGTTTTGTTGTCATAAAATTAGTAGAATCGAGGGCAGAGTGTAAAAAGTAAAAATAGAATAAAATGAAAAAAATAAATTAAACGTCTAGTTTAAATTGTAGAGTGTGAGAGCTTTAAATATTGTGCTAAAACGATACGTGTTGCTGCTACAGGCTGTTATTGATGTTACTAGTACCTATAAGCTGTTGAAATGTTATAACCATGTGGTGCTGTGTGTACAATGTATTCTATACAGAAATAAACATTAATAATTGTAAGTTAGTGAATTTAGCCAGCCAATTTATCACCATGTTAAAGTATCTATCCAATGATTTAACATTCAGCGCAAATCCAATTGAAATTCGAATAAAAGGATTCATTCAATATCTATATACATTCATGGTCATTTCATTTTCTGTACCCACAACAGACAGACATAATGTAATTGAACTAAACTTTGTAAACACATTAACGTTATCACTCTACTTCGCTTGAATATCTCCGGTTCTACTCTACCAATTACGATCAAACACACTTAAGATTTTAAATGTGACCAAGACCTTTCAAACAATAACCACTTTAAAATCTGTTCAGTAGTTTTTGCGTCCACCGCAGACAAATAGACAAGAAATAAAAAAAATGTGTTCGGAATTGTTAATATACCTACATACATAATATGCACTGTGACTTCATCATGGTGTAATTGTAGAACATTACTTTTGAAAGTTTTTCCTTCAGACTATACTTGTCTTGATAATTCAGTGAACTCAGTGAAACACAAACCGAATAGGTGCAGCCACATTGAAATGATACGCACTCGTACATTTGTGGCGATTTATTTTTATGTATATAGATTTGAATTTACTAAAACATGGCAACCATAGTTAAATACCCACACCGTATATATGTCGCAGCAAACTAACTTAATCAGCCGTTCAAATAATTGCCTAGGCTCTTTACTAAACGGCGCCATTCAATTAGCTTGCTGAATTATGTTCAGCCAGTTGATTAAACGGCTAGGCAAATGGCTTGGATCGATGACATTTAATGACTTACCTAGCCATTTAATCAAACAGCTAAGAAAATGTCTTGATACTGCATGGTTATAAAAACAAATGCTTAATGCGAGAGCTACGCTCTGCTCAGCTCCCACATGAGCTTTGATTCCTAACCTATTCAAGTCAGATTGCGTAGCTATCTCCATAAACCTATAACTAATATTCTGAATCCCCCTCTATTTACCCCCTCGGGGATTTACAGGTGTGAGTATATGTGTGTATGTACGTAATTTTCTATCTTACTTCGCGGTGGTGCCCCATCTTACGAATGGCCTAAGCATTAGCCAGCCAGTTTATTAAATGATGTAATAAACGTTACGGCTGAATATATCATTCAGGCCGTCAATTGAAAGGCGCCGTTTAGTTACCAGCCCAGGCAGTTTATTGAACCGCTGAGAAAGCTAGTTAGCGGTGGCATATGTATAGCCTCGAGTAATATCGATCTGACGTCACTGCCAATTACAGCAATTTCAATCTGTGTAGCTAATTAATACAAAATATGGCTTTTTCATACAGTCAGGGCCCAGTACGTTGTCATTATTATAATTATTACTGTCTGAAATAATTTATAGCGAAATGTATTTCAAAACTGCTTTGTATTTACGTAAGTAACATTATACATTGTATTCGTGGAAATTCTAATTATGTTTTCTTGAAAGAGATGCGTAGACCCACGTACCGTTCCATTATATACTCATTTCCTTTAATGTTTATTTGGCGTTAAGTTTGTACACAACAAACACTATAAAGTAATTTAATGAGTTCTCTGGTATATCAAAATACCTTTCAGCAATTTCGTAATCTACATTCAAAGTAAGTGGGGTACATTTGTTTCTATCGGATATCCTAATGCATCATGGTGATTGGTGATAGTGTCATATATTAGTTTAATGTTACAATATATATTAACTTTAGTAGTTACCAGAAATTTACGCTTAGATAAAGCTATAAAAGTAATAATAAAGAACTTATAAAAATAGTCGTTAACAATCACATCTCAATGGCGAAAACAAGACAATTATGAGTAATATAAAATGTGTAAATAGAATGTTCGGCTTAAGGGCACATTGTATATTTCATTATAGGGTACAAAGGTAAATGCAAATCTATTTCAGTTTCAATTCATTAGTCCATTGCAGTTTGATTTCAATTAGAGAAAGTCAACAGCGGTTGTGGAGTGGACCTCATCGATTTTATGCCGATCACACTGTCCATCAAATTCATGAGAATAATTGTATTAGATTCAAACAGGTCCAAATTACTAACGTGTTTAACTGTAATGAGTTAGAGAATTATATTATAGTAATCAGTATAAATATGACAGGCATTACGGCAATTTGAAGCCTTATAAAGTCTAACAACTGGTCTAAATGGAATGCTTTGATATCGCCTTTGGGTTGTGGAGGTTAAATGGCAATCGCTTCGCGGAAAATCAGCTAAATCTGCAGTTAGGCTTGTATAGCGGACCGAACACTCCGAGGTGAAATCTGCGTATGCAACGAAGATGAAAAAGAGTGTAGGTAATATAGTTACAAAAATTGATCCATATAAAAGCCATTAAGAACAGATTTATCTCAATGAAGGAAAGGTCAGCTCAAGACCATCAACCGGCGAGCATGTTTTGAAAACAATAAAAAAAAAGTAAAATATGTGAAATAAGAATTGTAGCTGTGAAGATGTCGGTTTTACCTATCTCAAAAGGTAAGCGGTGCGCAATGTAACTAACTAACTAATGCGCACTTGTAACTTGTAACATGTAGGTTCAACATAATATCCTAATAATGCAATCGATCATTGACCATTTTTTCTCATTTCATCTGCCCTGATGATTCCTGGTAGCATTAAATCAGACATACTTTGATGTTCGTAACTTATCAATAAGCGAGAAAACACAAAAGTCTGACACACAATGAACAATGAATGAAAAATTAAAACAAACGAAAGAAAAAAATACTGTTGTCATATGTTCCATTTTCAAATTAGACGTTTTAAAAAAAAATGTTAAAATGAAAAAAAAGTAATGTAACCGGTCAGTACGTGCTACGAAAAAAAAATTCTTTCTTTTTTTGTGTTCCGCTAAGTCTGCCGGTGTATGGATGAATGAATGTTTCTTAAGATAACCGACATCCACGCGGGCAAAGCCGCGGGCAAAAGCTAGTATAAAATATATCTATTGTTAATGTCGGCACTAGATGTAGTATCTTTGTTACCTGTATTAAAATAATAATATAATTTTGATGAGTAATATTCGAATAGTCGATTTTTTAACCTAGACTACGCTTATATTATTTGTCTGGTTTTCTTGGCCCAATTAAATATATAACAATTTCAAATAACCAGCAATCCTTATAAACGAATAAAATGGGGAGAAAAGGCTTCAAATTACATAAGGCCTTCGCTAATGAAACACGAAATTGGAAATTTAAGCGACTGTACAACATTGAACGCAGTTTGCATTGTTTGATTAATTACTGAACAGGTCTTTAATTTCATTTTCAATGTAAATTGTAATAGGTTAATACAATACATGCCAATGTCAGACGAAGCTATATTAATACCGCAATCAATGTTGGGTAGACTTTCTACAAACATTTTAGTGGTCTTTACAACATAAAATGAGAAAGTTATTTCGTGGAAAATATTGAAAATTTGACAAATTAAATATTCAAAGATATGTTTCGGTAAATTTGATTTATTATTATATATGGCGAAGCTAAAATTGCTACATATCTGTCTGACGTTAGTACATAGGTAGTATATGTACATTATCACCCTTTTTTTTTACGTGCGGGAAATCCCCACGGATACCCACCCCTCCGGAGCCGGAGGGGGAGGTTATGTCGGACTCGAACCGACTAAACCGCACGCCGTCTCTGGGTCGTAGTGCTAGGCCGAAGGTGAGGTTGTCATGCGACATATCCCTCGCACCCCGGCTCGGGAAAGGTCCACGCGGTCCCCGACTCAACCCCGGTGTGGGGAGGCGCGTATCGTCCTACGATGCGCGCCGCCGCCGTGGCCTGCTTCTGCTAGGGTGACGGGCGGCTCCACCCGTCACCCTCGGGCCCGCGTTCATGGGGGGCGGAGGTCAGTTTGCGCCCTCCGACGCCCGAGCCGCCTTCGGGCGCGTGCAGTGATGTCAGCGAGCCTTTCTCGCTCATCGCGCCGCGCCCATTCTGCTGTCTCCTTCGCGAGCATGACCTGCTCGCAGAAGGAGGCGCTGGCCGCCCACGTATCCGCGCAGCGGACCATCGCCGCGAGCAGGGTAGAGAGCGTGAGCACTCTCACCCCCAGGGCCGCCACAAGCTCCCGCCTCGGCGTCTTAAACGCCGGACACTCGGTGAGCGTGTGCAGCCCCGAGTCCACGCTCGCGTCGCAGTGATGGCACTCGGGCGTTGGCTCTATACCCATCAGATGCAGATACCGCCCGAAGCTACCGTGCCCGGTGATAATCTGCGTCTGACGGTACGAGAGGCTACCGTGTGGCCTCTCTAGCCACTCCCCCATGATGGGCCTTACCGCCGCAATCACGGCGTGCCCTGCGCGTGGTTGCCCAAGTCGTCGCTCCCACTCGGCCACCATGATCTGGTGGAGCCAGGATTTCTCGGCCCGAGTATCCTCGGGCTCGGGATTGAATCCCCGCTCCCGCGCCTCCTTTCGGAACTTATATAGTGCCGAAAGGGCCCTCGCTTCCAGGATCCACGGTGGCGATCCGGCCAGGAGACTCGCCGCTTCGAAGGATATCGTGCGGTATCCCCTGATGGCCCTGGAGGCCATCGTGCTCTGCGCCGTACGGAGCAGAGGCAGGAATCTGGCCTCCAGGGTGTCCGCCCACACGGGGCACCCGTATAGGGCCTGTACATTATCACCCATCTATCCCATGAGATAGCTGGCGAAAATAAATAAATAAAAAATAAAATAAATCTCTTACTACAGCTTTTGTATATTTTATTAAAATCATATTTTCATACATATACACTACCTAGTTACCTTCATTAAAACAATTGTTATCTATTAAAAATATCTACTCATGTCTAAAACAGATTTTTGTAGTTTTTAGATACACGTGTTCGGTTCGAATTGGACTTTAAACTAAGGTTTTCCAGTAAGATCATGGTCAGAAATAACTCACGTTTATCAATGAGCTATATATAGATATGTTATAATGAATTTATAATTCACTAACCACCCATCTACACAATACAGCAAGATAACTATATAAAAGTCTAAGACATTGGATTAAAAGTCTCCGAAGTGCTTAGAATGTTGGACAGATATCCTCCGAAAGCCTCTCAAAGGACTGGAGATTTTCCTTATAAGAGCGAAGATACAGAGACAAGAATAACCTCTTATCAAGATAATTCATTGATATACAGTGTAACGATAACAGTTTTACTAATATATATGTCTAAATATATCTATATTTAGTTAACATTTATACATAAATTGTTAATTATGTTCTATTTAGAAATGGAGTACCCGCAAACTGCGAGCTTGTATAAAAACAATTATGAAAGTAGAAGGAGCCATTGGAAGATGTACGCTAGGATCGCAGCAAGTAAACACATGTGGTTATAAAAGAATTATCCGATATTAAACATTCATTATGGTCGGCTGAAAGTATTGAGCCTGAGCCATTTCATAGACTAATCCTGCTACATAACACAATTGTGTAATTCAAGAGATTTTATATTTATACAGATTCTGTGGGTTCCACCTTAATCGCATTTCGCAAGTTGTTGAGCAAAACAATTGCAAATATCTACATAATCTTTTAAAACAAAAGAATGTTTATCTGGCAACGATATGATAGGGAAGTATATTAGGGGGAAAGTGTGTTGATTTGATAGAGAAACAAATAAACTGTTCATCGGAGCAAAAGAAGATTATGGATAAAGTCATGTTTATAATAGGGTGTATTTAGGCCCAGGAATAAATCTACGAAGGGTTTAATTAGTACAACATCAAATGTAAGAGTACATACTCGTAATCACGAGTACCGTTTTCAAGTGAAAATAACTTATTATAATTCAAGTTATTGTTTTTGAGAAATATAAATACTAAGTATTAAACGAAATAAAAATATTGTGTGGCATTAAAACAGGGGATATCCTATTTCGTTTAAATATCTGTCTATCTTTGAAAATAATAAATAAAAAGATTAAAAAGATTCCCAAATTTTAATATTTTCCTTATACTTAACTAAATCGAAATTAAACTCCTACAACAGGGGCGAATAGTTACCATTACAATAACACTACGTGAAAAGCATATTATTCAAGATAACACTTTCAAACTATTCACAGGTGTATTGTTCCTAATACATTTAAATTGACTATTACCGATAAGGTTAGAGGTGTAGAAGAATCAATGCATTCAACTCTTATCACAGCGTAGCAAGTCTGAGAACCCTTTCGTGGCCACCGCGGCTCTGGCGGAAAATTGAATTGTAACCTCCATCCGTTCGTCCTTATCTCGACGCGGCGAGTTGCCGCTCCCACACGGAACACCTATAGAGCTTTCCCTCGCTTCCTCTAAACTCTAAATACTTCCTGCTTTGTTTGTATTAAATACAAAAGGACCACTCCTGCCGAGTACTTATCCTCCTGGGGCCTAGCGTCATATACAGGGTGGAATATTTTAACCTTATCTGGAGGGGAAGTACTCTAAATACTGGAGATAGCGAATTTCACTTAAAGGAATTATAACTAATATTTCAGATTTTAGTAGGGCCGATTACCGAGTGTGACAAGCTAATTGTCAAAAAAATTTGATAGCCGTTTTATTTCTTTTTTAAAATAAAGGAATGTTTCCTTTAAGTGAAATTCGCTATCTCCAGTATTTAGAGTACTTCTCCTCCAGGTAAGGTTAAAATCTTCCACCCTGAATACGTCGAACGCGATAAATATAACATCGCCATCTATTTAATGTATATAAATATGAAAAGAAACAAATAAAATCGAATTAAATTACTTATTTAGTTGCAACTTTTAGTTTAATTGGATGTACTACTATTTTGGCAGACAATAGGAATTTAATATTTTAATTCTAAATTAAGTGAGTAATGGTGTCGGGTCCAAAAACACGTGGAAAATATTTTTCAGTTATTTTATACAATGTTGTCAATTTTGTTAAGGGCTTATGATTTTCGTTTCGTTTTTGGTACTCTCTCATTGAATAATAAATAACTTTAACATTTCCTTGCACATAGCGATTAATATTGATGCATAATATTAATCGCTATGTGCAAGGAAATGTTAAAGTTATTTGTGAAATCCTAATGTCATGCAGGCATTGCATGAGTTCTCAATGACTACCGTGAACAGGGATGTTTCATAATATACCTGCATTTTTTTACGTTATTTACTCACTTAGTATGCTTGATAACGATTTTTGAATGATTTAGATAAGTTAGAACACAATTTAACCAACGAAGACTATACCTTTTTTTTTTTTTTGGGGGGAGGTTATGTCGGACTCGAACCGACTAAACCGCACGCCGTCTCTGGGTCGTAGTGCTAGGCCGAAGGTGAGGTTGTCATGCGACATATCCCTCGCACCCCGGCTGACCCAGGGCCATCCCTTTCGGTCTGGCCCTCCTCGGGAGTCTGGCCCTCCTCGGGGGTCTGGCCCTCCTCGGGAACGAAGACTATACCAATGACTTGATATAGTGACAGTAGCGATTCTAACACCAGTTCTCTTAAGGTATGGTATGGTATGGTAACACGGGCTGGTATCCGCAACTCCACGTCATGGCGCGGTTTTTGCGTGAGGGTGGGCATTTCACTCGATCCACCCCAACTCATTGAAGAACGCCAGCAGGCTCTTCACACTGCTGGTGATCTCCCGGAGCGTACCTGTATTATTGAAGTACTTAGCCCTGTATGTGGCGGTTGCAGGACAGTGTAGGAGCACATGTGCCGCTGTTTCCTCCTCTCTCATGCAGGCTCTGCAGAGAGGGCTGTCGGTTATCCCTAAAATAAAAAGGTGT
This sequence comes from Eilema caniola, assembly GCA_949126895.1. Lineage (NCBI taxonomy): Eukaryota > Metazoa > Arthropoda > Insecta > Lepidoptera > Erebidae > Eilema > Eilema caniola. Next base: position 15,419,527 of record OX421463.1, on the reverse strand, counting down.
TTATTAAAGGAGCCGTGCCCCGTGATGGCACCTGTAGCCATGCGTAGATGTTGTTTTGACAGTTGTCGAAGACGCCGGGTCAGTCTATGTTCAAGCACAGGGATTGCTTCCCTGGCCTGCCTGCATCCTTCCAGGTTTGTCCAGTATCTGTTGTGTTGATCTATCGTTCGTTTGTTTACGATGGTTCGTAGGTATGCAAAGGGGATCGGTATTATGGGCTCAGGTCCCATTGCGACCATGTCAGATCCTCTCCTAGCAAGCTCGTCCGCAGCGTCATTGCCGCGCGAGCCGCTGTGGCCCTTGATCCATTGCAGGATTATGTTGTTGGTGTTGCCTATTTGGTTCAATTTACGATGGCACTCCAGTATCAGTCCCGAGTTTATAGTGTGGCTGTTTAAGGCTTGCAGCACGGCCATGCTGTCCGACAATATACGAATAGAATGTCCTTCCACTCTCCTGGCCATTACTGATGAGGCCGCCAGGATTATCCCCATGCATTCTGCTTGTAATACTGTGTTGTGGGTCCCCAGCGGTTTCGAGATGGTGATGTTGAGGTCTTCTGAGAAGACGCCGGCTCCCGTGCCTTTATCCGTTTTTGATCCATCTGTGAAGATACGCATTTCTGCTGGGCATAGTGCCTCGCAGCGGTGATCTTCCTGGAGCTGGATTTTGTATTTCTTATCAAATATGTGCTGTTTCGGTACACGATCATTTATTGCTCCTATGATAGGCAGCTCAGCTGTGAGATCTGTGAGCAGTGATGTATGTCGTGTATTCCTGTCGCTCCATAGGTTTAGTGCCTTTAGGCGTATAGCCGCAGCTGTTGCTTCTTGGCGGATAAACAGATCCAATGGTGGGAGTCCGAGCATGACTTCCATTGCCGCCGTGGGGGCGGTCTTCATGCATCCCGTGGTTGCCCTACAGGCTAATCTTTGGGTCCGTTGTAGTTTAGCTGATATCGTACTGTTTTCGGTCCTTGGCCACCAGACAATAGCGCCATACGCTATCATGGGGCGGATCACTGTTTCGTAAAGCCATAGAATGATTTTTGGGGTAAGGCCCCACTTTTTGCCGATCATTCTTCTGCGCTGCCAGAAGGTGATTCCGGCCTTTTCTAACTTGCTATCTAGATGGCTACTCCATGTTAATTTACTGTCTAGAATGAGGCCGAGGTATTTGACCTCTTTTGACAGTTGGAGTTCAGTATCGAAGAGTTTGGGTAGACGGTATTCTCCCAGTACCCTTTTGTTCGTGAACATTACTAACTCTGTTTTGGTCGGGTTCACCGATAGATCGAATTCCTCGCACCATTTTTCCACGATGCATAGGGCTTGCTGTGTAAGGTTACAGACTGTTCCTGCTACCTTTCCAGAGATAAGGATGGTAAGGTCGTCGGCGTATCCTATTGTATAGTCTCTGTTTTTGTTCAGCCTTGTGATCAGGTCGTCTATCACTAGATTCCACAGGAGTGGAGAGATTACTCCACCCTGTGGGCAGCCTTTGGCTATCAAGGCCGTTTGATCTTCTTTTCCAAGGCGAACCACTCTTTTGCTGAGCATGTTTGTTATCCAGTCTGTAAGTACCGATTCTGTGCCATGTTTTGACAGGGCGGCCTTTATACTAGTGAAATTGGTTTTGTCGAAGGCTCCTTCGATGTCTATGAACGTACCTAGGCAGATGCCTTGATGTTCGATCGCCTCCTCTATCCGGCTGACCACCAGATGGAGGGCTGATTCCGTGGACTTACCGGAGCTGTATGCGTGCTGGTTTGCGTGTAATGGTAGCTGCTTTTGTGCACCATCTCTCAGCTCCCTCTCGCACAGACGTTCCATGGTCTTTAACATGAAGGAGGTCAGGCTGATCGGTCGATGTGCTTTGGGATTTGTGTAATCACACTTTCCTGGCTTCGGGATGAAGATGACCCCTACTTCCCTCCATCCCCTCGGAACATATCTATGTGCCAGGCAGGATCTATATATGCTCTCCAGTCTACTCGTGACCGGTAGATTGCCCCATTGTAACATAGCGGGAATGATCCCGTCGGGGCCAGCTGCCTTGAAAGGGTGAAAACAACCTATGGCCCACTGGACTTTTTTCAGAGAGACCACTTTGTCTGCATACTGCCAATCTCGGGCAGTTGGTGTTATAGTTTCATCTTGCCAGTTGGGAAGTTGAGTTGAGAGGATGCATCCTGGGAAGTGGGTCTCTATTAGGATGCGTCTGGTTTCTTCTGGCGATGTTGTGAGTGTGTTGTCGGGTTTGCGAAGGGCGGTCGGTGCAGTTCTCTTAAGTTTTATGGACGTGGAAGAAGAACATTGTCCGGGTTAAGAGGTATCTTTAGCCTCATTAACTATCATTGTATCTAGGGGTCAAGAAAGACCTAAAGGTGGCCCAAAAATGCCTACATGTATTAGTCTGGACTATTATATGTAGGCATTTAAAGCCACGTGTAACGCTTAACATGTTCTGTAAGGGACGAAAATACTTGGGCATTTGTATGTTTCAGAACACATTAAGCCGTTGATACCGGTTCTCATACGAACATGTGTGGCAGTTGTTACACTTAGTTGGAGCTCTAAAAAGTACGACAATTGGTCTAAGAGAAACCAACCACCAATGGATTGTGGAGGTCAGGTCAAAAAGTAAGAAGAAAAAAAGAAATCAAATATCAAAGTTCAGCCACGTCACAGTTAAACTGGGAACCCTCAGACCCCAAACTCCGAGATAAAGGCCTCAGATGCGACCAGGACTAATGCAAGGAGTATGATGATATATAATTACGAAATTAGAGTACTTATACGAAAAAATGAGCGAATTTGCCGACTTTAAACCGGTAGCCTAGTGGTATGGGTAATGGACTGCTGAGACGAGGTCTCGGGTTCGATCCCAGGTTTTCCATGGCACACACCAATGGCTTTTCGATGCTTTTCGAAGTTATGTGTGTATTTATCGCAGGTTTATAAGTGCCCAGTTAATGGCAATAGGCTCGCCACCTATTACATTGGGACTTAAACATAAACCGGCGAAATGTGGGTGCTAGCACCTCTGCCTACCCCTTCGGGGATAAAGGCGTGAGTTTATGTTACGTTAAATCATCTTACAAGTTACAATTTTTTATAAATAAAGCATTATTTTTTATTATTGTATAAAGATAGCATTAATAATGTTTTTTTTTATAAATACAGCATTGTTATTGATGGTATCAAAAGCAGTATTTTATTTATCACTAGTATTATTTTCTTAATATATTACTTATCGTTTCCTTCACATTTTTCAGTCATTTTGTGCCTTATTTACTCTAATTAGGAATAGTTTTTATTTGAAAGTCTCACTAAAAAAATCCAGCGCCTCATGAGGTTAATTTGAAGTAATTGGCATGTGAAACTACTTAGGGGCACCTTGGGGGTAAGTTACCTAAATTGCCGTGACGATAAAGGCATGTGGCAAACTTATGTCACCTTGTTTTTTAATATCTCATTTTATAAACGAGGAAATAGGTAATGCAAAATTTGTAATTCAGGAAATGTATCCGATCCCGCACCTCTATAGTAGAAGACAAATGGGGAGAAGAAAGTTAATATAATTGATCGCTCACATGCTACAACATAAAATCTGCTGATCAAATTTATATATATAATCGCTGATTAAACGTGAAATTTTAAGGCTTTTTAGATCAAAAATATTTAGAAAGCAACTTTAAATTCAATTTTAAGAGTAAAGTAATACAGTCATCTGTGTTCAACAGTTGGAGCAGTGCAATAATGGCATTTAGCGAGACGTTGAGCAGCTAGCAGGTGCAGAGTGAGTAAATGTCAGGCTCCTCGTGAAACTTATTGCAACTTGTTTACTCGCCGTCTTCGACGCCCTTTGTTCTGCTTCAACTTTACAGACGCCCGTAGACGGTTACTTCCTATAAACACGATTTACATTCATTACTCTCGGAGACTTGGATGAATAGGTACAATAAAATAAATACGAGGCATACAGGCGGGTATCTAATTAAAAACTTCGAAAACCTAAATACAATTTCTTCCTTGTATAACGCGTTGGTAAGAAGTCATTTAGAAAGTAACGCAATCATCTGGGCCCCACATGAAGTTAAATATAGCCTCATGTTGGAGCGAGTGCAAAATAAATTTATAAGATTTTTATATCTAAGAAAATATGGAGTATACCCATTGTATCCGTTAATGTACCCGACGTTATTTGTTCTGGGTATGGTCGGATATAATGAACTAAGAGTTAGGAGGGAACTCAAAATTGTTTCGTACCTATTCAGGGTATTAAAGGGTGAGATACAGAATACAGACTTATTAGAGCAAATCAGCCTATGCGTCCCGGATAGGTACGTGTGGCGGCGCCGCCGCATCATTAACTGAATTATTATCTATATTGTTAAATTAATTATATCTGATATGACATGCTCATGAATAATGTTTGAAATGGTAATTGTATCTTCTTTAAAGATTAATTGTTGTGAAAATTATTATATAGTTTTTGAATAGTTAATAATGATTTTATTGAAATTTTAATAGTTTTTGAAGCATGATTGTGTATGAAATTGTAATTATTATAATTATGTTGCTACTCTATCGCATTGGGTCTGCCCCTTAATGATATTGTATGTATGTAATGAATAAATAAATAAAAAAATAAATAAAAAGTCAACAGGACTTAATAAGGATATTATACAAGGGATGAGACTCTGGTGCATACTCTCCACCTGGAGGTGGGAGGCAAAACGGTTCTCACTCAAGGAAACAGACCAATCAATAATGTGAAGTGAACTCCAACTCCCAAAGCATAAACTTTGGATGCAACCGGGAAATAACCAAGAGGATAATTATCACGAAAGTAATACTTTTTCAAAGGTTGTGAGAATAGCAGGTAATTACATGTGTTCATGATGACAATACTCATCAAAACCAATCAAGATACACAGCATAATTCTAACTGCATAAGTTCATAGTAGCGATCACCTATCAAGTTCGAGCTGTCTGAATATTATGCTACTATTATAAGCTACATAAAACTATGCACTCATTTCCATCATATGGATTAGAACTTTGATGGATGACCGAAGGTCCTACAAAAGAAAAAACAGTACATATAACAACAATGTAATAACAATCCAATGGACGAAAGGTATAGTATAGACGAAATAGCGAGCTTGATAAAATGGATGTTTTGATGTTACAGGATTCCTTTGAGACGATTTATACAAACATAATACATTAAGAGTCATTTCGTCAATAGTTTTCTGATGAAACGGTTAACTTTGTTAAGTTCTTTCAGAGCCTCTCGGCGTAAATATATTAAGAACAGCGGCTAAAATACAATCCATGTTTCTGTATTAATCTAGAAAACAACATCTGTGTACGTTCATCAATAAATAATTATTTCTGTTATGCCAAAACTTGAATATATATTTCTCCTTAAAATAAGGAATAGTGTTATTATTCCGTTAGAAACGTGGTATCTGTCACCGTTGAACAAAATCTGAACACTCAGCTCAAAACTATAAGTAAATTTGAACTTAGAAAATTTCTATTCATTATTCGAAAAAGATTCATTATGAAAGTAACAGACATTGGCTCAACCAACGCCATAAATGAATTGAAATATTTAGCCTTTATAACGCTATCACGAATGAAACATTTTGCCTGCGAAACTGAATAGTCATAAAAAGTTTTTCATGCAACAATGTCGCCGAGAACAGTATAAAAGCCAGACAACAGAAGCTATCATCAAAGTTTACTACAAATACTTTACTCCAGTCAAGTGTAATACGAGTACGCCACGAAGAAAATTTAATCACAGACGAGTTTAGGGAATTTAATAAAAAATAAGTGGCTTTGATGTTTTTGCTAAATATATGTATGTATGCGTCTAAATAAAATAAATGAGGGGTAAATTTATTGCTGGCAATAAAGCTAAATCAATCGTATTGAAGAGAACGAGGGGTCACAATCGCCTTTATCGGCCACATCTTTTGGTAAAGCCGTGTATCCCCTAACTGGCCTAATTCGTACTTACAGTGGTAGACTAATATAAAAACTATACTACTCAAGCAAACTATTGTATTTAGACTAAGTAGACTATGTTTGTAAATAGACCAAAAAAAATGCTCGCTGAGTTTCATGCTGGAGTCTTCCCAGGGCCGCGTTTCAAGCCAGTGGTTCATTTGCTGACTACTAGCTAGTATAGAATATTTTTTTATTTGATGTTTTGTAAGTGCCATTTAAATGGTCTATACAGAATAAATGATTCTTGACTTTGACTTTGACTATAATGTGCAGATTTTTGTTTCTCTAATTCATATGGGGGTCTTAATTACAGTGAAGATAATTTGCAGATTCTTAGTTTTTAAACCTAACAGCAATCGTCAGTATCTTTCCAAAATTGGACTTGATTTCCATCAGACTCATAAAAATGACAGTGATGTCAACTATGCAAAGAATTTTAAAAAGATGAATTTATTTGATTAATGCTCCTGGCTCTTGAAAATCCATTTCAATCTAGATTGCTTTATATGTTTGTAGAAGAATCCACATTTCTACTTCAATTTTATCTACAAAAATCTCACAATTTTTACACAAAACGTTTTCTGTTTGGTAAAAATCTTTCAAGGCTCAAGAAATGTAAAAGATAGAAGAAAATAAACGGTAAAGCACATTTAGCGGTGGGCTGGTCCCTGGATATCGACTTAATGAAGAACACTCGGCGCCATCATGCGATGTGGCTCCGCTATTTAACAGGATGGTCGGCTATTTACGCAGATGAACCCAAGAGATCTAGTGGAAAATGCTATTTTTCATTTAGAGCTAAAATAATTTTGTGAGTAAAGTGTTTCCTTTGAGCGAGTAAAATGTTTTTTTTTTAATGGATTTGATTTCCATTATGAGCATTTAAAGGAAATACCAAAATCAAAATACTTGTAGTACTTATCATCATTTTACTTGCGTTAATGTCGGTCTCATCCGAAACATTCACCTCGGGGTCCACATTTACCAGTCTAAACCGCGTGTTTAGCTGAACTTTGATATTTTCAGTTAAGCTATTGTCACCTGAATCCCACAACCCATTAACAACATTAAAGGCTTTACGATTGATGCAGTAGAGATTCTTGTAGTATCTTTGGTTAAAAAATATTTTGAACATGCTATAATCAAATCATGCTGTATTCAAGAAAATCTTTATAACTCTACTTGTAGACAAGCATCTCTCTTTAGTGCATAAGCTATAAAAACTAAGGATTGTTTAGTAAACAGCGCAAAGGTAATAAACCCTTGTGCTGTTTACCAAACAGCGCAAAGGTTTATAACCTATTACTAAAGCATCGACCGAAAATTGATCAAATAATTTCAATTTCGTTAAGCTAATAAACCACCCGTAATACTACTGTAATGATAGTTAGTTACTAAGCATTTTAGTTTTAATAGTAGGTAATTAATTGCTTAACCATTAGCCTACTACTTAATACGTAATCAATTCGGTCTATAGGTTTACATCAGCTCATAGTTACTTTTGTAGTCGGTTGAGTAGGTAGTTGATAGGCTCATCGCGTCGCTATCACGGATCGACTTAATCAAGTGCACTCCGAGGGCCGCCGGTCCATTACCTTAACATATTGCCTCGATCGACCGTCGCCAACGACAGCTTGGGATGTGCACACACGCTTAAGTCAAGATATCTCGCCTTGTGTAAACGTTTTGTGTGTGAGGAGAAGAATGTGAATGAAGAGATATTACTGACAGTATCTATATTTATAAGAAGCGATAATTTACAAATGAGTGATAAATATAGATAACTTATTAATTATAATTTGTATAATATAAAGTTACCAGTAAGTACCATCTACCTTACCAGTTTTATCTTAAACCATTCGAATGATACGACAAAAAAGAATCTTATATTATTATATATTATTTAATTCTATGCAAATTTATTATCTTTTCTGAACCATGGCAGGGTTGATGAAGATGACGATGATTTTACCAACATCCTATTTAGTCAGTTTTGAAAAAACAATTTTGTATTTTCAAAAATCTTCTACAATGGCATGCCATTACAAATAATGATCAAAGTAAAATTCAAAATAAAAATAGGTACAGGTAAACTAGCTTAGACAGATTTAAAAGTTGTATATGTTTCGAGTTAAATGAATGTAAAATCGTGAAAATTTTGAAATTCTAAATGACACTTCGATATGGCCACACATAGTCCACTGCTGAACATACGCCTCTCCTATAGACTATCAGAACGGCCGATCTAAACCAGCCCGCATCCAGCGCTTCCCGGCGACCTTGATGAGGTCATCCTTCCACCTGGCCGTTGGGCGTCCTACACTACGTTTGCCCGTATGCAGTCGTACTATCGTGTCACATAATGCACAGAAACAAATAATGACTAGAAACTTTCTTGCGATTATAGGTTGATATTTTTCTACTCCGGTAATAGTATCCTTCAAGACTTAAATATTGCTAAAAACTTGAACAAATGAGATAATTATTTTATGTGCAAAAGTAAATTGACTTACCTGCGTTTGTGTAGTGCCCATCTTACACAAGCTAGCTGCTTTTACATGTAAGTAAAGGTCATTTGTTCCCTATTTTATTTATCTACTCTACTAGATTAGCAATCAAGGGCTCTATCTAAAACACACTGTTTCTTTTTCGGGTTCTAAGACCATCAGGTTTATTTAAGAACAAATTACACGATCTTTTAAAGTGTAATTCTCAGATTCGTTTTTTTATGATACAATGGAATTTTGATGTGCAATGAAACTTGAATGAAGGCTATAGCAGAAAAGTGTTGTAGCTATCTTTCTGAAACAAGGAAAGGTTTATTTTTAAATTATGGGTGTGTTTTGATGAAAACGATCCAGTATGTATTCAAGATTGATTGAGATATTTATATCACTAGCTCTTAATTTCACCATAAGTTAAACGACATTTTAACAAAATATATCCTACAATGTTTACTGTGCAGTTCTTGTATTCGCGTCAGCCCTATACTCTAAAAACTCTTGCAAATGATGCCAAATTTTATGTACTCAACACAATGTCTACACTTTCTTTGGTAAAATTTGGCATGGGTATATTATAACTCCTTTATTACGGTAAAAAAAAAACTTACGAAACTCTATGAAATTCTGGTAGACATGAAATAACAACTATTTTTATTACACACAAGGATGGGCTGTGCTCGGTACCTTTTGTTGATATTCAATAACACAAATTGAAACCCATATTTTAGTAATACACAATAAAGCGTATTAAATACACAAAAAAGGGAAGGGAATTCTCTGACCTATGATTCAAATGAAAAAAAGTTCGTCACTTATTTATTTATTCACATAAAAAACTCCTACGTATGAATTTGCTGTAATCCACTTTTTATTTTAAGGTAACATGAGATTGAGTATTACGTCTAAGTGGCACTTCGTAGGGCTCTTTGATCTCGTCCTTATTAAGGACAGTTCTGTATAACATAGGATACTGTGCGTGATCCGACACGCGCTTAGCCAGTTTTTAATTAATATATCCCGAGAACCAATCTTAATTAATTTTTAATCTCCTTCCATTTATAATTACATAAATTATAAATATTATAATTCACTCTCATTTAATAATCAGTGTAGCGTATTTTATGATAATTATGAACAGTTTCATTAGCTCACGTTGTATCAGGTATTTTTGGTTTAAGTTAGATAATGTTAATAACTATGAGGCAATCTGTAATATCGATATTTCTTCTGAAAAAATGGGTAGGTTTTAAGAAAAAATTATACTTGGCGAAATTTAAATGTAAAATTCCTACACGATGACTGCCACTTTGAGTATTGGTATTTATGAAGGAAAAAACATATCGTCCTTCTTCAACTGTGCGTTAATCCCAGTCACATCCGAAGCTTGGAGTCCGGGGTCCACTTTTACCAGTGTTACTGCGGATTTGGCTGAATTTCGTCATTTTCCGTGAAGCGACTGCTATATGACCTCCACAAAGGCGATATCGAATTGCAGTTAGACCAGTTGTTGGATTTTTGAGGGCTACAACTACCCGTAACGAATGCCATAGATGTTCGTATGGCAACTGGGACAGATGGCTTAGCGTGCTCTCCGAGGCACGACCAAACCAATGCAAATACCCATATTCATGCATGCAAATATTTGCACTGAACGGGGTTCGAATCCGCGCCTCCTGCGTAGTTGCCGCGTTTACTACCACTACGTAGTATTCTCGTGTTTTTTCAATTAATTTGATTTGGGTTAAGGAAATCTTATGTTCACATAAAGGCCCCCTCACTAACAGTCCGCCTCAAGTTTCTGATCGTCCGGCGGCCTTCCGTCCTAAGCCGATAGCGCCCACACACTAAAGCGATTTTGGCAATTCACTGTTGTCAGTTTTTCAACCACACACTAGCAGTTGTAAGTCGACAGTTTCCTGCCGTACGATCGCCGGTGTGGGCTCGTTCGCCCTGACGACCTAGGACTGTCCGGAATCGTTCGGCGGCCACACACTATCAGATCGTATTAGACATCAGTCCAAAATCGTTACAAAAACTGTGTGTGTGGGTTATTGCCATTACCTGACAGATTTAAATCGTCCAGCTGTCATCCGGTAAACTGATAGTGAGTGGGCGCCATAATAACAAAAGTCTAGGAAACTTTATACCGTGATAATACTTAGTTAGTTTATACCGAACTTTACTGTGATTATACTTATAAAAAGAAGTCAAATTGATAGTACGTATATTAAATTTCCACAATTACTTTTAATCTTGTTCAGGTATTATTATTAAAAAATAAATCGTAAACCTTTAAAGATCACTTTGGTACAGATTTTTTAGAATCGTAATAAAACTTTTGTTATCAAAGAGCAGTGACGTAGTAAACCGTTTTGTAAATCGTTGCAAATATGCAAATTATGCAGTGCTTCTCTAAAACAAACATTATCCAAGAATATACGCATTCGTATCTTACATCCTTTGTTGTATCTTTATGTAGGTACAGTCGCGGTATAAAGGTTTATAATAAATTTGCTTTAATATCTCATCGGACGTAAAAGTTTTATGACACACTTAAAGGAAAAACTGAACACCATAAATTAACTAATCCGGCTAGATAAACGCGACTGTTTTACAATGAATAGATAGATAGAGAACTCTTTATTGTACACCAACATTTGATTACAAGAGATTTACAGTACTTATAGTTTAATGCACAATGGGCTACTTCTAAGAATCAAGGACCGATAGACGATTTTCAAGCTAAGGCGAGGACTAGGTTTTGTCGAGGAAGAAAATTCGAAAAGTAAACCCTGGCAATAACGTGGAATAATACGACAGACTTAATAGCTATGGGATAAATTTGGACTTAAGAGTCTTTGATAATTCCTTCTGTAGGTAATTAAAACTGTAGGTTATAATTAATATTAAATTACTTGAACTTAAAATATGAAAGGACTATTGAAATGAAAAGGATCTTTGATAAAATGATAATAGCCATTTCATTATAAATTGATCAAGTTGATAATATTTCAAAACGTTACCTAACGATATAGATGTTTTGGATGGGATTTAATGACAACAGTGCTTATTCGCGTTAATAAAATGAACACTTTGTGGTTACGAGTGTACATTGACGTTCGTAAATCCATTCATCATCTCATAGCTCTTTGTGGGGGGAAATTTAGATGCAACATCAACATACTGCATGCCTCAGGCCGTCGCGTTGACGCTCGCAGTGAAATGTATCAAAACTGTGAGAGTACTTTACTTTACTATATTGATGGACATTGAATATTTGCAGCAAATTGTATCAATGTTTTTATTTACCTTTTAGCATTAATTGAAACAGACGCGATCGGCATTCAGACTTTATTTGGCATCAAAAATGTACCTACCTGATATACGCACACACAAATACGAATGAGGAATGAATGATGAATGCGTATGAGGTATGTTAATTGATGTCGTAGGATCCTCAAAAGTTATTTTAGTCGCTATTCTATTTGATTATTTTGTTGATGTTTACAGCCATTTTTTACAAGTCAAACTCGTCGAGCACTTAATAGAATATTTAAACACAACCTATTAAGTATGAATATTCCCGTTTTACAAAATGCTCAAGAAGGAGAGTAGTTACTCAATGGTTTTTTTTTCAGCGCTCATGTATACTTATATATGTGAATTTATTTATTACAACATATGTAACTCTTAAATGTCTGAACAGATTTTGAGGAATGGTATTTAATCATAGTCCTTATATCGATCGTCCTAATGATTTTGTAAGATCAATTAATGAGGCGTATTATTGTTTATATATATTCTGAAACTTTCTTTGGCTGGATAATTGAATCAATAAGGATCTTACCCATAAAGTTTGGTATGAGAAAAAGTAATATAGTACCCTGATTCGCAAGCATTAGGCGTATCTAAATAAAGGATTAATGCAAAATAAACAAATTATCTCGCACCTATTGCCTAACTCGCTGATTTCCTGATTATATGACCATACGATAATCTTTTAATACCGCCCTTTAATTTCATTAATGGCTACTGACGTGCCATACACGTTAATCCTTCTACACCAGCACCGAGGCAAGCATGATAACCGAAATAGCTATGCAGAAAAGTAACATATATTTAGGGTTTATCGCGGTCTGGGGATTCGATGCCGAGACCGAGCGATAGCATTCGCAAATTAATTCCTGTACCTTTGATCTCGGCGGCATTGTGGGTCTGTTGTACAAATAAGCAAGCCGTCCTGTGCGAGTGCACTCAGCCTTCATAACTCCCCAGAGACTTAAGACGATGTCCCGACTCAACTAAAAGCAGTTTAAGCTCTTACAAGCCTGAAAATGCGTTCGCCATGAATATACCGGCATTTTTATAACAATTTGTTTATGGCTCACAGTATTTACACTTTAAAATAGTCTTTTTTTATATGGTATTCTATGTTATAAACCTGAAACTGAACCATGTTAGTACAGACCTACACAACGTAGCTTACCAATAATCAATCCTTCACGATATGGATAGCCCGATGGATGGATGAAATGGCCCGCAAAAGTCGCGGATGGATCATCCGTTCGGCCTCCGGTGTCCCCACAGTGAAGTAATTATCCTATAACACAGCGGAAAGAAACGGTGGCTGCAAGAAATTAGCTTCTAGATAAATAACTAGCGTTCTAGAAATATTACAGACACCTCTCCTAGTATAGAAAGCCTATGGTCTATTCCATCTATGTCTATCTATTTCTATGCCCATAGAGTAACAAACAGAGGTAGGACGCTACGGTATTTCCGTCCAATTCAGCAGTCCGTTTGGGGAAGTAAGCCCTACAGAATACCGCGTAATAACCTCGTGTTGTGTTCCCGGCGGTGAGTAGGGTAGCCAGAGCTCACTGGAGAGTTTTTGTGCTGTCAGTGGGAAGACCTAATGCTTGTCCTGCTTTATCTTCTACACTAACGGCACAGAAACTATTCTAACAGGGTCGGCAGCGCGAGTGTGACTCGCCTGGTGTTGCCACGGCCACGGTAACCACTTTCCATCAGGTGGGCCGTGTGCTTGTCTGCCACCTAAGTGATATAAAAAAACTAACCGCACCAAACTTTCGCATACTCTACGCTAGAACTAACATTAGTAGTTTTTAAATGAAATTCTCATCCCTATATAAATATTCTTACCATATTTTCTAGACTATGCTATACAATAAACAGACATAGCAAGTCCTAGTCACGTGCTCAACCTTCATTAATTTTTATGTTACTCGTTTCTGCGTCATTCGAATGCCAGATGAAAGCCTTTTAATTTCATGTTAGACGGTAGATTTGCTATTCTCTTTGCCGAGCTATTAACGAGCTTTTGTTTTCGTATCGAACCTTCCGAATGTACACATTAATGTAATACTAGGTACAACCGTGGCCTCGCCCGTTTTTTTTGTTTTTTTTTTTGTAATTTATAGATTTGGTTTTTATTTTATCTTAAACTACGGTTAACTTACAAACACGATGATTTATTCTTTACTAGTTTTTGCCCGTTGCTCCGCCCGCGTGAATATCGGTTATTGCGACGAAATATGGCCTTTGACCTTTCTCAAGGTCTAATCTACCCCTATACCAAATTTCAACAAATTCGGTTCAGTGCTTTAGGCGTGAAAGCGTAACAGACAGACAGACAGAGTTACTTTCTCATTTATAATACTAGTATGGATTTTAACGCGAAATAAACATATTAGGTCCTTACGTATGAAATTAGCGTTTTGTCGTAATGATCAATTTGATCTGAAATATCTGCTCTTTGGTTAAGAATTCCAAATTCAAATTCATAAATTCATTTAGCTGGTTTTTTTGTCTTTGGAATACAGTCATTCATTTGTTATTTTCCTCATTATTTTTTCTTTGGCGTCGCTTATTACCGCGCAATGGAAAACATGAAATATCGGTAGATCCATAACAAAGCACTTCAGAGATAGCAGCAGACTTCGGGGTAAGTGACAAAACTGTATTAATCCACTTGAAGCAAATCGGGAAAGTAAAAAAACTCCAACGATGGGTACCTCATGAATTGAGTGAATCGAACTTGCAAACACGGGTCGCCTGCTGTGTTACTTTGCTCAACCGACACAATAATGAAGTGATTTTAAATCGAATCATTACTTGTGATGAAAAGTGAATATTGTACGATAATCGAAAGCGCTCATCGCAATGGCTGAACCCTGGAGACCCAGCCAAATCCTGCCCTAAACGAAAATTGACTCAGAAAAAGTTACTTGTAAGTGTTTGGTGGACTAGCGCCGGTGTCGTTCACTACAGCTTTCTTAAATCTGGCCAAACGATTACGGTAGATATCTATTGTCAGCAACTGCAAACCATGAAAGAAGAACTAGCTGTTAAACAACCGAGATTGGTCAATCGCTCTAGGCCACTGCTGCTTCACGACAACGCAAGACCACACACTGCACAACAAACAACCACTAAGTTAGCTGAGCTACAATTGGAATGTCTGCGACATCCACCGTACTCCCCGACCTTGCTCCAACAGATTACTATTTCTTCCAGAATTTGGACAAATTCTTACAAGGAAAAAAATTCCACTCCGATACAGCAGTTCAAACCGCCTTCAAAGAGTTTATTGATTCTCGCCCCCATGGTTTTTATAGTAAAGGGATCAATGAACTACCCATAAGATGGCAAAAGTGCATAGATAACAACGGTGCATACTTTGATTAATTAAATATATTTTACAAAAAAAAATCGACTTTTTATTCCTCCCATACAAAACGCCAATTTCATACGTAAGGACCTAATATTATAATCTTAATGTCTCTTATTTGTTCAACACTAGCGGATGCCTGCGGTTCAACACATCTAGAATTCAGATCCCGTTTCTGCAACCCAGGGGAACACGATCCAAGTAAAACATATTATAATTGATTTCTGTACCAAATCTCAGCCAGAACAGAACCGTTGAGTCATTTGCACGTGATTCAGTAAGAACCAAACAAATATCTTCACAAATTTTCACATTTATAATAATAGTAGGGTGGGATAGGATTGCAGGACTAGTTAGATTTTCTCACACGACCTAACGTTTTTCTTAAGCGCTACGAAGTACTACGGGCTACGAAAGTATAGTCCGTGTTGGGCGGGGTTTAGTGCCACAGAATGCGATGACTTGCGACGTGTTATTTCAACCTCCCTACGCCGTAGCAGTCCTCTACGTAACTATAAACCAATTCACCGTTTACTCTATCATCCTTTATAAAGAATCAAAGGATCAAATAATAAAAGAGTAAGACCTCTCTTTTTTTCATATAAGAAACGAACACCTTTAATTTAAAAGTACGCTTTTATAGCCATCATTAAAGAAAGTACTAAGAAACTTGGCATCCGTTCAGATCTCTTTTAACAGTCAACCTCAGACGTCTCGGTCCTTTTTTGAGCATTTATGTTTCTTTCGGGAATCTAAATTTACTTGAAAAATATAAAAAGGCTTTTTTTATTCTGTTTTCGTCAAAACGTTCAGGCACAGGCACTCTTTCAAGGCTTTCACTTCTAAACACGGAGTCACCTTACCCCTATTCTTCCTCTTGGTTTAGTTTATATGGCTTTTATGGGAGTCACTGCTTTTTAACCTCCCATCCTCGAGAGGAAATACTGCTCCAGAGCCTCGTCGGTAAATCAACAGATTTACCGGTTATTAGGTTAGGTTGGGTTGGGCCACGAAGAAATTAGTGGAGCCCCCTCAGTTACAAACGAAAACAACGCAAAGATGAATATGACGACTGAAAAATAGCGTAAAGCCTAAGTATTCGACCATTCGACCAGTGTGAGTTTCAGTCACATCCGCTTAACAACCCATATCCAACTTCGATACCAGTTTTTTAATAATCTAAAGATCTAGAAACTTAACAGAACATCTAACAGGAAACATGTTCATCAGGTATTTATTTAGTCCTACCAATAGGTATCAAATCCCCGACACTCTCATTCTCGCACTGTTTTGATTTAGTATCTGAGTAACAGTACAATATGCAATATATATTTGTAGTATCAACACACTTTTCAACATTGTAATGCTAACAAACTTCTTATACACGCCATTACTTTATATTATGTAAAGATTTATATAACAAAGTTACCCCACGGTTACCTGCCTGGTAATAATTCGCCCTGTGACGTTCCTATTTCAGAAAATGCTTACGTTACAAAAAAGAAAATAGAGTATTATATAGACTTTTTTTGTTATAGAAGTATGTGGGTAGTCGTATTAAGGAAAATAGTCTTATCACCAAGGCAGCGCTAGGAGAACGCAAATAAAAAATAACAAAGTATCTGTAACATGGGGATAAGCCAGAAAACGGGCACCATTCAATTCGCTGCTACTATCTCTACAAGCCACAAATAGATCGCCCTGAACCCGCAACTTTGTCATATCAAAACGATGGCTATCTGCTGACTCTCCTGAATTTATACACAGTGTTAAACTTGCATTCAGTTACTCGCACAACAAACTGCTCTAAATTAAAAGTTATGTTTACAAAATAAACTTTACAATTCACTTCTTGTTAGTGAACAAATAAAATTCTGAACTAATAAATTCTAATTAAAACTTCGGACGATAAGTTACGAAGTCAGCTACATCAAACTTGTTTGAATTGCAAAATTCTTGGCTTCCAAGCTAAGAACGTGATGCCCATATTAGTATGACGGTACTGAAGTTGAATTTTGGATATAAGATTGACTGAGAAATTATGCACCTCGAGTTAACTTATGCCCCACGCTTACCCAATTTTTTATTCCAGTATTCCTTCAGATTTAAATAAAATATGATATTGTTAGAACTTGTAGTAAGATAGTAGTTTTCTTGAATCTCCACGATAGCCGGCCCAATCATAACCGAAGCTATCCTATTTGGCAAATACGTAATATAGAGAAGTTCGCCGCCAGGCAGGCGCTCAACAAACGAGAATGCGCGATCATTTCGGCCTATTTGCTAGAATAACATCTACATCCTCCATCCCACCAATGAATTAGAACTGGATGATCGAAACATGACCCTGCATTTCATTAGGAGCTTGCTCAGCAAAATAAATTTAGCACTGGACAACAATCGTCAATTACGAAACTATGTACTTCTTATCTACTATCATGAACAAATAAATTGTTTCCTTTACAAATCTTTTAACAGCGCATCCCTATTGCTATCTACCAACGGAATAATAAAGTTTGTAGATGCGACAATACGGATAATAGGGGGGAGGCTGTACACAATAATAGATCCAGAGGTACAAAGCCTTTGTCGTTTCGCTCTTAATCTGATAATAATTGAACTCAATTTCGTTGCTGTTATTATAACAGGAATATAAACCCACGGTTTCTTGCATCTTGTGACTCAAACTGTACACATTGATAGCGAGTGTAATGAAAACTACTACTTATTATTGGAACTCCCTTTAACATATTTGTTAGATTTAAGTGTGAAAGTTTTGAGTTATTTGTGCATATTTTGAGCTACAAGTTAAAATCATTGTCACCTAGCGGATTACAGGTTTAGTTCTAAAGTACTAAACCCTTATTTGTTATTTTTTTGTTTTTTTTTTTCTATTGTATAAAACATGTTATCGGTCAACATTTAATTTGTTTGTTAGAGTCTTTGTACAAGTAGATTTCAGTTTCAAATTGATCAAATATAGGTATATATGAATGCAAAAATAGTCTGAATTGAGAAGAGGTCGCTTGATGTTCCATCTACATACCCGGAACCGGATGCACGCCATCTCCGACTCCAATGGTAAACCGTGCAACATACCCTATATTTGTTTCGTCATAATAATAACGGTTTGCATCAAATATGTACCTTTGTGTAGTATATTTATCATGTTCGTAAATTGAAGATTTTTACGGGCACATACAGCTTTACCTGACTATCCAGTAAGAGGATTACCTATAAGGTTTATTTGTGGACTGTGAGTTACATAGTATACTATTAAATTTTCTATTAACATTTTCTGCTTTCGTGTGCAGAAACCTAAAATATTTATTTTACATTAAAATGTATACTATTTTGCTTTGTATGGTTTCGTTCGTATTTTTATATGCCTTCGACCAAGTTTGGTATTATTCACTAAATACAACAAATTATAACTTCATTGACTTAACATAGTACCCCATTATTGCCATAATTCCTTTCCTAGTCCTCTTTAATTGTGATATTTATTTATTTCTGAACAATGTTTACATTGTGTTGAAATGTTTAAAAGTGCAAACAATTATTAATTCAAATTATAATATAATACATTCATGCTCAAATAAAATGTCACGCAAATGGTAATTCAATAATACAAAAATAAAAACCAATAAAAGAATAACATTTCAAAATTAAATGTCAATAAGCACAATTAAATGTCAATAAGCCGAATAAAATGAGAAATTAAACCCATCAATCAAAATTGTTAATAAAAAAAAATATACTTGTCACATTCTTAATTGGAAATGTTACTCTGTGAAATCGTCAATTGAATAAAAACAACTATCTATAAGAAATGCTTTCAATTTCGATAAAAAATTTGGTGTGTACAGACTGCTCCTTATATCCAAAGGTAGCTTGTTGAATAGTTTTACTGCATTGTACCTTGCGCCATGTTTAACCACATTCAATGTAGGTGCAATCATGGTTGGCATATGCTTTCTCCTAGTATTTTCTCGTAATACCCTTTCATCGTGAGTTTCATACAAGTGCTTATTTTTTGAGAAATCAGCAAACTATGATGTATATAGACTAGGAACCGTTAATATGTTCAAGTCCCTAAAAAATTTCACACAGGACGGCTGCTGTTTTATACGAACCATTGTTCGTATAGCTCTCTTCTGTGCAATAAAGGCTTTCTCAATGTTATAATCATAACTGCCTCCCCAGAACAGAATGCTGTACCGTAGTTTGGATTCCACCAAAGCGAAGTAGACAGCCTTAAGTTGTTCCAGATGTAGGACATCTCTTAGACCCCTTAGCACATAACAAGCCGAGTGTATACTAGCCTCCACATTCAACAACTCACATTTCCAATTAAGAAAGCTGTCCACATATATCCCCAGGAACCTAACACTCTCGACCGTATCCAACTGATTTCCGTTAAGGCAGCATTGTAGTGTGTCAGAATTTTTACTGGTTGATTGAAACAGAATTAAATTCGATTTCTTTGCATTAATTTTCAAGCAGTTAAAATAAAACCATTCATTAAATTGTTCCAAAGCTTCATTCACTTTTAGGTTTAAGTCACTTAGGGTATCAGCAGAAACAATGGCATTAGTATCATCAGCGAAAACAGTTAATCTGATGTTGTCAGGTAGCTTATTTACTACACTACTTATAAGGTCATTTACAAATATAATAAAAAACAAGGGACCGAGTATTGAACCTTGCGGCACACCTGTTTTAATGTTAAGTTTTGACTTACAGATTTCAACACTTTTCGTTTTGACAGAGCCCACTATCTCATAGTTTTAGTTACTGACCTCTACAAACATGTATCTGTTTTCTAGATACGATTTTAATAATTGTTTCTCTGGACCCCGAATTCCATAATGGTCAAACTTCTCAATAAGTATTTCGTGATTAACCGTGTCAAAAGCGGAGCTTAAATCTAGAAATATTCCTGCAACTTTTTGCTTACAGTTTAGCTTAGACAGTACATCGTATACTAATGTATCGACAGCCTCCTGTGTTCCCACTCCCCTTAAATAACCAAACTGTCTCCGATGAATAATCTGATTAGAATTGATATGTCTTAGTAATCTGTTTTTTAATAATAATTCGAAAATCTTTGATTTAGTCGGTAGCAAAGATATTGATCTATACATGTTAGGATTCTGCTTTGAGCCTTTTTTTTATGCACAGGTACAACTTTGGCGATCTTAAACTGGTCCGGAAATACACTATCTTGGATACATTTATTATAAAAGTGGCTTAAGGGTTCTGCCAAAATGTCAATATTTTCTTTAATAATAGCTATAGGTACGTCATCATATCCACGCGAGCGCTTATTTTTCATTTTCGAGACCACGTCATATACCTCCCTCGGACTTACCAACTCCATATTCATTTCATTATCTATTCTAGTGGTATTGTCTTGGAGAATCTTTAGAACTGTTTCGTACTTGGGGTTTTCCGAACTATCAGTTTTGTTAAAGGTTTTGGCAAATATATTCACAATTTCATGAGAATCCGAGGTGATTGCGTTTCCATTGTCTAAGGAGTAATTTTGTTTGTCTCTTTTCTTATTCCTGTATTTGTTAATAATACCCCATACGTCTTTAGACATATTGTCTGATGAGGCCAGTGCCGACTGTACTGCTAGTTTCCTTGCATTTCTAATAACTTTTCGGTATATATTAATATATTTATTTCTGTACTCGACTAAGGAGCTATGACTATTGTGTGAAGGGTCACACACAGAAAGCGTTTCATCTTGCTAGAAGTTCTAATCCCCCTGGTTACCCATCTTAGACAATTCTCATTTTTATGGTATATTTTATGTTTTTTTCTTTCTAAAAGAGTCACGGAAAAGTTCATTAAATTTCGTTAGAAATGTGTTCGGACCCATAGCATTTAAGTCATTGGCTAGTAACAACGCTCTGAACTTACTTTTATTACTGTTATTGAAGGTCCTTTTATAAACAATCTTAAATTCACTGTGCCTATTTCTCGACACAACACTGTTATGTATTGTATTACATACCAACCCTGCATGACCGTCCGCCAAGCCATTGTGGTCCACTGTGCAGTTTACTATGTTATCGTTATCGATATTAGTTAAGACATTATCCAGACAGGAATATTTGTCATTGCGTATAAATGTAACTGTATCTACTAATGGTCTAAAATTATAACCATTCAACAAATTAATGAAATCCGTTTTTTTTGTCAGTTTCGCTTAAAATATTTATATTAAAATCTCCACATATAAAGCACTTCTTATCAAATAGGTGTTCAAGTAATTTATCCAGCATATTCATAAACACTTCTAGGTTATTGTCATAAGGACTACGATAGCAACATAAGACACAAATCCCAGTCTGTATGTCCCTAACGCCACTTATCTCAAAGGCATCCATTTTATACAATTTCTGGCATATAGGCAACTCAATACAATCCCTGTCATTCCGTCCTAGAATCAAAGAGCCACCTCTTTCCTTTTTATTTACCCTATAGTTGTGTGCTACTAATGTAAAATTGGCGAAATTAAAAAAATTTACAGTGCGCTCTTTGAGAAAGTGTTCAGTTAAACACACATAATGCAAAAGCGGCTTCCTCTGATCAACATAGACTTCAATTTCATGTTTCTTGTTGCTTATACCGCAAACATTCTGGTGGAAAATAGTCAAGGTTTCAATATATTTATGATTATTGTCTAATTTAATGTCCTCAGCGGATTCAGTGGACACTGGTTCCTGAGGTTCATCACTTGAATTTACGAAAAAAGTCACTGCCATCCACAACATGTTTGCAACTGTATATAGCATCAAGGATATCTTTGTATATATTTTTTATACCTTTCTTATTGAGTTTGCCACTATTATACGAAAACATGTCAAAGGTCAGATTACGATTTGTGTCAATTAAATACGCATAACTATTATTTTGTAGATCCAAATACATTAAATTATTAAATTATTCTATCTTATAATTGTAGATTGGAGCCCCACATACATAAGTGGGAGCACATATTATTATATTCGTATGTTTTATGTGTTCTAATGACTCCCTTATTTTCTTGACCAATGTAATATGGTCATGGGCACACTTAAAGTCTTTTTCGCCTATCATTATAATACAGTAGTCATTTAGATCAAACATTTTTACTTTCTCATCGATATTTTTCAGAATTTGTTCTAAGTTACAATTTTTTGAGATATACCTACAGTACTCGAATTCGCGGCCAAAAGTATCTTCAATCACGTGTAAGGTACCACAGAAGTTACTATTTGTCAGAATGCACAATTTACCACGCTTGAGCTGAACCATAGAGGCTGATTCAGTAGCACGTTGAGGAATCGAAAAATCCTCTCTTCTGTCCCTGAATCGCACACTGTAGGAGCTCCACTTGTTCATTTAGTGTTATTATTTCACGATTAGCGTGTTCTAGTTGTCGTTCCAGGCTTTCAAGGTGTTTTCGTTGTTTTGAAATCATCACTTCGAGCTGTAAATCTGCCCTAGTCACACGTTTAGGATCTGTAGCAGGTGTACTTATATTATTGGATCGTAAAGAGCATTTGCGCTTCCGTACACTGCCCGGAGCTTCATTGAGCTTCACTGGAGAATTTGTTAGAAGTTTTTTTAATGCTTTGTTTTCATTACTTAATTTCATTACTTGATTACGTAGCTCGTTGTTATCCAAGATAATATTCTCCAGTTCGTTTTGTGAGCAGTATAGGTCTGACTGAAGTTGCCTGATAGTCTCTTGCATTTCCGGAATAGAGTTAACATCGATGAATGTGTAATCCATACTCCTTGATAACGTTTGTTCTGTTGTGAGTGATGTGTATTGTGTATGTTCAGTGGATGTCTCTTGAACTGGAGAGGTGGGTGTGGAGCACTGCGGAGTTGCCTGTGATGTAACAGGTGTTGTGTCTACCTTGGGAATTTTAGAGGATGATTTCGTTTTCCTGGTTGTTATGTTAGTACGTTCGCTTGATGTTATTTGTGGTTTCGATGTTTTTTTTGCATGCTGCACACTCCCATTTTGAGGATGACTTTGCCTCCGTTAAGTCTTTTGTTTCACCTTTGCATTTATAGCATGTCACAAGTCGTGCCATCTTGCGGTCAAAACTAGTTTTAGGTTTCGATGACATTCTGCTAAGGCACTATTCAAATCGTTCTAAACTTTGCCTCTTTTAATGCAGATATAAATTAAGGTAATAATTTAGTGCAGATACGTGACAGGTTAAATCAAAATATCTTTATTCAAATAGGTCACAAAGTCACATTATTGCCTGTATATTTTGCTGCCAGATTCGCAAAGTAAGAAAAAGAACCTGGCAATAAAAACTCATGGCTATCATTTTCTTTCCTAACTTTACTGCGTAACTATACTCAGAAATGTTCCATAACAAAGTTGCAAATTTTACGCGTACTTTCAATTTAGTGCCACGGTGATTGATTGGCTAGTGCTTTCACTTGTGTTATATCACTACATGTACTGTGAACTCACGGTCCATTGGCAATCGGGCTTGTGCATCATGCGTTCAATTTGCGAGCTTCCTTTGATGCATATTTCAACAAGTTTCATGGCGACCGCATCACAGACACTGGAACACTGAAATTTTACCTTAATTAAAATTGTTCGTATCTGTGCAATTTTTATAATTTGTAATTTTTTTAAGTCATCGTGGACCAAATATTTTCTGTTAATATTATAGTACTTAGTCTTGCATGAAATTTTTTAATGGGCACTTCTTTTTAAGGTTCCATAGCCGAAATGGCAAAAAACGGTACCCTAAAAAGTCTGTCTGTCTATCCGTCTGTATGTCACAGCCACTTTTTTCATAATAATAATATAAGAAACTATAAGAACTATACTGTTGAAACTTGGTAAGTAGATGTATTCTATGAACCACTTTAAGATTTTCACACAAAAATAGAAAAGAAACAATAAATTTTGGGGGTTCCCCGTACTTAGAACTGAAACTCTAAAATTTTTTTTTTCATCAACCCCATACGTATCTATGGATGGGTCTTCAAAAATGATAATGAGGTTTCTAATATCTTTTTTTTTCTAAACTGAATAGTTTGCGCGAGACCTTCCAAAGTGGCAAAATGTGTCTACCCCCCTGTAACTTCTCAAATAAGAGAATGATAAAACTAAAAAAAATATATGATGTACATTACCATGCAAACTTCCACCGAAAATTGGTTTGAACGTGATCTAGTGAGTAGTTTTTTTTACATACGTCATAAATCGTAAACCGCAATTTACCTACTTGCTGCTACGGAACCCTTCATGGGTGAGTCCGACTCGCACTTGGCCGCTTTTTTTTACATTTACAAAACAATGCAATTGCTAAAGACAAAAAATATCATATTCTGTAATATAAAAATGAATCGCTGAATGTGTCACTGGGCTCAAATCTCGAGACCAGCTGAATCGATTTCGCTAATTCTTTTTTTAGAACATTCCTTGCAGTACGAGAATGGTTTTTACGCCGAGAACAAAATTTAAAAATTGTCTGAAAACATCTAAAAACAACACTTTTCTATACTCCCAAAAAAACTATTCGTAATAATACTTAAAAGTCAATTTGAACTTTAAAACCATATTTTAAAGTTCAAGTGTTAGTGAAGAGGTTCCAGGATAGCAAAACAATTGAGGTGCTACGGGGTTAAAGTATGCCACGGGCGAAGCTGAGGCGGGGCAGCTAGAGGTTAATAAAAATTATGGAAGTTAATCTCATCTGCAATCTAGTAGGTACGACTGCAACCTGGTACGCATACTCGCTGCATACCTAACCCAGATATAAAGGAAGTGAAGAAATAAACGGAATCTGAGGGTTACCGAGCTAAGATAATGATGAGGAATACCTAATCTTGTGTCTAACTAACCCGAAACAACTTTAACAGATTTTAGCTATAACATTCATTAATTTGCCATAACTATAGTCAAAAAGTATTACAATATAAGAACCTATAATTTTGGTTTTTTATTGTTCGATACTGTACTAGTTTTAAAGTAAAAACATTGTAGAAGGCATATTTATCTAAATATAAATAAAGCAATGTTCACAAGTATACTTTATTCCATTAGCTAAGCTCGTGACGGGGGTACTCCGTAAGCGGATCAGAGAATAGGTTTATGCGTAAGATAAGATGCCAGAATGGTCTCGTAAACTTAATGGGATCTTAAATAAATCAATACAATAAAAATTCACTACCGGGACTGTTGGCGTGACGTGCATTTTAACACGCAATTATTGTCAGCATACATACAGTGCCCGCAAAATAATAATTTGCTGACCTGGTGTCTAGACGAAGGTAAGGTACGGTCAATGTTTCAATAAATTTGTCAGTCAATAAGTATTCAGTTCTGAAATGCTATGCGAATTCGGTAATCAGAGTAGCTTCTCAGTTGATTTCCCCGGGGTGGTACTCTAAGATACTTTCAGATGTATAACAGGGATATAAGTGTTCGCTACTGCTCGTTTAAAGTACCAAAGTAAAGATATTCACGTAAATGTATCAACTTAGAATCAATTTATCTCGCCTAAATTATTAAAATATTCCGTTCATGTTTCCTCTTTGTGTAACGCTTCTCATTTGGTGGTATCGTAGATGGTAGAGATTTTTAATTAAATCGAATTCATAATCATTTAAAAGTTTAAAAACGTGATAAAAGAATACTGAAAATTAAAATTGAATGAAATAGAAATACAGCAGGAACAAGACAATGTAGATAGTTCAAGCGTAATATGCAAACTTCAGAGAAACTCAAATTAATGAAGATGTACGTAGTACGCAATAGCTTTTATAAGACTGTTCGCTTGTTACGAGTTTCGCTGCTTGACTGTAGTCTTTATCGTGGATTTTCATAAAATAGAATATAACTCTATGACTACAAGAACATGTATATACCTATATCCTCGTAGTCTTACTGAATAGAAAGGAAGAAATAAAGAAAGAAGCATAGTATGCTGAGTGATATAAGAAATGTGCAATAATAGCCTGATTACCTAAAAGTTAATAAATTATTATCTACAGAGCCACAGGCTGACAAATTAAGTAAAACATTAACATTGCGGAATATCTTCAATACCCTGTTTCTTAGGTGTTGATGTAATCAGCTATTTGTTGAAGGGTGACGGTTTGTCTCAGTGAATAATAAGTGGTATCCGGAGGTGTACTCACAGCGAGCTTCTGTCTGTGTTGTGTCAAGCGACCGGTGTGTGCGTCGGGCTGGATCAGGTGACAATCGGTGTTTGAGGCATTGCTGTTTGTTTCCGCCGCCCCTTGACAATTTATAAGCCCTTCGTTTGGGCACAAAGGATTGCCTTATCTGTTTCCGAATTCATGAATTGTTTTGTGAAACGCCAAGACACATGAAAGGTTATTTTGTTTTCCAGTGAAAATTCGTTTCAGTTGTTTATTTATTATACTTCATTCAATTGAAAAAATTTTGGACATATAAAAGATAAAAAAAGAATGACATAATGTGTGTAGGTATGAGAATAAAGGGAAATGATTTGGGTGCCGAGGGATCCACCATAGAGAGCCAAATAATATAAGGAAGGGACTAATCATGGTAGAGTTTGGAAATAAATCGTCTAAAAAGACGGTTCGTTCTTGTTGAATTGGGTTAATTACCAGTCCGGATAGGTCTTAACAGTTTTTCTACCGACCTAGTTCTTTTTAGGGAGGGCCAGAGCATCTCTATTGTTTGTTTTAAACTTTTATTTTATTTTGTAATGAACTGAATGTATTTAACAATCTCAAAAATCTCTAGAAAATGTTTTGGAAGTATATATTTAAAATTATTCAGCGTTATAGACAAGTGTATCCCTTACTGAAGAACTACAGGCCCATCTCACTTCTGAGCCACTCGGTCTCGCAAGTTGTTCTCGAGAGTCGTCACAAATCGCCTCGCGGGTGAACTCGACGAGTTCCAGCCACCAGAGCAAGCCGGGTTTCGAAAAGGCTATAGCACCGTGGACCACAATCCATACTGTTCGACAGATTGTAGAAAAAAAGTCAAGAATACAATCAACCGCTGTGAATGGCGTTTATGGACTACGAAAAAGCCTTCGACTCCATGCATACCTGGGCAGTTCTGGATGCCCTGCAGTGGTGTCGTGTCGATTGGCGATACATCGAGGTGCTGAGATGCCTATATGACACTGCCAAAATGTCCGTCTAGCATCAAGACCGGAAGGCAGGGGGATGTTATATTCCCCAATCTATTCACCAATGCATTGGAGAACGTCTTCAAGACTCTGGATCGGAATGGGTGGGGTATCAACATAAATGGTGAGTACATCTCACACCTTCGGTTCGCCGATGATATGATGCCGATGGTTGCGGAGTCGCTGGAACAACTGGGTGAACGCGTCGGCCTCGGTGTAACTTGGATAAAAGCAAGATCATGTTCAACGAACATGTTGCACCGAGACCGATTGCCATCGAAGGGGTGACGCTCGAAGTTGTCCATAATTATGTATACCTGGGCCAGGTTATCCAGCTCGGTAAAAACAGCTTCGAGAAAGAACTAGCCAGAAGAATTCAGCTGGGCTGGGCAGAATTTCGCAATCTTCGTCGAGTCTTCTTTTCTCCCCTACCGCAATGCCTGAAAACACAGGTCTTTGACCAGTGCATCCTACCTATCATGACTTACGGAGCCGAAACGTGGACACTGACGGTAGAACTAGTCCATAAACTAAAAGTCAAGCAGCGGGCTATGGAGTGTCTCTAAAGGATAGAATTCGAAACGAGGTGATCCGACAAAGAACCAAAGTTACCGACATAGCTCGCAGAATAAGCAAGCAGAAGTGGCAATGGGCACGCTCCGTAGCCAGAAGGACCGATGGCCTGAAAAAGATGGCTAAGATGGACTGGATGCGGAAGGCGAAAGATCGTACGAAATGGCCCACATTGGGAGAGGCCTGTGTCCAGCAGTGGACTGCAGTGGGCTAATTGATTGATTGATATAGGCAAGAACTTTATAGACTTTTGAATATGATATGTCACAATTATCTAATGCTATTTTTCAGAAAATACTAGTAACCATAATTACATAAAACTTCTTGTAGTTGATTTTTCGGCCAAACTTCGAACCTACGACCTCTAGTTAGTAAAGCCGACTATTTAAGCACTAAGCGACCGCCCTTTTTGAAGTGAAATCTTCTGTAGTGGCGTTGGATGGGTAAAAATTGTTAAACTCGAGCGTCAGGATCACTTGACCTTTGACCCGTAACCGACAACTTTGTAGGACGACATGACGTCATACAACATTCCTAGCAGCATGACGTCATACAACATTCCTAACAGTGTTTATTTTTCTGGGTACGCTAAGAAACTTCGTAGCTTAGCGGTAAGCGCTTCGACTGTAAGTCCTTATGGTTTCAGATTGTACCGTGTTCGAACCTGGGCTTCTGACACATTTTGTGATTATTTTTTCTGTTTGTAATTTATTAATTTCTTCGTACAGAAAATTACCAGAAAATTAGTGATAGGTTCTATGATTGGCACTAAATTATAGGTATCGTATGGTATGGTATGGTATGCTCTTTTTATCTTTTTCTCTGTATATAACGAAGAAACAAAGAAAAAAAAAGTTTTCACTTCTGCCGGCACTCCCGCAGTGCAACCCGTCTTTTTTCTTCATGTTATGTCATCCGTCATAACAATATAATAATAACTTTCTATGAAAAACCACGTCGAAACGTACAGAATATAACCTAATGAGTTTGTTATTTCATTTAATTAACGTAGCACACGAGTTCGCGTAGCCCTACACACGCTCGGTATAGAAGACCCCGTTTTTCAACCAACAAAGTACTTCACTTATTGGAAAATCCGAGCTGAGGCTAAGAAAATTCAATAATATGAGGGCAGCGAGGCCGCAGTTAGCTACGGACTGAGTCTAACAACGTGTCGTTTATTGAAAGTTATTTGAAACCCGTCTGTGGTGACCGCCTGCCTATAAGAGGTTTCACGTTATTTACGAGTTGCTTGCAAAGGCATTTTTGCTTACTTCCTCGTCCAATGGGTTTGGCAAAAAGTCATGTTTGATTTAAGATCAAGGAGAACTCATTATATACTGTAATTTATGTACTTCGGCCTAATTTCTGCAGGGAAAGACCGATTGACTAAATTTTGTTTTCACATTTGGCTGGCAAATGACAGCACCGCGCTGAATGATAAAAATGGTGGAGAAGATAACGAGTCTAGAAAATGCTGACAATCCTAAAATGGTGTTGCCTACCTTGATAGCTCCGATAGATGCATTTTCCCACCCCGTTCAAAGAACCCGGGATGGTAAGAAGAAGAAAACACGTAGGCGGGTAGAGCATTAAAGTTCTTTATTTAACGAATTCTCTTTCAGTAATAAAATATCAAATTGGTTTAATAGAACAATCGAATGAAGTCATAATTATGTAGATTTCATGATGATTTTCATTTATAGATTTATATTACAAATAGCATGTAAAATTAATAATCACAATGGACCATTAAACATTGGTGTCGTTTGTTAAATAGGACGTTCCGATGAATATTATCGCTTTTAGTCATGTTATCGAATATTCATTAATTTTATATTAATGACTAGCTGTCGCCTGCGGCTCCGCCCGCGTGGATGTCGGTTATCGCGAATCGGACTATAATTTGAGATTTAAACTATCCTATCTCTCAAGTTGGATCGAACTGCACATGGTGTGCGAATTTTATTATAATCGGTTAAGTGGTTTAGGAGTCCATTGAGGACAAACATTGTGACACGAGATTTATATATATTAAGATATGAAAAAAATTATGAGTTTTACTGTAACAATCATTAAATGGAAAACTTAAGTAATAAGATAGTTTTGTTCTTCAAATTGATCAATTTGTGAATCACAGGAAAGATAGTGTTTTGCAAATTACCTTCTAGTCAACTTCAAGAACTCGAGAAATGAGGCTTTCCTTCAGTCCGGTAGGCAGTCGCACCCGCAAACGCCAGGATAAGTAGTAAGAGAGCCTTAAACTCGAAAGTCTAAGCTTTGAATACGACCGGAATGATAATGATGAAAAATAAACAGGATTTTAGATCAATATACGGAATCCACGACCAAATTCTAAAGGAAAACATTATTATATTAATTACTAACATTTAAATTAAAACAAAAAACAACAGGTTGCTTTTATTAGAGTTCAGAAGGTAAATATTATTTAGAGTTCAGAAGGTAAATATTATAGATATCAGAATACACAAAATATGGCGCTAATAAACAGAAATCTTGTGTTAGGTTAGTTGCTTCTCATACAATTCTCTCAATAGAGCATACGTGCAAAGTTTTCGAATACAACTTCGATTAAAATCTATGTATTTAGCTCGGGCTGTAGCCGATATGCTCGTACGATCTGTTTGCTACGGTAATAGTTGAGCAAATCCCCTAATAAATCTGTGTACAATAGTCTACCCGCGCACCCCCTTGCAGATCGCACCTGCAGGTAAGCGAGGCTTGTATGCGAAGTAGAATACGATGCGAGCTCAATATTCTATACAACCCAGCTTTATAAACTCTATTTGCATGTATTCAGACAACACCTATGAAAATGAACATATTTATGTTTTCAATTCAAATGGAAATAATTTTGCAACCTGTCCTATTCTATCCTACCCTACTAATATTAAAAATGTGAAAGTTTGTTAAGATGTTTAGATGTTTGTATGCTTGTGTGTTTGGATGTTTGTTAATTAATAACGCTAGTACATAATATTTAAAAGTCTACTATGGTGCCTGCTAATAGATGAATTAGTTGACAAGATTAATAGGAGACACATACACAGGTGTACTCTGATGACGGTGTGCTCCTAATCACAGGAAAAGTCCTCAGTGTTATGTGCAACATCATGAACAGGGGACTGAAAGACGCACTAGAATGGTGCAGGAATAAAGGCCTAAACCTAAACCCTGACAAAACTAAACTAGTCAACAAGAGAAAAATAGGACAGACTGAACCAATTAGAATAGATAACCAGGACCTTGAAGTGGTGAAGGAGGTCAAATATCTAGGAGTATCACTGGACAGCAAACTAACCTATAAGACACACATAAGCCAAGCATGCTCAAAGGCGAAAATGGCCATGATGCAATGCAAAAGAGCGGTAGACAGAAGCTGGGGGATGAAACCATCCATAGTGATGTGGATATACAAAGCAATAATACTGCCAAGGATATTACTCGGAGCTCTAATGTGGTGGCATAAAGCCCAAGCAGGGAAAAACAAACAAGAACTGAACAAAGTCCAAAGATTGGCAGCTCTAATGACCACCGGCGCGATGAGGACCACTCCAACAGCCGCGCTGGAAATCATACTGGGCCTGAATCCAATAGACCTTGAAATAAAAAGGAAAGCGACAGAACAATGGTTCAAGCTGAGAAGCACTGGTCAATGGACTGCAAACACATTCGATGAGGGCCACGCCAGGATCAGTCAAGGCTACGAAGAAAGATTATCAATGGTCCTGTCGAACAACGACCTGATCAGGAAGGAGAGGACTTTTGATAAGAAATATAGAATACATATAGGAACAAGAGAGGACTGGATGATGAATGCAGAAGGCATCATCTGCTACACGGATGGCTCTAGAAAAGAATCTAAAAAGCTTTCTGGCTCCGGGGTACACATTAAGTGCGAAAACGGAACAGAAATAAACAAAACGATATCTTTAGGCAAATACGCAAGTGTCTTCCAATCGGAAATTTATGCCATAATGGAATGCGCGGAAATGGTGAACTGCCTGAAAGACACAGGAAAGGTAACCATCTATAGCGATAGCCAGGCGGCATTGAGGGCACTAGGAAAACCAGAGACGACATCAGCGCTCGTCAAAGAATGTAAGAAAACTATGGAAAAACTGTCAAGGAAACTCGACGTAACACTTGCCTGAGTGCCCGGACATGAGGGCAATACAGGCAACGAGATGGCGGACGAACTGGCAAGAAAGGGAGCTGATGAAAATCAAGTGGGGCCCGAGCCTCGACTACCGATTGCCCACAAAATAACAAAGGGAGTCATCAGCCGAAGCATAGTGGCGGAAGCTAACCGGAGATAGAAGTCCTCGCCAGTCATGAGACAGTCGAAGATCTTCATTAAGAGCATGGACACAAAGAAAACGGGCCGACTGTTAAAACTCTCCCGAGGAAACATGAGGCTGGTCGTAGAAGTGATAACGGGACACTGTCGACTAAACAGGCACCTGACACTTATAGGGGTGAAAACTGACCCCAAATGCCCAGAGTGCATGGAGGAACAGGAAACCAGCCTCCACCTGCTGGCCAAATGCCCCATGTACTCAATGTTAAGATGGAAAACCATGGGAACGGACACCCTAGAAGAACAAGACCTCGAGGATCTGAAGGTGGAACAGATCGTAAGATTCTGCAAAGAGACAGGTAGGTTCGACGGAACGCCGTGATTGCCGGACACTCCTTAACCTCCGAATAGGAGGAACAGGGAAAATGGGTGAAATGGCCCCCACAAAAGGGCAAGTCACCCGTCCGGTCTACGGCGTCCCCCGCTGGAAGTAAGTAGTAAGTAAGTAAGCTACCCGTTTTCCAAGGCATTAATGACATACCGTTCGGTCTCTTGCCAACGTCGCGCGCCAAACCGTTTGGTTCAAGCACAGCTGGCACAACGGCGGTGACAAGAGCGCGGCGGATTACGTCGTTGAGGCTAGTGTGGCGTGGAATTCGCCCAGCGCTCCTGCAGCACGACAGGCCATAGTGTCCAAATCGGTCAACTGCTTCTCCACAACAGCATTGATGCAGAGAAACACACGGCGCACCTAAGCGGAGGCAAGTCGCAATGCGGAAGGTAGTGTCATCTAAAAAAGAAAAGGTATTAGGTAAGATAAAAGAATTTTAATTCTTCTCAATGACTATGATTTTAGGCTAAATAAGCTAATAATATCTAATTCCCAACAACAAATTATGAGCACATACTTACCAATCTTTTAAACAAAGAAGACCTAATCACTCAGGATAATCCCTTAGGGATTGATTACCCAATCGACATTAGATTATACTAATTTTGTACCTAATTATGTTGCATGTATTGTAACATAACTAAATTATTAACTTAAATCTAAAACATGTTTATTTGTTTTTCCATTATTACCTATACCTATATTTTATCCATAGAAGTGTGGAAAACTACTTCACTAGGGTAGATAGTGAAGGCGTATGTACCGATTCTTAGGTATCTGGCCTCGTGAAGTGATCAAATCCCACACGCTCGCGCCCTGAACCTCAACACGAAATATGGAATGAAATATGTTATTAACAATTTTATCCTTCCCTGTCATGGCTGCTTAAATAATACAATGTAAACTACGATAGATTCTGTTAAAGATAGTTTTATTTCAATGTGTAACAGCTTGATGGAGAGCTATATACCATGAAACGTTAAATTCACAACACGATTGAGACCAAACCAGACAAACTCGAAATCGTTTTAGCCAAACTTATAGATCATAAAAGTAAATTAATTCATGGCTAGCACCCAAAAAAGGAAATTAGTTTACGACGGCAGTGTGCACACTTTTTAAACTGAATTCAAAATTTAAACTGCTGACTATTTACAAATCGTTCACTGGCGCATCTGTGTAAACTGGACTTTTATGCTGAACTTTTGCAACGGGAAGCATTGTAAAAGCTGACTGGTGGTAGCCATTAGCGCGTACGCTAATTACGGATCTGCCAAATCAGAGCTACCGCCACCCACATACTCACTTAATACAATGCAGATATTACCACCGTTAAATGGTGCCAGCATCACATGTACCTATATCACATCCAATATTAGGTTAGTTTTCTTATTCTGAACAGTCATAATTGCATAATAAAATAACTGATTAGGTAATGTCTTGTATTACTAGCGTAAACGCAAAAATATGAAAGAAATACGAGTTTATTTTAAATCGGAAAATGAATCGCGCGAGTGGAGATGGTTCCTTAGATTTCCAATTATAAAGTGAAACAATTTAAGTTTACACGATACGAAAGATACAATACAGAGTCTAGATTCTTTGACTTCCAAACTTTCTGTAACTTTACAGTGTTTTCTTGAAATCTAAAAGAGATTGTAGATTTTTATTTTATGAAGCAGTATGAAAATTATGGTATTTTTTTTTTTGTAAGATTAGGTTTTTTGTACATTTTATTAGCACTCAAGTATACTCATTAAACAAATCGTATCTTAATCGATGATTCTGTAAGTAGTAGACTAGTGTATTCGGTACTAAATAAAGGAAAACCATTAAAATATAGGAATTAATATGGTAACGAGGCAAAAGACAAGGCGCAACGAAATCATCTCGAGAAAACCACCCAAAAGAAAACTTCGAGACAAAAATCTCTCATTTGCAAATTGTCATTTTTGTTACTGTTGATGATTTTAAGTACAATTGGGAAAATTAAAAGGTTCATTTCAAAATAAGCTCACAATTTAGGATCCACAATTAGAAGAAGAATTCTTGTAACGAGTGACCCATATCATTAGTTACAATACAATAGAAATGCCGCCGGCATATTTCCAATCCCCTTTTTTTTCCAAATTGAACACACAGAACATTGAACTTTCATTTGTGTCATCTGTATTAAACACAGCTTTTACAGTCTCAAATTTATTATGAAATATGTCAATCCAATATTTAAATATGTTCATACAAAAGTTGCTGGAAGTGATCACTTCTAGAGATAAGGCTGCCATTTGTACATTTTCCATATGTAGTCCGTACATGTACTGCAATTCTTTGATTACCCTAAAGATTTTTCTTTTCTTATCGTATCTTATTTTATTGATTTTGGGTACAATTAGGGAAATTAAAAGATTAATATTAAAATATACCCACAATTCAGGATCCACAATTAGAAGAATTCTCGTAACGAGCGACCCACATCACTAGTTACAATACAATAGAAATGCCGCCAGCATATTTCCAGTCCGTTGTTTTTATTTTCCAAATTGAACATTGAACTTTCATTTGTGTCATCTGTATTAAACATAGCGTTTGCAGTCTCAAATTTACCATGAAATATACATAGATCCAAGTAACCTTAGACCGCACCAATTGAATTTTTCAAGTTCTGACGCCTCGTAACGACGTCTTCGCTTATAGACGGTGACACATCAGCTAGGACTCTTTGAAACGAAGTCAGTATTTAATATTTAAACATTTGGCTACCTATTCAAGGTTTTTAAGTTAAATTCAAAGCTTTATGTTGGCCAACGCCTTGAAATGAATCTGGCAAAATAGATAAGTATTTCAATCATGAAGATCCTAATTGAAAAACATATAAAGCACAAGGACGCATTTAAGGAAGAAATTAAGATACTACAACAACCTTGACTAGTTTAGATTAAATACTTCCCACGAATAAATACCCTATTAATTAGTAACAATATATATATCATAATTTTTGCATCCATCTCTCTTTAAAGCATGTTTTGGTAGACTGGACTATATATAATGCGATAGGAGCAAAAGGAATGAAATTTAGAAATTACTTCATTCCCCTTTGTTTTTATGTTCAATAGGAGCATCAGGACATGAGTGTGCCGGTACTCCTACCAGTAAGACTATTCAGTAGGAGCATAAGGCCAGAGCGGATGTTAAGTTATGTTATGTTAAATAATGTAGATGTGATGCTAGGAATAAACTAGAAAGAGGGCAATCATTATTATCGACAAGCTACTGTTGACTAGACAAAAAAATTACAGTTTCTATTATGATTACTTATTACTACGACAATACTGTTACAGTTCCAGAAAAACACATGCATGGTTGAGCTATCTCCTCATACAGCATAAAAAATAAAGTCTAGGAGCAAAAGGTAATGCACCCCTTTTCTTTGCACAATGTGTTTCCGTCTTCCTACAATCCCGGCATGTAAAAGCATTTAACGTAGCCTTAAAAACTGAAGATTCAGCATCGTAGCATTTTGACATCTACATAAGTACGGGCTTCATTCCTGCGATTTCACATTCAAGTCACATTGAAGTAGGTATGCCACTTAAAAAATAGTTATTAAAGAGCGAGTTGAAACTTAGCTTAAATGATAAATTAATGTTGTAAATTTATTAAAACCGATTTAATTTTTTAAACCGAATATTTTCTTAAAATTCAGTTATTACAAAGAAAAAATTCATACAAACAGGTACATTGCATATATATACAAAGTTGGACACAGATTTAAGGATAATATGCCTACGAACTCCCAACTCTGTAGATACGAGTTCCTATCTAATCGGATTATTATTCACTTTCCTTTGATGCGTCGAAACAAAGCGTCACCCAGTGCTATAGAGCGCCATTTCCCGACGCGGTTGACGTAGAAATTACCTAAGCTTAGACAAACGTGTCTGGTAGACAGCGCTAACTCGACGCGAGAGTTGCTCCTCGCTGATTGTCGGTTCTAGCTGCAGGCAGATGCGATGTTAACTACTTATTATAGAAACAATTGTTGTATGTACCTTGGTGTTCTACTCGTATGTCTACAGGTAGGTACGAATGTTATAAAGCTACGGAATGTGTATTTGAATATGAATGTTTTGGTTTTGTTAGATTTGAAAATATTTGTTGCTTTAAAATCTCGGCTGTTGGAGAAGGCTAATTTTAAACTTCAGTTGTTAGATACAATGGCGATAAGTAAAATCAGTACATTGTCAGTAGCAGTAGCATTCAAAGCTTTTATCTTCGGAGCTCTTTAGTTCATACGGCTTTTATGGGAGCGTATACAGTATGTCTGATATCTCAATCTCGAGAAGATAGTCTGCGCAGACTATCTACTCGTTCTTCAATCAGCCGGTGTACCGGGATTTGCATATAAGATACCTTTAATTTAATTACATTTTAAAGAAATAGGTATGCTACTATTGATATATTAGGTATACACCTAATATGAAAACCACAAACTTTTTCTAACTTATTAGTCTACAAATCCGTGAGTAGTTGTCACAGAGATGTTCATATGTATAACGGATTATTAGGATTGCTTGTAAGATGGTATGGCAAAGAAGGGAGTAACTGAGGAAATGACATCTGACAGGAATTCATGGAGGAGAATGACATGTTGCACCAACCCCAAATAATTGGGACCAGGGCAAGCAGATGATGATGACATTCAATAGTTCAAGCTATGATTATACTATTTAATACTATTCTCTATCGAATTAGACTGAATCTCGCCAATGAAAATCAGCTCTTCATATTTATACTGATGATTGATGGCACTTGGTGGAACTTATTGGTACACATAATGATAACGCAGTTGTAATTTTCCGCTCTATTTAAGTATTATAAAACCGGTCAGGTCCATAATAAATATCGAAAATCACGTCTCACTCAAGTCTTATGAAATTCATTGAATAAAAGTATGTGATAACTTGGTTTAGTTTAAATTTATCTCGGTTAAAATCATTAGCAAAAATTCACTGTTAAATGAATTTAACAATGAATATTTCCTTCCAAATGGTTCTTTCATCCATTTTATATCAAGTGCGAACACTACAAATTGCAGACATGATATTTCAACAATCGCTTTCTCATTTTTGCAGTTTGACAGTTTTCGATTTCGTATTGCCAAGTCATGTCCCTAAGGATCTATATCGTTTCATTGTCAGTAATAAA
Source organism: Eilema caniola (assembly GCA_949126895.1). NCBI lineage: Eukaryota > Metazoa > Arthropoda > Insecta > Lepidoptera > Erebidae > Eilema > Eilema caniola. The sequence goes on along the minus strand of OX421463.1, from coordinate 15,381,640 downwards.
TACCACAGTCTTTTATTGTATCCTATGTATTATGAAGAGATTTAGTAAAGCCTAATGTGTTAAATCATAAGAGCAAACTTTGGACAAAATGTTCTGCAGTAATTAACAGTAATTTAAATGCATGATGAAAAACCATCAAAGTACCCAACAGAAATTCAAATGGGGTATTTAAAAGCCCAAGAAACAGCTTTAAAATGGTAATGTGGAGGGCCGATGCTCAGATTATGTTACCGTATATTTTGGAAATTTAGGTTAGAAGTAGTAAATACTAACCCTTGATTTACCGTCTCAACCTTCTCATTTACATGTGACTTCTTTGTTAAAGATCAAACCTAGCAATATTCGTGAACGATAAGCATTTGCGAGTAAAACAAGATATGTATAAGTAATAATCGGTAAAAGTCCACTCATTCGGGGATATATAGGTGTGAATATATGTAAGATATTGACTTAAGACTAAGATATTGATTAGACCGGGATGTTAAATGCACGCAAATTTCATCAGCTATTGTTTTCGCGTTCCCAGGGAAATATTCCATTACCACTAAAATTAAGCTTTAATGGCTTATAATAATCTTCTTAATCCGAACGTCATTTAGTCGCTAGTTGCTGTCAAAGTTTGGACTTTGGCGCCCCAGGCCAGTCTATTTCCGATATTACATATATGTCTCGCGTACCTCTCCTTCCTTTCCACTATTTGGTTTTTACGGAAGTGACCGCCAACTGACCAGTTGTTCCCTTAAGGGCTGTATAAGCCAGTATAGTCTAATGCATCCGGAAACCACGCTAAAATGATGAAATGAAGCTAAGCAAAATGACAAATATTTTACCTCCATTATATTTTAAGATTTTTATAACAAGTTATATTTTTTTATGACTATCGCAAGTCCAGCGATTAATGAAAGAATCTGGATCTCGAATTTTCGAATCCTTTACTCTCAAAGTTCAAAGAGAGGGAGTAACATCAACAGTATTCGGTCATAGACAAATCTCACCTCGAGATCATCTTTTTTCTCATTTTTAAATAAGATTGAACGCCCGATAGAAGGGCCTGATTCAGTAAAATTATGTTTTCGATTTCTTTTAATTCTTATTTGACAAAGTAATCAAAATATGAATGATTCTGAAGACTTATTAACTTCATGAAAACTTAGATTGATTTTGTTGTAACAGATCATACTTACTTACTTACTTACTTCCAGCGGGGGACGCCGCAGACCGGACGGGTGATCTGCCCTTTTATGGGGGTCATTTCACCCAATTCCCCGAAGAACGAATGTAACAGATCATACAAAATATAAAGTTTCTTTTACGATTTTCTCATTAATAGATTTAAATTAAAAGAGTTGTAAACGTGTTGTTATACAATCTTACCCCACTTCATATTTGATTTAAAAACGGATTTATGCAAGTAAATTTTAAATGTAGCTTAAACCTATAGCGTTTAACAAAGTAGCGTATAACTATAGTAAAGCAATTTCTCTGCGATACGGCAGCGGTAGGTCGACTGTGCCGAACGCACGCCAGCGCCCCCTGCGGCATCCAATCAACCGCAAAGGAAATTAAACTGTTGAATTTATTAACGAATACCCTCAAATAATAAACCTTTGTAACTACTTCCAATACCACCTTAGAAGAATCCTACAAGTAGGTATGTTGAATAATAAAAAGGTGTTGAAACTCGTTTGACCTCTTGAAAGCTAGTGGCTCATATAGTTATTGGTCAAAAATAAATAAAGTAGACTAGAAGAAGCATATCAATACGTTGATAAGATACACAAGCTTCAAACTTATCACACACTTTAGTATTTACTAAGAACAAAGGATCTACCGATTTTGGAGTCGCTATCCAGTAAAGATAAATCTATCCGGATCTCATATTTAAACTGATGTCTGCAAAAGAATGTTTTTTTATTATAGTGTACGAAAAGAAATTAAAATTTTTTGGTGCATTATTTACTTAATGAAATAATTAAATACTATTATATACTATTTTTATACGGTTATCCCGGGTTATGGTAACAGGATTATAATATATCGTCGGAGCCGTGGCCATCGGTAAGTAAGGTATTTTCGACACATCAGTTTACTCTTCCACCAATACAATAGCAGCTTGTTTGCAACTTTAGGCCTGTGAAGTATAGCTGTAACTAATCTAAGCCTTCACAAAAAGATTTACGACAGCATTCTATGTTATTACTCCTCTACTCAACGGCGCCTGCCATTATACTAAGTTTAATTTCTGTAACCATAATAACGTACACTAAATATAAGTAATCAATAACCAAGCGAAGACATGTAACTAAGCAACATACTATGATCATAATAAATGTGAGTAACGTGTGTAACACCCCTAAAGGCCAAACAGCGCCACATGTTACCTATAAGGCTATGAATAACCACCACACCGTATATATATTTCTCGGTACACAATGTAACCCTCAGTAAAGCACCCACAACTACTCACTTTATTGTATAGTCTAACCACAAAGTAAGTAATTAATTACGGCACATTATTAAATAAATTAACTAAAGGTTCACCTACATTTACCAAAGTCATCTAACTTTAGAGGTCTGAACTACCCACTATGCAGGTTCTGTTACTATTTACTCATTAGCCCGCAATAAAAGTTAGTCACGCCCACCTTGAACCGTTCGGGCTATTTATCACGCGGTTGTTACAAAAGTTTTGTAAAAAGAGTTTTCGGAGTGGACCCCTGTGTCGTCCCTCCTTAAGATTGATGGTTTCCCTCAGTCAACTGGTTGTTCATTGTGCCTATTCTTCCTGCACTTCCCCTTTGTTTGTACTTTTGTTGTGAGTTTTACAATTATCATTAAGATTCTTGTCTTTTTCGAGGCGTGTACTGTTCTGTTAATGAAATTAAGTCCGACTGAATTTACTTAAATGTCGATTTGGCAAAGTATAGTGTTGTGAAATACATAGTAATGGTGGTTAAATACATAAACGTGGTTTATACTTGCTAGTACATATCTTGCTTTAACAATGTCGGATTTCACAGATATTTATCGACGATATGAATAATTCAAAACGATAGTGTGCTGTGAAACAGCCTCAAAGGAAATACGAGCACCTGAGTTTAAAATTGGCGACGCTATTGGTTCATCTTTACTTCAGCGTCTCATCACTATCCTCTAGGACTATATTTCATATTTAACGAACATTTTATGAAATAGAAAACTGGATTAAGAAACACGATGGTTACTTTTGGTTTACTGGACCATCATTATAGGTAACTCGCAGTAAACTGAAGTGACAATACACAGGCTACATCTTTTGAAAGCCTGATGGTCAAATGGAAAGTCCAGACAGTCGTCAACGTTTGTCAGCTCCATACATTGATCAATCTATTCTATTTCTACAAACGTTTGCCAATTGTCTCGAGAAGCCGGTTACTCAAATAGCGCTTTTACAAAAACTTTGCAGTTTTCGTTTGAAATAACAAGAATTAAATTTCCCAAAAAGCATTATGAGCTGTGTTTTGCTCACCGCAAACATATGGCAAAAGTTTACTCAAATCAGTCACTCCTCTTGCCGAGCCGTTACGAGGTTCATTCAAACCACGTACCGTAGCTCTCATTCAAATAGACGTGTCGAGATTTCGTGGCAATTCGAATACTTAATCAAAAAGTGAGGACTTCTAAAATCTTCAGAGAGTGATAACTTGATAAGTAAGTAAATGTTCATAGTTATGTCTGAAAATGAGTTTTCTTTTTAAATGATACTAGCCTTGCTGCGACTCCACCCGCGTGGATGTCGGTTATCGCGACCAAACACAGCCTATAGCCTTTCTCAATGTCTAATTTACCTTTATACAAAATTTCATCAAAATCAGTTCAGCGGCTTAGCAGTAACAGACGGACAAAGAGACACACACATACACACTTTTCCATTTATACTATTAGTAAGTATGGATATCCATTATCTGATATCTCATCTTATCATAGTTTCTACTAATATTTAAATGTGCAAGTTTGCACTCTTTGATACCAGAACCTCATCATAAATCAAATGAAAATAAGAAAAATTATACTGTAAAGTTAATTGAATTCACTTGCTGACTGTATTTGCATACATTAAACGGAGATTAATAATGGTCGTTGGGTGTATAGAACCCTGAAAAGTGTGATGTAGGGGTTGAGAAATTCAATGTACATATTTATTGGCTTGTTTCAAAAATAATTTCAGGTAAATTTCATACTTTACAGAACTCGTATACCTAATAAAAATTCAATTACGTAACCTTTTGACATGTCTGGGAAGATTTTTTAATGACTACACATTTTTCTTTGTGAATTCATGTCGAATAAGTCATGAATAACATAAATAGGTGATATAAAAGAGGAGAGGGAATTGATAAAAAGAAAGTGTAAAAAATAACGAAGAAAGTAAAAGGTTAACATAACCAACACATGAATGCCTACTCACTGTATGAACATGTTGGTTACACAGCTTCTAAAAGTTCTTAAGTCATAAATAGTATTCGTATTTGTGTATAAAAGATACAATAAAAAAAATAAGATGAATCACCCGCCACAATATCAAACTTCTCATTATTTTGTGAAATTTTCTTAAAATATTTTCGAATACTTATCAGATTTCAATATCATAAGGGAGGCATCGGGGAAAATAAGAAATTCTAAAAATAAGTGAACCGAAATGAGTCTTAGACAACTTGAAACAGTCATTTTAACCTTATGAGTTAAGTTACAAATGTCGCTATAAGTAAGTATATTAAGTCTGTTGAGAGGATTAGGATGGTTTAGGCCCTTTCTCTTTACGTCCCGCTTATAAAATCTCTACGATTCGCGATATGGCCAGTTTGCGATTCAGCTTGGTTACTAGCGCAAATCTTACCGTTGACCCATTGGGATAATAACTTTTCTGTTGTATCCGTAATTATCAGAGGAGGGGGAGGGGGGAAGGATTTACATTGAAAAAAGTGAATGTTCTGACAGGACTTGAACCCGTAGTCCACCGGAATGGTCGAAACCCAGCGGGCACGAACAGCCTTTATAAAAACTAACCTATTTTTCTTTCACCTACACTACAATGTACCTACTATCGATCGCTGTGTAATTAATTTATTGCATAACAACAAAATAAGTTCGCTCTAGTCTCTACGGATACCAAATGTGGTTAATTATTACTATTTACTTGCAGGAATGGCCAACCGAACTCCCCGACCCAATTAGTGGAAATAACCAATATTTTAGATTCGATCAAATGTTCTTATTTCATTCTACTAACTGGCTGTTTGTCACAAAGAGAGAAGTTAAAACGTCATGTATCGATCGATAATAAAAACTTTGGTGTGATTTTCACTTTCTACTCAGTACTAATTCATTGGCCCCTCTAGACACGTAGCAATTCGTTGGCCGGTGTTTGGCAGAATTGAATGACAAATGTAAGGCATTGTCTTATGTGAGCGTTAAACGCGACAAATCAGCTCGTTTCGACGCCGCGCGTAAATATCAAAATGGTTGTAGTTCTTCAGTGTCCTACGTAAGCGTTTTTATCTATCGTTCATGACATGCGTTAACGACTGTTAACGCATGTCATGAACGATGTGCCACTTGTCTAGAGAGGCTGGGCACCAATTCCGTTTCCATTCAAAAGCTTGCACTTTAGTTCCGCTTTTCCATAATATGTTAAAAGCCCACTTAAGACTAGTATGGACGCCAATAGTATCTTACCTCCCAACCTCTAGAGAATCTTATCAAAACAGAAATCACAAACTCGTGTTCCTTATCATAACAATTGAGAGTGACAGTATTTGTTATTCTCAGTTTTATAACAGGTTCCAAATAATAAACGTGGTATGTATTTTTACGCGACTGCGCCAGCGAGGGTAATGTTTTCTATGCATATGTAGGTATGTATGCAGTTTCCTAATGACTGGATGAATTTCAGCGAAGGGTATTAATCTTAGACTAGGTATATATAAACTCTGTAGTAGGGTAAAAAAATGTCAATACCTTAGGTGGATTTTTGGCGCTAAAATATATGTTGTGAATAAGTAGTGTTTACTGAATTGGGTCCCAAATGGAGAATCTTTGCCTATTCTCTGCCAGCTTTGACTTAGAGGCAGGTACTACGAGTGTTTTCATATAAGGGCTTTTTCATCGTGATTTGAGTTTCCTCAGGTATCTGATTGCGGAGTCATTTGAAGACGAACAGACATTTCTTTATAAAAATAATAGTAAAAAATGATAACACAACATTTATTTAATAAATAAATTTCAGTCTGTGTTTCCATTTTGTTAGTCGATTAAAAATATTTTAATGGATCCCTATGGAACCGAGCAATCTAAGGTAATTTGCCTTAAAGTAATAAATGAATATTACTGGGTTAATTAGGACACCGTATAGCTGTGGAGGTAGTTAAATTAATTGGTTGGCTTTATATCCAACATCTATGGCAATATGTATGTGGTTTCTCGGTGGTTAACCAAGTTGAAATGATTTACAATACTATTACTATTAGTATCACAGCCCCTTTTTTATTGCGTACCCTATTTTAACCCCACAACGTTATAGGTTATGCCTGTAGAATATCTATTTAAGATATAAGTTGGATTCTATATCAGGAGGTGAAAAAAATGCCAGAGGAAAGATTAGAGTGACGTTTACCGGTATTTAGAGCTAATATCCGTATTAGCTCTAAATACCGGTTGATCAATTTGGCATGGTACAGTCAGCATCAGAAAAATATTGACCACAAAAGTACTCCAAATTAATCTGAATACCACAAATCCAAATTTTTGTAAGCATCCAGAGTGGTCAAACCATCTTAGCAATCAGTTTTCCGTTATTATGTTATGTTACCACTAATGAAGGAAACAAAAAATCAATTTTATGTTGTCTTTGATACTCATTATTATATTGATGGTTTGTAACTTACCTGTCCTTGAGTAATATTCTCCGACAGGAAAACATTATCTTGTATGCCCGAAAACAGGTTTAATTACCCCATAAATAATATTAGGGAGAATCATTCATAAGCCAAATAAAAGAAAATTTGTTTAGTATGTTCTGAAATGTTATAGGTACAAGATTTACTTTAGGTGATTTATTATCATATTATTATAATGGCTATGTTACGAAACATAGCCATTAGATGTTTTTGGTAATAATCGTACGCCTAAAAATATTTTCTTATTCTGTTATTTCTGCGTAGGTACAAGAAAACTAAATCCCACCAAAACATTTTCATGTAAAAATGTTGCCGAGACGAGTTTACGTAGCTTACCCTGTGAAAAAGTTATCAGATCTATAACATTCATCAGTCGTTAACGCATGTCATGAACGATGTGCCACTTGTCTAGAGAGGCTGGGCACCAATTCCGTTTCCATTCAAAAGCTTGCACTTTAGTTCCGCTTTTCCATAATATGTTAAAAGCCCACTTAAGACTAGTATGGACGCCAATAGTATCTTACCTCCCAACCTCTAGAGAAAAGCCAGATCCTCATCCATTAATCAGTGGGTGTTTCAGCTTACGTGTGAGGTTGGCTTGGGCCCCGAATATTTTGGTGGGACCACATTCACCTTCTCTACATTACCGTCTATAAATTGAACCTCGATCGCATTTAGCTTAAATCTAGGGGCACGCCAGTACCCCTACCAAGACGAGCCAAGTGAAGCGCAAGGGCAAATGCGTGGTTTGGCCGTTTTGCTACCGTGACAAAGATTTCATAGGCATTCGTTCATTGGGTGTGAAACAAAAAGACCAAACCATACGTTTTGACGAAAATGTAGAATTTATGAAGGTATGCCTGGTAAAGTTATGGCGTATAGATCAAAAATCTTGGCTCTACATGAGATCTGACCACCTTTTCATATATTTTGAGTAAGATGTAGTGTAGAGCTTGTAGGTTTAGAGCGTGCAGTCTTTAGAGCTTGGCTTTATACGAGATCTGATAACTTTTTCACAGGGTAAGTTACGTAAACTCGTCTTGGCAACATTTTTACATGAAAATGTTTTGGTGGGATTTAGTTTTCTTGTACCTACGCAGAAATAACAGAATAAGAAAATATTTTTAGGCGTACGATTATTACCAAAAACATCTAACGGCTATGTTTCGTAACATAGCCATTATATGATAATAAATTACCTAAAGTAAATCTTGTACCTATAACATTTCAGAACATACTAAACGAAATTCTTTTATTTGGCTTATGAATGATTCTACCTAATATTATTTATGGGGTAATTAAACCTGTTTTCGGGCATACAAGATAATGTTTTCCTGTCGGAGAATATTACTCAAGGACAGGTAAGTTACAAACCAACAATATAATAATGAGTATCAAAGATCACATAAAATTGATTTTTTGTATCCTTCATTAGTGGTAACATAACATAATAACGGAAAACTGATTGCTAAGATGGTTTACCACTCTGGATGCTTACAAAAATTTGGAATTTTGGTATTCAGATTAATTTGGAGTACTTTTGTGGTCAATATTTTTCTGATGCTAACTGTACCACGCCAAATTGATCAAAAATTAACATCCTCTAAGAAGTGATTTAGTCCGTATTAGCTCTAAATATCGGTAAACGTCACTCTAATCTTTCCTCTGGCATTTTTTTCACCTCCTGATATAAAATCCTTATTTCTTAAATAGATATTCTACAGGCATAACCTATAACGTTGTGGGGTTAAAATAGGGTACGCAATAAAAAAAGGGCTGTGATACTAATAGTAATAGTATTGTAAATAATTTCAACTTGGTTAACCACCGAGAAACCACATACATATTGCCATAGATGTTGGATATAAAGCCAACCAATTAATTTAACTACCTCCACAGCAGCTATACGGTGTCCTAATTAACCCAGTAATATTCATTTATTACTTTAAGGCAAATTACCTTAGATTGCTCGGTTCCATAGGGATCCATTAAAATATTTTTAATCGACCAACAAAATGGAAACACAGTCTTAAATTTATTTATTAAATAAATGTTATGTTATCATTTTTTACTATTATTTTTATAAAGAAATGTCTGTTAGTCTTCAAATGACTCCGCAATCAGATACCTGAGTAAACTCAAATCACGATGAAAAAGCCCTTATATGAAAACACTCGTCGTAGGGTAGTACCTGCCTCTAAGTCAAAGCTGGCAGAGAATAGGCAAAGATTCTCCATTTGGGACCCAATTCAGTAAACACTACTTATTCACAACATATATTTTAGCGCCAAAAATCTACCTAAGATATTGACATGTTTTTACCTTATTACAGAGTTTATATATACCTAGTCTAAGCCTAGAAGATTAATACCCTTCGCTGAAATTCATCCAGTCATTAGTAAACTGCATACATACCTACATATGCATAGAAAACATTACCCTCGCTGGCGCAGTCGCGTAAAAATACATACCACGTTTATTATTTGGAACCTGTTATAAAACTGAGAATATCAAATACCGTCACTCTCAATTGTTATGATAAGGAACATGAATTTGTGATTTCTGTTTTGATAACGTCGGAAAGTGAAGAGACCGCGGTCATTTCCTGAGATTGTAACATTGCGATGAAATGTTACGACGTTAAATGACATTGTTATATTTTGATTGTTAACATTTGTAACCGTTTGAGAAGTTGTTTGCTTTTATACGAAAATTGTTCGTACTGTTTATTTATCAGAATATAGCGTTATGCTATAACTATACTATATACTATATGCATATTCATGTACAGATAATCAAAAACAGGTTTATTCTTGCACGTACCTGCGATAAACTTAAAGACGGAAACGGAACGAATCCTAAAAGTGATTAGTTATTTAAACTAATTTTGATTTCACAACTGGAAATCATAATTACCTGAAGTTGCTTTTACTTGAGCTCCACTTCACAACGTAAAAGAAGCTACTTGAGTGTGACAGCAGACCATCATGCTTCTCCCCGTAAAAATTACCTACTCAATCATGGTCAATAGATCTGGCTGAAATTTGGCACAAGGTTAAAAATATAGTCTGGAGTAGCATAATGTGTTTATTTTTCACACTTAGACCTTCCCACGGAAATATAAATATTTTATTATTAATTTTGAATTATCTTTAAACATAAGCTACATGGGTACAGCGACCTTCATTGAGCTATTCAACACTAAACTCGTCTTATTATAATAACATTTCACCGCCACCCCAAACAAGCCTTTGGCTTTATTACACACCGCACATGATGCTACATTATGATATATGACCTCTTAAGCTGCAGGGCAAAGCCCCATCAAATTACCCCATTGCATGTCATATAACGTGCTAAATTACTTATTGTACTTTAATATTATAGTTTTTGTCGAGTAAATAACTAATGACTTTATATGGTAATTGAAGTGATCATTCGCTTTTTTTTTTTACTATTATTCACAATGTTTACAAAAAAAAACGCTATTCCTCATGAAAATAGCTATTCCATTAAATATTATTATTACTTCTGTAGCAATTTTTGGGACTAATCAAGATTTTAAAATCGTGGGTAATGTATGGTTATGGAAATAAATTATATTTCCTACTAGCTATCCGCCCCGGTTACGCACGGGTGATAAAAACGTTCCCGTGGAAATCCAATATAGCCTATGTTACTCAGAATGAATGTAGCTTTCCAATGGTGAAAGAATTTTTGAAATCGGCACAGGCACAGTAGTTTTTGAGCTTATACATTACAACATACAAATCTTTCCTCTTTATAATAGTAGTGTTGACTAATGTTATATGGAAAGCTTGGGGAGATATTTGGATGTCTGTTACACAATTACGCTACCTAGAGTAAATTTAGGAACCATCGAAGTGAATTACGGGTACCTACTAATTATCAGAATTTCACATGGTTGGAGCAACGAATATTATAAAATCACAACGCTGCGTGCACAGCCAAAGCGGTTTACTTTTTTATATCACTGAGGTGGCAGACAAGCACACGGTCCACCTGATGGTAGAGTGTTACCGTGGCCTATGGACGTGTGCAACACCAGGGGAGTTATACTCTTGGCTTTAGTCGCATTATGTCCAATTCGCAAAATGTCCAGCGGGCTCAAATTGTCCAATTCTCACAACGTCCAATTCGCAAATTGTCCAATTCTCACAACGTCCAATTTGCAAATTGTCCAATTCTCACTATGTTCAATATGGTTAACACCCCGATTCAGAGTACCCCGACTCGAATAGGTTAGGTTAGAAGGCTAAGGCGGGAGCTCCGCTCCGCTTCGCTCCCGCCTTAGCCTTCGTAGTTTTTTTTTTAAACCACCCAAAAAATATGATAATTTAATTAAAACTGAAATTACTTCGAACTGGACCAATTGCGAACTGGACTAATTGCGAACTGGACTAATTGCGAACTGGACCAACTGCGAACTGGACCAATTGCGAACTGGACCTATTGAGAGTTGGACAGTTGGACACGTAACGTTGGACAGTAAGGCACTCTTGCTGCCGACCCTGTATTTGTGTTTACAGGGTTGCAAATATACAATTTCTCAAAGCAACATAAATATGGGTGAAGGTGATGTTTGCTAAATGTAAAAAGTATATTCATAAAAATACGGATAGATAGGGACAGAGGCGGGCAAAGCTCGTACAATTCTTTTCTGAAGCCTGCAATAAATTATCCCCTTCCTTTGTTCTTATATGTATTGGTAATAATACGTATATAATTTACGGCTGTCACACACATATAGGCTAAGGGAACCGGGTGATGGCATTCATCACGTTGCGAGCTCGTCACCCGAACGTGCCGTAAATCGTTGCAATGACATCACGTATTTGTTAACTTCAATCGATTCAAACACCCGTGTTTCCGATTTGATTTTTTGAATTTACATCTGTTACTTTTGTTGAAAATAACGCTGTCCTGGAATATTAATTTACATACCAACGGTGATTAATTTAACAGTACCTAATGGTCGTCAAATTGTAGTACGCAATATTTACATACATGAGTACTAATTAGTTAGACGCAAACACAGTAATGTTCAAAAGTTACGGTAAACTAACCATCATATACATCGATGGACAACAGAAATGTAAAGTACTATGTAATAAAGCTCTTAAAAAGGCACTACTACTTAGTTGAGAAAAGTTACGTTATTTTTTGAATAACTAACAATATATTTCATATTAGTTTTGATAAATATTATATCATCTAGCATTCGAATTATGACATAACGGTGGCAAACAATAGAATTACAAGGAGCAAATAATAGCCCAGGCACAGAAAAACAAATTCTATGGAATAGAATTGTGTCCTATTTTCTTTTTATTATTGTAAACTGCGCCTTTAGCAATAATAATAGTAGTAATGAACAGTTAAAGTGAAATATTGTTATGACAAATAGTTTTATTTGATTTTAAATTTCAATTTCTCGAGCCGCCCTAAAGCGCTCCATACAATATCGCAGCGCGCTGTCACGTCACAGTGTGCTGGTAGACCAGGGTAGAAGGCTTTAAAAAAAATAAAAAGTGAAAACAAAAATAGTAGGATGAAACCCATTAGAAAAGGAGGGGAATATTATAAAAATGAAAGGAAAAATAAATTACGGGCGATCTGAGGTCGGGAAGGGGATGGGGGTGAGTTTTAAGGGTAAAAAACGGTTTTTCTCGATTTCCGGCAAAACTAAAAGTCCTATGGAAAAAAGTCAAATGGCAAAGTTGTAGGTAATAAAAAGATCTAAAACTTTTGTATTTACACTTTTTTCATTTTTATAATATTCCCCTCCTTTTCTAATAGGTTTCATCCTACAATTATTATTTTTTGTTTTAAAAATTATCGACCCTGGTCTATGGCGCATAATGCAAATGTATGGGGTGCAACAGAGTATCGCATTGATGTCAGTCCATGTTACGTTTACACATGTATAATGTTTATATTAAATAAATTATTAAAAATAAAAAACCCGACTGATTCTGAAAAGGTCGAAGCAAGCTTTATAGCAGGCGGTACCCATTAATTTTCATCAGGTTTGGGATTTGCAAATGTGTACCGCCTGGTATAAAGCTTGTATCGATCTTTTCAGCATCAGTCGGGTTTTTTATTTTAATAATTTATTTTATTTTATACTTTTTAGTTGTGACGTATATATATATTTGTAATCGTCTTTTCATTTCCTTCATTCTGAAACCCTACTCGATAAATTTGAGAATTTTTTTTTTTGTTTACCACATACATTTTTGCGCCAAAAAAACAACATAGAGCTTTTGTTCATATTTTATGTACCCAAGAACACTTGGGCAATAAATACCTTTCATTTAAGACACGAATAATTGTAATCCGTACGGTGGTTCAGAAGATATGAGGTAAGAAGTGTCGGTAGCTGAATGGTTAAGGAGGTGGTCTCACGATCGAGAGGTCCCGAGTTCGAATCCTGGCCATTACACTACCGCCGCGAACCTATTCCTAGCGCAAGCAATTTAGCTTAGTTGGAGGGGTTAGAGGGAATATTAGTAATTTCTTAAATTAAGAATATTACAATATACTTCCATACAAACATACAAGATACGCGCGAAAAACATAACTCTTCGAAGCAGTAGGGTAAAAACTACGGCATAAAGCAGTATTGGTGATGATCCGTTGACTCGGGACACTACCCAATTATCTCAGATAGTCACATTCTATGGAAAGCTCACGTAGATGAGATCTGTAGCAAATTGATTAGTTTTTTTATATATATTCAGTATGAAAAACCTTGTAAACAGAATTCTAAGAAGAAATTTACTATAAGTAAATTGTTATTATTACATGTCTGTACTGAATATTAGAACTTCATTTATGAAATGTTATATTTAATCATTAATTTGCTAATGATAATGAGACATTTATTAAAACCATACGAAATCTTCGACGCCAGATTTATTGCTTAGTGATAGGTATTGTCCGCAGAGCTTATTGTCCCCGAACTCGGCACGGCCTAGCCATTTCTGATAACATCATATCTATAAAACTAACACACTGTGAAGTGAAGAGAACTCTTTTGACCCGATAATCAGTCAGAGGGTTGCTTTACTTATTACTATCGCTGCGAAGCGGTCGTAAACATAGATTAAGTAGAATAAAATTTACGTCAATAAGTTAACTATATGATATTGAATCGAAAATAAATGAGTTGAATTGAATTAAATTATCAGATTTAATTTTTGCTAAACTTTTCTTTCTCGAAGCTCCGAATGGTCGGAAGCTTTGTTGTCTTTTCCTATTCATTAATGGCATGTTCAAAACTGGCAAACATTGAGAGTTAGCTGAACGGTCCACTAACTCTGAATGAATGCAGAAACAGTGAACCCGCAGTTCTGAACAATAATTTTGGCTAGCTTCTGTTCACTGCTAGACAAGGATACGATAATTTCACTGCTTTAAATCAAATCCTTATTAAAGGTAATCAGGCCCCTTGCCGTAGAAAGTCGAGAAAAAAAAACGATTAATCTATAATTTCCACCAATCCCATATCAGCAGAACAACCTGAATGTAGCAATATCGGTTTCGAAGAAAACAAAAGAGGTCCAGTACCCAGAGAGTTCCACATATATTCATCTGGTCCAGCATAACTTCTCGAGCTCAAAATGTATTAAATTCGCATTAAGTCCACACAATATCAAAACCATTACCAAAATAACGTATGGAAATAACTCTAAAATTCGAAATGTGTTATTGCTCGTCTTATAACCCTAAAATGCAAATCGAATCTATTTTCGCATGGGGGAATGTTTGCGTGTGGAAGTCTGAAATGAGCTTAGCGGAAAGTACGAAATTGGCTTGGATATGTCGATATTATTTAATGTACCGTACCCCCGAGCTTGTTTGTCGAGTGGAAAATATTTATTACCGTTCACCGCGACTAAAGTATTTTCATCTGTTTTTCTAACTGGGTAGGCTCGTCCAAAGTTATCAATGACATATGTTCCTTATTTTTCTATGAAATCTGGAATTCAATCACTGAAACCTGAAAAAGATACAGGTTGACATTTCCTTGAACCACGTGTTCTACTGGTTATATAAAAACTTAATGAAAGGTTAAATAAATAATTACTTAGCCATCACTGCAACCATTAGCATTCCCGGACGGTATAAACGCCAAAGTTGGTAGGGTGGTTATGTGAGACTCAAACCGACTAAAACCGCACGCCGTCATCAGTTGTTGAGGATCAGATTGCCTTTTGGCATATCCTCGCGCCCTGTCTAATCCAGGACCATCCCCTCGGATGTGGGACCATAGTGTCCCCACTTTCCCCGGAGAGGGAAGGCGCACAACGCGACGTCGAATCGGGATCAGGATTAGACCCAGCGCAGGGATTTAGCCATTCAGATCGTCTGCTATGCTGGCATCGATCCATTAACAAGGTTTGAGTGCCTGATACAGTCATTTATCTTTCACGTAATCTTAGGTATGGTAATATACCATTTCAGGCGGAATTCCGCCTTAGCTTGTAAATGATACTATTTGGCGATGCTTAATTACGTACAGTTACTACTGAAAGTCTTTCCGATCGTTTATAATTATACAACGAAGAATTCCACTTTTAAAACGTAGCGTTAAACTGTTTCGTAATAATATAGTAATATTAATCTGAACATTTCTTTATCATTCATAGCGCTCACTGGCCGGTAAACGAACAGTGGGCGTACTTACCCAGGCGAAGGTTACCATTGGGAAGGGTGGTCATTTTGGAGGGCACGTTAAAGTCATTAGGTCAAGACGGAGGCCTATATGGGCATTCAGAACAACTCTGTCACAGGTTGGCCACTAACCACACGAGTGAAGAAAGAGGAATCAGAGCATGGAATAAGGTAATCTTGTGTAGTTTTTTTATACCACTGAGATGGCAGACAAGCACACGGTCCACCAGATGGAAATTGGTTCCTGTGGCCTATGGACGTGTGCAACACCAGGACACTCGTGCTGCTAACCCGTGTAGAAGACAAAGCAGGAATAGCCTATGGTCTTCCCATTGACATCACAGAACAAAAGACTCTCCATTGAACTCTGGCTACCCTACTCACCGCAGGGAACACAATACATACTTCCCCAGTCGAACTGCTCAATTGGACGGAAACACCGTCGTGTCCTACCTCCTGTAAAAGTAGATAGATGTAGATAGTATAATGTTATTCACGCCTATATTCTGAAGAGCTAAGCAACCTTTTGCGTACAATGCGCATGGGGACATACGTTAATATTACTGAGAAATGAGTTTTACCCGACCAAAGCAACGAACCTGCGTTCTTACACAACCAATGCACTAACCATCTTGATTTCTTTAGTATAAAGGTCTTTTTCATGTCTTTCTATTTTTATCACAAGGACCTTTTATATATTTATTTTCACAAGCTGGCGTTGCTGATGGTACCTGTCTGAAAAGTTTCCTTATTTTTAATGAAGAGCTGACTTGTAACCACGAGTTCCAAGTGAATTTGCATAAAAGGCGCGGAAACGAATAATATCCTTGATATCAGGAAACTTGGAGGCAATGTTTTGAGCTACGCACACAGCTAATAACATCCGACAAGACGTTCGATATTTGCAGTACTACTAGGGTTGTCAAAGTCTAAAAATATGCACATCTCAAAATACTTTTTTAATTCATGCGAAAAAGAAAATTTCCTAACTAGTATCTGTGTGTCTAGGGTTTGTAACAAATTCAGTTTAAAAAAATGAGTTAAATGCGTAGCGAAAGCTACCGTCTCACTTATATTTAATATGTAAGAGAGATTTCGATGCCTGAGTTGATGTACTTGGCATTGACGTTCTAATGAATACATTATATTAACATCGTTTAGTCATTTGACGGTGGTCACATAAAGACCACCGTCAAATGACTAAACTCCAAAAAAACCTAGATTCCAAACTCATTGGTTTTCATTAATGTAATATAGTTTTGAAGGATGTCTCCGTTCCTAGCTGTTGCCCGCGGCTGCAGTAGTGTGAAAATTCTGATCCCATTCCCTCAACTCTATTCCTGGGATAAAAAACAGCTTATGTGTTAATCCAGACTATATAATTTATATCTGCATCAAGTTTCAGCCAGATTCGTTGAGCCATTATAGCGTAATTGAGTACCAAACTTCTTCACAAATTTTCGCATTTAAAAATTAGTATTAGTATATTCCTATATTTTTTTCCTAACTAAAACGTAAAACGCTTTTAGCAGTATTATTCATATTTTAAAACCCGGAAACCACGATATCATGCACTCGACTGTTACTTTCGCAATAAGCCACTGGCAAAATAAATCACATGGATCTAAAAAGAACATACGTGGCTCAACCCGTTCAACCCTACGATATATGATCGTAGCACACCGGTGTTTGCTAGAGGCACCGCTTCATACATCTATATAACTGGCAATAATGCAAATACGCTCTTGAAAAACATTGTCGAACTTTTTCAATAACATGTGTTGTACATACTTATCTGGTAAATGTTAAATATGTACTTCAAATGTTAACTTATAATGATACTGTAGAAATATAAAATAAATTACATCCTGACTTTACGTGACTCACACTGAAACTGAGCAAATAAATCTAGTTTACCTGGGTGTACAATTAAAATCCCGAATATTAACTTCATTGATATAACATTAACTGCCTTAGGTCTTCTCCACACTATACTCAAATTGCAATGCTTCAACATCATGAATACAAGCGTGAAAATACTTAAAATCCCACCAAAAACAAACATCGATAAAAATATGTACGGGAAAAAATATGAACTTTTCTATCGGTATGCTTACCGAAATGAGGTTATTCTACAGATACGCATAGGTAGCCCAATACACTTGAATTGTTACTACTGCGTATATATATAAATAAGACAAAAGCCATGCATACGATAATACAAAAGAATCACTCTGTGTACATTTTCACTCCTGGGAAATAATGATTGAGAAAACCTTGCGCAATCTACTTGCATGTCTGTTTATGTGAAACATTTTCGATAAACTTCGGGCTAAATTAATATTAGATGAGACCGTTTGGATTAATAGATGTTATATCATCATACTTTACAATTTCAAATTCAATGGGTAATCTTGATGAGGATTACTTATAATTTTACTTAATTCCTCATGTTCTACTCGACCAATTGCAATAAAATACACCGTTTAAGTCTGATCTTTCTAACAAAATAAACCGCATTAAAATCTGGTCAGACTTGTTTGCACTGCAAGAGTTTTACAAAAATTGTGTTCAGAATCGTTAACTTAACATTACTCAAATATTATTATTTTAGGAAAAGTACAAGTGAAATTGTTGTTCAATATGTGTAGTAAATTCCACCAAGTGCCATCAATCTCCAGTATAAACAATCCAATGTAGAGACCTATCCGATACACAATTTTACAATAGTACCTAGCATTCCGCCCACCGCCGATCGGCAACTCCGGTGTTTTTTTAAGGTAAGTAACATCAGACTAGTCCCTGTCCAATCAAAAAGGGGTAGGTTCAAGTCCGATTATAAAAACATTGTATGACAGTATAGAAGTTGGCAGCTTCATTATGATATTTAAAGGAGATCTTTGCGAAGGTATGTACGTAAGTACCAACGTTGAAAGGCATTCCTCGGCCCATACAGGAACCTTAACGGTAATGTTCACAGACTTGTCTAATTTCACATTGCCTCACTTTGTTTTGCGTAAGGCTCCACAGTAATTCTACTGAATATAAATGAAGTTTCCCTTGTTCTATGAATAACATTTGCTAAGAGCACAATTTACATTTTATTACAGCCTTTATGTTACTATATTTTGTCCTCATATAGCAATAATTTTCAGGTTGAGCTTAATAACTCACATTCTCACTAAGACTGTTTAGGTATCTATAGGAATATCCTGAATTCGTAGACATATAATTATATCGTAGGAAAGCGTTCAAATATGTACTAATTTTCCCTTAGTGAGTTTTATTTTAACTTATTTCAGCGAATTATTTTGTGTACATGAAGGTAGGACACGACGGTATTTTCGTCCAATTGAGCAGTCCGATTAGGGGAAGTACCTCCGCCCTACAGAATACTGCGGTCATAATAACCAGATGTTGTATTCCCGGCGGCGGGTAGGGTAGCCAGAGCTCTATGGAGAGTTTTTGTACTGTCAAGGGGAAGACCTAAGGCTTGTCCTGCTTTATCTTTTACACTGGCGGCACAGAAACTCCCTGTTCCAAAAGGGTCGGCAGCGCGAGTGTGACGCCCCTGGTTTTGCACACGTCCATAGGCCACGGTAACCACTTTCCATCAGGTGGGCCGTGTGCTTGTCTGCCACTTAAGTGGTAGCAAAAATATATTTCTTATGTATGCATTTATCTGGAGGTTTCTTTATATAAGGTGTGCATGATGTTTGTTACTCAATCACGTTGAACAATGAATCGATCTGTGGGCGGAGCCACGGCCACCTTATCTGTAATAAGTGGATATTTACAATAAAAGTCGAAACTGAAGTTCATAGTAATGTGTCCTAGAATAATATATTCTTATTATTCAAGCTTTTCTGAAGACACAGACATAATGCTCTACCTTTATTAACATCTAAAAATATTGCCGCATGAAGGAGCTCGCCCATGATGAGGGGAATGAGTTTACCTGTGACGTTTTTCAAGGAAAGAAAATAAGAATACATTTTCTTCTCATGGTTAATAGCAGGAAAACGGGCCCTTAAAATCAAAGTGATCTTTATAAATACGTTACCCCAGTGGTACTATGTAGAAGTTTAGGGTATTACGCTAAAAGTAATATGATGTATTTTTCATGATATATGGTGGAAATTGTATTTATACTCCGCGTATACTTAAACAACCACTGTACATAATTGCCGACTCTACCTCATAAAGTAATCTTGGAGTACTACGTAGTACCGTGTTACCCCATTAGTTCTAAGAACTTTGCCAGAGATATATGCTAAAAGGATGTAGCTACTTGTATATATTTTTCGTAAAATGTAGCCGCTGTTTCTCTTGTTTTTGCTTAGATCCTGAACATGGTCTCTTTTACGTTGTGCTCACCCTTATAAGTATTTGAGCCAGCACTTTTCATTTTATATTAAAAATATACTTCAAAGTAGTCCTCAAGTTATAGCACATATATTTGACGAATTGGGTATAATGTGTTCTTGCATAGTGCTTAAGGGATGAAGCAAGTAAAATATCTAGATATTAGCTCGATCACTTACAAGGAGAAATAGAATCTGCTTAGCTTTATCAATTGGTATATAGGTCGGTATCGTTACGACTTGGATTAGACAAGAAAGCACTAAGAGAAACAAATGAATGAAAAAAGTGAAGGCAGTGATCTGCAGTGAGCTAATTAATTGACTACCAGTAAAAATACAAACACCCCTCCCCCACTTCCCTCATTAATAGATAGCATTAGAAATCATTAAGCTTTATTCAAAATTAAAATTTATGAATTATATCTTCAAGGATAAGAATTAATTTTCAGGACTGAAGTAGCTTAGTTTCGTAGAAGGAAATTCTGTAAAAAGCTTCATTACAATTGTTCACGCGGCTAGATTCTTCCGCAACGTAACTTTTAATGATGTCTCAAATTATTCCGAAGATCACCTGCATGCAAATCATGATCACAGACATTCGTTAATTTAATATTTTACCCCCGAAGGGTTTTTCACAAATTTTCATTCAAAGAGAGTACTCAAAGAAAAGAGGAAGTTAAAATATCTCTTTGCTTAGAGATAAATTAATTTTGTTTGTAATGCTCCGTCGTCTTTTTAGGTACCTACTTGAGGGTCTGTTTAAACTCCGGTTTAATCTTACCTTACGCAGCTCATTTTTTTTTTATATTAATTATTTTTACCCCTTCGCCTGTTTGAATTCCAATGATTTCTATATCTTTAGAAGCATTTTAAATTAAGTGATTTCAACGTTTTCAGCAAAAAGACTCTATACAGATATCATAAAGATATTTTTCGGTTTGGTTATATATGGATTATATTTTATTTTATTTTTTAAACCAGTTCTGGATGTTGATCGTTTTAGTCAAATATTTAAAAAATAACACATATTGAAAACCATAGATACTTGAAACACTTGTCCTTTTTTCACAGTATTTATTATTGAGCCTGACCGGTTTCGCCTTACGGCAAAGGTTTACATTGATGTTTATGAACATTTCTAGTCTTCAACGCTACATTGTTCAACATTCTTCTTGTGTGGGTAGTTTTAAAATTTAGTATACCAGTTAAACGTAAGACGAGCAAATCGGCGATTGCAGAGCACCTGCTAGAAACAGGCACCAATCAGTCGGATAGACACCGGACAGTTTGCTTACGTAATAGGGACACTGTGAGTGTGGTATGTGACGGTACATGGCGACAAGAAAATATTGAAAATGTGCGGGTAGATGAAGAGCCTACTACCTCACGGATTCGAAGACGGCGGGCGTCCACCGCGGAGCCAGTCAGCCTGTGACCACGGTCGGTGTAACCTGGTCGCAACGTCAGGCAATCAAAGGTATGTAAGGACTTATACCATGATCGCGTTAATTCCCGTTTTGTAAATTATATATCATGGAACGCGAGAGTTTAAAAGTTAGATGAACTAACATGTTCCATCTGCAACAGAAAATACATTGGTCAAACCGGACGATCCTTTGCAAATTCCCCCATGTGCCATCATCATCAACTGTATAAATAATTTAAAAATTAATTCTGACCAGAGGCAACAAACAGCAATGTTTAAAAACGACTGCAATCTCACTCAGTGCTCCGCAATTCTTAAGGATGTCGTTAAATGGCACCTGAGCCAAATTGAGACGCGACGACAACTTCCACGATTTACGATTTGAAATGGATCCAAGTAGCTCAATGTCATGAAAGGAAGAAACCAACACCAACCAGTCACGTCCCCTACAAAAAAACGCTGTAGGCAAAAGATACTAAAATGAAATAAAAAAAGAATCAAACTATTTATGATACCGAAGGTTCAATAACCTCACGACAACTTGGATAGGTTTCGATAGTGGAAAACGTGGATAGGTTAGGATAGCATCATAATGGAATACTGAAGTTTTCTCTTTATTTTCTTGTTATATATTAGTCCAATTCGATAACGTTTTGAAAACGTTACTGAATCGAACCCCATATTCAAGTCACTAGATGTTTACAATTTAAATTTCCAAGAAAAGTTAAAGTAGATTTTTTTTAAGTAGATTTTTATTTAGTCGTAAAGAATTACACATGTTAACACAGTGTGACTGAGAATGTTACAGTAAGCTAACAAGTTGAACTTCTAGGATAGTAAATACTTCCAAAATTCATTTATATGATTTCAAAGTGCCTAAACTATAAACAAATGTTATTGTGAAATTCGATGCCATGAATAATTCACGTGGGAAAGGCTACCGACGACGAACAACTGAAACAACCTACGATTCGTAACGAAAATTTTCTGTTTTTGTGTTTTGTTTTGTAACAATTATTTTATTGTTTTTGCTAAACGATTTGTTGAAAGAATTGAACCTACCTAATATGTTTTTAACAGTGGGTGTATGTGACTCGACTTTGGAGCCAAGCCAACATCACCTGCAAGACATAAAAAGTCGCAAGCCATCCGCGTAACCGCATATAGATTACGACGCCAAAATCCCGAAGAAAAGAACATTAAAACAGGACAGTGCTTCATACCTAATCCATACCTTGCCCAGTCCGTAGTTTTTAAATAAATAAATACAGTCCACATAATTTCGAAATATTTAAAACGAAATTTGGCGCAACCACCCGTAAATATCAAATCAATAGAAGAAAAGCGTCGGATTCATTCAGGATCAATGCAATGATGATTCCGAATATAAGCATTAATCATCATTAGAGTTGCATCTTAAGGTGGAATTAGATCAAACAAACGTAGAGCTACAGCTAGAACCAGAGCTAAAGCTAAAATCTTTCTTTTAGTATATTAATCGTTTAGTGTAAACGAAAACTCGTTTTCTGCGTTTATACCAGAATAAGCGAAACACGAAGTGAGCAAGCATTCTTAGGATATTCCATAGAATCTATGCGAGCTAAAAGAGAACAACGCAGGAATGTTCTGTTTCTGTTTACAGTAATAAAATTTCGCCGAGAGGGGATAGAATGAACATCCGCTCGTCTGATGTAAACCAGCCTTAACCCCTAAATTGGAGAAAAAAAATAAGTAACGATTTTGGTTTCCAGAATATTAATGACATTAAGTTAGAATGTCTATAAAAATAATAAAATAAGAACTAAGGATTTTTATATTAATAGAATAAACCTACTTATTTTACAAACACGAAATTTGTAAGTATGGATGGATGTTTGAAACCCTTTCACGTAAAATCTACTGAATGGATTTTAATGAAACTTTACAATAATATAGCTTATACATCAGAATAACACATAGGCTACAATGTATAATGATAACCGATATTATAGCGATAACCGACATCCAAGTGAGCGGATCCGCGGGTAAAAGCTAGTATACTATACATTTCCGAATGTTCAGAAAATTAGATTTGTATAGCCGGTTATACAATGTTGATTAAAATCTTATTTGATTTTCTACTAATATAGATACTAAATGGGAAAGTTTTTAAGGATGTGTAGATGGTTATACTCTATTTCGCAAAAACTACTGTATAGATTTTTATAAACCTTTCGAGTAATGCAGTTAAGACATCAAAATAACACATATAATAATATATAGCCATAATAACCCATAGGCTATAATAAAATATAATTATAACAACATAGGCTGTTTATTGCGTCTTTGTAAAGAATCCGGAAATGTATAGCCCAATATACATAAAAATTATGGTCTCTGTATATAAAATTATGGCATCATAATAACATATAGGTCTCTAATAACACATGGCTATAATAACACATAGACTATAATAACACAGGCAGGTATAGGCTATTTATAGCTATTTGTAGCAACCAGAAAAGTATACCTAACCCAATATGCATAAAAAATTATGACGTCTTTTGCAATGTAAAGGAAATGATTAATCTACTATACAATACTTTAAAATAAAATCAAACTTTTTAAAATACGTAATTATAGAATTACGTATTTTACGATTCGAATTGTAAGATTCGAATACAAGAAGAATATACATAGGAATATTCTTCTTGTATTCGAATTTTAAAACGTTTATCATCTTGTTTTAGTAACCTTTACATTAGTTTTAAAAAAAAGTATTATTTCCGGCCAAAAACCACCAGCGCTCCAATTTTCTTGACACTCAATCACTTTACTGTCAAAGTGTCATTGATTGTTTAAATAATAATTATTGCCATTATTATCGATAATTACAATTTTTTATGGAAGCTAAAGCTTTCTTAAAAATATTATTGGGCGTATGTTACAATGTTGTTATTATATGTATATGTAAATGCTATAGTATTTTATACGTTATATTTACAAAATTGTAACGTATAAAAGGCTAAACTAAACGTCGAATTAAAGGTTTGCCATCCGAAGTTCGTTCTCCTTCTCCTTATTTCATTATGGGATGACTATTCTAACTTTTACAAAACTATCTAACCTTATCACGGGAGGGAAGCCTGCGCCAGTGTCCCATACATCAATCAGCGGAAGTACTAGTATAGTAGTGACTTATTGGGCCCCAAAAATATTGGAAGGGTCTAGACGCCTCCTTTTTTACTATGTTTTTATAATTCTATAGAAAAATATAGAACAACAATGCAAAATAAGACAAAGTTGAAATACAAATTTGTTAAAAGCTCAGCTACTATAGTCACAATGTTTAAATTGAATGAAGGCAAAGTACCACTTACAATTGTCGCATAAGTACATATGTCTACCAGCTACCTACATAATACGCAATCCGCCTGAAATTGTCTGCCAACGATCCGAGTATGAAGTGTTTTATTACAATGATAAGGTTTTGTTCTCATTGCAGTGAGTTTTTAGAATTGTTATCGAGTCTATTGTGAGTGTTAATGAACGACATTTTCCAGAAAATCCTGCTGAACAGAGATAACTCGAACCTGCGGGGGCGAATATTGACGATAATGACACGCTTATTTTGCAAAGGGCTCTTCTTTCATATAATAGGGAAATATACTCTATAAAATACAGTGAAAAAGTGGTACTTGGATATGGGACTCTATTAAAAACAGTAGGTACGTGTGTTACTATTTTACTTTTCCGTGACAGTTCTGAAGGTTTCAGTAATTAATCACCCAATTTATCACGTAGGTACATGGATGTTTACGTTATAACTAGAAACTAGGAAGTTAAAAACGAATGTTTTGAATGTATGTTTGTCAATTAACCCATCAATATACCTAACAAGAAATTCAGATGCAAAATAACTAAACACTGACTCTGCTGTTCAACTATTATTTTACCACACAATGCTTTCAGGAGTCATACTAAGTTTCGACAAAAATATGCTAAATCATGAAAGCAAAGCGAGGCAATTCTACGGTATTTGGTTAATATACGTATGATGCCAAAATCTAAGTAGTTCCAAGTTTATTATTCATGCTTTACTACATGCAGATCAATTTAATACGGGTACATACACCAAAATAACATTTTTTACACTTTTTGTCTGTCTATCTGTCTGTTTGTTCCGGCTAATCTCTGGAATAGCTGGACCGATATTGACGGACTTTTATTGGCAGGTAGCTGATGTAACAAGGAGTAACTTAGGCTACTTTTATTTTGGAAAAATAGCGTTGACTCAACGCCGCGGGCGTCAGCTAGTTATAAATATATTCGCAAGAATAAACAGATAAAAATATAAATGCCATATGATGTATTAATGATACAAATTGTCTTATAACAAACTAACTTTTGTTTACACAGCAAATATGATAATATAGTTAAAATACGATAACATCTTGTATATCAAAGCACAAACATGAGTAAATATAATTCATAAAATATAAATTTACCCAAAAGCAAAATATTACGTAGGGACTACACGAAGAATAAAAGAAGATAGAGAGGTTTATACTTAAGGAAATAAAAGTGAAAAGTCAGCTACGTTTGGGGTCGGTTATTGTAGTGAACTATAATTCAATTGTAGGGAAGATAAGTTCCAGTGATCCTTGAGGGTCTGATGCCGCGGCTGATACTATACAAATGAAATAATCTTGGATAAAGCCTTTAGAAAATATTGTGTATTTTATTTGGGGGTATTGTGAAATGAATCAAGCTGAAGTTTTGCAGTAACTTAACAGAATCTGGCTTGCTTAGTTGTTGATATCATGTTTTTGGAGATAACAAGTTTTGAATTATGTTCTAAATTGTAAACCCGAGTTATATACTTTCAAAACATCTCTAATATTCACCGTATCATGTTATGCAATAAGTCGATTATATACTTATAATTCCTAGATATATAATTTCCACTTACTGGGAGGTACATCTCTTTCTGTATGAATCAAAAATAATGCGTACATTGTCAACTCAGCCGGTACGTGATAAATATTCTTTACAAGTTCATTAGGTATTATACAAAGAAATAATAAGGTACTACTTGAGCTCGCACCGCATTTAATAACCCCTCTATATGCCTTTGCAATACGAAATAGCAGACAGGCCACTCAAACGACTCAATTGTGTGTCTCGGGAGGAAAACGTCACAAAGGGCGTGTAATACGTACAAGCAAACGACGCAACAGTCGCACGTGGACCGGCGGGACGTGCCTCGCATCCTACCTGACTGACCTGCACGAACATAGCGCCACTCTTAAAGGAGATTAGTTTCCAGACCCCTTTTGCCTTTTCAAAACGCTAGATAAGCATCTAAAACGAGTAACCTTACAGCTACTCGACAGCATAACATTATCTTCTAAGAATATTGCCACACACAAGATCCGAACAATGACATAATTAGTTGCGTATGTTTTACTGCATTTGTTCATTACAAATTCCGCTTGCGTAAGCTTACAGTAGTCGACGTGGAGGTACGTTAATTTAATTTTCATAATTCCTCAAACATTCTACACGAGTGAACTAAATGAACTTGTTTTGGCAATGTCGCTCATAGAAATTTCTTAACTTATATATAGAGCCAAAAAAAAACGAATTACAATAACATAAATATTTCAATAATGTAGGCATAACTAGTCATAAAATATGACTGGAGTTGTTTATGTACGTACCTATGCAAATATTGTCTACACTGAAGGTTACTGTTGAATGGGAACCATTTAATAAATCTCAACCAAAGTGTTATATACATATAAAACTATTCAAAAATAAATAAGATGGTCTAAATCTACCCGTAACTTATTCAAACGACATGTAGATAGGATAATGTATGAAAATATCGGCCCACACTCTACGCTAAGCTTATTTTATAGATACCCTTCCAATTTTTATATCCTTTGCGATGACGTGATTATTTCATAAAAAGCTTGTGAAATATAATAAAATCAAATAGATTTGGTATACATCCATATACTATTCGGTTAGATTTTATAAAATAAGGCATACTTAGTAAGGGTAAGCACAATTCGTGATTCATTTAAAATAAGCTTCACAAAAGAATACTTCACAAGAAAAGTAAAGATTCGGGATCAATAACGAATACAATTCTCAAAAAGGATAAGCTCACAACCAAAGGCTAGATAATGAAAAGGAATACGGCTAAGGCTCAATGGGCAAACTTCTTTGTTATTAAAACTTTAAGCATGTCCCACAGCTCAATAGATCTTGGAATTCAATTAAATATATTAATACTTCGTTTTTAAAGATACGTTTAATTTGTTTGCAAACATTTAGAATGTAATCCTGTGATAAAGATAAAAAATACGAGTAAATAATGATTATTAACGTACATTTTATTATTTAAAAAATCACTCATATAATTTGCATCTTCAAAAAAGAATATTTCCAATTCAGTAAAATTTGCTAGAGAATCATCTTGCTGGAGATTTTAAATTGCAAATGCAATATTTTCGTAGAACTGTTCAATTAAATTTGAAACTTATCCGAATAAGATAACTAAGTCGTAAATAAAATATGAACTAGTACTTACTAGCTTCACAGTTTATTTAAGGTATGGGAAGAAAATCTTACATTAACATTCTTACAATCGCTTTAGCACAATATTTTATCTCAAGTATACCTACAATGTGTACAAGTTACAACTATATCAGGGTGCTAGATTTGGTTACCTACTTAACATAGGCGAAAGAACTTTTCCGCAGAAGGTGACGAAATTGCACTAAAACTTAAGTTAGCGAATCAAATCCCTTCTTACACATTGAAAAAGAGATTTTGGTTGCAAACTTTTCAATCAATTATTTGGAAAAAATCACGTACAACTTTAGCTCTATGAAATATTAACGACGACAATGAATACATATTATTGAATGGCAAGGAAGATGATTTATGAAATCTTTTGAAAGCGATATTCACGATAGGAATGTTTTAGAGCAATTCTTATAACGAAGGGTATGACTTATTCATGTTCCGAAAGGCAGACGCAATAAGTTCGAAAGAATTCAGATGGCGAGACGTATAATAAATGAGACAATAACGAACGTGGAGTGTTGCTGACGACAATTCACGTCTCATCAACCGAAATAGAAATCTAATTTGCCCTTAACCTGACCAGAAAAATGAAACTGTTCAAAATATTACATATCAAACATTGGTTATGACTATAGCGAGACAAAAAATATCTCAAGTGGATTTGAAGTGGCCATAATCATTGTTAAGGTGAGATGATTAGTAATGAACCATGGTATAACGTTATCTTGGAGATTCGCTTTCACAGTCATCACAGCACCTTCTTATGACCCATCTACTGAGGTTGTATTCGCTAATCCTGTATAGGGACTTTTTTCGGGGTTTGACGTAGAAAGTACGTAGCTAGGAACTTCACAAGATCGCCTCGGTTTTCAAAATACCAGCCCCTCTAGACAAGTGACAATTCGCTAGCCGGCGTTTGGTGGAATAGAATGACGAATATATGGGATTTGACGTATATGACAGCCGTTAACGCTTGTCAAATACGTCAAATCCCATACATTATCATTCTATTCCATTTAACGCCGGTTAGCGAATTGCCACTTGTCTAGAGGGGCTGGCCAGGTGGATCTCACACGGTGGACCAGTTAAGCTGGCAACAATTCACGAGTATAGCTTAGCTCTGCCCTAGGACAGGATTCGTCGATATAAGGTTCAGGGAAAGTGGTTTGGATATCCATTCACTTCGCACACAAACAATTCTTGATTGGAATTATTTTATTACATTGAAATAAGATTCGTTTGTATATTTGCGTCAAGACTATTAGACTTGTTAGATTGAATATGAACAATAACTGACTTGCTCTTTCGGCAAAGTGTCAAAATGAAAAAGAAAATGACTTGAAATTTCAATCTGTAGGACCTATCAATAGGCAATTCTATTCTTCAACTTTATCACCTACCATAGGTATGTAGATTTGCCAAATATTGTTTGGCAACTCTTTACCATACACATCTAAACAGGTTTTCATTAAAGGAGCACAAATCTGAAACGATAAAAATAATATTTAGGATTATAAGAAATACATGTACTAAGTAATATTAATTGGGGTGTACATGGGTTCTCACGAATTCCTTTGGAGCCCAAGCCAACCAACCTCACCTGCAAACCGAACCACCTGCTGATTAATGAAAGAGGCTCTGGTGCAGACTTACCTTTCGAGGTTGGGAGTTGAAGTGGAGCTCAGTGAACAATTTAGAGGTATATTATGTTTGGTATTATTATATTTTACAAATACAAAATGTCAGTTCTCGACAAACAATTATAAGAATCACTTGGACGCTCCTGGTATTCAGTTTATCTCTGGATTATTACATTTAACCAATCAAAATGCTCTCCATATTACAGGGAGGCAATTATCTACTGAGGGTTTGCACATATGCATTCCACCACAGATGAGATATGATGCAGCCCTCATAACCACTGTAAATACTAGAGGAGACAGTTTCGTAAATTATGACTAAAATTTATAAACAATATTTGCTTGAGTGTATACTAACTGGTCCATAAAATCCCATCGCCCAACAAGTGGGGTTCGTTCCTAGATTAAGATTTGTCGCACAATGATTCACAATAATATCTGTATTGACCTGGAAAAAAGTATAACTCTAATTGCATTCCAGTTCGAGAGAATGTAGAATAAGACCTGCCACTCTCTGTCTTTCTAAGAGTATAAAAAACGTAGACAGGTAACGATAAAAATAAATCAACCTTTTATAAGTACACTTTTTCATTTGTTGCTTTCTTTGTCTGTATCTTGCACACGAGACAGAGGCATATAATATACCCTATTAGACTAAACAATAGCAATGTTCGCAAAATAGGCAATAAGTATACAAGTGCAAGCACAGCGAAACCAAAGGACATTCCTCTTCATAATATATGATAGCAATACAGTTTTTCGAGACGAACGCAGAAGATTAGAACGCAGTTGATACAAAAATAAAACTAGTAAATATTGTTATAATAACCGTGTGTAGCTTGTAAGTAGAGCTACTTACTATAATAGCCGCGCTCCTCCCACTAGCATATAGCATAAGCTTAGCTTAGACACTTGTAAATAGTAAGAAGGATACTAGTAATATAGCATAGTCGTACCATTACAGCTTTGCCTTCTTGTTCGAACCTTGTGATATTAGCACTTTGTGCGGGTAGGATTCTCCAACGCGTATTTGATACTGCATTGTGACTCAGAAATAGAGGCAATGAGCCGCACAAACCCGGTATAGGATCCGGATCATATCTTACGTATAAAGGCTGAAACATTTTGAACCATTGTTAAAAATTATCTTTCTTACTTACCCGTAAATCTTACTTACCCGTAAATGAGTAACAGTCAGAATTATTATTTTAGAATAACCAAATTTGAAAGTGTGTAGCATAAAAACGTACAAATACGTCTTATATAAGTAATTAAGAAATGACAGCCACCGTAGCATAGCGGCTGCTGTGTAGGAATCGCGGGTTCAATCCCATGCAAATTTTTATATGCATGAATAAGGGTATTTGCATTGATTTGGTCGTACCTTGGAGAGCACGTTAAGCCGTCGGTCCCGGTTGCCATATGAACATCTATGACTGTCGTTACAGGTAGTTGGAGCCCTCAAAAATACAACAAGTGGTTGCAACGCAGTTAGCAATACTTCAATATCGCCTTTTGGTTGTGGTGATCAGATGGCAGTCGCTTCACGGAAAATGTCGAAGTTCAGCAAAATCCGCAATTAGACTGATAAAAACGGACCCCAGACTCCAAATTGAAAGCTTCGGATGATGAAAGATAAGTAATTAAGTATATATTATACCTACAAAGAGAGTTATAGCATAACCAACAGAAATAAAAACTATGATTAGAAAGAGTGGCGTATGTTAACATTTATACTTTATAGACACTTTACCTTTTTCTTCTGAGAAGATGATAACATTAGAAGAAACTCTTGATTAAATTTTAGCTGTTCGCCTGTTCTGTCACAATAATCTGCGCTAGTGATGACGAATGTGTTCCTTTCTGCTGGAGTTTTACCTGGTATCGCAACAACTGAAAACCCGTCCTCCAATTCTTGAGAGTATGCTATTTGATTTGATGATATTCGACCCCCAAGTAGGAGTCCAGTTTTACCTTCGACGGGCGGATCTGAAGCTGTCAAAGGAAAAAAATTAGGTATTAAGGTTTTGTAGATGCTAATACATTCCACCCTAGTTAGGTATGAATGAATTTGAATAATATAGATAGATCGCCTGGTAGCCACCTAGACCAGAACCTAGTTTTGGTTCCTGAGTCGGTAAAATTGTTCTTAGGTTTTGCAGTTCAGCAGCACGTAGCTTTGAACAGCCAGCATTAGGCTCGTTCCCTATTTCGTAGTGCCAATGGCGAAATGAAGATGTGAGATAGGTACGGCTATCTAGACATATAAACAAAAAATAATAATATTCATACATACCAGGCGCATGTGGTGCTAATAAGGAGATCTTAGAGCCAAAAGTAATAGATCCTGATGTCTGCGTGAGTGTCGTCGGTGAGTTAAGGTTTTCAGTCATACTGCGATACCTTGCAAGCATCAGATCACCTCTCTTCATTTGTTCCAAGAACTTGTTCAGCTTGTACTTATATTGAGAAAAAATTATCAAGACTAAATAAAAAGTTAATTAAATAAAAATAATTGCTGTTTAATCTATACTACTTTAATGCTACAAAAAGGAAAGATTTGATGGTTTGTTTGTTTGTCTACTGGACCGCTTCGAAACATTCTATTACCTATGAAGTTCTATATGACGAAGTTGCCATGTTATGGACTCCCTATGCGAATAGATGGCCAGCTTTTTGTCCAACAGAAGTATCTCGGACCGCATGGACATAAACGCTGGTGTCCCACAAAGTTCCGTGCTGTCTCCGACCCTGTTTCTGCTGTATATCAATCATATGCTGTCTGATGACTCCATCCATTGTTAATATTGTTATGCAGACGACAGTACCGGGGATAAGTGTTACATGGGCCGTGCAAATATCTCTCAGTCCAAGGTGACGAAGAGTCGCGAATAACTTGTATCCGAATTCGTGACTACTTCTACTCTCTCGGGAGTATCCGATTGGGATCGACTAAGCCTAGTCCAATTCAATCCCACTTAGACACAAATATGTGTATTCACCGCTACGTAAACCCTATTTCTTGTTGCCGCAAATCCCGGGTATATCGGTTTCCATTTCCTCGAGTATCAAGATCCTAGGTGTTGACATCTCAAGCGACGTGCAGTAGATACCGCAGCCATTTGGAGGCCAAGGCCAAGCTGGCAGCAAAGAAACTTGGAGTGCTTAACAGGGCGAAGCAGTACTATGTGCATCTGGATTGAGTGATCTTTTCATATATTTCAACGAAACCAAAGCGTACATTTAGTCAAAAATTGTCAAAAATTATAACCGATATCCAAAAATTTGTCACTCACAAGATAATGAAGATATTGACCAATATGTCGATCACTCAATACAGACATTTTGCAAAATGGCTTCAAGCTGAATGTTAGCCAATACTTACTCCGTGGACAAAATTTTCGTATCAAAAATTTGTACCTAATTTGTCACATTGTTTTACAAAAAATCTAGAAACTAAAAGGTAAATCCAGGAATCTATGACAGTTTCATTGGATCACTCAATTCAGAAAAATTTTGATTGAGTGATTCTAGAAATAGGGTATTATGTAGACATAATAAGTACTTTTTATTTTCGCCATAAATTTAAGACTCGAAAACATTTTTACAAATTGCAATCACAACGCCAATATTTATAGTTAAATAGTTATGAGAAATTAAACCTTTTTGAATTTGCTGAACTGAGTGATCGTTAGAAACGCATGCAGGTAACTATCCCTTTTGTTTAAATGTACACTAACTGCGTTGAAAATTTGTACTACTTTGTGACTAAAATTTGGCATAAAATTCATTTGTCTATGTCATTTTATTTACGAGATTTAATTTTTTATTTTTATTAAAGAATAGAGTGTTGTAGGGTAGATATAATTTTTTACTGTTGATGGACTATTTCATCATCTACTATCTATTGTATTCCTGTCATTGAATCTAAATATAATAACCGTATTTGGTATTCACGCTCTTAGAAGCTGCAATTTCTTTTAGCGATGAAAAGGGAACTTGTTCTTTTTGTAATGGTACTGCTGCCTATAATTACGAACTTTCAAATATTATTTCGATGGACTTAAATGGAACAGAAAAAGTCAATTTACATGATGTGCCCGAAATAATGTTAATAAAAAAGAAGTCCTACAGATTACTGGGAGGTATAATTCATCGCTTCTATGCATCCTGGTGGAATGAGTCATTATAGAGCACACGGGTATATAAATGGACGCATGGTTTGCTATGATGATAATATACAAAAAATGTATGATAGTAAAAATGAATCACTTATTTTTTTGCATGTACTTACTTACGTAATTTGCGATTTAAAAGAGTAGTTTGCTTTCTAAATAAAAATTGACAAACATTTTATGTAGTCTTTAATTCTCTTATGATCTCATATTACTATGGTCACCCTACTGCACTTTTCTCTGAAAATTAATTGTGAAACGAATATCTCGTAAATGAAATGACAAAAACAAATGAATTTTATGCCAAATTTTAGTCACAAAGTAGTACAAATTTTCAACGCAGTTAGTGTACATTTAAGCAAAAGGGATAGTTACCTGCATGCGTTTCTAACGATCACTCAGTTCAGCAAATTCAAAAAGGTTTAATTTCTCATAACTATTTAACTATAAATATTGACGTTGTGATTGCAATTTGTAAAAATGTTTTCGAGTCTTAAATTTATGGCGAAAATAAAAAAATACTTATTATGTCTACATAATGCCCTACTTCTAGAATCACTCAATCTAAATTTGTCTGAATTGAGTGATCCAATGAAACTGTCATAGATTCCTGGATTTACCTTTTAGTTTCTAGATTTTTTGTAAAACAATGTGACAAATTAGGTACAAATTTTTGATACGAAAATTTTGTCCACGGTGTTAGTATTGGCTAAGATTCAGCTTGAAGCCATTTTGCAAAATGTCTGTATTGAGTGATCGTCATATTGGTCAATATCTTCATTATCTTGTGAGTGACAAATTTTTGGATATCGGTTATAAGTTTTGACAATTTTTGACTAAATGTACGCTTTGGTTTCGTTGAAATATAAGAAAAGATCACTCAATCCAGATGCACATGATGAACTTCACTGCGGGGCAACAACTGCTTCTCTATAAAGCACAAGTCCGGCCCCATATGGAGTACTGCTGTCACCTTTTTGCCGGAGCACCTGCATACCAGCTTGACCCCTTCGAATCGATACAAAGACGGGCGTTGAAGCTCGTCGATAATCCCATACTCGCAAGCGATGTGGAACCTCTCAGCCTCAGGAGGGACTTTGCCACACTGTGTTTATTCTACCGCCTATACACTGGTTAATGCTCAGATGAATTGTTTGACATGATGCCGACAGCTACATTCTATTATCGCACCGTTTGCCATAGACAGGGAATTCATCCTAACACATTGCGACCAAAAATGGTGCGAACCGTGCGGTATGAAAGGGACTTCATCCCACGCACACTCAAGCTGTGGAATGTACTCCCTGCTGTGGTTTTGCCAAGCGACTACAATATGGGGTTCTTCAAGAAGGGCATTAAAAGGTTTCTTCAGAGTCGGCAGCACGAGTGTGACGTCCCTGGTGTTGCACTCGTCCATAGGCCACGGTAACCACTTTCCATCAGGTGGGCCGTGTACTTGTCTGCCACCTAAGTGGTATAAAAAAAGAAAATAAAACCATATTATTTGTGAGTAAGAGTCCACATATGATTACGCCCCTATCCAATGAAAGTGGACCAGTAATCATAAAAGTAGATTCTCATACATTATTTGAAATCTTATAAATTAAGGACTTCATTGTTATGAGTTAAAATGTTGCAACGGGGGTTCAAGGTAGATATGTCACGAGCGAAACTAGGGAGGGAGGGTCACCTGATCAGAAGCGTGCAGCGTCTACGGCATTAACGTAATTAGAATTAGGCTAGTTATAAGTATAATTGCACCAGGATCAAGGCAGACCAGACCGCTAGTAATACACAAATACTCAATGTCGCAATTACCTCTTCCAAAGTCGACGCTTCATACCAATTGCCGATGCGAACTCGATTACAATACACAAGTTCCTTGTCGTTGCTCATCCTGTTCTACAAATTAATACTCAAAAAATAATTCACGAACACATAAACGAACCGTCAAAAGTGATTAAAAAATGTGATACAGACTGCAGAAAATGTAGCAGAAATAAAATAAAAGTGTCATTAAGAGAATGAGGTTTAATTTTCCAGCAATGTGAACGAGTTTAAATTGCACATAAACGATACATGGCTTATAATGATTCATTCACGCTACATTTGAAACGGGAAGCTGATTAATATGCTGAAGTAAATATATTGGTCAAATAAAACTCATATTCATGTCATTTATCTTTTTATCACCGATTTTTAGTACGCACTACGAATGTTGCGTAACGCCCTGTAACATAGTTAAACCGCTTTAAACTACTCGTAAACATAGTTACATACATACAGTTCAATATTCACAAATCTGAATGGTGAATATTGATGTTACTCTTTTGGTGGGACTAAAGACTCTGAAAGCACCGTAAATACAAACATTATAGCTTACCAATTGCCAATAACTGAACGTGACATTCTATTCCCGTACTTTGCAACACGACGCTAAGTGTAAATTGCTGCTTAACTTGATCGTTTACTTTTTATTTTGTCTTTAAAATGTAAACTTAGCAGGTAAATAGTATAATAGATATTATCTACAATAAGTGTGATTGATTTCTATCTTCAAGTTATTGATCGCATCATTGGACGTATATGGAGCCCCGCCAAGAGTTAGGGGGTCCATCACCTGTGTCAATCACGTCTGCAATCTGGTATACCTATACAAGCAATCTTTGCAACACGCCGCTAAGTGTAAATTGCTGCTTAATTTGATCGTTTACTTTTTATTTTGTCTTTAAAATGTAAACTTAGCAGGTACATAGTATAATAGATATTATCTACAATAAGTGTGGTTGATTTCTATCTTCAAGTTATTGATCGCGTCATTGGACGTATATGGAGCCCCGCCAAGAGTTAGGGGGTCCATCACCTATGTCAATCACGTCTGCAATCTGGTATACCTATACAAGCTGATAACTAGTACTGTCTTTCCTTTTGGGGTTATGGTGTCGGACGGCAGTGGCTCCCGTGAAAGCCGTTTAATGTCACATCAGGAAGGAAAAGTGTAGGAGAGCAGATTTGGGGCTCCAAAGTGAAAGCTTTGGATGCAACTATGATTAACATCAATTACGTCCAATAAAAACTTCAAAAATAAAAGTAAAAAGATCTTAAAAGAATGTCAAATTACATTTAAACAGTAACGAGTACCTACCTTCCACCCTAAAGGTCAGGGAAAAGCGCACACAACCCCAATGATAAGTGTTAACCGCTAACGATCATTGTTGAGTCTAGTAAAAGCCAAGGATACCGAGAGAATTTCAAACGCTTGAGGAAGAATGTCAACTATTTACATTACCAAAATGTAAGGCTGTTTCGGAGCTATTCGTTGTAATATAATTATCATGCCAAAGAAGGTATTTCTCGGACTGGAATGGGTAGAGGACTTTGAATAAATGTCGGTCAAGGGTGAAATATAGATTTTGAAATATTCATTAAATTTTTAACCTTTTAAATATCTTTAGCGTACTAATTACTTGTTTATAAATGGGTAGCTTGTACGCTATAAACTTACTTTCAAATCGAAATAGGCATTAATAAATAGGAAAGTATATTTTTGGTATCTCGCATTCTCATTGTCAAAGGGCTATTTTCTCCGAAGGATCTAATTAGCAAGCCCCGCAGACTGTGATTTTCGATATTCCATTTATAATGCGGAACCATAACAATGTACGGATTCATTTAAGTTATCTCACTGCTTCAGTAAGTACAAATTAGGGTCTGTTAGTAGGATACAAATGTTACTTCAGGTTAGGTTATATCATTATTATTTCTTTTGAAATTATGGTGTAATGAATAATATTTATATTGATCTGCTTTTACTTTATATTTACTAAATTTACATTTCGCAGCCTTATATTACATGAATACTTAGATAATATTACAAATATCAACTGCTGCTACGGACACAATCGAAACTGAAAAAATCTAATATTTTTATTGCCCTATTTGATAGTGCATATAATATTGCATTAGATTCAATAAAATATTGAGTCGAATCGATACTGCACACTTTGAGCAACTAACATTATCGATTGTGACCCGTTGGATAGTATTTATGCGTACACCCCGTAACTGACTGATTCGTTTCTGTTCACCGTGGTTTTTGCAAATACGCTCTATCGAAGGTGGTAGATCCGATGTTAGCGTAAGTGTAACTACAGTTGATAAGTATAGAAAGTGGCACTTTTAACAGTATTCGTGTACCTAATCAGGGATGATTTTTGATCAAAACTGGTAGATTCGACATGCCGTGTGATTTTATAAACCGCGAATACGATCGAATCTGCCACTTTCAATGTACCTAATTGGCAAATTCGATCGTAAGTGAAATATTTATTAAATACATATCAAATAGGTACTTTATTTGTGTAGTCCAAAAAAATGACCATAAAATTAACTACAAAAAATAACTATAACAGCATCATTAGAATTTACCGCTACAGGTCAAAATATAACTTTAAACTGATCTGTAGGATTTGTAGGTATAGCTGCATATTATAGTGCCATATCACAATGTTGCAACCGAATTGCAGCTGCTGCCTGCTGCTGAGCACTCTACCGGTAAAGTACTTCCATCCTTGAGAATAGTGCTATTGTTGAAATAATTTTTATGCTCAATTCCATTCCTCAAGAATTCCTAAAATCTCAAACTCGCGGGAATGTGCATACGAATGTTGCAAGCGTTCTTTCAGCAGAAGTAGACTTAGCTGGCTGCCCGTCGTCGTGTTGCCACTTGCACCTCTTTATAGGGGTGAAGGATTAAATTTCTCAAAAACACGTCGGGGTTTTTTTTTATAAATCGGACACGTCAATTTGACTTTACCTCGCCTGATGGTAAGCTGAAGGTAAAGTCTCAGGAAAGAGGGCCACCATTATATACACGTGCCATGTTAACAGTGGTGGCACTCAGCTTGACGGCCTCATCAGATGCTTTTTCACGCCCCGCTTAAAGGACCCGGGACTGTAGGAAGAGGGAAACACGTGAGCTGGCAAGGAATTCCAGGTCTTAATGGTGCGACAAAGAAAAAAGTCACCGAACCGCTTGGTTCTTGAAGGAATGTTCTGCACCGTATAGGGGTGACATCTAAGTCCTGCACGTGTTGTCCTGTATAGGAAGGGAGAGGGTGGGACTAATTGGAATAGCTCTTCAGAACATTCACCATGGTAGAGACGGTAAAATACTGCCAAGGAAGCAACATCTCTACGCTTCTGCAGAGACTCGAGGGTACTCGTGACCTCAGGATTTCCGATAATGCGGACCGCACGTCGCTGCAACGAGAGCATCTAATAAGTACTTCGCGGATCCATCCCAGAGATGCGAGTAGTACTCCACGCAGGAACGAATTTGTGTCTTGTAAAGAAGACACCGTTGCTCCGGCGTGAAAAACCGTCTCACTCTGTTCAGGACTCCTTACGCGAGGCTGCTTTGATGATACTCTCGATGTAGTTTTTGTTGTTCAGTTTGCAGCGAACATCCATACCGAGGATATTGAGGTTGTCCTGCAGTGGCAGTGGCGGAAGGAAAGAAGATACCTTTACTGTAAACACACATGCCTGCGTCTTCTTGGCATTGAACTCGACCAAGTTCGCAGAGCCCCATTGGGAAATGTGGTTCAGGATCCGGTCAAGCTCGGTGACAAGAAGCTGCCTTTTTTCCGCGATATGCGTCTGCTTATCCGCAGGACGTCCATGATAACTACCATGCAAGGTGCTATCATCCGCATAGCAATGAATGCTGCCGGTCGACAGCATGTCATTGATATGCAGAAGAAAGAGAGTTGGCGATAGGACAGACCCCTGCGGTACGCCGGCATTTACCTGCAAGAACTCCGAGGCTCGTCCATCACAAAGGACGCGAATACGGCGCTCCTGCAAGAAGCCGGCAACCCAGTCGCACAGTCTAGGAGGCAGACAAAAGGCTGGTAACTTGGAAAGAAGCGACTTGTGCCAACCTCTATCGAAAGCTTTGGCGATGTCAAGG
The DNA here is from genome assembly GCA_949126895.1 of Eilema caniola. NCBI lineage: Eukaryota > Metazoa > Arthropoda > Insecta > Lepidoptera > Erebidae > Eilema > Eilema caniola. Next base: position 15,341,847 of record OX421463.1, on the reverse strand, counting down.
CTAATTGCCAATGACTCGCCGTGCTTGTCCATAGCCTCACCCCAAATATGGTTAACATACGCCAGAAGATCACCCGCTGACCGTTTCGGCCTGAAGCCATATTGCCGGTCATTAATTAGGGAGTGATTGAAGATCGGTGACGCATGAGCTGTTTGTTAATTATGTGCTCGAACACCTTGCACAGCACTGAGGTGACGGCTATGGGTCGATAGTTGTTTCGGTCTGAGCGATCCCCCTTCTTGGGGATCGGCTGTGCATTCGCCTCTTTCCAAGCCGATGCATATTTTTGCAGAACCACCGCTGGAATACCGTCCGGACCACTGGCTTTCCGGACATCGAGTGACTGCAATACTGCTCGGATATCGCGTTGCCTGATACGAATATCAGGCATTGCATGGTCACTGACAGGCAGTGTCGGCGACTCCATACTACAATCATCGACTCGGGAGTTGGCCGCAAAGAGATTAACCAGCAAATTTGCTTTCTCTTGCGGCTCATGGGCCAGGGATCCATCGGGATTGCGCAGCGGGGGCAGCGAAGACTGGCAGAAGTTGGCTTGCACGGCCTTGGCCAGTCGCCAGTAGCCACGGCTGCCCGTGGGATGCTCTACTAGCTCCTGACCAAGCCACGCTATGCGCTGGGCATCCGCTCTGACATAAGCCTTCTTGCAGGCCTTTGTAGCTCTGTTGTACGCCGCCTTGAAGTGGCCCACGTTGGGATCGCACGTAGAGCGCGCCCTCATCCAAGCGCAGTACGCAGACTGTTTATGATTAACAGCCTCCGCGCACTCGCGCCCGAACCAGGGGCGCGCCCTGCGGACACCGTCGACATCAGTGTAGTGGATTTAATATTCCATGCTCAGACTGATCTCACCGGCGACAGCAGTTGCGGCCTCAGATGGGTTCTTACCTTTAAAGCAGCGTTCAACCCATGGGATGGACGCAAAATAATCACGCAGTCCATCCCAGTCCGCTGACGAGTAGTGCCAGAGACGCCGCTTCCCCTGCACGGGACGTGGGGGCGCTAAAATCGGCACCTCGGAATGGACCAGACAATGGTCGGATTCACCTAAAGCGGCGCTCACCGAAACACTGTACTGGTCCGGGCGACTCGTCAGCAGAAGGTCCAGCAGAGAGGGCTCATGGTCCGACCTTTTTGGTATCCTAGTGACCTCGTGTACCAATTGGGTCAGGCCATGCGCCAGAGCAAATGCATGGGCGGCTCTTCCCGCGTGGGTTGTTTTGGCGGAGCCCAACCAGATCTCGTGGTGGGCGTTAAAATCCCCCAAAAACACCAGTTCAGCGTTCGCAAACCGCTCCTGCGCATCATCTGCCGTCTGACTAAGGTATTCAAAGAGTCGAGTTGTCTCGGTATCTCCTGTATGGGAGCGGTAGAGGCACACATAGATCTGACTCGTAGAGCCATGGTCTATGTGTACCCAAAGGGTGGAAAAGGATGGGTCCTCTAGGCATCGCAAACGGCGACAACAAACATCCGCCCTAACAAACACGCACACCCCGGCTTTTGCGCGGCAATTCTCCTCAAGGACATAGCCGGGGTAGAGTAAGTAGGTCGTGTCATCAGGGCGGCGTATTTGTTTCTCCGTAAGAAACAGCATTGCTGGTTTCGCCGTCTCCAGGTGTTGGTGGACGGCGTTGAGGTTTGTATGGAGCCCACAGATGTTCGTGGACTCCAAATAGCGAGCTCGAGGGAGAGTTTTTTGCCGCTGTGTAGACCAATCTACTGTAATTATGCGCTGCCATGAGGATGAAAAGGAGGGAAGGCGTGAAAAAAGAGGCGATTGTTGTCGCAGCACAGCGTGACAAAGCGTGGGATTTTGGTTTTATCTATGAATGTGAGGTATGGCGAGAGCCGACACGCCGAACGGAAGGGCCCCCGTACCCCCCGAGTATGGTCGCCGGGCTCCCTCGTCCGGTCACCAACCGGCACGACGAGCCATATCGGGATTGTGCGCGACCTGGTGGGGCAGCCTCCCAGGGTGGTTAGTCCCGGTTGGGCCCCTGTACTATGCCGCGGGCGGCCAGCGGCACCACCGTTTCTACAGGTCTCCCTGTTCGGCGCGTCGCCCCGCGCCACCCCCCACTAGACTACGCCAAGACCCACCGGTCCCACTTGTGCCGCGACCTCAATCTGCCCGGCTATGCACTTGCTGACCCCTGAACGCAATCCAACTGAGATTGGATTACTATGGAGGATTTTTCGCAAAAGTGCACGGTGGTACTCACCCGGTCGAAATTTGTGTCAAATTTCTGCCATCAAATTTCTACCACCCTTAGACTTTTACTATTGTTGACAAAAAACGTATGACAAAAGATCATCTTCCAAACAACATTTGAAAAACTAATCATTTGACAAACTTCATTTCGCAAACAAGTTACTTCAAAAAGAATTATTTGATAAATGAAGGTTTTGCAAATGTATCACTTAGAAAATATTTCAATTTTTAAAATGTTATTATAAAAATGTTCGTTTGACAAAATAAAGTCAGTTAACAAGCAGTCAAACAAGCAATGTGAACCACACGTGTAGCATACAGTAAGCAAGTGGCATGTAGCAAAACATCGTTTCTGCCACACAGAGGCAATCATTTGACAAACTTCATTTCGCAAACAAGTTACTTCAAAAAGAATTATTTGATAAATGAAGGTTTTGCAAATGTATCACTTAGAAAATATTTCAATTTTTAAAATGTTATTAAAAAAATGTTCATTTGACAAAATAAAGTCAGTTAACAAGCAGTCAAACAAGCAATGTAAACCACACGTGTAGCATACAGTAAGCAAGTGGCATGTAGCAAAACATCGTTTCTGCCACACAGAGGCGGCCTTACCCATTGCGAGGCTCCGGGCGGCAGGCCTTTGCGAGGCCCTTTGTCCTTCATAAAAAGTAGTTCTGGTGGTTTGGTTTAGATATTTGTCATGTCTAAGGAGAAATGCTAAAGTTATAGGTACAAATAAATCAAATTTGATTTTAAAAATATTTTACATTGAAAGATTTAAAAATTAATTTAAAAAAAAAATTGGTTGCCTGTAAAGTCGGTATACGGGCGAAAGTTTTACGTGACAACGACTTTGAGTGGTAAAATAATTTTCGCTCTGTCTCTCTCGCTCTTAGGCGGGCTAACTGTGCCCGAGTGGAAGGGACGCGTGCCTCTCACTCGCTCTCATTGTGAGCGCATAACGTGAGCGGAGCGTAACGCAGTTTCTTGAAGTGTCACCCGGCAAACCAATTTATAAGACGTTGTCACGTCAAAAATAAAAAACAAATAGAGATGATAAATTTTAAAATTGATGTTTGCGGCTTTTCCTAAGACTAAAATCTTTATTTATTAAAGCACAATAATGTTACGAATAACCTACGTCATTTTCGATTGAAAGACTAGCAAGGGCTGAAATCCGGTCTTATGTCATTGAATTCCTCAAATATGTTTTAATAATTTTAAGCCTCGAAAAACTCCTATCAGCAGATGCAATTGTAAGAAGTGTGGTAGCAATAATTCTCAGGACTATTTCGATAGTGGGGTAAACTTCAGTTAATTTTTTTCTATTATGTATTGTAGCACCGAGATAATGTCATCGTTTCCTTCATACACACGGATGAACATATTCAGTTCTTCGTACAATTCATGTCCATCAATATCACATGATTCTCCTACTGTCATAGATATTTGCAAGTCACTGCATTGCTTTAAAAGTTCACTATCATTAATTTACCTTCATTTTTTTTTATTATACATGAAGCCAAATATGCTCTCATGATATTTAAGAGCCTCAAACCTAGCATGACAGCTTGCAAGCAATGACATATTAGTTTATTTTGAAAATTTCTTCCGCTTTCAATTCACGAGCTTCATCTTCCCCTTCATAATCAAAATGCCTTTTTTTACGTCGTCTTCTCACTTCTTTGAACTGTTTGTCAATATCATTTTTCTTGGCTATTTCTCTTGCTGTTACAAAGGATGACTGGAAACTTTATTATTCGCGCGACGCGACTCACGATTGTTATGCGATTAAAAAACCGATCCTCAAGTGTTTCGAGGCGCGATATTCAAGTACTACACTGAGAGATTTTTTTCGATAACCGCAAGTACAAAACGTGACAAGTCCGCGATTTGAAGTTAACAAGTGAAAATGTACGTAGATCGTGTGTGTGAATTTTGGGTAATGATAAGTAAAACTATACTAAGATTAAGAAAAATATAGAATAAAGTACATCTTATGGTTACAATAACCCAAAGTTTACTTCTGATTACACACATTTGTACTTATAAACTTCGAATCGTGGACTTGTCATTTATTGTACTTACGGTTATCGAAAAAAAACTCTGTGTACTAATGAATTTTGTTTTAAATGAATGAATTAGTTAACTAACTTTATTTCAATTCACCGTTATGTTATAAGCCTTAATAAATAATTAAGAATCAAAACCAAAAGTTTTAAATAAAATAAAAAAGTTAAAAAAATATAATTTCAATATTTGCTTGGGTTGTTGCGCGAGGCCCCTGTAAGAGCGAGGCCCCGGGCGATTGTCCTGTTCGCCACCCCCTAAAGCCGCCACTGCTGCCACAGCTCCGACGCTGCGGGGCTACGACGGCTCCACGCAAGCTTGTCGTTGCAGATAGTTGTAAAACCCACCACCTGCTCCTCAGGTCGTGGGCCGCCTCCCCCCCCCCCCCCTCACCCCTCCTCTAGGAGTAGGGCAAACAAAACCACGTGAAGTTGGATTTGCAGAGATTTATTTCTGTCACTGTTGAAGGGTAAAACTTGTTTTGCCAACTAACATGTTTAAAAAATAATCAATTTGTGAAATTATGTTGAGGCATAATGAAATTTTTCCAAATAAAATTTTTATTAAATGAGTTGTTTATTGAACAATAGTTTGTAAAATGATAAGCTTGTCAACTTTAATTTTGTCAAATGAGTAGTCTATTGAACAATAGTTTGTAAAATAATAAGTTTATCAACTTTAATTTTGTCAAACGTTGTTTGTCAAATGAAGATTTGTTATTCGTTTTTTGTCAAATGATTGGATACCGTCAATATCGCGGTTGAGGCTGATTGGGTTCCAGAGATATTCCACCTTTTATATCGAATCCCCTCAGATACTCAGATTATTACCGACACGAGTCGACTAAAACCGCATGCCGTCTGAGGTTGCCCTGCCCATAAAGCAAATTCCACCTAGGGCGCACCTAGTTCCTGGATAGGTTTACCGGTAACATCTTCAGACGTGAAGTAGCAGTATGCGGTTCAAATCTGACATACCCAAGTTACCGTTAAATTCGGTGAGAACATAATATGTCCGAGTTACATGTGGAGAACCCTATCTACATGTATAAAAATACGCAGAGATGCACTTGATTGCCAGCCAATACAAAATCCGCACCTGATCTATAAGATCAACTATAAGTCATGTTAAGTATATCCTAAAATCCTTACCCCTCAGACTCACGCTCATAGAGATTCTTCTGGTGATTTAGGTGAACTAGTTAACCGTTCTCTGCCAAAATTACCTCTTACAGAATTAGGCTACAAATGAATTACAAAAGCCAATCCATTATTCAGCTTCTTAGTCTTGAGTAATGATACAGAATAACTAATAGTAGTCTGTAGTGACTAATTTCACTCAGTTAAGCAGGTACTTAAATAAATTGTTAGTGGAGTTAGATCGGCAACTATTCAAATGCCTACTTCTACGTCATTTCAAGTTTAATTTTACTGCTAGTGGTATAAAAACGGGTATTATTCTATTTAATACTTAAAATGTAATCACAATCATTAGTGACTACTCCGGTAGATGATGGGTAGATGGGTATCTAACTAACGTACAAGAAGGAATTGGTAAAACAGCAACAAACCAACAACATTTAAAATCATCATTAAGGCCATCATTAACGTCTTGAACGTATTTAGATAAAGATTGTGATAAATAATCAAAATGTGTATTCCATAATTTTAACAAATGAATGAAATCCAACAGTATCCATAATAAGTGTGGTAGACGTTCAAAAATCATGTTCACGTAACAATTTATTACACGCTTTAGAATTTAAAAAATCAGAAAGATTATTAATGAACTTGCGTTCTTACATAAATAGTTAAATAATAAAATAAATGACGAAAACTAGTCAAAAGTGTTGTACAACAATCAATAATAGCTGTAGTAGCTATAAGGCTTTATAGCTTTAATTCTTGGTCTTAGTTTCAACGTCGCTGACCATAGTAAATATGTTCTCGGCAGTGTTTCTTCCATGGGTGTCGACATAGTTTCGGCAAGTCACTCCACACTCCTACATAAATTCACATATAAGTTTGATGTAATAATTACCGTTTGTAGCAATTAAGAAATGAAGTGATAATCTACATCTACACTACTATTATAAGGAGGAAAGATTTGTATTTTTGTATATTTGTAATGAATAAACTCAAAAACTACTGTGCCGATTTCAAAAATTCTTTCACCATTGGAAAGCTACATTCACCCTGAGTAACATAGGATTTGGATTTCCACGGGAACGTTTTTACCACCTGTGCGAAGCCGGGGCGGATCGCTGGTAATCTATATTGATTTTCTTTTTCGTGTGGAATTCTCCTCGGCCTCGGCCCCCTACCACCCGGCGGGGGCGGTTTTTTTTGAATTTGTACCGACTAAAACCGCATACCGTTTTGGATATTCAAATGCTAGAATATGTGATTGCCTAAGGCATGTCCCTCGCACCTCGATTTACTCAGGACCATCTCCGGTTTGGAGATATCCCTCTTGAGTGCAGGTTAAACCTGCCTACTTTCTCAGTATGAATAGGTTGACTTGACCAGCCTCTCTAGGCAAGTGGCAATTCGCTGGCCGGCGTTTGGTAGAATAGAATGACGAATGTATGGCATTTGACGTATGTGACAATCGTCAACGCATGTCATAAACGTTAAATCCTATTAACCTGTAAAACTGTACTCGTTTTCTCTACCACATAACTCTGTGTTTGCTTTAATGTTGTGTCTTCTTTTCAGGTACTTCAACACACTAAAACCTTTTGGCCTCTTTTTTCAAAGTCGACTGTTTGTATGGGAAAATTTTGTTACACTTGTACTTTCACAGGTTATTTCGATCAGTATAAAGACTGAGTCATTGGCAGAATCGTTGGGATCGCCATAGAACAAAAAAAAACGTTAAATCCCATACATTCGTCAGTCTATTCTACCAAATGCCGGCCAACGAATTGCCACTTGTCTAGAGGGGTACGGTAGGTACTAATGATGAATGAATTTAATGTTATACACTTACAGCGCCAAAGAATGTCTGAATCCAGTTTTGGTTCATGACACAAAGACTTTTGTCTGCGATGCAATTCTTTACAATGAGTCGGGCACCTGTCTAAAAACAAATAAAAATTAAATGCAGTTGGACTCTGTCTGTCTCTGGTGGTTCTGTCCGACTTGCACCAAACACCGAATAGGTAATCCTCAAAAATAATGCAAAATTTAAAAGTTGTCTTTGGTCCAACTGTTAGGCTTAATAACTTAATTTATTATAAATTAAGTCACAAAGACTTTTGTCTGCGATGCAATTCTTTACAATGAGTCGAGCACCTGTCTAAAAACAAATAAAAATTAAATGCAGTTAGACTCTGTCTGTCTCTGGTGGCTCTGTCCGACTTGCACCAAGCACAAAATCCTCAAAAGTAATGCAAAATTTAAAAGTTGTCTTTGGTCCAACTGTTAGGCTTAATAACTTAATTTATAATAAATAAATAAGATCTTAAGAATCTCAATTGATTACACTGTAATATTTTTGTAGTGTTGAGTGTATTCTTTGTACAAATTAAATAGGGCTACCGATTGTATTGTTTTTTATTTCATAAGTGTTCGTGAACCGTGACCGGAAATAGTAGATTATGGTACAAGTATGTAAAGTTGCTGATTACCGCTGAGGCGATATTGAGACGATATCTAAAGAGAACCGAAGACGGTAATCAACAATACCCACGTGTATCATACGACGTTTTTCATTTTACTTGCGAAGAAAATAATAGATACTAAAATAGAATAGATATAATAGAATTTACCCTCGCAGTTTTCAGATAATAAACATTCCATAACGTTAAGGACTTCACATCAATCACATCATAAAGCGGACGTTGTACAGAAATGTGTATTTATCGAGTGGTGTACTAAGTACATAAATCGTTTTCTACATAACAGGTACAGACTTGTAGTCATTTTAATTAATAAATAAGTATAATTTCACCAGTAAAAACGAATTGTGAAACTATTTGATATTGGCGGACTGGCGGCTATAATAATAAAAAATACTCGACACAGACTAAACAGTATGAAGTTTCTTTTTTTTTCTGTGTAAAAACTAGTAAATTTACTTAAAGTTTTAAGCAGAGCGAAAACAAACACGCAATAGGTAGGTATATTAATTTATTTGTTCTATTGCACCGTGATCTTTTTTATCTAATTTTTTTAAAGAATATTGCAACTCAACCAATATAATTTAAAAAAAGTCATTATCTCACTCGTGATTTAATAACAATCAAAAAACCACACTTTGATAATAGTTTTCATTATGTGCCTAATTTCGGTGAGATTAGAGCCACATTATGAGCAAGTAAAATGAAAAAAATGTTACCTTCACTGGGCTTCCAATCCCTTCAAGTCGGTCTCGAGGCAACAAAGGTATAGCGGTGAACCGACAATTGCTGTCTTTGTTAGTGCTTAGTTTAATAGGCATACGGTCGGCAGGCTCTGGTGTGCCGGCTGTCGTGTACCGTACGTACAACGGCGCGGCCTGAAAATGGAAGAACTTCTTAAAATACGTCTTATTAATTTATTTCTATTTCTATTCTAACCAAGTAGGTACCTACCTACGTTTTCTGTGCAAGCTCTGTAAGATGAATTACATTGGGTAAAATACCTTCGTACATTTAGTGGCCAGTCAACTTGAAGGTCTTTTTTTTACTAGTGGCAATCTTAGAGCTCCCTAGTATACCATTGGAAGGTAGTCCTCAGCAACCTCACTGTGTACTATACGGAACGAGCCTTAGTGCTAGGGCGCTTGACTGTTTAACGTAATTTATTTCTAAATATAGTAAAACACAATGACGTAGTTATTATTGTTGTTTCTTATTGACATCAAATTCTACTTAACCTAAGTTTACCACTACTTGTCGTACCCCTAATCGATGTGCTCATGAAGTACCTATAACCTAGGGTAAACCTTGTATAAGCAAGGGTACCTCTGGATCTCCATAATTCTCTGCTCGAAGTAGAAATTCATCGCCGTAATTTAATTTGCCAGTATGGTCGTCACCGTTTGCGCTGCAAGTAATCATAAAATGTGATTGCAAAATGGCACGTGCATCAAAAATAAATCTTAAACCTACCTACTTAACTACAAAATTCAATCACAGTGTTTGTACAGATACCTGACCATAACGAATGTATTCCGACAGCAGGGTGTTGTGATAGGCGATAAAGTCATCAAACATCCATCACATATGTTCTGCGTATAGTCCACTTGACGCTCTCGGACCAAGCAGGACAAAGCTAAACCGTATTGTTGCTTGACACCAGGAACCGGCGGTTTAGCTAAAATTTTTGATTCATTAAATTTTTGTGACAAAATTACAGGATGGCGCCATCTGCTGGGTATTCCTGGACTCAGCTACTGCTGAAGCACTACCTTTCAAGGGTGCCGTGTAAGAACCAAAAACATGTTTGTGGATGTTTTCTCAGCTAAGGCGATTCTACTACACGTACTGCATCACTTCTCCGCTACTCTGCGTGGGGCGCGGAGAAGCGTGGGCCCGCGTCGAGGATGGAACTCTTTTTGTATAGAAAACACGCGAAAGCCAACTGGCAAACAATACGCGTCCCCGCACGTGAAGGCGGGGATAAACGCAAAGTATAGCACACTGAACTCGGGCATTACGTGCGTGCGGCTTAATTTTAGTCCGAGAGTTGTTAGACATTTCTGTATAGGTGTTTGAGACCCACTGAAAATCAATAATAATGCAATACAATCACTCGCGTAGCTACGGGTGGGCAAGGCGGAACCGTACACCGGGGCTCCCAAGTTCAGGGGCCCTCAATCTCTGCCACTAAACCCAAACTAGCAAACCTCATATCGAACAAAATCATCGGAATTAAAAAAGAGTAACATCACAACTCTAATCATGGCAAATGAAGCCCACTCTGGAGGCTCACTAGCTAGGCTAGATAATAATATTATTTTAGCAGTCATGATAATATAAAGTCTATTTATAGTAAGTACCTAATATTATAATAAGTAGGTAGTAATCAGAATTCCAAGTCCCCGATTCTGCTATAGCAAAATCACGGACCCCGCAAGAAATCGCATTTTGATATTTTAGTCTTTAAAATAATGCGTTTAAAATCTAACATTAAATGCATTTTTTGCAGTGTCCTTGGTATGACTGTGGATTTGCTTTAGCAGAATCGATGTCCAGTACTTCAATCATGGTATACTGGCAAGAGGGCCCTTACGGGGGCCACTCGTACCGGCTGACGCAGATGATCTCTGGACACGAGTGCTTCAGGGACTGCCTGTCTCGGATTCAGAAGGAGCCAACGCCCCGGTTCCTGTGATGCAACCGAGGACTCAGGACTACACATGGTGACTACACTGACTTCCTTCTGCGAGCAAGTAGTGCTCGAGAAGGAGGTGGCGGAACGGGTCCGGAGAAGACTTGTCTCCCCTGACAGTTCGCGATGCACAGAGACAGCCCGGTCCTCTCCCTATTTTAATATTTTACTGTAAAATATTGTAGGTAAAAATACCTGGCATATCCGATGCAACTAATTGAACGTTAAACCCAAATTGCACGAAAGTTCCACTTATCGCAAGTGGTCGCTGTAATTAGAAATTTAAAAAGTCAATGCGTCTAGTCATACATGAGCTTAGGCAATGAATAGATACTATTAAAAAGTGCTTAAACACTATTACCTCAAATATATTAGCACAGTGAATGATGTTAACAGATGCATGATCTGCTCGTCTAATTTTGATGCCAGTAGTGCGATTGACAGCTTTTTATACACAAATACCAATATACAGGGGCTATGATGATATTCATCAGTTCAGTCAGTTCAGTTCATTCCCAAAATGTTAATATGACATTAAATGCCTTTATACTCAGAGGTTTGGGCAGGGACGAATTAACACCCACATTTTACCATCATTGATTAAAAAATATACAATCATAAATATTTAGAAAGGTACTCTTACTTACTTACCTCTTTCAGTAAATTGCTGAATAATGTTCGAGATCTCTGAAGTAATAATTCTCGTCTATCACGCTTTCTTAAAAACAGTTTGAATTCATACTGCAATAAATAATCATCATAATATGTAGAATGTTGCTTCCGGGCTGTTTGGTCGTGGTCCATACGTTTCGTCGATCACTGCGGTCGTCATCTTCAGTGGCGCAGGTTCGGGCGGCGACCACGGCCAATCAGCCCGGTAGCAATATATTCTACATTCAACGCCGGCCGTGAAAGCCCAAAGACTTATATTCATAATAACACCTTATAATATCTCAATGTTACCGTAAGTTACTGTACCTACCCTCTACCTAAGTAAACGAATAACTTTCAAAGAAATATAAATCACTTGGTTTGTGCATCACAGTTTAATTCATGGTTAAAACTTACTTTTTTTATATTTATTAATCTGTTCTATTAGATTTGTGAACCTCAGTAGTTCTCGAGAGTCATTCTGTTTGGTTTCTTTAACGTGCCGACATCACCTCGGATTAATTATTCCGCGAGAAAGCTTTAGGCTTTGAGTACCTACCCATGCTTGTGCTTTATTATCTATCATCTACGATCATAGGGTTCAATATTGTTATAAAACTCTTTGAATTACTTATCAACCTTAAAGGCACTATTCTGTCCAGTATACTGACCACTTCGTACCTATGGTCCGTCCTATACCATCCTATCATCATCATCATCCACACATAGAACTGTCTTCCTGATTGCATTCGAGGCTAAGGTGAACTCGGAGCTCAGGATTCGCATGCCGGCTCTCTCCTCCACTTCGCACGATCTTAGACGATGATAGCGAGGCCACGCACGCATAAGATCGTGCATAGGACTTTTTGGGTCTACCTCTTTTACCTGGACCCGGCGGGGGCGCCATCGCCAGGCATTTGTGAGGCGTCCTATAAAGGGTATCTGGCAATTAATTTGTAGGTACATTCATATATGATGTATTAAAGCGAAAATAATCGATCTCACGCATGTCTCATGTGATTCTTTCTGTTTGAATAGATGTAAAGTTTTGCTATACCCCGCTATTGGTATCTACCTCATTCTTTAGCCTTTCTTCGTTCCAGTTTCCCACAAGAACTGCATTGTTATACGACATTACATAGGTAAGTATTTTTACAAATTCTCTATGAATTCAATTTGCTGTTGTTTGTATTTGGTTTCTAATTTGCTATCATTTATTGACGTATGCCACATTTGTGTTAAATGCCAATTCTAATAGACTATAATATAAATCCAAAAATCATAAAAATAGTAAAAGATTAGAACTTTTAATTCTAGTTTTAGACTTTTATTTAAAAAATTAAATTGAAATTATAAATTATTTTACATTATTTAGTCAATTTCTGCGTAACTGGGGTCAGGATCTTTTACTTGAAATTGTTCCGTTGGTCATCATAACTGTCATAAACTTAAGTGTTAGGCTATAAGGACATATATCCAACAGCCGTTATAATTTTATAAACAATAATATCCAATAACTGTCATATAGTGTCATTAGTGTCATATCTAACATGTGAAATGTCACAACAAATGCATAAACAAAACCGTTTGGAAAGATGATAGCCTGTTATCCAATAACATAAACAATTAAACACCGGGGTTAAAGGGGTCATCGCATGCCTATGCCACGACACATTTCCTGCCTGATGTAAATGAGGCCGCACAAAACTGTTTCAACGCTATACTCAAATACATTAGTAGGTACCTATATTAACTTTTTGTGATAAATTTTATTATAGTGTCATCAACTCACTGTTGAGAAAGCAGCAAAATGAACCACTTTATTCAAATTCTTTCCTTATTTGTTTTAATTTTAAATTGTACATCATGTCTCACGCCTATGTCATTAGACCAGACATTTGAAAAAGGAGTCAAAGCCTATACAGAGGAGAGGTGGTCTAGATGTATTGAAAAGTTTGAAGAATCATTGTATTTGTATAAACTGCTGAGGTCTGTTGTAATTAACTGTAGACAAAAGTGTAGTGCCAAGACATTTGAACGTCAAGTAAAAGAAGATATTGAAGACCTTAAGATTTATGAAACATATTTTAATAGGAGGAATTGTATCAACCAATGTCAAGACTTTGGATTTAGAGGGATAAATTTAAAAAGCATACCTGAAGAATATGTACTGAGTAAAATGCATGCTAAAAAACCTTATGAGTACCTCCACATGTGCTACTTTCAAATGCGCATGTTTCAGAAAGCAGCTTCAGCAGCATACACATATTTTGTTGCTCATCCAAATGATGATGTTATGAAAGGTAATGTACAATATTATATTGAACAACCAGAGGTAGATACTGCTGAAGTGATTGATCTCGAGGGTGATGATTATGTTCTCCTTTATAATCTTGGCATAAAGTCCTATAATAAGAATAATTGGGCTGAAACTGTTGCCAGTTTTGAGGAAGCCATAAAGAATTATATTGGGTCTGAAAACCAATGTCGTGTGGAATGTGAGCGTCAACCTGGACAAGAATGGTCATCCGAATTTGTAATAACATTGTCAAATAACATGGCGTCTATGTTACATTGCCGTCAACAATGTCAAGATAAACTAAAGCTTCTCAAATACAATTCAGGTGTTGAATTTCTTACAGACATTCTTAATCACCTACAAATATCTTACTATCACCTTGAGAAATTAGAAGATGCAGCAGAAGCTGTTAAAAGCTATTTAATATTGAAACCTGATGATGAAGATATGTTGGAAAATGAAAAGTTTTATAGTGCACGTGTTGAAAAAGAAGTTGTGAGTCAGAGGTCTGATATTACTTATTATTCTACCCGTGATAAATATGAAAAGGAATTACTGAATTTATTTCATCAGGAAAATAAAGATAATGTTAAATCTAACTTGGGATAAGATTAAAAAGTTCTTGATGCAAGAATTACAATGATGACATATTGGAAAATCTTTAAAAAAATACTATTGTATAGTTTATATTTAGAAAAACTAAGCATAGCCTTATTTTGAACTAATGAGTCCTGTTAAAGTTAACTATTTTACACTTATTTTTGTATGTATGTACTTAATTGAATAAGGTACTGAAGAATTTTTTTACTGAAACATTGTGCCATGAATAGCAAGTAAGCAAAGATTTTTAAACCAAAGATTACTATTTTTGATATACACTAATAATAATTCATAAAATGTTATATTGACTAACAAAAATTGTGTTACATTAATAAATTTATCTTTATAAAAAAGGAAGCATTTTGCATACCCGCCACTATAGTGTAAATTAGCTTTAAATAAGAATATGACAAAGAAGAGCTGTCTTTCAGCAGTAGAAATGTATGTTCCGTATACAGTAAAGTAATATTGTAGATTCAAATTTCAAATTCAAAATTCCATTCATTAATTTTGTATGATGTAAGTACGGTTTTTTGTAAAAATTACCCATGATCCCATAGTAACAATATACCTAAACCCCTTTGCCGAACACGCAGTTAGGCTGGATAATGCAGGCCTGGGACTCTAAGGTGAATGTGAAAGCATCGGATAAGTATGGAATTAACATAAGGATTAAGAAGTGACAATGTAGATACCTATATTACCTGTTTAGTGACTTCAGTTATCCATTCTGTACAATTTTTTTTTTTTACAAAGTTGTTCTGTTCACCTCTCTATCTGTACTGTACTGTACCACACTGATGTGATTTCAAATAATGAGAACAAGGAAGGTAGGTCCAAGCAATCAAACTGATAGTTATCCTATATTTGTATCATCTAGCTGGTAAGTGTAAAAAAATAAAATGCTGAAGCACTAGCAGCGGGTCGTAAAGAGTTTGCCAATATTACCCGAAAAATATAATGTTGGTAAGATCAGCCATTATATTAATAGCCAGTGACAAACGGAGTCTGTTAAAGTACTTTAATCGTAGGTAATCCCCACGGATTGCCCGGTCAGCGGATATTGTCGGACTCGAACCGACTGTCTGACTCATAGATTATTATGTATAGTAGAGGTCTGACTGTAGTCGGGTCTCATTTACCGCCGTGTAGGGTTATCCATTGAGGCATTTCCGTCACGTAGGCCATTCACGGCTTTCAGATGGCCCCCTTCGGGTATGGAGAACGCGGTGCCCCGTGCCATAACTTTATTCGTTTAGATTTAGATTTTCGTTTCTCTTTTATTGTCTATTGGTAAAATAATAATGCTCTAATTTATATTATAAATCATTATAAATAATACATCCAGACAAATAACTCTCGCGCTTATTACCGCTTATTACCTACATATCCATTAACAACGAATGTGTGTGCCAGTGTGCATAAAAGAGCTACGGTACGTTCAAATCACTGGCAGCACCAAATATTTTTTAAGGATGGCGATACTTTTCACGGAAAGTTCTCGCGAGAGGGCGTTCAGTGTTTCTGTCAAATGAAAATTTATTCTGAGGCTGCTGTAATTTTTAACTAATAGTTTTAATGGAACTTCATAAAAAAGGTAAGCTACTTGATTTTAGATATTTAACGTGGCAAATAGGTTTAATGTTCGTGACATTTTATGTGTTATTTTTGTCGCACACACCCATATACGATCTTAGGAAGTGCACACTATGCTACTATAAAAATGTAGTATGTACATGTATTGTGTAGGTGAAGGATTTGTATGTAATTTGTTTCGTGTTATTAATTCTTGAATTTCAATAATACTTGTTGGAAATGCAGATTAATGATGTAGGTACTCTAAGAATCGTATAATCTGGGAGTGGCCATGAGTTATTAATCCTGCATGTTTAATGTATTAAAGTTCTTTTTCAGAATGTTTTAAACATTTCAGTTGTATTAGTTACTTAAATAACAGACAGTAATATTCATTCTTAAAAAATTACTACTAATAGTTAAATCACATTATTATGTGCTTTACATGCAGAATTACCTTTACAGAATATTTACTTTGTTACAGGAGATACACCACCATAATGGATTTGCTATCTGACAAGCTCAGTATTAAAAATATTTTATTTACAAAGTCTATACCCAACTTCACAATACCAACACCAATAAATGGGCACAAAATTTATGGATGTACTGATTGTGGGGACAAGTAAGTAACATAGACTAAGAATTAATAATTCAAACTAAATAAATATGACTCATCATTAGTACCAATTCCAGTTGAATGTCGGGCTCTCACCTCGGAGTCTACCTCCATACCCGGTGTAATAAATCTATGGCATGTAAATCAACCTAATCAATAATTTAAAATTTCATGTACTAATTTATATTGGTTAGTGTTATAACTATTTAAGTAGGTAGGTATTATGTTATAGTAATGTTAATGAAATAAGGTATACTTCAGGCATTCTATACAAAGCCTAGGCTAGGTAAAGAATACTGAGGACAACCAAGCCATGCATAAAATACTATTGTTCATTACATACTTTACTTAGGCAAAGTATACAATACCTAGGCAAAGTATACAATACCTAGGCAAAGTATACAATACCTAGGGATTGTATAGAATGCCTGCTGTTCCACTGGCATTGTGTTTGTTTTCAATGCGTTGTTAATAAATAATTCTTGGTCTATATTTATCATTTTTAACCAGCCTACTTATCGAAATAGGCTATTTAATAGACAGTTCAACTTCTATTTCTGGATGGGTATAAAAATACCTCATGCTTACGGCTTACCTGATATATCCAATTAAATTGTAGTGGTGTTAACACAGCATGCCCCGACCTGGATAGATATAGGTTAGAAGGCTAAGGTTGGAGCATAATAATGCTTTTATTGAGCCTTTATGGTAATTTTTTTTAAACCACCATTTACGTTTTGTTGTTGTTTATATCTACTTCGCCAGCTGCACATTGCTGCTGCAGTATTGTGTAGAATGCCTATGCAAAGTATGAAATAAAAAATAATTGATACATTGCCTATATGTTTTAGGCATGATGTACACTCAACAAAACTGATTGACCTTTACATACAACTTTATCTGTAAAGGGGGGATACTATTGATTTTGTCGACTGTACATTACCTAAGCATTGTATAGAATACTGAATTATACACATTGCTGGTAACATAATATAGGCAGAGTCATAATAAACGATTTCTACTGTATGGTTACAATTTGCTTGACGTTCAGAGCATGTTACACCGGCCAGCGGCAAAAAAAGTGGCTTTTTCATACCAGTTAGGTGGCAGACAGGCCCACCTAATGGAAAGTGGTTAGTGTAGCCTATGTACAGTCAACAAAAGATCGATCTTGATGAACAACATGCTTAAAATAATCCTAATTTCTTGGTCTTCCCCTGTTCCTGTTTAGGGATTGTTCTGATATTTGGTACACACCTTTAGTTTGGACAATAATACAATTTTAATCAATAGAACCGTTTGTATTGCTCTTGATACCTTGGTTTGAGAGTATTCGACACTTTATGGTCAATATATTTCAGATGCTGACTGTAGGTACAGGTCTAGATTTTTTGAAATTATGCTTGACTGGATACCATCGACCGGTGTGATTGTATATATGAATATGAACACACTACTAACTGACATAATACTGGAAGACCGATTGTTAAGATAGTTAGACCACTCTGGATAGTTACAATATTTGAGTACTCTAATAACCAATATAAAATTGGAATTTTGGTATTTGGATTATTTTGAGTACTTTTGTTAGTGACATTTTAATGATGCTGACTGTACGTGTCACACTACAGTCACACTCGTACTGCCGACCCTACAAGAAGCTTCTAATGCCCCTCTTTGATATTATGTTAATTTGTGTTACTGTATTAAAGGGGAGAAATTCATCAAATATTGTTGTACCTATCTAGTATCAAAAAATACCTTTGAAATTAGGCAGTAAGGGCAGGAACCTTAACCATTGTAGTAACAGCAAAATTTTCTTACCTAATTTTTTGAGATATTTTGAACTGTAGTCACAGATTTCAGCAAAATCGTACAGTCATCAAGAAACTGCAAAAGTCCAAAAAAAAAATTTTGTGCCAATCGATCCTATTTCATGTGAGAATGAAAAGACTAAGGGACCATTTTAGCTTTGAGTACTAGGAAAGTCACAAATCGCTAAAAACGTTTCCCACACATTTCAGTAAGGGAATAAAATTTCTATAATGAAAATAAAAAGTTTGACTTTTTCATTTGGGTAGGAAGTGGGTAGGATTGACTGAAAGTAAAAAAAAAAGGAATTTTTACCTAGAAATTCGAATTTGATGCGAATTTATCGATGGGTAACACCGTGCCTTGTCGTGCCGGGGGCATATCGCGGGGGTGCCCCCGCGATATGCCCCCGGCACGACAATGGTTCCCACACTCAAAACCATCTCTAAACTGGAGATGCCAGTGACAATCTTATCTTCAGCAACTGATTACCCAAGATGGCGTTCGGTTTTAGTCGTTTCGAGTCCGGCTCCAGGGGGGCAGGGTATCCGATGGGATTTCAGTACTATAAATTAAAAAATACGATTTGACAGCCTCTGTGGCTTAGCGTTAGTAAACGCGGCCGCCACGCAGGAGGCGCCGGTTCGAACCCCGCTCAGTGCTATTATTTGTATGAATGAATATGGGTATTTGCATTGGTCTGGTCGTGTCTCGGAGAGCACGTGAAGCCGTCGGTCCCTACGAACATCTATGGCAGTCGTTACGGGTAGTTGGCGGCCTCAAAAGGCCAACAACTGGTCTAGCTGCAATGCTTCGATTTCGCCTTTGGTTTGTGGTGTTTAGATGGCAGTCGCTTCACAAAAAAGATCGAAGTTTAGCCAATCCGAAGTTAGATTTTGGTAAAGCAAATCCCTACTCCAAGCTGAAAGCTTCGAATGCGACTGAAATTAACGCTAAGATGATGAAGAAATTTAAAAATATAGAAATGGATTGTATACGCTATTTAAATCCATGTTATGGCATCATATCTAACTACACTGTAGATACGTAGCCGTAGCTAATTAAATGCTTCGCTATGTAGGAATCAAAATCATAAATATATCTAAAAATATTTCTTTACAGATTCATCTTCGAGTCAAGTTACAATGACCACGTCAATCGAAAATCAGTCAAAATCAGTTACATGTGCCGATACTGTAACCAACTAAAAATATTTTTTAACAGATGTAATTTACTCAATCATATAAGATCTCACGCGTTCAAAACTGCAACTATCAACGTTACTGATTTAAAAGTGGAGTCTTTACCTTTAAGTCATTACAAAATTAAGCTTCCATTGCCCAGCACTTCAGCAAATGGTACAAAACAAACCAAAATACTTATGAAATCTTCAACTTCAGCTATAATTTGCTATGAATGTAAATTGGACATTACAACCACAGGCATCGCTTACAAAGATCGAGCCAATCATTTAATGATGTATACAAATGAGGTGTATTCCTGTCCAGTGTGTTTGTTTGCATTACCCAGTATATGCGCACTCAAAGTGCACCTACGGCTTCATCTGAAATGCCCCCCATACTATTGTCCAGAATGTGGCATTCATTTAATTAACAAAAATGTGCACTATCCTTATAATCATGATTGTGAGGGATTCAAAATGATGCGGGCAACAGCCAGGCAGAATTGTTCTGTACCAGATTGCTGCCTCTTCCATCCCAATGATTATAAAGATCACATGACTAAATACCATCTGAAAAAAGTTTACAAGTGTCCATTTTGCGTTGTGGCCTGTTTCAACGAATCAACTATGGAAAAACATTTAGAGGGTCACGCAACTTATGTAAAACCATTATTATTTTATCAATGTGACGTATGTCCTGGTCGATATGTCCTCCAAAATCCCAAATTAAATGATCAGCATTTGCAAAGCCACATAAATTCCACCATCTTTCCATGCTGGGCCTGCGGTTCAGCGTTCAAAGAGATTTCAAGTTTATTGACCCATTTTATAAAAAAGCATAATAAAACGGATGCAGTCGAAGCAGCAATAAATGCTGTAACTAATGACAATAAAATGAAAATAGGTAAACCTAAAAGAATTTATCGTGTGGTTAAAAGATGTGAACAATGCGGAAGGAGCTTCACATATAAATGTAAATACGATGAAATACCAGTACTGCCTAATGAATGTCCATACAAATGTAGCTCTACTTTGGAATCAGACGTTACTCCCGAACTAACTTCTACTAATTCTGAAGGTTATTTAACATGCCATCTATGTCAGGAGAAAGTATCACAAGACTGGATAGAAATTAAAAAACATTACGCCGAATTACATAAAGCACATAAGTGTTTGGATGCTGAAATATTAATTCCAAGAATAGATATTAAAAAATATTTACATCGGAAGAAGATTGGTAGGCCAAAAAAAAATAAAACCATACAGAAAATTTTGAAGAAAAATATACATCGGCAACTGAATAAATCTCCTACATCTTCAATTACTTCAAATGAATTACAGTCTGCGCTACCTAATACACACGTTGAGGTCGATAAACTTTATACTTGTAATATGTGTCGCAGCAATTTCGACCAAAAATCTACCTTAGAAAACCATATGTTATCTCATAGAGATCCTTGTATGGCTTACCAATGTATGGAATGTGGACAAAGCTTTGTTGTAAAGCCATCATTTTCTAAACATTTATTGATAGAACATGATATTACAGATGTTGAGGACTACATTAAGAATAAGAACTGTTATAACGAAAATGCCTTAATGAAATATCAGAATCCCACGAAAAGCACAGATGAACCCCTTCGGGAAAATCAATGTGGTATTTGTCGGGATGAGTTCAACTGCTCAGAAGATTTGGAAAAGCATTTCCGTATGCACGGCATGGCCTTTTTGATGAAGAGTACTGCCAATAAGAATAACATAATATAATAGTTTTTAACGAAGATATCGACATCCCGACCTCCGAATGTCAGTCAACCAAATCAGACACGACTTAACATGGACTAGTTACATTTAGAATGTGTGGCAGAAATTTTTAAGTCATATTCGGAGTCAGAATTATAATACGATCTACGCTATCTAAAAAATCTTATAGTATGCCCGTAGTATTCACATTAGATTACTATGTATAAAGATGCATTGACAAAATGTGCGTGTGGGCTCCTCGCCTTGTCAAGAGAGAATGAATAGAGCAGATACACAGGGTGTATTTTTTCAACGGAGCAGTAAGTGGAGGTACTTTAATCGATGTAGTTACAGCAAAATGTTCTTAGGAGACCTTCCCTAACGTTTTGAGATATTTTGAACTGCATTTACAGATTTTGGCAAAATTATACAGTCGGCAAGAAAAATGCTAACTGTACAATTTTTTTTATATGTTCCAATTGATCCTATTTCATGTGGGGATCAAAAAGCTCTAAGAGACCGGTTTAACTTTGAGTACCAGGTAAGGCACAAATCGCCAAAAACATTTCAGCAAGACAATTAAGTTTCTACAATGCATGGTCAAATTTTGTGTTTTGGGTAGGAAACAAGTAGGATTGACTGAAAATTAAATAAAAATAATTTTGACCAACTAATTTCAATAAAATTTTGATGCGAATATCTTATGTCATTCTTAGTGTGAGCTCAGAAAATTAGTCTTGCGACCGTGTTTTGACCATTGTAGAAATTTACTTCTCATACTGGAAATGTATGGGAAACGTTTTTGGCGATTTTTGTCTTTCCTAAAACTCAAAGCTAACCTGGTCCCTTAGAGTCTTTTGATCCCCACATGACATAGGATCGAATGGCACAAAAAAAAAATTTGGACTTTCTTATTTTTCTTGCTGACTGTACGATTTTGCCAAAATCTGTGAATACAGTTCAAAATGTTTTTACTGTCCCGTGGTAAAAATACACAATGTTTTATAGTATCTTTTAGGATACTAAAATATTTTATATCCAGTTATCTTAAGATACTATAATATTTTATATCCAATTATCTTAAGATACTATAATATTTTATATCCAATTATCTTAAGATAAAATATTATCGTATCTTCGCGGTGTGTGATGCGCTTAAAGCAATCCGACTGCTAGCTTATGCTAAGCGTCCACCTATCGTCAACGTACGCAACGAACACATTGCATCAAACAGATGAATTATTCGCATTGCGCCATAACTACCAGCAATCGGATTGCCGGTAATTTGATTGTAATTTGAGCATACTAAAAAAACGCGCATTGACAGCGCGTGTCGACAGGACGATGGGCGTGCGAAGCGAGCGAGCGGTGTGCGTCCATCTGGCCGGCTTTCCGAATGGCGTCATCGGCACACATTGCAAAAGTTGTCTCTCGGAGCAACTGCGTCGGCATTGCCGATGAGCAGTTTCGTGCGATTCATACGATCTGCATAGGTGGACGCACTTGAATTGCAAAGAATAATACGATCCGTTTGATGCGATGCGTCCGTAGCGTACGATGCCGATAGGAGGAAGCTCAGCTTTAACGTAACCTTTAGTTCTTTCCATTTACATATTAATTCTTTTGTAAATTTATTTCTCTAAAATTAGAGTTTAAGCTTTAATTGTTTAAAAATTATCCATATATTTTACTTACTATGTTGTGCTGTTGTTATTCTTCATTATTAACATTTCCCCACAGACCCATTCCATCTAAACTTCTACTAGTACTGTGAGTGGTGTGCGTTCGCGCAGCGGAATGTTGTTGAATTTAAAGATTTTAATTATGCAGATATTTAGTGTATGACGTCGTGTAATTGTGTATGGTAAAAAAAATTTGTGCATGCAGCCATTGTGGAGCAATTCGCTAAAAACTGATTCCGCTGGGCGAACGTTGTCCTGGCGGAACGTTTTTCTAATCCATGGACTTAGAAGAAAAGAAATGTGTCCAAAAATTAGTGTATATTTGTGTGTAATTGTGTATGTATGAATAAAGTTTCCGCTACGCGAACGTTTGGCCATTAGCTAGTTTTCATATAAAGCTCTGAAATAGAGAGCTGTAGATTTTTACATAGGTTGTTTTGAATTTGTTTAAATTTGTTTAAAAAACAGATTTAGAAGAAATCGTAGGGTTTAAAAGATAAAAATAGAAACGTGAAATACGCTCATTAGGTCTTACTTCGTGAAGTAGCCACTTTGGGGTCTAGATTTTCACGTTTATACAAACCTTGTAGGTGTCTGCAACATGTTGCCAAGTATCAATGATGGTTCGTTAGTAATTAATGAGTTATAGGACAATTTACCATGAATAGACCACTGTTTGCAAAGCAGTCAAATATCAAGACGTTCTAAAGTAATTGCATAGTAAAATGTATTCCAATAATTAGTGTATTAATTCAACTACTCACATGCAAAATTTCATCTCATTAAATTCAGTAATTAAAGAGGAACAAGTAAAATACTGACAAAGCATCGAAAACCTACATAACCCGACCAAGTTCGGATGGCTACAAAAAAGCGACCGTGCCATATTTCTAAGTAACGTTCCATATTTCTAAAAACGTGAACATCTAGACCCCAAAGTGGCTACTTCACGAACTAAGACCTAATGAGCGTATTTCACGTTTATATTTTTGTCTTTTAAACCCTACGATTTCTTCTAAATCTGTTTTTTAAACAAATTTAAACAAATTCAAAACAATCTATGTAAAAATCTACAGCTCTCTATATAAGAGCTTTATATGAAAACTAGCTAATGGCCAAACGTTCGCGTAGCGGAAACTTGAATTTCTCCGAAGTTTATGCATGCACTAATTTTATTCATACATACACAATTACACACAAATACACACTAATTTTTGGACACATTTCTTTTCTTCTAAGTCCATGGATTAGAAAAAAGTTCCGCCAGGACAACGTTCGCCCAGCGGAATCAGTTTTTAGCGTATTGCTCCACAATGGCTGCATGCACAATTTTTTTTTTACCATACACAATTACACGACGTCATACACTAAATATCTGCATAATTAAAATCTTTAAATTCAACAACATTCCGCTGCGCGAACGCACACCTGTGAGTGCTGTGACCAGCACCTGTAGACCAGCAGCTTCAGCATGGTGACATTGCCATCGCCCAAAGTCATAATAAGATATGAAAATATTCATGAACTCGTCAAAATATGTCATATGCAGTAGAAGTGGGTGGGTATACCAGCAAAATCTCTCTATAACCTACTTAAAGATCTAGGCCTATCGAGAGCTACAATAAGCTCATTACTAGGACGAATGTCTAAAGCGGCACTAATAGCTTAACATCAAATTTGGTTAGACAGGGAGGGGAACTTGGGTAGTGAAGTTGAATGTCGATGTACATCAACAAAATCCCTTCTACCTAAACCTACACTTGGGTCGCAAGTCCCAAGCACTATTCAGCAACGCGGTAGATCCGGCACCCATACGGAGAATCCATGGATTGCTAGGAATATCGGTCTCTAATGAAGTTACAAATTCCTTTGCCTCTTTTCCTTTATACCAGCCAGCGCAGCGGTTAGTAGGTAATCTGCCTACGGTCGATCTCAGAAGATGCTGAACACTAACTTTTAAGGGTAGGTATTATCTATAGGCAAGCCCGCCGCAAGGTATTTGTCCCGCGTGCAATACGATTATGCCGCCCCTTTTTTATATTGCTGAAGACGATCCACGGGCCGGAGATGATGAGATGGTTATAATGAACTTAAATGACTAAAACCACACCTTTTGGGTCATACGTTGCTAGAAAAGAGATGGTTACTGGCATATCTCTCGCAACCCGAATGCGCCAGTGCCATCTGCGGTTTCGAGATGGTCCCATCGGGTGTTGAAGCCACGGTATCCCCATCTTGCCCCGGATATGGAGTAGCCCGCATAACACCGCCGTCCGCCGCCTTGGCCTTGCTTCTGCTAGGTGACAGGCACAATCTTCTTATGCTCAAGTCGCCTCTGCTTGCTGGATTGCTGGTACAAAATTCAAGCACTTATTTTTGAAGCTAGAAGCCGCTGCTTGGCATGTTTGAGGATGGACTCAAGTGTGACAGGAACACTTAGTGGTGGATGATACAGTCCAGAGGGAGGACATGGTGAAGAAGTTACAAGTATTCAAATACAGAGGTTGCCTGTTTTGATTTTGTGAACATTTTGGACTGTGTGTCTCGCGCGGTAATCTGATGGGCACAGCGGTCCAAAGGAGTTACAGATTCTGCGGTTGTTGGTGAGATAAAAACCTTCCACATCGTTGTTACACCAAGAATCCGAAGAATGTTAGTGTAATATGTGGAAAGTGGATATGTGGAGTAGAGTAATATGTGGAAGGAGCCGCATGAGAACGGCTGTACGAAGCTTAATATGACGAAGATCTCGCACATGGCGTTGGTTTGTGCAATTCACTAAGTATACAGCGACGACTTCAGAGCTTCGACAGTCTTGACAGAGATTGATATTGTTCGGACTAGGTGACGTCACTGGAGATCGAACAATGGCAATCTCTATCAAGGCTGTTGCAGCGCTGTGCTCGACGCAGCGGGGAACCTAGGGAAAACTGGACATTCAGCGGCGGCAAATCTAGGGAGGATTAGAAGTCAAGGGGGTGGCAACTCCAGGCAAGTTTAGCGTCCTAGGAGCGGCATGGCCCGCATGGCCATGTGTAGACTAGAGACATTCCATTCTCGACATACAATAATTATGCTTTAAATTCTTGCCAACCTTGCTTCATCACGTTGCTTCAACCAAGTTCCTATGGTATTATGTTATCTGTGCTATGGTATTCACGGGATAAAAAGTAGCCTATTTGTTATTGTAGACCAGCGATCGGCAACCTTTATAGGTATGTAGGTAAAATGCGACATGTTTTAGTCCGTTCGAGTCCGACATACCTACTTAATTATTCCCGTTAGAACTGGACTTGGACTGCGGTGGAAGGGTACCCGTAGTAGGTACTTTAAAGGTCGCATAACTACCCACTGAAGATGCAGGCGGTCGGTAGTGGCTTTAGATAAAATATTACAAACCATTTTGAATCCCGTAGATACGAGAAAAAGATCTCGAGATCATTTCTAGTACAAAAGTCCCCGCCCACCGCCGCCGGCCGCTACTTTTTCAGTGGAGATTGACCCTTTAGGTGTTAAAAGACATTAATAGGCACATCAACGATGTAAAATAAACTTGTGAGAGAACTTCAAAATCCCTCATCTGGCATCTTTTAAACTTACCACCAGGTGACGTGAAGTCCTACTGACGCACAAACAAAAAAAGTAGACCTTAAATTATCTAAGAAGCAGACTACTTAAGTATAAGTAGAAGTATAGTGGAGCCGATTTTTACCACATAGGTACGTAACGTAGCTCATTCAAGTCTAACCATGGTATAATAATATGCTTCGCCCATATTCTTAGACCATGAGTCTAACCAAGTCCTTTCCAACAAAAAGAAACAATAGTGATAGGCAGATTAGCAAAATAATTATCGGGCAAAATAACTCGACTTTCAAATCCGATATGTAGCACTAAATCGATTCTGTGTTCGATTTTTTTGAAACGAGAATTAACATTCAATTTTTCTGTTTCTATCAAAATCATAGAATACAATTAATATTTAAGTACATACAATGAGAATATATTGAAAGTGTTCATCTATTGATTATTATCCGCAGAATACGTACGTATTCGCATGACATAGGTTAGAATATACCTACAATTTTTTCGTGTCAGTTCACTTTATAATGCACACTCAAATGACAGCTGTGAGTCTAAACTCAAACGAAAGCTAGCTAGCGCTTAGTTTATGAATGCGAGTTAATACTAACTACCCCGTTGGATTCTTTGCATAGCAACTCTGTTTCGGAGAATAGAAAATTGATTAGTAAGAAATTGAACTTTTTGACCATAGAGTATATAAGAGTTTATTTGAGACCGTGATTTTTCTTGAATCTATCATCAGGTTGTGATTCGAATTGACTTAATAAATCGGTGTTTTTCAGAAAGATATACATCACTATATTTTGACAATTGACATTGAGCAAACCGACAGATTTTGACAGATATAAATAACTCTTGGAAGTCAGTCATCATTGTAAAACACGGATAAAAAAATATCGAACTATTTCCGAGATAAAGATACTAAATACTTATGTCATTAGTCAATAAAATACAAGTCTTGACTCTGTGAACATAAAACAGTATTATTGAAATGACTTGTTAACAAAATATTGAGTGAAGTTAGTTTTTTCACGTGTAAATTTAGTGGATCGTGTTTCGTGAATAGCTTGTAGCTTTCTAGCTAAACGATATTTAATTTGTGCGCATGTTTGTCTGACTAATATTGTTTACATCGTAGACAGTAGTGAAGTGAGATCACATTTTGAAACAATATACATTTGTATTTGTAATCCGAATGTTCAAAAGTTAACTCTATTATGCCTAATTTCAGCATGCATCTCGGAATGAATATATCAAACGCTTTACAACAATTAGAAAGCGTAAAAGCAGCTGTTGATCAAAGTGACGATCCCAAGTTGAAGGTAAGATCATTCAGAATTAGGCCATTTCTTCAAAGTTTTCTTATGCTTTTTTATGTCCATTGGTGAGTCATATACACGAGAGCACTTGGCTATTCGACTGGAAAATTGAAACACCTTTGTCAAAACAAACAGCTGATAGCTGTAATGTTTTCTCTGGCCTGATTGCCAATGAATTTAGGTCAAATGTTTCTTATGTCACTAAATAGGACTGAAAGGTCCATGTAACTATAAACAATTCATCATGAACTTGTGCCAGAGATCCTTTCTAAGCTACAATAATTTTTAAATTTATCATCATGAAAAACTTTTGCAGAATGATTACAGTTTTTTTTTTAGAATTAGGGATTGTAAAAAAAATATTTAAAATGTTTTAATTGATAACCACAGTCTAAAAGTGTGAATTCTTGTGGAATTGTTGTGTTTGCCGTGAAAATAAACGAAATATTACGATAAAATACTTAATGTTTTATTTATGGATAAAATCAACAAATAATACTTGACAAGAGTTTTTTTTACAAGACAGACGTTTGTCAAGAAGAATAAGAATAACAAAGACACAAGTATCTAGGCAACGCAATCGACATTGACTGACAATAATATTAGTCTATGACAATGAGGCTGCATAACCACTGAGTATATTATAGGAGTGGTATGCATACTCTTTACATCCTCCTGACTTTTAAGAATTGTTACGAAGAGCAAAAAAAAGAGGAACAATTCTTCTCCACACCAATTCTCTTGGACAGCTGCAGGAGTCTTGGGCCGAACAAAGGCTTGGTGAACATATCGGCGAGCTGAAGTTCTGTTGGGACTTGTTTCACTATGAGTTCTTGATTAACTACACACTCACGGATGAAAAAGTGTTTCAACTTTATGTGTTTGGTTCTCCGGTGGTACTCATAGGGAGGATTCTCAGCGAGTTTTATTGCAGATTCATTGTCGACATATATCACCGGTACATTTTGTAATTTGGTGATCTCTTCAAGCAATGCTTTTAACCAAATTAATTCCTTCGCTGTTTCAGTCAGGGCAATCAATTCGGCTTCAGTGGAAGAAACTGCGACAGAGTTTTGTTTTTGACTCTTCCACATTATGGGGCCAGAGAAGAGGAAAATCATTCCGGTAGTGGAATGGCCAGTGGAAGTATCACCACCATGGTCGGAATCACTGTATGCTAGGAGTGTTTTGTCATCTCCTGTCTTTTTAAATATAAGTCCCATATCTGTTGTCCCCTTCAAGTATCTGAATATTCTCTTCAAGTTCAAAACATCAATCTTTCTTGGATTATCCAGATGCCGAGATACGACACTTACAGCATAACTGATATCTGGCCGTGTAGCTACCATTAAGTAGGCTAAAGCACCCACAGCTTGTCGGTATGGGAAATTACTTTCATCGGGTGCGTCATTTTTATCGTGTTCTGCTTGGGCAACTTTTATGGCAGGAGTTGGAACAGGTTTGCAGTTTGACATTCCGAATCTGTCCAATATCTTTTTGGTATAGCCTTTCTGGTCAACAGTAATAGTGCCATCTTTGGCTTTGTGTATTTCCATGCCAAGAAAGTAGGAAGCAGGCTTAGTGGTTATCTTGAAACGCGTTTTCAGTTGATTGATAAAATCTCTACCAGCCTTTTCATTGACAGATGCAACCAACCCGTCATCCACATAGAGTGTGATTACCACTTGATCTTTGATATACAGGCATGGGTCTTGCGTACTTTGCTTGAAACCAGATTCGATAAGGTATTCTGAAATACAAGCGTTCCAGCACAAGGGCGCCTGCTTGAGACCGTAAAGACTTCTTTTCAATCGACATACTTTCTTTGTGCCATCGCTGTAGCCTTCTGGTTGAGCCATATATAACTCTTCTTTTACAGAGCCGTTAAGGAAGGCAGTTGACACGTCGAATTGCTGGAGAACCATATTCTGTTGAGCAGCTAAGCCTAGTACTGCTCGTATAGTGCTCAAGCGGACCACTGGACTGAATGTCTTATCATAGTCCAAGCCGGGTTTTTGTGAAAAACCTTTGACAACCAGCCTAGCTTTGTACCGGTCGACTGTGCCGTCGGGATTCAATTTTATCTTGTAGACCCATTTGCAGGGTAGGGGATTTCTGCCTTTCGGTAAGTCTACCAGTTCCCAAGTTTGGTTTTCGGCAAGCGAGGTCAGTTCACTGTGCATGGCATTCAGCCATTCAGCTTTGCTGTTACTGGTCATGGCTTCTTTGTAAGTACGTGGTTCCACAGGTCTTTCAGATTCAATAGCAGCCATGATGAAATCATCGAACTTTTTGGGAGGTACTATACGTGTTCTGTCTCTTAGACGGGGAAGATCTGGGACGGGGTCTGGTTCAGACTCTTCTCCGTCGTGGTCAGATTCATGATTTTGTATAGGTTGGGGATCAGGCTCATCATCCTCGTCATTGATTTCAGGCTGTGGTATATGCTGTGGCGGTGGCAACGTTGACTCACGATCATTTGTACCATCTGCGTTTTCATCTGCGTCTTCAGGGGCAGACTCGTAATCACTTTCAGCAGCGTTTTCATTACTGTCTGAGTTTAGTTGTGGTTGATCAGTGTTCAGCGTGTTTGGCTGCGGTGGTGCATTGTTTTGTTGTTTAGGGGGATCGTATATTTCAATCCAGTTTTCACTTGCATCATCAGTATTGTCATTCAGGATTTCAGTGTTCTGTTCATTATGCTCGTAGAACATCTTCTTTAAAACTCTAACATCTTTAGAAACGAATACCTTGCGTTTGGTAGGTACGTATATTCTGAATGCTTTCGAGGTTTCCGAATATCCCGCAAACATACCAGGGATTGCTTTTGATGCAAATTTGTGCCTATTAGAATCTTTTATTAGTATGAAAGTCTTCGCACCAAAGACATAAAGGTGATTGACACAGGGTTTGCTACCATGTGAATTCTTGTGGCATTGTTGTGTTTGCCGTGAAAATAAACGAAATATTACGATAAAATACTTAATGTTTTATTTATGGATAAAATCAACAAATAATACTTGACAAGAGTTTTTTACAAGACAGACGTTTGTCAAGAAGAATAAGAATAACCAAGACACAAGTATCTAGGCAACGCAATCGACATTGACAGACAATAATATTAGTCTATGACAATGAGGCTGCATAACCACTGAGTATATTATAGGAGTGGTATGCATACTCTTTACAAAAAGACCTTGTCTAAACCAAAATCATGTGCCGCATCACTTAATAAATAATGTGCGAAAATGTTGAGTGTTTTGTGAACTTTATATTTTATTCCACCTGGCCCACCTGATGATAAGTGGTTACCGTGGCTTAAGGACGTGTGCAACACCAGGGGCATCACATTCGCGTTGCTGACTCTATTAGAAAAAAGTTTCTGTGCAGTCAGTGTAGAAGATAAAGCAGGATAAGCCTTAGGTCTTCCCACTGAAAGCACAAAAACTCTCAAGTGAGCTCTGGCAACCCTACTCACTGCCAGGACGACAACAAGAGGTTATTATGACCGCAGTATTCTGTAGGGCGGAGGGTCTTCCCCAGTCGGACTGCTCATTAGGAATGAAATACCGTCATGTCCTACCTCCTACTAGAACTATGACATATGCAAACCTTGCGTTTCACAATGCTGGGTTTGCTTAGGTACAGTCGACAAAGAAGATACGATTAAATGTAACCATATCTCTTTTATTGACTGTGTGTTACAAAGTCGATAGAAGACAATAAATAAACTCACACAAATACACAAACACAATAAACTACTGATTATACTAGTGGTTCATTATGGTTTTTATAGTTTTCAAACAGAAAGAGATTAATAAACGGAATTTTTAAATAAAATATAGCAATGTACACAAGATTGTTCAACTGTGGTTAAGTAACTAACCAAATGGAGTAAAGTTACATGTAAATCTGAGTGCAAAAGCTCAGAGGATGATTATGGTGGTATTAGTGGCTTTTTTTTAATTACTATACCATTGGACTTGGAGAAGTATTTGCAAGTGCAACCAAAAAGAGTAGTAAGCAGTACTTAGTATAATTACAGTTTATAGTTTCTTTAAAAGACTTTTTTTTTGCAGGCTGCTACAAATGATGACCTCAACATGTTAATTAACCTGTTGGAAAGTCCCATACTGAAGAGTATAGCAACACTCCATGATTCTGTGGGAATGTTGGCAACTCAAGTGGCTCATCACCCTTCAATAATTCCTGGAGATTTTGACATTACACCAGCAGGTAATGAACCTAAACTTCTTTGACTTGGGTAAATAAATTATGAATATCAAGTCACCTGTGCAGTGTGCAGAACCAAACAAAGAATATTACTCTATTTTTTTTTATATTTTACATCTTTGATAGTAAAAACAGAACCCACTGTCTGTCACTAAGACTCCACTGTACATTCGTCTGTCTGTCTGTCACCATGTTACTCTTGAACTGTGATAGCTAGACAGATGATGTATTTATGTTGCCGCTATAACAACAAATATAAGTATTTAAGGGGGCTTTAATTTTTGCTTGACATTAATAACAGCAACAGGTTGAAATATTTACAGAATATTCAGTGGAATATTTACTTTAAAAATAAATAATTAAATTAAAATAAATACATAAGTATTTACGGGCAGTTACCATATAATTTTTTTAATTTTATGGCAGTTTTTTTTTTTTTTTTTTTTTTTTTTTTTTTTATATATAGGACACGTCAATTTGACTTCACCTCGCCTGATGGTAAGCTGAAGGCAAAGTCTCAGAAAAGAGGGTCACCATTACAAACACGTACCATGTTAACAATGGTGGCACTCAGCTTGACGGCCTCATCAGATGCTTTTTCACGCCCCGCTTAAAGGACCCGGGACTGTAGGAAGAAGGAAACACGTGAGCTGGCAAGGAGTTCCAGGTCTTAATGGTGCGACAAAGAAAGGAGTCACCAAACCGCTTGGTTCTTGAGGGAATATTCTGCACCGTATACGGGTGACATCTAAGCCCTGCTCGTGTTGTCCTATGTAGGAAAGGAGAGGGCGGGACCAGTTGGAAGAGCTCATCAGAACATTCACCATGGTAGAGACGGTAAAATACTGCCAAGGATGCAACATCTCTACGCATCTGCAAAGGCTCAAGGGTGCTTGTGACCTCGGGATTCCCAATAATGCGGACCGCACGTCGCTGCAACCTGTCGAGAGCATCTAATAAGTACTTTGCGGAGCCATCCCAGAGATGCGAGCAGTATTCCACGCAGGACCGAATTTGGGTCTTGTATAGAAGACACCGCTGCTCCGGCGTGAAAAACCGTCTCACTCTGTTCAAGACTCCGAGTTTACGCGAGGCTGTTTTGATGATACTCTCGATGTAGTTTTTGTTATTAAGTTTGCAGCGAACATCCATACCGAGGATAGTCAGGTTGTCCTGCAGTGGCAGTGGAGTGCTCTGAAGAGTGGGAAGGGGAAGGAAAGAAGATACCTTTGCTGTGAACGCACATGCCTGTGTCTTCTTGGCATTGAACTCGACCAGGTTCTCAGAGCCCCATTGGGAAATGTTGTTCAGGATCCGGTCAAGCTCAGTGACAAGAAGCTGCCTTTTATCTGCGATATCCGACTGCTTATCCGCAGGACGTCCATGATAACTCCCGTGCAAAGTGCTATCATTTAGTGCTATTATTTTATGAATAGATGTTTACTGTTCTATAAATAATCAATTATCTGAATTGTTTAAGGTGACCTTGCCCTTCAAACAAGGAATCTATACGGTGGACATGAAGGAGAGGAAGAGCAGAGAGTACCTCAAGTTTCACCTCCACATAGTTTGGAGTTTGGCTCCAGTTCTGACAATGAACGCATCCTGGGTCTTGATAGTGGTTCTGTTGATTCTAACATGTCTCCTAAACAGGTAAATAAATCAAAAAATTATTATATTTATATATTTTCATTTTACCAATACTTAATGTCAATGGGGATGCCGATGAAAAACTAATTGTAGATGGCAGCAGCATGTGACCAAACGACAATAACCATCTGTTCGGTGACAATAACAAACTCATAGCTGTCAGATTTGAAGAGACAAACAATGAAATCTACGCAGATGACTGCTAACATTGGCCATTACGTAGCGCCCTCTGTAAGGATTAAAGCGCAGTTGGCATCCCCATTGTAAAGAAACTTGTCCACTGGCCTGTAGAGCATGAGTGCCAAATATTTCATTTGGGGCTTAATGCCAATGGGAGCCTCCCAATATAAATCTGGACCTCTCAGGTGGCACGCTCCGGGGCCTGTGCCAAGAACAGGAGCTTGGTTATATGCAGAGCCGTCAGTCCCGGTTGCCATACAAGCATAAAATATCAAAGTTCAGCTGTTTCATAGTGAAGAGCCAACCAAGTTTGGAAAATAATACATGACAGAGGATGATAAACTTCTATTTTTTTATTAATAGAATCGAGGTCTACTGGATTTAACACGAAATGATGATTCACTTGCATCAGGCTCGCACAACATTGTGGCCAGTGACTGGGCGCAGGTCGAAATAATCAATCTAGTTAATGACGGGACTGGACTTGGATTCGGTAAATATATTTATTTCTTTTTTATTACTATTAATACAGTAGATCTTGTTTAGTACAAGAAACATAAATATAATTCATAACGTTATAAAATATAAGGGTTCAAAATATGAGGGTAAATATTCTTCTCCACTGAAATTTGAAATTTTCATTGTCATACCTAAATTTCGGACAGTGAAGTACCCAATAAAAATTAATTTCTCATGAATGTGCTATAGTGACATATCAATATTTGGCTGACATGTCTTTAACTGATTACAGGTATCATAGGCGCTAGAACGAGTGGCGTCATAGTAAAAACTATACTAGCTGGTGGAGTCGCTGATCGGGACGGGCGTTTGAAATCTGGAGATCATATTCTACAAATAGGAGATGTAAGTCCAGTGATTGCTCAGTCTAGATATGAATAATGCGCGATACAGATCGGAACATCATCACTGCTTATCTATTTAGGAAAAGGCAAATATTTTTATTATATATATCTATTTAATATTTAGACAAATTCATGTGTTGTAAAAATTACCATTGGAGAAGCATGTACATTCGTTAGATATTCGCACTATTGTTATTATAAGCACGAAACATATTCATGAAGACTCAATTTTACATAGGAAATGCATTTAAAATTTATATGAACTTCACACAAATGTGGGCTGTTGCCGCTTTGGCAGTATCGTAGTCTGGATCATCAACGCCTCCTGCAAAGAAATAATAAGAAGTGTATTATTTTCACGTTATACTTTTATTTAAAGGGATACGGTCCACCCTAACCCCTTATGTTTACCAAGGTATTTTGGAATGAATAACAACTTAGCATAGGAAGCAAGAAGCAATCGTGCAAAACAGACTCAATTCGTAACAATATACAATTTCAACATCAATTACCAGATTTAATTAATAGATATGGTGTTTAACTGGAAATAATTATAGATAATGTTTTGGTTTGTGGAAAGACAATGTGCAAGGCCAAATCATTCACAAACAGAAGTTGAAGTACACAAAAGCGCTTATAAGTTGTTTCTTGGAGAACCTATTGTCAATAAACCATTATTTATATATACAACTAGCTTTCGCCCGCGGCTTCGCCCGGGTGGATGTCAGTTATCGCGACTAAACATAGCCTATGTCCTTTCTCAAGGTCTAATCTACACCTATACCAAATTTCATCAAAATCAGTTCAGTGGTTTAGGCGTGAAAGCGTAACATACAGACAGACAGAGTTACTTTTGTATTTATAATATTAGTATGGATTCTCGTAATACGCTGATGGACATAGGCCTCTCCCAATGGTTGCAGGTCTACTGTTTTCACACTAGTATGACGGCTTGATACAGGGTTTTATTTCAAGTTTCCCTTCTTTTGCAGTGAAATCCTTTGCATATTTTACCTTTAGTCGGCTCTTACGACACCCTTCGGAGAAGATGCGGTGGTGATACTTGTATTCTTTTTCCGTCACCACACGGACACGTCACACTAGTAATAAATATCTGTTCTAAATTTCTTGATTGGTCAAAACCAAATTAAATGTCGAGAAAGGAATTCTCGTAACAAAATAGGGTTAGTGTCCTGAGTCAACGGATCATCACCAACACTGCTTGATGTCGTAGTTTTACTCAACAAATATGCATAGTAATCTAAGATGTTGCCTCACTAAACTGAAACTATGATTTTTCATTATTTTTAATTTCCAAAATAGGTCGTAATATAAACAATTGAAATAAGAAAAAATTTGTAACTTTTTTATATTGTATCCTAATACGATTTCAATAAAGTGGCCATTTTTAGACTTACTGGACTTACACTATTTTTGTAATATATAACCTTACCTATAAAAAACTATGAATATGTCGCCGCCAACTTGGATATGTCGCCGCCAACTAGCATAATCAGCCGTCCAATTAAATGCTTAGACAATTAACTAAACGGCGCCATTTAATTAATGGCTTGAATGAAATTCAGTCGTCTCGTTTATAACATAATTTAATAACCTGGCTGGCTAATGCTTAGGCCCATCGTATGATAGGGCACTACATCGAAACAAGATAGAAAATTACATACATTCATACGTAACCTTACACCTATAAAGACCTGAGGGGGTAGACAGAGGTGTATTTACAGAAAACAAGTGATAGGTTTATTGTAATAGCTGAGCAATCCGTTATTTTTTTAGTTATTTTTTTATAACCATGCAGAAATAAGTTTTTTTTCTGTTTAATTAAATGCATAGGCAAGTAGTTAAACGTCATCGATCCAAGCTATTTGCCTAGCCGTTGAATTAAATGGCTGAACACCATTCAGGCCATAAGTCTTCAGGCTTTCACGGCCGGCGCTGCATGTAGAATATACTGCTTCCGGGCTGATTGGCCGTAGTCCATGTGAAACTTGCGTTCCAGACGTTTCGTCGATCACTGCGGTCGACATCTTCAGTGGCGCAGGGCCGGGCGACGACAACTTCGGAGACCTTGCCTCGCCGGCGACTGACGTGCGACTGGCGCGATGGCTTGAGTCACGGCTGTATTTATAGGCACGGTCGGAGCGGGGAATCGACTCATTCGATTCTGATTGGCCAAGCGCTGTGGCGCGGACGTACTCGATCCTGATTGGTTGTTTGCACTGTGATACCGAGTGGCTCTCAGTGCTGGGTACCAATCTTTTTGGAGCTGAAATCCCTCGTTTTTTCGGTTAAAGTTGTTGGGATGCTTGAATATTTCGATGGCTTCTCGAAGTATACGTGGGAAAAAATGTGTTGTGGTAGCTAGAACTTTCGTGTTCTGAAATTCGATGGTATGATTCCCATCCTCTTGGGTGTGTTCTGCAACCGCTGACTTGTCGAAGTGGCAGAGGCGGCAATTACGTTCATGTTCCGACAGGCGGGTCTTGATGCTTCTTTGGGTGGTGCCCACGTATACCGAGCCACATGAGCAGGGGATTCTGTAAACTCCAACTGACGATAGTGGATCACGTGGGTCCTTGACCGAACGGTGAAAATTCCGTAGCTGCGTCGTGGGCTTAAATATCGGCTTGATGTTACAAGCTTCTAGCAGTCTTCCGATACGATCCGTAATGCCACGAATGTATGGCAAGAAAGCCTTCCCTATCGGAGCTGGTTTTTCCTCATCCTGGTTTGTCTGCGAAGCTTTCTTTGGGTGAAGAGCTCTCCATATCTCATGTGCAGAGAATCCATTAGCTTGGAAGGCCGAGTCCAAGTGGCGTAACTCGTTTTGTAGGTGTTGAGGTTCACAGATGGTCTTAGCTCGGTGGACCAGTGTCTTGATAACTGACATTTTTTGTCTGGGATGGTGGTTGGACCAGGACTGCCATCTTCTTTCTTGGATACTAGGACATCTAGGAATGGTAGCTCCCCGTTCTTCTCAACTTCCATGGTGAATTGGATGTTCGGATGGATGCTGTTTAGGTGATCCAGGAACTTAGTCAGCTCCGAGTCCCCATGAGTCCAAACCACGAAGGTATCGTCCACGTAGCGGAACCTCCTTGGGAGCTCTATCCAGAGCATCTTCCTCAAACGATTCCATGTAAAAGTTCGCGACTACCGGGCTGATGGGGTTTCCCATGGCTAACCCGTCCACTTGCTCATAGAACGTGCCGTTCCACTGGAAGTAGGAAGTCGTCAACACGAACTCGAACAGATCAGCGATGTCCTTGGAGAAGAGTGGTCGGATACGCGACACTGCCTCCTTGACCGGAACTCTCGTGAACAGAGAGACAACGTCGAAGCTGACTAGACGATCGTCCGGATGTAGTTTTAGGTTCTTGAGTTTCTCCACGAAGTGGCGAGAGTCTTTGATGTATGACGAGGATGATTCGACATGTTGTTGAAGCAGTCCGGTGAGATACTTCGAGACTGGATGAGTGGGTGAGCCGATAGTACTCACGATGGGCCGGAGCGGTACTGAAGGCTTATGGATCTTTGGTAACCCATACAACCTAGGTGGAAGAGCTTCAGACTTCTTGATGAAGCTTTGCGTTTCTTCTGGGATAGATGAACCCTTGATCAGGTTGTTTACCTGTCTCAAGATTCTTGCCGTTGGGTCTTTTGGAATCTCCTTGTAGGTAGCTGGGTCGAGAAGATCCTTGATCTTGGTCTCATAATCCTTGGTGTTAAGAACCGCTGTGGTATTGCCCTTATCAGCTTTCAGGATAACAATATCCTTGTTAGCTCTTAGGTACTTTAAGGCTTTCCGTTCTTTCTCTGTGATATTGCTCCTCGGTGGCTTGGCCCGCTGTAGAACTCTAGAGGACTCTTGGCGGACCCTCTCAGCCAGTTCTTGGGGGAGTTTCCGTAGGCCTGCTTCGACATTTGCGATAATATCTTCCACCGGAACTGATCTTGGGGCAATGGCAAAGTTCTCACCTTTGCTTAAGACTGACATCTCCTCCTCGGATAGTTGGTGGTCTGACAGGTTCACTACTACAAGTCGTTTATCCAGACTTGGACCAGACTCTTGTGCTCTTGGGAGCCTGTTAAACTTCCTCATCTGACGTGTAGTAGCCTGCTCGCTTTCCCAGGTCATGGTGTTAAAGGTTAGTTTTTCCAGGCGGTCCCAATCATTCGGTGAAAGCTCAGGGGCGACTTGAAGGTGGACTCTGAGAAGATCCTGACTGAGTAGTGCCAGGGTCCGACGTGTACTGTGAATACGTTCTCGGAGAAGGGCTTTCTCTGTACGATCGTAGATTCGGTGCGAAGCGGGACTCTGTATGATCCTCTTCTGTCGCAGAAAGTGGGGCACGACGTTGCTATCCCGACAGCGGAGTAGAAATGCCAA
This sequence comes from Eilema caniola, assembly GCA_949126895.1. NCBI lineage: Eukaryota > Metazoa > Arthropoda > Insecta > Lepidoptera > Erebidae > Eilema > Eilema caniola. The sequence continues at coordinate 15,302,816 of OX421463.1, read as the reverse complement.
TGAAGATAAAAAATGGGCTTTTCTGTTTCTAAGTGACTCAAGGCGGCGAACTCGCTGGTGAACTTCCTCCCCGTAGAGGCGTTGAATATAAGTCTTCAGGCTTTCACGGCCGGCGTTGCATGTAGAATATACTGCTTCCGGGCTGATTGGCCGTGGTCCATGTGAAACTTGCGTTCCAGACGTTTCGTCGATCACTGCGGTCGACATCTTCAGTGGCGCAGGGCCGAGCGACGACAACTTCGGAGACCTTGCCTCGCCGGCGGCTGACGTGCGACTGGCGCGATGGCTTGAGTCACGTCTGTATTTATAGGCACGGTCGGAGCGGGAAATCGACTTATTCGATTCTGATTGGCCAAGCGCTGTGGCGCGGACGTACTCGATCCTGATTGGTTGTTTGCACTGTGATACCGAGTGGCTCTCAGTGCTGGGTACCAATCTTTTTGGAGCTGAAATCCCTCGTTTTTTCGGTTAAAGTTGTTGGGATGCTTGAATATTTCGATGGCTTCTCGAAGTATACGTGGGAAAAAATGTGTTGTGGTAGCTAGAACTTTCGTGTTCTGAAATTCGATGGTATGATTCCCATCCTCTTGGGTGTGTTCTGCAACCGCTGACTTGTCGAAGTGGCAGAGGCGGCAATTACGTTCATGTTCCGACAGGCGGGTCTTGATGCTTCTTTGGGTGGTGCCCACGTATACCGAGCCACATGAGCAGGGGATTCTGTAAACTCCAGCTGACGATAGTGGATCACGTGGGTCCTTGACCGAACGGTGAAAATTCCGTAGCGTCGTGGGCTTAAATATCGGCTTGATGTTACAAGCTTCTAGCAGTCTTCAGTTACGATCCGTAATGCCACGAATGTATGGCAAGAAAGCCTTCCCTATCGGAGCTGGTTTTTCCTCATCCTGGTTTGTCTGCGAAGCTTTCTTTGGGTGAAGAGCTCTCCGTATCTCATGTGCAGAGCCAAGTCAAGCCATCGCGCCAGTCGCACGTCAGCCGCCGGCGAGGCAAGGTCTCCGAAGTTGTCGTCGCCCGGCCCTGCGCCACTGAAGATGTCGACCGCAGTGATCGACGAAACGTCTGGAACGCAAGTTTCACATGGACCACGGCCAATCAGCCCGGAAGCAGTATATTCTACCATTCAGGCCGTTAATTGAATGTCGCCGTTTAGTTAACTGCTTAGGCAGTTAATTGAACGGCTGATTAAGCTAGTTGGCGGCGACATATATACTATGTTTATATACTATGTTGCAGGCGCATTTAATGGAGATGGGATCTGAGCAAGTAGCAGGTGTGTTACGCGCGTCAGGCTCTCGCGTTCGCCTGGTGGTGGCGCGGGCAGCGGACCCCGCTGCACCGACCATTCATACTCACACCGCCCACCCTGCTCACGCCGCGCCACTCGTACCGGCCAGGTGAACATTTGTTACATTGTAAAAAGTAGTACATTGCAGATGTACGAGAACGTGAACCTACCAATATCCTAGAGACCCAACCGACCTTACCTGCTATAGTCGAACTTTTAATTAAACGAACTAAATTGACAGCAGCTAATGTCACTTTATGAAATAATGATGACATATTCAATGTAATAGTGCTGCATTCAGTTTTCGTACACTTAAGGTGCAGCAGCGTTACCTTCAATTGTTATGACTTTCGTAACGGAATCAAAGAAGAATTAACGAATTATTTTACTAGGCTTGTCATAATCATTCACTTTTCACACAACACTATTTTTATTTCATCAAAAACTGACAAACCACTCAACTTCAGCTAACTTCGTCTAATTAAAAATTCGACTATAGTCGGTGTGTCTGTTAAACAATGGATGAGTGTCTAATGCAGGGTTTCCTCTTGGGATTGGGAGGTCAAGATGCAGCGGCTCTCTGACCTTGGGCTCCAGTGTCAACTTTGAACCAGGAAATTGCTAGGAGGATGATGTTGATAAAAAGGTAGTGACAGACATTCGCAAAAGCAGTATAGTACACGAACAGTAACGCCATTATAAAATTCAAGATTATTTTAGGTGATAAACAAGGCTGAAAATGAGCAGTCTCTCAACTATGCACTTTAGCAAATTATTGTATTTAGACTATGTAGTAAATGTTTGGCAAATAGAGGAAAAATAGCCTGCAGAGTCTTCCCAGGCCGGGGCCGTGTTTCGAACCGGTGGTGTACTGGTTGGTCGCACCGTGGTGGTCCATTTGCTAAACCAGTCTTTATTCTTTTTTAATTTTAACAGTTTGTAAATGCCATTTTAATGGTCTACACAGAATAAATGATTTTATAGATGAGTTTTTGACGATTCATTAAAACATGTCTTTGATATTCAGGCTTCTATCAGACCCAGAGGCTTTGGACCGCTACCTGCTAGAGGCGGGCTTCGAGCAAGTGTTCTACACCCAACCTGTTCCCGTGTCACACAGCGCGAACGCGTCCAGATTCGTGTTCGACCGTTCTATCACGCCGCCTCCTGAAACGGAAGCCGAGTCGCCAGAGGTCGATAGGTTCACTGTGCAGCTTAAAAAGGATGAGAATGGTCTTGGAATCACTATAGCAGGTAATTGATATGAAATTATAAAGTGAGACCATTTTATTGTTCCTGAAAGTAAAATGATCTTAACGTTGTTTACGGTTGCATCCTTTATCTTCCCATACTTTTAATTAGGCTTCTATGAGAGTAACTACCCTCTGACCTCCCAAGCCCAGGAGGAAGGGCTGCGTCAGAGCCCACGTACGTCATTGAATAATTCTGCCCGGTTTGCAGATGAGGTTCTCAGAAGGGGTCCTATTGAAGACCCATACAAATTCCCAGTTTCTTGACGCAACCAGCAAATACACCATCTACACTACTATTATAAAGAGGAAAGATTTGTATGTTTGTAATGAATAAGCTCAAAAACTACTGTGACGATTTCAAAAATTCTTACACCATTGGAAAGCTACATTCACCAACGTTTTACCACCCGTGCGAAGCCGCGGCGGATCGCTAGTTTCATATATATTATAAAATAGCATGATGCTTAATTATTACTCTGAATCGGTAACGTATCCCTACTAATAATTTTATTATCTGTTACGTTTTCACGCCAAATCACTCATCCGACTATGAAGATAGCACTAAATAGACTAGAGCTTAGGAAAGGTTATGTTCGGTATCTATCTATAACTGATATACACGCGGGCGGTGCCGCGGGAAACAGTTCTATCGCTAATCAATTTCTAAATGAATGTCATCAACAGGGTACGTATGCGAAAAAGAAGAGCTGTCGGGTATATTCGTGAAGTCGGTGACGCCGGGCAGCGCGGCGGCACTGAGCGGCAAGGTGCGGGTCAACGACCGCATCGTGGCCGTGGACGGCGTGTCGCTGGCCGGCAAGTCCAACCAACGCGCCGTGGACGCGCTCAAGCAGAGCGGGAATATCGTCACCTTGGAGCTGGAGAGGTACCCATGTTCGGACATGTAATACCTAGGGATGAAAGTAATGTCGTAATGACGGCATTATCTATGGAAGTGGATGGCTACAAGACTGTGTGGCTGTGTGAAAGATGTTTTTTTTTATACCACTTAGAGCACTCGGCCCACCTGATGGAAAATGGTTGCCGTGGCCTATGGACGTGTGCAACACCAGGGGCGGCACACTCGCGCTGCCGACCCTGTTAGAACAGAGAGTTTCTTTGCCGTCAGTATAGAAGACAGCAGGACAAGCCTTTGGTCTTCCCACTGACAGCACAAAAACTCTCCAGTGAGCTCTGGCTACCCTACTCACCGCCGGGAACAAAAAATGTTGCGAAGAGCATGAAATAGCAGAAAAGCTCCATTTCATTGGTCAAAGTCAAGACAGTCAATTGGTCACGTGACCAAAAGTACGTGATTGGTCAACGAGACTTGATTGAGTTGAGATGATTGAGTTGCGGTCTACAGTGCAGTTTATAGTAGTTTATGATACTGTTGCATAATAAGGGTTCTTATAACACGAGTGTGTTTTAAAAAAACGAGCCGTAGACGAGTTTTTTTATATTATCACACGAGTGTTATAAGACCAAGTTATGTACAGTGTCATACACTACTTTATCTACTCTCATACTATAATACATAAACTAATTTATTTTACAAACAAAACCAAACTTTTTTTAATATGAGGCGTTCAGAACATAAGTGGGCCAACCCACAAAAAATGATAATTTAGATTACTTGCATAAAAGGTTCGAAATTGCATCTACTTCAAGAGCAAAGTGGATCAACCAACCTTCACACTTATTCTAAGAGATGGCGCTGCTACAAACTATTTATGCACCATTGAAAATTATTAATCTGTGCAAAAGAAAAATGGGCCAAGAGGGTTAGCCCACTTTTCTATATAAGTTAGTGGTAAGCGCGCCAAAGCAGTGGTATAACCTCAAAAGTGTTATTTTATTTTTGTTTATTTTTCACAGTTTCTTTTAATGTTTGAGACTATTACATAAACGACGTTTATATAATAATTCATATTATTGATGGACATATTGCATGGGTATTCATAATGTAGGAACTGACGACGCATACATGTACCTATGGGATGAAACTGTTGCATCTCGAGGGCCGCAAGAAGTGGGCTCTTGTCTATTGCACTACATCAAGACTAATGTAAGAACAGAAAGCCTTATAATGTATTCAGATCAATGTGGTGGGCAAAATAGGAATATCAAAATGGCAGTATTGTGTAACTACATAGTATCATCTCGAGATTTTACTATAACAGAAATACACCATAAATTCCTTGTCAGTGGCCACTCTTACCTCCCATGTGATCAGGATTTTGGTTTAATCGAAAAAGAAAAGAAATATTTTACAGATAGAGTGCATGTTCCTAGCCACTGGCAGGATGTCATAAAAAGTGCCAGAAAAAGACACCCATTTCAAATAATTGAAATGACATCCAATTTATTTTTCTCCACTAAATTGCTGGAGAAAAATATTACACACAGAAAAGTTTCTCAAGATAACACGAAAGTCGAATGGCTTAAAATACAATATCTGAAATTTGCAAAAAATAAACCCGACAAAATCAGTTATTCGTATTCAAACTACCATATTCCTGAGAACTTTTATGTGCTAGATGTCCATAAGCGAAATGCAGGTGTTGTTTCTCACCTTGACCTTCTGTATCCATCTGGTAATACAATAACTGATTTAAAAAAGAAAGATTTGATCAGTCTCTTACACTACATACCTCCAAATTATCATGATTTCTACAAAAATCTTAAAACTAATAATGGGCCAGATTTACTTCCAGTGTTAGAAGAGGAAGAAGAAGATTAGATTATAAGTTTGATATTTGTTTTTATTTTCACTGGATACATAAAACACACACACTACACATACATACACAACATACAGATACATACATACATCGACAAAATACACATGAAACACACATAATAAATGCTTTTTATTAAGTAAATATAGTTTAATTTACAAAATTTCTCAATAACATTCACATTTTAAAGCTGGTCAACCTACTAAATAGATAAAAGCAAAAGTGGTCTAACCCACAAAATAAATATAAATAATAACTTATATGAAAATATGAAATAACCCTTTGAAACTGTTCCTTAACTCCATCAAAATGCAACAACAAAAATATAAACCTTCCTACTAAAATTCTTGCTATTTAACTTTGTTTAAATGTTAAATTCATTAGACCCCTTTATCTCAGATTTATTGTTTTGAGGTTGATCCACTTATGCTCTCAGCGCCTCATATAAATGTCAAATGTTGGCGCCAAACATCGATTGCGCATGCGTGTTTCTTTTTTTTTTCTTCCGAATCGGCCGTTTTATTTTTAAAGTAGAGGTTCAACCTTCTTGGTCCAGATGGTGGTTGTATAGGTGTATCGTTATGATTAAAAAGTTATTTAATGATATAGGTGTCCATACAAGACCTGTATCGTAATAAAACTTTTTTTTTGGCCTGTGCGTAATGTTTGTCATAAGAGTTTTGATTTCAATTTTATAATCTTTGTATTATAGTATCAGAGTAGATAAAATTATAAATTCTATTAACTACAGTCGATAAAAGAGATATATACACACCTTTACAAATAACTTCACATATATTTCCTTTGCTAACTACATAATAATTTTGGCCAATGTCTCAAACGATTGCTTGCTCAACAGATACCTGCGTGGTCCGAAGTTCGAGCAGCTACAACAAGCGATAGCCGCGGGCGAGTCGGCGACGTCGACCGTACCTCCACACAACCCCTTCCTACACATGCATCGGCCTGACTCTGTGACGTCACCCGAACATGACATACAGATGACGCATCTACAGAACTCGTTCGTATAATCTATAATATAAAAATGAATCGCTGAATGTGTTGCTAAGCTCTCTAATCTCGAGAACAGCTGAACCAATTTCACAGTTTTTTTTTAATAATATTCCTTGCAGTACGAGGATGATTCTTAAGGAGAGAAAATTTTTAAAAATGCGCTGTTGATGGAGTTTATGTATGTGTGCTGTTACATTCTCTGGGATTGATTTTCTTACTATTATCGATTTCAATATAAACTTGTTTGCAGTGTTAGCGTGGAGAGCGCAGTAGAGGAGGTCGGAAGCGCGTCACCTCCGCCGCCGACCATCACGCGCTCGCATCCACCGTTCGAAATGCCGCGCACTCAGGAGCAGAAAGATGTTATCAAAAGGAAGTGGCAGGCCATATTGGGTAATTACAATTCGATCAGTATTTCACATTGTTTCCAGCGAAATAAAATACCTGAAGGAGCCTAATCTCAACCTTCCAAATGTCATAAACGGTTATTCTGGACCATTGTTCGTGTGGCTTTTAAAGGAATTTACTACTGTCGTCCTAAGACGTATTTAAATGAGAATTTTACCTATATAGCGGTGCAATTCTTTAAGCCTACAGTATCGAGCAAAGCGCTGCGCCCGACCACAATAAAGATTCTCATTGGTCGATCTCTAGTTATTGGTCGGACTGGGTAACGACCCAGTCCGACCAATGACAATCTCTATCAAGGTCGGTCGCAGTGCTGTGCTCGACACTTTTTGTTCAACTTCAACTTCTTCAAAATGGCTTCAGCAGCAAATCGTCACAATTTTGCCTATGTCAAGTGAAATGTAATATAAAATTATTAATGGCGAGACGCCAAAGTCAAGTGTAGAGCCACGTTAGCCACGCCAGTAAATTTGTTTCCGTGTGTCTGCCAACCACGAGATTCAGGTGGACGGTCAGGACGTGTGGTTGGATTTTAGGGGGCAACGCTGTATGTTAAGAGAATTGCATAGCAGGAAAGGGCCAGGTCACTCACTTAGACAGTGAAACCCGTTATAAAGGAATCGTATTCTAAAAATATTAGAGAGTTTGTGTGTGTGACTTGTCTGTATCACACATGCGAAAGTAACTCTGTCTGTCTGTCTGTCTGTCTGTCTGTCTTTCTTTCTGTCTTTCTGTCTTTCTGTATGTTACGTTTTCACGCCTAAACCACTGAACTGATTTTGATGAAATTTGGTATAGTGGTAGATAAGGCCTTGAGAAAGGAGATAGGCTATGTTTGGTCGCGATAACCGACATCCACGCGGGCGGAGCCGTGGGCAACAGCTAGTATAATATAATTCATATGCAGATGTACAAGCCAAAACAAAGAATGGTTACGCTCTTAACTTGCAGAAGCAGGCAGGCAGCTTTTGTTTGCAGGAGTTGTAACTAGATGGTGACATTGTTTGGTTTTGACAAACTTTTCTAATTTTTAATATTGAAAAAATTAACTTTGAACAAGACTGAATAAAACTATAAATATTATAATCTATTTAATTCTGCCGAATTCTGCAGTAATTGTAAAAGTTACAGACTTAATGCACCATGCCGCGAGATGGCGGCTTCCTATAATAGCACTATTATCACGAAATCTTTATTTATTACATTATCAATGAGTTTTATATGCTAACATGCTTATCATGTGATTAAGTTCTTAAATAATTTACGTGATTCTAAATAGGGCAGTAAGCGTTTAAACTTTTTTTTATTTATTTAATAGAGTCTACTTGTGCCATCTATTGATTTTTGAGTATTACTAAAGATATATCGGTACCCTATGTCTCTATAGAATACACAGCCATGAATTACGTAGGTTTACTAAACAAAATTTTAATAATTTAAACGATTGTTTTCAGGTGATGAAGTGGAGATCGTGGTGGGCGTGGTGGTCCGCGGAGGCGGCGGTCTTGGCATCTCACTGGAGGGTACTGTAGACGTGGAAGGAGGGCGAGAGGTGCGGCCACACCACTACGTGCGGTCGGTACTGCCTGAGGGACCAGTCGGCCGCGCTGCCGTGCACCGCCCAGGCGACGAACTGTTGGGTACGACATACTGCTTGCTACTAGCTAAGTATACACCTAAGTAGAGGTACCGTGGACGTGGAGGGGTGATAGGTGGGGCCCAGCACTACGTGAGGTCGGTACTGCCTGAGGGGCCAGTCAGCCGCGCCGCCGTGCACCGCCCAGGCGACGAACTGTTGGGTACGACATACTGCTTGCTACTAGCTAAGTATACACCTAAGTAGAGGTACCGTGGACGTGGAGGGGTGATAGGTGGGGCCCAGCACTACGTGAGGTCGGTACTGCCTGAGGGGCCAGTCAGCCGCGCCGCCGTGCACCGCCCAGGCGACGAACTGTTGGGTACGACATACTACTTGCTAAGTATACACCTTTGTAGGGGTACCGTGGACGTGGAGGGTGGGCGAAAGTTGCGGCCGCACCATTATGTGCGGTTGGTACTGCCTGAGAGACCAGTGGGCTGCGCCGCCCTGCACCGTCCTGGTGACGAGCTCATAGGTACAACATACTGCTTTCTACTGACTAAGAAAGTTGGTGGCACGGCAACGTGGTGTACTCGTGTACCACCGGTTATGGAATGTTGATATAGGACAATATTGGAAGGTTAAAAACGCTGATATAAAGGGTGGGCTGCAGAAGAGGCAAGCCACATTACCAACTGACGCGAGTAATATAAAATTCCTTCAGCCTTCACGGAAACTGGAGTTTCGCAATCGGTTTCCTTGACGGATTTTTTTCATGCTTCTATTTACTGTACTTACTATATTATTATTATGTTTACAATCTATTTATTATTTACCTTTTCTAAAATCCTTCTACGATCAATTTGATTTCATTAGTTGCAATATCAGGTATTATCAGATCAAACCAATAACGTCATTATGACACTATCCAGAGGTGAACGGGCATCGTCTGCTGGGCATGAACCACTTGGAAGTGGTGTCTATCCTGAAGGAGCTGTCCAGTGAAGTGTGCATGGTGTGTGCTAGGCCGCGGCCGGCGCCTCCGCTAGACCTGGCGCCTCCCTCCGCCACGCTCGTTAAGGTAATACACGCTAAAACCATCATTGGCTGGCACACGTTATAGTAGTTTATGATACTGTTGCATAATAAGGGTTCTTATAACACGAGTGTGTTTTAAAAAAACGAGCCGTAGGCGAGTTTTTTTATATTATCACACGAGTGTTATAAGACCAAGTTATGTACAGTGTCATACACTACTTTATCTACTCTCATTCTATAATACATAAACTAATTTATTTTATAAACAAAACCAAACTTTGTTTAATATAAATGTAAAAAAAAAAGTTGACGCCAAGCCAAGGCCGCAAATATCGATTGCGCATGCGCGTTTCTTTTTTTTTTTGTTCCGAATTGGCCGTTTTTTTTTTTTAAAGTAGAGGTTCAGTCCAGAGGGAGATTGCATAGGTGTATCGTTATGATTAAAAAGTTATTTTATGATATAGGTGTCCATACAAGACCTGTATCGTAATAAAACTTTTTTTTTGGCCTGTGCGTAATGTTTGTCATAAGAGTTCTGATTTCAATTTTATAATCTTTGTATTATAGTATCAGAGTAGATAAAAATAATAGGTACACTGTTTAAAAATTATAATGCGCGAGGGATATGTTAGTGGCAACCTAACACCACCTCCTGCACCGAATAACAAGGTGGCATGTGGTTTGAGTCGGTTCGAGTCCATCATAACCACCCCTGCTGGCTTGAACGGACTAAAAGAAAAGGACATCAAATATACAATAATGTTAACGGGAATTAACGCGATCATATTACATGTACAAAAATACTTTCGCATTACTGTATATCATGGAACGCGATAGTTTAAAAATTATTAAAGGACATCAAAGTTCAAAAAATGTATTGTTGTGCCTTTAATAACCTTGTTAATTCACAATGTATTTCAGGCAAAATCAGATGGAAGTTTGGCGGGTGCTGGCGCGGAAGAGGGCGGTTCGCTATCAGCGGGCGGCAAAGTTCGTTCACGTAGTCTTGAACCACTTACCGGCCTCGCTATGTGGTCGTCCGAACCACAGATTATTGGTACGTTGTAATAATGTATTGCGCTTGATGCTTCAGTGTGACAGTAACATTTTTATCGCCGAGACCGTGTAGTTTAATTAATTCGTTTGTTTGGTCGTTAGACGGGAACTTTTGTCCTGGTAGGATTGATGGGAAAACGGGAACTTTTTTTGCCCTGATAGTTCGACTCATTGGACGACTGGTTGGTACGATTGATCGGTTGACGCGGACTTTCCTTTCCTATGAAGTAATCAGACCACGCGATCACGACAATTTTTATAGGCAAAATGAACTAAAGTACCTAACATAAAGAAGTACAAACCAGTATAACTAAAATTGTTTTACAGAATTAGTAAAAGGTGAGCGTGGTCTGGGGTTCTCGATCTTAGACTACCAAGACCCATTGCGTCCATCTCACACGTTAGTGGTCATTCGCTCGCTTGTGCCCGGCGGTGTCGCGCAACAAGATGGCCGACTCATACCCGGCGACCGACTGCTGTTTGTTAATGACCAGGTTAGTAAATCTATCTGTCCCTTTACAAAAATAGAGAGATAAAGAGAAAGAGAGGGAGAGGAAGAGGTAAAGAGAAACAGATAGGGAGAGATAAAGAGAGAGAGAGATAGAGCGAGAGAGAGAGAGAGAGAGTGATCTCCAGCTCACTGTTAGTATATCGTGCAGTAGCAGACTACGCGCTGACCACCGTAAACTTTGCATTTCAATTTTCTTTTCACCTCTTTTTTTATTATGAAATCGTTGATTGACATACTCTCGTCTATAAACTCTTATATCACACTCAAGTTTCAGTGTTCAGTGCCTTGAGTACAAAAATATTCGAATTCGTAACGTCTGGCAGGCTTCACACACATACAGGTTCACAGTAGAGAGGAGGTCAATCTCAATACTCCGTTATCTCGATAAGTTTACGTTACGAATAGTTTGTCGTGCTTAGATCGCTGTATGGTCATTAACTTTGGCGAGAGCTATAACCCGTCTAAATAAGAGGTGCAATCTCGTATTACTCCCGCAGAACCTGGAAGACGCGAGTCTAGAGCAGGCGGTGGCGGCTCTAAAAGGAGCGGGGCGAGGTGTGGTCCGTATCGGCGTGGCTAAGCCCCTGCCTCTCGCCGACGCCCCTCCCCCGCTTCCCCCCACAGCGCCCCCTGCCATGCCCTGAGCCCCCCGCCATCTCCCCCAGCCCCGCCCGTCCCGGACACGACACTTCCGGACGTTCTCAACAGTATATGTGTATTGCAGTGGTAAGTACTGAATAATTCTCGTCATAGAATTATATAAGTTTTAGAAAAATCTTTTATCGTCCATAACTCCATGAATTATTGTAACTGCCTCAATTTTAAAACTGTGCGTTTGTTGTTTTTTTAATAGCGAGTCATTTTATTGTCATTTATATTCAAAAAACTATTCCCACACCTTTTGAAGATGTGACTACTTAAATCACTGCGCTACTCGTGAAATCAAACAATTGACAATAAAAACCTCCATAGCCAATTTATTGTAAATGTTAACTATTGCCACTATTGTTGACAACGTCCGCAAGTTCTCGAATGTTATTGAAGAGAGTATTTTAATAAGTCGACTTATTTTCTGTACCTAATAATTACGTTTTAATTATTGAATTTTATAATGTATTCGACAATGTGTATTATATGATACTGTTTATAGATTTGAACTTTATATTTAATGAATTTATTAATTGGGTATGTCAGTTGGTATTATTGTCGACTTAGGGAGACCATACACCAAAGTAGCAAAATGCACCAAAGCAGCAAATTTACCTGGAATTTTCGCAACGAATGTTTTTTTATACCACTTAGGTGGCAGACATGCACACGGCCCACCTGTTGGAGAGTGGTTAACGTGGCGTCTTTGGCCAATGGACGTGTGCAATACCAGTAACCTATGCTACTTGACATTGATTTTCTCTTGGAAATTTGTTGTGTGCGCAACAAATGCTGCTTTGGTTTGTGACCTCCCTTAATATGAATATTACTTACACTATCTATTCTATCGTATTCGATTAGTTCCGCTGTAACGTGTGTATGGTGGTAACTCGTAGGCACTTTCACGTCGGACCACATCAGTCGAAAAATTACATAAAACTTCAATCACCTACCATCTACCTAACATATCTGGTTAAAAATCTTGTTTTTTTTTTAGTTCTAAATATGTAGTATGCATGTAGGTCTTGGTAACAGTGTACTTTCATGAGAAAAACCGACAATAGCCGACTCCAGCACCGAGTGATTTAGTTATTGTTTTAATAGATAGGTATTCGCACGACAAATATACTTAAGTAGTTTAAACCAACTGACATATTGCTCGTTCCATATATCTTGTTCCCAAAGCGCGACATATAAAAGGCCATATATATTATACTTGGTGAATTTGAGCTCGTCCACGGCCGTAGCACCCTGTACTATCTTCAAAATACATCCAAGACATATGTACTGCTCGTATAGAGCACATTTTAGATCCAAGATATATGCCACAAGCAATACCATCATGTGTTAATATTTTTTCATTGAAAGTTACAAAAGACATGAAATGGTCTGCTAAAATATTAAATAAGAGGATACTGTGATGCTTATAGATAGAGTATAAAAGCGACATTTTGAAATTTCACTGTAATACTTAAAATGTTATAGAAATGCTGCTGGAATTTAAGTTAAGACATAAAAAGACATCATAGAAATAAATACTTATTAATTATTTACTTTTGAATAGTATTTAAGTGTTTAGACTTGCCGAAATTACGCTTGTTCACTATAACTGTTATACGTGGTTAAAGGAAAGCTCTATTATTTAACTTTCTGAACGGTCAATCTAATATATAAAATTCTCGTGTCACAGTTTTCGTTCCCAAACTCCTCCGAAACGGCTCGACCGATTCTCATTAAATTTTGTGGGCATATCGGGTAGGTCTGAGAATCCGCCAAGATCTATTTTTTATACCCCGATTCGCGATAACCGACATCCACGCGGGCGGAGCCGCGGGCGACAGCTAGTATAATATGTTTTTCATTATTCGAATATATTTATCATACTTCATGACAAGCACTTCTCGAAGTTATTTATCTAATTAATTAGTTCAAATATCATTTCCTTCGGCATACCAGAGGTCGTCAAAATTCATACACTGTGTTACATTGGTACATTGTGTAACTTCGGCAAATGTAGACGACGTCAGTCCTAGTGGGCATTGCGACTTATTTCTGATAAATATTTGATACCTGAATTAGTATATTATTGTTAACTTAATATTACCTATTTTATTATCCATTCCAATTTTATTCAAATGTGTAATTTAGATATTAAACGAATTATAATAAAAAGGCGTCTTATTAAAACATCAATTGATTTTATAAAATATATTTTTGTAACAAAAATATAACCTATTTACACCTTGCGTTAAATACTAACAATCACAATGATTCCGATGCGCTAGGCACTAGTTGAGCAACAAATATAAATTAACAATTTATTTACGTTTTCCCTCGCCCTAAACACTATGCTTATGTATTATTCCTTATAAAAATCTTCTATGATATCTTTGTACTTCTCGTAGACTACATTCCTCTTGATTTTTAACGTTGGTCCTGGAAATATACATTATGGATTAATAAAGTGTTTAATAAATGATGTAATGACCATTATGGGACCCAATGCCGCACGAGTAGCGACCGCGGCGGTATTATGATTTCTTAGTAAAAATGTGGAAGTTTGTGAAGAAGTCTGTTACACTTTAACGGATGAACGATCTGGCTGATATTTGTTACTTGCATAGAGGAAAGCCGGTATTCACACGTACGCTCTTTATCCCTGCAATAGGTTCACATGGGTAGCGGCAACGGGATCAAAATTCACGCGGGTGAAGCTACGGACATCAGCTATATCTGTTTTTTTTTTTTTTTTTTCAGATGGTAAAATGACATTAACTGTGTTGCCGGTTTATTGCTATTAAATAGTCATTGGTACATGACTATTTTTATCGGAAGTTACCAGTATCGAAAGTTGTCGATAAATTAAATTTAGTACAGATTTTAGTAGGTTATTTTTATAGTTAGCTTATTGGATAATGTACGAAACCATAAAACTTTTTAATTTTAACTTTTTTAAGCACTAAAAGCTGGTATCATTATTTCACAATTTGACATTTGCAGTTGTCAATTTACTATCTGAATTAAAAAAAAAAACGGACTATAGTAACAAAATATAATAGTCAACGAACCTAATTCTCCAGTATGTACAGAAAAGTCAGCTGGTAGAATGGCGAACTTTTGAATTTTCTGCGCGTTTGAGATAGCTTGCTTGTTTGCGCGTGTGATTCCTTCTTCAAGTGCTTTATATACCTGAAACGGATAATATAATATGTTTATGTCGGCATTTAAATCGCCATCGATATAAGAGTTTGCTATTTGGGGCAATATTACAAATGTTTGAACTACTTTGTGCGTTTATAGATAGATTATAAGTATATTTATTACGTTTTCATCAATAAGTATTTTATTTCCTACGGTCAGGAATGAGATACAGAAGAACTGATATAATATACATTTAAATTGAATATTATGCTCAATAATTAACTATCACACTTTCAGAATAAAAACTGTAAGTAATTACTTACCACTGGGTCTTTTTTACTGACTATCTCACTGATCTTAGTCGCTGTGCTGCCTAGACTTGCTACCCATTTTCTAGCCTCAGTGTCTAGATCGTCTAAAGGCGCCGCAGTCTCTGGATGCACTTTAGCCTGTTTAAAAAAGAAACATTTTAGTCACGACTATATACGAGTAGGTACCTACCCCACACAACTTTTTTTTTTATCTTAAGAAACTGAATTACACGGAAACCAGCCCAAATTTATTTTTGGGCTCGAACCTAAAAATGATGCACATAAAGATTAAAATACCATCATTTTTTTTTTCATAGGAAATATTGCTTTACCTCCGATTAATGTGAAACTTTGTCAAGATGTCTGTATGTTTATTATTCAATCACGGTTGAAATTAGACAGGGCTAGGGCTAAATTATATTATATTTTTTATTTACCTTTTAGCTATTTTTTATCATTCCGGGAATAAGTTCCCATCCATGAGTTGAGGTAACGAGATCAAAATTCCACGCAGGCGAGGCTGCTGGCAATAGCTGGTATTCAGATATTTACATTACATAAGTACAATATAAGACGTATTGCATGTTTGTAGATTTTATGAGATCATGTTCGTCAACGTGACGGCGATGCAACAGGCTTAGCAAGAACTAGTTTTGTGTGTACAGTTCACTTTTTAGGGGTCAATATTGAAGGTCAACTAGTTTCGAAGATGCCGTTATTTGGTTATGATACATACCAAATATTGACTATGATTGTTTAGGTCAAAGCAATATTATCTATGTTTATGCACTTTCATATTAATCGAGCAAAAGCTTCACTTCACGCTAATAAATTGCTGGTCTCTAAGGTGGTATTTTAGCCGGATTTTATTTCACACAAACGCACGTGGGTTACGGGGCGAAAGGGATATTTTAGAATCCTCATCAAGATCTTCGTGGTCCAAGCTGACCTTTTCTGCAAGCCTGCTGCGCTAGAGAATAGAAGTCCGTAAATCACTACTCAAGGGGTAGGAAGATCAGTTCCACAAAAATCGTACACGATCCTGGGGATTAAAGCCTGTGTTGCAACTGGGAACCACACTAAGATAATAATGATATCCCTCGGGTCATATCTTGGACCTAAATCGTGCTCTATACGCACAGCAACGTGTGCTTGAGTGCTTGGGTGTTTTGAGGTCATTCACCAAGCCTAGATTATTATCACTATCGTTATTACACTACGAACTGCGCACCTATCCTATATTCAGTGCCTAGTTTGTGCCTTGTTTCCTGTGTCTAGTTCCATTCAACATACTTATATAATATATCCTGAGGTAGGTAGTAATATCATATGAAAGGTCGTTGCACCTTAAGTGTGAGCAGCACGGAGAGGAACTTGCGCTTGTCACCGATGAGCACGGCGTACCCGACGTGCAGCAGCTCCGACTGTACCGTCTGCTCGATCAGCACTGGCGCGATGTTCTCTCCACCAGCTGTGATCAGCAGCTCCTGAAAAATGGAGTACGATAAAATTAGTTTATATGTGGAGAATAGTACCTATCTACATAAATATCTACACTAATATTATTAAAAAATATATATTTATTATTACATAAATATCTACACTAATATTATTGAAGGTTTCAATCTCAGAAACCTCTGGTTCGAATTAAAAAATGATTTTTGTATTAAAAGTCCGTTTCTCGAGTAAGGTTATACGCTATAAACCATCACGCTACTGCTCAAGGGGAGCGGAGCAGTAATCATAAATGTCAATTAATCCGACAGATTCCCATAAATTATTTGAAAATTAAGGGTCAATTTATATGTTTTGACAGAAGTTTTATTTTATTAATTAAGACAGTTTCATTGGTACATTTATTAAAGTAAGTAAGAATTTAGTACTTAGAAAGTATTTGTGTATGTACTTATGTAAAACATCCGTATTAACAATACCTACACATACACTACATATACCTACTAACGTAGAATACGAAGAAATTATGTAATGAGATAAAAGTACGTGCGTCAAATAAATAATCAATGACTTCATGATTCACAATATTGAAAAGTGATTAATGACTAGACATTCTATTCAAGATAACGGTACTTTAACGAGCTATAACCGGGTTAGTCATTATAATGATGATAAAACAGATACAGCCATTAGGGTTGATAAAAAAAAACACACCTTTATTCTTCCGGTTATGTAAAGGAGGTTATTGCTGTCTACCCTCCCAATGTCACCAGAACATAGCCAGCCATCTTCATTAACAGCTTCCTTAGTCTTCACGGGGTCGTTGAGGTAGCCCATGAACACGTGTCGACCTCTCATCATAATCTCTCCAGGACCATTCGAACTTATGGAACCACCAAACTTGGTCTCCGTACCGTCTAGCAGTTCACCGGAAGAGTCCATGGATAATCTGTAAAAATATATAGCCCTGAATTTTAGAATATTTTGATTATCGAAAGCGACGTGGTGTAGGTAAGCGAAATCGAATGTTCTAATTCTCAGACGACATTATAAAGACTCAAATTTGTCCGTTGAGTCTTTAATTATGATGGTAGCTGATGTGAGGTGATGTTAATGTCAAATGTTATTACATCCTTTAGCTTTTCTGCCCAGTTCACATTATTCTAGTAGCATTCCAGTCCAGCGAGCTAAACCAGTGCTACTACTAGAATCACTCACTGGGATGTGCCCATTCCAGTGAATGATTCTAGTCCAGTAGATTAATGAAGCGCGTTTAAAACACTGGAATAATGTGAACACTACAATCCAGTGCAGCACTGCAGCTTTAGACAAGTGGCAATTCGTTAGCCGGCGTTTGATGGAATAGAATGACGAATTTATGGGACTTGACATTTATGACATGCGTTAACGACTGTCAGATACGTCAAATTATTTTTTACATTCGTCATTCTATTCCATCAAACGCCCGCTAACGAATTGCTACTTGTCTAGAGGGGCTGGTCTGGATTGATTCTCTGGATTACAGGACTGGAATAAAATGTGAACCGGCATTCCTGTTATTCAACCATCATCGATGTAGAAATTGGTAGAAATCAATAGAAATATTTTTTATTTTGAATTTGCATTTAGAGTGAGAAGCTCTAATAGACACCCTCATCAAAATCTCTTTGGGGCTCAAGCTAACGAAATCATCACTTTTAGGTACAGGCACTATGAGTCTTGGTGATCGATTCTACACCGTTTCTGAAGCACTCTACACAAGTTTTTTGGGAAAACAACTACGGTAGATACTTAGGTTTATTTATAGATTCGTATACCTAGTAGATACGTATTAGGTAAAAACTGTGGTAAGGAAAATCCTATTTGCAGACATTCGTACGATTAGCCTTGATCGAATTTTGATTAGTAACAAGTACCTATAGGGAAAATATAATTTATAAAAATTAGCTCAATTAACCTTGATCGAGTTTTGATTAAAAACTTAAAATAATCTTTAGAATATTAGTATGGCAAATGACACTATCGCCATGTGATTATCAAGTAAGATAAAAAGAAAAATATATTTAATTGATTTCATGTCATTTCCCACAACACTTAGTATGAACATACCTAATACATACAATCATGCTAATGATATGACGACAATGACTCATATCTTCCACCTTTCAGGGTAGGCAGAAGTACTTATAAGTACCTACTTATGTGAATACCAGAATTCCCTTTCAACTTATTATTTATTTTTACTAATTTTATTTAACGGGGCGGTTTAGTATAGTCTGAAGGTAGGTAATAAATAATATCAGATTTGGTAGTCTCCCATATGGAGTGGCCCACATCGAGGGAAACATACGAGTTAAAGGATGAAACAGACGAAACCGTAGCAGACGAATTCACGCTCAAAGTCAACGTCTAACTATGTTCTCCTCAGTCACATCTCGTCACTCCTTAGACAAAAGTCTTGCCATAACTATAAAACGATTCTCGAAAGAAGTACTTACTTGGTCGAAAAGAGTTATAGGCACCGATAAATAAAATCTTGGGCGTATTTAATTTCGTGTTCATTGGACCTGGGACTTCTTAATGTGATGTGGACACGGAACCGTGTCTACGTAGGAACTTTCAATAGCACTGTAATTTTTTGTTTTGTGTTGACAGAAAATGAACAAGTGAGTACATAGATTGCATAGCGTGGGCTTGGCCTTACAGTTAGGTATAATCCCTATCAATTTGTAAATTATAGATAGTATTATGTTTTATTTAATCAAGTCTTAAAAAGCGATTAATCTTTTCCATTGAGGCAACAGTATCAAGATTTATATAGATACGTTGCTAAACGATTACTTATGTCTAGTATCGAAAATTCTGAAAATAATTCTAGAAAGAACCTGCCCCCTAGACAAGTGGCATTTCATTGGCTGGCGTATTGTAGAATAGAATGCTGAATGTATCGGATTGACACGTATTTTGACGTTTATGACAGTGACGACTGTCATAAACAGCATAAAACGTGTCAATTCTATAAATTAATTTAAAGTATATACCGAATACTTACAGAAGGCAACACATAATTTAAGGAAGCATTAGGGACTATACTATATTTTTGTCACACTTACTTGGGATATATGCTAAGGGTATGTGCTCCAGCGGCCTCGCTCATTCCGAACGCGTCGACAATAGGCACGTCGAGCGAGAGGAAGAACTTCTTGATATCAGGAGAGAGCGGCGCGGCAGCTGTCACGAACGTGGTACACTGATCCAGGCCCAGGGTCTCATGTACTTTGTTAAATACGAGATACTTCGCCATCTTGTAACCGAAAGATGAGCCATCGATCCTACAAATTAGGTACCTACAGTTGTGGTTATTGTGTAAAACATTCTTTTTTTAGTGTTAGTCATGCGATATGAAAAGATGGATAGTATTTGGTTTTAGAATTTCCACAACTTCGATTGCTGATGCTGCACATCTATGTGAGCATTGTGTTAAAACTAAATGGAAGGCGATAGGAAACTCGTGCCAACTACCGGTAGCTAGGTAGCTTTTCTTACTAGTCGTTACGTAGCGCCTACTAACGTTACTTGAACGCCAAATTAATGTCAATAGGTACCACAGAACAGTTAAAGAGATAGGTACAGTCGACAAAGAAATAACAGTGTACTTTTTCATATAAAGTAGTACCTACCTATATAAAACTGCAACCGTATCTCATTCGTCGACTGTCGCTGCTGATTATTTTTTCAAATTTATTACTTTTATGTTTCTATATGTTTAGAGAGTTACCCCAGGCACTCTTATAAAAACGGTCATCTCCTCCTTCATACGAACACCAATTCCAGTCGCATCTAAAGGTTGCATTTGAAGGCATAGGGTCTGCTTTTCTACTACTTCTTTAATTGACTATTATGGGAGTGACTGCCATCTAAACTACCAACCCCGATAGGAAAGCTTGCACCAGAATCTTGTCCATCAACCAGCACGTGTACCGCCTTGCAAGTGAGGTTGGCTAGGTCTCTTGAACAAAGACCTTGGTGGGGCCTCAAATACCCCACCGCCCTTACTACTATATTAAATAAATTGGCAGAAAACTTACATATTTAGTTCAAGTTACGTAAGCGACGGCTAGTAGAAGAAATTCAAGAATGATTGATGATGATTAAAATTTTTATGTGCAATTTAGAGGATTGGAAACAATACCGTAAAATTGGCTAAACTAATAATCAAAACAAAGTCTAAACCAAAACAGTTTACTTTATCTTATCATGGATCCATTAGCATAGCACTAAGACGCATTATTATCTTAATACAATTTTTGTGACTCAGTATTAA
This sequence comes from Eilema caniola, assembly GCA_949126895.1. Classification (NCBI taxonomy): domain Eukaryota; kingdom Metazoa; phylum Arthropoda; class Insecta; order Lepidoptera; family Erebidae; genus Eilema; species Eilema caniola. The sequence goes on along the minus strand of OX421463.1, from coordinate 15,282,034 downwards.
ATACTAGAAACTATCGCAATGAAGTAATGAGTACAATATGACCCAAATTATAACTAACCTAGATAAATAACCAACTTATAAAATGAAAACAGGAAATTCAAAGAAACTAGATGTCTTTTATTTAAATAATATTGTAGGACATTCTACACAGCGCTATCTAGCTACACCCAAAGTAAGCATATCTCAACTAGCTTGTGGTATGTGATCTAAAATGCGCATACTTAGATATACTTTGTTTTGTAAATAAAATACATATTTTACATGGAAACAGCCAGACCAATGCAAATATTTTCATATTCTTGCATAAAAATATTAACACTGAGCGGGAATCGAAACCGCGCTACGTGCGTGGCAGTCGACCGTTCTACCGCTACGCCACAGTGGGAGTCATCTTTGATAATTACTTAGTAGGTACGTACCGACGTAAGTACAATTTTTAGAGTCATGAATGTATAAAATTACCTATGAATAGGTTAGGAGACGACAATTCTAAGGCGAATGCTACATAATTTTGTGGTACTTATAAATTAGTGGGTAGGTATACGAGTATATGTAATTAAACGTATTTAGGTATGAGATAGGTAGTATTTGCATATGATGATGCACGTTACGATGTAAGAATGTCGATTGTAGTACGGAAATGATACCAGCTAAACTTACTGAAGGTAGGTATGTTTTGAGTTTAAAAACGCTTCTAGGTCTTTTCAGTTTTAGTATTACACCACAGCTATGATTGGATAACTCAGTGGTACCAACTCTATTCTTAACCCATCAACCTCTTTTCACCATTAAACTAATAAGCCCTAACAAATACAGGCAACACAGCGTAGTGTTGCTTTGTAAGTGAAATAGCCTTGGTCAGAAGTCATAGAAGGTCTATATTGTCTTACATCGCTTAAGGCATCGACACTGATCTTTTCATATTTTAAACTTAATTGTACCTTTTTCATCATTCTAGCATCAATCCCAGTCGAATCCGAAGCTTTTCAACTTTTAAATCTGGGTTCTGCTTTTAGCAGTCTGACTGCGGATTTGGCTGAACCTCGATATTTACGATGAAGCGACTGCCATCTGAACCTCACAACCCAAAGGCAATATCGAAGCATTGCAGCTAGACCAATTATTGGACTTTTGATGGCTCCAACTACCCGTAACGCCTGCCACAGACGTTCGTAAGGCAACCTGGACTGATGGCTTTACGTGTTCTCCGAGGCACGACCAGACCAATGCAAATACCCATATTCATGCATACAAATATTTGCATTGAACCCGTGCCTCCTGCGTAGCGGCCGCGTTCACTTCCGCTACGACACAGAGGCCTTCTGTGGCCGCCTCTCCAAATTGGATTTGGAATGAAATCTTAGATAGCAAGCTTCATCACTAATAGGACTATATCCTTTAATAACTAAGTACGTATGTTATCGGTCTCATAACATGATTACATTAAAACGATGGTGATGAAGATCATCTATATTTAGTTCTGGCAAAGAGGTTGAGAGAATAACCGATTGTTTGTCTTACGTGGCCTTACGTTGACTTACATTGGCCTTTGTAGTGTGCATTTTGCATTTTGTATTTGATTCGTAATCAAACTAATTAATGCCAATCATTTAAATATAAATTATAAATTGCTACAGTAACTAAAATTATATCTATTGAGTACGTAACAAGGACGTTCTAAATTCAACAAGAATTTTCTGCGTAAATATATGAATCAGAATCTACGTAACAAGGACGTACTAAATTCAACAAGAATTTTACCAATCTATGAAAGTCGACGGAATCGATAGTATCCCACCTTCACATACAAGTTTATATGTAAAGGTGGGGTACCTACTAATGATTTTATCGACTGTACATGAAAAAGTAAAACTACCTACAATATATTTTTCAAATAATTACTATGCAAATTTATTCTTGTAAATTTATATTGAAAAAGGTAACAGACTGGACGAGACTTGAATCTATCAAAATTTCAAATAAATAGGGTCAAATTCTGGCAATACAGCCTAAAATAAAGAGATTTTTTCCACAGACTCACGGGTTGAGACTACTTGAGGTCCATCACCAGTGCTGAGTTCCTCTATTAAATTTACAAAATAGAGGTCTGTTGTTATATAACCAAATACCCACAAGATTGCTGTTAAATATACTTACTAAGATACTTATTTCAAGGCAGTGCACAAAATAAAATTACAATATGAAGCCATACAACCTAAATAAATACTGCGGTATACTAAACGCCAAGATTGATTTCAGTATACACGCATGTTTAACTAACTACAAGTGCAAAAGGGCGACATGCGCATTACAGGGTCACTGTCAACCTTACATACCAAAACTTCATCATCTCGCCAGTAGTGAAGTCTAACGGCAGACTGTACATACTGCTTGATAGGGCGCTAAGCGAGAAAACTTAAATTATTGTAGCTCTAGCACGAGTATAATACAAAAATATAATATTGCAACATTACTTATTGAATAAAATTAATGATCAATTTAAGCCCAAATTTTAAAGGTACGAGTAGATCACGCGCTGCGAGTGTTAACCTACGAGTATCGAGGGGTTTAGACAGTCCGTTTCATTATGTGAGCGGGCACCTGTGCACGTATGATGTTTCTTGCAACAAGTATACCTATTACCTATTGCATGAAACAGCATGCAGTACAGTTATCAACTGGCAATAAACTAGTAACTAGTTTTCACGTAAATCCTTGTAAGCTAGATGCTTAAGTTAAGGTGTGGATTCACATCATATTATAATAACTAAAGATTATATAATTATAATCTGTTAATCTAAGTTGATTAATAAAAGTCGTCACATTTTACGTCACTGTCGCACAGTGCTTTTTATTATGAGTATATAAGTACCACATAAGTGCATAAAATAATTGAAAAGAAATTACAATGCAAGTATGTGCCAACGGTAAAAATAGCCGAAGTAATTTTACTCTTGAAGTTTTGGGTTTTGAAGGAATTTGGCATTCACAGACATAGAACAACGTTTAGTTTGAATGCCTAGTAATTCTGGTACAGTCGACAAATGAGATTCGGTTACACCTTAAAATACAACTTTATATGACAAAGTGCGACCGTATCTCCTTTGTCGACCCCCCTATCTATTTACTAAGAAATTATGTAAGCATAGGTGAATGTTAAGAGTCCTTACCCATTAATCCTCGAAATATGGTACTTTAGCCCTTTGTCCTTGGCCCACATTGCAATTTGCTTCTTGATGTAACCACTGGAGGCACCTACAGCCATAATCTTTTCATACATCTTCTCCCATACACGAGGTACGGCCAAGAACCTGACGATGAAATACACAATTCATTTAATAATATACAGTGAGTCGCCGTCCCGTATGTATTTTAATATGTACCGACCAGCAACGGCAGATAATGAATAAATAAAACATGGTGGAGGAAAAAAGCGTGCAGGAAACATGAACAAAATCAACGGTAATAGTTAGTTTATAAGTCGTCGCCGACTAGCTTAATCAACCGTTCAATTAACTGCCTAGGCTGTTAACTGAATGGCGCCATTCAATGAATGGTCTGAATGGTATTCAGCCGTAACGTTTATTGTAACATCGAATAACCTGGCTGGCTAATGCTTAGGCAATTTGTAAGATAGGACACGACCCCGAATTAAGACAGAAAATTACATACATACATACACATACTCACGCCTGTAGATCTCCGAGGGGGTAGGCAGAGGTATATTCACAGAAAATAAATAAAGTTTATTGAGAAAACTGCACAATCCAACTCGGATAGGTTAGGTTAGAAGGCTATCGCAGGAGCGGAGCAGAGCGAAGCTCCCGCATTAGCTTTCGTGGTTATTTTTTTTTATAACCGTGCAAAAAAAATCATGTTCATAGCTGATTAATCAAATGGCTGAACATCATTCAGGCCGCTAATTGTACGGCGCCGTTTAGTAAAGTGTCTAGGCAGTTAATTGAACGGCTGATAGTTGGCTGCGACATATAGATATAGGAGATACTTATGTGTTTTAATTCATCTTTAGAGTGTAGTATATCACGTCTATAATTATTAGATAAAGATCCTTATTGTTAGACATCAACAACGTATCTAATATCTATAGTAAGGATTGTAACGCACTTATTTAAAAAACGTTATTCTATTAAATTTAAAAAAATGTACCGGTAAAACTAGATACGTCTTTACAAGTTATCATTAATCTATCTTATCTATGGTCAGTATAATTTAATTATCTTGTTCTATAAAAAATAAAATTTAAACAACCCTGTCACAAAAATCCTTATTAATTTTGTAATGTGCACGTTATGCACTTTCATTTGAAACCCCACTCGAGTATATTTGTAGGCTTTTGGTTATCCTCCCTACTTTCATCCTCCACAACTTTAAAACGGCTCAACCGATTATCATCAAACATGTCTAAGAACACAAGTACATAAGCCACCTCTATTACAAAAAAAAAACTAAATTGAAATCGGTTTATCCGTTCGGGAGCTATGCTGCCCCCCTTTTTTTGCGTCGGGGGTTAATTATGTACACACGTTCAAAGATAAAAATATAGATGGATATTATACTTATTTCCTTGGCCGTGTGTACAACCGTTAGATAAATCTGAAATCCCACAAACATAATTACAATAATACAAATTACAATTTTCATGCGAAACATCGAATGTATTGTATTACGTCACTGAAGCGTTGAATTACATTCAAAATAAGCCTCATTATTTTATTATTTCATATCACAAAAATAATCTGAATATTAAATTACACAATTTACTTGTTAGCTATGAAATACATACATAAACATATATGTACTGATTCTTAATATAGATAATAAAGATGCCGTAGTCTCACACTCGAGGAGGCCTTCGATGTCCCTGGGTCACACCGGATATTCCAGGCATAACTTAAGCTACTTTTAATTTAGAGAAGTATTAGGGTACCGCCTAAAAAAAATGAACCCAGGTCTATATAAATAGGTCTGATGATTTACCTGGTTGGCCTGATTTCCTTAAGCGTCTCCACGAGGCTGCCTTTGAGTGCGTCCGGTTGCGCAAAGTACACAGTCACAGCATTAGACAGTGTTGTGTAGACGTCAACAACCTTACAAACAAACAATCATAATGTACTTTTTTTTATTGATTGTTACAATCTTAGGGCGTATAGCGCTCCACCGAGACCAAATCAACTGAACCTGCAGTCGGGGTATTTATTAAACAACGGAATGAAAGAGTCTGTGATGCAGGCTTTCAGCTCGGGTGGGAGCTCAGATGACAGTATCTTCCGGCAAAATCGAAATACCAATTAAAATCGACGCATTTTTACTTATACCTTATGCCTTTTTTTACGTGCGCGAAATCCCTAAGGAATCACTCTCCCCCTCCGGAGCCGAAGGGGAAGGTTATGTCGGACTCGAACCGCCTAAACTGCATGCCATCTGCGGGTCGTTGTGCTAGTCCGAAGGTGGGGTTGTCTACGACATATCCCTCGCACCCCGGCTGACCCAGGCTCATCGGTCCTGCGCCCACGAGGTCCCTAAATCGCCGCCGCCGTGGCCTGCTTCTGCAAGGGTGATAGGCGGCTCCACCCATCACCCTCACGCCCGCGCTCATGGGGGGCAGAGGTCGTTCTGTGCCTTCCGACATCCGAGCCGCTACCGCACGCGGGCAGCGTTGTTGGCGAGTTTGTCTCGCTCATTCGCACTATCACCCCCAGGGCCGCCACCAGCTCCGGCCTCGGCGTCTCCCACGATTAAATGGAAGGACGACAAAATAAGCTCGTCTCCTGTTTGGGGTTGAAAACCATAGTTGGTAAAATGAGGATATTGACAGCTTTGGTTCCCTATCTCCGAAGGATACAATATATGAAGTCGATGTTCTTTGAAGTGTTAAAATGCCAAGTCTCTTACCTGCGCAGCCACGTGACTCAGTGGTAGAAAGGAGATAAGTTTGTCGTATGTGGGTTTGAGGTCTCCGACCCGCTCGCCGATGGCGAAGGCGTCCCACGTCAGGTTGTCGTGTGACAACATCACAGCCTTGGGGGCACCCACCGTACCTGACTACAATATATTAAATAAATAAAAAATAAAGTCGCGCTTATTTGAAACGAAATTAGGAATATTTAGATAAAAGTGGTTCGCGATTACGAGTCTGATAGATTTTTTTAACCAAGAATCTGATAAGGCATTGGTTAGGCCTTTTCCGTATCAACAGTTGATCAAAATTATTTACAACATTTTTTTATGATAAAAAGGTAGACTATGTCTTTTTAAGATAAGCCATCTCTGTTTAAATTTTCACTGAAATCCATCCGACAATTTCTGCGCGGAAAACAAACATACAAGACTTATTCATAGGTACACTCACGCGCACGCACTCAATTGCAAGCTTTAAACGATAAATCAAAGAATTAATAGTGTGTAGTGGTGTGTGTTTCTGGTACCTAATATTTTGCTCGTCAAGCCGTACACTTCATAACAACATAGGTTCAGAAATACTTACTGTGTACACCAATGTGCAGCATTCATTCACAGCGATTGTTTTCAATATACCGTCAAGCTGTGCATCCGTCTCTTTTGAACCCATATTGAGTACTTGCTCCCACTGAAAATATTTAACATTTATTAGATATCTTGATGAATTAGAAAGTCGCAAGACATTCTATTGCATTGCGCTGTATGTCGCGGTTATGGATGATTGATCACCGTGATCGCTTGTTTCCTGCCAAATTACGCCTTTTGGTCGGTTCGGTTCGGTTACTTTCACATAAGACAACCTGCGCCTCGTATCGTGTAGGGTGGATGGAAAGGGGGTTGGCTCTACATACACTGTATAACCTCCCATGAAGGGTGATGTCCATGTGAACATTGTCCATTTCTTAGTTGTTCGGTTCAAAGCCACGGAAGGTATATTTCACGCGGAAGGTACCTATATTTTGACTGCTAAATCATGCAAAGAAACTGAAGTCTAGTCTTGCGTATAATATTTCACCAGTTCAACTTCATATTACCGCCGTTCCTACCGCATAATTTAATTTCTTAGTAATAAACGTACACTGTAAACTCCAGGAATAGAAGTGTCCACAGGTCCTTCCCACTGGACGATGGCCTTCAAGAGCGGGAGCCTGTCTCTTACTGACAAGATCTTGTCGAGCTGTTTCTTGTCCTGTACGGCGCAGATGTTGGCACGAGATGACTCTAAGCAGTGGTAGCAAGCTTCTGCTGAGTTTGTCGTGTAGATACCCGCTGCGTACCCACTGTGTAAAAATGACAACGCATATGTTTTCGGAACTTATTTATACATCACACAACTTACGAATTTCGAAAATACTTATCAAATGAATAGCGAACACAAAAACTAAATTAAATCCAAAGGTGAAATCTAGATAAATCCTAATACTGAATATAGACTGAGAATCCAGCTTCCGGCTAAGATCGGTTTTCTTCGATTTTGTAGAGCTGTCTACTTCTACGGCATTAAAAATAACTTTTAAATTGCCAATTGGTTGTAGAGGTCAGATGGTAGCCGCTCCACGGAAAATATCGAAATAAAGCCGGATGATAGTAAGATTGGAAAGCCGTCTCCAAGTTCCTGACTTCCTGAGTTGGGAAAAGAGTTAGAGCATTACAAAATGTCACTTTTGTATATGAGTTAGAGCAGCTGCTTACTGATAAAAGGTATCGTTTTCAATATTTAACTACATAGTTATTAAATTATGAAGATATCTAATTAGATTGCGTAACAGTCAACATTATCTTATCTACAGAAAAAAAATGTATCGCCGAAATGTATGTTTTATTTAATTTGCTTTCAATACGAATATCGAAATGATAATAAAACATTTAATGCATAATTTTCCCGGCATATATCTTGACCCCAGGTTGCGAGAGAAATAAGGCTTTAGCGCGCGCGGATTTGTTTGATATAATCTATGACATTTGAGCTCCTCCGTCACTGTAGCACCCCGTGATTGGGTTATGCTGGTAACTTATACACTGGCTTGTCGAGACCATCACTCAAGATATAAGCTGAAGAATGTAGGTAACTCACCCGGCGTGTATGGCTGCTAAGTCGGCGATATACCATTCTTCGGAGTTGAATCCAAGAATGCAAACAGAATGATATCGGTCCAAGCCAAGTTTCAGGAAACCTTTTGCTATTGTGCGCACTCGCTGTTGATACTGTCTAAAAAGCAAAAAAATACTTCTTATAATGTGTTATTTACAGCTTACAGAAAGAGTCATTACCAATGCTTCTAGCATATTCTTACCCAGTGCTATCTAGACTAAACTGGGTCTGAACTGAACTGAGTATCTGGACTGAACTGGCCGATATCCAGTCAGACTTATCCGGACATCACTTCGTATTATCCACTTCTATGGGTCAAAGCATATGTAGATCATCCGCCCGCCTACGTATGGGATGGACACATGATCCGGTTTACTGGTTCAGTGAACGTATATTCTTTTCTATTTTCTTTGAACACTATGTTTAAAACGGTGGCTCAAATGTACGGGTAGTAGGTACCTAGTAGTAGGTCTTTAGACGTGTTAATATTATTTTTGGATATAATATTATCATAATTAGACATCTATATACCATCTGATAAATTATTGTTATTGTGTAACTATATACAATAATTCAAATCTTATTATTCCTTCATGGGAAATAATTTTGTAAATTAAGACTTTTAAATACTGTGACAGAGATGACTTTAACGATAAACTCCATTGTATTTATCTTCTAAATTATAGAGAAAAAAAAAAAACAATAAACAAATTAATTATATCCAGTTACGGCATCCTTACTAACAATTATTATCTGTAGGAATCACATGTTAAACATAATCACATGACCACCGATACCGTTGCACCCAAGCCTTATATTTAGTAGCAAGCCCAGGGCCCATTCTCCGACACTTCATATACCACATATCAAACTAAAACATAGTATTCAATCAATTAGCCTTTCGCAGTCCATTGCTAGACAATTTTTTTATGCCACTTAGGTGACAGACGAGCACACGGCCCACCTGATGTTACTGTGGCCTATGGGCGTTTACAACACCAGGGGCATCACAATCGTGCTATTGACCCTGTAGATACCTTCTAATACCCTTCTTGAAGAACCCCATATTGTAGTCGCTTGGGAAAACCACGGTCTCTCCCAATGTTGGGAGGTTTTGGCCTAAAATTTCCACGCTAGCCAGGTTGGTACAGGGTTTTATTTTGAGTGTTCCTTCTCTCGCAATGATGTCGCTTGCGTACTTTCTGTTAGTGGCCTCTTACGACACCCTTTGGATGAGATGGGGTGGTGATACTTGTATTCTTTTTTCGTCACCACACGGACGTCAACATAGTACTATTACTTATAATATCACATTCACGATTGCAAAAAAAAAAAAAACAGAAAAGCAGCTAACATCTCAGAGACAATTCCTCTGGCCCTTCCTTCTGGTCCGAGAAAACAAACATCTGTTTCATTTAAATTAAAATAATGAAATTATATGTTCTTATCGATACTTATCAACACTTACGCGTAGACCATACCAGCCACGCTTCCATGAATATTGGATAACATTCATTCCATAGGCTGTTATGTAATAACAAAAATTATACATTTTTCATTATTGTATAACACAACGCTTTATTCCCTATACCAAAGTTATCATTGTAATAGTTGGTACCTCCTATAAAGAAATCTCCATTTTGTTAACAATATTAATATCGCTAGTCCGATATCTACTCCAGAATTTAATTTCTGAAATAGTACTGGCCACCTGTGGTGGGTGTCCCAGCCATTTAAATAAACAATCTACAAGGGTCTCCACGTTTTGTACTATGTACTACCTAAGGCCTCCCAAATAAATGGGTTTCAGTATAACAAAAAGGATAGTAAAGTAACCGAAAAAAATGTGTAACTAATCTATTTAAAAGTGTTAATAAAACTTACTTGTAAGTAAGCTTATGCCATTTTCCGTCAGCTCGTTTCGTAGCCAGAGCTGGAGCATCGGGGTATCTAGCTGTAGTCCTGCTAAGCAAGCCCGGCACCGATATGGGTGGCTCGGAGGCTAATCCTCGGGATTCAATCCGTAATCGTACATAACCGCCTGGTATTGACGTATTGTAACTTTCAGCGGGCATCACCTGATCGGGTCCTGAAATCATATCAATATAGCATTGTTTTTTTTCTGTATGAATTGCTAATAATAAAAGGATAAGTTTATTGCAAAGAGTTCCTAGACTATACTCAGTTAGGTTAGGTACCTACTTAACGAGAGGTAAACAATCTTTAGTTGACTTTTTACACAAACTACTGCTTAAACTAGTGGTTCGGCTCGGTTATTAGTTGCGTTTTATTTTCGAACAGAGTTTACTGGAGAATATAGAAGATAGGTGGGATCCTTAGGATATTTACCTTAACTCTAACCAAACGAAGTATTGTTCTATAACAACAGTAATTAATTACTTATACTTTTATCAACAATAATAAATGCATTGCATATTGGATTTGTGACGAAACCGGTTCCGGGTAAATGCGTAAATTGCGTTCAAAAGTTCATTAAAACTAAATGACAATCCATCCATGTAAATGATGGAGGTAATGTTGTACATATACAGTAGATTAAGCAATAATATCCGGTCATTAAAGAGCTATTATTTAGGGAAAAGCACGCAATGCCAATATCTCAGATTTCGCAGAGAGGAGACGGTACTAGTCGCGAGCTCACGCGTAGGTAGTAGGTAGTCGGTACGACCGTGTCGTAGTTAATCGGTGAAATCCAGTCTATGTATAAAAGTTTGAATTTGTCTGTATGAAAATCGGAAAAAAACATTTATAAAATGTTCACCTTTTAATATGTCTAAATATCTATGGATGAGACAGGAACGGATAAATCTTAGAGCAGGTGAGAGAGTAAGCACAAGCTTCTAGTGATTTTAACCGAATTTCGGTTCATAATTTTATGTTATGTACGCAATGGTGAAAATAAGTGTTAATAAGTACGTGACCAATAATTGTGTCTGACGCTAGTTCTAGTTCTGTGACATAAATCTTATGGTAAAATCTCCATAGCTCGAAAGACCGACAGAATAACATATAATGAGTAGGTACGTTCGTGCCTGTTTGAGGAAAAACTTGGTATAATTAGTTTAATGTAGGTAAGTACCTAATATGGTTTAAACGAAGTCTCCAAATACACACGATACGTCGATGTGATTAAATTTAAACTCTAGGCTTACGGTAGGGAGTTTTTAATCTCAAATCGATATTTAAAGTATTTTACTTTGTTCGATATTGTTATGATTTTGAATTATTAGATCTACATCGTCTGTGTAAGGAAGCATTAGACTCAGTTAAGGACAAATTACAATCGGAAGGTCTCATCGTCCATCAATCCTGGCCATTACACTACCGATATCCAACCCAAGTAATTTAGCTTAATTAGAGAGATTAAGGGAATTAAAAAAAAATGTTTTCGCATAAAAGTCTCCACGAAAATGGGATAACAGTCTCTAGTAATGTGTCTAAATCTTTACCTCTGCTTTGGACTAAAGGACTAAAATATTTAGATACTTAAGTACTTTTATACATTTCACATTACTTAAATCTACAATACAATAACTAAGTGAATAACAAAATAAGTACTAATAACTCATACATAGGATTTTACACTACCTACATAAGTAAATTATTTACTACATATCTTATTATACCATGAAATACAGTATAAGACGAAGGCCTTTCTTACTAGACTGAAAAATTGCATTATCGGGCATCACTAGTAGCTTGAGTCCACATATACTGTGGCTTGAAATGAGAGCTGTAGAGAAACAAATTCATTAATGAACTTCAGTATCTGCTTCTGATGTTGTCGTGGTCGTGAGTTTACTATGTTTTGTGTGTTTACTATGTGTATCGTGAGTTTACTATGTAATTGAATTTTCACTTCTATTTACTTCTATGATTCGAATATCCGTTGGTAGTTTAGTGGATAAGGAATCGTGTGGACCCAATTTAAAATCCTGGCCTAAATAAAATTCTCATGTCACAGTCACAGTGTTGGTTCCTATACTCCTTCGAAACTACTGGACCTATATTCATGAAATTTTCTGTGCATATGGGGTAGGTCTGAGAATAGGCTACTATCTATTTTTCATACCCCGATCCGCAATAACCGAAATCCACGCGGGCAGAGCCGCGGGCATCAGCTAGTATTTTTATAATATTATATCACCGGGTTGCAAATATATTTCCGCTGCAATAAAACTCGATCGAAATTCTAGATAGTAATCAGTGTTATGTAAAGTGCTTATCTTGTTAATGATGCTTATACATTTTTTTAATAACTAGGAAAAGAAAGTTATTACTTAATCACTGGTATAATCTTAATAACATCTAGTTTCTGTTTCATATTTCCAAATGTCAGTACTAGTGACATTTGACTGTTCTATAAATAAATATACAAAATAACGTTTCGCAGAATCACTATAAATAATAATGTACCTGCTACGCAACATAGTGAATCTGCAGTGCATATTTAGAATGTATTGAAATTCTTTTACGAAGCACGAGTTTCGAATCAAGAACTTTTTTGATCTGACCACTACGTACTCATCATTTAGGTTTTCATTCGATTATCTTGTGAATTGTATATGGAATTTTGTATTGTGTAAAGTGCCTTTCGTGATCAGTAGTGAACACCTCTAATATATTGATTATGAACGTGGTCAATAAAAAGAAAAATAACTCACCATTCCTGTGTCTTTCATACTTTACGCCGCCGTTAACTGTATTGTCCATTATGGTCTCTTTGGCTGTGTTTTCAACGATTACTTTGCCTACCTGGAATAAAGAAAATATCCTTTATGGTGGTTTCATTTACATGAATATTAGCAGCTTATTTGAATTCTACGTAGGTGATTGACCGATTAACTAGCACGACCAACACCGGTCGACTGTTTGGATAACTCGTTAGTGAAAAAATCTATACGTTATTTAAGTCACAAAACCCAAGAAGTTAAAGATTGCATCTATAACTAGAAAATCAAAATTGGCACATTAGATACTAACATAAGATTCGGTCGAGCTACAGTTAGAATCTTTGACCAATTTGATTTCGATTGATTTACTAAATATATTGGAAGCGTGAGATTGTCTCACCGTACCAATATGTTCAGTAGCATATCCAAAGGCGATTATTAACAATGAAGAGTGTAAAGAGGGACAGCTACAGCAGGTTGCCGAAAACCAGCTTCCAACGTTCGTATAGCTCTGATATTCTACTTGAGTGAAGTGAATTACTGGCCTATCTCCATCGTACCGTTCTTTCATTTTGATTCGCTGGTATATGGGAGAACTGATAGGTTAGAAAACCCGTTGCTAGATTTGGGGTTCCAACTTGAGAAATTTTCAATTAACAACAAGAGAATTATGAAGTTAAATCTCGTTTTAAAATAATATCAAAGAAGTTGAAAGAGAAGTACAATTTAAGAAACCTATTTGCTAATTATAAGGTGGGTTGTGAAGTTTCTCTATATTATATTATCTAGCACGATGGCCTTTATGAACGTAAATTAAATGGCAAGGGCTAAGAAACTACAATCCATTCGGTTATTAACTTGTTACCCTGCTTTGCGTTTTAAAAAGCTACGTTCATTTTGAATATTAAACTAGTTTATTTCCTGAATGTTATCAAAGTATTTAATAAAATTATCCGTTCCGAATTCTAGAAAAGAAAGTTGTGGTAATTTATAAATATATCTATAGTACAAATATTGATTTTTAAATGCTAAGCAGTATTTATATACAAAGTTTTATCGACAACATTTACTCAGATAAAAATATTAATCTGTTTTAATCAGATTCATCCATGTCTACATTCACTGTTTGTCAAACTGTTATGGCTGCTATCATTTCCTATCCCACTAATTATAATTTCATTGACTAAAATATTATCTCCTCATAATCATTTTCTAGTCTGATTTAGATAGACACTTGAAAAATTCTTTATTTCTTCATTACATTCGCTAACCATAACATCGATGGCATACCGAATATCAATGCTGATGTGTCTTATCCTAGTATTGGACAGGAGAATTATATCAAAGTTTACCGCATATTGTAAAGCGTTGACCATTATACATGGTTTAGGGAGGAACACAACATTGGATCATCAAAATAGATCTCGTAATGTTCATCAGCTGTTTTAGGTACAGAAATTTTCAGTAAATTTATGATAAACCCAGTGCGGTATCGATGCATCCGAAAAATTCATTAGCTTAGATCCCTTTCTACCATTAGCTGTGGATGCCATTATAATTACGATAGTATCTAAACAAGGATTGTATTATAGTATCCAACTGTTAAAAACTAAACATTTGGTAGCCAGTTATAACAGTCGATTTTCCCTAATTCGTTTTGTCCATCTATCATAAATTACCACGGACATTATTATCGACATATCTATTATATAATGAATTCTACCCATAATTTATGCAAAATAAGCGATAAAAGTTTGTTCGGAATTATTTTACAATCCGTTGAATTAACATGTGTCCCATCTAAGCGTTGTCTGGAAGACATCGCATCAAACGCTAAATTAATTAATTCGTTTAGATAATATTACGTAAATCTATGCAACGAAGGTTAAACAATAAACAGTAATTTTGAGCTATTTGCTAATTAATGTCAATAGTAAAGTAAATGCCATGTGACGAAGTTAAGCAGCGTGATTTGTACTGTGTACCGATACATTATTCGTAGTGTGTACCTTGTACTCACATTAAAATAAAACGTAACTGTTTATACGAGTTTGTCTTTTGCTTGGCCATTAGGAAATACCCACACACTGGCACACACAATTTTTTTTATACCACTTAAGTTGCAGACAAGCACACGGCCCACCTGATGGAAAATGGTTACCGTGGCCTATGGACGTATGCAACACCAGGGGCGTTACACTTGCGCTGCCGAGAAACCATCTAATGCCTTTTTTGAGCAACACCATATTGTAGTCGCTTGGGAAAACCACAGCAGGAAGTTCATTCCACAACCTGAGCGTGCGTGGGATGAAGTTCCTTTTAAACTGTACGGTGCGCACCGTTACCTGTCGCAATGTGTGAGGATCAATTCCCTGCCTATGGCGAGTGGTGCGATGATAGAATAACCATTTAGGTAACACTTCTAACTATTTAGGTAATCTGTGACACGGGGCATGGTCGCGGTATCCAAATTGGTCCTTATATTTACTATTGTACCCTCCAGTTAGTTGGAAGCATGAGGGCCTTATTTTAGGTGCAACCTTAATAAAAAAGTACATAGATTCTAATTGTAATCACCGGAAAACAATCACCTCACAAAGTCCCTCCACTAGTTTCATGTGATTACAAGTTTTCATATCATTATTAACTTGCCTCATAAAGAAAAAAAATCGTTTTACTTTCGTGTTCGACTGCTCATCGATCAAAACCCATCAAGGCATAGGTCGTCGTTCTCTATAAGGATTATTATACCCCTTCCATCTTTGTCATATGGTGTTTAAATGTCAGTAGCAGCACGATGTATTGCCTGACATCCCCCAGAATTTTCAGCCTTTATATTAACCAGTTGATTGTTGAGCTCAGCACTACCTATCTAGGTTGTCATGTAGACGGAGTATGCATCAACAATATAAGTTATGCTGATGACATGGTGTTGCTGAGCCCATCGATTAGCGGCGTGATGAGCCTGCTTAAGATCTGTGAGGGGTATGAGCGGGCCTATGGGCTCAGATGTAACGTTACAAAAAGTGAAGTACTTGTATTTAAGGCTGGCACAAAACTATATACCTACACACAACAAGTTACGGTAGACCCCTAAAACAAGTCACGAGTTTTAAATATCTGGGTCACTGGGTCTCTGACGACCTAAGTGAAGACTTAGACATCAAGCGTAGGCCTAGGGCGCAGGCTGTCCGATGTAACATGTTGGCCCGTAGATTTGTACGATACACAAAGCAGGTAAAGGTTACACTTTTTAAGGTGTTTTGCCAGTCCTTTTATACGTACAGAGGTCATACAGCGCCCTGCGCGTGCAGTACAATGACGCGTTCAGGGTGTTGATGGGGCCCTGCGCTACTGCAGCGGGTCCGGCATGTTCGCCGAGGCGGCAGAAGACGGGTTCCACGCCATACTGCGAAAAAGATGCCCTTGTATCATGCGCAGGTTGCGCGACAGCCCCAACAACATTCTTAACACTGTGGCAGACCGCTGGAACAGCCCTATGTGGCGAAATTGGCTGCGACTACATAAACCTGTGGCGCCATGGTCGTCCTAGGTTTTCATAAGAAAATGTTTTAATTTTAATTGTAATTACTAACATTAGCTTATAAGATTTATGTATACTAAATATATACTGTCTGAATAAATAAATATATCATTATTATTAAAAAACTTACAAATTATATTTTTAAATACATTTAGAGAAAAAAAAAAACAAACCACTATTTAAAAATATAAAAAGTAGTGCCCCACCGGTATCGGGAACAAGGACCAAGCTACCGGTGGTTAGGGCTCCAGAGAAAGGAACTTTCTCACGGTGCGCGCTGTATCAAAGAGCACTGTCTTCTGCATCTGGCCCTTGATCCAACCGTCTAACCTGAGCCTCTTCAGGTGTTGGTCGAGGCCCTTTGATATCAGTCCGTTGACTAACACAACCATCGGTACAATGATTGCTGAGTCAATATTCCACATGTCGTCAACCTCGTGGGCCAAGTCCAAGTATTTGATCTTTTTATCTTTCTCAGCTTTTACGAGATTCTCGTCATAAGGAATGGTGACATCGGCAATCAATGCTCTGCGTTCGGATCGGTCTATCACCACAATGTCACTATTACAACAACAGCTACACGGCTACAACAGTCCTATCAGTGATGATAGATCGATCCCAGTACAATGTGAAATGACTATTTTCTAGACCTGGCTCAGGAACATACACACACACCACCCGCACCTAAACTTCCACAAGGTTGTATTTCAGAGCAAATCGCCGATGGATTATCCTGGCTACTTGGTTATGTCTGTGCAAGTACTCGCCGTTAGCAAGACGAGAACAACCGGAAGCAATATATCTGAGGGATTCACCAGGTTGGTGACACGCTCGACAGATGTCAACTGTGCCATCCCTCATGATATACTTCCGGTAGTTATTCGTCTTGATAACTTCGTCAGCAATTGCACAGACGAAATCTTCGGTTTCCCCAAAAAGGTCACCGAAACGTAGCCAGGATACAGATGTTAATAGGTCTACTTCGGGCCTGTGAAGGGCCCGATAGAACCTGCCATGTAGCTCCTTACTCTGCCATACCTCCCTGCGGCTATCAGTGCCAATAACTGTAGGCGTACGCCAGTTCCCCTTAGCCAAATCGAGCGGGGTGAGCCCGACATCCACGTTGACTACATCACGATGCATATCCACGTTGGACTTAAGGAAATAGTCTCTGAGATTGCACACCTCGCGATTATGAAGGGTCCTAGCATTTAAAAATCCTCGACCTCCACATTTTTGCGGGATGCACAATCTCATGACTGACGACCGTGGATGATGCACTCGAAATGTAGTCAACTGAGTCAGGAGACCGACCAGATACTGCGCCAAAACGAATTTGTGGCTTCAGCATCCGGCCGCCGCACGTCATCCACATTTTCCTCTTTTCGCTCCCAGGTTTTACACCCATCTTTGGTCTCTTCGGAACATGCGATTAACGGTAAATCGATCGACGCGTTTTTTGTATCTGCGAACACCGTTTGCCCATGCATATACTTTCTGCTTCAGGAAGTCAATGCGCTCTTTGACCATTCTTCGGGACTGATACCATTTCCCGCAAACGCTCGGGTCACAAAGCGCATCACTCTAGGGCGAGTATTACCCGACTTGAAGCAGATTAGCTTACCGATGAGCACCCTTGCCTGGGCCACACGTCGTTTAATCCTGCATTGCCATACTGGTATAGCAGACTTAGGTCGTATGGCAGGGTCTTTAATAAGAAATTTAACCCCTGCCATACGTCATGCCACTACAGCAGTACAATACAGCATTGAATGAGTGTCACCGAGGTTTTCACTATTTTCTAGAAACCTAGCCAATAGTGAATCAAGGGCACCCACCAGAGCTATTATTATTATTGCTGGTGATTGATGATGTTGAAGGAGTTATTACTCGTATTATTTATCGACACTAATTTTAGTTCGAGGATTTTTGATTTGCAATTATTTAATGCAATTCATTAGGCTGTAGCCTGACGTGCGAACCGATAAAATGTGGTAGGTTTCCCACTAGGCTTATTATTAAGTATCGACCCAACCTCGCTACGTTTAAATTTGTTAGTTTCTGTAGTATTTATACCTAATGTGTTTTGCAGTGGAAACAATAGGTATAAGTACGGGTATGTGGGTCGCACACATCACAAACGACTAGAAGCTATTTAATTTTCATGATGATGGATCATGTAATAGCATGTAAGCCGTTTAGTAGGGTTCATTCACCTCGGGTCGTGCCATTTCTATTGCTTAACCCCGTAAACCATTATTTACATTTCTTCGTGGGTAGTGCGTGATTTATTATTGTCTTCAATATTTAGGAGTATCTACTGATCCTAATTGTGACAAGATGGTGGTGGTGGTAGGTTATTGAATCTACCACCATTACCGGCCATCACGTTAAATTAGCTGACTTTGTCCAATTCTTACGAAAGGTTCTAGGCTATTCAACTCACTCTACTAGCAGGAAGCAGATAAAACTGCGGGTCACAGCTAACAGAAATTATAATTTAAGGAAGCATACAAACATTTCGTTTAACCAGAGCATATAAGGAACCGAACAAGTTTAACGTCGATCTTTGATACCTACTAGAAACCTTTGACTATGTACTGAAAAGACAGATGCATAAGCTATAATAGTTTAAAAAACTAAAAAACACGCTTTTAGCACGTCCACCATATTGGATTTAAATCACGTGACATTTTTTTTTTGGATTGGATTGTATTTCAAACAGCCAGTTCGCCATCTTGGGGAGGCCGCCATATTGGATTTGTAATGTTCTTATCTAGTCATGTATTGTCATCAGAACTTAGAACGTGTGCAAATTTTCATCCTAATCGAAGACCGGGAAGTGGGTCAAATTAAGATTCCAAGATTTTCTTACATACATAGTAGTTACAAGTGAAGCTAATAAAAGCGTGTTAAAAAGGCAAATGAAAAAGTGCGACCGTTTCTCTTTTGTCGACTGTACATACGGCCAAGAAGATAAGTACTTACATGCTCTTATTTATTTATTTTATACTTTATTTTATGTCAATTACAATATTCATGATACAGAAATTAAGAACACAAGATCAGTACAAAGGGCGGCCTTATAGCTTTACGCAATTTCTGCCAGGTAACATGTAACTTCTTATGTAAACGTATATACCTGCTTACTTCTTGTAATGTGAATATGTTCATCAAATGGACCACCGGCAGCTTTTTCAAATCATAGTAGTAGTAGTAGGACTGGTACCTAGGGCTACCCAATAACCGCATAATCAGGTTTGAATCCTCGAAATATAATTTAAAAAAGGTAAAATCAAAGACAATATTAGTACCTACTTAATAAAATTATTACCTGCTACAACGTTACAAGTCTGGCTTGGTGGGAACTCCTGCTTCATTCTAATGCAAATGAGAAACGTAAGAAATAATCAAGGTGACTGTAATTAACAAGGTTATTGTGAAACACGAATGCCGACTTGTGAACTAATTTCATTTAGTATCGATGTTGTTGAAAGAATGAAAATTGTCTGTCAGAACTTGAATTGAGTTAACTGGACTTATTTGCATTCCCTAAATTGTATTCTTAAACTAGATTTTCTCATCAATGCAAATTCTTTAAGTAAGCTAAGTTTTTACAGCATAAATAAAATTCATCGCGTAAATTGTAATACCTACTCAAAACGCGTAACTTAAAAAGCTGAAGTTTTGAGAATCTATCGAGTCTGAGTGCAAATATAATTTTCATTTAATTAATTATTTTTTTACTCCATATAACATTTTATTGACTAAAGGAAACGCAGTTCAGTTCCTCTCATCGTACGGTTCCTGATATTGGTGAAATCCGCTCTTACTGTTTGCCCGCCTCATTTTCAGGTGGGCCGTAGTATGTACCTATTATTACAACACAGTTGCGTTTTTACTCGCCGAAAACCCTTTCTGGCTTCTACACTAACGGTGAGGTGAGTACCTTTGTTGCATGAACCGATCGCACAGTGTCTTGCATGTCAGCCATATGATACGGGGAACAGTACGACCAGATTCGACAGCCGCCAACAAAATCCTATAGCTCTCTATAGCGTAAGCGGACCGTTTAAATTGTCATTATTTATACCGTCCGAATTTTTTCTACGAGTATCTTGGTTAGGAACTTGGTCGATAATATAGCAGGTTCATTCTTTAGTTTTTTCTTGCTAGTGGAAATCATATAATAGCCATTTGAATTATTATCTGTCGTCGTATAGGCTATCATCAAAATAATTGCGTGTCTACCTTCATTTTTTTTAATGATACGGTAGAACAATATGATGTACTTAGTACCTAGTTTTACAATTACATAAAATTTACAGTGATATGTGTCCACACTAGAATGAACATCGGTAAACGAATGAATGATCAAACTCACAATAGGGAGAATGTAACATGCCAAGATCTTAAGGGATAAGCCAACCTCACCGGCAAGAAATTTGTGAAAGAAAGGAGTGGGGGAACAAACCTCGGGCTAGAGAACCAATTGATATAATAGGTATATCGTAAAAGATTATACCCGACCACTGCCGACTCCTTTTTTATCTATTGACCTCCCCTATAGGTTCATAAGATAAAAGACAATTATAGTGCACCATAAGAAGTATGTAACGCTTAGTGAAGTTGTTTTTAATACTGAATCCATGGTCTTATCGTTAAGTCTACCTATCTCTTGCTCTTCCAAGTGACCTTTATATGCACCAAAGTGTACAGGATATATGATCAGGGCACTGTATGTTATCTTATGTTCAACTATTTTTGTAGTAGGTACCTATGTTGTTCTATTAAATTTGATAAAAAGCTAAAGAGGATTGAGAGAATCCATTTAAGTATTTAACACTTATTTTTTACGTAAGGGAATGAATTTGTAGCTATTGCGTTATCTTATAAGTTTAATAATACATGCATAATCTTTAAAATAATTTTAATCATTTTATTACATATGCAGATAATCCACAATGATAACTTCTTATCTCATGGATTACAAGGATACGGATTAAAGTTGGGTGCTTAGTAAAAAGCCACGGCACAACTTATTTCTCTATCCTAGTGATGTACTTGTAGGTGTTATGGTAATTAACAGACTAATACCTCTGTGCCTACAAATAAATAATATTGTCACTGATAAACCGCTTTTGACTGTGATAATTGTAAAGAAAATATAATGATAGACTATTTATTAGACTGGGATTAACGCTAAGATGAAGAAGATTGACATATAATTGAATAAGAAAACTCTTTCATTTCGCATATTTCTTTAATTTGTAAATAGATTTATATAAAGTGTAACAAAATGAA